>CM064071.1:9825834-11307084 GCA_032594955.1 Panicum miliaceum
AAGAACCAATATCCCTTCTTCTGGTTCCATTTAGCCTTCACAAAGGCCTTGCATTCACATCTCATTGACATTTTCTCATGTACCCTCTCCTCATCAGGCTTGAAATAATCCCAATATCCTTGTTTATTGCACGACATCTCCAGTACGGTCACTCTAGTCTTGGTTATACGCACGTCAAATCCTGCCTTCCCTACATAGTACTTGTAGAACTCCTTTGCCTCATCGTTGCTCTCAAAACGCAGCTCCTCATTGGGCGCAATTGAATCTGGCAACAGGGGATCCTGAAAAAAAAAGCATCTTCCACTAGTGGTAAAAACAACTTCTTATAGGCTGGAACATAGATTCTTGTTATTGCACTTTTTCTATTTTTTTCCCTAAAAGATAAGATGTCTGCATATATTGATCGAAAGGGAGTACCAAGGTTCAGGTCCGCTGGGGTTATGAGTGACAGAACAGTTCAAAAGAGCATATCAGCACTATCGAGTTTAAAAAGAGAATCATTTTCTCATTCCTCCATTGCCGTTGTTTGCTTGCTACTCAATTGAAATATTATTTCACTGCTATGTTGGGATTTTATTAATATAGTGCAACCGATCTCTAAAATAAGAATCTACATACTGGAATCACACGTTTACAAGCCCAAACTAGGACAGAGTTTCAACCAATCATATACAACAGTAAAAGGCTAGATGTTTAGCATACTCACGTGTGTGTACGTCGTCTCCGGATCAGACGTTGCCATGGTTGTTGGTGACACGGATTCGATAGGAGTCACTGCAGCCAACCTTGCTGGATTTACTGCCGGCGCCGGGGACATCGAGGCCGCAGGGCAAGGTGATGAAGCCTTATTACTTCCAGTGGTGCCCTGCGTCACCGGCGTTGCCGGCGGAGCCGAACATCGTACCCGCGTCCATTCGGGCGATTCTGCCGTCATCAAGCCAGGCAGCAGAACCATGGCTGATGGCGTAGAAGGCTCAGCTGCTAGGTCCCCCTAACGTTGCTGAAGGATCGTGAGGCAGCATGGCAGTGGAAGATGGAATCGATTGGCCTGATAGTAGCCAATCGTCCACTAATGACCCTGATGTTCCTCCTATCATCCAGCGCTAATGCCGCACAGTCATTTAGTATCATTAGTATCGTAATTAATCCCTCGTAACACGGGCTCGCTGGATCGGAAGTCTGACGGGGACGCCGGCTCGCTAGCGTGCGGGACGCACAGGCCGCATGGAAACATGGGGATCGGACGGTGGGATGGAATGGCTACAGAATAGTCTATTCTATGGCTACAGAATTTCTAGTAACAGAGGGGACAAACGGCATGAGGGTAATTGTTTATTATTGGAGCTAGCAGAAGCTAGAAGATAGCACAAGAATGTAATGTGTACTCAATTGAAATGAAATAACAGAAGAAAAAATCATGTTTCATAAAACCTCATTTGGAATCCCTGATAACCAAACAGCCACCAGTAAAAGGATGGCTTTTATCACAAATGAAAGTAGTAAACTTGTTTCCTTGAGCCCATAGTTATTGCGACAGTAACACATTAAACACAGCGTGAGGCAACTTTTTTGCTTGAAAGAACAGGGATGAGGATCACTGGTGAGGCCTGTGTGCTTCTAGTCCAGCAGGGAGCTTGTTGATATCGTTGGTTGTGTGGTAGAGGCCGTAGAAGAGGAGCTGCGACCTGTACTGCCGTATGTTTTCCTGCATTTTGTAGTGGCAGGAAATTAGGACCGTGGTCGGTGAAGGAAAATTAAACACATAAAAGTCGGTAAAAGTGGTAACGCTTACTGCGAGGATTGGGACATGGAGTGAGTCACCATTCCAAAGCTCCATGAATTTGATTGCGTAGAATCCGCTATCGTTGTCGTGCGACTGCATACATACATCAATGATCGGTCGCTTGAATCTAGTAATTTGCTTAATTGTAAAATCCGTGTCCAACTGGAACAAGAGATTCAGCCTTCAAATAATTCTGTCACCCAGGACTTCATGGTAATCTGTGTGGTCATCTGCAGATCGGATGATTGGCACAGATACATTTTCAGATCCTACATTATGCACACCGTTGACATCATACATGTCAACATCCATGGCTTGAGCTGCAAAAATGATTTAATGTAGAGTATGAAAATATAAAAATATTGATAAATCACTATGATGGCAGTGGGCAGTATCCGTGTCACTACCAGCATCACAAGCAGGGGGGTGATCATGATAAGCTTCAGTATTGTTGCCATGCACCTCGTCGTGCAAAATTGTCCGCAGAGTGGTAGTGGCTGCCTGATGTGCATCCTGTAGCATCTGCTGTCCCATGTTCATATAACACGATGCTTTCCTAGCTTTGGCATCAAAATTTGCCAACACTAGCATTGTCTGTGTTTTCCTGGACCTGCAACCAATCTGAGCAACTAATCCATGCAGTTCTACTTGCATAATGGGAAAATGTGTTGCAGCCAACAGTTCAATGCTTGGTGGGACATTTGAAGATGGATGCTAAGTCTCATGGTAGCAAGTACCGGTGCTGATCCTGAGCTGCACAAAGGAAATGATAATAGAAAAAAGTGTTAATACAGATCGAAAATGCCAGATAAATATGTACGTAACACCAAGGAACCCGTGTTAAAAGACCTCACCGGTAACACCCCAAATGTGGCCTTGCCTTGTTTGTCTTTAGTCCTGTCGGCACTAATTAACTTTTTTTATCACATTCTGATCAAAGTACTTTGCACGGGGAGTGTCGGTGTGTGCAATCTGATATTTGCATTGTAGGTTGTCCAAATACAGTATCTACACAAAAAATCGAAAGCATAGATCAATTTTAGTAACTAATTTACTCTAGTCACTGTGCGCATATAGATGACAGCAATGTATACTCACAATCAGTAATATTGCACATCCTGAGAGTGACTTCTTGGTTTTGTCAACCTGCCAACTGACTGTAGCATCTCAAAGGTCATCCACAACCCAGCCTTGCACTAGTGAGGTAAACATCTCGGCACCTAATGTTGTTATGTGTACTTGGGAATAGAAATTTGTTACAAGCAATGATGAAGAAAAATCTTATTGCCATGTCATCCCCAATCATGACAGACTCCATCTCAAAATCATCCTCCAAGATCTTTCTTCTGGAGATGGCTGGCATGCACGTCCTGGGATTGTTCTAGACCTACTAAAGTCTTAAAGGCAGACAACGCCTTCGATGCTTGGTTGTGTGTATGGAAATGTAGGTCTTCACCACTATCCGGTAAGCCAAGCACTTGCTTGACGGCGAAGGGGGTGACATGTATTGCCTTGTCTTTGGTAACATTGATTACTGTATTCGTAGGGTCTATCCTGTCAAACAAGAACTTTAAAAGTTCTCTACTCTCTAACCGATCTGCTGAAACATGGAGGAGGCCACCAAACCCATACCATTGATTCTTCTACGCTGCTCAAAGGTTAGGTGGTCGACAAATGAGTTTAGTGTCGACGGGTAGCATCAAAGCTGTAGGTGCATGAGCAAACTTGACTGGAATCTTGGCAGCCTGCAAAATGAAGATAGTGCAGTAATAATGAGCTGCGAAAGAAGGAAACAAGGCACCTATCAAAAAAATGAAAATAGTAAATTATATGATTAATTTACCATAAAAATGACCAGTCAAAAAGTATAATACCACATCGATGCACTATCTTACCTTTGTAGTTGCATTGGCTGCTACACTTGCATCAATGCTCTGTTTCTTGGCAACAGGTCACCATGGCGGGGGTTCCACGAATGCATCATCATCATCATCATCACTCTGATGCAGATCCCTGCCGCGGCTTGATTTGGCATGAGTTTGTTGCACACTCCTGGATGGTGCTCTGCTATTGTTCTTAACCAGATTAGCATCACGGGCACTAGGTGTTTGAGGCGGAACTCATGGTTGTGGCTGTGCAGCAGGTGCCCCAATGATAGCACTAACATTAATGGTCCATTCGCCTTGTGTGGTGTGGAACCCAAATGATGTTAATCTCCCCTGAACTTGCCTCATCTCCTGGTTAAAATGCAGTTAATTATGTTTTTACTCTGAAAACTAGTATATAATTGACTGAAATAAGTTCTCAGGCATAAATGCACAATATAATTTATCTGTCAAGAGCTACATCAACAAAAATGACGATTGACGTAACTTGCTGACTATAACATGGTGGAATGAACCCAAGGTTATAAATTTAGCAAATTATATGGTTAATTTACAACATGATTTATCAGACAAGTTTTCATTGTAACACGTCTATGACTGATGTGAGTTTCTGAAATGTGTTTCTGAATATGATTTTTACAAGAAAGAAAATTCTTCAGAAATAATCAAAACGAACCCATCAGTTTACTGTCCAGGGTCAATGAAGATTTATCGTAATTACAAGAACTATGTACTATACAGTCTGGTGATTTACTATAACTGCGATCAATCAATCTAAAAAAGTATTTGGTACAAAACTCAATGCAGCCAAAGCACCTAAGGAGTGACCTCCCCCTAGAAAAAATATATAAAAACATGGACCATTTGCAAGCTGCGGTAGTGACCTCCCTCTAGCAAAAATATATTAAAATGTGGACCATCTGCAACCTGTGGCTACCTAACTTCGAATGAATCAAAACAAGGCTACGAGATTTCCGTGAAGGCATCATTCAAAAGATTTTGCTACAAGAGAAATTCCCAGTGCACCACGGATAGGCAAACAATTAAAAATAGGCTAAAAATCATCGTCAGATTGAACGTGTGCTTACCTCCGCTGGATTGGATGAGGGGTAGATTCACCAAATCAATAGGAACTCCTGCAGGCACGCCGGAGGAAATCTCAGCATAGATTCCACAGATCGGTCGGTGGACACCAATCCAACTTTGCGGATGAGGATTGGGCTCTCTCCAGCGCCAGCGGTGTTCCTGTGAAGATCTGTGGTGTGGGATGAGGCTTGGGTCTGGTGATTTTGATGAGGGTCTGAGGAGGCTGAATTCAAGGGGGATCTTTCCCCCCGATGCGAGAACGACATCATCGCCGGTGAATTTGCACGTCTCTTCCTCCTCGGCGATTGAATCAGAGATTTGGCGGTGTTAATTTCTGCATTTGGCATAGCTACGGGAGCAATTTTGGGGATTTATTTTCTAGCGTGCGCAATGGAGGCCGGAGCCTAGTACTCAAGAGCCGAGTCGAGCCGCGCAACTCGCCAGCTGAGCTAATTTGCACGAGGCTGGGAGCTGTGGCAGGGGAATCCGGGCACGGTGGGCACCTAGGATTTACCCGGCTACAGATAAACACCCCTCTCTCTCTATATATATATATATATAAAAGTAAAATATGGACGAACGCTATATAAATATATTATCAAACTATAGTATAAATAATAAAACAAGACACGTGCATATTGAAAAATATATTATCACACTACACTTGGTTTAAAGTTTTCTTGCAATCAGATTGATTGAAAAATAAAGATCACAGTCCATTTGTTCCTTCGCTAAAATCTGACCAAATGATATGGAACAACCTAGCACAAGGTTTTATAGATGAACAAGCGCTCCTATTTCTACGCTATACCACAGGGGATGCAGCCAAAAGATCAAACACAAAGTACCAGGTGCAGCATAAGTGGACAATTAGATTTTATTTTAGAGAAAAGATAAAATAAAATCTGTTCTGAAACAAATAAGAGTGTTCCATAAAAAATTATTCGTTACAAAAATAGAATATAGTTTCCGGAACAAATAAAATGTTCCATGAACCGGATAAAAGGTTTTAAGGAAAAAATTGTTTGATTTGAATTCTTATTTAATACAGGCACTTGCGGCTTGCCTGGTGCTGGCCAATGAGATAAAAGAAACAAGAAAGGGGCAGTACATCGTGGTGGGCCGTGCAATGCAGGATTGGGCTTCTGCGACACCTTGCATCCTAATAGCATGCGCGACGAACAGATTTTCCGGATTTTCTTGAGGACATCTATTCCTAACGCGTGCGACTGCCGACTGCAGCCATCTCCGTTGCAGAAGGCTATCCGCCGGTGGGCTGTGCGCATGTGCGGTCATATGTACATAAAACTACTATAGTACATATTATCTAAATTCAAGATAAAAATGTTTTAGAACGCAAATAATATTTCAAAAATATCATTCCTAAGAAGATAAATAAATGTTCCGAAAGATTATTCTGAAGATACTCCCTTCGTTCTTTTACTTGTCGTATTTCATTTTTGAAAAATGTCGGAAAACATGTCGTATAATTGTCCAGTCCTCGATCCCGCAGAGAATTGAATCGGCATGCAAATTTGCATCCTGACCGCAAACTAGCGATGGCAGATTTGCATCTTGATGTAGCACTAGCCCGATCTTCCGATAGGTATGATAGATTCGATTGGTGGAGAACTCGACGTTGGCGATCCGGGCTTCTAATCAGACATGATTTGAACTCAGTTACACCACTGCTCTATTGGTTATCAACCAAGCACAACTCGATTGACCTAGCCAAGAATACTTTTCCCTGCAAGCGAATCGAACAACACAAAAAAAAATATAAGCGCACAATCTAAAATTGCGAATGTGTATGAAGCAAAGACAAGTATGAGTTCAAGCTCTGATCACAAAACGACTAATCGCCACAGTGGTGAAGAGGGCCCTGATTCACAGCAAAAGGACTCGACGTCACGATTATAACGAAAGGGATTTGTTTCTTGATGGAAAACTAGAACTAAACAAAACCCAAATCCTAATACGGCAGCTGCTACTGAGTTTATACCAAAGGGGGAACGTCCTAGGGTTGAGGGCGACCAGTTGGGGGCGTCCTTAACCTGGGCTTAAGGCCTGACACGATACAAGGCTGACTTGGTCCAAAATAGATGACGCAACACCTTGTTGTGGTCACGCAGAATGATCCACAAATTTTTTGGACCTCAGACCAAAACCAAAAGAAAGCTTTCGTTGTCTTCTTTCCAACGCATCGAAGAACGCCTTATTTCGATGTCATATGAAGTAGATATCAGTGTTTTCGTTTAGGGTTGTCGGCTGAGTCCGAACCGGACGTGAAGATCAAATTAGAGATGACCTGTAACTCGTAAAGGACCAAATCTCGGGTGTATCCACCATAGCACCATAGTGATATCCTCATCACATCCTGACCGCAAACTAATGGGCGGGCTGCATGCGAGGGAGAAACCGATGCACTCATTAATCATCGGAGTGAGAAACCGATGCACTGTTAAGTCGCAGAGGGAAGATTACGCGGTGCTTAACCACCTCCTTAGTCTGTGCGCCGGAGGATTATACGACAAGTAAAAAGAACGGAGAGAGTAAGATAAAGTATTTCTAAAAATAAAATTAAATGTTCTATGAACAAAGAAAAATATTCTAGAACAAAAAGTTATTTAAAAATATTTTTTAAATGTAGGCAAGTGGGATCTAGTTTCGAAGATCTCAACGCAAAAATCACTACGGTGTAATCAAAATTTAATTTAAATAATCGGTTTTTGAAATATAAATTTTTTCAGTTTGAATATGTACATTGCACGCAACCCAAGACAAGGCAGCTGCAGCGGGAGATCCTTCTGCGACGTGTTAGCGTCCACTCACGCGCGCGAAGAAAAGATTTCTTCGTTTTAAGAACTTACGCACGTGCAGTCCAGTGGTTTTCCTTCGGTTTTGCATGTCAGGCGCCGGCTCTCTAGGGTTTCAGATTTTACTGATCGGTTAAGTCGGTTTCGATGGACAAAAGTCAATTGACGACAAGAACCATCTGCATTTTATAAATAGGTAAAAGTAAATATATTGTTGCACTCGGTAATCCGTTTCGTTAAGTCTATCGCGCGATCCGTCGTGCCGCCGCTGCCTAGGATGAAAATATCAGCGATGATGGCCGCTGCCCAGGATGAAAATATCAGCGATGATGATGGCATCGAGCAAATGTCATTGACAATGGGAGCCCACTGCCTTTGGTGCATTGTCTGGCATCTACATCAGCGGTAGTGCAAGCAGTGGTGGAAATTAATTATGTTGAAACAGAGAATAATGTAAATGTTGCTGCACAATTTAATGCATAGTACTACATATGACTTCATTGGTCATTATTGAATCTCGTGAGAAAGAAATTCTAGCATATTGCTGTAATTCCTGACAGTGATTAATGCCTCTTGATTTGGTAACAACTAGCAAGTGATATTGTGGCTTCACAATAACATTTCATCACTATAATGTCACTCTGTTCCAAGCTCCTCTCTTCAATGTAGCATTCTTCTCCAAATATAGTCTGCCCTTGGATGGTTCATCAGGATGATGACTTCCACTTCATGTTTATTCTCATCACTAGCGTGGTTCTCCCACAATATCTACCGTTGGATGGTTTGGATGTGCACTTGTTGCATTCCTGATGGAAGCTGCAGCAGCCTTGCTTTCATAAGATGTAGCACCCTTTGTGCCAAGAATAATTTTTGCATATTTTAGACATGGGAGGTGCTCAATTCATAAATAGAAGCCATAGCCTTTTGCCATAGATACTAAAAACGGCAGCTTAAAGGCATGTTTGGTTTGGCAGGCTTATAATAAGCCCCATCCAAATAAACCTCGTTCTATCCAAACACCTGGGTTTAAAGGTGAGGCTTATTATAAACCTCTCCATAAGCCCATAAGCCCTTTGAAGGGGTACTTTTGAGGCTTATTTTCTGTGGACCCCACAAAAAAGCAATACTTTCCAATCCCTACCCCTCCACCCTACCCATTCAGTCCATACATGAGGGGCACAAAGATCATTACCTACTACAGAGACTTATTATAAGCCCATACAATCAAATATCTATTTGGGCTTATTATAGTCTCTCCATGTGAGAGGCTTATAGGTTTATAATAAGCTTCCTCATACCAAATAGGCCCTAAGCATCTCGAGCTTTGGCAATGCTCCAATTTCAAATGTAAGATATCCTGAACCCCTTAAACTCAAAGGACGGCGGAGAACTCCTTCAAACATGGGAATCTCCTGTCATGGACAATAAGCCTTTCTTTTGGATCTGTTTTGAACCACAGCTCCAAAGAAAGTAAGGCATGCAACCCTCCAAGCACATGGATATCCTCGCCTGCACTATTTCAGTCAAGTTAATGTTGAGGTATGCAAGGCTTGTGAGTTCTGACACGGTCCAATTTTGAATTTTCAAGAAGTAACAATCAGCAGACATCCGGAATCTTTTGAGGGAACGTGGCAAAGGGGACCAAGAATCTAAGAATTCCATGGAACCAGAATCAGATGAATGGATCCTTAAAGACTGAAGTTTGCAGTTGCCTAGCTTGCATAGTGAAGACATTAGCACCTCTTCATGTCTCTTGCTCCTTACATATCCTTGAACATTCAACTGTAGATGGAGCTGCTTCAAATTTGTTAGCTTACTTAGATCCTCCACGGCAGTTACTGAGCTCTTGCTAATACTAAACCCTGAGAGTGTATGTAAGTTACTCATGTTGCCAATCCCATCAGGTAACTTCGTTGGCCCTTCATCGTATTTTGCGGTGAGTAGATTATGTAGGCTTGTGAGACGAACAATCTCAACAGGCAATTTCTGATGGTACCTTTGATATCCTTGTATCACGAAAGTTCAGATACTTTAGCTGCGTGAGTTTATCTATATTGCTCAAATCATACTCCTCCAAAACCTGCGCAACCTTCAAAGTCCAATACCCGCAAAACTTCAAACCGAATGAGACAAGGCATGTTTTTCATGACATTGAAGGCTGTTAGAAAATGAGCATGGGATACATCCTTTCCTTCTAGAATTGGCGTGACATCTTTGTTAGAGATAGATGTTGATCATGTATTCAGGTTGTACTTCACGGGAGTCCTAGGTTAGTTTGGGTGCTGTGTTTATCTGTAACAAACTCCTGTATACCGAACTAATCTAGGATTGAGTCCCTACCTTTTACGCCACGCCAAGGGCTGTTTTTGGCTCATATAAATACATACACGCGGTCTTGAAAGGATGTTGGTGATGCCTAGAGGGAGGGGGGGGGGGGGGGGGGGTTGAATAGGCGTATCTGAAAAATCTGAAAAATTCTTCACAGCAATTAAATCTGTCGGAACTTCCGACACTGTGTACAAAGTTCCGATGGATCGGAACTTCCAACACTGAACCGAAACTTCCGACAAAAGTAAATTTCTTATACAAATTTCAAAAATAAGCTTGAAACTGCAGAATCTGACTGAATCAAAGGTTGAGCAATGATACTAGGAGACTTTTGCAAGTGAACTTTTCAAGCACAACAACTTGAGTACGTAGATCGGCACAAAACAAACTCTAGGTCAACAAGAGCTAAATAAATGCAATAAGCACAAAATACAAGAGATTTGTTTTCGAAGTTCACTCCCACTAAGGAAGCTATATCTCCGTTGAGAAGCTCACAAAGAGCCGGGTCTTCCACTAACCCTTTACCTCACTCAATCAACCACAAAAGAGGATTGAGTCACTTACTATGAAATCCATAAAGGATGGGTAATACAAACTTCCCGGGGCACACACACGAGGACGCTCAACCGGACGACATCAAACCATCTAGAAGCAAGCTTCAAGAGTAACAAACGCGAATCGATGGATGAGGATGCTTCAAGTGCTCTTGAGATGAACTTGGCTGCCCTCACACCAAATGGTTAAGTCTCACACCTCAATCTTGCTCTCACCCAGGCCCTAGCTCAAATCAACTAAAGGATTAGCTTAAGAAAGGATTTGGGGAGTGAAATGAGTGTTCTTGGAGGTGTTCTTGCGTGTGGCGTCAGCAACAAATGAAGGAGGGGGATGTGGGGGTATAAATACCCGAACCCCCAAAACTAGCCGTTAGTGCACTGGTTAAGTGATTGTTGGAACTTCCGACACAGCTAAAATCAGCTGGCCGAGAACCCCTTGTCGGAAGGTACAGGGAACTTCCGATTGGCGTCGGAATTTCCGACCTAGCTAAAATCAACTGACCGAGAACCTCTTGTCGGAAGGTACTAGGAACTTCCGATAGGTGTCGGAACTTCCGACCCCTGGTCGGAACTTCCGACACACACTGAATCAGTCAGAAAATTAGGTGCACAAGTGTGTAATTCTATGTCTCTCTTTAATGGTTAGCATCTCAAATAAGCATTTTGACACTTTTATGCTATCCATTCGCATCTCTCTTAATAGTATAGTGTTTCCTATACTCAAATTTAAAATAGAAAATATTAAAATATATTCGTTTAAGCAAATTTGACGTCTTTTCTTGCTCGTTTTCATTTCACCTGTACATAACTCGATAAACTCATTAGTTCCTCAGTTTTGTATGTCATCAACGCCAAAACTCACTTAAAGGGTCAAAAGCACTTTCAGAGCTCCTACGGGAGGTATGAACGTTTCCCTAATATTTTGGTTGCTTTCAATCTTGGTGAGCTTGTTGAATGGACAGTCGTCTAATGTTGCAATGTGAATATGCCAGGGATTCTTGGTTGCCTATTATAGTAATGAAATTCTCTTTTGTTGCCTTTGAAATAGTAAGCTCAAGCATTATATCATGTACACGGCAAGCACGGGCCTTACCATCATAACCAATAATATCCGTTGGTTGAACCAAGCTCCTGTTGATGAGTTCATAGAAATAGTTCTCGGCAATATCTTGCAGGTTCTGTCCCCGCTCTTGAGGAACGGACCCTTCTGCAATCCATCGATTGACTAATCATCTTCTTTCAATATTACTATCCTTCGGAAATATGCTCAAATATAACAAACAAGTCTTTAAATGATGCGGAAGATCATTGTAGCATAGGGTTAATATGGCTTTGATGCCTTCGAGATTTCTATGCCTCTCTAAGGAAAAAGCAATGGAATTTCTCACTTTCTCCCACTCTTCCTTCATAGCAGGTTTATTTGCCAGCAAGCCAGATACACTAATGATTGCCAGTGGGAGATCTCCACATTTCTTAAGGATTTCATCAGAAACTTCTTGTAATTGAATGTAGCATTCTTCATGACCAAATATTATTTTGAGAAATAACCTTTTCGAGAAATGGTAATTTAGTCCCTTCATTTCATAGACCCATCCATCTATCCATGAACAACATGACCTTGCCACATCAATAAACGCGTAGTAGTTATGATTTTACTACTGCAGGTGTTCTTTGGAAATGCACATTTGATAACATTCCATATGGATATGGACCACACATCATCTATTACAATAAGGTACCTAGCAAAAAAGTTTATAGATGTTAAAAATATCTACATGGAGCACTTGTCAGCTAAATATTGTTGACTAGATGATTGTAACAAAAATACTTTATGATACTTAATGTGGTGTGGTGCTTTTTTTCTTGTTTGCAATGTAGAAGAACCATGAACAATAAACTAGCCAGCCCAAGATATATATGTGAAGTTGTGAACACAACCCATCTATTCATTGGGGTGAGTACGTGCATATACTTATATGTGAGTGTCTGCTTCTTTATTGTTTTTGCAATAAAAAGGGTAAGGCTAAATTGTAAATATGTTGATCATAAACAAGTTCCTAGAAGGGTAAACAATAATGAATGTCCACACAATGAAATTTGAATAATCAAGTTAAATTTAAAGATAAAAGTTTAACATGATAAGTGAATGCGTGAATTAAATCTTGTATGCTGAGCTTAAAACGTTCATAAAGGAGTAGAAAAGAATGAGTACTAAGACACATGAAAATTTAAACACTTGAATTTAATTAAAGATGAAGCAGATTAAAATTGATGAGCAAATGCATGATTTAAATTGTGTATGCTATATAGGTTGAAACAAGGTCATAAAGGAGTAGATAAGAATAAATGTAAGCATGCCTGTTAATTTGTACGCTTGAACTTAAAAAGCAAAATATTCAAGTTGCATAGTGAATGAATGATTTAAATCCTTAAATTATTTGTTTAAAGGATTATATTATATCTATATCATGATTGCCTAACATGAACTGCATGGTAGCCACGTTGGTAGATCATATCTATGGCTGTGGCTGGAAATAGGGGTAGTCAATTTTTTTTTCACATAAATTTTACTATTTTTTCTCCTTTATTATTTTCTATGACTTCGGCATATTATCTATAATTCTTGCCAATAAGACTTGAGGCACATAACATTTTATCCCAGTCAGCTTTGTAGATCAGTAGGTGTAATGCACACACTATTGGAAACATACTGGCAATATTTGTACAAATATCAAAATATGGTATGTGGCTATTTTTTTTTGCGAAACATAGCAGTATTTGTTATTTCGACGAACTTCAGAATCACAAAGGACTACTGTAACCATTATAGTCGTATATAGTCACTCTGTCAAATGAAGAAATGACAAAGACTAGGTGTTGAGATTATTATAGTTTAGGTAGGTGAAATCCTCAATGGTCTAGCAATTCTAGCTTCATATATGAACTCTACTTTAAAAAATAATATAGGGAGGACAACTATGAAATTTTAAATAGTTGTAACATTCTATGCATAAGCATGAAGGCTTACCGCTATTATAGTACCCTACAGATGGTAAGCTGTGTTTTCGCAAGAAAAATAAAAGCAAAGAAAAAGAATAAGAAAATGATAGGTTGGTGATCTAATCTAGTATACTTTTCGAGCATGGAGTTCGATCCCTATCCTAGTACTCTTTCTTACACTACAGATACTAAGTTCATGGGAGAAACTAGTACGATAATCTTGTAAAATAAACAGTCTATTAGTCGGTTATCATGATGGTTACTTTTTGTCGGCTAGGTATTCTCTCGTCTCAGCGATGAGTGTGTTTGTCCTAATATCTGCTATGAACCTATTGCCATCACATAACTGAAGCAGACAATCCCTTAAAATTCTCTTTAGATCAGGTTTCCCAGACATTGACACAAAAGCCTTGCAGTCGAAAATCGCCACGAATTTTGAGGTACACTTGGTTGGCGAGCGTTGTCTTGCTGAGGCCGCCAAACCCTACGGTGGACACCGCCTTTGGGTTCTTCCCCGACCCATCACCCTCCTCCAGCAGCCACCTCACGAGCTCATCTCTAGACCCATCAATGCTCTCGAGGTATACACAGCATATCATTGCAAACACCTCATCACCGTAAGTTTAAACGAACCGGCGGTGATAGTAGGCATCACCGCCAGTTCGTATTACGACCCGACGGTAATACCAGGTCATTGCATCACCGTTGGTTCGTATTATAACCCGTCGGTGATGTCGTTGTAATACAAATTGGCAGTAATGCCAATCACCACTCTATTTTTATCTCTCCCCTTCACTCTCTCTCGGTCACTCCTCTCCTTATCCCCTCCCCGTCGCCTCCCCTTCCTCTCCCCGGCTTCCATCCTCTGCCTTGCCACCGCCTCTCCTTCCTCCCCCGGCCTCCCTTCTCTCTCTCCCGCCACCTCATCCTCTTCCTCTCCCCGGCCTCCCTCCTCTCCCCCACTGCCGCTCCCCTTCCTTTTCTCCACTGCCACCTCCCTCCTCTCCCCCGCCGCTGTCTCCATCCCCTTCCTCACCCCCGGCGCGGCCTCCTTCCTCTCCCCCGCCTCCCCTCCTCTTTGCGGTGCTGCGCGAGGGCGTGCGGTGCGCGCGCGGGCGTGGGGCCGTGGTGAGTTGTTTTTTTCGTAAAAACGGCTTCATCGCCGGTTGTAGATCCGACGGTGATGGTCTAACCTATCACCACCGACCCTAATACAACAGGTCTTCAAACCGGCGGTGATGCCGTTTTTGATCGGGCGGTGATAGAGACTAGTGCTCATCCGCGAAGAGGGCACACAGCCGTGGATCCACGCCCGACGAGTAGCTGGAGCTACTGCAAGCGAGGTCGTCCAGCCTATACCTCTCCCTGCGGTCATCGGCCATCCATGGCGCGGACCTTGAGCGTGTCAATCTGGCTGGCGAATTGGTGCCAGGACCGGAGCGTTCGGAGGAACCTGGCGCACCGGGAGAAGTCCCTGATGCCGCCGCCTTGCCCGGAGGCAGCGCCGGCCAAGGCGAGGCATCGCCGGTGCTCAAACGCGTCGATGCAGTCCTCCACGTCGTAGGTCATTTCGCTCACCTCCCGCGCCTAGGCCTTCACCTGGACGTCGAGGGGACCCTCGTCCTCCATGGCCGACACCTTGTGGAGCAGAGCTTGCATGCTGGCGAGCTCGGCGCTGAGGAAGCTGATCTGCTTCGTTCCCCACTCCCCTGATGCGGGAGCAGTCGGTGGCGAGCAGCTGGAGCTTCTCCAGCACGTCGCCGAGGGAGCCCTCAAATATGTTCACCGCTGCCGCCATGGTGCCGCAGCTCCTCCTTCCCCGCCTCCGTTTGCGCGGTGTGCGTGTGCGGTGAAGTGCGTGTGTTCGAATATAATGGTGAACTGGAGCTCGTCTGGTGCTTCGCGAGTTCTCTGATCCTTGTATCGGAGTAGGATCGTCCACTAGTGTTTACAGTGGGCTCCTACTCAGCTTATGGCCTTTTGAGCTTCTTTTTCTCTGTTGATTTTCTAATGAAAAGACGTTTCCTTCACTGTCCAGCTGCATAAGCTAAGCATTTGGAACTAATCAAAACATTTGCCCATCTGCTGTTTTCGTGGAATCCACCACTCCACAAAACTATGAACTTTGAAGCTCGACTTTAAGGATCCGATATCCCCTACTCCACCTATGAGCTTTAAACCACCCATTTCCATAGACGTACTTTGTAATACTATCTAAAAGAGCTACCCTAAAGTGGGTCTCTTGAGGCGTGGCGTGGCTGCTGAAGTGTCGGCATAATATTTTATCTATTACATTTGAACATTGCAGCATCTTATTTCTCACATTTGTGCCCATTTTAGCCAATGTATCATTTGTATAATGAAAAGTAAACATTGATCAGCAGTACTTAATATTCTTACTGATCGTATAAGATTTTTTTCTACATGAAATTTGGGATTTTCCTTGAATTTCTTTCTCTCTAATTAGGTCATCGAATTTGATTGATTGGACTGTTGATAAAATCGACATATGTTATGTTGCATGCACAAATATGTGGATTTTAGTTTCCATACCTCAACTCTCATCACTATTGGAAGTACAGTAGAAATTTCCCTGATTCAAAACCGTTTGGGAAATAGGCAAAAATGATAGGAAAAATTGAAACACAATTTCCTATATGATGAACTGACAAGGCAGCGCGGCATGGAAATAAAATTTTTCTGCGGTAGAAATAGTTTCGCTGACAGTTTTGAATTCACCGGGAAATTTGTAGCCGTCAGGTGTATGTTTTCTCCCATCAACAAAACCCGATAGAGAATGACACCTATATCGCTGTGAAATTAATATCCCTATCATTATCACCCTCAAAATAAATTACGTTTCCGTCGTTGTTATGCAGTCAGGGTAACACATACATTGTCATCATTACAGCAACAAGAACATGTATTAGCAGACCGGGAAATTAAAATTCAAAAAATAGAACCTCAAATTTAGTTTGAATCTCCGTATTGGAGCTAAATTCATACAGTAAGTTTCAGACATGAGTCCAAATGGCATCTTCAAGTCGACCAAAGTCCAGAACACATCAGTTCACCATCACACATAAAACTATCTACAAATGTTTGTTATCAATATAACAGTCAATCCTTCCCAAAAGCTACAAATAAGGTATCCAAATATTTGGCATCAATACAACAGTCACATGTCTTTCTAAAAGTATCATTTGGCAAAAAAATTATTGTACTATATAGCTAGTAGGTTAGCAAATGAAGTCATATCACCACATTCTAAAGAACATGATCTACCGTACCCTCTTCACATTTCCTTGGGACGTGTGCCAAGCATTACATGATGTGTAGGAGACGAACCAGTAAGAGTGACAACAGACAGAAATACATGATTAATGTTAAAAAAAATTCTTCCTTAGAAAAGTTACAAGGGAAGGATGCACTAGATAAACACGATAAAAGGAGTTGGCAATCATTTCGAGATGTGTATAACTACATATGGCATACGAAAGAGAGGTAACTTATTATACCGAGCATCCTCCTAAAATTTCTGGCTGTTATATCCTGGGAGCAAACTGAATTGTCAGCCAAAAATAAAAGGTAAGGAAAGCTAGTTGTTTCAGACTAGCTACAAGCATCTTTCAATAGTAACCATGTTTAATGGTAAAACAATGAGTTTGTGCTTCCTTAAGAAAACTTCACATGAAACTGGAGGAGTTGCCACCCAATTAGTGACCTAAGCAGCGTTCAGTCATCCTTTCCTGTACAGTCATTGCTATGTTAGTATCGCTTCTCAATGGATTTTATCATGTTTACAAAAAAAATGGATTTTATCATGGAAAAATCTATTGGTAACGTACGTATTTGTCTTGCTGTGTTAGCGTTCAGTCATCCTTTCTGCAGTAAAAGTTGGAATCTACATTACATTTTTCAATGAAATTTGTTGTAACTATGTTACCACAACAATAATTTAGAGAAAAGCACAAAGACAAATATGTCAATGACAGAGTGGAGCGGTTGCTGCCAGGGCCTACCTTGTGGTTGTGGCCGTGCCCGCCATGCATGGCATGCCAGGGAGGGGAGTAGGCAATGGCTATAGCAGGAAGGGGGCGCCGCGAGTATTATTATTCAGCACACTACTAAAAAACGATTTACAGCAACACCTCGAATTTTTTTAGAGCGGATCAAAATGTCACCCGTTCTTACAAATGGGGCGCGGGTACTGTAGCAACAGAGCCGCCTCTGTAAATCTATTTTCAGGGGCGGCTCACCCCCCCAGCCGCCCCTACAAATGGGCACCATTTTCAGGGGCGGCTGGGGGGGGGGGGGGTTGAGCCGCCCCTACAAATGGATTTACAGGGGTGAGCCGCCCCTACAAATGGATTTACAGGGGCGGCTCACCCCCTAACCCGCCCCTAAAAATATCTAGACGCCTTTTTCCTTCTCCCGACCTCCCATTGTTTGCTTGGGAGAGGAGCTCCCCCAAGAGCCGAAAAAAAGAAAAAGGAGGGGAAGCTTTTCAACTTGATTTCCTTCGAGTTGGGGGCTCTAGGAGGTAAGTTGACGCTAATTTTTTGTCATTTCTAAGCTCTTTTGTTAGATTTATGGCTCAATTGGAGCTCTCTTTGCCTCTAACTAGCTCTAGATCTCCATGGTGTGGATTAGCCATTTGAGATACCATTTGCCTCAAACTTTTGGATGAAGTTGTGCTATTTTAGTAGGAGAACAAGATTATGTAATCATTTTGACTCGATCTATAGTTTTTAGCACCATTCTTAAGTAAATAATGCCCTAGATCTATGGAGGAGAGAGAAGAAGATTTGTTTTTTTTGTATTTTTCAAAGATGCATGTTAGATTTTTCCCAACTTTTAGTGGTAAAATAATATGTTGAGTTTTTATTATTTTTATTTAGTACAAGTTAAATTGATTTTTTCCCACACCTATGCATATATAGAATTATATATTTATATCAATTTAGGGCTCCATTTATTTTGAGAAAAAGATTTGATTTTTTTGATGCATGTTACTTTTCTTCCTAATATTTAGTTGTACAACAATAGGTTGGAAATCGATTTTTTTATTTAAATTAGTTAAATTGACCTTTTCCAACATCTATACATATATAGAAGTATATACTTATGTGAATTTAGGACTCTATTTCTTGCGAGAAAATAATTTGATTTAATTTTTTTCTAACTTTTCAGATATGGATAGAACATTGATGTACAATGCAAAAAGGACGGATGCCTATTTCAGTGGAGAGCTTAATAAATTCATTCAAGTTGCGGAGAACCACACAAGAAATGAGAAGACACGATTGATGCATTGCCCATGCAAAGCCTGCAAGAATTTGAGAGTATTCAGCGGTCCAACTACAATCAGATCGCATGTGATGGTGAGTGGTTTTGTTAAGGACTACAAGATCTGGAAGTATCATGGCGAGACAGATACTCCCCCTCTGACGAATAATCCGCTGGATGAAATCATACAAGATGAGGAGTTTGACAGAATGTTTCATTCTTATTTTGATGGTGGTGGGGTTGATGATGGTGGTGATGATGATGATGATCATGGGGTTGCTTATGATGACGGGGTTGGTGGATTCCAAGATGATGATGTCAACGGTCCTATGGATGGTGATAGTAGTGGCGATGAACTTGATGATGGTGATTTTCTCAGCCAGTTGTTGCGCCACACCAAAGCGGAGGTATTGGTTGCTAGTGCTAGGGGGTTAGCAAACTTTGAGACGGTGAGAAAATCAGCAGAGGAAAATATATAGGAGCGATCGAAGGGATGCCCGAAATACTGGACCGTGCTTCGTTTCATACTTGAGCTCTTGACTCTGAAGGCTAAGCATGGTTGATCAGATGGTAGTTTCAATGATCTGCTGCGTATCTTGGCTTGGTTGCTTCCAAAGCCAAATAAAGTGCCAGCCAACACATACCGAGCAAAGAAGCTTGTGGGCCCGTTCACGATAGGTGTGGAAAGAATTCATGCATGTCCAAATTATTGTATTTTGTATCGTGGGGATACTTTCAACGACTTGAAGAAATGCCCTATATGTTCTACAAGTCGGTACAAAAACAATGCTGGTTATTGTGGTGACGACAATCATGGTCCAACCGATGTGAATAAAAGGAACGTGGCGAAGAATAGTGTTGCCTCTGTTGAGCCAGATGATGCTACTTTAGGCATTCCTGAGAAGCAGAGCAGAATTCCCGCCATGGTTATGTGGTACCTCCTGGTTTCCGATCGTCTGAGGCGTTTCTTCTCGAACCCAAAGGATGCTGAAGTGATGCGATGATGGGATTCAGATAAGCGTAAGAAGGGTGATGGAAAGCTCCAACATCCAGCTGATGCTCGGCAGTGGAAGGAATTCGATGAGAAGTACTATCTGGAATTTGGGAATGACCCGAGAAATGTTCGGTTTGCGTTGAGTACGGATGGAATGAATCCGTTTGGTGAAAGAAATAGCACCCACAACACATGGCCAGTGATATTGACGATGTACAACCTGCCTACATGGTTGTACGAGAAGAGGAAGTATCTTTTGCTATCCATCCTTATACAGGGTCCCAAGCATCCTGGTATCAATATAGATGTTTTTCTTGAGCCTTTGATGCAAGAGATGGAAACTTTATGGAAGGAGGGTATCAATATTTTTGATGGTTGTGCATGGCAGCCCTTTAATCTTAGAGCCATTATATTCATCACCATTCATGATTACTAGGCGTTGTTTGTGCTGTCAGGACAGATCAAAGGTAGGACGGGATGCACGGTGTGCCTGGATGGCACCGTATCGTTTTTCCTTGAAGGTTCTCGCTTCTTGCAGAACATACAGGGCATTTCGTGGTGGAAGGACATAGGTACCGAAGTAAGAAGTCCTATAATCTTTTTGATGGCAGGCCTGAATTACATTATGCTCCAGTACAACGAGACGTGCACTATGTTTTCAATATGGTTCGTTCCATCCAGGTCATTTATGGGAAGAAAAAAGAAGATGGGAAGAAGAGAAAGAGAGATAAGGCACCCATCGATGGCGTACCATTCAAGAAGCAGTCCATCTTCTACAAGTACTTGCCGTATTGGGCGGATCTTGAGGTTCGCCATGCAATCGATGGTATGCACCTAAAGAAGAATGTATTTGGTAACACAATTGGGCTCCTCCTGGAGACATCAGCCAAAACAAAGGATACCTTGAAGTCGCGTCAGGACTTGGTAGCCATGAAGATAAGACAAGATCTTCACCCTCCGGATAAAGGGAATGGCCGATATGAACTTCCCCCAGCTAGCTACAACTTGACACGTGATGAGAAGAAGGCAATGTGCGAGAGCTTAAGAGGGATCAGAGTCCCGAGTCGTTTCACATCCAACATAAGGAAACTAGTCTCGATGAAAGATCTGTCACTATGCGACTATAACGGTCATGATTCTCATGTGTTGCTGACGGTGTTCCTCCCGATTGCAATCAGAGCAATCAAGCCAGTATATGTAAAGATGGTAATCACTCGGTTGTGTTACTTCTTCAGTAGGATTTCACAAAAAAGTGATCGACGAAGATGAGTTGCAGGATCTCCAAGAATTCATTGGGGAGACTATGGTGCAACTGGAGATATGCTTCCCTCCGGGGTTTTTTGATATAACTGAACACCTAATGATTCACATGGTCGATCAGATACGGGCACTTGGTACACTTTACCTACACAAAATGTGGATGTATGAGTGTTTTATGTCCATCCTCAATCGGTACGTACTGAATCGTGCTCATCCTGAGGGGTCCATGATAGAGGGATACAGTACTGAGGAAGTCATCGAGTCTTGCCTAGGTTACCTAAAGAATAACGTGTCCCTTGGTTTGCCTATTCCACGATTTTTGGCGAGGTTGAAAGGTGTGGGCACAGTTGGGAGGAAAATCTTCATCGAAAAAGATTTCAAAGGTGTGCAACAAGCCCATCATAGCATCTTGCAGCACCTCACGATAATGACTCCTTTAGTCAATGAACACTTGAGCATCATTCGTGCAGAAAGTAATGGCCGCTCGGATGATTGGATCATGAGAGAGCACAAATGTCGGCTGACTGCATGGTTGAAGGACCTGGATCTACCACATGGGGAGACCGTGGAGGAGCAAACGATCAAAAGATTGGCAGCTGGTCCATCTAGCCAGGTCACATCATGGCAAGGGTATGATATTAATGGATATCTATTCTATACTACCGCCAAGGACAAGAAGACCGTGTCTCAGAACAGTGGTGTTCATATTGAGGCCTTAAATGAGAGAACAGGGCAAAGTACACCATATTTCGGTGTCATAGATGATATATGGGAAGTGTACTATGGTTCCAATATACAAATCCCGGTCTTTCGGTGTCGTTGGGTCAAACACCCAAAAGGTGTTGAGGTGGACGGCTATGGGCTGACGATTGTTGACCTCAACAATGTTGGTTATAAAGATGACCCATGGGTACTTGCCTCACAGGTCACACAGGTACTCTATGTAGCTGATCCTGCAAAGAAGACAAAACACGTCGTTGTCCGTGGAAAACAAGATATCATAAGAGTTGATGGTATCAACGATGTGGAAGAATATAATCAGTATGATGAGAAGAACCTCTTCACAGACGTACCACAAAAGATGAGGATTCTAGAAGCAAGCATAAGAAAAACGACAAGCCATGGGCACTTAAAGATGGCGAATCGAGAACTGTTACCGCTTGAACATTGGTGTTTCAACGCTTTTATTTTTTACATACACTGCAATTGGATTTTGATATTTTTCTTATGTTCCACATATCAAAATTATCTTATGGTAAAAATTTTAAGTTTTTTTTATGTGTTTTGCTATGACTTTTCAATTAAATAAATTTTCGGTGGAAATTGGAAAAGGATTGGTAAGGGTGGGTGCGCCGATTTGTAGGGGCGGGTGCACCGTTTTGTAGGGGCGGGTGCGCCGATCTGTTAGGGCGGGTGCGCCGATTTGTAAGGGCGGGTGTGCTGATTTTGTACTGATTTGTAGGGGCGGGTGCGCCGATTTCCCCGCGCCGCACCCCTCCCGTTGGCGCGGATTTCCCGTTAGGTTTAGCAGTATGATGATAAAATTTTAAACCATTATATACAATAAAATAGTTATTTGATATTTTGATTAAGTTGTATATGTCACATAATGCTTGTGGTAAAAATTTTAAGTTTTTTCGATGTGTTTTGCTATGACTTTTGAATTAAATGAATTTTCAGTTGAAATTGGAAAAGGATTTGTAGAGGCGGGTGGCGCCCCAGCCCGCCCCTACAAATCCTTTTCCTATATAGTCCGCCCCGGACTTTGAAAATTTTATGACATCCCGGATAAGCGCGAGCAGACGCTGTTAGGCTGCCAAAAATTTCCGCCGCCGCCACCCGCGCGCATCTTGTCCGCCGCCGCCCCCTCCAGGCGTCCCCTCCGCGCGCGGCCTCGAGCTCCCTTCACGCGGCACCTCCCCTCCCCGCGCCTCCTCCCCCGCGCCTCCTCCGCCGCGCAGCTGCGTCGTCTTCCTCGGAGACTCGTCATTCCTGCATCTCCCGCCCGCCGCAGGTATGCCCCCCCCTCCGCCGCCGCCACCCGCGCGTGCGTCTTCTCCGCCGCCGCCCGCTCCCGGCCTCCGCCCGCCGCCACCCGCTCCCGGCCTACCCTCCGCGCGCGGCCTCGAGCTCCCTCCGTGCGGTGCCTCCCCTCTCCACGCCTCCTCCGCCGCGCCGCCATGTCGTCTTCCTCGGAGAATCGTCGTTCCCCGCACCTCCTGCCTGCCGCAGGTACGCCCCCCCCTTCACGGCCCCCCTCCCCGCCCGCCAATTTCCCGCGCCCCTCCCGCCCGCCGCAGGTCCCCCCATCTGCCCCCCTCGCACCCCCCCCTCCGCTCGCCGATTTCCCGATTTCCCGTTATGGTTTAGCAAATGTTGACCTCTAATCAGTGCTGAGCAAATTTTGACCTCTGATGATGTATATATTTGCAGCATTTCTATTCAAAGTAATTGTAATTTAAATGTGAAATAAATTTCTTATTTGTAAGAAATTTCTCTCTCTCATTTCGTTGTGAAATGAAATATTTATTACAATATATCTTCGATGGCTATGTAGAGTAGAACTCGTAGATGGATCCTCCGTTGTCATCTTCCCCATGAAGGGATGATGCCACACCGCAAGATGAGCTTGAACAAATTGCATCCCAGATGGAGTGGGACAATGAGCACAACTTCGGTGACCAATCTGGGCACAAGGAGTGCGATGACGTCGGTGTCGAATCTGGGGACGATCAGGGCCCTAGGATTGGACAAGGCGCTTGGGTCGGTGACAAGTGGCACGATCCGATTGATCCACACCCTGTTCCGGCAAGAGAAAGACGGTCAGGGGAGGCGTTCGATCCGGATTATGAACCGGAAGCACGTTAGGTAATGAATACATGATTAATTACAATGAAGCAGACTATACGAGTAATGACCTGTATGACGTGTATTATCTGTGTAGGTGGCCCCGACAGGAAGGAGTAAGTGCCGACGCGGACCCCCTAGCCCCACAGAGGAAGACAATGAAAGCTCAGGTCCCGATCCTGCAAGTACAACTTCTAGCAGCCAAAACAAAAGGAAACGGGGTCAGCGAGGAAGAAACCAACACACCAAAGGGCAATGGACTGTCAATGCAATTAGCACGAAAGGAGAGCCCATAGATCCTCCGCAGGTTGTAGCAAAGTTTTGGAATGCTATCGGTGCTATAATCAGAACAAAGATGGTTTTGGATCCAACGATCCCCAATTAGCGAACTGAATACCCGGTATGTCCAGAAGGGTCGAACGCTATTTGCAGATTACGGAGACATTACACTAGCACAATGGGAAGAGTTTGTTCGACAGAAGACCACTGAAGAAGCTTTAGCTCTAAGCCAGAAGCAAAGTGAACTAGCAAAGAACAACATACATAGAGTCCACCTTGGGCCAGGTGGGTACCAAAGGAAGGTCGAGAAGTGGCGGCGTGAAAGAGAGGCGGCAATAGCTACCGGGCAGCCCGACCCTTATGAAGGCTTGGATGAACGTGGATGGTGGTGGCTTGAAGCAAGGAAGCCAAAGATAGTTGAAGGGAAACCAAAATTTGATTGACCCGAGACCGAACCGGTGGCAGAAAAAATGTTACAACTTGCTGAGCTTCAGAAAAAAGGTGAGTTCAAACCCCATAGGGAGAAGGATGTGCTCAGTACAGCCATTGGGTCCAAAGAGCATGGAGGCCGTGTCAGAGGCCTGTCCTCTAAGTTGAGCATCAAGGATGGGTTCGAGAAGGACCGGGCTAGGTAAAGGAGCCATGACCGCTATAAAGAAGAAATCATGGCAGCAACAGAGAATGCAATGCAAGCAAAGTTCAAGGATTTGTTCATGGCAACACTTGCGGAGCAGCAGCAGCCGGGGCTACTTATGTTCAACCCGTCGCAAGAGGTGGGGCAGCAACAGATGGTGGGCATGCAACCTCTGGTACTTGGCCAAGCGAGTCCGGCATGTGCACAGAGCAGTGCTGCCTCGACCACCGCTCAACAATACCTGGCTCTATGTGGTCGGTAGAGCTGGAAAGATAAAGGAAGTTGCCAAGGCCCAGGTGCATCTAGCTAGGGGTTTATTTGAGGGAAAACCAAGCTATGAGGATAACGAGATAGACATCCCCCTGCAGATGGAAAGAGCTGCCTTGGAGAATGTGTCGGTAGCGCCATTCTATGGCATAAACGAGATATCTTACTGGTTGGTCAGGTACCATTGGCTGCTCCGGACCATATCTCACCAGCACCACAACAACAAGGGCTGGGGGCAGCACCAGAGCATTCACTACCGGCCCTGCCGTCACCACAACCACGAGATGGATCACCAGTGGCTCCAGTATCACGAGAGCCATCACCTCAGGCTTCGCCACCACCAGCGGCTCCAGTATCACGAGAGCCATCACCAACGGCCTCGCGATCACCGCGAGCTCGAACATCACCACCACTACGAGAGCCATCCCCACAGGCCCAGGTATCACCACCACGACGAGAGCCATTCTCACAGGCCTTGGTATCACCACTGGCTCCACCACCAGCCCGATCATTGTTGCCTCGAGTGTTGCGGTCTTACCAAAATGACAAGGAAGGGTCAGAAATTGTGAATAGATGGCAAGCCGCAAATAACAAGTCCGATGAAAAGGCTAAGAAGGTTATGTCAAAGGATAATCCAGCAGATTATAGTGCCAGCAGACGGTCGGGAAGATCTACGCCCCGCACTGATACGGAGCACAAAAAGGACATTGGGGTTGATGACCTTCCAGACTTAGATGATGCTCCTTTAAAGTTTCCGTACGGAAAAGACTTGCTACCGGACTGGGCATTAAGGGATTGTCCTAGTTTTATGCGGAGGTTTCATTATTGGTACAAGTGGGCATGTATACTTAGGCTAAAAACTATATATGCTCGGCACCATTCGGATGTATTCGGACCTAAGGTGCAAGAAATCTTTGATATCATATTCGATTTTTAAGACATCCAACACATGTTCCGCCTCCAACAACTTGGTATTGAAATGGTTCGACTTTGGTGCATGTAAGCGCCTCATCGATACTAATTTGATTTATATTACGACCTAAAGTACTGTATATGCACAAGTATTTAATTGCCGTACATTATATTCTACAGGATGCAAACAATGGATGCCATTATTTTAAAGGACAAGGTCCGGTACCTTGACCCCGTAGCGATTTGCGAGGCCAGGCACGCCGGGCCAAAATGGATGAAGGATGACGATGACTACCTAAAGCCATTTTCAACAATGAAGGAAAAACAAAAGGAACGACATAAATTTCACCAAGAGACTGTGAAGAGGGTTGCGGCCTATCGCATATGATGACACGATGGGAAGACATGGATGTCATATTTGCGCCATATCACATCCAGTAAGTCTAATATCAACCATTTGATATAATGAACCACTGGATTGCTTACAAATCGTACATAATATTTTTTTTCAGACATCACTGGATTGCTTTCCAATTACAGCCAAAGCTTGAAAAAATTCTCGTATTGGACTCCTTGGATTGGTCAACCCAGAGATACCAAGAATTCATAGAAATTCTACAATTGTGAGTGAATTTCTTATCTTCCCTATGCACATCATGCTTATTTCTCTTTAGAAGTATATATATATAAATTAACTTTCCATTTCTTTCATTTTGAAACAGGGCTTACCAGTTCTACGTTCATAAAGGATCAATTCATCCCGCCGACAAACCAAAGAAAATGACTATACGCACAAACATCCCGTGCAACAAGCAACCCGCAGGTTCCGTGTACTGTGGGTACTACATGTGCGAGCATCTAAGTGTGCAAGGGAGATATACTACCGATCCCGAACGTGTACTACTCTTTATTAGGGAAAGATGCATATGTGTACATTGTTTTTTTACTTTAACTAGCACTTGGTTAATTAATTTTACCATGGATTCAATAATTGCAGATTCACCGAGAGCTATACCGTTTCCAGCTCCATGAGAAACAACTTCTACATGTAGTCGACGATTTGTGCTGTTTCATTTTGCATGAAGTGGTCAACGTGAGGGGCAAATTTTTTCACGAAGCACAAGATTTGGCAACGGAAGATAAATACATTGGACTTCGTGAGTGGGACAATCAACGACACCGTGCCGCCTCTAGTAGCGTTCCTAGGGAGGAATAGATGAAAAACATGTATTCAGTGTGCACTTTAATGTTGTACTCTAGTGATGTTTGATTTCCATATAATTTAATTTTGTATGCATAAGTATTTTTAGTTAGCGAACGTATTCCGCGTCACGATCGTGAACTAGATTGAGAGATTAAAATTAGCAGAATGCAAATCGCAATTAGGATCGCGAACTAGATTGATAGATCAAAATTTGCGGGAATGCAAATCGCAAAAAATAGCGGGAAACATATTTTGTAGGGGCGGCTGTGGGGGTCACCCGCCCCTACAAATGCATTTCCAGGGGCGGGTAAGGGGGTGAACCGCCCATGGAAATGGATTTGCAGGGGCGGGTAACGCACTCGCCCCTGCAAACAGCTATTTTTAGCTGCAAAAACTAGCAACGGATGCGCTACCCGCCCCTAAAAATGCATTTTTACCCGCCCCTAAAAATGCTTTCTGTAGTAGTGGCAGGAAGTGGGCTGCCTGTGGATGCTCTCGCTATGTGGCACAGGCGGTGGTGGGAAAGAGACTAGTGCGGGCTCTATTGGGGGGCGGTCCATTGTGGCAGAACCACCTGAATTAATCCGGCTCAAGTGTATTAACCATCACCATTAGGGCAATCTCGGTTAACCTTATACTTCAAACGGAATAATCCACTGGTCTGTCGGGTAACCTCCCGATACAACCACGGTAAAGCGGATCGAAGCCATACATACAAACGCTCATGCGAAGATGAGCCCAGAGAATACCACATTCCAGCAAATATTACAAAATTATCATAGGTGAATATTACAAACCAAGTTTCAGTTTAGTAACCAAGTACTTCAGTGATCATATCCAATAAGTTCTTCAGAGTTTAAGTTGCAGCGGAAATAAAATAACGAAAGCTACTCGACGGTACAGGATGTCTCGGTGAAGCCCGTACGAGATATCACTCGGCATTATCTCCATTGGTCGGGGGCGTATCCCATTCCACCGACCATCCAGGGGGAAGTGTACACGGCCAAGTCAAGCTAGCAATCATATCTTCGAAGGTCTCACCTGAAAACGAGCCACAAGCAAGGCTGAGTATACTAATACTCAGCAAGACTTACCCGTGCAGTGGAATCTACTCCACCGACTCTAGACATGCAAGGCTTTTTGGCTCAGGGGTTTATTTTGCCGAAAAGCATCTACGAGTGGGTCCTTACTTTCAACTTTTAGCTCAAGATTCTAGTTTCATTAACCATTCTAGATAAGCAACTATCCAATATCATACATGGTGAAGCATTAAATTTTATCCAACATGTTTATTCATCATCGTTGTTCCTCTTCTTACTCTGTGTGGTAAAAGGGATTAAGCAGTCTCAGTAGCCGTGAGAAACAGACGATTCGAATCGAATTTCTTAACCTTGCAAGGGAAACCTAAACACACGTCACGTGGTTACTCCCAGAGTCACACGTGCAACTTTTCCCCTTTCATTTCGGGTCGTGGATCGGAGCTACCCTCCGAGAGTACACGAGCCCCACGCCACGGTTCGACGCCGGGTCGTGACCACTCGTGCACTCGCCATATGCACATGGGTCCGAAAGGAGCTACCCTCCGAGAGTACACGAGCCCCACGCCACGGTTCGACGCCGGGTCGTGACCACTCGTGCACTCGCCATATGCACATGGGTCCGAAAGGAGCTACCCTCCGAGAGTACAAGAGCCCCACACCCCGGTTCGGCGCCGGGTCGTGACCACTCGTGCACTCGCCATATGCACATGGGACCGGAGTTCAAAGGGTAGGTTGTCGTCCACTTGCCGGGCCAATCAGGTACTTAAGCTTACTGATTACCATATTCTCGGCATGTGGTTAGTACGTTCAAAGACTTAACCACCACTACCACACACTGCGGCCTTAGCATTTTTCACTAAACAGACGGGCCTCAATCATAAACATCGTACCATAGCCCGTCCGTTGTCCTTATGATTGCAGCGTGTAGTAAACATTCAACTCCTATATTCTCGCGAGTGACAGGAAATCACTCGGCTTTTACCGGAGTCCTATTACCACAGCATTCTATCGAACCTTACATCTAGTTTTCAAGCATGGGTCCCTAACATTATGCAACTAAGTTTTCATTCAACTCCTATAAACTTAATGCACAAGCAAGAGAGTAATGAGTTGTATATTTTAGGAAAGGAATAGGGTTATGCTCCGGGGCTTGCCTTCTTGTGCAAAGTTAGTCCGGGGATCGTCTGAACGTTGACCCGGGTCTTCGACTGCTTCAGTTAAATTTGCCTGGGCTTCTCGCTGCTCACTCTCGGACTCGGGCACCAGCTCGTAAGTCCCGTCGGCGAGAGTAGTCGTTTCTACATGAATGCACAAGTTTAAGTAGTGGTGATGGTAAACGACATGATTTCCTTCACGATAAAGTTGCAGTTTGTAAAACATGAGTTTGTTGTGAAGTGAGTTACTTTATCATTCGTGGGCAATCGTTAATAGAGTAGAATAGTACAATAAGTAACTTCGTTAAGCAAGGTGGGGTGGGTGTTCATGGGAACTTATGTTCCTCATGGAAACATGATTTAAGTGTAGCTATTACAGCGAGTAGTTTCTGGTCATGAAACCTTGGATCTAGGCACATCAGGGAAAGATATGCTTACTGTAAAATTTTCAGATATTTTCATGCAGCAGATTAATTATGAAAAATATAATACATGGTTGCTGCTAGATTCTTGTTCTTTTTGTCCAGAGCAAAAGGTGCAACAACTGAGACTAAGATTTTTACAGGGCTTTCATTTAATCATGCAGAAGCTACTGTAATTTTTGTAGGATTTATTATGCCCTTTTCAGAGCATAGTAAATATAACATTACACACCTAGGTTATTCAAGGATTTATTTTTACAGGATCCTACACAGGCTTTTTGTCCATGAAACTTTTTACACAGCATCTTCTACCACTGAGTATCTTTTAGTAAAAATATGAGAATTTTCCAAGCTAAGATACTATTTGCTTAATTTAATGCATGTTATTAGCACATAAATCAAATAAATAGGTTCCTGTGAGATAAAAAGTCTCTAAATTTTTCTATGCCATTTAGGTACCATTACACCAGTATAGAAAACGTTTCATTAGGTGAATCACAACCTAACTGCAGGGACAATTAATTCTATCCAAACATGGTATGAAACTAAGTTTAACAAACAGTGTAGATAGAGATGGAATTTGGGCCTGATCTTTTTACAATGCTTATATAACAAGTAAATATCCTACTGTAAAATTTTTAGGACCAGCACTTGTCTACAACAATGGTTGTGAATAAAGGTCATTAAACAGCCTATTTAATTTAGAGCATAAATTAGCTAGAATCTGGGGAGATGCATGTAACAAAAGTTGTGGAGTTTATCCTAAAGGTTCCAGAACAGTTGAGTTTGCATTTTTCTGAATTTTCTACGATTTTATACGAATTTTACAAGTTCACTGATTTTGAATCTAGGTTTGAATCTTTCTCTTACATCTGGGTCCTTGGAATCTTACGTGCAGACCCTTCTAAAGATTTCAATTACTGCAATTGGGTCCTTGGGCGGCTCGGGTGCGGTGGCCGACCAAAATTCCGGCGAGGGGCTCGCCGGCGGCGAGGGGTGAGGGCCGGGGAAGGATCAGGGGTGTGAGGGCTACCTCGTGGGGGTCTTGGTCGGGGTGGAGAACGGCCGGGAGTGGCTCGTCGGCGTTGGAGCAGGGGCGGCGGCGGCGGCGGTACGCGTCGACGGTGGTGCTCCGGCGGGCTTGGGGCGGTCTGGTCTGGACGGGGAGCTTCAGTGGCGCGTGGGGAAGCTGCTCCGGTGCTTGGCTTGGGCGGAGGGGGTCGGGGTCGAGCTATCCGCGGTGACCAGGGGCGGCGGCGGCGGCGACAGCGCGGGCGGCGGCGCTCCGGTGGTCCTGGGCGGCGTTGAGCGGGTCGGTGAGCTCCGGTGGGATGATGTAGTGGTGGCTGGCACTTCAATTTGGGCAGAAGGCGGCTGTGGAAGGCTGTCCACGAGCGGGTGGAGCTCGGCGGCGACAATGGCAGCGGCGGGTGCTGTCTGGCTGCTGGTGGCTCGTGCGGGCGGCCTGGGGCGACTTTTATAGGGGCAGGAGGGAGGGAGGGGTGCCGGGCGACGCGCGTGGGTGATGGCACGGCAATGGCGTGCCACTGGCCACGGTGGGCGGCGTCTGGACACCGGCACGGCGTGCGGAGGGCGGAGCGCGCGACTGGGCGCCGGTGATTTGCGTGGGTGAGCGAAAGATAGCGCGACACGGGGATTGGGGGACAGCTGCAGCAGCGGCTCGGGCGGGAGGCGAGCTCAGCGACGGGCGGGTCGCGGCGGGCGGGGCGGCACGGCGCGGCGTGGCCGTTGGGCGGGCGGCGAGCAGAGGCGGGGCAGCGCGGCGTGCGCGGACTGGGCAGCGCGGCGGGGGGGGGGGGGGGGGGGGGGAGGGGCAAAGCCGGGCTTGGGGCGAGGGCCGGCGGCCACTGGCCTGGCGGCTTGCGCCGGTCAGGCATCGCCGGCCACCTGGCCGGGATGTCGGGCGGGGAGGGGAGAGAGAGAGAGAGGAGTAAGGGCCTATTTGCGAGAATTTGAAAAGTTCCATGGGGCTGGTTGCAAACAGGAGGTTTTCTCCACTTTCTAATTTGAATTTCAAAAACTTTTGAACATGAAAGTTGTTCAGAATAAAAAGTTCTACAAGTTTGGTTTCAGGCAACACCTCATTTGGCTTGTGGTTTGAAAGTTAATTTAAAAATTCAAGGGTATTCATATGTGTCCAATTTAAATTTGAATTTCAACTTAACTTGTTCTAATTCTTTTCACCCTTTTATTAGTTGGTTAAGTATAGGGTTGGGCTAATGACATTGCTTTAGAAATGTAATTTATCAGGGTTGTTACAGCCATGTTGCAGGCGGAGGGGCAAAATGGCAATGATTTTCGGGAAAATACTTTCTCAGTTTGATGATAGAATGCCATATGAAATATTGAGTACATATACTTGCTCAAACTCTATATGACAATATTAAAATGTAAAACTTTTGACTTCTCCGTGCAGATTCGAGGATCAATGATTTACACTCAACGCCAACGCAAAGCAGTGAAATTGATACGACCTGGTGCCCAAGTTGAACGGGGAAATGTAAGAAATATGACTCCATTAGATTATAATTGTGATTTTGGTGATTGTGTGACAACATAGTCAATGGGACTAATAAGTTTGTGAGCGGGCTCATAGATGAAAGCCCAATCCATAGTCAATGTGTCCAAATCGATGTCAAGGTGTCCAAGTTGAAGTGAAAAAACTAAAGAGAATATATTTGGGGTGTCCAAATGACCGCAGCGCCGATTTGGACAAGGTGCAACAGGAATCAGTCGATCGGTTAAACCGATGGCATGGAATTTGAACTGAGTGCATTGGAAATTGCAACGGCGATCAAGTGCAAGAAAACTCAGTACTACGGGTTAAACCGACGCTATGGATAGTAAGCATCGGTGTTATGTCAGATTGCTCTGGTGATGTGCACGGAAGCTGTCGGTGTTTTACCGCCAAGCCCACTGAGGGATACCCCCGAGGTGGTAGGTTGTAGGTAGGGTGTCGCCGAGATCTGGAACTCGAAGGTGCAAGGAACATGAAACTTTAGATAGGTTCGACCTGCTGAGAGCGTAATACCCTACGTTTTGTGTGGTGGTTTGTATTGCCTTAGATGATGATTGGTTTGGAGGGGGTCCCTGCCCGCCCTTATATAGTCTGGGGATAGGGTTACAGATATCCTAGCTAGATACGAGCTCAGGAATCCTACCCGAGTACTACTCGGGTAGTTTTTTTTCTGTTCTGACTAGTCCTACTCGTGGCCGAGTAGCCTACAACAGGTATAAGGTATGGGACATGCCCCATCCCTTATTCTTGAAAGTCTATGCCATGTGTGTAGTCCCGTGGCCCAGGTGACAAGTCGCCGAGCTCTTCATAGCTGAGTACTGCAGGCTTCCGAGTACTTCTGAAGGCATCTTCGAGTTCTCCCGAACTTCGTCTTGAAGGTGTCTTCTGAGTACTTCCTTGGCTGCCTCAAGGCTGTGAGGTGCTGAAGCCCCGAGTAGTCTTCTTTTATATGGGTTGCGATGAAAATCGCACTCCATGTGGAGTAGCCCCGAGCCTTAGGTTGAATCGAAGAATCAGGCTGAGGGTCAAATTAGTCTTGAACCTTCTGGTCTTTACCTTCCAAATAAATTCGAAAAATAAGCTATTGAAGACACGTGTCCTGCAGCCCCGAGCCTTGAATCCAAATCCCAAGGTTTGGAAAAAGGATCCAAAAGGTCGTGGCATGCATTGTAAAATAACTCCTGAGTTTGAATTGATGGTTAAAGTGGGCAACTTGGTTCAGAAATTTGAAAACCTCTTTTTTTGGAATGGCATCCCTGAAAAAATGGTTAAATAAATTACTTCCCCAAAGGAGCCCTAAATTACCGCTCAAATCCAATCTTATCCCGAGAAAAACTCTTCAGCTTATACACAATGATCGTTGGCCTTCCGCAGTAGCGCCCGCTGGTTATGTAACTGCGCGGTAAATATAGGGTTTTCACCCCTTCACTTGCTTAGCCTTCTTGCCTTCGAATTTTTGATCTGTGTTAGCAAGAGGAAAGCTCGCGACGAGCAAGGCGATTAGGCCCCGCCCTCCAAGGTAGGTAAATCTGAATCTGGCGGAGAAGACACCTGGAGGCGGTCTGAACGCTTAAAGAAGGATCTTCTCCGGCTAGTTGCAGAAGGACTTATTCAGGAGAAAGAGATGGTGTAATGGCGTCCTGCCGGTAAGGATGAGTCTCCTTATGAACTCACCGACAAGATGGTGAGTTTTGCTCATTTTGTTGAACGGGGATTGGCACTCCCCCCTTCGAACTTCTTCCGTGGCCTCCTCCACTTCTATAAGTTGAAGGCGTTTCATTTGACTCCGAATTCCCTTGTTCATATTTCCATTTTCGCTCACCTTTGTGAATAATTTCTGGGCATCCAGCCCCATTTCAATCTTTTTCACTAGTTTTTTCGGCTGAAGCCATAGCCAGATGATAAGTCTCTAAAACTAGTCAGCGGAGCTGGGTTCCAGCTTTCCAAGAATCTTGCGGACAACTATCTGGAGTACTCGACTTCGGGTAGTTTGTCGGGGTGGCATGCCATGTGGTTCTACATAGGGAACCAAAAGGCTGGGCTGCTAGAGAGGGTCAACCCCCCCCCCCCCCCCCCCCCGAAGTATGAGCTTTTTTGGGTTGAAGATCTTCCGGTGGCCAACCTTATCGACATCTCCAAGCTGGTCATGAGGATCCATGCTCTTAAGGCCAAGGGAGTCACTAGGGCGTCAGTCACCTACTCCTTCTTCAGGTGCCGCATCCAGCCTCTCCAGAGGAGGGTCACCTACGGGTATGAGTACCGTGGGACTGTGGACCCGTCCCGGATGGCCAAAGACGTGCCCTCAATGAAGGAGATCATGCAGCGAGTATAGCGCATCCTCGACAAGGTTTACTCGGAGCCGTATGTTCCGAAGTTGTTTAGCGCCAAGGACCCGCTAAATGCGGTAAGTATTATTGACTAGTCATCATGCTTAATACTCCGCACAATGTCATTCTGACTAGTATTATTGATGAATTTGTTGATGCAGGATGATCTGGCGCTGTTTGTCTCGCACCCACCCCTCCCAGAGGACGATGAGCCGGCCGCCCAAGAGACGCCGAGCCCCCTTGGGATTAGGTGGTCACGAGCCCGCCATGCCAGCAGCGCACTGCGTCTCAGAAGTGGAAAGCTGTCACATTTGCTACCAGCGATGTCGAGCAGCATCATGAGTGAGAATCTTGTTGAATTGATGATGCTTCTATCAATCTTCTTTTCTCCCCGAGTACTGATTGTGTAAAATTTGCAGAGTTGCCGCTTATAACCCCGAGCCCCCGAGGCAAGGGGTTGAGGATGAAACCAGGGAAGGAAGCCTGCCACCGGGGAAGGATTCGCCCTTGGTAGCCAAGGAAGTTACTCCCCCTGGCCCCAAGATTATGGCTGCGCCCAAGGGACTTGTCGTTCCAAGGGCAATTCATTTGAAGAAATTCTCAGGGTAAGTATCCAAGTAGTGACTTTTGTAGGCCCATAAATGTAGCCCTGACTGATCTTGACTTATTTCTGCAGAAAATCCTTTGCCGGCGAGAGCTTGAAGAAGTCTGGCATTGAGCCTGCGAGCAGGGGTCAAGACCCTCTGCCTCATACTTAACCTGCCTCGAGTACTCCAACCACCAAGCCGACAAAGCAGATTGATGATGTAGTGCTAGAGGAGCCTGCCCGTGAGACCGCAGAACTCGCACCCATCATTAGCGACGAAGCAATGATCAATGAGGGTGCGGGAGAGGACGGTGGAAGAGATCTCACGGTGGCTGATCCAGCGGCCAAGTTGCCAGCCCCCAGGTCTCAGGACCCGGGTGGAGTACAAGTATGTCCGCCCACGCCTGCAGATGCCCCTAAGGCAGGACTTGCTGTAGCAGGCATGACAAAGAACCCGGAGAATGAGGAGGAGGCCGGGCAGCTACAACAGAACACATCAGAAAGCCCTGTTGCTGCCACCTCAACTTCTGAAGGTAGTTATGATGAATTTTTGATCAATGATGTTCCTGATCCAACTTTGGAGTTGGTTTTAGATCCTCTGCTGCATCCGGACAAGGTGTCCTATACGATGGAGTTTGGACGTCGCTTCTTTGAGTACACCAAAGTAAGTAGTCGTACTGTCTATAGTATAAATGTTACTGATAGCTGTATGCTGATACTGCATCATCTGCTGAGTAGGATGTTGTCCAACGCTCCAAGGAGAAGTCGCAGATGTTGAGGGCCGTTGGCGATGAACTTCATCGTGCTGAGCTCCTTGAGAAGCAACTTACTGAAGCGAAGCAAAGGAACTCCCAGCTCTAGCAGCGACTTGATGGCCTCATATCTTCGCATCAAAACTAGATCATCGATTTCCAGCAAAAGTATGATGCTTCGCCGAAAAAAGCCAAAGAATTAGCTGCCTAAAACAAAAGTATGTGAATTCAGCCCATCTCTGAGTTGTGGCCTTGCGTAGAATAGTCATTTGTTGTAGTCTAGCTGAGTACTTTGCTCTTTTACTTTTTGCAGAACTTAGTAGACTAGACAATTGCCTTACTGACTGGAAGTGTGATATACATTGTCTTTCAGATGAAAAGGAGCGCCTTCAGCAAGCCTTTGAAAGCTTTATGCAGATCTCGCTGAAGAGTACAAGACTGTGACCAAGCAGCTGCAAGATGCAGAGAAGTAGCTGGTAGCCAATATGCAGCAGATCGAGTCGTTGAACCGGGACAAGAAGCGCAAGCAGAAAAAGTCGGCGAGCTTGAGACCGCTGCGTGGCCTTTGGTTGACGTGGTGGATCCCACTATGAGCGGGCATACCTTGCTGAAGCATCTACGTGATGCTCCATGAAGTATTACCAGTTATGCGGCTGGGACAGCCAAAGTCGCCCTGGCGCATGTCTTAGCGCTTGTCAAGTCATATATCCCGACAATGGATATGAGAGTGCTTGTCAACGGTGGTGCTGCTGGTTGCACGGAGGATCAATTCAATGAGTATCGTCAAGAAGATGAACCCGTGGCTCACCAGTCAATGGAAGACTTTAGTAAGGACTTGTTCGTAATGTCTGTGTGGCAAAAAAAAAAGACCCTATCTTGTAATATATGGTGTGTTATGCCTGTTGATATGTACAAAGTACTCTCGTGGTACTTGCCAATCATAGGACTTTTTAGAAGACTCGAGACGCGTGGGTTAAGCTACATAGAGTGCAACGACTCTTGAAGTAGGCAGTAACTTGGCGTTCAGTAGTTGGCCCCGCATAGTGACTCAAACGAATCAGGGTTTACTCGCATCGCGCAATACTGTGGATTGTTTGAATTGTATAGGTGTAAGGACCTCTTCAAAGTTCTCGTAGTGACTTAGCGCAATTGGTTCTGTTGAACCGTGTAGGCTAGTACTTGAGGTAGTCGGAACATGCGCAACTAATCTTTGTGGCTTTGACCTTAGCAGCTTGTAGAGAGAAGTCGTGCGGAAGTGACTCTCTGCGGTACCCCCCGAGCGTTTCCAGTGACTTTGGCATAGTTAGCACATTGTTATCACTCGTGGCTAGAACCTCCGAGTTCTACAGTAAGCTTGGAGGCAACAGTAGTTGTTTGGGAACCAAATCAACTCCTTATTGATGAAGAAATGCTGCACTGCAGCTGACAACTTTGAGTACAAGTTATCTAGGGGTAGAAGCGGCGTTGGTGCTCGATGTTCTAGGAGTTTGGAACCTCCTGGCCATCAGAGTCTTATAGTCGATATGACTCTGGTCTTGTAACTTTGGAGACGGTGAAGGGCCCTTCCTATCGCGTGTTGAGCTTGTGTAGCCCAGTCTCGTCTTGGATGCGATGGAGGACCATATCTCTAATACTGAAGGACTTGTGCTGGACATTGCTGTCGTGGTAGCGTCCATCACCTTGAAGGTAGTGGGCTAACTGCTTTAAGGCATTGCATCTGACTTCTTCTGCCGAATCTAGCTCCAATCGTCTTGCCTCATCAGCCTCGCCTTCTTTGTACATCTCCAATTTTGGAGATTGCCACATGATATCAACAGGGAGAATAGTTCTGACCCGTATACGAGAAAGAAAGGTGACTGCCCCAGATGACTAGTGGTAACTCAAAGATCTACTTGCCCCCCTTTTTGCTATTCTCGTCGTAGAGTCTCTTCTTCAACCCATCAAGAATCAAACCATTGGCGCGTTCAACCTGGCCATTGGCCCGCGGGTGAGCCATCGACACGTATTTGACCTCCATGGCACTGTTTTCACATAATTCCCAGAACTCATGAGAGTGGAAATTTGATCTCAGGTCTGTGATGATAGTGTTGGGAAGACAAAATGATGTAGAATGTCGCAAATGAAGTCAACTACTCGGTCCGCAGAGAGTTTTGTAATCGGCTTGTACTCGATCCACTTTGTAAACTTGTCGATGGCCACCAACATGTGAGTAAAAACCTCATGTCTCTGTTGTCAAAGGTACAATCATGTCCAGGCCTCAGCATGGGAACGACTAGGAAGGTGGTATGGTAATGGGTTTGTGCGTTGGAACGTGTCAGACCCGGGCCTACGGGACTGCGCACATGGCCTACATCTTACAGGATAAGGGGTGGGATATGGCCCACGCCCTACACCAGTTGTAACTACTCGTAGCGTAGTAGAACTACTCATACAGTAGTAAAACTAGTCGGAACAGAGGGAAACTACCCAAATACTACTCGGGTAGGACTCCTGAGCTCGTATCTGACTAGGATTCCCATGTAACCCTATCCCCCCAAACTATATAAGGGTGGGCAGGGACACCCTCCAAGCAATAGACACAACGTCAACACCTAAGGCAATACAAACCACACACAGGGACGTAGGGTATTACGCTCTCGGCGGCCCGAACCTGTCCAAACTTTGTGTTCCTTGCACCTTCGAGTTCTTGATCTCGGTGATACCCTACCTACAAACTCACCACCTCGGGGGTATCCCTCGGTGGGCGTGGCGGTAAAACACCGATAGGACGTAAGCTTGCTTGCCAAAGATCAGGCAGTTGGTACACCGATGAACGAGGTCTTCGGTGTCTGCCAAAGCCATTGGCCAGTAGAACCCTGGTTTGAATGCTTTCCCGACTAGTGTCCTTGATGCTGCGTGATTGCGACAAGTTCCATTGTGAATCTCCTAGAGTATCTCTTTGCCCTCCTCGGTGGGGACGCACTTCATGAGTACCCCAGTTCTTGATCCACGATTGTATAGCTTGTCACTAGCCAGAACGTACCCTTTGCTCCACCTGATGACGTGTGCAGCCTTGACGCTCTTTTCGTTGACGCCAGGGGTTAGTTTCTGATCTCTGATGAAATCAATGAAGGGTACCCGCCAATCAACCTCGATCATCATGGCCTCTCGACTAGCTTGCTGTGGAGCCTGATCGATTATCATTGGATCTGCTTTGTTGATGGACAGGTGGTGTAATTCATGGACGAATACTCTCGAAGGGATGTCTGCTCAGTTAGAGCTCAGCTTTGAGAGTACATCTGCTCCCACATTGTTGTCTCGGACCACATGAAGAATTTCTAGGCCCAAGAACTTGCTCTCCAGTTTGCGTATCTCCATGACATACGTACCCATAGTGTCTTTGTTGATGTGCCACTCCTTGTTGACTTGTTGAACGACCAACAAGGAGTCACCGTAGACACGTAGTCGCTTGATTCCAAGGGAGACTGCTAGGCGTAGCCCATGCAGGTATTGCCTCGTACTCGGCTTCGTTGTTGGAGACCTCAAACAGTATCTGCAATACATATTTGAGTTGTTCACCTTTCGGTGAGATGAATAGAACTCCTGCGCCGCCATCTCCGAGCTTGAGTGAGCCGTCGAAATACATGACCAAGTGCTTTGGCATGCTGGCTGGAGTTGCAACTTGGTTTTCCTACCACTCTGCAATGAAATCAACTAGAGCTTGCGACTTGATGGCTGTGCGTGGCTTGAAGTCGATGCTGAGAGCCCCCAGTTCCACTGCCCACTTGGAGATGTATCCAGTGGCATCCCGATTGTGGAGTATATCCGCCAATGGAAAATCAGTGACAACTGAGATCTTGTATTCGTCGAAGTATAGTGGCGAAGCCTCCTGGATGTGATGAGTATAGCGTAGAGAAGTTTCTGAATTGAAGGATAACGAACCTTAGATTTAGAAAGAACTTCGCTAACGAAATACACCGGCCTCTGCACGCTGAATGCATGCGTTTCCTCGGAGCGCTCAACCATAATGGCTGTGCTGATGACGTGAGTAGTCACGAAGATGTGGAGCCATGAGGATGGGGGGCAACTGCAGATGATGCTTGAGGTCTGCCAGTGCCAGCTCTGCCTCTTCGTTCCACTGAAACTTGTCTTGCCGCTTTAGAAGTTTGACGAAGGGTAGTCCCCATTTCCCAAGTCTTGAGATGAATCTGTTCAAAGCCTCCATGTACCCTATGAGCTTCTGGACGTCCTTGATTGTCTTTGGAGCCACCATATCAATGATGGCGGTGCTCTTCTCCGAGTTCGCCTTGATTCCTCGGTGACTGATGATGAAACCGAGTAGTTTCCCTAACAGTATGCCGAAGATGCACTTAGTTGGGTTAAGCTTCCACCAAAGCTTGCACAAGCTGCCGAAGGTTTCCTCGAGGTCTGTAATGAGCTCGTCATGGTTTCTGGTCTTGATGATCACGTCATCCACGTAGGCTTCAACATTGCGATGTAGCTGATCAGCGAAGCACTATTGGATGGCTCGCTGGTAGGTAGCTATTGCGTTCTTCAACCTGAAGGACATAGTTATGTAAGCATATGCACCAAACGTGGTGATGAACATTGTCTTGATCCGGTCTTCTTCCTTGACGGCAATCTGATGGTAGCCCGAGTAGCAATCAAGGAAGGAGAGCAGAACACAGCCGGCTGTGGAGTCAATGACTTGGTCGATGCGTGGGAGCCCAAAGGGGATCCTTCGGGCAATGCTTGTTGAGATCAGTGTAATCCACACACATCCTCCATTCATTATTATTCTTTTTCAGAACAAGTACAGGGTTAGCTAGCCACTCTGGGTGGTACACTTCTTTGATGAAGCCAGCCGCGAGTAGTTTTGCTAACTCCTTCTTGATGGTCTCCCTCTTGTCTTGAGCGAATCGGCGTAGTCGCTGCTTCTTCGGGGCGGCTTTGGAGTCGACATTTAGGGAGTGCTCAATCAACTCCTTGGGCACCTCCGGCATATCCGCTAGTTTCCATGCGAATATATCACGGTTGGCCTGGAGGAAGCTGACGAGCATGCTTTCCGATTTGTCACCCAACCCTGTGCCGATCAGGGTTGTCTTGGATGGATCGCCCTCTTGCAGGTAGATGGCCTTCACATCGACGTCGCTGGTGGGTTTCACCGAGGACTGGCTTGACTTGGTAGTCAGAATCACCATCTCAAACTGAGGGGGCTGTTGTGCGGCCGTGAAGACTTCGGTGGAAGCATCTAGCACACGGATAGTCGAGGCATACTCGATTATCTCTTCGTCACACTCATACGACCTTTTCATGTCACCGCGGAACGTGAGTATCCTTGTCTTCCCTGGTATCTTGAGGAGCAGGTAGACGTAGTGGGGCACGGCCATGAATTTGGCTAGAGAAGGCCTTAAAAGGATGGCGTGGTAGGATGACTCAAAGATCGCCACCTCGAACTTGACGTACTTAGTGCGATAGTTTTCCTTGGTCTTGAAGGTGACTGGTAGTGTCACCGAGCCGATCGGTGTGGCCGAGTTCCCTGGGACGATGCTGTAGAATGGTGCCTTGCTGCGGGTGAGCATGTTGGTGATGTTCAGCCCCATCTTCTTCAAAGTAATTGCGAAGAGCAGGTTGAGGCCGCTCCCGCCATCGATGAGTACTCGTGTGAGTTGGGAGCCTGCCACTATAGGTTCCAGTACGAGCGGGAATTTTTCCGTCTTGGAGAAGCTGGTCCACTGATCCTTTCTGGAGAAAGAGATCGGGAACTCACTGTGTCTCAGGGGTCGCTTCATGGCCAGCTCGATCGCCATGATCTCGCGTAGGGTGAGCTTCTGCGCTCGCTTGGTGGATAAGCTGGAGTCACCGCCAAAGATGATGTTGACAACGTTCGCATGGTGTTGATAACCCTGTGCCTCCGTATTTTCCCCCTCGTCGTCCTCCTTGTCCTTCTTCATTCCGTCTTGATGGGGAAGAGGCCGGTTCAAGGACTTGCGGAGGCTCATGCACTCGAAGAGGGTGTGCTTGGACTTCGAGTGCTGGTTTCCCAACTTCTTGCCTTGCGGGTAGCGGTCCATAGTCACGACGAGATCGTCGGACTTGCGCTTTTGGGAAGATCCCGAGTAGTCTCGCTGGCCCTTATCAGAGCGGTTGTCGTTGTTCCACTTGCCCCCGATGTCGTTGACACGCTTGGGGTAGTGGTCAAGCTCTTGGTCTTCCTGGTCTGCCCATCACTGCATCATGTCGTGGAGTTCCACGACGGTCTTGGGGTGGTTGCGTTCAAAGTCGAGGTAGAGGTGCCGCTCGGCAAAGCCGTTTTGTAAGCAGTCGATGACGTCCTTGTCAGAGATGTTGGCGATGGTGGCGCGGGTGTCAAAGAAATGCCGAGTGTAAGACCTCAAGGTCTCATTCCGCTCTACTTGCATTGAGACAAGTCATGGCGAGTACCTGCTCGAAGCATGTAGCCCTAAAAGTTGTCGACGAAGACCCGCTTCAAGTCCTCCTAGGAGTCGATGGAGTCTGGCTTGAGGCTTTCGAGCTAGGCAAGTGGTGCGAGTTCCAAGACCATGGGGAAGTAAATGGCCTTGGTGGTGTTGGAGCCGCCCGCGATTTCGATGGCTGTTGAGTAGCGACACAACTATTGTTGTGCGTCTTGCTTGCCGTCATATTTGGTGATGGCGACCGGCTTGAACACTATTGGGTACTCGTGATGGGAGACCTTCTGAGTGAATGCTAGAAAGCAGTCACTGTCGTCGCGGTTGCGGAATCACCCACCACGCTCCTAACGTATTGAGTTGATGACGTTCCGAGCATCACGATTGTCGTTAATGACCTCTCGCAAGTCACGGTGGTCTTGGCCTCCCGGGGATGGTTTCCACCTCGTGGTCTTGCGAGCTGTTGGTTGCCTTGTCCATGTGGGGGCTGATGAACCTCCTGGTTGCCTCGGCCGCCCGTCGACTGTTGGACCTCCTGGTGGCCGCGGCCGCCCTAGCGGTCATTGACCCTTCTAGGATTGGCTCTGCCTCCTGGTGTACGACTAGCCTGAGGGGCAACACTCACACTCCTCGAGTGGCTGCGACGTACGGATGACATGTTGTTTTGCTGGTCTAGCTGGATGAGCACGCGTTGAGTCAGCTGTATCACCCATTGTGTCTCCGGATTTTGGGGTAGTTTTTGGAGCAGAATCGCGGCTTCTGCGATGTTTCTGATTGGGGTAGCATACTCGCGGTCGGCGGCTGCCGCGAAAGCACCGTTGAGGTTGCGTTGGGGGGTGTTTTCGGGCGTGGGCTTCTGCGTTCTGCCTGCGTTTGGGTCGCTTGGCATTCTTCGCCCTACGCGCCCTCCTGAGCTCCTCATCTTCGTCTTGAGCGGCGTTCGTTGTGTTTTCATCGTCGGAGATGTCCGCGAGTAGTTCGCTGTCATATTCTCTTTCGGGTTCGTCGTCTTCTACATGGTCATGGAACGAAGCCATGCAGACTTGGCGCTCCGGCGAGTACTCGCTGGAGCTGGAGCTGTAGTCGACCAACACGGTGTGGCCCTCTCCCTCGATGATGGAGGCAAGAGGCCTGCCTTCATGATAAGGAAGCTCTTGAATGTAGGCCACAAAGCAGGTGCTGCCATCAAGTAGCTCTGAGGGCTCCATGCCCTTCCAGTACATGAACCGGCCCTGCGGTGTAGATGTGATCATCAGACCCAGATGACTACCCGTAGAAGGTTCGAAGTCGTCATCTGAATCTGAGTACTTGTCGAAGATGGGAGCCTCCCGACAGGCGGTGCAATCCTCATCTCGGATCCTGAGAAGGCAATCCAAGTCCTTCTCCAATGCGAAGAGGGTTTCGAACCGCATGGCCTCCTGGTAAACAGTGGTCGCGTTGCGTATCTTGAGAAGGAGATCAACGGCTAGCATGCAACTTCAGAGTGTTTGGTTAAACCGATGGTGGCGACCGGTTTAACTGACGCTTTAAGCTTTTCAGGAAAAAAGCATGCAACGGCTAGGAGTGGATCTCTAGCCTATATAAGTCCTCATCCCGATCATTTGAGGCGGCTGGAGTTCGTGGGAAGCACCCATACTCTGAATGAGTTCTCCAAACCATCCAAGAGCTCATTGATCAAATCCTTAGGCTTTAGCACAAGCTTTGTGAGCGATAGTGTTAGGCTACCTCTAGTTAGAGTGAGAGAGCAAGGTATTGCTGCCTTGTGCATGGTTCTAGAGTGAACCACCACTGTAATCTTGGTGTGCCAGCCCCTTGGAGTCTTTGTGGCTCGTCGGCAAGTTTTTGATCCTCTGGCTTGGTGTGGAGCGGCAACCATGGCTTTGCACAAGGGACGAGGAGACCCCTCCTTCGTGGGAAGCTCCGTAGTGAAGGCGACATCAAGGTGACCGGGGGACTTGACGTGAGCCCTAGTGGCCGAGCTTTTGTGACAAGTCAAGGGGAATTCCAGAAGAGACTTGGTGACCGGGAAGCAATACTCTTTGTGAGTGCTTCAACAATGTGGACTAGGGATGGATTAGTGCCTACCGATACCACGGGATAAATCCTAACGTCAAGAGTTTGCTTCCTCCCATCCCCTCCTTTATGTTTCCGCATTTCATACTTGCAACTTGTGTGCCTTTACTTCCTTAGTGTATTATCTTGCAAAATTTGTTTTGGGATGAGAATTTCACACTAGATGAACCTTAGTTGCATATCTAGATAGTTTGCTTAGTTTAAGTTTTGTGCAAACTAGATCCAGACCATATGTTAAGATTTTATGTTGCCTAATTCACCCCCTCCCCCTCTTAGACTATGAGCACCTATTCCTTTCAAAAAAAGTAGAGAAGATGCAACATTAATTATCTTCGTTGAGAGGTTGACCAGCCATGAGGCTAATTTGGTCCTCGACTCCTCCTAGGCCTTCTGTTTACAAATATCCATGCTAGCGCAATCGCTGTTACTGGATTGGCCTGGCGTGCCTCGAGCTTCTGGTGGAAGAAAGACATGGATAGATGGATTGCAATGTAGAGCAGCACAGCAGCGGCATAAGCACCGAGGAGGCCGATCATATCAATTATGACTGCGGTGTGCTTGGCTCGGATTAACTTGGGCCGATCCTTGTCTTTCAATCTCGTGTTCTGATCCCTGTCTCTTGTTTCCTCGGAGTCCAATTTCGCCGAGTGTTGCAGCTGTTTTAGCAGTAGCAGCGCCATGACGACAACGGAAGCTGCAAAGGAAGTGGAATTGCTGTAAAAGAAGATGTGATACCGGCGGTTGTTGAGATCACGCAAGACTGGGTCGCCAACAGCGTGGCCGTCCCTGTGGTCTCTGGCCAGAAATCGCTTGGTGGTGCAAGGCCAGCCTGGTAGGTGACAGTTGACACTGGCGGAAAGGATTCCAAGAAGCATTAGGTACCTTCGCTCGGTGTGTGGTTTGATCTTGTTGGAGCCACCTCTCCCTCTACTGTTCTCAGCTCGACCAGCAGCTCTGTTGGCAGGAGGGTTTTCTGTGTCATGACCAGTAGCTGGTCCATTTGCTGTGCTTTCTATATCATGGTCATTGGCACCTGCTGGTTTCTTTCGCGAGGTTATGATCTTTCGCGAGATTATGATTGTCGGTGTTTTGTACATCGCGTCTAGTGTGGGTCATCTGCTCGTGTTCCTTGCATTCGAATGCTTGTAGCATTATTTTACACCAACACTCCTAATATGGTAGTTGGATTGGAGCTAATGCGGTACAATGTAAGCGGTGCCCATCCGGTGTTCAAAATTTCCAAAGCCACTTGGCTGCGGATAAATTAGTTAGAGAGAATTGCTATATTTAGGGACCTGAAATCGGCTAATGTACTGTAGGCAAATCCTTTGGCACCTCCTTCTTTCCATGTCCCGCGAGCTAGGCTTCACAGGAACACCTTGTCATGTACACTCAGCACTCAGCTACCTCAAATGGATAATATTCAGACCCTATTGGATGTAGATATTGAGGCATAGAATTCGGAATTGGTATTGTGCATCTAATATCTGTTGTTTAGATGATTTTGGAATTGGTATTGAAAATCTCCTCCAAGACCAAATGCTATATTTGGTACTGGGCACCCCATCCCACCCTCTCCTGCAATTCCTTCCCTTCCCCCTCCGTATATCTCTCTCCCCCCTGTGCCGCCCCTCTGAGGCTCCGATGGTGTGCACCGTGCTGCACCGCCCCTCCGAAGACCGGTCGGCCGCTGCTCCCCGCGCCGCCCCACCCCTTCGATGCCGGCCGCGCGTCGCTCCCCGCGCCGCGCAACCCCTCCGAGGCCGGCCGCGCGCCGCTTCCCACGTCGTCCCAGACCTTAGCCGCCGGCCGCGCACTGCTCCCCACGCCGCCACGCCCCTCCGACGGCAGTTGCCCACGCTGCCCCACGCCGCCCCGCGCCACCCCATTCCTCCGCCGCCCACTGCTCCCTGCGCCGCCCCACCCAGCCACTGGTGGGCCGTCTGCTGCTCCCGCGCCGCCCCGCCCCTCCGCCGCTGGGGGACACCTGCTGCTCCCGCGCTGCGCCACCCCTCCGTCGCTGGTGGGCCGCTTGCTGCTCCGGCGCCGCGCCGCGTGAGGAGGGGATGGAGATGGATAGGCTGTAGCTTGTTGGATTTCATCTCTGTTTCAAGTACATCCAAACATTCACTTTGGTATTATAACTCATTTCTAATACAAGACTGATTTGGTATTGAATCCAATTCCTTCAATATTGACATCCAAACGGACCCTCGTATATCTGTATATCTCATCTGTGTACTTTGCCTAGCTACAATTATAGATAAAATATATCCTTTATTCATTGTGGTAAAAAAATTAAATCAAACAAAACAGGTTTTACATGTTATTACTTGTGCGTGAAACACACCGATTATTATTGCACGGAAGAGTAAAACAAAAGAAAACAAGCACACAACACACATGCTTCACCGTTTTCCTTTGAAAGAGTGAATCCACACCGCGTGTTCAGTTTCAAGCCTTGTTGGAATCAGCAGGTGCTTGTCCTTTCTCTATGTCCCCGGGTTTAGACGACTTATCAGCGGCCTTCGGATCATCCTTTCTCTGCTGCTCGTCTGCAGGCTGGCGGCTACCGTTGTCGAAGCCGACGCCGTGCCTTGTGGTGGGGAAGACCATGAAGATGAAGCTGGACAGGAGGGCCAGCCCCAGCGGCGCGTTCCTCAGCAGCTCCTTGACGTTCCTCATGTTGGGGCTGTCCAGGTCCGGGAAGAAGCACTTCTGGAGCCCGACGTCGCCCATGGCGATGGAGAGGAACACGATGGCCGTGAAGAAGGCGTGGAACCAGTCAAGCGTCTTGAGGCGCCGCTCCACGAGGTCCTTCTTGAGGACCCTGAGCAGCCGCCGCTCCTCCGCCCGGGACAGGGCGAAGACCTTGAGCCGCCCCGGGAGGGCCACGCCGTAGTAGATCCTGTTGGCGTGGACGATGCTGTCGGTGAAGGTGAGGAAGATGCAGGCGGCAGTGAGGAAGCCGACGAGCAGCGCGCTGAGCCACTTGTTGGCGGTGTTGCAGGAGCCCTGGTTGGTGAAGGAGGCCGACAGCGTCTGGAACACCAGCACCGCGCCCGACGGCAGCAGCTTCGCCAGGTTCGCCGACACCGACAGCACCTTCTCGGCGGCCACGTTCCCCTTGTTGTCTCTGTCATCGCGATCGCGTAGTAGGGCGAGTCTAGATGCAATGTTACTGCTGGTGTTGTTGGGGTCATCTGTTTTGGTGGTGGCCTGCGAGTTCACCAGCTTATTGCCGGTTCCCTCGCTGCTGTGAGTTGGTGGGGTGGGGTCTGAGGTCGCATTGGCGGCTCGCTCATTGTTGCTTGTCTCCTGCGGATTTTCTCCTGGACCTGCTGGGCTTACGGTGGCGTTGCTTGGCATCGTTTCTTTGTGTGAGAACAGTAGGTGATGACTGATCCAATGCATGTTGTTGCTGTTTATATAGGCCATTGTCAGAGCATATATACCTTGATTAGAAACTAGAGAGTGCTAATTCGTACCGTGCGACGATGATTATCTTAATGCGATGGAGCATATATGATGGCCCATATGCACGTGCAAAGTCTTTAACTAAAGCTTGTATGCGATTACCCGTACCAATTAAGCTGCATGGAATAATTGTCCTTTCTCTCCGATCCTTTTGTCTCTCTGAAGAAATAATATTGCTTTTTTATATAAAATTATCACTTGCAAGAAGGCTGAACCCTTCGCTCGGTGTGGTTAATTATTGCTCGTATATATAGGTGTCATTTGGTCTGAGCAATAGAGTGATCATTATTAACTTGATCAACTACTACCTCGTCCCTCACAAGCCAATAATTAGTATAACCATGAGGAATGGAGTCACCCTACTAAATTTCACACGAAAGACTCATGATGGACTATCTCATCTAGGATGAGGTGGTTGCTCAAACCAAACACCACCGTAGTCAATCGTTTTTACAAAAAAGAAGAAAACACCACTACAAAAACGGTTTGCGTCCTTTTTTTCTAGGGGCGTCCAAAAATGCAGCCCGCTTGCACGAATACGAGGCTGTTACTCAGTTACTGTAGCTTTCGAACACCTCTACATGAACAACTGAGATGATTTGGACAAGTGTCGGTAGAAATTATGTGTCGGTTAAACCGACGACGTCAAGAATCAACAGGTCGGTGCATTGGGAAATTGCAACCACCATCAAGTGCAGAAAAACTAGTAGCACCGGTTGAACCGACGGTACTAACAGAGGTGTTGGTGCTTTGGTCGTTTAGTGTGCCGAGAGGTTTTTGGAGTTGGAGATGGCTGCCTCAACAATGTCTTTAGCACCAGTAAAACAGACACCCGTCGGTGCATTGCGTCGGTGCAATGCTGTTAGCAAAGAAGGCAGTTAGGGTTCAACGGCTAGCATGCAGGTTCAGTACGATCGGTTGAACCGACGTCGGTGACCAGATCGACCGAGGCTTTAAGCTTTTCAGGGAAAAAGCAAGTAACGGCTATGAGTCTATTTCTAGCTTATATAAGGAGTTCCCCGGGTCATTTGACGCTGCTGGAGTTCAAGAGAAGCACTTAGACATTGAAGAAGACCTCCAAGCCATCCATAAAGTCAATTGATCACATCCATAGGCTTTAGCACATGCTTTGAGAGTGTTAGTGCTAGGTTAGGCCTAGAGAGAGAGTGAGAGAGCAAGGTGTTGCTGTCTTGTGCATGGTTCTATATTGAACCACCACTGTAATCGTGGTGTGCCGGCTCCTTGGATTCTTGGTGGCTCGCCGGCAAGTTATCAACCCTCCGGCTTGGTGTGGAGCGGTGACGACGGCTTTGTACGGGGGATAAGGAGACCCCTCATTCATCGGAAGCTCCGTAGCGAAGATGGTGTCAAGGTGACCAGGGCAAGAGGTGGTGAGCATTTCCTTTGTGGCAAGGTCTTCACCTACTTGACTTGAGCCTTAGTGGCGAGACTAAGCTCTTGACCGGAAGAGATTTGGTGACTGGGAGCGTACCTTGGTGCAGCTCCAACGTGGACTAGGGGTGGCTTTAGCCCACCGATACCATGGGAAAAAATCGACGTGCCGACTTTGCATTTCCCTAAACCACTCCTTTACGTTTCTAAATTTCATACTTGCAACTTGTGTGCCTTTATTTTCTTAGAAGTCACTATACAAAAACGATTTGTAGCAACGCCCCATTTTTTTTCCAGGGGCGGGTGATGGCGTCACCCGATGCATATTTAGGGGCGGGTGATGCCATCACCCGTCCCTGAAAATGCCCATAACAATCTGGGTGCCACCCTTCTTCCTCCTCCCGATAGCATAGTGTTTGCTAGGGGGAGGTGCTGCCCAAAAATCCAAAAAAGGCAAAATGGGATAGAAGGTTTTAAACTTGATTTCCTTCGAGTTGGGGGCTCTAGGAGGTAAGTTGATGCTAGTCCCATATCTTTTCTAAGTTTTTTGATAGTTTTAAGGCTCAAATAGAGCTCTCTTACCTCTAGCTAGATTTAGATCTCCATGGTGTGGATTTACCATTTAGGCTTTATTTACCTCAAATTTTTGGATAATGTTAAGTTATTTTAGTAGGAGAACTTTTGGATTTGTCATTTGAGTCCAATCTTTATGTTTTAGCCTTATTCCTAAGTAAAAAAATTTCTAAATCTATGGAGGAGGGAGAAGAGAGAAGAAGCTTTGTTTTTTCTATATTTACACACATGCATGTTAATTTTCTTCAACAAAATTTAGTATTTCAATAATAGGTTGGGTAACCCGTCGAAGGGCAGGAGCGGGGTGAGCGACCGCTCCGGGCCCCAAAAAATGAAGGCCCCCCAAATTTTACAGCCCAAGGCCCATACAATGTCTGTCACTTTCCTATTCCACGCCGGCAAATCCGCGCGGTTAACCAAACATCGCCACTGCAAGTGATTCGCATCTGTGCGTCTCTTCCGGCTTCCGCCTTCCTGATCGGCAGCCCGCAAATCGGCAATCGCGTCGGCGCTTGCTGCTGCCCGCTGCCGACGGCAAGCAACCATCTCACAGATACGTAATCTACTGATCTGATCTGCAGTCAGCCAAAGCCAATCACCAAGCGCAGGCCACAACGTGAGGTGAGCAGCGTGAGCTCATGAATTGATTCTTTTTTGTTGATTCTTGTCTTCCTGAGTGTGAATTGTATCAATTAATTTAACTTAATTTTCTTTGGTTTATGAACTAGGCATTTATTCCTTGGAGGATTATGTCTACAAGAAATAGAAAGTATGATTCTGGTTCTGAAAAGCGTAATAAGAAACAAAGATTAGAAGCTACTGCTCAATCACAAAAGGGCGCTCTTGATAGATTTATTGTTAGAGAAACTCCAGAAGCTAATTTTGATGATGGTCACAGTCCTGATCATGAAGCAATACAGGTTGAGACTCCCACTACAGAAACTGCAGAAGCTAATGTTGATGAGAGTCATGGTCGTGATGATAATGCAATAGAGGTTGAGGCTCCTGCTGCAGAAATTCCAAAAACTAATGTTGATGAAGGCATCAATGACTCTTTCCAGCCTGATATATTTGATCCAAGAACTTGGGATGCACTCGATCCTCAAAAGATTGATATTTTGCTGCAAAAGGGTCCTAAAAAAGATTTGTCTATTGAGCATCGTCCTAGAGACAGATTCTCTAGAAGGTTTTCTGCATTATCATATAATAGAGTTCTCTCAAATGGAGAAAAGTGTGATAGAGAATGGCTTGTATACAGCAAAGAACTTGATAAGGTATTTTGTTTTTGCTGCAAATTAATAAAAAAGGGGCTTGTGAGAGGTCAGTTAGCAAATGAGGGGTTCAATGACTGGGCTCATCTTAGCCATAGACTGAAAGAGCATGAAATTAGTAGAGAACATGTCACAAATACGACTTTGTGGTATGATCCGCGTCTCAGGTTGGTGAAGAATCAAACAATTGATAGTGTTGCCCAGCAAGAACTTGAAAAAGAAAGGGAGCATTGGAGAAAAGTTTTGCTCAGGATTCTTTGGATTGTAAAATTTCTTGCAGAACATAATATAGCATTTCGTGGCAGTAATAGCAGGTTGTATCAAGACAGTAATGGCAATTTCTTAGGATTGGTTCAGATGTTGGCTGAATTTGACCCAGTTATCAAAGAGCATATTGACCGCATCACCAATGACAAAATACGTGATCATTATCTTGGTCCTTCCATCCAGAACCAGTTAATAAATTTGTTAGGTTCTGCAATCAGATCTGCAATTGTTGCAAAGATAAAAGAAGCAAAGTACTTCTCGGTTATACTTGACTGTACTCTTGATGCAAGCCACCAAGAGCAAATGTCTTTGATAATAAGGTATGTTGATACATCTTCAGGTTCTGTTTGCATTGAAGAATCCTTCTTAGGTTTTTTGGATGTGAATGATACCACTAGACAAGGATTGTTTGATGTTCTATTAGAGGTATTGGAAAGTCTTGACCTTGATGTAGACAATTTGAGAGGACAGGGATATGACAATGGATCGAATATGAAAGGAAAAAATATAGGGGTACAAAAGAAAGTTTTGGATATAAATCCAAGAGCTTTTTATTCAGCTTGTGGTTGTCATAGTCTGAATTTAGCACCATGTGATATGGCAAAGTCTTGTCGTAAAGCAACAGAATTTTTTGGAGTTATCCAACGCATCTATACAACATTTGCTAATTCTACAAAGAGGTGGATCATTCTTAAAGGTAATGTAACAGGATTAACTCTTAATTCATTATCAGCTACTCGTGGGAGAGTCGTCTTGAAAGTGTTAAGGCTATAAGGTTTCAAATCCTAGAAATCAGAGAGGCTTTACTACAGGTGGCTGAAAAAGATGATGACCCACTGAAAAGTAGTGAAGCTAAATCGCTAGCAGAAAATGAACTTGGTGGCTTTGAATTTTTAGTGGCAATAATCATTTGGTATGAAATATTGTTTGCTGTTAATTTGATCACCAAACAGCTACAATCAAAAGATATGCTTATTGATGTTGCAATTGAGTCTGTACAGGGACTGATTTCCTTTTTCAGAAAGTACAGAGAAACAGACTTATCAAAAGCATTGGAAGCCGCAAAAGAAATTGCAATGGAGATGGATATTCATCCAGAGTTCGTCCCCAAGCGCAAAATCAAAAGAAAAAGATAATTTGATGAAGTTGGAGATGATGCATCTAGTGTTTCATAATCTGAAGAGGAGTCATTTCGGGTTAATTATTTTTTAGCTGTTATTGATCAAGCTATAGTTTCACTTACCAAGAGATTTGAACAATATCAAGGGTATGAAAAAACTTTCAGTTTTTTGTTTACTTCAGATAAACTACGATCCTTGGAAGATAATAATTTGAGGGATGCTTGTATCAATCTTGAAATGCACTTAAAAGTGGAGAACAAAAAGATATTGATGGACATGAATTGTTTTCAGAGTTAATTGTCACCCAAGAATTACTAAAGGAATCTATGGGTTCTCTTGATATTCTGAAGTTTTTGAAGAAGCACCCTTTTTATCCAAATGCTTCCATCATATAGAGAATTTCGCTAACCATTCCAGTGACTGTTGCCTCTGCGGAAAGGAGCTTTTCTAAACTCAAGTTGTTGAAATCCTATTTGTGTTCTACTTGACGCAAGAAAGACTCAATGGGTTGGCGACAATAGCACTTGAAAATGATATATTGGAGAAGATTAATTATGAAGACATAATTCAAGATTTCATTTCACAAAATACTAGACGGATGATGCTGTTCTGTAGAACGTGAGGTCAGTCATATCCTTAATCTTTTTAACATTGATACTTGATATATTTCTAAATATTGTGTGAAATGAGATATGCTGAAATAATTGTGTGAAAGTGTACCTCAGTTTTATTAAATATATAGTTTTGAAAAATATTTTAGGGCCCCATTTTGCATTTCGTATTAGGCCCGGATTCCTGGAGACGGCCCTGGTTGGGTTTTGATTTTTTTAGTTTTTACATGTTAAATTGACTTTTTCGAATATCTATGTATATATAAAAGTATATATTTATGGCCATTTTGGGCTATATTTGCCTCAAACTTTTGGATGAAGTTCTGTTATTTTAGTAGGACAACAAACTTATGTAATTATTTGGACCCAATCTTTATGTTTTAGCCTTATTTCTAAGTAACCAATTTTCTAGATCCATGGAGGAGATAGAAGAAGATTTGAGTTTTTTCTATATTTACACATATGCATATCTACACGTATATAAAGGTATATATTTTCAAAATTATTGAAGAGCTTGTTTTAATCCATTTAAATTATTTGTTGATGTTCAGAGATGGATATGACATGGATGTACAAAGCACGCAGGACTGATGCCTATTTTTGTGGAGAACTAGATAAATTCATTCAAGCTACGGAAAACCACGCAAGAAATGAGAAGACACAGAGGATACCTTGCCCGTGCAAAACATGCAAGAATTTAAGAGTATTCAGCGACACAACTACAATCAGATCGCATCTGTTGGTGGGTGGTTTTGTTGAGAATTACATGATCTGGACGTATCATGACGAGAAAGCACGCCCTCCGATGGAGAATATACTTGATGAAATGATAGAAGACGTCGAGTTTGATAGATTGTTTGATACTTATGATGATTTTTGTGCGGATGTCGGCTATGATGATGGTGATGGTGTCCGCGAGAGGCCCATCGATGGTGGTAGTGATCACGAACTTGATGACGGTGATTTACTTAGCCAGTTGTTGCGCCACACCAAAGCAAAGCTATTGGTAGGTACTGCAAAGGGGTTAGCAAACTTCGAGACGGTGAAAAAAATCAGCGGATGAAAATATATACGAGTGATCAAAGGGATGTCCGAAACACTGGACCATGCTTCTTTCATACTTGAGCTGTTGACTATAAAGGCTAAGCACAGTTGGTCAGATAGTAGTTTTAGTGATCTCCTACGTATGTTGACTTGGTTGCTTCCAAAGCCAAATAAAGTGCCCGCAAACACCTATCGAGCAAAGAAGTTTGTCAGTCCGTTTACGATCGGTGTGGAAAGAATTCATGCATGTCCAGATCATTGTATTTTGTATCATGGGGATACTTTCAAAGACTTGAATAAATGCCCTGTTTGTTCTGCAAGTCAATACAAAAACAATTCCGGTTATTGTGGTAGCGACATTCAAGGTCCAGGTGATGGGAATAAAAGAAAGAGAAAGGGTGCAAGGAATAGTGTTGCTTCTATTGAGCTAGCAGACACTACTTTAGGCATTCCTGCGATGGTTATGTGGTACCTCCGAGTTGCTGATCGCTTGAGGCGTTTCTTCTCCAACTCAAAGGATGCTGAACTGATGTGGTGGTGGGATTCGGATAAGCGCAAGAAGGGTGACAGAAAGCTCCGACATCCAGTTGATGCAAGCCAATGCAAGCCAAAGGACCTGAGGAATGTTCGGTTTGGGTTGAGTACGGATGGAATGAATCCGTTTGGTGATAGAACTAGCACTCACAGCACATGGCCAGTGATCTTGATGATGTACAACCTGACTACATGGTTATGCCTGAAGAGAAAGTATCATTTGTTATCGCTACTTATACAAGGCCCCAAGCATCCTGGCATCAATATAGATGTTTTTCTTGAGCCTCTGTTGCAAGAGATAGAAACTCTATGGAAGGAGGGTATCAATGTCGTTGATGGTTTTACATGGCAGCCCTTTAATCTAAGAGCCATTATTTTTGTCACCATCCATGATTACCAAGCTTTGTTTGTCGTTTCAAAACAGGTCAAAGGTAGGACGGGATGCACTATCTGCGTGGATGACACCGTATCATCTTTTCTGGAAGGTTCTAGAAAGGTAGTTTACCTTGGGTACAGGCGCTTCTTGGTGGAAGGACATCAGTACCGAAGTAAGAAGTTCTACAACTTTTTTGATGGCAAGCCTGAGTTACATTCTGCTCTAGTAAAATGAGACGGGCACTATATTTTCGAAATGGTCAAGACCCTCCAGGTCACCTATGGGAAGATGATGAAAGATGGGAAGAAGAGAAACAAAGATAAGGCACCTATTGAAGGCGTACCATTTAAGAAACAGTCCATCTTCCACAAGTACTTGCCGTATTGGGCGGACCTTGAGGTCTGCCATGCAATCGATGGTATGCACCTGAAGAAGAATGTGTTTGGTAACATAATTGGGTTCCTTCTGGAGACATCAGCAAAGATAAAGGATACCTTGAAGTCACGTCAAGACCTGGTAGCCATGAAGATAAGAGAAGATCTTCAACCTGTGGATAAAGGGAATGGAAGATATGAACTTCCCCCGGCTAGCTACAACTTGACACATGATGAGAAGAAGGCAATGTGGGAGAGCTTAAGGGGGATTAGAGTCCCAAGTCGTTTCTCATCCAACATAAGGAAACTAGTCTCGATGAAAGACCTCTAGCTAAGTGGCTATAACTATCACGATTGTCATGTCTTGCTGACGGTGTTCCTCCCTATTGCAATTAGAGCGATCAAGCCAGTATACGTGAAGATGGTAATTTATTGGGGAGACTATGGCGCAGCTCGAGATGTGCTTCCCTCTAGGATTTTTTGATATAACAGAGCACCAAATAATTCACATGGTCGACCAGATACGTGCACTTGGTCCACTTTACCTACACAAAATGTTGACGTATGAGCGTTTCATGTCCATTCTAAACCGGTACGTACTGTTCGCCTACACGGTTGTTTAGCCTATGTACACGCCGTGTAAACGCTACACAATGGCCAGCCGTGTCCGTTTAATCAGCCGTTTACCCCGTTGTTGGTATTTCTTAACGTTCACAGAATAATCCGCAAGCGCACAGAGATACCGCTGTAGCACTTCACCTGTGAGTATTTAGGGTATCGTATATTTTTCAGGGAATGGAGGTGTAACAGTCTCTAGCTAGTTTACCTAGGAAAAGGAAGATATCGGATGGTCCTGGGTAGTGTGGTTGACTAAGGATAGAGATACTTAGGAAAGATAAGCTTAGCTACTACTCGCTTGCTTCGGGCACCGACTTACACCTGGTCTGCCAAGCGTATCCGGCTATTAGCTCTACGCCCAATCCGAATGTGGGGGACTACGATGGACGGTCAGGGCTGTCACCACCTGCCGCCTACCCCGACACACCGTGGGAAAGGGTAGCAAACAAAAGTGACTTCAAGCCTAGACACCATGTCTACACTATTGATCACTACTTCTAACCCCGGCCAGACTCTGTCTTAAGACTCAAGTCCTTCGGGTAGAAGCAAACGTCCGAGGACGAACGATAATCCTGCAAGCGAATGATAACTAGAACTTAACCTTGATAAGTACTCACCACCGTAGACGAACCCGGATACTTACTCAAAAGAGGCTCGTATCCGCTGAGGTACAAGTAGAGGGAGGCTGACAACTCCAGCTCTCCTCCCAAACTTCTCCTCCAGACACTCCCTAACCTACTCTACAAAGTAGCTCTAAAAGGGTGGAGTCCCCCTACTTCTTCTCTTCTCCAAGTTGTGTTGTATGAGGGGGAGAGGGCCTCCTTTTATAGCCTCCCAGGGCGGCCCGCCATCTTTAAATATGGAAACCTTAACCACGGCCTTGAGGAAGTGTAGGCGGTACTCCATGTCAAAGTGCACCAGGATGGGAACCCATCTGGGTTTGGCCTAACCAGCGGTTCGGCCGACCCCAGGTGAGCCTCCCGAGGCTCTGCCTTCCTTTGACTGGCTGGCAGGTGGGCCCTAGTGTTGATCCTTGGTGATTCGTGCCTTGGCGCGCCCGTTTGGTCTGCCAAATGGGCCCTTGAATCTGTGTGACTGCCTCTGATTGGTTGGAGGTGTGTTTCTTGGCCTTTTGTGTTGATTTGCTTCAGGATGCGGGCCCTCCAATTCACGTGCTCGCATAGAATGCTCTGAAATATACTTTTTCGTTTGTTCGAGCATGGTTTTCCTCTGTATGCAGACACGGTCTCCTGTAAACAGCGATTCACCAAAGCTTGTGGAAATGGATAGAGTTAATCTCCTATCTCTATGTTTTGGTGATTATTTATCTTTGAATGAAGCAGAGGTTGATGGTTGGAGTTGTAACTTAATGATCGTCAACACACGTTTAATGACCGTTTAATCCATTAAAATGGCTGTTTAGACCGAATAAATAGCTAAACGGTAGGCGACCGATTGTTTAGCGTTTACCATTTAGGCTAACATTGGAGGGATACAATACTAAGGAAATCATCGAGTGTTGCCTAAGTTACCTAAATGATTAAATAGGCATTGGTTTGCCCGTTCCATGTTTTTTGGGGAGGTTGGAAGGGGTAGGCACAGTTGGGAGGAAACCTTCATTGATAAGGATTTCAAACGTGTGCAACAAGCATATTATAGCATCTTGCTGCATCTCACGATAATGACACCTTTAGTCAACGAATACTTGAGCATGATTAATGCAGAAAGTAATAGCCACTCGGATGATTGGATCATGAGAGAGCACAAGCGTCGATTGACTGCATGGTTGAAGGACCTAGATCTACCAGATGGGGAGACTGTGGAAAAACAAACGATCAAAAGATTGGCAGTTGACCCGTCTAGCCGGGTCACATCATGGCAAGGGTACGATATTAATGGATATCTATTTTATATTGCCACAAAGGACAAGAAGACCGTGTCTCAGAATAGTGGTGTTCGCATTGAGGCTTTAGACGAGAGAACTTGCCAAAGTACCACCTAGGCACATACTATGGCATCATAGTTGATATATGGGAAGTGCACAATGGTTCCAATATATAAATTCCGGTCTTTGGGTGTCCTTGGGTCAAACACCCAAGAGGTGTTGAGGTGGACAGCTACGAGCTCACAGTTGTTGACCTCAAGAATGTTGGTTACAAAGACGATCCATGGGTACTTGCTTCACAGGTTGCATATATACCGTATGTAGCTGATCCTGCAAAGAAGACAAAGCACGTTGTCGTCCCTGGAAAACAAGATATCATAGGAGTTGATGGTATCGACAATGTGGAAGAATATAATCAATATGACGAAATGAACCACTTCACAGACCTACCACAGAAGATGAGAATTATAGAAGCAAGCATAAGAAAAGACGACAAGCTATGGGCTCGCAAGGACGGAGAATCGAGAATTGTTACCGCTTAAATATGTAGCTAGGAAATTATTTTTGGATTCATGTAATCTCTCTAATGTCTCATGCATTAATGTATTCTGAATGAGTTATGTATATAAGACCTAATCACTTAATGATGAATTTCCTATATCCATAAAGGAGAGAGAAGTATATTTGATTCTTTTTCTATATTTACACATGCATGATAATTGTTTTCCAAAATTTAGTGGCACAAGGATAAGTTATGTTTGAATTTTTTAAGTTAGTACATATGACATCAAATAAGATCATAGATTTATTTTGTTTCACTTATGGTTTAATTTTTACTTAGGTATAACACACTCACACACAATCTAAAAAATTATGCATATATATTGAAACATGCTTGACACTTTTTATCGACTTCTATAAGTCACGATAGTCTTAGAGTACAAATTTCATATTTTTTTGATGTGTTATGGTATATTTTATGATTTAAACAAAATTTCAGAATAAAAAAACATTTCAGAAAAAAAGAAAATAATTTTTAGGGGCGGGTGGCGCGTAGAACAAAAAAAAAATATGCTAAGCATATTTCAGTACATATAATGCTTAAGGGTGTGGAAACCATAAAGTATAGCTTTAGTTGTATGAGATACTAGTGTGGGTTAACCATACATTGTGGTTTCCACACTCTTAACCTAAATATGTACTAAAATATGCTTCTCATATTTATTTTCATATTTTTCTTAAGTTCTATAGGTTAAAGTAACTTGAGTGTACAAGTTTCAGTTTTTCTGATATATTTTGCTATATTCTACAGTACAAACAAAATTTTAGAAAAAAAAGAAAATAATTTATAGAGGCGGGTGATGCCCCCACCCGCCCCTAGAAATTGATTTGTACGGGCGGGTGGGGGCATCACCCGCCTCTACAAATGCCCTCCTATATACGAGAGGGAGGCATGACTTGGGAAAATAATTTATAGAGGGCGGGTCACATCATGGCAAGGGTACGATATTAATGGATATCTATTTTATATTGCCACAAAGGACAAGAAGACCGTGTCTCAGAATAGTGGTGTTCGCATTGAGGCTTTAGACGAGAGAACTTGCCAAAGTACCACCTAGGCACATACTATGGCATCATAGTTGATATATGGGAAGTGCACAATGGTTCCAATATATAAATTCCGGTCTTTGGGTGTCCTTGGGTCAAACACCCAAGAGGTGTTGAGGTGGACAGCTACGGGCTCACAGTTGTTGACCTCAAGAATGTTGGTTACAAAGACGATCCATGGGTACTTGCTTCACAGGTTGCATAGGTACCATATGTAGCTGATCCCGCAAAGAAGACAAAGCACGTTGTCGTCCCTGGAAAACAAGATATCATAGGAGTTGATGGTATCGACAATGTGGAAGAATATAATCAATATGACGAAATGAACCACTTCACAGACCTACCACAGAAGATGAGAATTATAGAAGCAAGCATAAGAAAAGACGACAAGCTATGGGCTCGCAAGGACGGAGAATCGAGAATTGTTACCGCTTAAATATGTAGCTAGGAAATTATTTTTGGATTCATGTAATCTCTCTAATGTCTCATGCATTAATGTATTCTGAATGAGTTATGTATATAAGACCTAATCACTTAATGATGAATTTCCTATATCCATAAAGGAGAGAGAAGTATATTTGATTCTTTTTCTATATTTACACATGCATGATAATTGTTTTCCAAAATTTAGTGGCACAAGGATAAGTTATGTTTGAATTTTTTAAGTTAGTACATATGACATCAAATAAGATCATAGATTTATTTTGTTTCACTTATGGTTTAATTTTTACTTAGGTATAACACACTCACACACAATCTAAAAAATTATGCATATATATTGAAACATGCTTGACACTTTTTATCGACTTCTATAAGTCACGATAGTCTTAGAGTACAAATTTCATATTTTTTTGATGTGTTATGGTATATTTTATGATTTAAACAAAATTTCAGAATAAAAAAACATTTCAGAAAAAAAGAAAATAATTTTTAGGGGCGGGTGGCGCGTAGAACAAGAAAAAAATATGCTAAGCATATTTCAGTACATATAATGCTTAAGGGTGTGGAAACCATAAAGTATAGCTTTAGTTGTATGAGATACTAGTGTGGGTTAACCATACATTGTGGTTTCCACACTCTTAACCTAAATATGTACTAAAATATGCTTCTCATATTTATTTTCATATTTTTCTTAAGTTCTATAGGTTAAAATAACTTGAGTGTACAAGTTTCAGTTTTTCTGATATATTTTGCTATATTCTACAGTACAAACAAAATTTTAGAAAAAAAAAGAAAATAATTTATATAGGCGGGTGATGCCCCCACCCGCCCCTAGAAATTGATTTGTACGGGCGGGTGGGGGCATCACCCGCCCCTACAAATGCCCTCCTATATACGAGAGGGAGGCATGACTTGGGAAAAATTTCGGCATTTGGATTTGGATGTCGTTAGGCTGCTGGATTTTGCCCTCGTTTCCGCTCCGCCATCACGCCCTCCTCTCCGCGCTGCTCTCCTCCTCCCCATGCAGCCTCATCCTGCCGGTGCCCGAGCTCCCGCGGATCAAGCTCCCACCAAGGCCACTGCCCCGCGCCTCCTCCTCCCGTTGGCGCCCGAGCTCCCGCGGACCAAGCTCCCACCGAGGCTACTTCTCTGCGCCTCCTCCTCCCCGCACCGCCACCTCCCCGCGGCGGCCCTCCGTCGGCATGAATCTACGGCTGGCGCCCCATGGAGGCCCTCCTCCCCGCGCGGATCTACGGCCTGCATCCTCCTCCCCGCGCGCGCCGCCGTCCTCCTCTAGCGTCGGGCCCCTCCTCCTCCCCGTACGCGCAGTCCTCTCCTCCTCCAATTCCCCTCACGCGCTGCCCCCGCCTCCTCCTTCACGTGCGAGCCGCCACCTCGCCGGCGCTCCTCCTCTCCTCCACGGTGTCCCTCCCCTTCCCAAGCTAATGTTTTTTTTATTTTTTCAGTAAATGAATATTATTCATGTATATATTCATGTAGTTAGTGAATGTATATATTCATGTAGTTAGTGAATGTGAGTTTGTTAGTGAATGTGAGTTAAATTAGTGAAAGTGTTATTACATGTGCCTATGTTGTTTTTTAAGACTTGTTAATTAGTGAAATTATTCTTTTTGTTTTCCATTTAAATGCACACACACACACACACACTCTAACACACACACACACACACACTCTAATGATGTACAGTTAGTGACTTCTTGAAACACTGAATAGTTAGTGAAGAATTTAGGAATAATTAGTGTATACTTATACTCTGAAAGTGTAATAGTAGCCCTCGATTCGATTATAGGAAGAAGTCTGTGCTATCACCATTCTTTCTCTCTTTTTTTTTCGCGAGAGACAAATACATAGACACATAGTGAGTGATAAGGTTGCCTACCTAGGTATACCCTAAGGTAGTAGACTTCTAGGCGGGGTGTCGCCGAGATCAGGAACTCGAAGGTGCAACCAACACAAGGTTTAGACAAGTTCGGACCGTGATGTGTGTAATACCCTACATCCTGTATGATTTTTTGTATTGCCTTGGATGATGATTGTTTGGAGTGGGTCCCTGCTCACCCTTATATAGTCTGGGGGGACATGGTTACATGAAATCCTAGCCCGATACTAGCTTAGGAGTCCTACCCGAGTACTACTCGGGTAGTTTCCTTCTGTTCCGACTAGTCTTACTCGCATACGAGTAGTTACAACAGATATAAGGTATGGGACATGCCTCATCCCTTATTCCAGAATATTCTATGCCATGTGCGCAGTCCCGTAGCCCCGGATCTAAAAAGCCCCCGAGCTTTTCATAGCCGAGTACTGCAGGTTTCCGAGTACTTCTGAAGTCATCCTCGATGTCACAGTTATAATGAAGATGTCTGTTTCTCAATGGAAAATTAGAATTAAACAAAATCCAAACCCTAATGTGGTGGCTGCTACTAAGTTTATATCGAAGGGGGGGACATCCAAGGGTTGAGGGCGACCAGGTGGGGGCGTCCTCAACCTGGGCTTAAGGCCCGTGATGATACAAGGCTAACTTGGCCCAAAATAGGTGACGTAGCACCTTGTCATGGTCACATTGAATTATCCACGAATCTTCAGGAGCTTGGACCAGAACCAAAAGAAAGCTTTCATCATCTTCTTTTCAACGCATCAAAGAACGCCTTGTTTCGACATCGTACGAAGGAGATATCAGCGTTTCCGTTCAGGGTCATCGGCTGAGTCCAAACCGGACATGGACCAAGTTGGAGACGACTTGTAACTCGTAGAAAACCAAATCTCGGGTGTATCCAGCATGGTGATGTCCTCATCAGCACGGCCGCCCCAAGATGGCGTGGTAAGATCCGTGAAATCCGACCACCTCGAAGGTGAGGGTCTCCATCCTGTAGTTGGTTCGAGAGGGTCTCCGTCCTGTAGTTGGTTGGATCCCCGAATGTTACGAGCAGGTCGATCTGCCCAAGCGGTATCGCCTGCTTCCCCGACACGATGCCGTGGAATGGCGCTCCGGACAGCCGAATACGCGACCAGTCGATGCCCATGGCATCACACCCGGTTTTAAGGACAAAACCGAATGCATAACTATATGTATGCCAGGATCAAGTTCCATACATATAGTGACTTCATCAGTGAATAATCAGCAACAGTATCAAGAAAAGATAAATAAATAACTAAAAGACTATCAGAGTTATACAGTTTATCCTAGAAACGAAGGCTTCAAACTTCACAGGCAATCGACCGGGGGTTGCGTAGGCCTAAAACTCAGCATCATCTTCAATAGACTTCACATCAACTTTCCCTTCTGAGCAGCAATTATAACAAGCGTGAGTACACTTATGGTTGGTACTCAGCAAGTGTTGGGAATTATATGGCATGAAGGCCAAAAGCAAGGAAAGGCTGACTGGCTTACTGCGATAAGCAATTTTAGTTGGTCAAATTTTATTAGCACTTGATTACTAAGGTATAAGTTCATAACAACCCACATTAAAAGAAACAGAAGAGATATAGCAGAAACATAACCATAACCATAAACATGGTTCACGATTTAGTTCATCTTCAAGTTTATTAATCATGTGAGGGTCCAAGCCGCTCGTAACCGTGAGCACGGGTGATATATCAGTTTTCACTCTGCAGAGGTTGAACACTTTACCCACAACTCGTGTTTCCCATATCGATTGAGGTCGCGAGCCTCTTAAACACTTCCAAGGTGAGTGGCTAGGGATTCACTACGAGGCCTTTGCAAAGATTCCCTAACTCATGACAATCCGCTAAGGTTTCAAGTCAAAGCGGCCATAACTCTCCCTAATGAGGCAGACACCTTAACCAGGACCATATCATACCCTCAAGGGGACCGAGCTATACCCCGACGATGCAACCCCTCTTGCCCTTTCGGTAAGATCGTCATAAGCTAGAGTTTCTAATTAATTTGCCAAGACCAGAGCCATGTAGTATTGTGATTGCACAGTTTTCCTGGGTGGTTCTCCATGTTCCGATTAAACATATGATCTTGTGATTAACAACACAAAGAGCATGAACATGGATAAAATAGGTGTAGTGTCAACATTGTTGTCATCATGGTTATATATTATTCCCAAACCAGAACCAGTTATAGCAACTAAGCAGAAATTACCCAACAAGAAAATAAAACTCAAGTTGACAAGGAATGATCATAAAGACTAGGCATATCCTTAATTAGGATCCATCACGTTAAGACACATGCATGCATAAAAGAAAGTTATATTTATTGCGATTATTAGGACAAAAGCATCATCAAGGAAACACTTGCCTTTTTAGAGAATAGCTGCTCAGTCTTCAACTCTTGTTCTTAAAACTTTTAATCTTGAAAACTCCTCGATCGCGCTCCTTCTAATGTCACACAGGCATCGGGCCCAAGCAAGGAGAGGGCTCGTTGCTACAGTCACGAGTGCGCAAGAAACGCGGAAAACGGAGCTACGGTCGAAAAGAAACACCTATCAGAAGGTTTATGTTACAAAAGAAATAAAAGAACTATAGGCTTTCATTTATTTTAATTTATAAAACTAATGTAAAAGATATTCAAAATAGAATATCTCTAATTATAATTAACTCATATTATATTTGCATTTATAAAGATGAGGTACAACTTAGTCAAATTTTATATATAATTGTCTATGTACAAATTATCCTAATTAAACAATTAATTAGAAATGAAATTGGTGAGAGCATCTAAATGTCAAACTTCATGGTTCGTGTTGAACTAAACAAATTAAATTAGAAACACATTTAAGTTGATATTAATCAAGCTAACATTAATTATGAAAACCGGAGTATAGATCTAATTGGATTTTATTTAGGAAAACTATATGAGAGGAAATTAATCAAATTAAATCTATATTTAAATTTAAAAACAGGAACTATGATACAACAACGCTACAAAATGATAGCTTAGGGATTTAGAAGACTAACACAAAAAGAACGGATCAAAACGGATCTAAAATGAGGAAACAACACATGAAACGAGGTTCTAGGGACCTAGTCGCGATTAACTATAGACGCGAAGGACTAGCTGCTGATTTTGGCAAGACACAGAAATTTGAGCTCGCAAATAAATCAATAGCTAGGGTTAGATCCATAAAAGACCACGGGTGGGGCTGGGTTGAAAATATGCAATAAATCTAGGGGGTTTTCTACAGATTTCGCAAGACACACGAAAAACTGCAGGAATTACAAGATTTTCAGGGGGCTAAATTGCAAAAAGCTCGGAACAGCATCTATGGAGGACCTGCGGGTACTGTAGCATGAAATCCCTGTGATTTAGGGCATGATAGGCTTTGGGAAGTGGGGGAAAAGAAAGAGGATGACAAGGGGATTCGATTTTATACCTTACTTGCCACGGGGATGCATCGTGGTGGCCGGATTTTGCCGGAGAAGAGGGCGGTGGCGGTCTGTACCATGGCGGTGGCGCGCTGCTGATGGTAGCGCTCGAGGGAGAGGGCGATGGGGAGGCCCATGAGCAGGAGGGCGGAGGCGCTGCAGGAGAGGCACATCTGGTGGCGGCACACAGGGTGTCATGGACCTGGTAGGAGGAATGGTGGCCGGCGTCGCGCACGGCGGTCGAGAGCGGCGGCGCCGTCACCAGCAGTCAGAAAGGAAGAGGAAGGTTTAGGTTTTAGTTGTTCGATCCCCTTCTCTGTCCCAGGCAGAGTCAATTAAGGTATCCTTACATGGGCTGTAAACCCCAAGAAGGCACACAGGCCCATTACGCTATTACACGGCCTCAGGCCCAGCAGTAGTTCATGACATTCCTCGCCCCTTAGCAGCAAACTCGTCTTCAAGTTGCTAATTCAGCCACTGGTTGATGGAGACTGAAGCGCGGACACACCTGGGAACTGATGGCGTAATGTGTTCAACTTCTCCCATGTAGTCCACGTGCTTGGGAGGTCCTTCCATTGAACCAAACCGAACAGTACATACTTGGCGCCCACCTTCTGTAGTCGTTGCTGCAGTATCTGTGCAGGAACAAAGCCAGCAAGGCAAGAAATACAATGGAGATCATGATCATCACTTACAGAGGTGTTAGGTGGAAGAGCTTTCTTCAGTAGTGAGACGTGCATAACAGGATGGATTTGGCTGGTGTCTGGTAACTGAAGTTTATATGCCACTGCTCCCACTTTCTGAAGTATCAGATAAGGCCCAAAGTACTTATAACTTAATTTCGGACTTGGCCTCTTCACTACAGATTGTTGAGTGTAAGGATGCAACTTGAGATAAACCCAATCTCCTACCTCAAAGTGTCGTTCCTGCCTGTTCTGATCGGCCTGATGCTTCATTCTTTGTTGTGCTCGTAGAAGATTGTGTCTGATTAACTCGCACATCTCAGCCCTTTCTGCTAACCATTGGTCCAAGTTAGGAACTGTGCATTGGGATGTGGATGTGATACCAAAATGTCTCGGGGAATGCCCATACAATACTTCGAATGGTGTTTTTCCATGAGCTGAGTGAGGAGTGGTGTTGTACCAGAATTCAGCCAAGGCTAACCATTGAGACCATTTCTTAGGACAAGACTGCACCATACATCTTAGATATGTCTCGAGGCATTGATTTAACCGTCGTCTGACTGTCAATTTGGGGATGATACGACAAACTCATATTCAGTGTAGTGTCAGATAACTTGAAAAGTTCCTGCCACAAAGCACTAGTGAAAACATGGTCTTTGTCTGATATCAGCACTTGAGGTAACCCATGCAGCTTGTAGACCTGATCAAGATACAACTGAGCTACTGACATGGCTGTATAGGGATGAGATAGTGGAATAAGGTGGCCATATTTCATAAACTTATCAATCACCACCAGAATAGTGTCAAATCTTTTGGATTTTGGTAGGCCTTCTATGAAGTCAAGACTGACTATCTGCCATGCTTGCTGGGGTACAAGTAGTGGCTGCAACAACCCTGGTATTTTAGAATGCTCGGGCTTTGCTTGTTGGCAATCACATCTTGTTTCATTCCTGGCCAAGCAAACAATGCTTTGATCTTGTTATATGTAGCAGCTATACCACTATGCCCACCTAATCCACTATCGTGTACTGCAGAAAACACAGCTTGCTGAGCAGCTTTATGAGACCCGAGCCATACATGTCCTTTGTATCTGATCAGTCCTTCCACCAAGGAGAATCCTTTCTTGTTATCCTTAGAAACACTCAACTCAGTGAGTAGCTGCTTAGTGGCTTCATCCTCTTGGTACCCCTTGATGATGATATGTAGCCATCTTGGTCTACTAACTGACAGAGCATGAATTTCCTCAAGGACAGATTTTCTGGACAAAGCGTCAGCAGCCTTGTTTTCCATACATTTCTTATACACTAGGTTGTATTGAAGGCCTAACAACTTCACAAAAGCCTTATGCTGCAGTCCATCAGTTTTTTTGCTCACCTAAATGAATTAAACTCCTTTGGTCTGTTGCAATTGTGAATGGTTGGTGCTGCAAATATGGTTTCCATTTGTCAATAGCCAATATAATAGCTAGACACTCCTTCTCACATGTGGACAATGCTTGAGATTTCTTGCTAAGGGCTTTACTTAATTATGATATGGGATGACCCTGCTGCATCAAGACTGCACCAATCCCCTTATCACTTGCATCAATTTCCACTGTGAATTCCTTTGCAAAATTCGGCAGGCTGAGGATAGGGGCAGATGTCAAGGACTGCTTCAGGGAGTCAAAACTTTGCTCAGTGGTGTCCACACAAAGGTGGAGTGTTTCTTGAGCAGATCTGTCAAAGGTCTACTAATGAGGCCATAGTTCCTTATGAATTTCCTATAATACCCTGCCAAACCCAAGAATGATCTGAGCTGTTTTGCATCCTTTGGTGTCTCCCAGTTCTGAACTGCTTGAATTTTTGCTGGGTCACTGGCAACCCCTTGAGCACTAACTATGTGGCCCAAGTATTCCAGCTGCTCTTAGGCAAAAGAGCACTTAGATTTCTTCAAAAACAAGTTGTTCCCTTCCAGCAACTTGAACACAGCTTGTAGATGGTCCTTGTGCACTTCAAGAGTTGGACTGTATACTAGGATATCATCCATGAACATTAACACGCATTTGCGCAACAAGGATTCAAATATAGAGTTCATTGCTGCTTGAAACGTGGCAGGTACGTTAGTGAGCCCGAAAGGCATCACTTTGAACTCCCAATGGCCATTATGGGTTTTGAATGCTGTCTTGTATTCATCTTCAGGTTTCAACCGTATCTGATTGTAACCTGACTGCATGTCCAGCTTAGCAAACCACTTAGCCCCATGTAACTTATCTAGCAGCTCATCCACAATAGGACGTGGATACTTTGTTTTGACTGTTATTGCATTCAGTTGTCTATAATCGACACAAAAATGCCATTTTCCATCCTTCTTCTTGACCAAAAGCACAGGGGATGCAAAAGGACTGCAACTTTGTTGAATCACTCCATTGGCAAGCATCTCTTTCACCTGTCTTTCTATCTCATCTTTTTGTGTGGGGTTATATCTGTATGGTTTGATGTTAACAGGCTTGACTCCTTCTAACAGTGGTATAGAGTGGTCATATGGTCTTTGTGGTGGCAATGTCTTTGGCTCTAGAAAAAGATGCTCATGGTTATCAACCAACTCCTGTATCTCCACTGGTATACCCTCATGTTGTAACTGGGAACTGGAATGGGAGAGATGTACTAACTGAGCTATGCCGCCATGCTTCAGCAGCCCTTTGAACTTGTTGACTTTCAGTGGTAGACACTTAGAGGTGCAGTCCTTAACTCCTGTCAAAGTAATTCTTTTTCCTGCATAGGTGAACCTCATTTTCTTCCTTTTCCAATGGACCCACATGGGGTTGTATGTCTCTAGCCAATCCATACCCAAAATTAAGTCATAATTTGGCAGAGGAAGAACTCTGGCTGTTGTAGTAAATGAGTGGCCCTGAGTTACCCAAGTCAGATTGTCCACCATAGAATCCGAAACCAATTGTCCACCATTTGCTATAGAAACTGGTATAGACTTGCACTCAGAAGGTTGCAGCTGAAGTTTTTGAACCGCCTTGTCACTAATGAAGGTGCCAGAACTCCCAGAATCTATAAGAATAAGAATTTCTTGATTCTGAACAATCCCTTGCAATCTCATTGTTTTCTTGCCTTGCACCCCATAAGCAGCACAATAGGATAGGGACAATAATTCTTCATCACTGCATTGGTTGTCTGTATCATCTTCTTCTACAACAGGTGAGTCCACATCAGATGAGTCCACTTGGAATGCCTCTAACAGTTCTTCTAAAACATGCAGTGAAACTTGTTGTGGGCATTTGTGATGAGGATTATAAGGCTCTCCACACTTCATACACAACCCCTTTGCTCTCCTGGCTGCTCTCAATGCTGCCAGTTTGTCATCCCATTTAGGCCAACCAGTGCCCTTCTCAGCCATAGGTGAAGCCCCCAATACTCCAGAATAAGTGTTGGTTGTGGTAACTGTCTGCTGAGATGATTTGTTGATGAATTTAGTGTCTCTGGTTCGATAAGAATTCCTTCTTGATGATGCCTCCAGTATCTCTTCCTGCATAAGAGCTAGGGACAAAGCCAAATCAACAGTTCTAGGTTGATGGAGGGAATTGGCATTACGAATGTTATATTTTAGCCCATCCAGAAATTTCTGCACAAAGAAAACTTCATCTAACTCACTATTATGTGTAAGCACTCTATGTCTAGCCTCCTCAAAACGACCAGCATACTCCAACACATCACTAGTTTGTCTAATGTTTAGGAGATCCCTCATATAATTGTGGTATAGGTCTCTACCAAACTTATGCTCTACTGCAACACACAGTTCCGGCCAAGAGTCAACCGTGTGATGTGCCTCATAGGTTTGGAGCCACAATGCAGCATTCCCATGAAAATGAATAGTGGCAAAAGGGGACCAAATATGAATGGGAACCTGGTACATGGTAAAATATTTTTCACACTTTTCTTTCCACACTCTAGGATGTTCTCCCTCAAATCTAGGAAAATCTGTACGTGGTAGCTTAAACTCTCTAGTATGATGTGTGTGTGAACTAACAACATCACGCTTACTACTGGTCTCAGGCAGATCAACAACATTAGTATGGGATTTAAGATGTTGTTGTTCACCCTTGACCAGGGTGTGATGGAGAGAAGAATTCCTCCCATCGGCACCCTGGTAGTGTGTGACAACGCGGTGGTCGTTGGCCCGCCCCTCTTCCTCGCGCGGCGGGGCCTGAGACGAAGCAGTGGCAGCTTCCAAAGCCTCAATGCGCGATGTGAGATTCTTCATCAATGTACTGAGTTTGGTGGAGAGTAGCTCGGTGTTGACGCTCCATGTGTTGATACCGTCGACGGTGGTCAGCAGCTTGAGTTGCCCGGCCTGGAGGGCCTTCACTTCGGTGACCAGGAGATCAACCTTCTCTTCGACCGTCGTTAAGGTCGGCGGCTTCTTCCTGCAAGGGCGGTGTTTTGGTGGTGGTGGCGGCGGCGGCGGTGGTGGGATTGGTGAGGATGTGGTGGCGTTGGTGGTGGGTAGCGGCGCCAGGATCAACTCACCGGAGGAGTAAGGTCACCACATCCGGGAATTACAGGATTTGATAACGAATTGAGAGAAAATTTTCCCCGATTTGTTCTCAAATCACACACCACTCTGGTGGGACTCGAACTACTACGCGATGGAGTCGAGGCTCTGGTACCAAATGTCACGGACCTGGTAGGAGGAATGGTGGCCAGCGTCACGCGCGGCAATTGAGAGCGGCGGTGCTGTCTCCAGCAGTCAGAAAGGAAGAAGAAGGTTTAGGTTTCAGTTGTTCGATCCCCTTCTCTGTCCGAGGCAGAGTCAATTAAGGTATCCTTACATGGGCTGTAAACCCCAAGAAGGCACACAAGCCCATTACGCTATTACACGGCCTCAGGCCCAACAGTAGTTCATGACACAGGGGCAGGGACGCAGGCAGCAGGGATGTGCGGGAGAGCACAGGGGCGGCGGCGCTCCCAGTTTCGCGTGCAGGGACGCTCGCGGCAGGGGGGTGCAGATGCGCACTGCAGGGCATGGTGGCGCTAGCCTGGCGATGCGAGGAGAGGGGCGCGGCGGTGATGGCTGCAGGGGCGCGAGGGCTCGGGCTCTCAGCCTTGCAAGCAGGAGGGTCACACGGCCTCATAGGCAGCGGCGGCGGTAGCCTGGGTGACGCGAGCAGAGGTTGGGGCGCTCCTGGCGGCGGCGGCGGATGAGGTCGCTGCAGCAGTAGGGGCGCGAGAGGAGGCTAGGGTCGGCGAAGCAAGGGAGATCGCAGGGGACTGCGGGGAAAACAGGGAGAAGGCGATGGAGGCGGCTGTGCACAAGGATCAAGAACGGGCTCGTCTCCCAAAGCTTTATAGGGCTAGCACCCTGGCTCAGCGTGGCACGCACGCCAATGAGGCGGCTGTGCACGATGCAGCACCCGATCGAGTCTGGCTGGAGGAGGGTGCGGGGTTGAGGGTTTAGGGAGCAGGGACGAGGCGACGCAGCAGCAGGGAACGCAGGGCTCGGGCGCTTGCCGTTTATAGGAGGCGATCGGAGCCCTAGCTTGGCGTGCTGCGCACGCCCAGAATGGCGACACGTCGGGCTAGGACTCGTTCCTGAGTCCAGATTGCCATGGCAGAGATGAGATAGGGCTGACCAGAGGGCCCCACAGATTAGCGAGCAAAGAGAGGAAGGAGGAGGTAAAGGAAATAGGAAACGAGAGTGGCCGAGCGAGTTCGGTTATGGGCCAAAACAGGTTCGGGTGAGGGCCGAACATGAAAATGGGTTGACTAAGAAAAACAGAGGCACGGGCTAGCGAGTAGGATAGACTGGACGAGTGGTACTCAGACAATCAGGAGAGCGCACCGGAAAGAGGAAAAGGGAGAGAAGGGTCGAGCGGGCTGCACGTTTTATTGAACGTGGACGGTCGGGCTAGTGCATGCCGAGGATAGCAACAAGAGCCGTCGGGTATCAAGATGACGTCTGAAACTGGAACGACGAGATAGCAGGCTTGGCCGGTAGGTGCGGCATACGCAGGCGAAGAGCGAGGCGCACATGACCGGTCCAGATATGGCCATCGAATCCTAGATGTTCACGCTTAGGGAACACCGAGTGGACATGGCCTGGCTCTTGCGGTGAAACAAAAGGAGAGGAAGGGCATGATAGGTAGGACCACAATTTCCTAGGGAGAAACAACAAGAGAGAGGAGCGATTGTCTAGCCATTGTGCCGAGGAAGACGGATGGTAGTAAGGGATGCTCGGCTGGGCCGAGATTGAGTTGGGTCTAGGGTTTTGAGAGTGACGGTGCTAATCGCAAGAGCTGTCGTTGACGATAATGAAGTATCACCGGAAAATGCCGAAGTTGAGGAACGATTTTGTTTCGAGTGAGATTTGATCGGGGAGAAAGATTAGAGAAACGAGAAACTCAAATGGACATTATAGGGCGTCACATATGACGGAGTAAAAGGGACAATGGTGATATAACAGATCGGTCCGACTACGATGAGAATTTGAACTTCGGGAAGGAAATCTATTTTCTTATGGCAGAACTCGAAAGACGACGAGATCAAAGCGATGGTCGAGCTCAACACCACGGTTTTAAAATTTAAGGCGGACTAGACGCAAAATGAGTTGAATCCAGCTAGAGAGGAAAGAAAATGAATTTATTTTCCAGAACATATTTTCAAGCTTAAAATAAATCTAGAAAATTCTAGATAAATATTTTTAAACCATGAAAAATATATCCGGAAGAATCCGAAAATTTTTGTGGAAAACTCTGGAGATAAATTGGGACACGAGAAATCCAAATAAAATACTTGGAATTTGAGGAAAAGATTTTAGAACTTTCCAATAAATGGATTTAGCTCTACAGAAAAAAAAAGAGAATAATTGCCAGAAAATTTGTAAATTCTCAAAAACCCTAAAGATGGATGAACACATTCTAAAAGACATTCACATCCTAAAATTAAATATTTTAAGGTGTGACACATCTAGGGTCTCGGCGTACATGATGTTGAGGCCACTGCCCCCATCCACTAGAACCTTTGTTAGGCGCTTCGTGCCGATGATTGGGTCGACCATGAGCGGGTGTTGACGGCTCTTAACTACCAATTTTAGACCGTCAACTCTAGCATAAACACCGGAAAGACAAGCATCAACCTAGTGGTAGGGGTTTATTACTAACCATTTCCACAAGTGTTGGCGAATATTTGTATGCAGCTCGATTAGAGGACAAAATACATCTCAAGAGCAAGGAAACAAACCCCTCAATCCAAGGCAAAAGGCACCAACCAATCTGAGCGTGTTGTTCAGCCTCACATGGATCAATGGGCCCAACAGAGCAAGCAACCGCCTTAGGACAGCGCCAAGCCCTGCACAGAAGTCACAAGGGCCACCTGCCAGCCTCAGAGGAAGCTTAGGTTGATTGGTGGCCTGGCTGGTTCGGCCGAACCAGGACCAAGGCCACCGACTTACCTCTTGCACATGGCAGCTCCTCCTTCCTCCTCAAGGTCGATTCCAGGTGAATCCCCCTCGTTTGTCAGCCGAGACACTGCTGGTACACCCCTATAAATATGAGGGGAGGGGCACCATTTGGAGACACACCATCCAAGAGAGCCTTGAGCCTCATTCCAAAGGCAAAGCCTTGCCTAGCTTGTCTTTAGAGTAGAGAGAGAGAGAGAGAGTGATGGGGTAGTTCGGAGGGGCGTCGGGCTTGTCGGCGCTCTTCTCCAACTTGTACCTCTACGGATGCCGCTACATTCTTCAGAGTTAAGTAAGCATTCATGATTTCTTCTTATAGTGTTATACGTCGTTGCATGAATAGCCTTATTCCCTTGCTATCATAGTATAGGCTTGAGTGCTCTCATGTATGTCTATTGTATAGGCTATTAGTTCTTGTAGTTTAGTGAGATCAGTTCTCTTACTAGCGGGTTCGTCGCACCGTATTTATACGGAGTGTTGAAGTTTGCTACGAGACGTCATACATAGTTAGACTGCAATAGTAATCAATAGCGTAGACGTGGTGTCTAGGCTAGGGGTTATCTTTCGTTTGCCTTATATCCCACGGATAACTAGAGGTAGGCCGTAGGTGGTAACAGCCTTATCAGTCCTTTGCAAATCCTCCATGTTCGGATATAGTGTAGAGTTGTTGGCCGGAGTCTCCTGGCAGACCAGGGGTAAGCCGGTGCCTGAAGCGAGTATTTTGCCCGAGAGATCGACCTTTAACTCACCTATAGTGCTACCTGAGGAATCCTCTCTACCGTTGCCACCTGTCTTGGTGTGTCCTTCGACCGACTAGAATAGAAGTTAGTGCACACATGTTCCCTCAGATTCAATAACCCTTGGAACACTTTGAGTTGAAAGCTACAATGGTATCCGTGCGCTTGCGGATTTATTCGCACATCGCTAAAATACCCAACAGCGGGCACCTCCCTGGCTACGGAACGCTGCTCGGGTGGTCGGATCGGTTGAAAGTGATGGCTGACTCTGCCGTGTAGACGTCCCGGCGCGTGAGCTTCTGGCGGCGTCAGGACTCGTAAGCGGCAGGCCTTCCAAATATCATGAGGCAGCCGTAGGTGTCGGGGAAGCTGTCGTCCTTCCCCTCGGCGTCGGCTTCCCCCGGCTCGGGCTTCTTCCTCTGCTCCCCCCTCCTGGAGCCCCTAGACAGGTTCTTCTTCAACAGGATGCAGTCCTTGTACAGGTGCTTAATGGGGAAGGCGTGGTTCGGGTAGGGCTTCTTCAGCATCTTCTCTAAATGATTGGGGTTTTCCTATAACACCCTAAATTTCACCCTTAGAAGTATCTAGCTTAGTTCTATAAGTTTCAAGGTTCGAAAGTTCAACTTGGCAATATTTAAAACTCATCATAGGCTCCAATTTGATTTGTTGCATTTGCTGGTGCATATATTATTTTTGTATGATTGTGGTTGAGCTCTAGTTGTTCCCATAATTTTTCCCGAATTTTTGGGTTAAATTCTATTTTTCCATGCTTTTATTTCATTTTTGTGAATTTATCTCTTTTTCTAGCAAAGGAAAACTCTATTTCTTTTCCTTTCCCCTTTTCCCTTTCTCTTTTCTTCCTTTTGTCCTACTCTTTTTCCTCACCTGGGCCGCCGGCCACCATCTCCCTACTGGCCCGACCTCCTTCCCCTCTTCTCTTTGTTTTCGGCCCAGCTCGGCCCATTCCTGCACCTCCTCTCCCTCTCCCTTTCCTTCCCTTCTCTCTCGCTGACGAGCGGGCCTCGCCCGTCATCCTTCTCCTCCGGCTGAGTCCGGCTCGGACGCGAACCAGCGCCGGGCCCATCGAGCAAACATGCCCAGTGCGGCTCGACCCCGCACGAGCGCCCTTTTCTCCCCCCGTGAGACCTGGCCCTGCGTCCCTACCCTACCCGCATGCGCCGCCTTTCTCTCGCCACGCGAGCAAGCCCTGCAGCCGCAGCCGTGATCGAACTGCTGTGCGCTGCTGTTGATCCGCCGCTACGGCCCCTCTCCGACTGCGCCTTCCCCGCCACAAGCTTGCGGGTGTTTAGTGGGTGCTTCCCGCCCTTTTTGCCTGAGTGTTGGTGCTCCGAACCACCTCCCCATGCTCGACGAAATTCGTCCGCCGCACATGGACGTCGCCGGTCGCCACCAGCGTCCGTCCACCGCTCGTGACCCCCTAGACATCTTCCCCTCGCCGCCCCCTCCCTTTTCCCCCGAGTTGCGTGTTTTTGTTGGCGCCGCAGCGCGACTCCGGGTGCGCTCCGGCGAACCGCCGCCGCACGGTCGGGCGGTGCCGCCCGATCCGAGGCTGACGGCCTGGATCGGATCTATCCCAAGTCAAACAACTCAATCGCCGCTCGGCCCTGGTGATTTTGCAGAAACACCCCCGTGTTTTGCCGAAATCAAAACGTCATCCATATCTATTCAAAACTAATTCTACTTTGGTCATGTTTTTTTCATTTAGACGCCTCAGCTTTTCAAGTTTAGAACCCGCTGCCCCTAGTTGAGGTTTTAGCATGTTAGCCGTCGTGTTTTTATATAAAACAATGTTTTAGCCCCCGGTTTCTTTCTATTTAGCCCTTTTTGCTAGTTTTTCTCGCATTTAAGCCCGTGCAGAGTTGTTTTTAGCGTATCCTTATCGTTTTGAATCCGTTGTAAGTGTTCTTGGTACCGTCTTGATCATTGTAACGCGTAGAACCAGTTTCTAAACCTTTTGTCTCTATTTTCAATGATTGGTGTACGGTTTTAATTTATTTATATTCGTTTTCTTGTATGTACTTGTGTGGATTTTGCTTGTTCGTGACAAGTAGATGAGGAGCCGTTCAAGAACTTCCAAAAGCAAGATTTCAAAGTGACTGAGCAGCAGCAAGAGACTGAAGGCAAGTATATTCCTTCATCAAATTTCCTCCCAACAACCTTTATTTATCTTTACGCTTGCATGCATTAACTTGAAGGGTTCCTACTTTATCCCTATTGCTTATCCGTATCCTTGAAAGCCGGGTTATGAATTTAAATAATGGGTAGATTGCTTAGTTGCTAAACTATGGTTATGGGTGGTTTATGAAAACAATGTTGATACATGTTTTACATCTTTTGGAACCGCTGAGATAAATTGATGTTAATGATTAACTTAAACCATGGAGAACCACCAGGGAAAATAGTGCAACCATAAGAACTATATAGCTCTGGTCAAAGCTAAGTAATTAGATGTCTCTACCTTGTTGGCGGTCGTTTCAACGCAAGAGGGGGGACTGTGATGAGGTGTTCGCTGCCAGCCAAGGGTGTACGCATAGCTATGGTCACGTCTTGGGGGAGGTTCACTTACGTAGCGGCTGAAACCTTAGCGGGCCACTGACTTGTTGGAGCGTCTTTGGAAAGGCTTCGTAGTGAATCCCTGCCACTCACCTTGAAAGTATTTAAGGGACTTGCAAGCCCGGGCATTAAGGAGGACATGACTTGTGTTTATTTCAGTTGTTTAATACTTTCAAGCTTATTTAATACTCAACCCTTGCTAAATGTGGGCAATATTTACTTATGCTTAGCAAAGAGGTTGTTTAATGTTCAACTGTTCATTAAAATGCTTACCGCTTTATTCGGCCAACCTTTATCCTTGTGTAAGCCTTGCATGTCATTTATTTCTTCATATACTTGCTGAGTACCAACCATAAGTGTACTCACTCTTGCTAAACAATACTACTCAGAACAAGATCAATTTGAGGAGTTTCCAGAGGATATTCAGGAGTACTAGGTGTATGTTCCCCTAGTCAGCTACCAGTGGAGTTTTGGTCTTTCCGCTGCGAGAATAGAAGCGATATTGAAACGCTTAATTATTTATATTCTTGGATTCTGTGTGGTTTGTAATAAATAACTATGGTACTTTATGATATTGCTTCTGTTATTCACTTTCATCACCATATGTGTGTGATTTTTGATCCTGGTGCACATATGATTTATCGCTCAATTTATTACTTTAAAATTGGGTGTGACAAAGTGGTACCAGAGCCGTGTTGACTTTAGGACGTCAGCCTAGTTAGAAACGGTAGTTAGTTAATCATGATTTGACTTGTTTTAGATTTTCCTTGCTCTTGAGTAATTAATCTTAGTCCATTGGTCATTCATCTCCTGCTTGTTGCTGATATTGATTATTATTATGATCTTGTGTTGTTTATTTATTATATCTAATCAATTGATCTATCTTTGTTTCTTTTGTCTTACTAACCCATCTGACTGTTTACCTATAGATGGTTCTCACTAGGCAAGCCGCACGTTTGAGCAACAGCCCACCTTCTGCACCTGCCCCTAAACCTGCACCTGAACTTGTACCTGCACTTGTACCTGAACCTGCTGCACCTGCACCTGCACCTGCACCCATACCTAAGGAAGTACCGCAAGTGGAGGATCAAGAAGAAGAACCCATGGAGGTAGAATGGGAAGATTCTGCAGTTGAAGAAGTGCATGTGGTGGAGGATGAAGCTGATGATGACCAAGTTGAAGAGGCACAAATGGAAGCTAGACAAGAGCAGGATGATAGCCAAGCTGGACAAGGAGGTGCACCTGGAGTTGAAGCTGTTCTACCACCGTTGCCACAGCTAGAGAGATGGACCGTGAGGGTTCACCAGACTCGAGGACTCTGCTTCTTCGCCAGGGCGCTTCTCATGTTGTTTCACCGTCTGCACATGATAGTGGAGATCGAGTACGTGGGAGCTCACAGGACTCACTCGAGGTACCCAGAGGAGTGGCTAGTGTGGCAGAACCACCTGAATTAATCCGACTCAAGTGTATTAACCATCACCATTAAGGCAATCTCGGTTAACCTTACACTTCAAACGGAGTAATCCACTGGTCTGTCGGGTATAACCTCCCGATACAACCACGGTAATCGGATCAAGCGCCATACATACAAATGCTCATGCGACAATGAGCCCAGAGAATACCACATTCCAACAAATATTACAATGTTAGCATAAGTAAATATTACAGACCAAGTTCTGAGTTTAGAAACCAAATACTTCAATGATCATAAATAAGTTCTTCAGAGTTTAAATTGCAGCGAAAAATAAACAACGGAAGCTACTCGACGATACATAATGTCTCGATGAAGCCCGTACGAGACATCATTCGGCATTATCTCCGTTGGACGGGGGCGATCCCATTCCACCGACCAACCAGGGGGAAGAGTGCAGGGCCAAGTCAAGCTAGCAATCATATCTTCGAAGGTCTCACCTGAAAACGAGCCACAAGCAAGGCTGAGTATACTAATACTCAGCAAGACTTACCCATGTAGTGGAATCTACTCCACTGACTCTAGACATGCAAGGCTTTTTGGCTCAGGGGTTTGTTTTGCCGAAAAGCATCTACAAGTGGGTCCTTACTTTCAACTTTTAGCTCAAGATTCTAGTTTCATTAACCATTCTAGATAAGCGGCTATCCAAAAGCATACATGGTGAAGCATTAAATTATCATCCAACCAGTTCATTCATCCTCATTGTTCCTCTTCTTACTCTGTGGGTAAAAATGGTTAAGCAGTCTCAATAGCCGTGAGAAACGGACGATTCGAATCGAATTTCTTAACCTTGCAAGGGAAAACCCAAACACACGACACGTGGTTACTCCCTAGAGTCACACGTGCAACCTTTCCCCTTTCTTTCCGGGTCGTGGATCGGGGCTACCCTCCGAGAGTACAAGAGCCCCACGCCACGGTTCAGCGCCGGGTCGTGACCACTCTCTGCACTCGCCATATGCACATGGGACCGAAGTTCAAAGGGTAGGATGCCGTCCCCTTGCCGGGCCAATCAGGTACTTAAGCTTACCGATTCCCATAATCTCGGCATGTGTTTAGTACGTTCAAAGACTTAACCATCACTACCACACCCTGCGGCCTTAGCATTTTTCACTAGACAGACGGGCCTCAATCGTAACCATCGTTCCATAGCCCGTCCGTGTCCTTATGATTGCAGCGTGTAGTAGTCATTCAACTCCTATTTTCTCGCGAGTGACAGGAAATCACTCGACTTTTACCGGAGGCCTATTAGCACAGCATTCTATCGAACCTTACGTCTAGTTTTCAAGCAAGGGTTCCTAACATCATGCAACTAAGTTTTCATTCAACTCCTATAAACTTAATGCACAAGCAAAGGAGTAGTGAGTTGCAGAATTTAGGAAAGAGATGGGTTATGCTCCGGGGCTTGCCTTCGCAGTTCGCTTGGGGCTCTTCCGAACTTGGGCTCGGGTCTTCAAGAGCTTCAGTTAGATTCGCTTGAGCTTCACGCTGCTCACTCTCGGACGCGGGCACCAGCTCGTAAGTTCCGTCGGCGAGAGTCGTCGATTCTACATGAGTGCACAAGTTTAAGTCGTGGCAATGGTACTCGATACGATTTAAGAGTAATTACTACAATGGATAATTTCTGGTCATGAACTTTTGGATTTAGGCACATCAGGGAAAGATGTGCTTACTGTAAAATTTTCAGCACTTTTTATGTAACAGTTTAATTATGAAAAATCTATTACATAGTCGCTGTTAGATCCTTGTTCTTTTTGTACAGAACAATTGGTGCAACAACTGAGTCCAAGATTTTTACAGAGCTTTCACTTAAGCATGCAGAAGCTACTGTACTTTTTGTAGGATTTATCATGCAGTATTCAGAGCATAGAAAATATGACATTCCACACCTAGGCTATTCAAGGATTCATTTTTACAGGACCCTACACAGGGTTTTTGTCCCTGGAACTTTTTACACAGCAACCTCTACCAATGTGTATCTCCTAGTAAAACTTTGAGAATTTTCCAAGCTAAGATACCATTTTCTTGATTTAACGTATGTTATTAGCACATAAATCAAATAAATAGGTTACTCTGAGATAAAAATTCTCCTAATTTTCCTCTGGCTTCTAGGTACCAATACGTTAGCACAGAAAAGGTTTCATCGGGTGATTCACCATCTAACTGCAGGGATAAAATATTTTACTTAAACATGGTATGGAACTAAGTTTAATAAACAGTAAAGCTAGAGATGGAATTTGGGCCTGATCTTTTTACACAGTCCTAAACATCAAGCAACTAACTCACTGCCCAAAATTTAGGGTCAGCATTGTTCTACAACAGTGGGTACAAAATAAGTCCATTAAAGCTTCCATTTAATGTAGAGCAATATATGTAGAGATTCTGAGAAACTTTTTGTAACAAAAGTGGTAGAGTTTGTTCTATGGATTCCACGACAGTTGAGTTTGCATTTTTCTGAATTTTCTACGATTTTATACGAATTTTACAAGTTCACTGAATTTGAATCTAGATTTGAAACTTTCTTTTACAACTAGGTCCTTGAATCTTACGCGCAGACCCTTCTAAAGATTTAAATTCTTGCAATTGGGTCCTCGGGCGGCTCGGGTACGGTGGCCGGCCGAAATTCCGGCGAGGGGCTCGCCGGCGGCGAGGGGTGAGGGTCGGGGAAGGTCCAGGGGTGCGAGGGCTACCTTGTGGGGGTGTTGTTCAGGTGGGGGACGGCCGGGAAGGGCTCGCCGACGTTGGAGCAGAGGCGGCGGCGGCGCGGCACGCGTCGACGGCGGTGCTCCGGCGGGCTTGGGGCGGCCTGGTCCGGTCAGCGAGCTTCGGTGGAGCGTGGGGAAGCTGCTCAGGGGCTTGGCTTGGACGGAGGGGGTCGGGGTCGAGCTATCCACGGCGAGCAGGGGCGGCGGCGGCGGCGGCAGCGCGGGCGGCGGCGCTCCGGCGGTTCTGGGCGGCGTTGGGCAGGTCGGCGAGCTTCAGGGGGATGATGTAGTGGTGGCTGAAGCTTCCGTTTGGGCGGTGGGCGGCGGTGGAGGGCTGTCCACGGCGGGCGGCGCTCGGCGGCGGCAATGGCGGCGGCGAGTGCGTTCTGGGTGCGTGGCTCGCGCGGGCGGTCGGAGCTCGGCCTTTATAGGGGCAGGAGGGAGTGTGGAGGGGCCTGGGCAACGCGCGGGGCGGGGGCACGGCACGACGCGCACTGGCCACGGCGGGCGGCAGCGGAACGCCGGCGCGGCGTGCGGCGTGCGGGTGCGGTGACTGGGCGGCCGGGATATGGCGTGGGCGCGAGGGGATAGCGCTGGGCGTGGAGTGGTGGAGCAGCAGCTGCAGCGGCTCGGGCGGAGGGCGGACGCGGTGACGGGCGGGGCGCGGTGACTGGGCGCGACGGGCGGCGGGGCTGGGCGCGGCAGCGGCGTGCGCACGCTCTGTCGCTCACTGGGCCGCGCGGCGTGGGGAGGGGGCAAAGCCGGCCGTGGCGGGGGTGGCGCGGCGGCCACTGGCCTGGCGCCTCGCGCCGGTCAGGCATCGCCGGCCACCTGGCGCGCGGCGGTCGGGCGGGGAGGAGAGAGAGGGGGGGGGGGGCGCGAGGGCCTGAATGCGAGAATTTGGTAAACTTCAAAGGGCTGGGTGCAAACAGGGCGTTTTCTCCTCTTTCTGATTTGAATTTCAAAAACTTTTGAACACGAAAGTTGTTCAGCATAAAAAGTTCTACAAGTTTGGTTTTAGGCAAAGTCTCATTTGGCTTATGGTTTGAAAGTTAAATTTAAAAGTTCAAAAGTAACCAAATGTGTTCAAATTAAATTTGAATTCCAACTGAACTCGCTCCAATTTCTTTCCACCCTTTTATTAGTTGGTTTAAGCATAGGGTTAGGCTAATGATACTGATTTTAATGAAATTTTTACCAGGGTTGTCACAGCCTTCCCCCCTTAACAAGAATCTCGCCCTGAGATTCGGTAATTCTTAGTGTGGGCGTGGGTGCACATACCAGTGGTCGAGATAAGAAACCCAGGGAAATGTTGGTTTAGGTAGCTCTCGGTTTCCCAGGTGGCTTCTTCTTCTGTGTGGTGATTCCATTGTACTTTATACATTCTAATCACTTCCCTCCTGGTCTCTCTTTCTTTTTGATCCAAAATCTTAACTGGGTGTTCGACATACGAGAGGTCGGGCTCTAACGATATTTCTTGTTGTTCCACAATCTCAGTAGGGACTCGAATACACTTCTTGAGTTGAGATACATGGAAGACATCATGGGTGGCCGTGAGCTGAGGGGGCAATCGTAATCTGTAGGCTACGGGTCCGCAGCTCTCAATGATTTCGTAAGGACCAACATAACGGGGAGCTAGTTTGCCTTTGATTCCAAATCTTCGCACTCCCTTGGTTGGTGAAACTCGAAGATAGACATGATCGCCAACCTCGAACTTTAGGGGCTTTCTCCTTTTGTCAGAATAGCTCTTTTGTCGAGCTTGTGCGGCTCTAAGATTTGCTTGTATTACTTTTACTTTCTCCTCTGCCTCGATCACCAGGTCGGGTCCAATTATTTGACGTTCTCCGGTTTGTGACCAGCTCAAAGGAGTTCGACACCTTCGTCCGTACAGGGCCTCAAATGGTGCCATTTTCAAACTCGTTTGATAGCTGTTGTTGTACGAGAACTCTGCTAGGGGTAGGCATTTGTCCCAATTCTTGTCATAGTGGATGACGCAAGCTCTCAGCATGTCTTCAAGGATTTGGTTTACTCTTTCCGTTTGTCCATCAGTCTGAGGATGGTATGCTGAGCTGCGAATCAGTTTAGTACCAAGAGACGTTTGCAGTTGTTCCCAAAAGCGTGCTACAAACTAAGGACCACGATCGGAGATAATTGTCTTAGGTATTCCATGCAGGCAAACAATACGATCGAGGTAAATCTCGGCATATTTCTTGGTAGAATAGGTGGTGTGTACCGGAAGAAAATGTGCCGTCTTCGTGAGTCTATCCACGATAACCCATATGGAATCATATTTCTGGGAAGTGTTTGGTAGTCCCACGATGAAGTCCATACTTATGTCTTCCCATTTCCATGATGGTATAGGTAACGGTTGAAGTGTACCGGCTACTTTCAAGTGGCTAGCTTTTACTCTCCGGCACGTGTCATATTCTGAGACATACGCAGCAATTTCTCTTTTCATCCTAGTCCACCAGAAGTTTTGCCTTAGGTCTTGATACATTTTGCTACTGCCGGGGTGGATAGAGAATTTGGAAAGGTGTGCCTCATCCAGAATTTGCTTGCGGAGTTCACGATTCTTCGGAACGACTATACGACTTTCGAACCATAGAACTCCCTTATGGTCCTGGCGGAAACATTTGTACTTCTCCTCACCTAGAGAGAGTTTTTGTTTGATGATCTTAATTCCTTCATCATGTAGTTGTGCCATGACGATTTGGTCGTGAAGAGTGGGCTCAATTGAGATGTGATCTAGAGTGCCTTGGGAAACCATTTCCATGTTAAGCTTCCTCATCTCTGCACACAATGTCTCATGGTAGGACTCCATGGATAAGCAATGGCAATGGGACTTGCGGCTTAGTGCATCCGCGACTACATTAGCCTTACCGGGGTGATAGTGCACTTCAAGGTCATAATCCTTGATTAATTCTAGCCATCTCCGTTGTCTCATATTCAGATCGGCTTGTGTGAAGATATACTTGAGACTCTTATGATCCGTGTAGATATTGCACTGTGTACCCATGAGATAGTGCCTCCATATCTTCAGAGCGTGAATGACGGCTGCAAGCTCAAGATCATGAGTGGGATAATTCTGTTCGTGGGGTCGAAGGGCTCGTGAGGCATATGCAATCACTCGATTCTCTTGCATAAGCACACATCCTAAATGAGTACCTGGTGCGTCACAATACACATCGAATGACTTGGTATTATCGGGTTGAGCTAACACAGGTGCAGTAGTCAGATGCTCTCTGAGAGTGTGGAAAGCTTCTTCACATTTCTCATTCCATACAAACTTTACTTCCTTCTTCAATAGTTTCGTCATGGGCTTAGCAATTCGAGAGAAATCCGGGATGAAGCGACGGTAGTAACCGGCCAAGCCGAGAAAACTACGAATCTGATGAACAGAGGTAGGGGATTTCCAATCCATCACCTCTTGTACCTTGCTGGGGTCAACAGCTATGCCTTCGCTGCAGATCGTGTGACCTAAGAACTTTACAGTATCCAACCAGAATTCACACTTAGAAAACTTAGCATAGAGCTGATGGTCTCTGAGTCGCTGAAGAACAATGCGAAGGTGCTTGGCATGCTCTTCCTCATCCTTGGAATAGATAAGGATGTCGTCGATGAACACTACGACGAATTTGTCAAGTTCGGGCATGAATACCGAATTCATGAGATACATGAAGTAGGCAGGGGCATTGGTGAGTCCAAAGGACATGACCAAGAATTCATATAGTCCATATCGTGTGGAGAAGGCAGTCTTAGGAATATCGCACGGGCGAATCTTGATCTGATGATATCCCGAACGAAGATCAATCTTTGAGAAGACTCTGGCTCCAGCTAATTGATCGAAGAGTACATCGATACGAGGAAGTGGGTATTTATTTTTAACTGTTACCGCATTGAGAGGTCGGTAGTCCACACATAATCTCAAACTGTCATCCTTCTTTACGAATAGGGCTGGACATCCCCAAGGTGACGCGCTAGGGCGAATAAAACCTTTGTCCAGTAGTTCTTGGAGTTGAATTTTCAGCTCAGCCAATTCTTTAGGGGGCATCCTATATGGTCTTTTGGATATAGGTGCAGTGCCCGGTTGAAGTTCAATGATGAACTCAATGTCCCTATCCGGTGGCATTCCTGGTAAGTCATCCGGAAAAACGTCGGCATACTCGTTTACCACAGGAATATCATCTAGCTTAAGTCCTTCCATCTTATAAGCACAGGAATTCGTACAATCTAGGAACGGTAGGTAAAGGGTAGTGGCTCCGTGACTAGGTGAATTTATCTCAACGGCTCGGGAAGAAAGGTCCAGTGTGACTCCATGCATAGCCATCCAGTTCATTCCCAAAATAATGTCCATGCCGTCAAGAGGTAAAAGGACAAGGTCCGTGTCGATGGTTTTACTACCCAATTTGACTGGTACTTGTCAGACCATTTGGTTTGAAGCAATTTTACCACCCGGTGTTGATATCATATATGACCCTTTTGTGTGACAAACATCCAAGCCTACTTTTGCACCGAATTTTGCACTTATGAAACTATGCGATCCACCAGAATCAAATAATATAACTGCAGGCTTGTTATGGATAGAGAATGTACCCGACATCACTGGGGCTCCTTCAGGAACCTCTGCAAGCGTGGTGAAGTTAATCCGTCCTTGCTTGACTTGCAGGGTCTGTCTCTTGCCCCTGTTCTTGGTGTTCGGGTTGGATCCTTGACCTTGGTTGGGCTGTCCAGACTGAGGGCATTCTCGTGCGAAGTGGTTGGAACTCCCGCATTTGAAACAGCGATTCGCGGGGCTAGGTCGAAGAGATTGTTGAAGAATGGGCCTCGGACCATTCTATGGAGGCATCGGGGGTCGTACCATGCCTGGCTGCTGTGGGGGTCTGGCAATCCATCTTCCTGGCTGCGGGGCCCTTGGTGGGGCTGTGGGTGCGGCAGTTTGCACGATGCGATACCTTGGTGGTTGGACACTTGATGGCCCAGCGGGTGCTTTTCTCTTCTTCTCGGCCCGGTGTGCCATGATACAGTCTTCCTGGGTTATGGCCATATTGACCAACTCGTTGTAGGTGTCAGCCCTGGCTAGGTTCAGACGTTCCTTGAGCTTGGTATTCAGACCTCGGCGGAAACGATCAAGCTTCTTGGCATCCATATCAGCGTGATAGCCCGCATACTGGCATAGGTTGTTGAATGCTTGGGCGTACTATAGCACGGTGCGGGTGCCCTGGGTGAGTGCCAGAAACTCATTCAACTTCCTCTCCATGAGACCCTCGGGGATATGATGTGCCCGGAACGCGGTCTTGAATTCATCCCAGTCGACCACATGATCAGCCGGGAGCATCGCAGAATAGTGGTCCCACCACAGTCGAGCGGTACCGCGAAGCTGTTGCGCGGCAAAACGAGCTTTGTTGGCCTCTGAGCATGGGGCCACAAGTAATGTGAACTTGGATTCGATGGTGCGAATCCATGCATCTGCGTCCAGGGGTTCCTCGGTCTTATGGAACAAGGGCGGCTGGGTCCCCAGGAAATCCGTGTATCCTGCAGCTTGGGGTTGGTGAGCATTGTGCCCACCCCTTTGCTGGTGCTGTCCTTGCACGATCTGACGCAGTAGCTCGGTTTGAGCGGCCATCACTGCCACCAAACTGGGCGGGGGTGGTGGCGATTGTCGCGAGCGGCTGCCACCGGCACCAAAACCCTCGGGGTTGCCACGTGTTGATCCAACCATCTGAAACGTGAAAGGTTACCATTAGCAACGCAATCCATATTACTTCCTTGATTCATAAATGATTGGTGTAGTCAAAGACTTCCGAAATCACAGCTAGAAGTATGGACAGAATCTCTGTTTGCTACGAGAAAAATCATAGCTTGCTGTGGGTCCATCTAAAACATCTCAAACTTTGGCAGTAGTCAGAGAATTTAGGAATGCACCCCTTTGGTATTTAACTTCGGCGCTAGATCGATAGCTAGGATGGTCAAGCGGTTCACTCTTTGCTTCCCTGTTTTGGCTATTTTTCAGCAGAACGAGTTATAGTATCTGGCCTATAACTCAAACTAGCAAGATCCAATAGGGTTGAAATTTTGTGAGATCCTAGACCACAGAATTTAGCACAAGTTTGGTATTCAACACTCAGCCAAGAAATGCAAGGAGACATGGATAAAAATTCCGACAAGTCTCAGCGATTGTGGATTTCATTGTTTACCAACTTACAACGAATCACCCAAGTTTTATCGCCATTCCTTACATGCTGAGGGTATCCACATGGTTCAGGTGTACCCAACACAAAAGAGTTACTCAACTCCTAGTTAGCCTATTACAACGCTTGCCAAAAGTTAGGCTACCCTATCGATGAGTATGTGCAAAAGTCCTCCTAGGTCGTCATCTAGAAATCATCCAAGTCGTTGACGGACGACTTGCTGTGAGCAGGAGAGTGAGCTCCCATCTGAGGTGCCTGTGGTACCTCACCCTCGAAATCCATACCGGAGATACCATCAATCTCCTGTGGCTCCTCCTCATCCTCCTCCATGTCCTCCTCATGGGGATGGTCATTCTGATCATGGTGCCACTGAATGTGCTCATTAGCATCCTCCAACTCAAGGCTCAGATCATGGAGCTGCTCCTCCAACTGTGCTATCGTGGCATCTCTCTCACCCATGAGAGTGTCCTGCTCCTGAATTTGGCCCTCAAGTTGGCCAATCTGAGCATCTCTGTCCTCAAGATCCTGACTGAGCTCCTTAATCTGCTCATCCCTGGTATCTGCCATCATGTGGTAGGCCTGAGCAAGATCAGTGAGCTGCTCAAGCGCCTGACTCTGGAGAGTCTGAAGCCGGTAGAGTGCACTCATGCACCGCACGGAGGTATGAATAGTTTCTTGGGCGTGAAAGTCTACCAAGTACTGTGCGTGCTGCACCCTGTTGAGCCAAAAGGGGTCGTTGCCCTGGGCAGCAGGAAACAATCCAATGGGAGCGAGTGTGACAACCTCGGGACGCTGCGCACAAAAAGTGGTGAGCGCCCTCATGGCTGCAAGCTCCCAAGTATCGGCCAAACGGCGACCAACAGCCTCAAGCTCCAAGGCGGGCCACTCCGGGTGTAGCGGGTGCGGAAAGATGGTCTTTCTCAAATTTCACCAGATCACTCCTAAGGTATTTGTGAACAACTTTGCTGGTCAACTCCAGAGCTAAATAGGTCTCTAAGATGGTCTTTCTTTTCAGGTTTTACCTTACTGTCTACCCAGAATTTTCAGTGAACAGAGGGCTAGAGTTTCGTGCACCAGGGAAAATCTACCCAGCTAAAATTTACCAAATTTTAACAGCAGCTACCTGGGTAAATTTGGAACAAGTTTCGTGTGGTGCTCTTTTGCAGAAAACCGCAGGAAGGGGGCCTAAAAGTTTAAGAGGCAGAAGGGCTTATTCTGGACAGAATTCTGACATTCCAAGGTTTCTGTTATTTCTCACTATCCATAAGTTCAGAATTTTTCATTTTTGAACAGAAGATAGAACACAAAATTTGGAACAATTCTATCAACATGAACCTTACCAGAAAAGGTCATTTTCTTTGATCAATAAATCGCTCTTTTCGGTCATGGCAGATTTCGGACAGATTCGCTAGATGGTCCTTATGCAAACCACGCTTAGATACGCAAGAACCTTACCACTCTCATACAACGTATTTTCAATTTCCGATATGTATGGTGATGATGCATGCACGTCCTATTTGTCCTCACAAACTAAAATAATTGCCAAATACTTTTGGTCTTACGAAGATAGTCTCGGTGGCATACACAATACGGCTCTCGCTATAATAGCTAGTCGAGTCTTTCTACTCGTTCCTTAACTTATCGTAATCGCGGTTAGTGTACCTGCAGAAGATTGACAAGCATATATATTTCATGAACCTTTCATGCCAGCACTCATGAAAGCGTCCGTTTTCATTACCGTTTACTTATAGAAACGATATCTGTACAATTTCCGCCGTACAGACGACGTTAACATACGCTATCGAGATAGCGTATTCACGAGGGTACCGTCATGAGACGGGGGTATGAACAGCGATCGCCATACCCTGCGCCAAACCTTCTACTCCCAATATGTTCAACTAACAGTTGGCATATTGGCAGCACCTCAAGTAAGCCACTGCTTGAGGGCAGCGTTCGGTTCGCATCACCGACAGGAAGGCCAAGCTCTCTCAGTTGGCTGAGGATCCTTACCTTCTTACCTTAGCGATGAGTGCGTCGTTACAGAATTTAAGGTCGGTTGTACATGAAAGTAAGTTTTGACAGAAAGTAATGTGCTGGAAGTCAGTTGATAATACATATAGAAGTTAGATAGCCACCTAGAAACTTTCCCATAATCCCTTAGGGCTTTATGAACTAGGCACCATCCTTAACGTACCAACGCATTTCGCAACACATCCTTCTAGTCAAGTTTTATGAAAACAAGTTTTTAAGGCTTGTCGCATTCTCTGACGTATGTATTTTGGCTCTGGTGTCCGCTGTTGCTAGCTGTGGCACCAGCTACGGCTCTGATACCAGCTGTGGCAGAACCACCTGAATTAATCCGACTCAAGTGTATTAACCATCACCATTAAGGCAATCTCGGTTAACCTTACACTTCAAATGGAGTAATCCACTGGTCTGTCGGGTATAACCTCCCGATACAACCACGGTAATCGGATCGAGCGCCATACATACAAATGCTCATGCGACAATGAGCCCAGAGAATACCACATTCCAACAAATATTACAATGTTAGCATAAGTAAATATTACAGACCAAGTTCTGAGTTTAGAAACCAAATACTTCAATGATCATAAATAAGTTCTTCAGAGTTTAAGTTGCAGCGGAAAATAAACAACGGAAGCTACTCGACGATACATAATGTCTCGATGAAGCCCGTACGAGACATCATTCGGCATTATCTCCGTTGGACGGGGGCGTATCCCATTCCACCGACCAACCAGGGGGAAGAGTGCAGGGCCAAGTCAAGCTAGCAATCATATCTTCGAAGGTCTCACCTGAAAACGAGCCACAAGCAAGGCTGAGTATACTAATACTCAGCAAGACTTACCCATGTAGTGGAATCTACTCCACTGACTCTAGACATGCAAGGCTTTTTGGCTCAGGGGTTTGTTTTGCCGAAAAGCATTTACAAGTGGGTCCTTACTTTCAACTTTTAGCTCAAGATTCTAGTTTCATTAACCATTCTAGATAAGCGGCTATCCAAAAGCATACATGGTGAAGCATTAAATTATCATCCAACCAGTTCATTCATCCTCATTGTTCCTCTTCTTACTCTGTGGGTAAAAATGGTTAAGCAGTCTCAATAGCCGTGAGAAACGGACGATTCGAATCGAATTTCTTAACCTTGCAAGGGAAAACCCAAACACACGACACGTGGTTACTCCCTAGAGTCACACGTGCAACCTTTCCCCTTTCTTTCCGGGTCGTGGATCGGGGCTACCCTCCGAGAGTACAAGAGCCCCACGCCACGGTTCGGCGCCGGGTCGTGACCACTCTCTGCACTCGCCATATGCACATGGGACCGAAGTTCAAAGGGTAGGATGCCGTCCCCTTGCCGGGCCAATCAGGTACTTAAGCTTACCGATTCCCATAATCTCGGCATGTGTTTAGTACGTTCAAAGACTTAACCATCACTACCACACCCTGCGGCCTTAGCATTTTTCACTAGACAGACGGGCCTCAATCGTAACCATCGTTCCATAGCCCGTCCGTGTCCTTATGATTGCAGCGTGTAGTAGTCATTCAACTCCTATTTTCTCGCGAGTGACAGGAAATCACTCGACTTTTACCGGAGGCCTATTAGCACAGCATTCTATCGAACCTTACGTCTAGTTTTCAAGCAAGGGTTCCTAACATCATGCAACTAAGTTTTCATTCAACTCCTATAAACTTAATGCACAAGCAAAGGAGTAGTGAGTTGCAGAATTTAGGAAAGAGATGGGTTATGCTCCGGGGCTTGCCTTCGCAGTTCGCTTGGGGCTCTTCCGAACTTGGGCTCGGGTCTTCAAGAGCTTCAGTTAGATTCGCTTGAGCTTCACGCTGCTCACTCTCGGACGCGGGCACCAGCTCGTAAGTTCCGTCGGCGAGAGTCGTCGATTCTACATGAGTGCACAAGTTTAAGTCGTGGCAATGGTAGTCGATACGATTTAAGAGTAATTACTACAATGGATAATTTCTGGTCATGAACATTTGGATTTAGGCACATCAGGGAAAGATGTGCTTACTGTAAAATTTTCAGCACTTTTTATGTAACAGTTTAATTATGAAAAATCTATTACATAGTCGCTGTTAGATCCTTGTTCTTTTTGTACAGAACAATTGGTGCAACAACTGAGTCCAAGATTTTTACAGAGCTTTCACTTAAGCATGCAGAAGCTACTGTACTTTTTGTAGGATTTATCATGCAGTATTCAGAGCATAGAAAATATGACATTCCACACCTAGGCTATTCAAGGATTCATTTTTACAGGACCCTACACAGGGTTTTTGTCCCTGGAACTTTTTACACAGCAACCTCTACCAACGTGTATCTCCTAGTAAAAATTTGAGAATTTTCCAAGCTAAGATACCATTTTCTTGATTTAACGTATGTTATTAGCACATAAATCAAATAAATAGGTTACTGTGAGATAAAACGTCTCCTAATTTTCCTCTGGCTTCTAGGTACCAATACATTAGGATAGAAAAAGTTTCATCGGGTGATTCACCATCTAACTGCAGGGATAAAATATTTTACTTAAACATGGTATGGAACTAAGTTTAATAAACAGTAAAGCTAGAGATGGAATTTGGGCCTGATCTTTTTACAAAGTCCTAAACATCAAGCAACTAACTCACTGCCCAAAATTTAGGGTCAGCATTGTTCTACAACAGTGGGTACAAAATAAGTCCATTAAAGCTTCCATTTAATGTAGAGCAATATATGTAGAGATTCTGAGAAACCTTTTGTAACAAAAGTGGTAGAGTTTGTTCTAAGGATTCCAGGACAGTTGAGTTTGCGTTTTTCCGAATTTTCTACGATTTTATACGAATTTTACAAGTTCACTGAATTTGAATCTAAATTTGAAACTTTCTTTTACAACTAGGTCCTTGAATCTTACGCGCAGACCCTTCTAAAGATTTAAATTCTTGCAATTGAGTCCTCGGGCGGCTCGGGTACGGTGGCCGGCCGAAATTCCGGCGAGGGGCTCGCCGGCGGCGAGGGGTGAGGGTCGGGGAAGGTCCAGGGGTGCGAGGGCTACCTTGTGGGGGTGTTGTTCAGGTGGGGGACAGCCGGGAAGGGCTCGCCGGCGTTGGAGCAGAGGCGGCGGCGGCGCGGCACGCGTCGACGGCGGTGCTCCGGCGGGCTTGGGGCGGCCTGGTCCGGTCAGCGAGCTTCGGTGGCGCGTGGGGAAGCTGCTCAGGGGCTTGGCTTGGACGGAGGGGGTCGGGGTCGAGCTATCCACGGCGAGCAGGGGCGGCGGCGGCGGCTGCAGCACGGGCGGCGGCGCTCCGGCGGTTCTGGGCGGCGTTGGGCAGGTCGGCGAGCTTCAGGGGGATGATGTAGTGGTGGCTGAAGCTTCCGTTTGGGCGGTGGGCGGCGGTGGAGGGCTGTCCACGGCGGGCGGCGCTCGGCGGCGGCAATGGCGGCGGCGAGTGCGTTCTGGGTGCGTGGCTCGCGGGGGCGGTCGGAGCTCGGCCTTTATAGGGGCAGGAGGGAGTGTGGAGGGGCCTGGGCAACGCGCGGGGTGGGGGCACGGCACGGCGCGCACTGGCCACGGCGGGCGGCAGCGGAACGCCGGCGCGGCGTGCGGCGTGCGGGCGCGGTGACTGGGCGGCCGGGATATGGCGTGGGCGCGAGGGGATAGCGCTGGGCGTGGAGTGGTGGAGCAGCAGCTGCAGCGGCTCGGGCGGAGGGCGGACGCGGTGACGGGCGGGGCGCGGGAGCCGGGGCGGCACGGCGGGGCGCGGTGACTGGGCGCGACGGGCGGCGGGGCTGGGCGCGGCAGCGGCGTGCGCACGCGCTGTCGCTCACTGGGTCGCGCGGCGTGGGGAGGGGGCAAAGCCGGCCGTGGCGGGGTGGCGCGGCGGCCACTGGCCTGGCGCCTCGCGCCGGTCAGGCGTCGCCGGCCACCTGGCGCGCGGCGGTCGGGCGGGGAGGAGAGAGAGGGGTGGGGCGCGAGGGCCTGAATGCGAGAATTTGGAAAACTTCAGGGGGCTGGGTGCAAACAGGGCGTTTTCTCCTCTTTCTGATTTGAATTTCAAAAACTTTTGAACACGAAAGTTGTTCAGCATAAAAAGTTCTACAAGTTTGGTTTCAGGCAAAGTCTCATTTGGCTTATGGTTTGAAAGTTAAATTTAAAAGTTCAAAAGTAACCAAATGTGTTCAAATTAAATTTGAATTCCAACTGAACTCGCTCCAATTTCTTTCCACCCTTTTATTAGTTGGTTTAAGCATAGGGTTAGGCTAATGATACTGATTTTAATGAAATTTTTACCAGGGTTGTCACAGCTAGTGTCAGCACACATCCGCGCACCAGATTATGAGTATCGCGGAAAAGTGGATGTGGCACTGCACCGTGCCTTAGCAGCTATAGCCACATTCAAAGCTGGCGTCAGACCCGAGGCCACGGGACTGCGCACATAACCTACATATTCTAGGGTAAGGGATGGGACATGGCCCACGCCCTACATCAGTTGTAACTACACGTACCGTAGTAGGACTAGTCGGAACAGAAGGAAACTACCCGAGTAGTACTCAGGTAGGACTCCTAAGCTCGTATCTTGCTAGGATTTCCATGTAATCCTGTCCCCCAGACTATATAAGGGCGGGCAGGGATCCCCTCGAAACACATCAACACCTAAGGCAATATAAATCTCCACACAGGACGTAGGGTATTACGCTCTCGGCAGTCCGAACCTATCTAAGTCTTGTGTTCCTTGCACCTTCGAGTTCCTGATCTTGGCGACACCCCACCTACAATCTACCACCTCAGAGATAACCCTCGGTGGGCTTGGAGGTTAAACACCGACAGTTGGGATCAATGATGCAGCTAGCCAGGCTCTCTCGGTGTTGTGCCACTACGGAGGAGCTGACCTGGACAACTCTCCACGGAGGCACTTTCCCCGACGCCCTGAAGGGGAGATGAGGAGCGTCATCATTGGAGTGCAGAACCTTCTGAACACTCGATTGGTCGCTCAGGTTGGAATCATTGTCGTGCTTCACACTCAGATGGAGCACACTGCCATGGAGCTTCAGCAAGTCCACAGCCAGTTGGCGGCCACCGGAACGGAGAATGAAGCACTCAGAGCTACACTTCAGGGAGTAGATCCAGCTGCCTAGGCGCAAGACACTGCATATCATTGGAGTGCGGACTCACCGCCCCACAAGAGGACTAACTTCGGCCCTCAGCACCCCACCACCACTATCCTACCTTAGGAGGAACCCTATGCCATTAGTTACGCGTATAGCATCGTTAAGAGTCAGTCGGGTCGTCTGAGTGTCGTGTGTCATGAACTTTAGCTTGGTGTGCTTGAGATGCTTGTTATTATGTCATTGGTGTGATTTGGTTCTTTGTAATGACTACGATGTGTTGTGGGTGATTGCCACAACGATATCGATTTGGTTATAATATTAATTAGTGTTGAGTCATATATCTTGGGTATCTTCAGCTTATTATCGCTTTTGTCATATCTATCATATCATACCATCATATTTATCTATGTCATAAATTCCATCATTTTCTTAGCGCTTTCTTTTTATATAATGCTTATATCTGTCAAATTTATGTATATATGCCTTGATCATATTTGTCTGTCTCTATCTATTGGATCTTTTATGCTCTTGCTCTTTATTTATTAGATTATTTATGTTAGAACTGTTTTTAGTTCTTAATTGTTAATAACTCGTATCTTGGTAGGTTGCTGTCCTTCACTATATCCTTGCTATTTTTGCCTCTTGAATCAGTTCTCTTTCTGTCTCAAATTTTCTCTTTATTTATCTTTTCCTAAGCAGATGGATGTTGGGGGCAAAAGTAGAGGCAAGGGTAGGGGCAGAGGCAGAGGGAACCCAGAAGGTGACCCAATTCCAGATTACAATCCACCTCCGCCTCCACCACCACCGCAATTTGACATGGCACAGCTCATTGCCATGCAGACTCAGATCTTGCAAGGGATTGCAGCAACCATGGCCAACATCCAGGTTCAGCAAAACCAGGCGCCACCACCTCCTCCGCCTCAGCCGAGGGACAAGCATAGGGAATTCATGAGCCATAAGCCCCCTACGTACTCCCACTTTGCTGATCCACTTCAAGCTGATGACTGGCTCAAGGAGAAAGTCATGTATGCTTCAGGCAGACTTAAGGGGTCTGCAGCTGATTGGTGGGATTCATACACTGGTGCTCACGCTAATCCTGCTACCATCACCGAGTTAGAGTTCAAGAATCACTTCAGATCTCACCATATACCTGCCGGAGTGATCAAGCTCAAGAAGAAGGAGTTCCTCAGCCTGAAACAAGGTGGTATATCTGTGAGTGGGTACCTTGAAAAATTCATTCAGCTGTCGCGGTATGCCCCTAGAGGATGTGGCCGATGATAAGAAGAAGCAAGAGCTGTTCTTGGAAGGTCTGAATGGAGGACTGCAGTATTAGCTGGTAGCTCACACCTTCCCTACTTTTCAGAAGATGGGGGACAAGGCACTTGTGGTGGAGCACAAGCGTCATGAGCTGGATGAGAGGAAGAGGAAGTTCAATAGCACCGGTCAGTCTAGTAGCAACACCCGTCCTCGCTTGGCAATGTCCCAAGGGCCTCAGCATCTTTCTGGAATGCAGCAGGGGAGAACCAATTTCAGCACTCCAACCAGATTCAGGGTCAGTACCAGCACCCCAATCAGATGGACCAACGTCCCAACTTCCCACAGAACCGCCATAACCTGCCAATTGGTCCTAAGATGAAGACTAGTGCCCCTAGCACTCCCGTTGGGAAGGCATGCTTCCACTGTGGTGACAGAGGCCACTTTGCTAATGCCTGCCCAAAGAAATCTGCACCGAACACCTCAGGGCAGTTCAACAACAATGGGCAGAGGCAGAACCAGCAGCAGCAAGGCTGCATTGGGAACCAAAATCAGCAGGCCAATAGAGGACAACAGAACTATGCTCGTGGGAGAGTGAACCATGTGTCTGCTGAGAGTGCTCAGGAAGCTCAGGATGTGGTGCTTGGTATGTTTCTTGTTAACTTAGCCCCTGCTTCAGTTTTATTTGATTCTGGTGCATCACATTCTTTCATTACTGCTTAATACGTAGCAAAACATAGTATACCCATGAGTTCCATGAGAAACCCCATGATAGTTAGTTCACCTGGTGGAGGAATGCAAGTTGCTTACATATGTCCTAAAGTGAATCTAAAAATATTGGGGGTAGTTTTCCTAGCTAATTTTATTGTTCTGGACTCAAGTGGGATTGATGTGACACTGTGTATGGATTGGTGAGCAAATGTGATGGGGTAATTAAGTGTGGCAAGAGATCAGTGCTTTTGACCAGCCTACAAGGAGACAGAATTGAATTTGTTGCAACATTAACATCAGCGGCAGAACGTGTGGTTAATCAGCTAGAAGGGTCAAGGTTGGAGGATATCAGCATTGTGTGCGAATTTCCAGACATCTTTCCAGATGATCTGCTAGGTATGCCACCTGATCGAGATATTAAATTTGTTATTGAGCTTTTACCTGGAACTGCACCGATATCTAAGAGACCTTATAGAATGGAAGTTAATGAATTAGAGGAACTTAAGAAACAATTAAAAGAATTGTTGGATAAGAATTTTATTTGTCCTAGTTCTTCGCCCTGGGGTCCACCTGTTATATTTGTGGAAAAGAAAGATGGTACTCAGAGGATGTGTGTAGACTATAGGTCACTTAATGAGGTAACAATCAAGAATAAATACCCCTTGCATCGTATTCAAGATTTATTTGATCAGCTGAGAGGAGACAAAATATTCTCTAAGATAGACTTGAGGTCAGGTTATCATCATTTAAAAATCAGACCTTCTGATATTGAGAAGACAACTTTTACCACCAGATATGGGTTATATGAGTATACAGTTATGTCGTTTGGGTTGATCAATGCTCCAGCTTACTTAATGTACTTGATGAACAAGGTCTTTATGGAATATCTTGACAAGTTTGTGGTGGTATTCATTGACGATATTCTGGTATATTCCAAGAATGAGGGAGAACAATGGGAACATGTGAGACTAGTGTTGCAGAAGCTGAGGGAACATAAGTTATATGCTAAGTTGAGCAAGTGTGAGTTCTGGTTGAATGAAGTGTCCTTTCATGGTCATGTTATCACTGATGGGGGCATTGCAGTAGATCTAGGGAAAGTTAGACATGTATTGAACTAGGGCCGCCTCAGACTGTATTAGAAATCCGGAGTTTCTTAGAACTTGCTGGATATTATCGCAGATTTATAGAGAATTTCTCCAAGATTGCTAAACCTCTTACAACACTTCTAGAGAAAGGAAAGTAGTTTAAGTGGACAGATACTTGTCAAAATAATTTTGAGGAACTAAAGAAGAGACTGACCACTGCACCAGTGCTAGCTATGCCAGATATTCACAAGAATTTTGATATATATTGTGATGCTTCTCATCAGGGTCTGGGTTGTGTGCAGATGCAAGAAGGTAGAGTTATAGCTTATGCTTCGAGGCAGTTGAGGAAACATGAGCAGAATTATCCAACACATGATCTGGAACTGGTAGCTATGGTACATGCACTCAAGATCCGAGGCACTATGTTCTGGGAAATAGATGTGAGATTTATACTAATCATAAGAGTCTGAAATATATCTTCACTCATAATGATCTTAATCTCAAACAGCACAGATGGTTGGAACTGATCAAGGATTATGATTTGGGTATTAGTTATCATCCAGGGAAAGCAAATGTCGTAACAGACGCTTTGAGCAGGACGAGTCATGCTAATGTGGTGCTTGCACACCCTTTAGAGTTGTGCAGAGAGTTTTAGCGACTCAATCTTGGGATAGTCTATCATACTGAAGGGGTAACCCAGGAAATTGAGTCCACACCAGAACAGGATATCAGGAAGGGACAGCTGGAGGACGAGAAAATAAAGGAGATCAGAGAGCTTATGAAGGAAGGCAAGGCCCTCGACTTTACAAGAAGATACTCAAGGTACCATTTTTTTCAAGAAAAGGATTTGTGTGCCAGCTATAGAGTCAATCAGAAAACAATCTTAAGGGAAGCCCATGATTCAGCTTATTCGATCCATCCAGGAAGCACCAAGCTTGTATTGGTGGTATGGCATCAAGAGAGACGTGGTTGCGCACGTGGCTTTGTGTGACATCCGTCAGAGAATCAAGGCAGAGCACCAGAGACCAGCTGGTTTACTTCAGCCGTTGCAGATTCCTGTTTCGAAGTGGGAAGAAATCAGTATGGACTTCATTGTCGGATTGCCACGCACTCGAGATAGATATGATTCTATATGGGTAATTGTAGACTGCTTGACTAAAGTAGCTCACTTTATTCCTGTGAGGACTACTTACACTAGTGCCAAGCTAGCAGAGCTGTATATGTCCAGAACCGTGTGTTTGCACTGTATATGGCCAGTAAATCACACATTGTCTGTCAACTTCTCAGGAATAAATAGAGCTTTGTATCATGTTCCATACATATTTTATTCAAACTAATCAAGTTCCATAAGTGATGTGAACAAGGGTTGCCAATCTTCTGAAAGGTTATGTTAACTCCTGATTTGGTGGAGTCGCGACACAATTTGATTCGGCTTCTGAACAACACGTTCCGAACCCCGCAATCATAGCACCACATCTCCTCAGGTTATCGACCGGTGTTGCATGGCTGACCTCGCCAAGAAGGCTAATCCTTGCCTGCGAATTCAAGAACACAAGTAAGAACAAGAAAGAATGCAACCAAAATTGTAAATGTATGATTAACTCACAAAGTTGGGGTCTCACAAACCGACGAATGGCGAAATTGTTCTTGACAGATTAATCTAAACAAAACCCAAACTCTAACTTGGGCGACTCTACTGAATATAATGTTCTTAGCGACATGCAAGACCCCTGGAGACACCCCTAATGGGCTCCAATATCATACACGGGCCAACAGCCCAAAAGATGGCAACGCAACACCGAGACAGATTCTGGACGTCCACTTGATTCGACGATTCCCTTTGACTCAGGTATCATTTGGTCATGGTTCTGGTGCCATTGGAAGCTCTATGAAAATATCTTTCCAACCATATCTGGAACGTCGAAATCGGACTCCGTATGTGGCCTGGGCATCTAATATAAGGTAGACTGCTCCTGGACTCCGAGGTGGACTCGAAGTTGAGTTGTATTGGGCCTCCAAGTGCCTTGGACGTCCCATGCTGGCCTTGTCCGACTCCAAACTCCTCTCCACGCATCCCCTGGTCCTCTCCTTCGTTCCTAATCAAAATATAATCATTAGGTAGTAATCTATTCTCAAGATCATAAAAGAAAGTGCTTAGGAATAAGCCCACCTGTAAATTCAATGGTCTCGCGCGAGCTCTAGTGATTGGACCTTGAATGTTCAGCGGAGTGTTGTGTGCATCCGAAGGAGTGAGCTTAGTTATTTCATGCATTTTCAAAATAAAATCACCACGTTCTTTAGCATCACTATGAATTCTCTTACTAGTAGCCAAAGGTAGAATATCAATAGGAGCACGGGGATTAAAACCATAAACTACCAGAAAAGGACTTACCTTTGTGGTAGAATGCGTAGCCTGATTGTATGCAAATTCCACATGAGGTAAATATTTTTCTCACATGTTCAAATTCTTCTTCAAAACAGCCCGCAACATGGCACCCAAAGTGCGGTTTGCCACCTCTGTTTGACCATCAGTTTGTGGATGACAAGTGGTAGAAAATAACAATTTTGTACCCAACTTGTTCCACAAAGTACGCCAAAAGTTACTCAAAAATTTTGCATCACGATCTGAAACAGTAGTTGCAGGCATACCATGCAAACGTACAATCTCTTTGAAAAAGAGGTCAGCAATATGAGTAGCATCACGACTTTTATGACATGGTACAAAATGTGCCATCTTAGAAAATCGATCCGCTACAACAAAAATGCTATCCCTCCCCCTCTTAGTCCTAGGCAATCCCAACACAAAGTCCATAGAAATATCTGCCCAAGGAATAGAAGGAACAGGAGGAGGCATGTATAAACCATGTGGATATAACCGAGACTTAGCTTTTTGACATGTCGTGCAGCGAGCAACGAACCGCTCAACATCTCTCCTCATCTTGGGCCAAAAGAAGTGTGAGGCCAAAACATCTTCCGTCATTTTAGCTCCAAAATGCCCCATCAATCCTCCTCCATACGCTTCCTGCATCAACAAAAGACAAACAGAACCAACTGGAATGCACAGGCGGTTAGTTCTAAACACAAATCCATCATTGATCACAAACTTGTTCCATGTACATCCCTCTTTACAATTCAGCAACACATCGTTAAAATCAGGATCAAACGCATATTGGTCTTTTATTGATTCAAGTCCAAAAATCTTACAATCAAGTTGGGACAGCAAAGTATATCATCTAGAGAAAGCATCAGCAATCACATTATCCTTCCCTTTCTTATGTTTGATGATATAAGGAAAAGATTCGATAAATTCAACTCATTTAGCATGTCTACGGTTCAGATTATTTTGTGAACGAAGATACTTAAGCGATTCATGATCAGATAACAAATTCTTTAGGCCACAAATAATGATGCCACGTTTCTAAAGAACGTACAAGAGCATACAATTCCTTATCATACGTAGAATAATTCAGAACAGAACCATGCAATTTCTCGCTAAAGTATGCAACAGGTTTACCATCTTGCATCAAAACACCACCAATGCCCACTCCACTAGCATCACATGCAAGCTCAAAAGTCTTACCAAAATTTGGAAGTTGCAGCAATGGCGCGTGCGTAAGCTTGTTCTTCAAAGTGGCAAAGGACTCCTCTTGTGCTTTTCCCCAATGAAACACCATACCTTTCCTCCTCAACTCGTGCAACGAAGCAGCAATGGTGCTGAAATCTTTGATGAAGCGGCGATAGAAACCTACAAGACCGAGAAAACTTCTTACCTGTGTGATGGTTTCGGGTAGCGGCCAGCTCTCAATGGCTTCAATTTTCTTCTCATCCACCTCAATTCCCTGTGGAGTAACAACATAGCCAAGGAAAAAAACTCTATCGGTGCAAAAGATGCACTTCTCAAGGTTAGCAAACAAATGTGCATGTCTCAAAGCATTAAAAGCAGCACGTAAATGATCCATATGTTCAACCAAAGACTTGCTGTAAATTAATATATCATCAAAATAAACCACCACAAATCGACCAATGAAGGCCCTCAAAACCTCAATCATCAAACGCATGAAAGTACTAGGTGCATTAGTTAAACCGAAAGGCATTACTAACCACTCAGACAACCCGAATTTGGTTTTAAAAGCTATTTTCCATTCATCTCCTAGTTTCATCCTTATTTGGTGGTAACCACTACGCAAGTCAATCTTTGTGAAAATTATAGAGCCACACAATTCATCAAGCATGTCGTCTAGCCTAGGAATAGGATGACAATATCGAATAGTAATATTATTGATGGCTCTGCAATCAACACACATACGCCAAGTACGATCTTTCTTAGAAACCAAAAGCACAGGAACAGCACAAGGACTAAGGCTCTCACGTACATACCCACGGTCCAAAAGGTCTTGGACTTGTCGCTGAATTTCCTTAGTCTCCTCGGGGTTGGTTCTGTAAGCAGCACGGTTTGGCAAAGTGGCTCCCGGAATCAAATCAATTTGATGCTCTATCCCTCTCATAAGTGGTAGCCCCGGGGTTATCTTAGCTGGAAAAATGTTCTCATACTCCTGCAAAATGTTAGTGACAGCAGGAGGCAAAGAGCTAGCAATATCATGAAGTGAAAACAAGGCTCGTTTGCATATCAAAGCATAGCATACATCTTCATCAAAAATTTCAGCAAGGTCATATTTTGTTGCAAGCATAACTCCCCCTTTTAATTTAATTCCCTCGGCCTTTGAATTAGGTGGTGACTTCTCCTTTTTATGTGGGAAAACAGAATTAGCAACTTGCTGGTTTTCAGATTTAACATTGTTCAAACTAGCAGCTCTTTCCTTATCAGCTTGTACAATTTCAGCAGGGGTCAATTGAACCAAAGTATTTTTTTCCTTATGCATAAAAGTGTATTTATTACTCCTACCATGGTGTGTAGCATCATTATCATGTTCCCAAGGATGCCCCAACAAAAGTGAACAAGCTTGCATAGGTACTACATCACAATCAACAAAATCAGCATAGGCACCAATGGAAAAAGAAACTCTGCAAGTTTTTGTTACCTTTGCTTTTCCAGAATCATTAAACCACTGAATATGGTATGGATGTGGAGGCGGTCATGTGGTCAAGCAAAGCTTCGTGACCAAATCTGAACTCACCAAGTTGTTGCAGCTTCCTCCATCAATAATCACACGTGCACGATGGTTCTTGATGATGAAGAAAACCTGGACCAACAAGTTGTGGCGTTGTAGCCTTTCAGGCTGCTGAATTTGCGTGCTGAGCATACGCTGAACAATGATGTTCATGTAGCCCGAAGTATCTCCACCACCAAGGACATGGTCCTCGGCGTCGTTGGCAGCAACATCATCAACATCTTCTCCTTCTACGTCAGAGGTGCTGATGTAACCTCTATCTTCTGTCGCCACATATGCCCGCTGACCTGGGCAATTCTTATTCACGTGGCCAATCCCATGGCAGCGATGGCACTGAATGCCGTAAGTACATCTCATCGAGGCAACGGACGAGGAACTTTGGGCAGGAACCTGCAAAGAATTTTTACCTGAATCTGCAGCACGTGTGGAAGGCTTGTTGGGTGCAATAGGAACGCCACTCGTGGCAGGTCGTTTGGCTGATGATGTGGGCGTCCGAAAGTTTGAGAGCTTGGCCAACCCCGAATGCACCGGCGTACGTGGCACAAAGGATGTCCGGACGCTGGTCTAGTTCTGTTGCTCACGTCCCTGCAATTCCTTCTCTGCAAGCATAGCACACTGGAACAACTGGTTGATAGTATTAAATTCTTTATAGTCAACAATGTCCTAAATTTCCCACCTCAAACCAGAATAGAACCGACAAATAGAATCCTCGGTTCCCTCCACTATGCTATAACGCATCAAACCTTTTTGAAGCTCACCATAGTAGGCCTGCATAGATTTATCTCCCTGTTCTAAGTGCATCAATTTCTTACGCATGTCTCTAGTATAAGATCGTGGAACAAATCTATCACGCATAGCAACCTTAAGTTCCTCCCATGTACTAGGTGAAGAGCCCTCTGCAGCTAAACCAGTCCACCAAATGATTGCAAAGTCTTTAAATTCACTAGTGGCTTGTCTAACTCTATGTTGCTCAGAAACAAGGTGGGCACTAAATTTTTCTTCTACTTTCATCTCCCAATCAAGGTATCCCTCAGCATCATAATGTCCTGAAAAAGAAGGTATGGTAAATTTAATCTTAGCATAAGGATCATCGGGAACACGATTACGATTACCAGTACCGCCCATACTTGTGGTGTTATTGCGAAGATGACGTCGTAGCCGCGCTTGTCGTGTAGCTACGTGATCTATATTACCATGAGCATCATACGCCTCGTCCTTGGGGTGTCTGATGTCTTCATAGGTCAGTTGACGAGTTTCCAACGCAGCAATCATGTCGGCTAGCGTGGATACCCTCCTGTCCGACCTCTCAATGATGTCGCCTAGCTTGAGTTCAATGAACGCATCGATGACGGCCTTGACGATTGTCTCCTTCATATCTTTCTGAGCACTGTCCACAGCAGACTGTAGTTGCTCTTGGGTGACACACTCGTTGAAGTCCTTAGGAGTGTTATTTCCATCGTCACCTGGCATTGTAGACACAAGAACAGCAACAAACAGTAAGAACAGCAACAAACAGTAAAGGTTATCCCTAATAATCTACTATGCAGGGGTAGTGGTGCCTGTCAATCAACACAGCAAAAAGAAAAACACCTCACCAAGCTCTTACAACGTTCTTACCAGCAAGACAAGCATTCCTGGGTATGTAGCCCACAATTGCAAGGGTCAAAACCTTGTGTTATCTAGAAGAAATATTTGGAGCTATAGGAAGGCCAAGTATGTGAGAGGAACACAATTCAATAACAGATACCAATACTGAATGAATGTCCAAATTGTTTGTTCTTAGTTGCTGGTGTACTCGTATCCTTATAACAGTAGTGTCAACAAGTAAGGAGCACGAAGGAAACAAGGAAGATCAGCAATGACACAATATCAGCAAGTAGCCAGCAGCGCAGATGATATCAGCAAGTGTATCCACTCTATCTGCCTCCTGTTCTGTCTTTTAGCACTAGTAGAAATCATTTTTTCTTTCTCCTTTAATTTTCTGATATTTTTTCTCAACCAGGAGCACGAGAATAGGAACACCATAAAGTATCAGCTCACTCTGACGTAACATGTGATCTGTATAAAATCACGACCTTTCTTTAAAACACGTGCTGGAACTTCTGAGCAAAAACAGACAATCTTCTGATTTTTTTTGGAAATTCTAAATTTTCCAAACCCGGCAAAGTGGGGGAATCGTATGTGGAAAATTTTTCAAGGAAAATTTGAAAAAAAAGAACACCTCAATCGGAGTTCCGTGCGAAAAGTTATGCCTATTTTAAGGAGGACCCGCCGTATTAGGTTTCTGTTGAGGTCAAAACTAGATCGGATAGATGAATATGGTGGCAGCGGATGGGGTCACACGACTGAACTTAGACACGAAGTAAACCAGAAACAAAAACATGAACTAGGATACAAACTCAACACTACAGACTCTAAGACAGAATTATGCAAAGGCTAAACAAGGTCTGGGACAGGGAAAACCTAATGACTAAATTTTTTGGCTTTCCTGTGGACTCTAGGACGAAAGCAAAAACACACGAACTGGGTTAAGGATGAACTTGACGGTGAACCAGAAGCTTTGATTACCAACTGACGTGAACTAGGGTTCCTGATCTTCCAAAAGGTTCTGTTAACTCTCGATTTGGTGGAGTCGCGACACAATTCGATTCGGCTTCTGAACAACACGTTCCGAACCCTGCAATCGTAGCACCACATCTCCTCAGGATATCGATCGGTGTTGCCCGGCCGACCTCGCCAAGAAGGCTAATCCTTGCCTGTGAATCAAAGAACACAAGCAAGAACAAGAAAGAATGCAATCAAAATTGCAAATGTATGATTGACTCATGAAGTTGGGGTCTCGCAAACCGACGAACAGCGAAACTGTTCTTGACAGATTAATCTAAGCAAAACTCAAACCCTAACTTGGGCGACTCTACCAAATATAAAGTGCTTAGGGACGTGCAAGACCTCCGGACACACCACTAATGGCCTCCAATACGATACACGGGCCAACAGCCCAAAAGACGGCCACGCAGCACCGAGACCGATTCTGGATGTCCACTTGATTCGACGATTCCCTTTGACTCAGGCATCATTTGGTCATGGGTCTGGTGCCACTGGAAGCTCTATGAAAATATCTTTCCAACCATATGTGCAACATTGAAATCGGACTCCGTATGTGGCCTGAGCATCCAATCTAAGGCAGACTGCTCCTGGACTCCAAGGTGGACTCGAAGTTGAGTTGTATTGGGCCTCCAAGTGTCTTGGACGTCCCTTTCTGGCCTTGTCCGACTCCAAGCTCCTCTCCACGCATCCCCTGGTCCTCTCCTTCGTTCCTAATGAAAATATAATCATTAGGTAGTAATCTATTCTCAAGATCATAAAAAGAAGTGCTTAGGAACGAGCTCACCTATAAATTCAATTGTCTCGCGCGAGCTCTAGTGATTGGACCTTAAATGTTTAGCGGAGTGTTGTGTGCATCCGAAGAAGTGATGTCTTCATCAATAAGTTTTGGATGAGTTGTGAATGCATGAAGAAGTTCACCGAAATTGAGGCAAATTCGGGACAAACCTAGGCCCACCGGCCTCCCCTAGGCCGACCAGCCTCCTCTAGGCCGGCCGGCCTAGCACTGGTCTCAAATACCACCGTACTGATCCAGGGGCAAGAAAATACATTTACCTTGATCCTAAGCCGTGCAATCAAAGTCGGTTTGATTAGATGGACCGAAAGGCCTCAACCATAGATGGAAGGGCCCACTTGCATGCAAGACTCGGGCAAATACCTGAGAACCGCCTTCCTAGGTGACATGCAAGAGTTGATCAGCAAGATGGGGCAACGGAGGGACGAGACGCGCCAGAGTCAGGCTGACCGGCCTTGACCAGGTCGGAAGGCCTCTAACTACGCTGCTTCAGACAGACACTACCTACACCGACACCAGGAGAGCATCAGGACCAACCAAGAGAAGGGCGGTGACACGTGGCCACCATCCCAAGCCGGCCGGCCTGGGAGAGGCCGGCCAGCCCCCCTCTGCAGCGCCACATGTTCAACTTTGCGTGGAAGTCACTTCAGCCATCATACCTACGTCCAGGACAAGCTAAGCTGCAAGAACCAACTTGGAAGTAGTATAAATAGACCAGCACATCCCACTTGTAACACACACCAAGGAGTTCACTACTCATTTCACTTTCTAGAGTTAGGTTTAGTAGTCTGGGAGTTAGAGTCGAGTTGAGCTTGTCTCGAGATTTCGGAGTCGTCATCGGAAGTCTGGTATAAGCTCTTGTATATTTCCCTTTGACATTTATCAATATAATTTATCTTCTTTATCTTTCCGAGTCAGCTTTACTTTCTGCATTTATTTATCTTTCCAAGTTATTTAGCTTGTGTGCTGAAGTTCTGTCCTCTAGCTTAGGCTTTGTTCTCTTTCTTGTTTTATCGGGATCTTACCTTACGGGTTTTCTCGTCCGGATTAGGGAGCTCAAGTTAGGTCGCTAGGTTGAGGGGATTTCTCTTGAAGGCCCCAAGAGAAATCCTGACACCAAGTGCAGACGTGGTGTCTGGCTTAGTGTTAGCTAGGAAGTGTGTTCCACTCCACGAAACAGTGTGGTAGGCGACAGGTGGTGACACCTCTGTCCGTCCCTTGTAGTCCACCATGTTCGGGTGCTTTCATAGCAGTAGTTGCAGGTTGCCGTTGGATTCCCCACTCACCCCTTTCTGCATTCCTTCCTCTTCCAACAGACAAAGTAAGTTCTTCGTTCCCGATAACTAATTAGAAGCAAGGTTTAGTCTAGAGAGGTTAGCTCGTTAGTCTAGAAGTGTCCTAGGATTCTTTCTCACTCTTTGTCCTGCGAGCTGCTTACCGCTCGAAGGTTTAGAGTCTCCTATGTCAAACGGTCATTGCCTGGCCATTTATCTTATAAAATCTTATCTAGCTTACCCCCACTAAGTTAGTCAGTGGATATCTCCAGTAAAGTTTATCACACGTTCATTCGATACTCTTTAGACCATAGTGCTTCCCCGTGGAAATTTACGATACCCTGGAATACTCCAAGGTGAAGTGCTACAGCGGTGGATTCTGTGCGCTTGCGGAATACATATTCTATTGGGCATAAGAAACGCCAACCAGCACCGTGCGAAGAGTGGGGGTCCCTCGTCGTCTTCGAGGATCCTCCGGTTGACATCACGGGCGTTGGCGCATGCGCGCCCACCGCCTCTGCGGCGTCCAATCTCGCGCTTGAGTTCTGCGTGTTCCTGTTCTAGCTGGAGGCGTGCCTCCTCGAGCTCCTTTTGCCGCTCCCGCAGCTGCTCCAGCCGCACGCGCGGTGGGGATTCGTTTCTCTCCCGGGCTCCGTCGTCGGAGACGTCCGGGGGAGTGTTTCCATCGTGGACGCTTTCGACGTGCCCCTCAGTGGGGTCCGCCATGAAGCACTCCCCCGAGGAGTGATGGCTTCCCCCGCTAGAGTTAGAGTCAGAGATCACCTCTAATTCCCCCGCGAGGAGGTCATGGAAGGACTTCAAGACATAGTCCATCGTCCCCACGAACTCGCTGTCCGTGGGGAGCAAATCAAAGCGCAACGCTATGAGGCATTGTGCATCCTGGGCCGCGTTGTGCAAGCCAAACGGGAATGTTGTCGAAATGCTCCCGGTCAGGATCTCCGGGGAGAGCGGTTCTCCTCTGGAAAGCTGCGCCATCACGTTGGCGAGCGAGAAGAGAATGCGACGCAAGTCCTCCTGGGTCGGTCGGGGACCCAGGAAGACGTGGAGCTGTCACCTAGCCTCTCGCGATAGAAATCGAGGAACCAGCTGCCCTCGGAGGTGCAATCCTCCGGGGTGGTCAACCGCAACCCCTCGAAAGCCTCAACGACGGGGTCGAGGTTGGTGGTGCGAGGGGGTCGGACCAGAATGTGAACCAGCTCCAGCCCTCCCTCCATGGAGACACTGAAGTCAAGGCTCCCGAAACGCACGAGCGCGCCTGGGGCCCCCATCCTCCAGCGTGGTTGGCCATCCGCAGCCTGGTGGAATCGACGAGACGCGCAAAAGGCCCCTACCTGGCGCACCAACTATCGGTGTTTTGGACCGCCGACTAGTAAATTTGTGCTTGTGCATCTGGCTCGGATGGTGTGCAAGGAAGACACAAGGGTTTATACTGGTTCGAGCAGAATGTCCCTACGTCTAGTTTGAGCTGCTCGTGTTCTTGCACTGGTTTGTAGTAGCGGTTACAAACAGTCGAGAGAGGGATTTGGCTCCCAAGTCTTTGGTGGCAAAGTGTTATGTGAGTGCATGAGTGTTGAGGGTTCATTCCTCCCTATGGGGGTCCTCCCCTTCCCATTTATAAGCCAAGGGGCAGGGATCGGATACATGAGAGAGAGAGAAAGATAACGAGTGGAAAGAGGAGGGTCGCCGGGACCCCGCTGCTCTCCTTCCCTTTACGTGGACCCCATTGACCCTGCAGATGATGACGGGGGTGTCCCTACGCCGCTCCCTAGCGCAACGTGCGACATGCGCCTCTACAGGGCGGGCGGTGCGGGGCCCCGGCGTGTCTGGTGGGTGACGTGTGCTCCGACAAGATGAGCGGCGTGAGCCCCCGGCACATTTTGCGGCTTAACCCCCGGCGCGGCGGGAGACGGGGGCTGGCCGTGATGGCCTATCACCTCCGGAGGTCACGTTGAGGCGTGCCCTCGCCTATTCTCGTGTTAGAGGCTTGATCTACGATGTGAGTCTTTACTCCTGCGGGATCCTGAGGGTCCCACGTCCTTGAGACAGGCACGGCCGTGTTCGTACACTCGGGGACGGGTGAGGCCGAGCTCGTGCCCTCGGAGTCGGACGAGGCGGAACTCTTCCCATAGGGGTCGGATGATGCGGAGCCCGCACCCTGGGGGTCAGGTGAGGCGGCTCACGCCCTGCGTCTAGGCCTGAAGCTGGGCCATCGATGTTCCTTCAGCCGGTGGGCCGTCCGCGGCCATGTGGCTGCCCGGTCAGGCCGAGATGCACAATTTGGAAGGGCTAATCCGTGATGAGCTCCATAAAGACCATACTTTGGGGGATCCATGATGTTCACCCCCGTCATCAAGCTTAAGTGGAGCTCAGGGTAGGAGTAAAGAGACATGCTTGCTTTGCTCATGTTGCTAAGTCAAAGACGAGATCCAAGAAGAAACAAGTCATACAATCTTGATCAAAATGTGCGAGTGTCTGGTCTTTGTGTATGGACACCTTTTTCTGTATGACTCTCTTTTGATTTTGATATTTAGGATGTGGGCTATCTTTCTCTTTTTTTTCATTTTTTCTTGGACTTGCATATGTCCAAACCATGCCTTTCAGCATGCTTTTACTTATTTTTTTTATTTTTGCATAGCCCACATTTTTTTGCTAAGACAATTGGAGAGAGTCACCTCAATTGGAGCTTTATTTGATTGAAGGGTGGCTTTATTTGTACGTGATTTTAATCAAGAGAGCATGAAAAGTTTCTAGCATGGGTCACAGAATTTGATGAAGCTCAAAGCAAAGACAAGCTTCATAATCATAAGGTTTTGCATGATGCTCAAACTTTGGCTCTGGTAGGAACTTGTAATAATTTGAGGAAGCAAGCTATTGCATTTTTAATTTTGTGAAAAGAAATCCCAAGTACTTTGCAAGGAAGAGCATGGTTCCGTTCATCCAATCATATCACATTAGTCAATTACTTAGATAGCATGCATTCCCTATGAAAATAATTGTTCACAAAAACTACAAAGAATGCAAGAAATAAATATGCAAATCTATTCATGGAAGCGCATGGAGCGCAAAAGGCATTTTCAACTTGAGGAGTTTGGCAAGGTTCATTGAGTTTAGTTCTAGTGATCAACATAAGATTAATTTAAACTCAAGAACTTGGGGAGTCTGAGGGTTGTGTTGCACAAACCATCGTTGAAGGAGGAAGAAGAGGGAAGAGGGGAGTTAGAGGTGGTTCGGCTGAACCAAAGGTTCAGTCATCCCTCTCTGGATCCTTTCTATCCTGTTCTTCTATGTGTTAGGTCGTATGATGTTGTGCAACATGTTGGTGGGAGACCACGAATGAGTTTGCACCTGGTGAGTGTGAGAGACCTCCCCCACACTTATTCTTGTACTTATTTTTATCCAAAAGAAAAGCAAAGGTGGAAACAAGCAAGGACTCTGCCGGTTTTGAATTACCGGGGAGTCTAAATTTTATTGAATCATGGCGCATGAAGTGTTTGAAGCATTTCAATTTATTTTTTATTAATTTTGTTTATTTATTTTTATATTATTTTTATTATGACATATAGGGCTTGACGGGTTACTTAGCAGGATGAAAACATTGCACGAAAACATTGCACGATTGGGATACTTACGTGAGGGTCTTCCCCAACTCAGAACAAAATGCAAAAGTTGTGAATGCAATAATAGTTTGCATTTGTTCTGCTGGGTTCTTCATGCATCTATATTCCCAGGGGACCAAAGAGCGTTGAATTGGTGTTCGAGTCATTGTACACTACTCCTTGATTGTTTATTTAATTTCCTGCAAAAGGTTAGTAGACAACAAATATTTGAGGGATGCCTTAAAGAATTTTGAAAGGATTTCATTATTGCCTTGAGATTCGTTGTTCACATCCATGTTTAAGGAAAAATCATATTCAAAGATTCAATTAGCATGGATCCCAAAATGGTTGCCATCATTTTATTTCATCATAATTTTTTTCGAGAGATTCTTTTATCTTGAAAAGTTTTTTTATTGTTCATCAAATTTTTATTTTTTCAGCATAACTCAAACAAGGCTGAGATAATAATTGCATGAACATAACAAAGGGGCATTTGGCGGTATGCACAAGTGCACTTTGAAATGTGACTTATGTCTCCCTTGCATGTCGTGCAACTCTTTTTTTTTTGAAGTGTATCTCGGGCCTTTGTTTATCTCCACCATGAACTCAAGGACTTACCCATAAAATTTGAACATTTCCTGCAAGGGTTAGTCCACAAACAAAGAGTATGCGTCCAAAATCTATCAAGCATAAGCTTCGACGATTCATTAATCAAACTCGGCACCATATCTAATCTGATTAAAGAAGGCAATCTAACCTAAGCACCATGCTTAATTTAAAGAGCCTATGGATGCACTATGTAGATACATCCAAACCAGAGCATGCAAAATAAAGAAAAGAAGCATGAAGTTGTATGATCAAGTTATGTTCGCATGGAGACAAAAATGAGGAAAGGATTGGTGAACATTGGGTTACCTTAAATGTACCTGAGTGTACTCGCCACCAGCATATAGGATGGATATCTCGAAACTGCAGCAGTGGTGGCGTGATCACATGTGGTAGTGGATTGCTCCTCCATTTTGATGTGGACTGTGGCGGAGGAAGACACTTTGACCACACCAACTCAGGCGAGTGGTACTCATGCCTTCTGTGTGGGAACCATGTTCCTTGGAGCCATGATCCGTTGGCACAATGTTGTAGGATTGGAGACGTAGAACACGTGTCCCCTCATGCATATGAGCAAGTGCCAAATGGAGTGAATGTAACACCCAAAAATATAGGAGTTAAAATTTTTAAAATTATTTTTTTTAAAAGTCATAAGATAAAATTGTGCATGCATCTTTATTTCTTTTCTTCTCCTATTCTTTCTTTCAGCCCAACCCATTCCTTCATTTCTCCTTCCTTTCTTCTCCCGCGGCCCAACTCAGCGGCCGATCTGCTCACCCGACCCTTTCTTTCACTGACAGCTGGGACCCATCTGTCGGTGTCTTCTTTCTTCTTTCCTTTCTTCTTCCTCTGCTCCGCATCGCTCCCGCTCCTCTGTTTCCTTTCTCCGCCGCGACAGCAGGCGCGCCACGCTGTCGTTCGCACCCCTTCTCCTTCCTTCTTCCTTCCATACCTCGAGTCCGGATCGACTCCGCGCCGTCACCCTCATCTCTCTTTCCTTCCCCGCGATGCAGGCTTACCTTATTAGCCACCGTTCCTCCCCTTTCCTTTGCAAGAGCTGCCGCCTTCCTTACTCCCGGCCAATCCGCCCCTATAAAATCCCGCCGGAGTCCCGCTTTGCAACCAGAGCCATCCTCAAACCCTTTCCTCTACTCAATACCGTCGCACGCCGCTGGAAGTAGCACACAGGAGGATCGCCGCCGCCCCGTTACGCCGCCTCTCCGTCGACTCGCCGTTCCGCAGCTTCTCCGCCGTCTTCAACTCTCGCCAGAGCTCCATGAGTTGGTGAGCATCAAGCTGCACCAGATTCCCCTCTCTCCCTTGCTCTGCCGCAAACCCGATTCCTCGCTGGAGACCTGTTTCCACCCGTCGCCGTGGGCGCCAGTTTACAGCCGCCGCACAGCCACCCCGTGACCACCCTCACCTTCACCGTACCGCCCACTCACTTCCCGGCATAAAACCAGCTTGAATCGAGCCCCGGAACACCGGATTCGGTGAAGCTCCGGCCGTCCGCCGCCGCACTCGCTCTCCGCCGATGCCCAGCGCAGCTCCGCTTCGCCCGACCCTTTTCGTTCCGTCGAGTCGATCTTTCCTCTGCCACTCGATTCTGATCCAACGGACCAGATTCACCCGACCCTAGCCGTCCCCGAAACTTTTGCAGAAAGATCCCTAGGTTTTCCAGAAATCAACCCGCAGTCCAGATCAGTAGAAAAATAATTAGAGCTGAGCCCTTTCTTTTTCTGTTCTGACCCCTAACTTTTCTAGAATTAGTACCCGCCATCTAGAATCTCTAGTTTCGCACCCCGACCCTCTGTATAAGGTTTAATTATGCTTTAGCCCCTGATTCCTTCAGATTTAGCCTCGAGAAATTCAAAACTCTTGCAGTTAGGCCCTAGATCACTGTTTTAGCCATATCTTCATCGTTTTAACTCCGAATTCAGCGATTCTTGCGCTCACGCGATCCTTGCATCATGAACTACAACTTTAGTATCTTTTTACTTTCTGTTTGTATTGTTTGTTGTATTGTTTCTTATTTGTTTGTGTATGCTTGTTTGTGTGATCGCGTAGACAACGTGACATTCGAGCAAAACCAAGAGCAAGCTTACGAGGAAGAGAACCAGCAGCTAGTTGAAGAAGGCAAGTGGATTTTCCCCCCTGCATATTCTATTTGATCCCAACAACAGCATGATAATACACTTTACTTTATTGTTTCTTGCATAAACTTGATGGGTTACCTATGCTAAGGACATACCTAGTCTTTTACCCCAAACCTTGAAACACCTGGGTTCACTATTCATGTTGGGTAGTTACGCTTAGTTGCAAACTTTGGGATTGGTATTGGTTTACTCTTTTGGCAATGTTGATCACGTTTCATATTGTGGTTTTATCGCGTAATTTTAAGATCAACTTTGATTAATGGGAACATGGAGAACCACCCAAGAAAACAGTGCAACCACAAAGTCATATAGCTCTGACCTTAGCCAATTAATTAGATGTGTAGTTTGCTGGTGGCCTTACCGAAAGGGCAAGGAGGGGGTCGGTGATAGGGGTCATAGCCCGGTCCTCTTGGGGTAGCTGCCTTTGCTAAGGAGCTGACCATTAGGGAGGTTTATGGACCACGCCGCTACTGAAACTCTAGCGGGCTGCCTAGCTCTCGACATGTCTTTGTAAAGGCTTCATAGTGTACCCTCGCCACTCACCTCGGAAGTGTTTAAGGGCCTTGCAAACCCGGGCGACTCATGGAAACACGATTTGTGGGTAAAGTGTACAACCTCTGCAGAGTGTAAAACTGTTATAACAGTCGTACTCACGGTTAAGAGTGGCTTGGACCCTCACATGATAATGAAACTTGAAGATTAATTAAATTGTGGTTCGTGGTTTATGTTATTGTTGATGGTATCCGTTATGTTTTTGCTAAAGTGGGTTGGTATAAACTTAAACCTAGTTAATAGGTGCTTGCTAATAAATATTTGACCAACTAAAAGTGACCGCTGCTGCAAACCTTAGCCTATCCTTGAAGGCCTTGCATTTTCACCCCACTTGCTGAGTACCAACCATAAGAGTACTCACCCTTGCCCCCCTGCTGTTCAGAAGAGAACTTTGAAGAGGAGATCTTCGACGACTACGAGGAGTTCTAGGCCCTGCGTTCACCAGTCATCGCCTGTGGAAGACGGAGTTGTTGGAGACTTCGTATAGGGTATGACGGTTAATCGTTAAAAGATATTTGTGTCTCTTTTATACGGAGTGTAATATTGTTATTTAATTACATTTTGAGCATTGTCTTTGATATATTACACTTTCCGTCTACCATATGTGTGTGAACATGATCCTGGCGCACATATGAGATGCATCTGGTTCTTTCTAGAATCGGGTGTGACAGTGGAGCAGCAAAGATCTAGAAAGGAAGAGGAGCACTCCTCTTGCTTGTATGTGTGCAGGAGCTGCTAGAGCGAAGCTATGCAAAAGCCGGGAGCGGATGAGAATTATGCCAAGGCTTTGCAAGCATAAGCGAGAGTAAGGTTGAGTGGAGCCAGGTGACGAAATGATTCTGTTAATGTGCAATGCCATGGCTTGGAGGCACGCTTAATGCGGCCTTTGATCCAGGTGGAGCATGCTGGCTCACTCTCACTCTATTCTTGTCCCCTTTTTTCTCTCATTTTTTCATCTCTCCATTTCTCTTTTCTTCTCTCTCTTTTTTTTCTCTTTTCTTTCTTTTTTTGGCAAGTCAGAACCAACACCATCCTTGGTATGGATGGATCCTGTTGCGAGATGCGCACCGATCTCCCCCACACTTGGACTTTTGTGTCTCACGACACCAAAAGCCAAGTGTACGATGTCAGTGTCTCCTTCAGAGTGTGTTCCATCACCATGGGTACCAAGTGTGCAGTTGGTACAGCTCTCATATTCTCGGGCATCGCATGCCTCTCGTTCTTTTTAATCTCAACCTAAAAACGGTTAGCGACCAAAAATACCCGAAGGTGCATACTATCCAGACAACATGTTCTTACTTTTATTGTTTATAAGATAGAAGTTTTCTTATGATAATCCGGGCTATCTCCCGGCAGTGCTTTGTTTATGGTCACAAGCTCGACCATGGGGGTTTTCCTGTTGCAGCCATGATTGGTGATGTAATCCCCAGCTTCACCACCAATTATCGATTTATCGTAGTTCAAGCTCCAAGGTTAGTGCTCAAATACAACTACGAACCCTGCATAAATATTATGATAAGCAGAACCAAATGCAATCATCATAAAGGGTGTCTATGATAGGAAGCCCTGAGGTGATCGCATAACTCGCAGCGACTTAGCACAACGGACGATAGTTCTTGGAGATATCAAGGATGAGCATGACCCTTGTGATGAATCAGAATGGAACATCATGCTCATGGAGTGGGTGGTTTGGTCTCCGGATAGACCAACTCAAGAACATTCATGGCCCATAGTGAAAGAGGATGTGTAACTCTGTGGGCCATAGGAACGATTCTAAGTTCAGGTCACGAGGGAAATGAGTTTCTTTCAACTCATCCCCTCCTTAGGTGGAAAGCCTCGCGTTTCATCAAAGATGAATGTGGCGGCAAAGCAATCCATCCTAAGCTTCCAATAGAAGTTCAAATGATATGAAATGTGATTGTAACTTCTATTGGGCATCAATCAAAATCAAGGAATAAGATGTGAGTTTTTAATCACTTGATTTGATTGGCATCGATCGGTAACCGAGGACAAGAATGTGAGTTTGGTTCACTCGATTCGATCAGCTTGGCCCCTATGATCCCTTGACCAAAAAGATGAGTCCTACGGACTATGATACGGTGGTCAATGTCGAGGCATATTCCTTGGTGAAAACGAAACACCTTATGTTACCTTGACATGGGAACATGATGGGCTTTCTTACAGTACCTCTTCCAGGAAATTGTGATTGAAACATACGAGTCATAAAGAATAATCCTCTTCTTCCAACCACTCCTTCCTCAACCTCCCTCGAGACATGGTCTTAAGGAAAATTTAGAATATAGCACCATAAGAGAATCTGCGGGGTAGGATTCGCACGAAGTGCTCTTTCCCCAAGATTCCTGCTGTTCAGGAAAGGTACCTTTAGCAGAAATTTAGATATAATCGAGATGAAAGCTCAAATTCTATTGACGATAGTCCTCGGTTGCTCAATGCGTTCTCCTCCTAACGGGGCATTGTTATACAAATCGATCAGGGGAGTAGTTTCTCGGATATGATCCAAGATTTCCTACCTTTCAGTCGGATCCTTAAGCAAAAATGAGCCTTCGGAGAGGGCGTCGGGCTGTAGGCCAGCGTGACCGGAAAGTCCAAACCAAAAGTGTTAAAGCGACATGGGCTCAGGTTTGGATAGGACTGGGCAAATCTGCGTCAGAGCAGAGGAACAAGACCACGCAGTGTCTAGCGATTCCTCCTCTTGAGGTGATGGTTGGGTTCTCATAGCTTAACCTCGAGAAGGAAATTTCCTGAACTAGCACTATGAGTGAGGGATGAATCTTGTACCCGGATGAGGGATTGGGTTCCAGAAAGGAAGGCTGTAAGACTCACCCCGTAGTGTCGAAAGGTGTGTACGAGGATAACCTTTCATGGATAGTGGGGTTCAAGGTAGAGATAAAGAAAAGCAAATGGATACGAGGGTAAACTTGGTAACGAGGTGAAGGTAGAGGTAAAACAAAAGCTATGATTTTTTTAGAAAAATATACGAGGGCAAACTAGGTTCGAAGAAAGATACAGCAACCGTTCCCCGACAACGGCACCAGAAATGCTTGTTGGTATTTCTTAACGTTCACGAATGAATCCGCAAGCGCACGGATATACTGTTGTAGCATTTCACCCGGAGAGTATTCAGGGTATCTTATTTTCCCAAGGAACGGAGGTGCAATGATTTTCTAGCTAGTTTACCCCAAAGAACAAGAGATAGAATGGCCTAGGTAGTGTGGTTTGTCTAAGGGAAAGGATCAAGGAAGGATAGACTCAGCTACTACTCGCTTACTTCGGGAACCGGTCTGACCCTGGTCTGCCAGGATCCTCCGGTCATTAGCTCTACTCCGAACCCAAACATAAGGGATTTCACAAGACACGCCGAAGCGTGACGGACGGACAGGGCTGTCACCACCTGCCGCCTACCCCGCAACACTGTGGGGCTTGCAGCAAACAAAGGTAATCTAGAGCCTAGACACCACGTATATGTTGTCGATTACTACTCTAGCGTCGTACAGGGTTTACCCGTCTTTATCAGGGGCCCTCTACTAGAGTATCCGCTACAAAAGCGCACAATGAACCCGTAAACGAATAACAACAAGAGAATAACTTTACCAAGAACTTTACCACTATAGATCAACTCGGATACTTACCGACGAGGTACAAGGTAGAAGAGAGGCCGACACGTCCGGCTCTTCTCCACACTTCTCCTCCCACACTCCCTATCCTAATCCTACAAGTAGGCTCAAGTTGGAGTCCCTCTACATTTCTTCTTCTTCACTTGTATCTTGGTGTGTGTTGAGAGGGTCTCCTCCCCACCTTTTATAGGTTGGATAGGTCGGTTCCCAGGATAATTTACATGGAAACACTTGGAACCGCCTTTAGGATGGCGGTGGGAGGCTTCCCGCCAAAGCTAAGGGGGACAGAACCCGTCCTGGTTCGGCCGATCCAGGGGTCGGCCAACCCCTGGTGGGGCCCCCTCTGCACCGCCTTTGCATGGTAGGCTGGCAGGTGGGTCCTTGCTCTGATCCTCGTTGATTTGCTAAGATACGTCGGTTTGCTCTGACTTATGGGCCCTTCTTTATTTGTGTAACACAGGATGGGGTCTTCTGTGCATTTTCTTTGTGTCTTCTGCATGTTTTGCCCATTTTCAGACATGACTTTTTGAAATTAATATTTTACCAAAACTTGTGGAAATGGTTAGAATGAAACTTTTATTTCTAGTTTATTTCTAGTTTGGTGCTTATTATGCCATTGTCTTATAAAGAGTTTGACAGTTAGATTTGATATAAATACCGTCAATAACATTCCACACTTAACCCTTCGCTTGTCCTCGAGTAAAGCTGCGAGGACTAAGGTGGATGTCACCACCTCCCCAACCTCCCATCTGCCCGCGCGCTGTCCCTCTGATCGGCCAGTTCGGCGCCGGCCCCATCCTCTGCTTGCTCACCCGCCGGCCGCCGCCACCATCCTCCACCCACCTACCCGCCTGTCACCCCTCCCAATCTGCCCGCACGCCGCCATCCCCTCCAATCGCTTGGTCGCTTGCGGGAAGCAGCTCGCCGACCTCATTGCGTCGTTGGAGCTCGCGCGGCCGCTCGTCGGAGTAGCTCGCGCATCAACTCCGGCCATCTCCTCGCCGGATCCGTGCGCCCCGACCTCCTCCACGCCGTCCTCACTTGCAGCGGCGCCCCGGGCTCAGCAGCATCAGCAGCGCTTACAGCAGCAACAACAGCGCAGGCAGGTTGGAGCAGTGCAGCAGCGGCAGCAGCGCAGGCAGCATCAGCAGCGTAGCAGCGGCAGCGCAGCAGGCAACCAGCAGCAGCAGCGTAGGCAGCTCGGCAGCAGCAAAATTGAAGGCAAAAGAAATATTTATATGTTTCAAATAATTTTCCACCTAAACTTTAGTCCATCAATCCAAACAACTATAGACTAAACTTTAGTCACCTAAACTTTAGTCCTAGGTGATCCAAACAGAACCTAAAACAGCTAGAAGAGGGGATTCAAGCAGAGGAACAACAAGATACCGTCAGGAATAGCAACTGTATTAAGGTGGATGAGAACCTGAAGTAGCGAAGGACCTGATAAACGTGCCGTCAGGGTGGCGGCAGAACTACAGCTACCAAACCTAACCTAGGGTTTTGTTCTTCTCCTTCAAGAATGAAGAAAAGTGACCAGCCCGTGACCAGCTAAATACAAGTACCAAAATTACATATAAATGAGTGAGCATTAAGCTCAGTAGAGGTAACTAAGGAAAGTGAAGAAGTAAACGTGAACTTTGTGGTCGTGAGCCGTGGGATGAATGATTGACGCGCCCAATGAAATCGACGAAGCGTTATCTTGGCTGCCGACTTGCTCTGCCGCCGCAAGTAGCTACTGACTGACGAAACTGAATATTTGGTTGACACAGTGACAGTAGGCTAAACATTGAAGCTATGCTTGGTTATTCATTCATTACATCAGTGTCGATCTTAGCACCGTCTATATGGAAGTGTAGACCCGGTTACAGTCCATGTCTGTTTCCAATTAATTTGTGTGTCATAATCTTTATATGTGTGCACGCTTCGACCCCCATGCTAGAATTAAGCTCCTGAAAATTCATTTCCACGTTGAATTAACGGATTTTGGCAACCTTCACCCTCTAACTCTAGTAATGCATATCAATGAAACTGGCATAAACATTAAAAGTGGTGCAAATTTGTAAAAACAGGAAATTAAAACATACATGAATGTCTTTAAAAAAATGGAACTTTTTCACATAGTGGTGGAACCAAAGATAGTCCAAGTAGGCCTAGGACAGTAGGACTACCATGGATTTTGGCCCATAAATTCTATAGTATGTAGCCCACATTGTTAGGTGGTATACTATATCTTTTTTTGTTAGAATTCCTTCTAATGACTTATGCATTCTGTTATATTCCAATTGGAGGATCTCAACCCAATTAAAAGAAGGATTCTAAATGGTTAGATGCTTTGGATTTCCACTAGAGATTGGGGTTTGATGGACTCTTATTAGGATCCATTTTATTGACAGGATTTATCACGACTACAGCTAATTTAGCAGCTTCGCCGGTTACCAGTTACCAAGAATTCGAGATTATTCTATTTCTGATGCTACCAATGTATAGCGGTGAAATTGGATAATTCTCTTCACGAGACCACAAACACATCGTACACAAGGAAAAGAGAGTCCCCAAATAGGATTTGAGGCATGTGAGGTAGCTATATATATGTCAGTGTAACGAGAGAATGAAGATAGAGAACGCATAGCTAGTTCTTGTTGAAGAGCTGGTCTAAGAGACAAGCCTAACAACAGATCACTAAAGAAATTGACTTTAGCATAATCTTTAAGTGACATGCACAAACTTATAGCTAGAACTATCCATAGTCATTCGTCGCTCTAATAATGGCTGGAATGAGCTTGTCTTTGGCCTCTCCTAAAAAAAAAAAAAAGCTTGTCTTTGGCGGAATTTGTACGTTTTCCAACATTTATTACATTTTCGCCCAACCTCTGGTGCCAGATTGTCGTTGCGAAGTTCATTGGTCGATTGGTAGCGGCTGTCGGATCAGCAGCAGCAACAACAGAACTGCAGGAGGTAGGCAGCAGCAGCAGCAACAGGCCAACAAACATGTGCGCCGCTGTCGTAAGGTTTAGGGGCCCCAACGCGTACGCTATCTGCCTCCATCCGTACAAATACACATAGCTGTTTAGTATAAAACATGCCGATAAATAGACTATGTCTGAAAAAAGGTCAAACCTGTTCACTAAACATCCCGCAGAGGAACTCACTGAGCATCAAGCCATTGTCAAGAGCAGCACTACTCTTGTTTGACGGATAACAGTTCATGGTGCCTAGCACAAATGCCTGACCCCTGGCGACCATCTGAAACTCAATCAGCCTGGCCTCATGTGAACACGAGATTGATCGTGTTCGATCAGAGACAAGGAAAGTACCTAGGTTTGCTTTCATGGCGTTTTCCTCGTGTGTTGCTATTTTATCCTCTGGGGCCTGGTTCCATTCTTTGCGTCCACTTTGAGGGAAAAGAAGACCAAGGACCTGACCAAAGGTATTCCCTTTGCCCATCGCTGCTCGCTTTGCCCATTCCACTTTGTTCTCGTCCATATCTGAATGCTCCACCATGATGGTTCTAAGATGCCCTGACGTTGTGTCATGACATGCTTCCATACGACATCATAAAGGTGATTAATTACCTCATACACTCGGGGATGAGCTAATTTGCACGGTTGTTTCATAAATTCATAGTGCTCCCAACTAACCACAGAAATCTGAACTTCATCCCTTCTGTTTCAATTGGTATGACTTCTGAATTGATCAGGTCACTAACAATTCTTGATGGCATCGATCACGCTACAACTGCTCTGGGTCTTGTGCGTTCTTTGCCAAAAAAGAAAAATATTGTTTTGTGCTTCTGCCCTGTATCTGTAACTATATTAGGACAGAAACCCCATTATTTGCCAAAAAAATCATTTCAACTGCTTGTTGGAACAGAAACACAATTATTTCCACAAAGTCTTTTTTCCCATGTCCTGATAAATCCAAGATGCGTTTTTGCATAACTTTGCATGAGGCACAAAAGATAAACCGGCTTACGAAAAGACACATGAATCACTTCAGTGGCTATCATGATCCTCCATGCATTATTGCATAACTTCGCAACTGCATGACAATGAAGTCCTGATTATCTAATTAGGCCACTTCCCATAAACAAATGATGAGAGCCATGGGCACTTAACTTTGTCCAACTTGTCAGTTCAAAAATATTAAAAAGAAAGATGCTCAAGCCACATCACAAGGAAACGGGGTATAACAGAAGACTTACCAGGCGGCCTCGAGCATACTTCCAGCGCTCTACAGAAATCCCGATGTTCAACAACCATAGGCCATAGCTTCTCTGAAGCTTTGAATTTTGCCATTTACACTGGCAGCATGACCACCTGTACTCTGTACAGCCATGCATCCTCTCCAGGAAACAGGGCATTCACCCCAAGATGGACCAAGTGTACAGGCCCCTTCAGTGGCATCTCATTGAACGCATAGCCAATCAATTTCGTACTGGTGTTCCAGCTCACAGACTGCAGCCTATCTTGAGCCTTCTGCAGTAACATACTCAATGCGTCAGCATCATGACATGTGCAGATGATCTCATGCATATTACAGAATAGCATGTTTAGGGCAGTTGGTATGAATGATTGAAGCTTAACAACTGGAAGGTGAAAATGCCTTCATTCTTTCCCAATTGCAATTTGGGTGTAGGTAATTCGTGTACAGCTAACGCAATGCGGTGAGTCAAAGCAAGCATCTCCCAGAGTAGTATTAAAACCTGTGAATAAAATAGGCAAAGTCTTTCTTGATCAGTGGACACAGAATAAGCAATAATCCAGTTCACAGGAGCACACTCTGAATTGGGTCTGAGTACTTTACTCTCCGTAACATTAAGAAGCTTCCATGATGCTTGGAGAATCATAGTTTAGGGAATTCTTTCAGATAGAAATATGGAACGAAACAAGTATTGCAGATTGATGTAAACGAGATTAAAAAGAAGTTGCAGAAATGGGAACAAGCTTCACCATGGTCAACTGAAAGCTGATATGCGAACAAAATATGTTGCTTGTTGCAAAATATGAATATGAGTCATGTACACAAACAGAATTGAAAGGACCATTGATACTTGTTAAATTGCAACACAAGCCAGAGAAAAAGGAATGGAATCAACTTTAAATACGAGGACTTGATAAGTCATCCAACGACTGTGAGACAAGCAGATGCCAGGAGGACCCAATTCTGCCGTGCCCAAGGCTTGGTGATGCTATGCTCGGCCGGCTCAGCTCTTTAATAAGAAGCTCCACCCTCCATGGCTGGGCATTAGCGCTGCCTCAAGGCGCCTTGTTCACCTTGTGCCACCACCAGTTAAGCCAATGGCGTCCAGCAACGAAGTAGCTCCCAGCAATCCAACGGAGAATAGTGATCAAAAGGCTTCCAACCAGCCCGTGGGCAACAAGTCTTCCAGTCGATCCACAGAGTTCCAGCTGAGGAAGTACCTCCTCCTGCTGGCCACATTGGTGGCGACGGTGACGTACGTCTCCGGGCTAAACCTGCCAGGAGGAGCCTGGCAGGAGGACACGGAGGATGGCCACCATGCAGGCGATCCGATCCTCCAGTATGCCCACCACAGACGCTACCTCACCTTCTACTACTGCAACGCGACTGCGTTCGCCGCATCGCTGGTGGTCAGCCTCCTCCTCCTCGTACTGGACGGGACGAACACGGGCTGGGAGGCTTTGCTGCGTGTGGTCATGGTGCTCGATTTACTTGGCCTCATGGGGGCCTATGCTGCTGGCAGCTGCCGGGATAAGTTCACTACCATCTACTCTGCCTTGCTGGTCTGTGCCGTCTTCGCCTACATCGTCATAGCTTTCTCTGCCTATGTCTTCTCCAACAAATCGGTGCTGGCGATGGTGATGCCCAAGAAGCAAGGGGAGGACACCGAGAAGCAAGGCGGCAATCATGGTGAGGAAACCGAGAAGCAAGCAGGCAAGGATACTGGCACGGTTGAGCATGAAGAACTGCGCGAGGTCTTGATGTTGCTCGCGACCTTTGCAGTTGCCATCACATATGTGGCCGGGCTGAATCCACCAGGTGGCTTCTGGGGTGATTCCAAGGGCGAACACAAGATGAGCGACCCTGTTCTGCAGGAACACTACCCCAGCCGCTACCAGGCATTCTTCGTCTGCAACACCACCGCATTCATAGCATCCCTGCTAATCATCATCCTGCTCGTGGACAAGAAGCTGAGCAGCAACAAATCTGTACGGTTTGTTGCTCTGCACGGCCTCATCATCACAGCGCTCTTTGGCCTCATGGGCGCATATGCTGCTGGGAGCTGCAGGGAGGTCGACGACACCACCTATGTCGTCTGTCTCATCGGTGGAGTCCTTGCGTACATCTTCCTCCAAGCGGCTCTTACCAAAGCGGTAAAAAAGAAGGGTCACACGCATAAATCTGCTTCTGAATGTCTGAAACTGAATTTAATGAGTTTCTTGGGATCAAAGCGCCAACCTGAACGAGATCAGACCAGCAGCAGGTATGTATGAACAACTTCACCGCCACCTCAGCTTCCTCAATTCTATCTTGCAATTTAACTCTTTGTACCTGCACAATTGCTAGGAACACACAACGTGAGCAAGCAGTGGAAAAGGCCCGCTCTCTTGTTATGTTGCTTGCTACTCTAGTTGTGAGCATCACATACCAAGCAGCATTTGATCCACCTGGTGGCCTCTGGCCTGCCGATGGATCTGATTATAAGAATGGTGACCCAATACTCCTCACAACGCACCCTACCCGGTACAAGGTGTTCTTTTACAGCAACTCAGCAGCCTTTGTGGCATCCCTGATCGTCATCATAATGGTCCAGAGCAGATTTCTGCTTAAGCGCCACACGCTGGAGGCAGCCATGATACTGGATTTGTTCGGTCTAATAGGTGCATATGCTGCAGGGAGTTGCAGAGATGAAATCACCTCCATCTATGTTGTCGCCTTGGCAGGGATTGTCCTTGTATACGTGGTGATTCATATCATCTTCTTCACCCTAGACCATGAGGACAACTATCGAGATGCTGAAAAGTTGGAGACAGGCGTGAGGTGCTTCTGCTCCTTGCGATCTTGGTTGCGACACTCACTTACCAAGCTGGGTTGACACCACCAGGTGGCTTCTGGTTGGATGACAAAGCTGGGCACCGTGCAGGCTACCCAGTCCTCTACGAAAACTATCGCCCACGTTACAATGCATTCTTCTACTGCAACGCGGCAAGCTTCATGGCATCTGTAGCTGTCATTGTTCTCCTTGTGAACCCAAACCTATACAGGCCAGGCATCCGGTGCTATGCACTATATGTATGCATGGTTGTGGGCATGTTTGGACTCATGGGAGCCTATGCTGCTGGGAGCTCACGGGATTTGCGCACCTCCATCTATGTGTTAACATTAGTTGTTGCTGTATTTGCCTTTGTAGCCTTGGAGGTAGTCATTTTCTGGGTTTACCCACACCTAAAGAAACTTCTATCAAGAGGTGTTAAGACGGAAAATGTATCCTCCAGCAGCATCACAGAACAGAAAACGGGTCCTCGAAGTGAAACTACAGGAAAGACGCCAGAAGCACAGAAGGAGAAGAACATGCGTGAATACTTGATGCTGCTAGGAGTTCTGGCTGCGAGTGTTACCTATCAGAGTGGCCTTAAACCACCAGGTGGCGTGTGGCAGGACAGCAATTATAGTCACTCTTCCGGTAACCCAATCCTGCATGACGTCAACAAAGGCCGGTACTATGCTTTCTTCTATAGCAACTCCACTTCCTTCATGGCTTCCATTGTCGTCGTCATCTTGCTGCTTCCATGGACCCTGCACAAACATCAATTGCCACTCTGGCCAATGCAGACAGCTATTTTGCTGGACATGCTCGGCCTCCTGGGGGCTTATGCAGCAGGCAGTACCAGGGACTGGGAGACATCCAGGAATGTCATCTATTTGGTCATCCCTGTCCTAGCCTATATTGCAGCCTATGCAGCAGTGTCACTCTTCCGCAAAAGAAGGCAATGTCACAACTCACAAGAGGAAGTCTGATGAGCATCAGTTATCTGGCGATGATGAATATCAAAAGTGATGAAATTCTATGATTTCTACTTTCTTTTTTTTTAACTGAGTACTGTATTTGTAACTTCTATTAAGATGTTGAGCTGTTTATCCATGTGTTCTCCAAAATGTATTCCATGCACACGTCACTTTGGTCATTGATTACTTTCAATGTAATTTGTAGGATCAATTAATTATTCCATAAGCATCTATAAGAACTCATGAAAAATTACTATGTACCTTGTGGCTCTATCCAACTCGTTCCTCCAGATTGGCTAGACAGCAAGACAAATTTTCCACATAATTAGTGCTCCTTGCTATATGTTTCCCGTTCAGTTGCTCATATCAGTACTAGAACTATTTGCTCTAGTTGACTTCCATTTCCAGTACCTTTGAGGCCAGTTGCAATAGTGTAATCCGGAGTCTAATCTTCCCTTCTAACTAAGACACTCGACGCGTACATGGTCAAGCAACGCCACAATGGGCGGTACATGTATAGAAGAGGACAAACAGTGAAACGCTTGGCGAGAGACATACCTGGCATCCAGCACTGAAACCCCAGCCACGTATCTAGTTCGCGCCATCGCGGCCAAGAGCCACCAGACCGCACTCCACAAGACAACCAGGCTAACAGCTTGAACGCGTCTTCCAGAGGCGTTTAGTCGAACATGTGCCGTGCAGCACCATTGCGGCAATTCGTCGAACATCTACCAGGCGGACCAGCGACCACCCCGCGCCCTGAATAAGACATGCATGGAAGTGGAAGGTCTGTCAATCACGGATCCACGCTGTAATACCAGATGAAGCAGAATCCACGGTTAACCGAATAATCCTTCGAGGCAGAGTCGCCTTAACTGTGCAACTAGCGAACAGGCGCTCACCTCCGGTGGTCCGTGGGAGTGTAGTTGCCGAGTCGCAGCGAGAAGACGGGGAACACGTAACGAATGTGCAGCAGTAATACTCTCTCCGTCCACACAAAAATTACAACTCTCGCTCTCTAAGGAGTCAAACAATTTTAAATTTAACTATATTTATACAAAATACTATTAATATTTATGTAAAAAAAATATTATTAGATTAATTATGTAATATATTTTCATATTAATTTTTTAAAAAAATATAAATATTAATAATTATTTATATAAATTTGGTCAGACTTTAAATTATTTGGTTTCTCGGTAAGCGAGAATTGTACTCCCTCCATCCTACGAAACTGTTCGTTTAGCCTTCAAATTTAGTCTAAAAAAAGTATTCTTTTAGATTGTAGTAAAATCCATCCAATTAAAGCAATATCAAATACCAAGAAATAATTGTATAGAGAAGGGTATGGAGCCAATCAAATACTTAATTGGATGTTACTTTTTAGGGTCCAATGCATTTGCATTTATTGAGGATTTAGGGAACCAAATAAACAGCGCGATCTCAATCACAACTGTTATAGTTAATTACGGGTAACATGATCATTTTCCACTACTAATAATATATCTGAAATTTTCTAAACCAAAAATCTCGTGGGAGTCAGGGAGTATTTTTTAGAGACCGAGAAAATAGTTGGCGTTATATATATATATATATATATATATATATATATATATTCATTCTACACGCGCTTGTAGCTACTCCTACATATGTATCTCATGATGTAGGGCATATCTAACGCAACAAAAAATATGCACGAGATGTATGTAATTATACTAGACCATTTGTGATGGTATATATTTTAAGTATGTGACCATATATGTAGTCATGCTCATTTTTATATACTATTACTTAGTATATAATCATGATATATTTAAAAAATAGGGATCCTTTTGAAATTTTTCGTACACGTATCCATTTGAAGTATCTTAGAATTAGAATTAGTATATGAATATGCTCAAAGTGATAAATGACTACGTGGACATATGCATGGTGGTATACTGATAGTGTATATATAAACTTCTTACGCCCGAAGAAACTAACCGTATTGCTTCCTGACGCGTGTATCTTTCCGTGTCTAAATTTTTTTTTACCACTGACGCTTGACCTGTTTGCTCTCTTTTTTTTTCTTGGCTGCCACATCGCAATCTGCTTCCGTCTTGGCCCGTTTGTTCTACCAGTTATTGGGCTTCGCCTCCGTACGCGCCGTCGGTGCCTCCTCAACGTTTTGCCCTCCCGCTGTTGGCCCATGTAGGAACCGCCCCTTCCGTCGATGCTGCGTCGGCGTCTCGCCGGCCGCCTTTCCTCGGGTTGGCTGTTTCTCTTCGTCTTCCTTGGTAAGCTACGTTTCCCTCTCGTGTTCACCTCGTCCGATGCTCCGAGCCTCTTGGGATTGACGTTAGCTGCCTCCGTTGATGCTAGTGCTCCTCGATTCTGGATTCGCTGTGTTGCTAGGCTGCACCACCTCAGCGGCTGCACGGATCAATTTGCCGAGACTGAATTTAAGGGAGGCACCTAGCGCCTCCTTCGAACCTGATCCGGTGAGAGGGCTCCCTGTCTTCGTCTTTTGTGCTTCCCCTAACCCATGTTGCTCTCCTAAATAATAGTAGCTAAGCTCTCCTAAAGGGGATAGATTACAGTATATTAAGTGGTGATGAATTAGTTCTAGGTGCGAGTCCTTCATCTACAGAGGGAGAAAAATCGGCGATTTCCTCTCAACTTACTGAATTCTTCTACAAGTGTTGCTTCCTGTACAGTCCTTTTCTCTCAAATTCCACAAATTTTTACCTTTTGGTATTTCCGTGTGTTGTTGCAATCCGTTTCCTGAGCACATCACATACCTCATAGGTACTAATATGCAAAAATAGAATCATTATTCCGAAATCTGCTGTCATTATTCAACCCCGGCCTGCATAATGGTGATGCTATTTAGACCCTGCTTATTTTTCTTTCCTCATCGCTTTTGCATGATGATTGCTTCTGTCGCAGTAATTGGCCGTGGTCATGATCCCTTTCAGTGAAACGGAGAGGATTTTGATTATACAAATGTCCAAAAATAACCATGAAGGAGATATTAGTATATAGTAATATAAATATCTAATATGCTCTAGATAATTAAATTAAGCATCTTCTATATTTCATATTTCTCAGCTATATTGTTTGCCTTCTACTGAAAGCAGGACCAGATCCAAAAATACAACTGTTGTATGCCTGGATCAACAAGGCTACAAAACATTAAGTTCACAGAATATTTTTTTTTCTTTTGAGACCTAGCTGCATCACTATAATGGGATAGATATTTATTTAGGATTGAAATGACCTCATAGTCTGCCAATAATTGCTAAGATAATATGATAGGTTAGTTTTCTTCTCTTTATTGGGGGCTAATTCATAAGCCTAACTAGCAACCTTTGGTGTTGGCTACCTCTTATTAGCTACTGTAAGTCAGGTTAGCTCCTCTTCCTGTTTGCTTATATTGACTAAAAATTCATGTACCCTGTCACATTTGGATGGCCAAGTTCAGTTGTATATGGTCTTTTCTTGCTGTTTTTCAGGTTTACACAACAGCAGTAGTATGAATTAAGCTCATTGTTGCTTTTTGGTTCTTACTGTTACAGTGACATGTGTCCTAAACCAAATGAGCTATCTCCATGGACATGCAATTTTCGATCTGGTGAAGCCGTAGCAGTATGGGAAACAAATCCTACCTGAGATGCACACACCACACTAGGTTTCAGCCCTTAATCGCCTTGGTGTTTTAGCCCCATATTTTTTTTAACAATTGTTGCCTTCTGATGTCCTCATTGCGGTGTTAAGTGAGAACCTGCTGTCGTTCTTTTTGGGTTATTTTTCTTCGCAAATTTGGAACAAGCGGCACTGCATGTCCTTACACATGGAGTAGAAATGACATTGTAGACAACAGGTGCAATTCAGTTCGTTTATTGTCCCTATAATACCTTGACATTATTCCTCTTTTAATGAATGTGACTGATTTTAGTTAGTATTGTGAGTTGGGATCTGGAATTTATCCACCACAATTTGTTGAGTGCGTTTGCATCTTCTCCATGTGACAATTCATCAGGTTAGTGTTAAATTAAAATTCCATGCAGACAACACAAATTCTAAACCTGAGCTGCATGTAGACCTGCCTTGGTATCCTTGGTTTGATGCGTTATTATTCGGTGCATCATCGTAACAGAGCAGTTGCTGAGCTAATAGAAAGATGGTTTTACTTTCTCCCTGAGACCCTGTGGACACTAGCGAACCAATATCCACTAGGATAGTCATAGCAATTTGACAGAGTAAATGTACCTTCAATATAATTTCCTTTCTTTCTTGACGATGCTCCCTTTTAATTTATATATTGTCCTTCAAATTTCCATTTCAAATTGTCACAGGATGGTTTTCTGGATATTGCATACCAAATTATTGTGTTATTTGTTTTTCCCGGTAAGCCCCCTTTTTTTCCTTTGCATACATGCTTCATTATAGAGATCTCCAGTCGAGTGCTTGGTTAATCACATGAACTCTTTCAGTATGCGATTCATTATTTTTAGAATGTGCTAGCACGTATTTCATTAAGAGGAAAGCAATACGACCAGTACAAACCTTAATAGGCAGAGGCTATTAAGGCGGTTACAGAGTACCACTAAGCTAGTGGTAGGCGACCCAATACAAGAACAGCAAGAATAACACAGGAGGAAACACACTCAAACCCACTAAACCTAGATACACACTCAAACCCACTAAACCTAGATATGACCAAACATCTGAACCTACCACCACGACAAGGTTGCCAAAAGTCTCTAAGCAGAGGTGGCAAAGCATCCACCTAAACAACAGAAACAAGGCGGCAAAGCATCCGCCCGAAGCGATACGACCAACATGACGGCGGCGGCAAAGCATCCGCCAGAGCAAGCAATCAACGACAGCAAAGTATCTGCCAGCGTAGAGAGGGGCGGCCAAGCATCTGCCAGACGACGACGACCTGAGCAACCTAGACGAAGTGGCCGAATCAAAGCGAAGACATGCGCAGAAGAGGAAACTCCCTTAGGAGAGTTGATAACCACTGCCACGACAATGACAAGCCAGAGATAAGCGGGACGTCGTTTGGCAACAATCCCCGAAGTGATGGCAGCGACATCCGGCAGAGCATCCAGAACGACGCCTCAAAGGAGGGGGGGGGGGGGGGGGGGCGACGCCACTAGCGCCGTCGTCGTTCGACCTACAAGGTCAAGGTTTTCACCCGGAAAACTCACCGGAGAGGAAGGAATAGGGGAGTGACGCCTTCAAGAAGGTAAACGGCGCCCGAGAGCGTCACCGTCAGTGGCCCGCAAGCAGGTCCTAGGCTTTCGCCTTCCCAATTCCCTCCCCAGAATACACCGCCACCACCAGAAACGTCTGCCAGGGGCCGAGGAGTGTCGCCACAACGTGGATCGGGGCAGACCGCCGGCCGGACACCCCCGCTGGCAACAGAGGGCGCCTCCACCCATGAGTGTGTCAGCCACCCGGCCAAACATGACGGCGGAGCACCAAGCCCCCGCACCAGACCCGGGCACGGCCGCGGCACACTCCGGCCGCTCCCCTAGCCCCAGGAATGGGGCGGGCGAAGCCCAGCCGGTAGGGCGGCGCGGATCCGGCCGCCGGGCGGTGGTGCCGCACCATGGCAGTGCCCCGATACACAAGGTGGAAGAGGGGCGGGTGAAGGGAGCCAGCCAAGGGCGACGTGGACGACCGTCGGGAGGCGGCGCTGCACCCATCTACTCCCCGGCACACCAGGCGGTAGAAGGGGCGGGATGTAGCCGCGGAAGGTCGGGGCGAGGCAGTCATCATCGAGGGAGACCCTCCCCCCCTGCCGCCCCGATCAAGGGATGCGATGCGTAGATCCGGGCTTTGAGGTGGATCTGCCACCGGTGGCCGGTGGCCGGCGACCGGCGGCGGACAGGGGCAACCGGCGACCTGGGGTTTGCGAGGGTGAGAGTGGGGAGGAAAACAGGGGGGGGGGGAGGGAGAGACGGGGTGGGGGTGGGCCGCCACCGCCGCGGCCTGTCACCGGCGGTGGGGGTGGGCCGCCACCGCCGCGGCCGGTCGCCAGCAACGGCGGTGGCTGTCGGAGCGTGGTTGAGGAGGGACTGGCGGCTGGGCACGCGGTAGCCCCCGCGTCGCTCTTGCGAGCAACCCGGGGTCGTTTTCCCGCACAACCTGGGCGTCACTACGATTCAATTTTGTTTTTTAAACTTTGATATGGTGCATGCTTAACGAACAAAATGTTTTGTTACCATGGCAACAAGCATTTGTCCTTTGCGCCAAACAAGCAAGGAAAGTTTCATATTGTCCTTATTGAATTGTGCTGTTTCGATTGATATATATTGCTCTTTTGGTCGATTTATGAATACTGGAAACAATCTTTCATCTTTGTTGGGGAAACTAATCATTCCTACAATGGTGTTTGCCTGGTGCATGGAGTTAAACAGCATGTAGATGGACCCTAAAATACAATGGCGTGGACTCCAAGATACAGCTTCAGATATAATTTCTAAATTTGAATGTAATCAAACAGCGTGCATCTCCCTTCTTTTATTATCAAGGGATCAGGCAACGGCCCCGTGCATATCAAAGCCATTTGTATTTTGTTTCCTAAGAATAATTCAATTGCATACTAATTCCTTAACCTTGGTGTGTGCTTGGAAGTTGTATTGCACGAACACTGCCCTATGCACATTCCAACAAATATATTTCGGCAGGAATAAGAAGAAAACAAATAGGATACATCAAGCAGACGTAATCACGCAGGCAGCCTCTCTACGGGCGCGGCGAAGCGCGCAATTCATCCTAGTAGATCTATATCGCTGAACCAAAAGGAGGCCGACGGGAGCCTCTCGGCTGTTTTGGCCAGTCCTGTTGCGCCGCGTGTGGCTCTTATCGCGCAACCGCACGGAGACTCCGGCCGCTCGCGTCCGCCTACGCGCAGGCAGAGTCAGGCAGTCAGCCGGCCGGCGCTTGCTCGCTACACACGTCCAAGGGTGACGTCCTTGCCTCTGCACCAAATCGAGGACAGGGGGCGCATCGCTCAGGCACGTTGGCTTCTCCTCCTCCTCGTGTTGCTCCGGTCTGACGAGCCTCCCCAATCCCTCGCCTCCTCCGTCCCTCTGGCTCGAGCCTCAGTGTGATGTCCCGGACTCCCGGTGCGGCTACCCTGAAGGTTCCGCCATCCCTATCGGCCTCAGCGTCCTCGCCTGTGAAGCACGCGGCCGCGAGTTCCGGGAAGCCCGAGTTCGCCCAGCGCGCCGCCGCGCGGTTGCCTTGCCCGTGGTTCCTCCCCTCAGGTTCTCTCTCTCCCCCCCTCTCTCTCTCGGCTTCAGGGTTCCATTACATTTAGGTAGGCATAGTTGAATTGATTGCCTTAAACTTTACAGATACTTCATGTTTCCTTTACCGATTTGCATCATCACATTAGTCATATATTACCTAGCTGCGCTTCCTGTGATTTACAGTTCAGATTTTCCTTTGTGTTAGAAAATATATGTGTGCCTTTTGAGTGGAGCCTGAAAATATGCCTAAATGTTGTCATCTTGCCTGCTTTTCAGCATATAGCTCTGTTTCTTCATGAGCTATATTATGTTTCTTACACGTTGTCCAGGGCATGTGGGCGTGCCAGCGCTTGCAGAAGTGGATTATTTGCTGCGGCTATGTTCCTGGACATGGTCAAATGAAACACACGATTAAACTCTATTTCCATGTTAAAAAGTTCAGTTTCATGTCATTGGAAAGGTTGGAATTCTGAAGGATGTGGCCTTGCTGGATTTCTGTAGTTTGGCAGGGCCGAGATTCCTCATAGATTGACGATTGAAGTGTTATGATTATTGTTTCATGTTAAGCCAATGTTGCATATCAGCATTTACTAATTGAAGATTGTGAATCTGATACAGACTTGCAAGTTTAACTTTGGTTATATCATTGTGCAGGTAGGAGGCAAGGAGCCAAGGAGATATATAGAACTGAAAGCTGGTTTCTTTTCATTGTTTGCTGTAAGATTTAGCTTGTGCGGTAACACAATTTAGGTTTGTCACAGATTGCCTGCTAGATCTGGATATACGATGCCAGTGCCACAATTGTCGCATTCAGTAATTATCATTATTTTTATGCATTTGGCAATGCTACCATTATTTTTTTTCTCGAACTATGCAGGAGGACTGCGTGTCATTTCATTTAAGGAAGAAGAAAGGGGTGAGTACCGGAGCTTAGAAAAAGCCCCGGCACTCAGTCAACATACACACTAGTTTGTTACTTACAACACAAACCAAACGAGACCACAACCCGAAAAGAAAAACCAGGACTCAAACAGCCTGTTGGGATGACCTAGCCAGGAGCTCCTTGAGCTTGGTGGCTCCTGCCGAACACCACAACACGCATTCACTAGACACCTGCTGCAGGAGCACCTGAATGCTACCATTATGATTTTAAGAAACAAAGTGCTTATGACCTATTGGCAACTAATTTTATTTCCAGTGGCTTCCTCTTGCACTTCTGCCTTAGGCCTTTGAATATGATCGTCGGTGGCAGATAAGAACCTGCATTATAAATCCAATCATTTCCTACCCTGCATCACTTAAATATCAAATAATTTTCTATAGTTCAAAAGAGCTGGGTTGCAAAATTGCATTAGGAAGGTAGATGCACATTCCTTCTGCTTGATCTTGAGTTTTTTAATTACAAGTTGGTGTTGCCACTGTGTTACTATGTGATTGAAGCAGCCTACCCTTCCAAAATACAAAAAACATAGGGGCAAATTTTCCAGTCGTGTATTGCTGAAACAGGTTCATCTCCATTGTTTGATGTTGGGGGGTTTGACATTAGCCTACTATAGTTCGATCCTTGCTTATTTGATTCAGTTCCATTAGTTATGTATATTACAAGTTTATCTGTGCATTGTTGCAGGTTCATCAAAGGTAATTCATGATCCCAAGTATCACTTGGACAAATTTAGATGACTATCATTTTTTAGATTGTGATATATTTCTAGAATATGTTGTAGTTACTACAAAGTGTTATAATTCCTTCTCAGGATATCTCACAAAAATCATTAAGAGGAGAATAATGTTGCAAATCTGTGTATGCTCTGCCACCTCCGCACTTTCTTCTTCTTTTGAATACCATGATGACTCATTTGGAGCTTTTCAGTCATCTCAATAATTATAACTTTGATTCTGAACTTCACAAGATTGCTTCCCTCATATTGTCAAATGGACTGTTCCCCACCTTGACATTGAAGGCCTGACACAATGTTTTGCCTTAGTGCTTTCCCTTCCTTCATCAGATTCCCAAATTAATTGGCAGCTTTTGCAGCTGTTGTGACTGTAATAGGAAATGGCAAGAGCACACTATTTTGGAAGGACAGGTGGCTGGTTGATCGCATCTTAGAAATTCTCTTCCCACACCTGTTCAATGCAGTGGCAGCTAGGGGAAGAAAAAAGAAAAGTATTTGCTGCTCTTGAAAACAAAAGTTGGATCTTGGATATAAAAGGAGCTCTCACAGTGGAAGTCCTTGTTGAATATTTGCAACTTTGGGAACTTCTTGAGGGATTTGAGTTGCAACCAGAAGTTGAGGATACTCACATTTGGAAATTTTCCACCTCAGGTAATTTCACTACAAAATCTGCATATGAAGCGTTCTTCATTGGGTCCATCCACTTCAATTCTTGGGAAAGAATTTGGAAAACCTGGGCTCCTGGCAAATGCAAATTCTTCCTTTGGACAGTGGCTCACAAGAAGTGCTGGACGGCTGACAGGCTAGCAAGATAGGGGCTAGATCACCTGGCATCCTGCACCCTTTGTGCCCAAGCAGAAGAAACAATCGATCACCTCTTAGTATCTTTTGTATTCAGTCGGCAAGTTTGGTTCACTATCCTATGGGACCTTGGCCTGCAAACACTTGCACCACAAGCTGTGAATCTGTCCTTTGAGGACTGGTGGGCTGCTGCAAGCAACAGGGTGACTGGTCAAAAACAAAAAGGGCTCAACTCCATTATCATACTAGGAGCATGGTCTTTATGGAATCATCGTAAGTTTGATGGAATCTCTCCTAATCTGGCATGTGTTGTTGCAACCATCAAAGAGGAGGCGAGACAGTGGTCTATTGCTGGGGCTCGAGGAGTTTCTCATCTCCTCGCCCCAGCAGCTCCTGCCACCTAGGTGGCACTGGTCTTGTTTTGGTCTAGTCACTTTTATTTGTAAGAGTTGTCTAGGAGTTTTTGGGTGGATTACAGCCCCATAATTCTGTAATACTCTGGGGTTCTTGTCACCTCTTTATTCTTCTTAATATATTGATGCGCGGAACTCCTGCGCGTTCGAGAAAAAATTGGCAGCTTTTGCTGTGCTGCTTCAGCTGCTTCACTTCAAGTAAGCATGTAATTTATTTTTCTTCTTTGATCACCAAAATGGCAACAGATGTTCTTCTTAAATAGGATTGCCTTTCTTCAAATTTTAACATCTGTTTGCAGCAGTTTGAAGTATTTTTGGATATTGTTCTCATCATTTAATAAAAGAAATCCACTGCGAAAATTGCCATGATGTAAAAAGGTAGCCTGGAATTTACACAATCTGTTAAATTATTCAATATCAGTAATCAGCAGCTTAGTCCTCCAGTCCTGTCCAACAATAGAGCAATCCATTTTGGTAAAAGCTGCAGTTCAATTAGTCGTCTTGATTGCCTTAAAATTTTACACAAAATCTTTGTATTCTATTTTACAGATTTGCTCATGGGTTGGCAAACTGAGCTAGAGGTATATGATCTATTTTGGATTTCTTTGCCAAGCAGGGATACTAAATCTGAACACCTATTCAGAATTTCAAACTGACCATGGACCCTGTGATAGCTTTGAGTTTTCTTATTATGCCCAGTTGCAAGGCCATTTGAAAATGCAGAAATTCAGTTTGCAACTCTACTCCCTGAAAATCTCAAGTTGTATTTTGTTTTTTCGTCTAGGCGAAAACCTCTGGCCATGAACTTGGTTAGATGGGACTCAACACAAATTAAGTGTGACCTTTGGTGCCATGTGGCGAGGGAAGGATCCAATACAAGAATTTAATTTTTTCTCTCTTCTAACATGCTACTTGCTTCGGTTTCACTGAATAATCAACTACGCCGGGATCTGTTGTCTTGGTAAGATTCTCTTGCTGAATTGGGATTCTAGCTAGACTGTAAAAAGTAGAGAAGCCTACTCGACGGCCCAATGGCCCAATTCTGCGCTAGGGCCCAAGCCAAGAGCCAGGACGACTCGCCGAGGAAGACGGCCGGCGGAAGCCGAGCCACTCCAGCGCGTGCACGCGCTAGGCCCGTCGGGGTCCACGCCTCCGCTATGGCCGGCGGTAGCCGAGCGGCAAGCCTCGAGCCCCCCAGCCGCGCAGCGCATGCGCGCGCTGGCTAGGCCAGCAGGGGCATAGCGCCTCCACGGGGCCGGTGTTAGCCGGGCGGCGAGCGCGCGCTAGGCCCGCGGGAGCTCCGCAGCTCCGCGGTGGCCGGCGGCAGCCTAGCGGCGAGCTGCGAGCGAGCCAGCACGTCTCAGCTAAGGTAGTAATCTGTTGCTTCCGATTTGAATAATCCTGTTCGTTTGTGTATGCATTGTCCAGTACTCATTCTCTTCCTCTTATTAGTAGCTTATTCAGTTCTTAATGGCTATGGTCCACCTTGGTTGCAAGGTTTTGTTTTGTTTTCTAGCTTTATAGTGACAGTAGCCAGGGGCATCTTCATGAAAAGAAAACAAAGGAATGATTAAGATTTGCTCTTTTTCCTCGTTTTTAAGTTTCTTGTCGTTCTAAAATTTAGCTATGCCTCTCCACTCGTTTATCGATCTAAAAATGTCAGATTCATGAGGTTGAAGAAAAAACTTCCTAGATATAATTGGCAGTACTTCTATATATTATACAATTAGCCAATTTGTACTATTTGATGCTATAATCAATTATACAGACAAAAAATTATGGTTTAGGTTGTCAAAAAAATCTTTTATCCCTTTGAGTTTTGAATACCCATGTTCAAAATCCTAGGCCCGCCCCTGGATGGAAGGATCCAGTACCAAAAGGTGCATACAGACATTTATTTTTATATTTGAAAGAAGAAGCTGTTCAAATTATCGAATTCTATTCAATTTTAGAAAACTGGAAAGCACAAATTTTGATCTAAAATATTTTGGAAAGCACAAGTTTTGATCTAAAATATTTTTGTTTGTGGGGAACCATGATTCTTGATGGTGGAGTGATGCAATTGTAGGAACTCGGAGCAGGGCATCCTGCCTCTTTATTCTGTGGCCACATTAAGCACATTAGACATAATGTCAGGTGCTCATTTGGTCTTTTAGCCACACAAAGCACAACAGACATAAGGTTAGGTACCCATTTGCTCTTTTACCTGCCAAATTTATGTATGTAGGTCATACCTTCCCAAATGTGCACCTCTTTCTCAAAACTAATATCTTGATAGCATATTTTTTCATTTGTTTAAAATTTAATTATGTGCGAGTGTACAAGATAAATGGAAGCACATGGGTGATCACCAGTAGGGGTAATACAGATCTCTTGGATATGGTAACAGGTTTGGTATGGTTGAAGTTTTTGAGGTACTTCTGTAGATTGGCTTTGGTTATGAATTGAGCTATTTGCAGTCAGAGATAGCCTTTCAAACAGGGATGTTAGGATCAACAGCATACTACATGTGAAATCTTCAATTGCCCTTACGGACATTCAGCTACATAAGGTCATTGTAATATATAGATAACAATTCGTGTTCTTTGCTAAGATAAACAAGTATCGTGTTGTGTGATGATGTTGCTCCTCCATGCCTCCAACCCATGTTGTCGTTGGAACCTTTAAAAATGATTGTGCAGATATGTAAGTGCATGATCAGTGCAACAAAATCCATACCCTGGCATGCGCAACCGCTCTAAGGGCGCGGTGTTAGCGCGCCTGCCTTCCTAGTAAGGATGGAACCGATATGCATGGAAACGGATTCGGATATCTTGGATATCTGTCTTTCTGTTTCCTTCCAGTTTCCATCTCTTAGGATGAAAGCGGATCAGATACAAATGGAAACGGATTCGGATATCTCAGATATTCATTTTCCTATTTTTTTTCTAGTTTCCATCCCTACTTCCTAGTACGTCTATACCAGTGGACTGTAGGCATTAAATGGACGCCATGTAAGATGTTTTTTTAAGGAACTGATAGCTCCATTAAACTTGCGAACCAGGAAAAGTTGGTGGCCACCGCAACAAAAATACAATATCCAAATTTTAACCAGTCTTTGATGCTCTCAACCTGAGAAAATTATCATGAAACTGCTAAAGTATTAGCTTCTGATGATGGTCATGCTTTTCCCCCTATCGGTATCATACTAAATTGGATATATTAGCCTGGTGAATGGTGGCATTGCAATTCTTCATGCAGATCGCATAGGCAGCGAACGTATTAGTCTGGTTTTATCACCAAAGAAGGAATTGACTAATCCGGGCCCATTATTCCCAGCCGTCATTGTAGTTCACCTGTCGGTGTCTCCAGCGGGAGACTCATTTTCTTTCGGCTTCTTTTTGAGTTTGGGATGCTCATAGCAGAAAACGTAGAAAATAATACTCAAGAGTATAAAATTTATAAAGCTAATTTTTTTAGATAGTATCAATAGAAGTTATTTTCTTCAAAAAGTTCTTTACTCAGGAAAAGAAAAGTTTCAATATGGCACTGTTTCTCTGCTGCAGTAAAAGAACATTTTTTGAAAGTGTTTGCTTAAAAGGTTGCACTTTTATAAGTGTTCTAGGGTAAAATATATCTTCCTTTTCAGTAAACTGGAGGTAGTTTTGCTAAAAGCTATAGAGATGAGACCTAGAAATAAAAAAAACATTAGAACATTGATTGGGGAACTAGTCACCTATGAAAGTAGTCATTGGGTTTAACATGTTTCAAAAATACTCACCTTTGTCATTATAAAAATTTAACTCAAAAGTACCCCCAATACTCTGAGAATTTTAATCCTATGTTTACCTTTGCTGATATTTACTTCTAAAGTATTCATTTATGCCATTATGAAAAAAAGCTGTAGTACTTTCAATATCTAGTTATGAATTGCCGACTTCTACAATTATAAAAAAGGCTAACCCAAATTCCAAGTATCTACCTCTAAATTACCATTTCTACCATTCAAACAATGTTCCAAAGTGCCGCTATTTTTCATCATTCCACATCCATTTAGAACCAATTTTACATCTCCCTTCAATTTCATATAAGCCACGATCATTTGTCAGGTCAGGTAAAAAAACTCAATTGTTTTTTCATTTAGCCCAAGCCAGATCCAATTTTTTACGATGGGTTTTTTTGGTTCCGGATTAAAAAAAGACAATATGTGCCCAGTCCGATTTTTATGGCGTGTCACAAATTTCAACTCGTCCGCCTAACACATTGGCCAGGTCAGGTCGAGCGAATCATGATCAGATCTAATTTCGTGATGAGACGTTGAGATCAAACTAAGAAAAATGATAATAAATATTGACGCATATATGATGAATATTGTGAACATGAGGGGGAGGGGGGGGGGGGGCTTGTTTGTTCGGACATTAGAGGAATATGAAAAGAAAGTAGACCATTTGCAAAAAAGAAGAAAGACATATGGTCAATATATCCACATCAGACACCATCTAAGTCCTAATTAAATCAGAGTCATTTTACAAAAAAAAACTATTATTGATGTATTTTCTACAAGTATTGTATGCTGATGGACTTGTAATCCAAATTAAATTGGTCCAAGTTCTAAAATGTGGTTTCGCAAAAGAAGTTATTAAATGTGTATGCACGTATCTTCAAATTTCAAATGACAAATGCTAATATACGGATAGTGGTGGAGCTGGCAGATTTTCACGCCTAGGGCCACTTATGCATGTGCTTAAACCACTCAAACTAATCCACGTACCGATAGTTATAATAGCAATAGCCAAAATATGCTTAAATTGCATAATTTAGATCATATCTCCCATTCCAAGTCTAATTGTACAACAATATGCTTAAATTGCATGATTTAGATTCAGGAGATTGTTTCGATGGTTCAACAGAAGGTTTCTGAGGTGCAATTACAGGCGTAGGAGCATGGGAAGAAAGATCTTAGTGTCCTAGTCCTCTTCATTGAGAAATTTAGGCTAGATAATGGAGCATAAATACTTTCATAAGTCAATTGTTTAATTTTAGCAGAAAAATGAATGTGCATTGCAAGATTGGCCGACCGGGGAAGGTAGAAAAGAATCAAATTGACATGTTTGCTTGCTGACTTGCTGCTTCTGCCTGTCGCCCCGTCCGGCCGTCCGGCTGCCGTGCTGGACTGCTGATAGCGCTGGCTGCCGCGCGCTAGCGCCGTGCGCCTGAGCGGCCGCACGCCCGAGCGGCTGGGCCACCGCACGCGCTGCCGCACGCCCGCGCCGTGCGCCCTCGCGACTGCACCAGGCCGCCGGCAGCCGCGCGCGCTGCCTTGCGCGGTCAGTTCGCGACCCTCGCGGCCTCGCCGGTCGGCCGCCCGCCGCCGCCCGCCAGCAGGGGTTAGGGTCTGGTCTGCGCGAGCGTGAGTCCGTGAGCCGGCCTGACTGCCTGAGGAGCGCTCGACTGGCTCAGGGGGAGCAATGAGACGGGCTTTACTGAGCCGCGAGTGACTGGGCTGCGGAAGCGCAAACGAAGTTGGGCTGGTCGACGACTAGGGCAAATCCATCTAAATAGTCATTAGCCCGTGGAAAAATACAGGGGTATACAGTAGCCCTAGGCCCAAATCCGCCCGGCAGCACGCAAAAGAATGCTCGAGCCTCTAGAGCGCGTTCTCGGGAGAAAGAACTACCGCAGCAAAAAACATGGTTGAGAGAAAAAGGTCCGGCTCGACGCCGACGGGACTCTCGCCGGAGTCGTCCGACAGAAGCACTTGGCCGGGGTAGGCAACGCCGCCTTACCGTTTGGCCGGCCCTCGATGGACAACCACGTACCAGCGCCGCTCATCCGGCCATGCCCGCTAGGTGTTCGACGCGATGCCTGGACGCGGCCCGTCCGCGGCCACGGCGGGTGTACGCGCGACAGGGACACCCTAGGCTGCCACGAACGGAGCAAGGCGGACTTCGACCATGATTCCGGTGATTCGTGCGCGGTTTATTGCCAGATTACCAGTGGTGTGAACTTGGATTCCACCTCGGCGCCTCCGGTTACCCACCTGCGCGCCATTGCCATCGAGGTATTACAAAATTCGAGCAACTTGTCTTTTGCGTATCTGTGCATCGATTCATTCCGTAACAACTTGGAAACGGCAGTGAGATCTGAGCCCTGGCACACACAGCCCAGATCAATTTGCTATTAACAATCGGGCATGTGTTTTGTTGAGTCTGAACGTGCCTCGTGACTCCACTACTGACTGAATGTTGCTTGATACGCCGTTCTTTATGGCTCTCCATGTCAAGCTCCTGCGGTAAGCTATTCAAAATCCGCATACTGATCGTCAATCGAATCTGGATTTGACTTGGTACTTGATGACAAGCTTGCATTAGGCTTCTTAATGCCATGAGCATCAGTGGACAGCTTTAGTTTAATACAAGTCACGTGGGCATTGTGGTGGGGGTCTAGCGAGATGACCACTCCATCGTCGTGTTGCTGCCTTTTGGAAAAGAACTTGTATTAAGTTAGTCTTTCCTCCTTGCAGTATTCTTCTTTTTCTACCTGTTCACACCACCCGTGACAGTGAGTGAGCAATTGATATGTCTTCGAATCTTACGAGTCCGAGCAGTCTTCATCTACGTTGCAGTTTGTTCTGAATGCGATACTTTCCATTTTACTATGTGAGTTATTTATTTATAGGCATCTCCATAAGACAAACAATCAAATCCACCTGCCACTGTAACGTGGCCTTTTTTTTGTTGAAAGTAAACTGTAATGTGGCTCTGGCTGCTAATACTTTTACCTTACAATGGCATAAACAGTACAGTTTATATTTATACTTTGCTGTCCTTTTGAGCCACAACTAGTGTGAACTCTCAGAGTTGACTGAGTCCCACTTGGGTCAAGTCCTTCGGGGTACGTTGACAAGTCATATATGCATGCTCAAATAATTTGCATGGGGCTTCTCCTTGTCGTTGGTGGGGTCAGCCAAAAGTGAGCCTTTAATACATCGTCTCCTTGTCATCTTCCTTTGCTCCATTGACCTCACCCAAGTCTTCGTCTTCCTTATCGCCAGCTGCCAGCTGCCTCTCTTGTTCAGAAACATCCTTCAATAATCCTTGAATCATCCAGATATCTTCTCCAACCAAAGAATCCCTCTGCCTCGGATGTAAGGTTAGAGGCAATTAACCTGAGAGGCTAAGGTTAACAACCTCTGTTGAAGAGCAAGCAGCCATATGGCAACTGGCAAGCAGCCCGAGCTTGTCATTGCTCTGTCCAGCACAGCTGCTACTCTGGAACCAGGCAATGATCGCAGTGAAGACAGCAGCAACCATGAAGGCAGCACAGGGGAGCTTGGCATGGCCACGGGCAGCACCAGGCAAGAATCCATCGACGGTTTGTCCACCACCAATTTGTTAGCCCGTAGCCCTGAATCCAATGTAGCTGTTGATTTTGAGCTGCTGTGGAGACTGCGGAAGTATCTGGTGCTCCTTGGAACCTTAGCTGTTAGTGTGACATACAATGCTGGGTTAACTCCACCAGGGGGATTCTGGACACAGAAGAAGGACGGGCATGATGCCGGTGACCCTATCCTTCGCGCTAGGTTCTTCTGGCGGCATGAGGTATTCGTTTACTGCAATGCAACAGCATTTGCTGCATCTCTTGTGTTAATCATCTTGCTTCTTAGTAAGCATGTGACCAGGCAGAATTTGTGGCTCCGTTCAATGCAATTCACTATGATACTAGACCTATTCAGCTTGATGGGGGCCTATGCTGCTGGAAGCTGCAGAGCAGTAAAGTCATCCATTTACATCTGGGTTCTGGTCCTTGCTGTTTTCGTATATATTGTGATTCATATACTTTTATTCATAAGAGTTGTTCCAAAATGGCTGAAAAATAGGGTGCAATCTGCACTATGCCAGATTCTACGCAAGTGGGGTGTCCATGAGGACCAAAGGAGCATCCCTCAAATTGAAGATGTTGAGGAGGCTCGCAAGTTCATGTTGATGCTTGTGACTTTTTCTGCAACTAGCACATACCAGGCAGGGTTGAGTCCGCCAGGTGGTTTTTGGGCTGAAAATGAGGAAAATCAGCATCCAGCTACTTCTATGCTTCGCAGCAAAAACCTTGCTCGTTACAATCTATTTGTTAGTTGCAACTCGACTTCCTTTGTTGCTTCTTTGGTCACCATAATACTGCTTCTGAGCCCAGAGTTGAGCAGGCATGGCATAAGGTCCAGAGCAGTGAAAGTCTGTGTTGTAGCTGACCTATTGGGCCTGATGGGAGCATATGCTGCAGGAAGCTGTAGAACTTTGGTACAATCTTTCTGTGTTATTTTCATTGCTATATTGGTGTGGATCTTCATTGCACTTCTAGCTGGGTCTTTTGTTATCAAACCTGTTGCAGACTGTCTTAGAAACATCAAAGTGAGCTGCATGGATAGAGTTGGCCGGGTCTTTTCACTGGAATATGGTAGAAATAGATCAACAAATAAAGTGGAGGAGAATTCAGTTTCAAGTCATCAGCAAACTGCAGTGCGGGTAACAGATTCAGCAGAACAAGTTAGTGCTCTTGAACCAGAACATCAGTCTGCATACTATCAGCAAGTTCCAAAGGTGAAAAAGGGTGAACCCCCCAGAGAGCATCAGTCTACTGGTGAACAAGAACAAACTTCAACTACTGAAGAGGTTGTGTCTGGCACTGGGCATACATTGGCGAATGACCAGCAATCAGAAAATGAAGAAGATGTCATGTACAACCAGGAAGGCCAATCTGCAGATCACCAGTCAGTTGCTAAAGTGGCTTCGTCCAAAACAGGTAATCCGTTAATGAAATGTCAGCAAGCTACAAACACTAATAACAGTATGTCTAATCCTGATTATCAACCTACAGAAAACCTTCAATTTGCAGATATGAAGAAACAGTTTTCATCCGTGGATGATCCCAAGACTCCAAATACTATGGTTGCCATGTCCAACCCTGATCATAAATCTCTAGATACCCAGAAAATTGCAAATATGATGGGGCAATCTTCATCTACTGATGTTCAAGAGCCTACAATCATGCCAATGGAAGAGTTTTCCAAACACATAACATTGTCCAGTGATCATAATGGAGCCACCAATAATCTCACTGTGGAAAAAGAGTCCTCTGATGTGCCTTTGAAAACCAATGAGATAGAAATTGTCAGAATTAATGATGATATTAGACCAAATGAGAATAGCTACACTGACAACTATGAAGGAGCTCCCAGACAGGCTGACAGCAAAGAAAATGCTAGTGGAAATCTAACTGATAAACATCTCAAGAAATCCCGCACATATCTACTACTACTTGCTATTCTTGCGGTATCTCTGACATACCAATCAGGTTTGGATCCACCAGGTGGTTTCTGGTTGAAACAAGAGAACAATAATTTAACTGGTGGTTTCATCACTAAGGACACTCATCATCGGCCATACCATTTACCTGGTGATCCCATCCTTGAGGATAATAACCATCGACGCTATATTGTGTTCTTCTATTTAAATGCCATCGCCTTTGTTGCATCTATTGTCATGATCATTATGCTCCTGAACCGGAGGATGAGTGACAAGGTTATAAAACGATACGCACTGCAGACAGCAATGATAGTGGATCTTCTTTCTCTAACCGGGTCTTATCTTACGGGGAGCTGTAGGAAGACAAAGAATTCCATGTACATCTTGCTGTTGTTATGCCTTGTATTTTCTTATGTTCTCATCCATGTTCTGATAGCAATACATGCAATCCCTGAAGGGTGGAAACAGCTTGTGTCAGAAAAGCTTGAGCACCTGTCCTGCAAGCATTTATGGCCAAGAATTGAGCCTGGACACAACCAGGGAGGTGAAGGTAATGAGAAGAACTGGGAGAGGAGACGTAAGCTACTATTGATGCTTGCTGTTCTATCAGCGACTGTCACATACCAAGCTGGGATGAGCCCTCCAGGAGGTGTATGGTCTGATGACAAGGGTGTCAGCGGCAAACCTGGCTATCCAATCCTTCAGGACAACAATTTGAAACGCTATGATGTTTTCTACTACTCAAATTCAGTCTCGTTTGTGTCATCTGTAGCTATCACAATACTACTTGTGAACAGGGAATCCTGCGAGCATGGTATCAAGTTCTATGCGTTGCGAGTGTGCTCCGTGGTGGGCTTGGTTGGCCTCTTGATCGCCTATGCTGCAGGAAGCTGCAGGAAAGCAAAACAATCTATATATCTAATCATCATTGCCGTTGCAGTTCTGATCTCTGTTGTGATTCAAGTGTTTCTGCTCTCGTTGACACATAGTACACTGGGAGGACCATTCGGCAGATGCATGAAATGTCTACTTGAGTGGCTTTTTGGTGCGACTGAGGCTGTGCAAGAAAGTACTTCTAACAAGCAAGAAAGTTCAGGTCATCGTGCAAAAAAAGCTCGGAAGAGGCATAAGTATCTGGTGCTGCTTGCAATTGTCGCAGCTTCCATCACGTACCAAGCTGGTCTAAGCCCGCCTGGTGGCTTCTGGTCTGATGATGATGGTGTCCACACAACAAGCAATCCTGTCCTAAACCCCCCTGCTGACTACTGGTGGTATGACAAAAGCCATATGGCTGGCAACCCGGTCCTTCTTGATATTCATCCTCGGCGCTACAAAACATTCTTCTGGTTGAACTCTCTCTCTTTCATGGCCTCCATTGTCGTCATCATGTATCTGTTGAATACGTCTATCTGGAAGATGGATGTACCACTTGAAGTACTGCACTTGATCATGATACTAGACCTGCTGGCCCTCGTGACAGCTTTTGCTGCTGGAAGCTGCCGAAAATTCAGGACTTCATTCTCTGTCTATGGACTAGTTCTCGCTGTTGTGATATACCTTGTGATTGTAGTTTTGCTGTCCAAGAGCATTGCTGACTTTCTAAAGCCAGGGGAGACAAGTGGTAGTTCCTCTCAGAAACATACAAATGGTGCCTCGGGAACAGAACCCTTGATACCTGAACAAGAAGTTTGAAGATCTGTTTTGCAGTATTATCTGAAAGTAGTTGCTGCATTTGGTTTACATGTTCACTTAGGTTTGTTTGGACATGGAAGTCATTAATGTACCAAGGCTTTTGCCATTCTGGATGAAATTATCAAGTCGTTCCTTCTTTTATTCCGATTCTCTGGAAAATTGTGTCAACTGTCACCGGCATTTCAGTGTCGTGTTGGAGGTGGGTTTCACATGAGATCAGTTTCTTTGATTGGGCTGCGTGGTCTGCAATATATGCATCTTTTGCGCCAATGCCTGCTCAAGAGTGAACTCAACTGATGCTGGTGAGTGAAAAATCAACTAGTGGCCAGGGGGAATTCAACCCTTTGCTGGTTTTAAAATGCTTGAAGAGCCTGACGGTTTGCTGGTAGTGGATGTTTACTGAATCTGAAATGTTGATGTTTGATGGATCTGATGTTTATGCTGTTTTGCCTTTCCTGATATTGTTTATGAGCGTATACCTGGAGGTATGTTTTTTCCCCCTATCTGGTAGTTTTTCTTTTTGCGAAACAAAAAAAAAGTGTTGTAGGATCGTATACCTGAATATTTTAGCTCTCTGGTAGTTGTAGGATGCACCGAAGTTGTAGAAACAAGTTGAGATGAAAAGTGTTGTATCGTTTGGTTCAGGCCTCAGAGTGACTCAGCCAGAGAAATTAATTCCTATACTGATTGAGCTAAAATATTCTGGAAATTAATTTCTATACTGATTGAGCTAAAATATGCAGTCCAGTCATGATCATTCTATGATTATCCTGTCAGACAAAAAAAGAAGATCCAACCAAGGCGTATCCTGTCCTCCCCGTTCCGGTTCCCAGTCTTTGTTTACAGCAGACTCGCTAGCCGCAACGCTAACCACGTCCTTTGTTTACTCCCCACGCGCCGGATCGGCCTTCCGCCTTCGTGGTATTCTGGCCGGGCGGCTCGGGCGAGGGGCTCCGAACGAGGCGCCCAGCGCTGCCTGTGCCCGCCCGGTGGGTGCTCAACGAAATGACGGACCGGGGCACCGGCGCCGTGGTTGGTGCTTCGCCGTCCCAACCGCGCCCGCCAGGTGCTCGAGCCGTCGAGCGAATGCCCGGGCGGTGGGCGTCGCGGCCATGGCGCCCCGCCCGCGACGCAGCTCCGGCACACGGACTGACTGGCCCTGTGCCCCCGCCCCGCGCCTGTCGACGCCTAGCTTCGGCCTCCGATGGAGGAGAGCGCGACGGCGACATCACGATTTCTCCGGCCCGGATGGCCCGGATGAGACGAGCGGAGCGGAGGCTCGACGCGCAGCGGAATCGTCAAGGAAATGCCCGCCCACGGCAGGGGCGGAACCCGGCGGAGCCCAGTGGGTGGATCAGTGGATGTCCGGTCTGCGACGCCACGCGGTGCGCGGGACGGCGGAGGTCGGTGGACGTGCTCTGCTCGGCGCAACGTGCAGAGTCAGCCAGCCTGCTCGGTTGGTCTTTGTCGCGGCCTCGCTACTATTCTGGCGACTGGTGAGTACTGGTGATGGAGTGGTACTATTACACAATAATTTGCGTTGCCCCCAGGCTTCATTAGCAGGGCCAGCTTGGTGTGGTATTACTATTAAGAAAGGGGGCAGTATGTGTTTGTTCAGTCAGTTGTACCTTGCGATTCCGTTTACTAATAATACCGGACATTCGATTAGTTTGTTACTTGATGCTCCAACCCCCGGCGGTCCTACAATATTTTCTTTTTAGAAACTGGAAACAAATCAACTCTGAATTCGACTAGTCTAGCTCCATGTCACCAACTTGTTGTCTCTTCTTTTTTATTATTAAAAAAAGAGTGCTCTTAGATTTTAGCTGGGGCAGTAGCATATTAGCCATATACCCTTCTTTTAAGAAAAAAACACGCTTGCAAATCAAAATACAGCTCATTCTTAGTCAGTCAATGGCAACAGCTAATGGACATTCATACTAAATGGCATGGTTGGTGGCTGGTCATGGTGGGGTCTAGGGAGCACCGTTCCCTTTTGCGTCACTTTGCGGGGGCATTGACTTCACCTGGTCTTCTCCCTTTGCCATATTCATTTTCTCTGCTTCCTCTTTACAAGTGTGCTCGCCAGTCCGAGCAGCCATCTGTCTCTGTGTATGCGATCTTAAATTTGCATCCTCAGCTACGAAGTGATCATATCATATAGCTGCTGGGGGATTTTGTCCGTGTAACTTTTTGATGGGCGGTGCAATGTCTTCCCCGTAGGTATGTCCTCCTTTTCCTTCCTGCGTGTTTTACTTAATTTGATTTGTAAACCTGGATGTAGCTTAGCATTGCCAATAGCCTACAGTTTCCGGTTAACATCTTTCATGATTGTGAAATGTACAGTAAAAATTCTAAATTTTTTTCTTGCAATATGCTATTAGAGAACTATTGTGGTATACATACACAGTAGAACTTCTAAAGATTTTGGCAATATGATTTTTTTTGACACAACCCCAGTACGGATTCTAATTATGGACTGGGCCTCACTTGTACTAATCTCACTCTTTTATTTCTTAGCCACTGAAGCATACACAATAATTCATTGCTACTGTTTACTTTCTTTATGTTGGTGAGAGTGACTTCACTCTTCACCAAGTTTTCTCTTCCTCCCTGCACCCATTCTTTTACCATTGTTCTTCTTCCAGAAATCAGAACAATCCTTGAGTAATCTGTGACTCTCAATCTTCCAGATATCTTCTCACATTCAAAGAGCTGTTTCATGCTGCTACAAATGCAAGAGTAGAGGGTGACTGAGACTTGCAGTATCAGTTGTGGAACTACCATATGGCTACTGCTGCACAAACAGAGCACGCCGTTGCTCCAACTGGCACCACAACTACTCCAGGAGCAAGCAGTGATGAGATTGAAGCCAGCAACGCCCATGGAAACAACAATAATCAGAATTCCATGGTCAGTGGCCTTGGTGATGGTAGTGGCAAGGGGCAGGATTCCATGGATGATTCATCCTGGAGGTTTTTGTTAGTTGATAGCATTGATGATGATTTTGTTTTCTTGTGGAAACTGCGGAAGTATTTGGTACTGCTTGGAATCCTAGCTGTTGGTATGACATACAATTCTGGATTAACACCACCTGGGGGATTTTGGAATAAAAACAAGGATGGCCATAAAGCTGGTGACCCTGTCCTTCATGTTGAGTTCTCCCAACGGTATGAGGTATTCTTCTACTGCAATGCAACAGCCTTTGCTGCATCTCTTGTCTTAATAATCTTGCTTCTAAGCAAGAATGTGACCAGGCAGAAGTTATGGCTTCGTTCAATGCAATTTACAATGCTAGTGGACCTATTCAGTCTGATGGGGGCCTATGCTTCTGGGAGCTGCAGGGCTCTTAAGTCATCCATCTACACATGGGTCCTAGTCATTATTGTTTTTGCATGTTTTGATTCATATCCTAGTATCCACAAGGTTTGTTCCAGAAACATTCAGAACAACGGTGAAGGAGATGGTAAATCGAACTCTATCCAAGTTGGGTATATGTGATGTGGAAACAAGTAGTCATGGAGAGAAGAAACCTTGAGGAGGCTCGGAAGTTTATTCTGATGCTTGTAACTTTTGCTGCCAGTGTCACATACCAAGCAGGGTTGAGTCCACCAGGTGGCTTTTGGGCTGAAAATGATCATATCTCAGAGCACCGTCCAGCTACTCCTGTTCTTCGCAGTCACTACCTACGCCGTTATAATATCTTTGTTAGTTGCAATTCAACCTCCTTTGTGGCATCTTTGGTTACAATTATATTGCTTCTGAGTCCAGAACTGAGCAGGCATGGAATAAGGACCAAAGCAGTGCTTGTTTGTGTGGTGGCTGACCTGTTATGCCTAATTGGTGCCTATGCTGCTGGATGCTGTAGGGATGTAGCAACATCATTCTTTGTCATCTTTATTATAGTCATAGTTTTGATTTGCATTGGGTTTTTAGCTGGGATATTTGTTTACAAACCTGTAGCAGACTTGCTAGAGAAGATCAAAGCACACATTATGCAGTGCATGGGTGTACTAGGTCGAGCACTCTCACTGAAATCTAGGAGTAACAGATAAATCAATTCAAAGCGAGAGAGTTCTCTTGGAAGTCATCAGAAAGAATCAATCCATGCATCTGTTGCACCAGCAGAGGACAGTGCATGTGAACCAGGACTCCAGACTGCAGTCAATCAGCAAGTTTCAAATGCCACAGAAGTGGAATCCAGTGGGGAGCATCCACCTGAAGACAATCAGAAGACAGAAAATACAGAGTCACTCTCCAACTCTCAGAATCCATCAGACAGTAGTTCACAATCAACAAACACCAAGTATCTTATGTCCAATCTGGAGTGTGAATTAACCGACTCCAAGCTAGGTGCAAACACGACACAGTCTCTGTCTAGCACAGAATATCCATCATTCAGCTGTCAGCAAAGGGATGGTATGTTTGCAGACAGCCAGCTAGTTTCAGGTATGGAGCAATCTTCAACTGATAACATCAGGACTATTGATATGCCAGAAGAGGGCTCATCTGAACCAAATGTGTTAGCTGGTGACTCCATTGAGGATGGAATGCCTTCTTTGCCTACGGAAGTCAGTGACACTGTGGAATCTGCAGAAGAACACAATTTGATTAGACATAATAACCGTGACATTGAAAATGGTGGCATTGATAACAATGCAGAACATGAGAATGTCTGTATAGACTGCTATCAAGAATCGCCTGAACTAAATTATTCTCGCAATTCAATTGAAGAGCATCTGGAGAAGACCTGCACATATTTGCTACTCCTTGCCATTCTTGCAATATCACTGACATACCAATCAGGTCTGAACCCACCAGGTGGCTTCTGGTCAAGAAGTGAGAATAATCATTCTGCTGGTGATCGCATCCTTGAGGACAGTGACCATCCACGCTTCATTGCTTTCTTCTATCTCAATGCAGGTGCATTTGTGGCATCTATTGTGATCATCCTTATGCTCCTGAACAAGAGTATGAGCAAGAAGGTTACAAAACACCGTGTCTTGCATATAGTTATGATAGTTGACTTACTTTCCCTAACCGGTGCCTTTGTCATGGGAAGCAGCAGGGATGCAAAGAAGTCTATTTCCATATCAGTGTTACTGTGTCTTGTTCTTGCTTATGTTGCTCTGCATGTTCTGATAGCAATTCATGTAATCCCTCCAGAGTGCAAAAGGCAGCTTTCAGATAAACTAAAGAACTTCTCTTGTGGAAATGTGTGGTCAGCTTTGCCTCAGTTATGCCAAAAGCAGACAGGGAAGAAAACTAGTCCAAAGGAATTGGAACGCAGGCGTAATCTACTACTGACACTTGCTATTCTAGCTGCAACTGTCACATACCAAGCTGGCATCAACCCTCCAGGTGGTGTATGGTCTGATGACAAAGATGTCAGTGGCACACCAGGAAACCCAGTCCTTCAGGACAACCATCGAAGGAGATATGATCTGTTCTACTACTCAAATTCAGTCTCATTTGTGTCATCTGTTGCTATCACAATATTACTTGTGAATAAGGAATCCTGTGAGCATGGAATCAAATCTTACGCACTGCGAGTGTGTTTGGTGGTGGGTTTACTTGGCCTCTTGATTGCATATGCCGCAGGAAGCTGCAGGAATAGAAAGCAATCCATCTTTGTCATCGTCATTGCCGTGGCTGTTCTCATATCCCTTGTGATTCAAGTCCTGCTATCTTCCATGTATGAAACACTAAGAAGACCATTGGCTAAACTTATGGAACGTCTGCAGAAACTTGTGGAATATCTCCAGAACTGGGTTTTTGGAACCGAGACGGTTAGACGAGAAATTACTTCCGAGTCACCGGAAACTAAAGATTGTGATGAACAAAAAGCAAGAAAGAGGCATAAGTATCTCATGCTTATTGCCACTTTAGCAGCCTCAATCACATACCAAGCTGGTCTGAACCCGCCTGGTGGCTTCTGGTCTGACGACGACATCCATTTTGCCGGCGATCCACTTCTCCTTGATATTAACCACCTACGCTACAAGACATTCTTCTGCTTCAATGCTATCTCCTTCATGGCATCTATTGTTGTGATAATGCTTCTGCTGAGTAAATCTATTAGGAAGAAAGTTGTCCCACTTGAGGTATTGCTCTTGATTATGATACTGGACCTGCTATCTCTCATGACAGCTTTTGCTGCAGGAAGCTGCCGGAAACTAAGTACCTCAGTCTATGTCTTTGTGCTAGTAGCTGGTGTAGTGATATATCTTGTGGTTCGTATTGTTCTGTCAAGGGCTATTAAAAAATATCTGAGAAAGTGGAAGATAAGTGGGCTTTTCTGCTCGAGATATACTAGTTGTGTTTCAAGCACAAACACAGCAAGGGTACAAAGAGAGCAAGTTTGAAGAAACCATCCCTGCTGTTATTAAGTCAGTATATCTTCTTTTTCTGTAGCGCGGTGCAAAAAAGCCTCACCACTCTTTGTGTGTTCAAATTTACTTGCAGGATGGTGGTGTTGTATGTTACTAAACAGTCATTTACGAAAGTTGAATTTGGACTAAACCATGTTAATATTTTTGTAAGTGTCATGTAATCCGCTGGATACTTCATGAAAGACCGTTGATTTTGTTTTTCATTATATGTTTCTGTGCTTTGTGTTTTTCTTTCTATGGTAAAGCCAGATCACCAAGATACTGAAAGGTTTATAGTGGCTTTAGAAACTAATAATATACATTTTCTCATCTTAACTAATGTTGTAGCGCCATTTGTTTCTTTCTCAACAAAGGTTTTTTCTGTTGCATTATTCACCATTATATGGGATGAAGATGTCAAACTTTAAATATTTGATGAATGGCAGCCAGTGCTTCAAACCTTGTATGTCCCTTTTTCTCTTTGCGCAGATAATCATCTAAAAGAAGGTGATAGTGTCTCGATCGGGTTTTGTAATTTTCTCATTCATACTTGTTTCTAAAACAAACTGTAAAATATGTCTACTTCATTACCACGATCATGCGTGACGAAGATGTAGAGTTTGCATTGCCTACCTCACATGAGAGTATGACACTACTATTATTATGGAAGTTACTCTCTTAATCCCTTTGTGGTCGTTGAACAACTTTTAATCCAAGTATAGAAGAACCTGCGTGAACTTTCTGAAACTAGCTCCGCTCCATACGTTTTGGATTGTTGAAGAATATGTATTCTTTTTTACAGTGAGGCATTCCCTTCCTCGAATTGCACAATAGACTTCATGCATCTATTTCTCTTATGGCATGGTGATGTTCAAGAGAACTTGTGGTTTGAAGTGTTTGACAGTTTGCCATTTCTAAGCCTTGTAGTCGGTTTCTGCTGTGATTGCAACTTTTTTGTGCCGAGAGGCATTGCAAGGGGTTGGCCGCGCTGCGTGTGATAAAAGACCTGCAGACATGGCATGGTCCGGCAGGGTGCAGTGGGCGCATAGTCATCCGGAAAGTGGTAAGGTACCATCTTTCTCGTTCCGGCGGAAAGTGGTAAGGTACCACCTTTCTCGTTCCGGCACGTTTTCGTATCAGAAACGCGGGTACATTTTCGTCCTAATAGTATTAAAATTATTCTTAAACAACGTACTATATTCCATATTTTTCGATCCATCGATCTGAAAATTTCTGTGACTGTGGGTGGACGGCGGTGGCCGGGGCAGCATCCTCCATCCGTCGGACCCGGTCAACTCCGTCCGAGGTACTTTCTCCCGTGGGGCTGTGGCGCCGTGCCACTGCCTGAACCTCTGGGCCGGTGGTTCGCACAAGGGCTCCCATCGAAGCGGCCAACTCTTCCTGCCCGCCTGGGTGTTCGACGAAATGCCGGCCCGGGTCCCGGGGAACCTCACCGTCTCGTCCGTGCAAGCCAGTAGCGCTGGCTGCGACGGTGTAAGGCGCGGTCCCATGTTACGCAGCAGAAACGTCAATGCGGCGCAAGAGGACGTCCTCTGCTTATCGCAGCCAACAAATGGGACGACCTGCGGTGCGTGCCGGTCGCGCTCGCGCACCAGCCAGTCGGCCGGGACATGCCACTCGACCGGTCCGCCGATTGGTTTTGTCTCGACGCCGTGCTGCTGGTGTGTGCCGATCCGCTGGTGGCGCCTCCGCATTGCCTATCCGGCACTAAGATACTTACCACCAACTCGTCCATATCCATGCGTTCTTTTCTGGAACTAAGGTATCTATGCCCATATGGTATTAAGTTATTTAACAATGGAATGCATGTTAGTGCAAGTTGTTTATTTCACTGTTGCTTTCTTCAGATTTATTTGACGTCAAGAGATTGTCGGACTGAAATCCGTCAAGCGAATCTGTGGATGTTTTACTCATATAAGAAAAGTGTTCCTTGTTCATCAATAGAAATATTCTGCAAACTGATCTGGACGGCTCAATTGTAGATCTAATGGCGCAAAAAAGTAACCAGCCCAGAGTTGTTTTTGACTTGATGCTCTCTGGATTTGAGGTGGCCCTGCCATGTTCCGTATTTTTACGAGTGTGGATGAACTAGGCCAAGGTACGAGTAGCTTTTTTTCTTTAAAACGGAACCGGCAGGAGAACTGTATGTTGTATTAATAAGAAGAGGGAAAGACAAGAGACTTTAGCACTATATCATAGTTAGCACAAAGCAAGAAAAGCGCGGAGCACTTAAAACACACATGTGGACTCACACTCTACCAATAAAGTTGTGCCAGATGCTTCGCGCCGGCCATGGTCCACAACGATACCTCATCTCTGATTTTTGAGGTCACTGCGAAAGAGGACGCTTCTGTACGATTGAAAATGCGAACGTTGCGCTCCAGCCACACTTCCTAGGATACAAGAATGATTAGGGATTTTAAACCTTTGCGCGGAACTCCTTGTGTCCCGGCCAATGCTGACCACCACTGTTTGTTTCCAGTTTGTTGGGTGCAACGACGGTTCTACCAACCAAGTAGAAATATCAGTCCAAATACGCCTGGTGAACCTACGCTTAAAGAAGAGGTGCATTCCGGTCTTAGAAACCCTGCGGCAAAGAATACAGGCCGGGTTATACGTATAACTTCTCGCCTGTTGTATGATAGCGGCGGAGCCACTAGAGTTGGGTATTCCCATCTTCTAACTCCAAAAAAGAAAAGTTTAATTTTTTCCCCTATGTCAATACTGATAATTATAATTAAAGAAATAAAGGTACAAGTTCTTCAATTAATAAATTCTAAGATATCCATGAAACGAAAAGAACTTACAAAATGCATAAATAAAATTACATGGTAGCTCTAACTTTCTGTTGCTTCATGGCTTCTAAGGGTAGCTTTAACTTTTCTAAACCTTTCATCTCTACACATCTCAGTAAGGAAGAGTCTAAGTGCAGATGGAAGATGGTTCATCTCAATGCTTGAGAAATCACTAGGATAAAACTGAGCAAGCTTAATCAACTTGTCTTTATCCCAATTAGCAAAGTTATCTATAGGACTAAATGCAGCCATGCACATGAGGAAATCCGTGTTTACCTTGTCAAACATTTCATTAAGCTCATGTAGTTGTCTATCAATGACACTTAAAAACATATCGATTTCTTCTTCATTTTGCAACTTTCTAAGATCTACATAAAGACATACACTGATTCTATCATTGTTTGAAGGAAGGACACGTTCAGATAGGTCATACGCATAGAGGATTGATGTGCTCACCACACCTGGGCGTTGGCCCTCCGCCGGTCGGCCGCTCGCCGCTCGCCCCTCCTGGCCTCCACCCTCGGCCCTCGCGAGTCGCAGCCTCGGCGCCTCGCCTAGTCCTCAAGCCCTCCTGGCCGCAGGCAGCCGCCGGCGGCCGGCCTTCTGCGGGCGCGGCAGGACTGGGACTGGGGCGCGGAGGCAGGGAGCAGGACGGCAGCCGCTGGGCGCCTTCGCGCCGCGCGCCAGCCCCTAGGGTTCTTGATTTAGGGAGGGGTTCCAATTTTGCGATTTGGGGGCAGTGCGGCAGGGAGAGTTCCGTGCATGCGTTACGCGAATCGAGAGGGAAAGAGAGGTTTCGTGGGCGCCAGGGCTATACATCGATTGTGCGACAAACTGCGATCCGTCACCTGAACCGTGGCAGACGGGCCACCACGGGGAGTTGCCCAATAAATTTAAATTTCTGCCAGCGCAGATTGTAGGTCTTTTTATGTACCGGCAAGTTGCAGTCTAGTTACGTTGTCCACGTAACATGCATGTCGATATTTTAGCCCAATAAAATGGATGGAGCTCCTAAAATAAATTTCAAGCAGCATGCATGCACGCAGCTTCGGCCCAATAAATCTTTGCATGCAAAGCTTTTGCTTTTTTCTCTTTCCTTTATTTTTTTCTTCTCTATGTTTCGTCTTCTTTTTCCATTTTTTTCTTTCTTCTTTACTTTATTTCTAATCTAATCATACATAATACTTCGATAGTCTGTCTTTCTTTCTTTCCTCTTCTCCTCTTGGTTTATTTTCTTTCTCTATTCTTTTTCTTATGTATATTCCTTTTCCTTATTATTTCTTTATAAGTTTGTGGATATTTTTTCTTGGTACAGTAGCTAGCAACAATTACTAATAAATTTTATATTTTAAATTAGTTTACCACTAGTTGTTGCTGATGACTCATTTATTTACTATGATGACTCATTTATTCACTATGCATTTCTTCTTCATGCAAAATATTTATCTGCGTGTAACTAATTTATTTGCAACACCAAATTATTTGTTCGCTTTGTAGATTAAATTGTCCCGTAATGTTGACTCATTTGTTCGCGATATTTATTTTTTATTATTTATCTTATACAATCAAATGTTCGCGATGCGTAATATTTTGTTCGTTGTATATTATTATTTGTTCGTTATGTTTAACTTTTTGTTCATAAAAAAATCATTTATTCATGTTTTTAAAATATTTGTTCCCAGTATACCAAATTCATTATTGAGTATTAAAAAAATATTTTTTAAAATACCATACAAACATAGGCAAATGTGGTCTTGTTTTGAAGATCTTGTCATAAGAAAGATAATGGTTCAATCAAAATTTAATTTGGATGCTCGGTTTAATACTTATAGGTTTTTTTATATCAAATTTGCATGCATGTGGGTGACGTCATCATCCCTATCCTCTTTTGCATGCATATAATCTTTCCTCGTTAGATGGAAGTATAACACGCAAATAGTCAATCATAAATGGGCTTAATTGCAGCCCAAAATACCATCCGCCGGTGCGCTTGAGCCTTCAGAACCATCACCTCAAGCGATATATAATCGTACCCTTTCGTGGGGGCTGGTGGGGTGTGTGGCCCTTTGATGGGCGAGTTTTGCCATTGGGCTGCAGTGGCCTGGCCTGGTAGGGAGTAGGAGATGAGTTAATTTGAAGCGCTGGGCTACATTTAACCCAAGGGACGAAGAAATATGCCTAAATTTATGTATATATGTGTATAAACTTGAAGTATACTTGATTTTTTTCAAAAAAGTTGGGTATTCCTGGGAATACCCAGGCATCACTGTAGCTCCAAGTCTGTCCACAATTCAGATTCTATCTTGAACCGCTAGCCAACTGAAGAATTTGCATTTTGGAGGTGCCCAAGCCGACCAGATGATTTCGTTGAGGTTTGTGCTTATCGCCCCTATGAATTGCGCATGGTAAGCTTAGCTTGTCGAGAACTGACCGGACTTGTTAAGATTCCATGAGATTTCATCCTGGATGTGCGGCCTCAAGTTCACCTGTTGAACATTCTTCCAAAGTTGCACGAATTCCGCAAATAGTCGTGCGGAGAAAGACGGGTGCAGGAGGTCCAAATCCTTGATCCATGTGTTGCCCGTTAATGCCTCCTATAACGTTCTATTTTTTTTCTTTGAGATTGTGTAGACGGATGGTGCCAGGTCCTTTGGACGGAGGCCTTGAATTCATGCGCTGTTACAAAAAGATATTTTCTCTCCATTTCTAATTGTGATGGTTGTTGCTGCCGCAAAACGATGCTAGTCCGTTTCATTGCAAGGAAGCTCGTTGCCGACCCAAGGCTTGTCCTCCGGATTCCAAGCTCGCCATAGCCACCTGAGGCGAAGTGCTCTCGTGAATTTACCTAGATGTAAAATACCTAAACCTCCATTTTTCTTTGATCTCGCAGCCCGTGTCCAATTCACCTTGCATTTGGCCCCTGTAATTCTTTCGGTGCTGGCCCAAAGAAATTGTTTGCGCCTCGCGTTGATGTCTTGCAAGGTTGCCTTTGGTGCTCGCAGCGCTGTCAGGAAGTAAACAACCTATGATGTGAGGACTGCTTTGACCAATGTGAGCCGTCCAGCGTAGTTTAGGTTCCGGCCATTCCAACTATTGTTTGCCACCGTTTTATCGGCGAGCGGTTCAAAATCCACCCTTCGCAGGCGAACGGTGGTCAAGGAGAGGCCCAAGTACTTGATTGGGAATTGTGTCCTTTTTGCCGGCAAATCCATAAGAACAGACGTGATGTTGAAGCCATTGCAACGGATGGGCACCACTGTTGATTTCTGAAAATTTGTCTTCAACCCTGTTGCCTCTCCAAACAGCGTATGCAGCTTTGCAAGGGCGGACACTTCTTCTTTAATTGGTGCTAGGAAAAGTGCGGCATCATCAGTATACAGGGAAATTCGGATACCCGGTGTTCGGCCTCTGATTTTACTGAATAGCCCCCTTTCTATTACCAAGTCGAGGAGCTTTTGCAGAGGGTCAATGGCAATGACAAATAACAGTGGTGAGAGAGGATCGCCTTGACGCAGACCGCGGCCATGATGGATTGGCCGCGTTGGAATTCTGTTTAGCAGTACTCGTGAGCAAGAGGTTGAGAGGAGGCATGCTATCATCTCCCTCCATCGGGCAGGAAAACCCAACTTCTGCATTAGAGTTAGCAGGTAGTCCCATCTCACATAATCAAAAGCCTTGGCGATATCCAGCTTGAAGAAAAGGGTTGGGGTTTGATTTCTATGAAAGCATCTTGCCGTGTTCCTAACTGGTAAAAAAGTTGTCATGGATACTTCTCTTCTTGATAAAAGCGCTTTGATTCGTTGAGACAATCCTGTTTGTGTATGGGGCGAGACGGAGAGCAAGTGCCTTTGTGATTATCTTGACAAAGGAGTGAATTAAGCTGATTGGTCGAAACTCCGTTATCGCAGTAGCACCCTCTTTCTTTGGCAGCAGGACAATGTTGGCTGACTTGACGATTCGTAAGCTGGAACATCTGAGGGAGTAGATGGAGTTTGCTGCTGCGATGATGTCATCTTTTATGATGTCCCAACACGACTTGATAAAGGCCCCCGTGAATCCATCCGGCCCTGGTGCCTTGTCCGATGGCATTTGGTTGATCACATTTTTAAGCTCGTCTTCCGTAAAAGGCACATCTAATCCCCTTAGATCATGTTGTGTAATGCCGAGGGAATCCCATTTGAGGTTGGTGGTCCCTTGCAGCGGGCGTCCCATGATTTCATCAAAATGTGTTTGGATTACTGGCACCTTCTTCTCATGTGTGACCGCCTAGCCTCTCCCATTTTTTAGCCTTTGTATATGATTTTTCCTTCGTCTGGTGTTTACCCTCCTGTTGAAAAAACTTATGTTTGCATCTCCCAGTTTGAAATTAGTTGTTCTGGACGCTTGCTTTTTCCTCTTTCAACTGCCGCCAAGCCTAGAACGCGGGTCTTCAGTTTCTTTCTCAGGTGTAATTCTCCTTCAGACAATTGCCAGCGTTCTTGCGCCAAGTCTAGCCTTAGAATGATCTCAAGTGCCATGTGCAGCTGTAGCTTTGCATATGAAATAATAGAGTTACTTCACTTTCTTAGGGCCTTAGCTGTTTCTCCCAGTTTGTGATAAAGCTTGTGGAAGGGCTCATGGTTTACTGTCCCATGCAGCAGCCACGACTTCGCGGAAGTCCGAAGTTTTCAAACTTGAAGGAACGCGGCCGTCGCGGTCCACTTTGGCTAGACAGGAGAATTGGGCAATGATCTGATAGGGAGGTGGACAGAGCGTGGAGCACATGCATGTCGAAGACTGTCCCACTCGGCATTGCAGAAGACACGATCCAACTTTGCCAAGGTGGGGTTTCTCCTCTCGTTGCTCCAAGTGAAGTTCCGGTTTTGTAATCTGATTTCCCTAAGATCACACTCCTCAAGGGCGTCACGAAATTGTCCTATTAGCCTGCGATTTAGGTTGCGGTTGTTCGTGTCGCTCGCATTGTAGATCATGTTAAAGTCACGTAGGATTAGCCACTGTATCCCCCCCCCCCCCCCCCCCCCCCCCCCCCATCGGTTTGGTATTGGTCCTTGAGGAAAGCTTGTTTTCTTGTGTACCTTGACGGCCCATAAATAGCAGCGAGGAGGAAGGAATTTGAATTTGCTCGCAAGATGATCGTTGCGGAGATATGGATCTCCTGAATGACTATTGTTCCTCAGGTCTACATAGTTGTCATTCCACGGCAACAAAATTCCTCCTTGTGTCCCGCTCAGTCCGCCAGCAGGTTTGTACGCAAAGTTGTTAAGACGATGCCCTCCCTGGTATGATGCTGTGAACTGATCAATGGTGCTCAACTTTGTTTCTTGAAGACATGCAACGTGACAGAGTGTTGCAGCTAGCAATTCATGAACAGCATCACGGCGTGCAGGCCGATTTAATCCTCTAACGTTCCAGCACAAAATGTCAATATTTGGTGCTGTCATTTTGAAATATGCAGAGGCACACAGCAGGCAGGCACGCCCAAACAGAGAGCACGGGCGTGGCCGGTGATCGTCGCAGAACAACAGCGCCAGAAGGAGTGGAGCGACACAATAATTTGTAGAGTCTGGAAATACTGGTTTGTATACAGCTCGATTTACGTCTCCCTAAGCTCGAGTACATGGCATGGTTATCGCTGTTGGGACTAGCGAGGTAACGGTTAATTACCTTGTATCTGTGTTGCTGTCCTTTGGGGAATTGACATTGACTTCACCAAGTCTCCTCCCTTTGTCATCATCTTCAGACTCCCGCACCAATAGCAGCTTCGTGAAGTCTTACAATCGTGTTCACTGGTCTGATCTCTGCAGCCAAGCCATCTGTCGCCCTGGATGCAAGGTCAAACTTCCAACCTCAGCTTGGAGCAAGAGCAACCATATCATACAGCTTCATGAGCATTGTGATGTCTTCCCCGTAGGTACCATCTCCTTATTCATCTTGTGTGTTTACTTGTTTGATTGATAGACATGGATGTAACTTAACACCTCCAACACCCTAATATGCTTCGGTTAAGGTCAAGAACTATCATGCGGGATCTGGTGTGACTTGACCGACTAATGATCGTATCCTTTTAACCTGTTTTGGTATATACGATGGGATTTATCTAGTAAAATACTTTATTACTACTTTCACTTAGTTCGTTCCTCAGCCAGAGGAAGCATACACAATAATTCATTGCCACTGTTTTCTTTGCTTTTATTGTCGGATACTCTTTCGCCATTCTTCACTTTGTGAGCCGTTCTTGTCCAGGAATCAGAACAAACCTCGAATAACCTTTGAACCTTTTAGATACCTTCTCGCATCAAAAGAGCTAATTTTTCCTCTACTGCAAGTGCAAGGATAGAGAGGGCAGCTGGGACTTGTACTTAGTTGGGAGCCTGCCATATGGCAATCGTGCAACACTCACCAGGACTAGGCAATGGCACTAACAATGAGACAGGTAACACCCAAATTGGTTACGAGGACCTGTGGAAACTGAGGAAGTATTTGGTACTGCTGGGAACCTTAGCAGTCAGGGGCTGTTTGGATCCAGAGACTAATTGGTCTGATGACAGCGATGTGAGTGACACACCAGGCAACCCAATTCTTCAGGATAACAATCAAGTACGGTATGATGTGTTCTACTTCTCAAATTCAGTATCATTTGTCCTCTGTAGTTATCACAATCTTACTTGTGAATAAGGAATCCTTTGAGCATGGAGTCAAGTCCTATGCTCTGCGATTGTGTTTGGTGCTCGGCTTGCTTGGCCTCCTCATTTCTTATGCTGCTGGAAGCTGCAGGAATAAAATACAATCTATTTTTGTTATCGTCATTGCTGTGGCTGTTCTATTATCACTTGTGATTCAAGCCCTTCTACCTCCATTGCATGACACACTAGGAGAACTATTGGATGCATTTGTCAAATTTCTTCAGAAGTGGGGTTTTCTTACCAAGAAGGCTGAGCCAGAAGTTTCTTCTTTTGAGATTATGGAAAAAGTTCCAGCCTTGATCATTCACATGCGAATGACTACAGCCAAAAGAGTTACAAGAGTTCTTAGACTCTGAACCTCAATTGAGGGATTACACAAAACAAGAAAGAAAATTAGAAGACTAAGGCCCCGTTTGGTTACGGAGGGTTAAAGTTTAGCCCCGTCACGTTAAGGAGAATCTTGCCATTTAGGAATATTAAATAAAATTAAAATTTTCGCACAAATGAGTGCTAATTCATGAGATGAATTTAATAAGCCTAATTAATCTATGATTGGCTACAGTGATGTTGCAGTAACCATCTGCTAATCATGGATTAATATACCTCATTAGATTCGTCTCGCGAATTAGCCTAGGGATTTTGTAATTAATCTTATAATTAAATTTTATTTAATGCTCCTAAATGACAAGATTCTCTTAGATATGACAAAGCTAAAGTTTAGCCATCCGGAACCAAACATCCTCTAAGCTTCAATCTTCTTCTTCGTTCCGGCTTCAACCTTGCAATGTCTTCACGCAACACCTATCCATCACATCTTTCGTCTGCTTAGAAACTTGATGTCCGGATCATGTGTTGCTTGCCAAATCTTTCACGTAAACCTCCGCCTAGCTCATGGGTGTGAGGAGATGTCGATATCACCTCCAGGGAGGGAGTGACATCACGAGGTGTCACCGATGTTGACGCTAGCGTAATTGCAAACAAGAATTTCCTCAAACGGTTTTCCGTAGCACCCTGCGCCAATACAAACCTGCAGATAGCGTATCGGCAAAGCCACCAACGAGAGAAACGGCGCAAAAAAAGTCGCCATTGCCGGCCGGCGCAGGGCCGGGCTGGAATTTATCCACGCTCTGCGCTCCCCCGTAGCCACCTCCGCCATCAGCCACCATGAGTGCCTGCACAGCGATGCCTCAATCACATATCAAGCTGGTCTAAACCCACCTGGTGGCTTCTGGTCTGATGACAACGGCCATGTTGCAGGCGATCCTCTCCTCCATGATATTAATAACCGACGCTATATGACATTCTTCTGCTTCAATTCGTTCTCCTTCATGGCATCTATTGTTGTGATCATGCTGCTGCTTAGTAAATCTGTAAGGAAGAAATCTGTTCCCATTGAGGTATTGCTTTGCTTGGTTATGATACTAGACCTGCGGGCTCTTATGATAGCTTTTGCTGCTGGAAGCTGCCGGAAATTGAGGACTTCAGTATATGTCTTTGTGCTAGTAGCTGGCGCGGTGATTTCTCTTGTGTTTATTATATTTTTAACCAGTGCTATTGCAAAATGTCTGAGAAAATTGAAGAGAAGTACCTGCAATGCTAATTCATTAAACTGCCACTTCTTTGATGGCAAAAATAATCAAGTACCTGCTTCACTTCTGATCTTGTGCTGTTCAATTTGGTTTGCATGGTTATAAAAAAGATGTTCCTTGCATTTTATATTGCCAGAGATTTTATGTGTTTGATAATTGACACTATACAAATGAATACAAATGATGATTGCTCTGACACACCAGTTCGTCGTAATACAAATGGTAGTCCAATTTGAGCTAAAGATTGAGTTTTCTCGGTTTAAGGGAGGACCAGTACGTTTATTGTCTGTATGGCAAGCTCAACCTAATGGATCCCATTAGAGTCAAAATATACCGTGTTGTGAACTACACCTACAAATATGCTATGCATGAATGAAATTTGTTGCTTGTGCATACGGATACAGCCCAACATAATCCGCCGTATACAACATTAACATGATTTTTTTTTCTCAGAGGGAAGGCCACAGAGGGGCCTCCAGCACCGGGGCTCGAACCCAGATCGCCGGCTTGGAGGCTGGCTCAAGGAACCACTTGGGTTCACCAGCCCCTCGGCAACATTAACATGATTGATTGTCTGGATTAGCATTTGGGCTGCCTCCTCCTGCCTGGCTCTACACCTGGGACCAAACACACGTCTTGCATGCGTTGGGGCTAGCTGTCCGTGGCATGGAACTCCACAAACCAATCACATCTTTAGTTTTGTTGTTAGCTGCATACTATTTGGCTATATTCTATATCCTTGATCATAATTTCCATAGCCGATCCAAAACTCTAATTAAAGTTTCGAGAAACCTCCTCTACAATAAGGGAATCTGATCAATGGGAGTGCACCTTATGGATTTTAGTACCGTTTTCAAGCTTTGGATCGTCTGGTTCCGCAAATTCAAAAATTTTGCGGTGAGACACCGCATTTGAACCCGCTAGTTTGAACTTAAAAAGCAACGTGACGGAGACCGAACAAAATAAGCAACTAGGGTGCTGAATGGGACGGCCTGTACTGTATTGTACTCGGTCCATACGGCCAAATTAGGGTTCAACGGATCCGGACATGGTATAGTAAAAAAATCTACTACTGTAGCAAACAAAACGAGCCTGCAAAAAGTTCTGACCGTGCCCGGCCAAATTCATCCCGGCACGGCACGAACCTGCAACTCGTTACCAGAGCTTGCTGCCTCGGTTCCGCTGCTGTCCACTGCATTTGGGCTCCGCTAGGGAACGCGTAACTGGACAATGCTTTACTGAACTTTCTGCAGGTAGGAGTACAAATGGAATCTACATTTCAAATGATATAGGAGTAAGGCTAAAATGCTGTTGGCTGTATACACTCCCCATATCATCTAGCAGCCAACAATATAGCCAATGCATATAATAGGCTGGCTAAGAGGTTGGCTGTATTTAAGATGGAGATATTTAATGCTCATGCAATCTATTGCGATCATCATCTTTATGGTCAGCACATATATATACTCAACACATGGTAAATCAACTGTCAGCGCCACGGTAATGGGGTCGCTCAGCTCTGGACAAATCAAGGATAAGTAGGTTAAAAAGCTCTCCTAGTCTGTTAACAGTAATAGGCCAAACTTAGACGCCTCCTAGAGAACCCGAGACCGGGGGAAGCTAAGCGCCTCTCCGGGATGGGACGGTTCCTTCCCGAGGCCTGCTACAACCGGGCGAGGTCCGTGGGCGGCGCGCCTTCCCCGTAAAACCACATGATTAGGGGGAAGTGTGCTCTCAGATGGCGCGACGACCGGAACAGAGGGGGACTTCCTGCCCGGGTCACGTCCCGTCATCTGGCAATGGACGGTGGGGGGAGCTCCACCACTTACGCCGCCCGTCACATCGGACAGGCATGGAGAAGAGCGCCGACGACCTAGAGTGGCGAACGGGAAAGACCCCTAGCAATGCACAGAGCTCGGGAAGGACCTCGAGGCATCCCGGAGTCCCTCAAAGTGGATCCTGGGTCCCGACAGTCCTAGCCCACGACGCAGAATCCTGTCTGGCAGGCGGGCACCACTTGCAGCCCCGAGAGATGCGCAGGCCCCGGGAGAGACCTCAGGGTATCCCGGGGTCCCTCGAGGAGGACCCCGGGCGACGAAAGTCCTAGTCCACGGCGCAGGATCCTATCTGGCGGGCGGCCGCCACTCGCAGGTCGGCGCCCCTCAGAGGGCGCCACACTCACACTCAAGGCGGTACGCCTCCCCCCGGGGCGAAGGCTATAAGTAGAATAGATGGGCAATGTGTAAGGGAGATCGGATCTGGTCAACCCTAACTTAGATCCAACTGAATACAACTATCAACACTGCACAAGACGTAGAGTGTTACGCTTACAGCGGTCCGAGCCTGTCTAAACCACCTTGTCACCCGGTCGTCACACGGTCATAATCTTATTGCGTGCTACACCCCTGGCCGAATCTTTAAACGGGGATTCCCACGAATCCCTGCTTGCGGTATTCACCCACCGTCACTAGCACACGGGATCGGAAGGAGGATAGGACGCAACAGCTTCTGCGCCTGTATCCAGCTGGCAGCGGCGGAGCCAGCATTTTGAAGTTGGGTATTCCGTTTCCAAGTCAAAATAAAATGCTCAATCGATAGCCTACCTTCCGTGTTTTGAGTTCGTAAAGTTCATCAATTAATTTCTTCTTCAATTTGTAGAGCTCTACAATATACAGAAATGGCACAAACACTAACTAAATAAATTAAGCTAGCAAAATAAGAAAATGAAATTTTGCTGAGTCAATACTCTCTCGTTCGATGCCAGACTGCTGTTGGGCATTGGCTTGCGGCCCTAGCACCCTTGTGCCAATGCTCCTGCGCAGCTCTCAAGAGGCTCAGCTCCAAGCTTTTGGCGGCCAGGCCCCTCTGTTGGTCGGCTGTGCTACCACCGGCTGCCTCTTGCCGACACTCACAGTTCGAACCTCGGGTGTAGTCACGTAGGGTGCTCCCACTGCTCCGGCGGCGCTGGCCCTCGTCGCCGCGCTCCGCTGGTGGTCGTTCGCGCCATCATGGCATAGGTCTGGCTCAAATCAATTGGGAAATGAGCGAGAGATGCGCTGCACCCCTGGATGTGGTTCTGTGGCGATTGGCAGTGGGCTCGCTTGCGGACTGCGAAATTAGGTGGGCCGAGGGAAGATTGGGATTATGAAACGGAGTATTTGGCTCAACATAATTTATACTCATGCATATATGTGAGATATACTCGATTTTTGCTGGAGAAAGTTGGGTATTCGAACCAATATAGCTCCGCCCCTGCCAGCTGGGAGCTGACGTTTTCGTCTCGAGCCGCGTGATTCAGCCGGCGGGTGATGGAGCGCCCGTTCCGCTTTCTCTCTCCTCTTCTCTTTCTGCCACCAGAAATTTCTCTAACGTGGACGTGCATACCATACCGCCCGTCTCGTTGGCACCATAATACTTGCTATAACCGAACCGACGACCAGGAAATCCGACAAGATCAGGCCGTTTGTCGATGAAACGATTTGTTTCTCAAAGGACATCCGGCTGGATTTTGTTGCTGCAGTCGTTTTTGAAGAAAAAAGAATTTTTTTCTTGTAGGAACAGTCGAAGGCAGCCGGGCGCCCGGGCCGTGTCATTCGGGACAAACAGATGAGAGTGACCAGAGGAGGCCATGTCAGCTGGAGTCCGCCAAACATCGAATCATTGTGCGGTATCCTTGAACGAATCCTCGGTCAAATGCGACGCTGACTCCATCCATCCGCCCGCGCCGGCAGGTGTCGCCGGACTCCGCTCCTCCGGCTTGGTTCGTGGATTCGCCCCCGTCCACTGCTTCGATCCATTCAGGTGAGATTTCTTCTCCAGTCAAGTTCTTTCACTAGGGACTCGCCGCCCGACCACCCCCCCCCCCCCCCCCCCCCCCCCACCCCCAACTTGGCCATTCCATTCATTTTCCTTTCCCCCCTTTGCTGTCCTTGCAATGCGATTTCGCCGCCCAGTAGATCTGCGTCGCCTGGACTGGACGGGTTCGTGCCTCTCTCCCTTCCTTCGGTCCTTCCCTCCCTCCTCCGTACGATATGAGCTGCAATGATTTTCGCGCCTTCGCAGAAAGAAGAAAGGGCGTCCTCCGCTTTCGGGCCGTCCTTTAATTTTTCTCGCTTTCGTTCCTCGCCCTTTCCGCCAACAAAAGCTCGCCTCTTGATGTGACCGGAGCCATCAGTAGAATAGCACCCCTTGCCGCGCCAAAGGGGCGTGTCATTGATCTCCAGACCTCTCTGCTTACGTGTTTCACCGGCGGCATTGCGCCCGCAGGAAACTAAGCAGAGGGCCTAATTCTGGTGCGGGTGATGGTGGATGGGAGCCACCGTGCTCCCCTTTTCAGAGCAAAAGATGGCGCCTTTGACAGGACAAGCCATCTTTGTTGATCCCTAGCGCTTTGTTTATTCGCGGTGTGGGGGAGTGCTGGATCTGTAGGGCTGTATGATTGCGGTTAGTGGGAGGTTGGGCAGGCTCGGCGGTTTATTAAGGCCATAGGAGTCAGACATCAACCGACTTTTTCAGTTTGGGGGCGATGAACTCTGCACATGTGGGTGTACAGTGTGCATCAGGTTGTGAGCTGAGAAGTCTCGCTGTGTTGGAGGGTGGACGGGGCTGGAGGTTATTTCTTGATTTCGTTTTGGTATTAGGTTTTTGTTTTCTTTTTTGCTCATGGACTTTATTAATTTCTGTTCTTGTATGTCGACTTATTGTATCTTTATTCTTCTGTGCAGGTTTTTCTGAATCGAAGGTTGCATTTCAATTATCCAGTGCAGTGCCAAGCTTGAATCTCTGATTAAACTGTGCTTGTAGAAGATCTTTTGTACTCTGCAGACTGATTCAGTGTATAATTTGGTCTGTGAGATACAATGGCTACAGAGGCATTGCCTCAAGCACCCCCAGCAGTCCCTGACATTCAAACTCTGAAGCTGCATTCTCAGATTGGTTCCTCTTTGGAGGCTGCTAGGCTGAATAAACCCAGCACATCGGTGCCAAGAAAGCTGCCTGAACTAGATAACTTGAGCAAACCAAGTTCTGAAGTGGAGTCTAAGGAGCAGAAACCAAACCACCTTCCAAATGAGTCAGTTGATCGTACTACTTCAAACAAGATTTCTGCAGAGCTCATCCAAGATAAAATGGTTTCAGTGTGCCCTGTGGATGAAGAGAAGAAAATTGTGGACCATGATAATACAGGGAGAAGCTTGAAATTATCTTCGATATTGGATAAAGAGTGTAGTCTAACAAAGGAAAATGAAAGTGGCAGGCTGATCAAAAGATCTGAGACAGGAGAAAGAGGAATCAGTAGCAGATACAGGCCAAGCAATAGCAGTGATATCAGTGATGAGAGCTCGTGTAGCAGCATCAGTAGCATCACTAAGCCTCATAAGGCAAATGATTCACGCTGGGAGGCAATTCAGATGATCAGAACCAGAGATGGGATCCTTGGGTTGAGCCATTTTAAGCTGTTGAAGAAGCTAGGCTGTGGTGATATTGGCAGCGTGTATCTTTCAGAATTAAGTGGAACAAAGAGCTATTTTGCAATGAAGGTCATGGACAAGGCATCGCTTGCAAGTCGTAAAAGGTTACTTCGATCCCAGACTGAGAAGGACATCTTGCAGTGCCTGGACCACCCCTTTCTTCCTACATTGTATACCCACTTTGAGACTGATAAATTTTCATGCCTGGTTATGGAGTTTTGCCCTGGGGGAGACATGCATACCCTTCGGCAAAGGCAGCGTGGCAAGTATTTTCCAGAACAAGCTGTCAAGTATGTCTGATTTATTATGTCTTACCCCCATGCAAATGATAAATAGGTGGCATAGAGGAGACAGTATGGCTTATTTTGAGTAATTTGTGGTGGAATATGGTCTGTATGGTATCCACTTGGCTGCATAATCTTGTGAAGTCAGCTAATATGAAATAAGTATATGCAAAGTTAGAATGCATGAATAGGAATTGATATAATTAATTAATTTACTGCAGCTTACATCCATATACCTTACTAAAGGCACCAAACAGCATAGAACAAACCCAATATATTATACTTCTTGAATTTGTCTATTTAGCAACTTATTTATTTATTTATGCTACGTGTAGTGCTTGTTCTTGCTGCACTGTTGAGCTGCTTTACTTATATTACATCTGCTTGTGAACTACAGATTCTATGTAGCTGAAATTCTCCTCGCGTTGGAGTACTTGCACATGCTTGGTATCATATATCGTGATCTCAAGCTGGAAAATATCCTTATCCGAGAGGATGGACACATCATGCTTACGGATTTCGACCTCTCCCTTCGCTGAGCAGTGAGCCCAACGCTGATCAGGTCAACAAACCCTGATGCAGAATCACTTAGGAAGAACAACCAAGCTCACAGTGCTCAACAAGCTTGTGCTGAACCATCCTGCATGATGCAGCCATCATGTACAGCTCCCACGACATGCTTTGGACCGCGACTCTTCTCTAAGTCAAAGAAAGATCGAAAACCAAAGCCTGAAGTTGTCAACCAGGTCCGCCCATGGCCTGAGCTTATAGCAGAACCTAGTGATGCAAGATCAATGTCATTTGTTGGTACACATGAGTACTTGGCACCTGAGATTATCAAAGGTGACGGTCATGGTAGTGCTGTTGACTGGTGGACCTTTGGTATATTCTTATATGAGCTTCTCTTTGGAAAAACGCCATTCAAAGGCTCAGGCAACCGAGCCACACTGTTCAATGTCATTGGTCAGCCGTTGCGTTTCCCTGAGTACCCAGTTGTGAGCTTCCCAGCCAGGGATCTAATAAGGGGTCTTCTTGCCAAGGAACCCCAACAACGATTGGGTTATAAGCGTGGTGCTACAAAGATAAAACAACACCCATTTTTTGAGGGAGTGAATTGGGCATTGATACGCTGTGCAAGCCCTCCAGAGGTACCTAGGCCTTTTGAGATTGGGAGGCCCCCAAGCAGCCAGCGTTGACCTCAGAGACCGCTGCTTCTACTGGTGCTGCCCAGAAAGGTTCTGATAACTATTTAGAGTTTGGATTCTTTTAGAAGAATAGGACGACTTTTCTTTTGTTTGTAGCAATTGGATAAAGTAGGATTCTTGCATCTGTGTGTTTGCAGATGAATGTTAGGTAGAGTTTTTGTCCCTGTGAAATTGTTTCTTGGCTTTCAAAGTGAATGATTATTTCTGTTCCTCAACAACTCCTGTAGTGCAGCGTAAATTCCAGTTTTAGTTCTATGCATTTCATTCTGAAGTTAATGCTGCTCGACAATTCTATTGTCTTCTGTTGTATATTTGATGGATGCATTATAGTGTGCTTGGTTTGAATTACATTCTGTTACAAATCTTTTTGCTGACTGAAGTGTATGCTAGTACATTGCATTATAGTGTCTGATTCAAGTAATGCCGTGAATAAACTAATATCGCAGATCAATTTGCGCTTCCTTGTCTTGGCAGAGATGACTTCATATACTTGTCTTGATATCTCAGTAAAATTCACGGAATCGTCCTAATCCTTAAATAGCAGGTGTCAGCAAAAAATGTATGCTAGATATTGATATTTGCCATAATGTCCCAGTTCACTTCTCTCAGTCAGGTTTCTTTCTAGGATGTTTCTCTCTCTCTCCCCCCCTCTTTATTACTATCTTTTGTCCACATTAGAATATGTGTACCATTCTCCTGGCCGTACCAATAAATGGTATATTTCTTGTATTTGATATCGGGACCAGCTGAAATTACTAAGCTTTCTTCAGGGAAAGCATACTCTGTGCTTCATGTGTCTTTTACGTATCACATCATTTGTCTCTAAATTTTTCTGTAATCAGGTAGTCTTCATTTCATAAAAAAGAGCTCTTCAATCACAAGAAGAATCAGTGAAATGTTGAGAAGTTTCGAGATATACAGAACATCTCTTTGTACACAATAAATCAATAACTTAAAAAACGAAAGCAGTGAAAAACTGTTAATACCAAACGTATGTTGTTCAATCATGATTAGCATCTCAAAAGATAATAATGAATAATCATAGCGAGAAGCATCTCAAAAACTTTGTGATGTTCTTTCTCTGGGTTCACTGTCTTTTCTGTTACCATTTGCAGCTGTGTTATCATGATTTGGTGTAGATAATGGAGGTGTCAGTGTCAGGTTGTGGGATCTGCTGCTGTTGTTTACAGGAGAAGGTTACAGTGGTGGTTTTGCATCAGCAATCGTCTCTGTCATCACCTCTTTGCCATTGCAGATGATCTTGACTTCACAGTAGAGGTGCGCTCTTCTCTGTCCTGTTATTGTGTTTCCTCTTTTCAGCTACCGGTGTTCATTCCGATAAATATATTTGCATTAGCGGCAGGAAAATGATTTTGTACTTTTGTTGATTCCATGCTGCATGGTATATACCATACTGCGCATTGGATTTTGAAATTCCTAGTCCTAGCTGTTTATGAGCAGGACAGGAATAAGTTTGTGGATTGCATCAGTGATTTGGTTGTTCTCGATGTGATAAACATTGACGGTAGCCTGAATATATCAAAAGAATGATATTTGACTCTTCGATGTTGTCCTACAGCTACATATTATTAAGAGTAATATTAACTACAAGTGTGATCAGAACTTGGAGCTGTTCAAGAAGTAGTCCAGCTGCTTACCTGAAATTTGTGGCACTGGTTTAGGAATTTCTGCAGCATCTCTTGCCTCTTGTATCTCCTTGGTTCAAATAAATTTCAATCTGCTCTGTGCTTGCTAGGATCTTAGGCATCGTTCCTACTATTTCAGAGATCGAAATGCTATGTATGTCAGGTTCCCCACAATATGCGCCTTGTACTGTTTAGAGGATTAGATGCAACAAAACATTCAGAACCACTGCCCAGGCCATGACTGTAGAGCTTCAGAAAAATATCTATTTTTTCCTTTTTTTTTACCTTTCCTTCTGTAGGTTGCTGAATGACCTGAAAGTCTATTTTCATGAAGTGGTATAGCGTCATTGTGTTGAAGACTAGAAAAGCTGGCAGAATGGAATCCTACTGTGCTGATTTTGTTGACACTTCAGTGGCAGTCTAACATACATCACATCGCTTCCTAGTTTACGCCCTACTCTACGCCCGTCATCTCACAAATCTACTTTTTGGTGTCCTGTATGGTTCATGTATCCCGCTATCATTCACATCCTGGAGCTCTCAAAGGTTGTACATGATCTTTGAGAATACATTTGTTTAAATTTGTGCTCCTCAACAAGTTGTCCAGTGCATTGGTTAATTTTCCAATGATTCAAAATCCTTTAGTGCGGTATGAAGATCTAATTTATGTTCTATGCAACTATATTTGTCATCAGAAATTCTTGCAGTAACTATGTTTCATATTCAAGTTAATACTGCTCTGTTATTATCTGTACGTTCAGCCAATGCATTATTATAAATTAAATTTTATCACGTTCTAGGTCTGAACCGCAGGGTAACAAACCTTGCACTTCTATATCTTGGGCTGATGACTTCAAATACTTATTAAGTTGACCAGATACGATGACAGAACCAGCATTCATATCTCAATATAACTTACTGATTTGTCCTAATCTCTGAACAGCAGATGCCAGCAAAGAGAATGTGATTATGCTAAAAAATGGGTTGACTCTCTCCATTACGTTTCTACTAGAATGTCTTCATATATTGTTTCTTTCTTTATTACATGGACTTCTGGACACATGTATAATAGTGCATTCTTCTGGCAGAAAACTGTTGTGTATTTGTGTTGCTTCTGCTTGCTATTCTGATCAGCCCAAAATAGTAAGCTTCTTCAGAGGCAGCATACCTTTTAGTTTTATGCATATCTTACTCTTACCATGCTACCTCTATGTAGTTTTCAATATTTTACTAGTCATGTACAATTCTTCAATTCATCTCCTTAAGAAAACAGAAAAGGACATCTTAAATAAAAAAACATTTTAGTGAAATGCTAAAAAGTTTCCACATATACATGGAGATCTCCTTTTGTACACAATAAATCAATAACTTCTAAAAGCAAAAACATTGGCAAAACTTGTAACAGCAAAACATATATACGCTGTCCAATCATGATGCAATTACAATGTGCTAGCTGTGAAAAGTGACTGAAACAGCAATCAGATGGTAATCAAAACGAGAAGCATCTTAGAAACTTTGTGATTTTCTTTCGTTCTCTGCATTCACCGTCTTTTTCTTCACCATTTGCAGCTGCTTTATCATGATTAGGTGTAGACGACGGTGGTGTCATGTTGTTAGATCTGCTGCTGTTATCTACAGGAGAAGGTGATAGTGGTGGTGTTGGATCAGCAATTGTCTCTGTCGTCACCACTTTGCCATCGCAGATGATCTTGACTTCACAGTATACAGGTGTGCTCTTCTGTACCTGTCCTGCTATTGTGCTTCCTCTCCTGAGCTTCCTGTCCTCATTCCGACAAATTCAGCATATATTAGCAGAAGTGCAGGCAAACGATTTTGCATTTCTATTAATTTCATGCTATATGGTATAGGCCTTACCGTACATTGGACTTCGAAATTCCCAGCACTAGCTGTTTTATGTGCAGGACAGGGACAAGTTCAGTGATTGCATTAGCAATTTGATCGCTCTCGATGAGGTAAACATCAACGGTAACCTGAATATATAGAAAAAGAACGATATTTGAGTCTTCAATTTTGTCCCATGACTGAAAAACTTGTTCAGTGCTCAGAACTGTTAATGAACTGGTCCAGCTGCTGACCTGAAATATGCGGCACTGATCCAGGAATTTCTGCAGCATTTCTCGCCTCTTCGATCTCTCTTGGTTTAAGTAGGTTTCGATCTGCTCTGGGCTCGCTCGGCTTTTAGGAATCATTCCTACTATTTCAGAAATTGACGATATGTCAGGTTCCTCACAAAATACTAATTCTAACTGAATATTGCTGAAAGATCATCGGATGCAACACATGGACAGCAACACATTCAGAAAATTCAGCTCCTTTAGAAACAAATCCATGTTTTTGTTCTTTTCCTTCTGTTAAGTTGCTGAACCTGCTAGCCTATTTTCATTTGTCAGTGTCATTGTATCTAAGACTAGAAGCTTGGAGAATGGAATCCCACTGTGCTGATCTTGTTCACACTTTAGTGGCAGTCTAACATCACAATTGACATCGCATACTAGCATGCGCCCTACTCTACCAGGCATCTCACAGCTCCACTTTTTGGCACTTTGTATGGTACACGTATCTTGCTAGCATTCGCTAGCTGGAGCTCAAAGGATGTATGTGATCTTTGAGAATAGATTCTACGAGCTTCACTGAAGGAAAGATCATGTTTGGCTGCTGAAAATACAGCTTTATATCAAAAAGGAAAAAAAACATTAAGGTGGCACAGGTCACAACTAACGCATGATGGGTGGCTTTGTTCGTATCTCGGATCCTTTACAAGGTCCGCATCAGCCGCTTGGAATTTTTCTGTTGCAGCTTTGCGACGGTGCCAAACCTATTCTTAGGGGCAAGATGTTTACAAGGCTCCAAGGAAACTCCGGCGCATGAAGACGACACCTTTGAAAGTCCAAGAACTTCCCTTCGATCCTTCCATCACGACCATCTAGGTTCAACTAGTACGCCAAAGGCAGTTTTCTGGGACCCCAATTAATGGTGACCCGAAACGAGACTGCTTGTTTGCAAATTGCAACATTGTCCTCTTACTGGTTGTTGCAATAGTAGTCCTGATTTGACTCTTAATTTCCAATTGCCAAGAGAACGCTTTGTGTTCGAGTTCAGCTCAAAGGAAGAGTGGGCTATATTGTGACATTGGAATGGCCGATGTTGGTGAGGATACAAGCCTGAATGTAACCCAAGAACCGTCACAGGAAACACTAGTTTGATCTGATTCAATCCATTGGTACATGACTCCGGAAAAATTCTCGTGTTCTAAACGGCGCCATGCTAAATAACGCTAGCAAATCGGAGCAATGTTATGATCGTGAATTGAACCGAGAAGATGGTGAGGTCAGGAGAAGCAGCAGATGGGGGTAAGAGTAGTAGTGGAGATCGGTCACATACAAGGTGTGGGGATGCTGTTGACGACGGGGAAGACGTGCACGAGGTAGACGAAGCTCCGGGGCCTGGTGAGCCGGCGCAGCGCCCACGACAGCGCCGCCATGCTGGACCCGCCCTTGCCGACCGCCACGTACACGTCGTCGGCACTGCCGCCGGAGGAGGCCGCCGCTCCGCCGCCGCCCTGGCCCTGCGCGTCGCCGCCCGCCTGGCGCGTCTCCTCGGGCTCCAGCTCCTCGATCTCCCACGTGCCGCCGCCGTTGCTGTGGCTCGGCTGGCCGCCGCCGCCGTCCCGGCCGTCCAGATGCTGGGTGGCAGCCGCCTCGGCCATCGTGCGCGCGCGCGTGCCCAGCTCGGCGTCACCCACGTACGGAGGCGAGGATGGCCGGAGAATAATGTCGAGACGAGTAGGGAGCGAGGCGTCGCCGTCCGGCGCCTCGTGCCAGTGTGTCTTGATGGCGGGGAGATGTGTTTGGTGGCCAAGAAATCAAAGTGGTGGTGTTCGGATTTCTTACAGTTTGCATTTACATTTTCGAGGGAGGTGGTATGATTGTTTAGTTGCTCCGTTCCAAATTGTAGTTCGGTTTGGCAAATCAGATACATTTTATTATGTATATTTTATTATGTATGTAGATACAATGGATATCTAGATGTATAGTAAAATCTATATATATCTCTAGATTTGACAAAACGATCTAAACCTCTAATTTGGAACGGACGTAGTACATGTCAAGAGAAATACTAAATGGTTGGACACGTAGGAGGGTTGGCCAAACAGTAACAATGCTCGGTTAGCTGCGTCGATTGGTAGGGTAGGGTCGTCCCTGGCTTTGGTGTGACTGATCAATGGAAATGGCCGAGTCGCCTTTTCTCCTGGCCGGCTCCTAGAATCCTAGATAGACAGAGAGGTCCTTGTTCCTGTAGTCGTAGGACACACGAGGGGAGTGACAGGAGTGTGCAAAGCTAGTCACACCACCTTCTCTCCAGGCAGTAAAAATGAATGAACTGGTGAATTGACCTCACAGAAAGAAAAAGGATCATTGCAAGGTGGTTTCTGGCGCCGGGCCATGGACACGTCCGGGACTGTGTTGAGAAGAAAGGAAGAATAATACAGATACAGCACATCAGGCATCACGAGCAGGTGAGGGAAGCATCAGACAAATGCAGGGCGTGTATAGAATAATCGTGGATTATTGGTGAGAGCGTGGACCGGGAGCCGAATATGCTCGGGGATCGCGGCCGGATTCCTCTCCTCCTCCTCCTCGACGGCGCCCGGGCGGTCAAAGCCCTGCTGCGGCAGACCACATCTTTGAACCGTCCGCCGGCCGGAGACAGACCGGCATCGGCGACTTGGGCGAGGGAGGGAGGGAATGGAGACCCACGACGTGGACGCTGGACAGGACAGGACAGGACAGGCGGATTTCTGTTTCCTGCTGACAGGCCGCCTCTCGCCGGTGGTGGTGCTGGTGGTGGTGGTGGTGTGTGTTTCAGGATGAGGGAGGGAGGGGGAGGGGGAGGGTGAGGGAGAACAGGCGCGCGGGCCGGGCAGGAGCTACACGTTTTGTATGTATTGCTGCTAGGGTTAGGACAGTTTTAGGCCCAATGGGCTCTGAGGTAGCAGTGTCTGAACGGAAAAGGCAGGATAAGGCCCAGCTACGATATATGATGGTATAATTTAATAATTCCATGTATCATAGTCTAATAGCCCACTGGTTCTAATCATTACAGCCCACCAACAATAGATAGTAATACATAGGAACATGCTATTTTTTTCCTTTTGCCTTTATACATTTTTGTATATCTATACATGCTTCAATATTTTATTAAACTTCATTCAATGATCAGGGTGAAATATAAATCAACATTTCAGATAAACCACTTGAATACTTTATATGAAAAAGTTGAATACAATATCAGATAAACCACTTGAATACAATATCTTCAAAATGTCGAGCAAGTAAATTCAAAATGTTGGAACAATATTGTTACACCTCTGGTATTTAAAATAATCATTAACAGCTAATCATCTGCAAAAGCATACCACTAGCATGATTTATGTGCATTTTCGCATTTATTTTTTTGTGTGCTTCGAGTGCATGAATTGTTAATTCACAATTACAATTGCAAACTAAGTATGGTTTAAGCTATTTTTGCATTTAAATATTAATAAAAAACATTAAAAGGGTAAATATAAATTTTTATGCTCAAATAATGTTTAACATGTCAAATGCATGTGTTGACGCCAGATTTTGACACGTATTAAATCGGCGTCAGGAGGAGAAGATTGGCCGACGAAGCGGATCTGAAAGCTACAGTAAGGAATCGGCCGATCGGGGTAACAGTTGAAAATCGACCGATTGGTGGCGCAGCCTATGCCAACAGGATAGGATTATTCCAGAAGATCCTAGTCAAAAGCTGGTCAACACGGCAGGCTAAGTCGGCCGGAAAGCAATTAAAGAAGTTCTGACTGGATTAGGAAGCGGCGGCGGAAGATTCTGCGGGAGTCCGTTTTCTTTTTAAAGTTATTATAGATATAGTAGTTTTCCTGTTTTAAATAAGGTTGTAACAAGTCGTAATCGACCAGGAGTCTTAGTTTCAGGGTATAAATAGGAGTCGCTAGGGCTTTGAAAAACAACCAACATCAATCAACAAAATACTTCTACTTTTTACCAGTACTTTACCTTTCAAGTCGGCGACTTCGCCAATATTTTCTTCTTTCACGAGTTCGTACGGATTGGCAGGGCTGCATCAACCTGATCTCCGGCCAATTGGTAGGTTCCGATTATCGAGTAATATCCGAGCTTTAACTACGGGCGCATCGCTGTGGTTTCGTTTGGATTTATTCACAAGTTATCGATATTTACTAGAATTGCAAGTTCTACCTGTTATTCTAGTATTATCACTAGTTATCCAGCTTGAGATCAGGGTAATCGGCTTCGTCATCGTTCTCCTTCGATTCATCGCCATATAGCCGATTAGATCTGTTTCAAGTGTTGCCTCTATAGTAATTGTTTAGATTGCTCCAGCAGTTTTTACAATTACCATACGATCATCGGCTGACTCATAGCCGATCATCTCTACAGCAAATCGGCCGATTTACCGCCGACGCGCTCCTCAGGACAGATCGGAAATCCAGCCGATCGACGCGCCTGGAATTTAATACTCTATTTCCTTGTCAATCAACAGGTCAGATTGACTGGCACGCCGCGCGAACCGCACCAGGGCGATAACCCGAACAGGAGCTAAGCAGATTCTCCCGGGTCGTGTGTCCGACGCTGAAAACCCATCGGCCGATTCCTATCCGGCCGATTTTAGCGCCAACACACTTTTAGCACGCCCGGTGGGACCATCCAAGACCTGATATGTCGAACAACGCAGAAATCTCTGACAGCAACATCATTGGGGTCACAGAAGCTGATCTCAAGGACGACCAGAGGGAGGAATTGGCCAAACATCTAGAAGATTATAAGAAGATGTACCTCCAATCGTTCAGTCGTACCAGAAGCGGGGAAGCAGTTAAGAAAGCTCCTATTCCAGCACCTCGCCACATCACCATTGCTGAAGACTCGGGCAAGATGTCAGAGATGATTCAACAGTCCGTGTATCAAGCGTTCATTGACCAATCCTCGGTGATGAGCAACACGGTGTACAACGCCGTCGTCAACTCTCTGGCCAGCGGAGCCGCTCAAGGTTATCAGGGACCGGCATATGCCCCTCCAACTACCTTGCCGGCCAGAAGCTTACCCTACACATCTCAATCGGCTTCTCAGCCGATATTGACGCAGCGCGAAGGATACAGCTCTCCACCACTTCCGGCGTCTCCAAGATATAGCGGTGCACCATGTCTCCCGTCGCGAGTGCCGCTTCAACCCGTCCAGATGGCTTCGGTGCAAACACTGCCTACAAGCTCAGTGCCTTGGGGGGCATCAGCCACGACGTATTTCCCCGAGCCAGCGGACGGGCATCGCACTTACCCGTTCCAGGTGCCGTACCAATCGGCAGCCCGGCCAACGGTCTCCCAGTACCAGCCGATTTTACCAGAAATCGGCAGGGGGGCATCAGCCACGACGCATTTTCCCGAGCCGGCGAACGGGCATGGCACTTATCCGTTTCAGGTGCCGTACCAATCGGCCGCCTGGCCGACGGTCTCCCAGTACCAGCCGATTTTACCAGAAGTCGGCAGGGGGTCAAGCACTGTGGAGGCATTCAGAGCCGCGGCGCCAGCAGCAACGTACGAAGGGGGTGCGGACGCGTTTCGCCAGCAGTTATCTGTCGTTCAGCAAACTTCGCCGATTCATCACCTGGTTGAACCAGCCCTTCAACACGTGCCCGCACCGCGAACAACTGTTCATCAGCAGCAGGTGGATTGGACGGCAAGAATAGCAGAAGTAATTCAAGATCAGTTTGGGCTGAAGCCGAAAGTTCAAACTTATACTTACAAGACGCCGTATCCATCGGCCTATGACTCGTTGCCGTTCCCACACCGCTACAAGGTTCCTGATTTCACCAAGTTCTCAGGGACGGATGACACATCCACTGTGGAGCACATCAACAGATTCATCATCCAGTGCGGTGAAGCTGCCACGCAAGACGCTCTGAGGGTACGGTTATTTTCATCATCTCTATCCGGATCGGCCTTCCAGTGGTTCACCACTTTACCGCCAAATTCTATCGTCACGTGGGCCGATCTGGAGAAACAATTCCACAAGTATTTCTATGCGGGAATACACGAGATGAAGCTCTTGGATCTAACCAGCCTCAGGCAGAAGAACGATGAGCCGGTGATAGGGTATATACAGAGATTCAGAGAGATAAAAAACAAGTGCTACAGCCTGGCCCTGACCGATGCACAGTTGGCCGATATCGCTTTCCAGGGCCTCTTACCGCAAATCAGAGAAAGATATGCCGCCCAAGAGTTTGAGAGCCTGAGTCAAATCGTCCACCGATTGTCAGGGCAAGAGATCCGGCCGTTTGAACAGCGGAGGAGCTTTCAGAAGAAGGTGGCGTATTTGGAGGGATCTGAATCTGACGCAGAGGAGGAAATCGGCCTGGCGGAATGGGTAAAAGGGAAAAAACCAATATCCTGCCCCTTTGGCAAGAAGGAGCCAGAGACATTCGGCTTTGACACGTCAAAAGCCGATAAAATTTTTGATCTACTGCTTCAGGAGGGACAGATCAAGCTGTCGCAACATCACACCATCCCTATGGCCGATCAGCTGAAGAAGATGAAGTACTGCAAGTGGCACAACGCTACTTCTCATGACACCAACGAATGTAAAGTCTTTCGTCAGCAGATACAATCGGCCATTGAACAAGGGCGGCTCAAATTTGAGACTCCAACCAAATCGGCAATGCCGATGAAGATAGATCAGCATCCCTTCCCGGCCAACACGGTCAACGCTGGAGAAGAGTCAAGTCAAACCAAGGTGCTGACATCAGAATCGGCGAGAAGAGGTGGCGTCGTCGATCCCAAGAGGCAGATCACGACGGAAGAAATCAGAAGGAATAGGCGAGGACCAGAACGACCACACAGGCCTGTCACCTCCCGATTTCTACTCAGTAAATATCGGCGGCAGCAAGAACAAGCACAACACCAGGAAGAGATGATACGCCGGCGTAAAGATCACTGGCAGTGTCCCTTCTTCATCCACTGCTGGGAGAATGATATCAGACTGTCCTCTGCCGATAACTGTCCGGAGTGCAACGGATCAAACCGCAACGATCACCCCAAGCCACACTCTAGGGATAGAGGATCAGAGCCGATCAACAGAAATCAGCGCAAAGAACGGCGCGTTTCGGTGCATGATCGGCTGGGGGGCAGAGTTGACCAGTACGGCAGGTCAAAAAGCAAGATCGGCCAGCAAGATGGACTGGGGGGCAGGATCAGCGCACACGATCGGCTGGAAGAGGCGGCCGATGATAGGGTATCACACGAAGACCCCCTAGGGAAGGAACCAAAGTGGGAACACGCCAAATCATCGGCCAAACCAGTGAATCCCAGGTGGTGTCCTGACGGCCTATCCAGATCCCAGAAGCGAAAGATCCAACGCCTACGCCAGTGGGAACATCAAGAAGAAGAACAGAGACATGTGCCAGAAAGAAGGAATGTGAAATCTCGAATTTGGCGCCCAAAGAAGATCGATCAGAAAGCAAACAACCAAGAATCGGCAGCCGAAATTGATATGGTATTCATACTGCCGATGGAGTTCATGGCGCCAAGCGATCGGGACAAAGTGACAAATACAGAGGAAGAGCAAATGGCACAACTGGTGTTAGAGCCGATGACGGCTATGTTCGAGAAGCCAGAGGAAGAAAAACGACAGCACCTCAAAGCGCTGTTTCTCAAGGGCTATGTCAACGGAAGACCCGTCACCAGACTACTGGTAGATGGAGGCGCGGCAGTCAACATCATGCCGTATGCCATGTTCCGCAAGCTGGGCAAGGGCGAGGACGACCTCACCAAGACGGACATGATGCTGAAGGACTTCGAAGGCAACGTGTCGCCTGCCCGCGGGGCATTCTGCGTCGACCTCACCATCGGCAGTAAGACCCTCCCCACTACTTTCTTCGTCATTAATGGCAAGGGGTCCTATAATATGCTGCTCGGTCGCGACTGGATACATGCAAATTGCTGTGTCCCATCTACTATGCATCAATGCCTCGTGCAATGGGTCGGCGACAGTACAGAGATAGTAGCTGCCGATTCTATTTACAGCGTTGCAGCGGCCGACACACAACAGTGGAGCTGCGAACACGTCAAATGTATATCTGGCAGGACTTGGGACACTGATTTCTTGAAAGTGTCCGATTTCGGTCTACAGCCGATCCAAGCAGTCGGCTCTGAGGATTCAGCTCGTTCGAAAGGATGAGAAGCTTGAGGCATGGGTTCACGACGGCCAATTCATTAGAGATGGGAGATTTAAGAGATAGCATCAGATGAAGGCCGACGTACGGGATTCTGAGCACAAAAAGAAAATATGTCGAGTTAACATGACCAATTTCTCATCGGTTTTCTGGCTACACATCCAGTGAAAGAGATATTGGGATTCATTGTTAGGTGGAATTACAGATTACATGAAGCAATTCAAAACCAAATCGACGCGGTGGCATTAAGGGACAACAATGTTTAACATATTGTTTACAGCCCAAGGAAAGCATCTATGGCTACAATCGCTCGTCGTCTGATTTGATCGGCCGATTCTAGTATCTTCTGATCACTTTCGGCCGATCCTGACACTTCTGACACGCGGCGACGGAGTCTTATTGCTTCACGGGCCAGATGTTGTCTTTTCTGCTTCAGCTCGTTGATCATGGTTGGGAGTTCTTGGAGCTTTTTTTCTTCAGCGGCTATCTCTTTGGTTATCTGTTCCATCTCCTTGGCTAGTTCTGCTCTCCTCCGTTTCAGCCGATCTATTGTGCCAACGATGTCCGGACGACAGTTCTCGAGGAAGTTGATTTTGTGATGTACTTCCTGGGCCTGGTGCTTGTACGAGTCAACCTCCTCCTGAGTTTTGGCCATCTGAGCGTGATCGGCCATACGTCGCAGTGCCCGCGAGACCGGAATCCGCATGCCCTCTATATAGGCAGCATACCCCAAGTCTTCCGACACTTCTTCCGGAATGTGATCTACGACCTCATTGAAAAGTTGTCGGATCGGTGATGCATCTTTCACCAGTCGGCCGATGTCACCTTGGAGGAGGGTACGGATGCTCTCGAGCTTAGAGCGGACATCATCGGAAGCAGAACTCGGTGGAACCACATGTGAGGCGGTTTCTTCTTCGTCGGCCAAGGAGACAGCGAAAGAAAAGATACTATTGTTGGGAGAATCTTGCTCCTGTAAGGGAACGAAGCAAAGGGTAAGCAAGTAGTGAAAGGAAATCGGCCGATTCTGATGGTAAGATTGTTACCTCTTTGAAACGAATCTCTCTTGCCTGCGCCGGAAGTATCTCCCTTGTTTCAGGGAGTGGTGCACTGGGTTCACCAGAAGAAGAAGATTCGATCACTATTGGTGCTCCGCTTGGGCCAGCTTCTTGAGAAAGATATAAATGCTCGTGAAGGTGCTATGGAAAAATAAGATAAGATGGTAATGGGAATTTGACATGCCTCTGCGGGTTCTCCGGCCGATTCCAGCTGTGGAGTTACAATCGGCGTACCCAAGTCAACCTGTATCAGAATTGGTTAAGTTTCTTGAATATTAAGGATGCAGAGTAAGAGATCATTTACCTCGGCAACAGGAGCTGCTGCAGTTTCAGTCCCTACTTGAGACGTGGCCGACAGCCATGGAGATTGTGGTGGGACAACTCGTGCAGCCTAGTAAAGGGATGAAATTGATGTCACCAGAAGGTTTTTGGGGAATACATGAGATAAATAAAGTTACCTGGACAGCTTCTACTAAGAGCGATGCTGCAGCAGCCCCGACTTCGGCGACGACTTGGGGATCGGCCGTCTCGACCACTGATGGAGGTGAAGGGTCTGGGGTCTCGGCGCGCATCACTCCCATCTGATCAGCCGATCCAACACGGGGAGTCTCGGCCGATGCTGTTGCCATCTGGCTAGCCGATCCGATACGAGAGACTTCAGCCGATGCTATTGTTGTCTGATCGGCCGATTCAATGCGAGCCCGCATCCGACGGCTGGATATCTTTGGTGTTGGTCTCTTGGGCGCTCGTTTTGATCGGCCGGTGGAGATATCTCTGATAGATGGAGCATGGAAGCCGATGAGTGGCTGCACTGTGTATCGATGATGGCTATCAATCGGCCGGCCGCTTCGACTCCGTGTTGGGGGAGCATGGCTTTCAGACTGAAGAGGTAAACATAAGTTAACAGCAAGATGATAGTGCAACATTGAAATCGACTGAAAAGAAAAGGACATACCGCAACATTGAAATCCAGAATGTTGCAGTAAATTGATGGGGATTTACAGAAAAGATGCTGCTTCCATTCTGCCCACCATAATTTGTACTATTGGGTGGCGAAAGAGGCAACTGACCAGCCGTTCAAGTTAATAGTGCTGGAGTCAGGTACTAAATCGCACAATCGGCTGTAGTCGAGACTAGAGGTTAATCCGTCTCTGAATTTTGCTTGGCCGGCGAAATAGACTCGGATCGGCAATTGGCCGAAACCTAGTTGCCTTGCTGCAGCTGATGGGCAGTAGAACTCATAAGTGGGTGAGTCCTTCCCCGAGAAGAAGTTAGCCGGCAGAATTCCCGGCTTGATCAGGACAGCCATCAACTCTCTGTCAAATGTGTGGGTGGAGAAATCGAAGCATATAGGCAATTCAAAAATCGGCTCCGCGGTTTGATATGGATACCAGGTGATCATCTCCTCGCTAAGAAGCATCTGAAATATTCGGCTACCCGGGTAGCGGTGAACTGGCAGCCAGGAAAGGCCGATGCCGCCTCTCCGACAGATCTGCAGCGGCGACGGACCGATGGGTTCTCCTCTGACTCAATGTTGGGAAAGGTCTTTGTCTCTATCCTCTGCTGAGAGACCTTGCTCATGTATAGATTGAGCCAGAGGGTGATGAACCACCAAGGACCACCTGGATTCCCTATCGGCTCTCCTTTCGACAGCTTGGCGCCGATTTGATGCATCATATGATATGCCGATCCCAGCAAATGTTTTCCGAGGGGAACGGCCGATCCTTGTGCGAGAGATTCTGCCAAAGCTTGAGTGTTGGAAGAGGGGCCGACCGCTCTGCCACAGAAGAGATGTTTCTCCAGCCACATCATCAGGAAGGCGGTGTGCTCTCTCTGTGAGACTGTCCCTGTCTTCATGTTCTTACTGATGTATCCTTTCCACCCGCCGATTCGTTTGGTATCTAGCCTATGAGATGGTTTGAACAGGTAGTTGAAAGGGGTATCGGCGGAGGAAACATCTAGGCCGGTCAGCAGCAAGACATCGGCCAAGGTCGGGGTCATGGGTCCGTGTCCAAAAAGAAATGCGTTGAGCGCATCGGACCAAAAGTAAGAGGCCGCCATGACCAAAGGTTCGTTCTTTTCCATCTGAGACAGAGACAGATCTATGCACTGGCCGATTTTAAGTTCTTCCCATTGGACTTTCCAAGACCCAGCTACCCTCTGGTACCACTCTCTCCACCCGGGTGTTTCGTTCGGCCAGGATCTGAATGCGCCTACCCAGTGATCTAAATCCATAGGTGACTGCTTGAAGGGGATTCTGTGAGTTTCTAAGCTAATTAGATCTGTTGGATCAGGACTCCCCATAGGGCCTAGGCAGATGAGGTCAGGAGACTCTGAGAGGGGAATGGTGATCCTGTGCCTAAGGGCCTAAAAAGAAAGGAAAAAAGGGAAGAAACTAAGAAAGGGACCGGAAAATACTGAAGCAGCAAGGCGAAAAGGAAAAGATTTTTCGGACATTTACCTCTGGGATGGAAGCCATCGTCGCTGACGCTGCTGGAGAAGCCGCCGATTGGGCCGCCGCCGCCAGAGGAACAGCCGATGGAGCCTCTGTAGGTGGTGTGGTCGCTGATGGAGACGCCATTGGGGTCGGAGCAAGCTGCGGACGAGGTCGTTGGAGAAGGGGAAGCGCTTGGAAATCGAAAGAACTTGGGGGGAGATGAACAGTAATGCGGCAGAAAGGATGTTGGATTCGTGGAGGAGAAAAGGTGGAGAAAACCAGTACTTAAGATAAGGGGGTAAGGGCAAAGATGGTATTCTTACCGCACCGTCTACACGAGTTCCAGGGGAGCGGTCGTTTCGCGCGCTCGGGTCGAGGAAATTGCAATCATTGTGCCGCGGAACGGAAGGAGGTTTTTACTGCGCCCGTTTCGGAGAAAAAGATTAAAGAGGGAGTTTCGAAGAAAAAGTTATATTTTACTCCGAAACTGGGGGGCATGTGTTGACGCCAGATTTTGACACGTATTAAATCGGCGTCAGGAGGAGAAGATTGGCCGACGAAGCGGATCTGAAAGCTACAGTAAGGAATCGGCCGATCGGGGTAACAGTTGAAAATCGACCGATTGGTGGCGCAGCCTATGCCAACAGGATAGGATTATTTCAGAAGATCCTAGTCAAAAGCTGGTCAACACGGCAGGCTAAGTCGGCCGGAAAGCAATTAAAGAAGTTCTGACTGGATTAGGAAGCGGCGGCGGAAGATTCTGCGGGAGTCCGTTTCCTTTTTGAAGTTATTATAGATATAGTAGTTTTCCTGTTTTAAATAAGGTTGTAACAAGTCGTAATCGACCAGGAGTCTTAGTTTCAGGGTATAAATAGGAGTCGCTAGGGCTTTGAAAAACAACCAACATCAATCAACAAAATACTTCTACTTTTTACCAGTACTTTACCTTTCAAGTCGGCGACTTCGCCAATATTTTCTTCTTTCACGAGTTCGTACGGATTGGCAGGGCTGCATCAACCTGATCTCCGGCCAATTGGTAGGTTCCGATTATCGAGTAATATCCGAGCTTTAACTACGGGCGCATCGCTGTGGTTTCGTTTGGATTTATTCACAAGTTATCGATATTTACTAGAATTGCAAGTTCTACCTGTTATTCTAGTATTATCACCAGTTATCCAGCTTGAGATCAGGGTAATCGGCTTCGTCATCGTTCTCCTTCGATTCATCGCCATATAGCCGATTAGATTTGTTTCAAGTGTTGCCTCCATAGTAATTGTTTAGATTGCTCCAGCAGTTTTTACAATTACCATACGATCATCGGCTGACTCATAGCCGATCATCTCTACAGCAAATCGGCCGATTTACCGCCGACGCGCTCCTCAGGACAGATCGGAAATCCAGCCGATCGACGCGCCTGGAATTTAATACTCTATTTCCTTGTCAATCAACAGGTCAGATTGACTGGCACGCCGCGCGAACCGCACCAGGGCGATAACCCAAACAGGAGCTAAGCAGATTCTCCCGGGTCGTGTGTCCGACGCTGAAGACCCATCGGCCGATTCCTATCCGGCCGATTTTAGCGCCAACAGCATCATTTGTGACTCATAAACATGGTTGCTAAATGGACCAAATTCTAATCTTTAAGTTTAAAAATCACTCACTTGAAAACTACGTGTTGCTAATTCTAAAAGTATTTATATTGAACAGCTATTTAAATTAATTTTTAACTAAACAATTGAAATTTTGTGAACATCAAATTGATAGACCAGTGTATATACTTTATCATGGATATGATCTTGTGGTTTGAAAACTTGTGCTAATAGTTCAAAATCACAGTCAAATCTTGGTCAAACCCATGTTTTCAGCCTTCTCTGAATTTTGGCTTAGTCTATCGAAACTTACATGTAAAATTCTGTTGCAGTCTTATGTTCCAACTTGACATGCACAACAAGTTTGAATTCATTCCTTCATATTTTTACACTTGAAATCAATTTTAAAGTTTGCAAAAATGCCTAATCTGCACATCACTGAAAATTCAGAATCCGATATGTTTTTGGCTGACTTTAGGGCACTATATCTTTCAAACCGTGTGCTTTTTATCCAAGTGAACTGAAACTTGTATACACGATTTCTGGGAGCCTAAGGAGTGCCAACACATGCATCCTGTCGGGTCCCTTGCTTCCTATAATCTTATTGTTGCTAGCTGCTAGAGAGGAGAGGTAGCTCCTATCTAGTGATCCATGATCGAGTGAGAAAGAAGTTTATTTTTCTCGTCGAAGGTACTGTTGAACAAAAGGTTATACTCCATGAGTAATTGCCAGAACTGTTTCTGTTTACCTGAAGCCCCCAGAACCTCATGTTGTTGTTCTTACACATCAAAAAATGAATTCTCAACTCAAGGTTTGGACAGCACCAGAACAGGCAGGCTACAATTGATTGGAATCAGATCAGTTTAACTAGGCACGAGCTGCAACATTTAGAAGATAAGTTCACAGTGCAAGAACTAAAGGAGGTGGTGCAAGATATAGCTGCAGATAAAGCACCGGGACCTGATGGATCTATAGGGAACTTCTACAAGGCCAGTTGGGAGGTTATAAAGGAGGATTTGCTAGCAGCTGTGAACTGTTTTTTCAATAGGCACGACCAGCACTTTAATGTACTGAACAATGCTCATGTTGTACTAATACCGAAGAAGGGAGATGCTAAGCAGGTTGGAGATTACAGGCCTATAAGCCTCTCACACAGTGTTGCGAAGCTTATTTCAAAATTGATGGCAACAAGACTTTCAGCAGAGTTAGACACCTTAGTCTCAAGAGCACAGAGTGCTTTCATCAAGCGCAGAAGTATACATGACAATTTTATCTACACCCAGAACTTGATCAAGGCGCTGCATAAATCTAAAAGGCCAACGCTTTTCCTCAAGCTAGATATAGCTAAAGCGTTTGACTCTGTTCGTTGGGACTATCTACAGGAGGTGTTACGGCAGTTGGGCTTTGGGCCAAGGTGGAGATCATGGGTCACGACTTTGCTTGCAACAGCGTCTTCGTGTGTAGTCTTGAATGGTCCAGAGGGAAATGGTTCAGGCACAAGGTTGGGTTGCGGCAGGGAGATCCTCTATCTCCGATGCTTTTCATCTTAGCTATGGAGCCCCTACAGTTGATGCTCAATAAGGCTACCGAGGAGGGACGACTTTCACCGATCAACAATTGCCATGCAAGGCTACGGATCAGCATGTTTGCAGATGATGCTGCCATTTTCGTTAATCCCGTCAGTGAGGAGGTCCAAGTTGTTCAAAACACTTTGAGGGCTTTTGGTGTTGTCTCAGGTTTAATTACCAACACAGATAAGAGTGGGTCTACCCGGTGTGTTGTGATGGCCTTGACTTGCAGCATGTCATGGAGGCATTCAGATGCCCAATCAAAACTTTCCCCTGCACATATTTAGGGCTGCCTTTGCATGTCAGGCAACTAAGAAGAGTGGAAGTGCAGCCGCTTATTGATAAAATGGGAACTAAGTTAGCAACTTGGAAGGGTAGGTTACTGAACAGAGCTGGGAGGCTGACGCTACTTCGATCAGTTCTTTCAGCTGTGCCAACATATTTCCTAACTGTGTTCAAGCTTCAGAAGTGGGCCATCAAGAAAATAGATAAGATAAGGAGAGGTTTTTTTTATGGACAGGAACATCTAAGGCAAACGGGGGCCATTGCTTAGTGAATTGGCGTAAGGCAATGCGGCCTAAGTGCTTTGGGGGACTAGGTGTAACACCTTAGGTGTTTAAATTCCTAAGCAAGAAACTTTGAACAATGCATCATGCATCTTTGACCATGAAAAATATAACCAAAAATATTTTAATTGAACTATACATGTGTATGTGTGAATGTGTATATGCATGTGTATGTGTGTACAAAGTACCTCTTATTAACTTTCAATCAAACCGATAATACATAATAAAATGGTTAGACACCTCCATCTTGTCATGTTCAATCAAAGTCTAGTGGAGATCATGATGAAAATTTAAAATTATTCAAATCCTGGTTTTTGAAAATTTAAAGTATCTTTCAAACCGTAGCTCAAATGAACTTTGGTCTAAAATAAAAGTTGTAGAGTTTCAAATTCCCTACAACTTTCATGTTGGCAGATTTCAAAGTTTTCTTGCAAACTTTTGAGAAAAATTTGTTTCAACCCAGGCTCTCACTCTTTCTCTCTCTTCCCTCCTCTCCCTCCCTCCCCTCCCCTGCTTCACGCCCGACCAGGGCGCCGGCGCCAGGTGGCCGGCGATTCCTGCCACCACGCCGCGCCAAGGGCCAGCTCCCGACCTGCCGCCGATCGCCATGCGGCGTTGAATTCCCGAGCCTGCTCGGCGATGAGGCCCCAGCGACGCTGGCCTGCCCCGAGCCGTGCGCCTGCCCCCAGCAATGCTCTCCCTCGCCTCTTACCGGCCGCCCCTAGTAGCTCCTCCCTCTACCTCGCCCTTGCCTATAAAAAGGGCCGAATCCCTCTGCTCGCATGCGCCCAGAACGCCGCTGCCCACCATTAGCGTTGCCGCTGCCAGCTCGCCGCCGAACTCACCGCTCCTGTCCTTCTCCGCCCTAGCCTACCCTCAGAATCGGTCCCCCACCTCCCCCTGAAGCTTCTAGGCCCGGCCCCATCGCCTCTCCCTCACCAGAGCACCACCGGCCACCATTAACCTCGCCGGCGAACTACTGCCGCCGCGGCCAGCCCGCCTCCGACCACCTCCCACCTCAAGGCCACCCACAGGTGCTCCTCCCCCTCTTCTCCCCCACCACCGGCAACCTCCCTCGCTGGATTTTGGCCGGGAACCGCCCAGCTCCGGCCAGTGGCGACATTGCTCGCCCAGATCTTTCTAGGGCATTTAGTGCAAAACCTCAGGGACCTGTTTGTAAGAGAAAGCTGAGTTATTGTTGTTTGAATCTGCAACTTGTAAGTCCGATATAAAATTGTGGGAAAATCAGAAAAATACAAAATAAAATGTTCTGGATTCCTTGTAACAAGATCTACAACTTTTGTTACATGAACATCTTGAAATTTTAAATGGTTGTTGCACAAGTTTAAATGTTAGGTCTATTAGCTTTTAAATGTAACTCATGTTCTAGGTTAGTGCTGTACTTTTTCAGGAAGTAGACTAGTATGTAGATGATGACGCTTGTGTAAAGTTCTCAGGGCTGGCAAAGATCTATAGATATAGTTCTTGTTAAATCTTGTTTCATGCACTAGCTTGGTGGACCTATTTATTTACCATATTTTATAATGATACTAGGGATGAAACTTATACAGTAAGATTACCTTGTCACATGAAAGCTACAGAAAAAATTTGGAACCTTAGACTTCTGTCTAGCATGCTCATATGTTTTTGTTTATGAATTCATCTATTAAATTAGTAAAAATAGTTTTGGTGCCCAGAAAAATATGATAGTTTTGCCAGAGAACACATTTGAGTAGTTGGTCATGATAGAAAATTTTGGAGTTTAGAAGCTCTGTAGATCTGTCAGTAAAATTTAATCTTGAATAATGTAGATATATTTTTCTGTATTTTCTATGCTCGGTTAGTTGCTTAATAAAATCTGAAAAATTTACAATAGGATCAATATACGTGTGAGAGAAATCTGTAAAGTTTTGAGCACCATTAATTGCTTGATTTGATCTGCATAAATGCATTTATGTTCTAGAAGTAGTTGTTTACTGTATTTTTCATGAAATATCTGCTTGGTAAAAATAGCTGAAATTTTTACAGTGAGTTTATCACTATGAGATGTGCTCTGCAAAACAAGGTCAAGTATAGAACCTATGTCTATCTATAGTTAAGAACCCCACATGTTTGCCTTATGCTTGCTTGCTTAAAAATAAAATTTCTGCATGTTAAGAAATGACAAAAAAACCCCACTCACTTAGTGAAGTAAGTAAGTTTAGTTAATACTCGATAATGTAAATGAAATCTTTTACAAATTTACTTGATTTTTGTTGGTTTACAACTTATAGTGATGTAATCAATGAATCTTTACCATCAAAATAACTCATGCATATGCATTACATGTAGACACTACCGCTCTCGCTGATGAAACGTACAAGTTGGTGCCCGAGTCCGAGAGTGAGCAGCGCGAAGCTCAAGTTAATCTAACTAAAGTTGCTGAAAACCCGAACCAAAATTCGGAAGAGCCCAAGGCTAGCTTTGCTCAGGAAGGCAAGCCCCGGAGCATAAACCCTATTTTTGATATAAGCAATGTTATTACTTCTATGTATTTGTGCATTTAAGTTTATAGGTGTTTATTGAAACCTTAGCTGCATGATCCTAGGTGTCCATGCTATGAAGACTAGTTGTAAGTTCGCGAGATCCAGGAGTTATTTGTTAACTTATGTTGGAGTGATAAATGATCAAGACAACACAGTTGATTAGTTGAACATATACTATTTCGATGCCACACATGCGCGCGACACAGGTTTGGGTTGGGGTTTAGCTTCAAATACCGCAATCCAATATGACAATAAGGGCACTACTAAGCACGCCAACACCATCGTCTGCCCCCACTTCGTCTCCTCTGGGGTAAAGACATGGGCGGCGCCCCACCCTCCGCCGCCGCCACCCCCTCCCGGCCTCCTCTCCACCTTGCCGCCGCCGGAGCGGGGCACCGGAAGCCCGTGTGCCCGCTAGGAAGGCGGCTGCAGGGCTTCTCCCATCGATCGGGACTGTTTCGCACAGGAACCCCGGCCACGGCGTGTCGGTGCAGGGCTACGGGTGGAGCTGCGGCACGTCGGGTCGCCCAGGAGGTCCACCTTCATGCGGAGCACGACCGCCAGCTTCGCCCTCGGCAGCTGTGGCTCCGCGCCCTCGGCGCCGGGCTGTGCGGTGGTGGCTTTGAAGCTGGAGCAGATGCGCCGGTGCCGGGCTTGGTGGCGGTGATGGCAGCTTGGGGCGGTAGATCCGGCGTCCTAGGGACCGGATCCGGCGCTGCCGCGGCCGAATCTACGAGGATCAGCTGGCCCTATGTGTGGGGTATGCGTTGCTGCCCCCATGCGTGGGGTCTGCGCGTCCGCGAGGCTGGCCAAAGGCTGCATTAGCGGCATGGCGGCGCAGAGTGAAGGCGTTGGCCACTGTGGGGCGCGGCGACCCGGCTGCAAGGGCGAGGTGGCAGTGAGGATGGGGCGACGTGCGGTCCCGGTGGTGGCTGCGCGGGTGTGCAGCTTGCGGCGCGTCGGGGCGGCGAGCGCGAGGTGTGTGCATGTAGTGGCAGCGGATGAGGAAGAACAGCGACGTGGTGCGAGGAGGCATGGCAGCGGCGCCGCCCCCGGCGGCTCTCCATGGCGGTGGTCCTGGGAGTGCCGGGTTGTGTGTGTGTAGTGTCTAGGGATCGGAAAGCCTTTAACGGTGATCTTGCTGGTGGCGATGACGGCGGTGCCCTAGGGCATCCTTTTCTTCGTTGGGGGCGTCATGTTAGAGCTCCATTCCTGTTGCACGGGTTTTCTAGGTGAAAACCCTATCCAGTCGATCGCTGGATGAGCGACGGTGGTGCCATTGGTGTCGTTCCCTCCTTGGAGGCGTCATCTTTGGAGACCCAACTCAGCTTGTGGCATTGCTGGTGATGACTGTCTTGGGAGGCTGCAGCCTGTGGCGGTGGTCCTGTCGTGATGGAGCTTACTGGGGGTTGCTGAGCTCACGTGGTGGCGATCGCATTTATGGTGGTGGCCAGGGGTTATCGCATTGTTGTCGGATTGGCTGATTGCAGCGGACCGCGGTGGCTGGCGTTGCTTGGCAACTGTTAGTGCGGCGTGGGACTGCGTCAGAGGATGGCGCTTGCAGCAATGACACCGTGTGATGACTAGGCTTGCAGCGGACTACGGCGGGTGGCTCAACATTGCTGGGCTACTCCGGTGTGGTACATCATCGGAAGATGGCGCAAGCAACTTCTGCGGCTACTGCCTCGGCGGCAAAGGCTATTTGCACGGGTGGAGCAACAAGGCGAAGTCGGCATGCGGCAGCGGTGTGGGTGTTTGTTGGGGACCTTGGGAAATGGGGCAGCATTGCCCTCCAGTCTGATGGAGACAATAGGAACAGATCCGTGACATGGAGTACTGTGGCCGACGTGGCGAGGCCGCCGCTTGCCGTCGTGGCAAGGCCCCCGCACGTTTGTGCTTTCGTGGTGGCGACTGCGAGGCAGCCTGCAAGAAGTCTGGATTTGGTGGTATCACTCTGTCAGGTGGAGTGTGGTGTTGCAGCGGCACTACGGCGAAGGGTCCCGCATAGCGGTGGCCTTCTTGGTGCGGTGCGGTCTGTTTTGTCTCGGGTCCTTGTTGACGCCAGGTCATGCCGGGAGGTTTCAGCGACTACTTGAGAGTGAGAATATTGGTGGGCACCGCGATAAGGCTTTCGGTCCAGCTGCCATTGACGAGTGGAGTTATACGGCCGCGTTTGAGGTCCCAATCCAACCGATCGGCTTTGATAGTTTTGTGTTGAGTGTTACTTGCGTTGTGCTGGAATTAATGGGATTGGCCCATTGGAAATTTTATGAATTCCTATAAATCTCAAAGTCCCATGAGTGTATGAGGAAATGGTGCAAAGTGTAGTCCCACCTTACTAGTGGAGGAGTGGGATGGCCAACATAAATATGGAGGTTGTCTCCACTTGTCCAAGCTATGTGATGGGGGAGGGAAGCGAAACACCACATGCGCGCGCACGCCACGCCTCACCTCCCCGGGTGGGGCGGGGCGGGGCGAAGGGCGTGCGGCACCTGCGTGAATGGTCCGCCAAAATCCGGCTCCTCACCTTGCTGGGGCGCGGCTTCCTTTTGCAGTTTTTATTTTTGGTAACTTGGGCTCTAAGTCTGCGAGATATGGAAACCTAAACCCTAAACCTAATCGGTTTAGATCGCTAACGCGACGCGAGGACGGTTGGCTTCCCTATATATATCACCTATCAGCCTCCACCAGATATACACCAAAACCTAGGGTTTTTGCCTTTTCCTGCTGCTGCGCCGCCACCGTAGCCTTCTCCATCCCGAGCGCCGGCGTGCACCGGCGAACGGGAGAGCAGGCCTCCGGAACCCTTCGGCTTTGGGATCCTGCATCGGGAGAGGGCCAATAAGGTTTTTGGGAAGCGCTTCGCACGACTGCTCAAGATCTTCACCACGGCGTGTCTTCCACCCAACTCTGTCGCCTCACGGGCTAATCGCCTTCGGTCGTCTCCAGCAGCGGCAGTTCGTCATCGTCAACCCTCCAGCCAAGGCTCAGTACGTGTTTTGTGATCTGATCTATGTCTTAAATATGTACCCTGAGTTCCTTGCTATACTGTTCTTGATGTCTAGTATGTTAGATCTATGCATGCTAATTTCTGTGTTCATCATGATTTATTTCATATGGAATTTAATACTACGTTTGCCTATATCTTGAACAATCCAAAAACATTATTATAGACAATCTATTGATTTTACAATGGCTTGTTTTGCTGATGCACTGAGGCTGGAAAAGTTTTCTGGTGTGCACTTTAAGAGATGGCAAGTCAAGGTCCGTCTCTGGTTGACTGTAATGCATGCATGGGAAGCGAGGCTTGGCATACTAGCAGGTGAACATTCTCCTGAGGAGAGGAAGAAGTTCACAGATGCCTACAATCTCTTCGTGGGCTGTATTATAAGTGTTCTTGCTGATCGTCTGGTTGATGTGTACATGCACATAACAAATGCGAAAGAGTTGTGGGATGCATTGGTTGCAAAGTATGATGCGACTGATGCGGGCAGTGAACTGTATACCACGGAGAGCTTTCATGACTTCTGGATGGTGAACAATCATTATGTGGTAGAGCAGGCTCATGAGATACAGATCCTTGTGAAGAAACTCGAACTCTGAAGTGTCCTTTACCTGACAAGTTTGTGGCTGGGTGCATTATTGCAAAGTTGCCCTCCTCATGGAGGAACTTCGCCACAGCTCTGAAACACAAGAGACAGGAAATATCAGTTGAAAACTTAATAGCATCTCCGGTCGCACAAAGCCAACTCTGGTCGCACTAAGCCGACTCCAGTCGCACTAAAGCCCGCTCCGGCGGCAAAGCTGACTCCGGTCGCACCAAAGCCCGGTCGGACAAAGCCGACTCCGATCGCATCAAAGCCGACTCCGGTCGCACAAAGCCGACTCCTGTCGCACCAAAGCTGACTCCGGTCACACTAAAGCCCGCTCTAGCGGCAAAGCCGAGTCCGGTCGCACCAAAGCCGACTCCGATCGCACTAAAGCCCGCTCCGATGGCAAAACCAACTCCGGTCACACCAAAGCCGACTCCAGTCGCACAAAGCCGACTCCGGTCGCACTAAAGCTCGCTCCGGCAGCAAAGCCAACTCCGGTCGCACCAAAGCCGACTCCGGTCATACAAAGCCGACTCCGGCCGCACTAAAGCCCGCTCCGGCGGCAAAACCGAATACGATCGCACCAAAGCCAACTCCGTTCGGACAAAGCCGACTCCGGTTGCACAAAGCCTACTTCGGTCGCACTAAAGCCCACTCTGGTTGCTCACTCTTCCAGAAAGCCAACCCTAGGTCCGGAGAGGCAGGGTGGCAGTCGAAGTATCGTCCACCTCAAGATTGGCCCCACACCTGGCCTTTGGTGTCTTCGACCAGATATGGGACCGGGGGCTACAATCGGCACCAAGGGGATGGGGGTCCCCCAGCCCTGGACAAAATTAAGGATAAACGGGCTAAAAGGCCCTCCTGGCCCATTAGCAGTAATGGGCTAAACTGAGGCACCTCTTAGGGGACCCAAGACTGTGGGAGGCCAAGCGCCTCCCCAGGATGGGACGGTTCCTTCATGGAGAAGGGATCGCCTGACAGTGCATTTAATGCGCTCGCCCTGCTACAACCGGGCGAGGCCCGTGGGCGGCGCACCTTCCCCGTAAAACAACATGATTACGGGGGAGGCGTGCTCTCAGACGGAGCGGCGACCGGGACAGAGGGAGCCTTCCCTCCCAGGTCATGTCACGTCATCTGGCAATGGGCGGTGGGGTGGCCCCCGCCAGTCACACCTCCCGTCACATCGGATAGATATGGAGAAGAGGGCCTGCGGCCCCGGGCAACGCACAGGAAAGACCTCGGGCGATGCACAGAGCCCGGGAGAGACCTCGGAGCAACCCGGGGTCCCTCGAGGAGGACCCCAGGCGACGATAGTCCTGGCCCACGGCGCAGGACCCTGCCTGGCGGGCGGGCGCCCCTCATCAGGCGCCGCATTCACACTTAAGGCGGTAAGCCTCTACCCGGGGCCCACGGGGAAGGCTATAAATAGAATAGACGGCCAATGTGTAAGGGGATCGAATCCAATCGACCCGAACTCAGATTCAGCTGAATACCACACCAGCTCCACACAGGACGTAGGGTGTTACGCTCACGGTGGCCCGAACCTGTCTAAACCACCTTGTCTCCCGATCGTCATACGGTCAGAATCCTACTACGTGTTACACCCCTGGCCGAATCTCTAAACGGGGGTTCCCACGAATCCCTGCTTGCGGTACTCACCCACCGACACATGCATTCTGATATCTTCGAGATGAATGGTGTGTTGACAAAAGGTGGAAAGAAATATTTCATGACGTTGATTGATGATGCGACCAGATTTTGCTATGTTTATTTGTTGCAAACTAAGGATGAAGCGTTAGATTTCTTTAAAATCTTTAAAGCCGAAGTTTAAAATCAACTAGAGAGAATGATCAAACGTCTAAGGTCTGATCGTGGTGGCGAGTATTTCTCCAAAAATTTTGATGAATTCTGTGAGGAACATGGTGTTATTCATGAGAGGATGCCTCCCTATTCACCTGAATCAAACGGGATTGCTAAGAGGAAAAACCGCACCCTGACTTACTTGGTTAACGCCATGTTGGGCATTGCTGGTTTATCTAAGGCGTGGTGGGGGGAGGCTCTGTTGACTTCATGTCATGTCCTGAATAGAGTTCCAAACAAGAATAAAGATCAAACACCATATGAGATGTGGATTGGGAGAAAACCGTCACTTTCTTATTTGCGCAATTTGGGTTGCTTGGCGAAAGTCATGTACCTGTTCTGAAGGAACGCAAGTTGGGACCTAAGACAGTGGATTGTGCCTTTTTGGGTATGCTCAGTGGAGCATTGCTTATAGATTTTTAGTAGTTAAATCTGAGGTACCTGATATGCATGTTGATACTATTATGGAATCTCGTGATGCAACATTTTTTGAGAATATGTTTCAATGAAAGATATACATAGCATTTCTAGATTTTCTACAAAGATAACTCCTGAACCTACTGCACTTGTTGAGTTTTCTGAACAACCTATCGAGAATGAGGAATTCCTTGAGAAGGATGATAGTGAAGCTCCTAGGAGGAGTAAGAGACATAGGGTTGTAAAATCATTTGGTGATGATTTCACTGTGTACTTGTGGATGACACTCCCACATCTATTGAAGAGGCATATGCATCTTCTGATGCTGATGATTGGAAAGAAGCTGTTCATAACAAGATGGACTTGATTATATCCAATGGGATCTGGGAATTAACTGAACGACCCTATGGTTGCAAACCAGTTGGTTGTAAGTTGGTGTTCAAGAAAAAGTTTAGGCCTGATGGTACTATTGAGAAGTACAAGGCTCGGCTTGCGGCCAAAGATTACACACAAAAGGAAGGAGAAGACTTCTTTGACACTTACTCACTCGTTGCTAGATTGACCACTATTCGAGCACTACTTTTCCTGGCTGCCTCATATGGTCTTATTGTACATCAGATGGATATTAAGACAGCTTTCCTCAACGGAGAGTTGGATGAGGAGATTTACATGGATCAGCCAGATGGGTTTGTAGCTGAAGATCAATAAAGCAAGGTGTGCAAGTTGTTAAAATCCTTGTATGGTCTTAAACAAGCACCTAAGCAATGGCATGAGAAGTTCGACAAAATCTTGACTTCTGCGGGCTTTGTCATTAACAAGGCTGATAGATGTATGTACTATCGCCATGGTGGGGGTCAAGGAGTTATGTTATGCCTATATGTGGATGACATACTGATTTTTGGCACAAACATTGAGGTGATTAATGATGTGAAGTCAAGAGTTTTGATATGAAAGATCTGGGAGAAGCTGATGTGATCCTCAACATTAAGCTTATTAAGGACGAGAATGGGATTACTTTGTCACAATCTCATTATGTGGAGAAGGTCCTGAGCCGGTTCGGTTAGATGGGTAGCAAGCTATCTCCAAGTGATCCCAATGTGATACTTCGCAATAACAAGAAAATTGCTAAGGATCAACCGAGGTACTCTCAGATTATTGGTTCACTCATGTACTTAGCTAGCACAACGAGGCCCAACATATCTTTTGCTGTGAGCAAATTGAGCAGGTTCATGTCAAACCCAGGTTCTGATCATTGGCATGCACTTGATCGGGTTATGCGCTACTTGATAGGCACTATGAGCTATGGGATTCACTATTCTGGGCACCCCGCTATGCTAGAGATATATAGTGATTCGAACTAAATTTCTGATACAGATGAACTTTATGCCACGAGTGGGTATGTGTTTACCCTTGGAGGTGGTGCGAAATCATGGAGGTCTTGCAAACAGACCATTTTGACGAGGTCAACCATGGAAGCAGAACTTACTGCTTTAGACACAACCACTGTTGAAGCGGAATGGTTGCGTGAGGTCTTGATGGACTTGCCTGTGGTTAAAAAAACTGGTGCCGGCTATCCTTATGAACTGGGACAATCAAACAATCATAGTCAAGGTTAACAGTGCTAAGGATAATGCGAAGTCATCAAGACACGTCAAGAGACGACTGAAGTGAGTCAGGAAGTTGAGAAACTCCGGAGTGATAAGTGTGACTTATATCTCAACAGAGAAAAAACCTGGCAGATCCTTTCACAACCTAGGCGGAGTGATTGAAAATGCATCGAGGGAGATGGGTATGAGACTCATATAGGTTGCCATAGTAGTAACCCAACCTATGTGATCGGAGATCCTGTGAATTAGGACCTGGGAAGAAGAAGCTGTTGGTTAACTGAGGAGAGTAGCTTTTTTAACCCTCTCTAAGTGACGATGCAATACTCTCAAATGTTGTAAGGCAGTTTGGCTATACGCCTTAATGTGTTTCTATTAGCTTTCATAATCAAAGGTGCTATCCTATAGAGCATTCTTGAAAGAACACACCTATATGAGCCTGACTGTTAAACGTCGCAGTCTATGAGACTTAGGTGATCTCTAGTAAGCTCATGAAGAGACCAGGGAGTACGACGTATATGCTCCACTCGCAGGGTAGGCTACTGGCAGCCATGTACTGGTTATAACTTTGAGTGAAACTTGTTCGCAGAAAACTAGCAATTCAACGCTAGTAGTAAAGTTGTGAATAAGCGTAGCTTGAAGTTCTAGGCAGAAGTTCAACTTAACGGTCTCTGCTGAAACGCTAGTATATCATATAGTAGTAAAATTCTAAACGGGCATTTGAGATTTGGTGGGGGATTGCCGGAATTAATTGGCTTGGCCCATTGGAAATTTCAGGAATTTCTATAAATCTCAAAGGCCCACGAGTGTAAGAGAAAATGGTGCAAAGTATAGTCCCACCTTGCTAGTGGAGGAGTTGGATGGCCAACGTAAATATGGAGGTTGTCTTCACTCCTTCAAGCTATGTGATGGGGGAGAGAAGAGAAACACCACACGCGCGCGTACGCCACGCCTCGCCTCGCCGGGCCAGGCTAGTGCCGGGCTCGGGCTGGGCGGGGCGAAGGGCGCGGGCGTGTGACACGTGCGTGAATGGTCCGCCGTAATCCGGCTCCTCACCTTGCGGGGGCGCGGCTTTCTTTTGCAGTTTTTATTTTTGGTGACTTGGGCTCTAAGTCTGCGAGATATGAAAATCTAAACCCTAAACCTAATCGGTTTAGATCGCTAATGCGATGCGAGGTCGGTTGGCTTCCCTATATATATGACCTATTGGCCTCCACCAAATATACACCAAAACCTAGGGGTTTTGCCTTTTCTCGCTGCTGCGCTGCCACCGTAGCCTTTTCCATCCCGAGCACCGGCGTGCACCGGCGAACGGGAGAGCAGGTCTCCGGAACCCTTCGCCTTTGGGATCCTGCACCGGGAGAGGTTGAATAAGGTTTTTGGGAAGCGCTTCGTGCGACTGCTCAAGATCTTCACCACGGCGCGTCTTCCACCCAACTCCATCGCCTCACGGGCTAATCGCCTTCGTCGTCTCCAGCAGCAGCAGTTCATCGTCGTCAACCCTCCAGCCAAGGTTCAGTACGTGTTGTGTGATCTGATGTATTTCTTAAACATATACTTTGAGTTCCTGGCTATACTGTTCTTGATGTCTAGTATATGAGATCTATGTATGCTAGTTTCTGTGTTCATCATGATTTATTTTATACGGAATTTAATACTGCGTTTGCCCTATATCTTCAACACATCGATGTCCTAATACAACCGAACGAGTATATGCTGCTTTTTTTCTTTTCTTTTTCCTGCCTATCGCCTCCCAAGGCCGTAGTCGTGTATTTTTCTGCTATATCAATAGAAACTCGTATTATCTTGTGCGGTTGGTTCAAAAAATATAATGGCACTGCTGCTTCGAACTCAAACACATGCACGCAGGCGGGAAGCTGATCTCCCTAGCTGCAACAGCCATAGCCGCGCGTGCCACGGAATGTAGACATGCATGGTTAGCGAGAAATCCAAAAATCACTAGGTCAAAATACACAACTTTCTTTGTTTTTCTTTCTTCTCTCTTCTTTCTTTTCTTTCCCTTTTTTTTTCTAATTCATTTTCTTCTTTCTTTGCGATCACTCTAGCTTCCTCCTCCTTTCCGACCGAGCTACCGACATGTATAGCATGCACATTGCATCTTTGCATTGGATCCGTACACCATTTATTATATTAATTTGTACATCCTTGTATATATATGTGTGTGCCACAGAACATAGGTATAGGGCCTCTCTTGCGATTTCTCCGAAAGGACAAAGGTGATCACCATATGTTTTGGTGATGCATTGCTGCCGTCGAGCCGTCCTGGCCTCTGCATTATATTGCCGGCGTCGGGCGTACGTCATGGTCGAACACTTATGTTCGACCGCCGCGAGTATCGATCTGTGATCGAGTGGCTGCAGGTGAGGAGTGGCGATCGAGATGCATGTGCTCGATCGCTTCATTTGTTGGTCGAGCCAGTCCCGGATATATATTTTCCCCACGCGATTCACATGCTCTCAGCAGATGTCACTGATGAACAATAATTGGTGCCAAAGTAGCTGGATCGTATGGCTAGTGAAGTAATGTAGACAATCTACCAATTCTGCCGGCTCACCTCGATCTTTGAAAGGAACGATGACTCGTATCCAGGACTTGGTTGCCAGTGATTCTGGAAGAGTGTTGGTTTTTTTGTTGCAGCGGAGTTTTCTTCTCCTCCCTATATATTCATCTGTGATCAAGCTGAGAGAGCTGCCTTGGTGCACCTGGTTAGTCTCTGTATTCATCTGCTAAAGAATAGGAGATCATCGTCGTCCCAAGTTTCAAAATGGAAATCTGCGAGATGGGCCGCCTTGTTGCATCCTGAATGAAAGGGCCGGGTCTACCACACAGCAGCTCCATATGTTCGGGATTTTCAGTGAGCATCATGTTTTTTTACAAAAATACTACAATGGACTACAATTTTGGAAATTTTGGGCTGTTCATATTTAACATAAAATTATTGTATAATATAAACCAACATCATTAATACTATGGTATTTTTCAGTTTTTTAAAAATATACCCCTGACCTTCTTGAGAAATGAGTTTCCTCTCTACCGTCCTGTGCTTGCAGAGTGTTAAGTTGCTGATTAGTTAAGAGAAGTTTAACTACGTGCCCAGAAAAAAGAAAAGAAAAGTTTAGCTCTTGCGGTATCTCAACCACCCGACTTCGTATTTAGATAAACCCATTGTTCCTTTTTCCAATACACACGTGGATTGGTGTGAAAATAAATTAATTTTCACCTCGAACCGGTCACAAAAGGTACGATTTGTAAGGGGGTTATATATATATATATATATATATATATATATGTATGTATGTATGTATATCAAGGTTCCAAGCGAGTCCTCAATGTCTCAAAGCTAGATCAGATCAGGAGGGAAACGTACAATTGACACTGCTAATCAGAATTCAGAATACATCGTCATCGTGTGTAGCGGCAGGGAGAAGCTCCTCTGCAGTCGGCAGAGTGACTCGGTCACTGCATGTGGGCCCTGACGCCCGTCAGACCCGCGTGTCGGTCACTACAGTCGACTGCATAGGATCTGAATCCGTAGCAGCACGTGGCCGCGTGCATTACAAATTTACAATTTGTAAAGCAAACCACGAGGCACGCTGGAGAGTTTCCAGCTACACAATAACACAACACAAAATCCATGTAAAAGCTCTCGCACGACACCAACAATAATAAGGAAGAGACATAAAAGAGAGACCACGAACCATACAATAATACAAGCTCTAACTTCGCTTGGGCTGCATTATTCCGATCAACGAGGGCGACCTCAAGCCCCCTTGAGCTTGGCGATGAACTCGTGCATGTTACGGTAGCTCGTGCCGCCCTCAGCGACGGCCCTGGCGGCCTCCTCGCGCGCCACCGCCACGCTCGCCCTCAGCTTCTCGTCGGCCATCACCTCCTTCACCTTCGCCGCGATCTCCTCCCCGGTCACCAGCCTCTCCTCCCCGTCCCACCCCCAGTCCTCCGCCCACGCCCCGATGCCCGCGCGCGCCGCCGCCATGGCGTTCACGCGGTGGTCCCCGAGCTGCGGCCACACCAGCACCGGCACGCCGGCCGAGGACGCCTCCAGCGCCGAGTTCCACCCGCCGTGGCTCAGGAACATGCCCACGGCGGGGTGCTTCAGCAGGGCCTCCTGCTCCACCCATCCCTTGGTCACGAGACCGCGCCCCCGCACGCGCTCCAGGAACGCGCCGCCGAGCACCTCCGCGGGCTCGGCGGCGTCCTCCCGGTCGACCTTGGTGGTCTTGAGCACCCACAGGAACTGGTACCCGCTGGCCTCCAGCCCGGCGCCGATCTCCCGGATCTGGTCGAGCCGCGCCGCGCTGCGGTTGCCGAACGCCACGTACACCACCGAGCGCGCCGGCTGCCGCCCCAGCCACTCGTCGAGTGCGCCGTCTCCTGTCCCGGCCTTGTCGCCCGCCCTGGTGGCAGCGGCGTGCGGCTTGAGCGGGCCGATGGTGTACACCGGCGGGTACCCGGGGACGATCTTGCCGCCCCGCAGGGCGGCGAGCGGCGCCGGCTCCACGTAGTCGAACGTGTTCACCAGGACGCCGTCGGCTCTGGCGATCTCGCGGCCGTTGTCGACGAACTGCTTCGTGAAGAGCTTGTTCACGTCGAGGAGCGCCGGCGGGAGGGAGGACCGCGGGACGCGGAACACGCCGGGGACGTCGACGTCGCCGACCGGCCCGCCCCCGAGCTGGTCGAGGTAGATGGGGTAGTGGGCGTTGAGCGCGAGCATGGTCGCGGCCGTCGGGAAGAGAACGTGGCACGGGACGCAGAGCTCCCTGGCGATGGGGACGACGCAGGAGGTGAGCGTGATGTCGGTGATGATGGCCGTGACGGGCGGCGCGGCGCCGGCGACGATGGGGCCGAGCTGGTGGACGGAGCGGCGCAGGGCCTCCCAGCGGAGGAAGAAGGGGTCCTCGGTCGCCGCGAACTCGGCGGCGTCCAGCGGGAGGAGGTGCATGTCGACGCGGCGGACGCGCGGGTAGTCGGTGAAGAGGCCGTCGAAGTAGGCCGCCTCGGCGGCCGACACGGTCGGAAGCACGGTCACGACGGAGACGTCGATGCCCTGGCTCGAGAAGCCCGCGATGACGCGGAAGACCGGGGTCAGGTGGCCGATCCCGGCGCTCGGGATGAACAGGACGTGCGGCGTGGCGCCGCCGCCGTTGAGCTCTCCGGGGCTCTGCATCGCCGGCGGGGCCATGGTCGTCGGAGTGAGCGAGTGAAGATTGGCGGTTCAGTGAGGAGTGGATTAGTGTGGTCGCCGCATCTGCTGGCCGGTCGCCATTTTATAGCTGCACTGCACGTCGTCCCTTTGGCTCTGGATATATTTCCCACGTGATCAGCCGCGATGATTTAAGAGCTCGGAAGGAGTAGCGTCTGATCCAGTGGGATGATCGTATTGAATTGTGTCACTGTACTGAAAACGAACTCGGTAGCTGGCACCAGAATTTCCCGCCAAGTTGCGGGTTGCGACCACAAGTGACAATTAGGGCACGTACGTGAAAGAAGAAAGAAACAAAGAGCTAAAATATATGGTAGGTATTTGCGTGGTCCTGGCTTGTATGTGTTGGATTGCACCTCATTTGTGATTTCTTTGTTCCTGCCATTTGACAACTGTTGCAGATGCGACATATCCTATATATTGTACAAATAAAAGGGCTATACATATCATTTCTCAGTGTACAATGTATAGTCCTGTTTGCACTTTCTTTCGACACGTACACCATCTGTCGAACGGTGGGAATTATATATGTCAAAGGAAGACAAAATTGATGAACATCCGAGTCAGTAAAACAAGCCGTCCATTCCTTGCATCAAACAAAGGGCTTCATATCTACATAGTATGTCAAAATGCGGGATATATAGGTGACATGTCTATGACATTTCCTACATGTAAGCACGGATCATGATGGCGATCGTTACCTTAGTGCTTACATGTAGGAAATGTCATAAACTAGGTAATAGGCATTGACATGACCTGTGTCACTCATAAACTAGGTAGCAGGTCTAGAAAAAAGTTCCTCACCTTTCACTTATAGAGAGGTGGCAACCTTTACTAGCTTGTAGCCCATCATATGTGTCATAGCCCCCATGTTATAACATCTCTCGTTTCAAAATGCCAAAGCCAATGAAACATTATCCATGCTGCATCATCTATGCCCTAGCAATCACGCTATAGTCGGATCTGCCACTCGACTTTGTGTGGCCCGCCTCCACGTTGTCCATGCCGGCCGCACAAGCGTGGGTTGCCGCCCTAGGGCCGCCCCTCCCCGACATTGACCCCAAGTTGGTGTGCCGCCAACCCCTACGCTGACCGGACCCTAAGGGCTGATGCCTCCCCTCCCCTCCCCTAACCCCGAGCCCTAACGGCATCTCCGCTCCCTTGTGACCTCCCCTCCAGCTCACTTTAGCCTGACCGAGCGCCGGGGGGAACCCTATTTTAGGAATCCCAATGCTCATGTATCAGTTTTTGAATCAGTAGCTTATTAATGTGCTCCACAATGTGGAATTAGAAACCATACACAAATTTAAATACAATACCTTAATCAGGTCAGGCTTCACCTGACTTATCCCTCTACTAGTGACGAAGCAAACAACAATGTGGAGTAGATCCAAGTGCCACAGGCTACCTTGAGTGCCGATATGACCATAACTTTTTACTTCATGGCTTCTGTCTTCTGTCTTCCTCTAGATTTTTTTAACATGATCATGATTGCATACCACAAAATTTCCGAGTTCAGCTGAAATTAAATGTCCCAACAAGGGGGATAAATGTATTGAATTATGGCAGTACACTATAGAAAACAAACTTGGTACTATTTGTGCTCTATAATCACATGGAAGTTTAGATTATGTTATAGCAAGTTTGCCACATATTTTTTTTTGGAAAGGCCACATGGATTTGTGATAGATGCAACATGGATGGCAAACTTCCATAAAAAAACATGGATGGCAAATTTGAAATGTGCATATTATCATTTGCTTCAATATGGCACCTTCACCAGCTTCTTCCATTCAATTAGACAATTGCCAAATCACACGTTAGAACAAAAACGGTCACAGCATTCCCAGTATGGTGTCGCACATTAGGGTGAAGAGGATAGGGTATTATTACCGCTCCATACTTAAGATCTAGACTGGTTAAATAGATGAAATATAATTCAGTACCAAGCCCTTCAATATGCAAGTTTTGGTATTTGACTCCATTTTAGATTGGTCCAAAGCTAGTCTAGTTTGGTATTGAATCCAATTCAATACCAAACCCTGCAATATCGACATCTAAACAGACCTAAAAGGTATACTTTGGCATCTAGATATGCAAGTTTTGCCTCTATGGGTCACTGCAAAATTAGTAGGATAGTAATGAACTAGGCCTATAGCTAAACGGTCCATACTCACAAACCAGAGCCACTATTTGCATTACATGGTACTATTGTAGATGGGGCATTCAGGGCCCACTCTTGGCGCTGGTCTACTTTGTATTCAGACCACATATCCTACCTACAACGCATATATAGCTTCATACTCATTGCACAATCAGTTATTGGTTTACTGGCACCATTTACATAACTCTAGCACCAAGTTGTGATTTATGGCCCATACTAGTATGGGCCCGTACATTTGAGTAACTTGTAACATTTATTTGTTAGTAGTAATCGTTATTTGTGCTTCTATGTTTTATACTCCCTCAGTTCAAAATAAAAGTCATGTAGAATATCAGCACAATTCACAAGGCGAGACTTGCTTTAACCATCATTTTTTGTTAAAATATGTTATTTTAAAGAGAGGTAATTAATTGTCTTAAAAATACTTTTCACGATAAATCTAGCCGTACCTTGGCTGTGGGTGGCATCTCAGACTAGGCACAGACCTTCTCTAGTGGACCTGGAAGCAGGGGAGTAGCCTCCACCTAATAAGTCATCTAAGTGAGTCCTCGCGTGCCTATAGGTTTCCCTGTCTTAAAATCTTGCTCTAGATTTAGTCATGCAAATATTACCATATTATATTGTTAATTTTCTGTTGCAATTTTTTATTCTATTAAGAGTAAATTGCACCCACTATGGTTGTTTGATGCATATAACTCATTTTGATTGCAGTGAACCAGAAAGAAGCATGGTGTCACGACTATTTTGAGGAAGAATTCTAGTTTTGATGGATTTTGGTTGAATTCTAGGTTATCAATACTTTTTGAGGAATTATTCTAGTTAAGTTCTGGATTATACCGTATTCTTGTTTGGTTCATTTGTAGCCATGGCAAAATATGCTTGGTTTGACAATTTAACATATCTGTTTGCAGCGTTTTGCAGCATGCTGTACCAAGTGATACCACACTACAAGAAGCAACTGACCCTATTGATTAATGTAAGTCATCATTAAAAATCATGTCATACTAGTGACACGGCCTCTTCAACTAGTGAGACAGCTACCATGGACGCTGCTGCGACAAAAAGAAATTATCGCCATGTTTCATTACTAGGACTCTGGTTTCTTGTAGCAACAAGTGATGAGATCGGGGAAGTTAGCTAGCAGTGAAGCAAATGGAATAATCCTTTCTAAAACTTCACCCGCAGCGTATCTATGGCGGTTCCGCCCCGGCAACGACGCACGAATTCGGCCAGGCTCCGGTGGCTTGTGCCGCCGTCCGCCACGGCTCTTGCCGCCGCCTCGCGGACGCTCGCCGCCTTCTCTGCCACCGCCTCGTCTCCCATCGCTGCCGCCACCTGCTCCGCGATCTCCTCTGCCGTCACCACCGCCTCCTCCCCCTCCCAGCTCCACCGCTCCACCCACACGCCGAGCCCAGCTCGCGCCGCCACGCGGGCGTTCACCCGCTGGTCCGCGAACCTCGGCCACGCCAGCACCGGCACGCCGCTGCTCGCCGCCTCCGTCACCGAGTTCCACCCGCAGTGGCTGACGAACAGCCCCACGGCCGGGTGCCTCAGCACCTCGTCCTGCTCCACCCAGGACTTGGTCACCAGGCCCCGGCCTTGCACGCGCTGCAGGAAGCCCTCGTCGTCGCCGATCAGGTCGTTGAGCTCGCCGGCGTCGTCTCTGTCCACGACGGCGCCCTTAACCACCCACAAGAACCGGTGGCCACACGCTTCCAGCCCGGCGGCGAGCTCTTTGATCTGGTCCCTGGCCAGGGCCTTCCGGCTGCCGAAGCTGACGTACACCACCGACCGTGTCGGCTGCGCGTCGAGCCACGCCCTGTAATTCCCCTGTTCTTCCCCTGTCTCCCCAAGTTTCACCGGCATAAGCGGCCCCACGGCGAACACTGGCGGGAGGCCGGCGACCACGGCGCCACCGTGCAGAGCCGCGACGGGCTCCGGCTCCATGGCCTCGAAGGCGTTGACCAGGAGGCCGTTGGCTGCCACGAGCGCGCGGCCATTCGCGACGAACTGCCGGGTGAAGATGTCGTCCGGATCATGCAGCGCCTGCGGGACGGACGAACTCGGGATGCAGTACACGCCTGGGACGTCGACGTCGCCGACGCCATGTTGTCCGGCGCCGCGGGCGTCGAGGTAGGCGGGGAAGTAGGCTTTCAGGGAGAGCATCGTGGCCGACGCGGTGAAGAAGACGTAGCACGGGACGTGGAGCTCCCTGGCTACGGGTATGGCCACGGAGGCCAGCGCGATGTCCGCGACGAGCGCCGACGCGCCGGCGAGCAGCGGGGCGAGGAGCAGGGTCGCGGAGCGGCGCAGGGCCTCGTAGCGGACGTAGAACGGGTCGGCGCCGGGGAACTCGGACGACGCGTCGAACGGGGCGAGGCGGAGGTCCATGTCCGTCCGCCGGACGGCGGGGAAGGCGGCGGAGAGCGCGGCGATGTGGCGGGACTCGGCGGACGACACGGTGGGCAGGGCCGTCACGAGGGAGACGTCGCAGCGGTGTCCGGCGGACAGCGCGACGGCGAGGCGGGTGAACGGGACCAGGTGGCCCATGCCAGCGCTGGGGAAAAGGACGATGCGCGGCGTGGCTGCCGGTCCCGGGCAATCGCCGGAGGCGGAGTTCGGCGGTGACGGTGAGGACATTGTCGAACACTTGGTTCCGTGAAGTGCGGGGCGAGGTGCTGGTAGGTGTGATTTGGAGTTCTCTAACTCCTTGACTGGTGGCCAGTCGAGGTGTCACGATTGAACTTTGCTACCATACATGACATCTTTAGCTTTTTTGTATGGACATGTGCATGACCAAATGCTGTACAGGCGGCTAAGTAGGGGGGCCTGTTTTGGTTCCAGCCTTTGGGTGGCAAATCTGATTTGATTTACCAAATTTTAGTCAAATTTCGTCGCGGCTGGGCCAAGAATTGATGACCAAATGCTGAGTCCATTGCTAAAAAAGGATGTTACTTTACAAAATGCAGCCAGGTGGCACTGGCTTGCCTACCAGTCCCAGTCTGGAGAACATCATCAGTCAGGCCTCACGATTCAGGAAACAAACACAAAAACCACAAGAACAAAATCATATCTTTTCTTTGCAGAGTTGATCGGCATCAGTCGTGCCCGCCGCCTGCGTCGCGGCACCGCCCAACGAACTCCGCCAAGCTCCAGTAGCTCGTCCCGCCCTTTGCCGTGGCCGCTGCCGCCGCTTCCCCGACCGTCGCTGCCTTCTTGGCCACCGTCTCGTCCGCCATCACGGCCTTGATCTTCTCCGCGACCTCCTTCCCGGTCACCAACCCTTCCTCCCCGTCCCAGCTCCACCGCTCCTCCCACGCGCCCAGCCGGCTGCGCGCCACCACGGCGGCGTTGATGCGCTGGTCACCGAAGCGCGGCCACGCCAGCACCGGCACTCCGGACGCCGCGGCCTCCGTCAGGGAGTTCCACCCGCAGTGGCTGACGAACAGGCCCACCGACCCGTGCTGCAGGATCTCCTCCTGCTCCACCCACCCCTTGGTCACGAGCGCGCGCCCCTGCACCCGCCCCAGGAACCCGTCGTCGCCGAGCAGGTCGCCGAGCTCGGCGGCCTCGTCCCTGTCAACGACGGTGCTTTTTACCACCCACAGGAACCGGTGGCCGCTGGCCTCGAGCCCCGCGGCGAGCTCCCGGAGCTGGTCCGGCGAAATGGCCTTGCGGCTGCCGAAGCTCACGTACACCACCGACCGCGCCGGCTGCGCGTCGAGCCACTGCATGTAGCCGGCAGGGTCTTCCGCCGGCTCCTGCGGTGGAAACCTCACCGGGAGGAGCGGGCCGACGGCGAACACCGGCGGGAAGCCGGAGGCCACCGAGCCTTCCCGTAGGGCCGTGATGGCCTCCGGCTCGAAGGCGTCGAACGTGTTGACAAGGATGCCGTCAGCGTCCACGAGACCGCGTCCGTTCGCCACGAACTGCTGGGTGAAGAGGTGCTTCGGGTCGTGCAGCGCCTGCGGGACGGAGGACTTTGGGACCCGGTACACGCCGGGGACATCGACGTCGCCGACGACGCCCCCGCGGCCGGCGGCGGCGCTGGCGTCGAGGTGGGCGGGGAAGTAGGCGCATAAGGCGAGCATCGCGGCGGAGGCCGTGAAGAGGACGTAGCACGGGACGCCCCGCTCCCTAGCGACGGGCAGGACGACGGAGGCCAGCGCGATGTCCGTGACGAGCGCGGACGCGCCGGCGGCGGCGAGGAGCGGGCCGAGCAGCGGCGCGGAGCGGCGCATGGCCTCGAAGCGGAGGAAGAAGGGGTCGGCGCCGGGGAACTCGGACGCGTCGAACGGCGCCAGGCGGAAGTCGATCCGGCGGACGGACGTGCTCGCCGCGGCGAAGAGCGCCTCGAGGTGCCGGGCCTCCGCGGAGGACACGGTGGGGAGCACCGCGGCGACGGAGACGTCGCAGCCGCGGCCGCCCGACAGCGCGACGGCCAGGCGGCCGAACGGGACCAGGTGGCCCATGCCGCCGCTCGGGAGCAGGACGACGTGCGGCCGGGCGCCGGAGGTCGGCATCGCCGGCGAGGTCGCGGCCGAACACCTCCTGCTGCTACCTGCTCCCGGCGAGGCGGTTGCGGTTGCGGTCCCTGTGAGGTAGACCCGTGCAGATAGTGGCGGTCCTGTGGGTCACTAATAACGGGGGGCGCCACCGAACCTGCACCGTTCAATGCAACAACCACGGCGGCCGCGCTGTCGCTCCGCCGGCCGCCCATTTTTGTGCCGGTGTCCGATGCTCTGTCTTGCAGATGGCTTGTTGAAAGAGACATGGTAGCTGCCGATCAGAGAAGACTTTTCTGTTTCTCTGTTATGTGCTATCTATACATACGCAGCTGAGCGCGTCAGCAAATAGGAAACTTACCGAATTTCTGATGCCATGTATCACAGGTTAAAGCAAAGAACTGAATGAACGATGAGAATAGTGTCAAACAAGAAGATATCAATCAGGAAATGAGAAGCGCTGTTAGCATTTGATTCGTCAGTTGCGTATAGAACACAAAAAACAGGTTACTAGGATCCCAAATTCACAATGCACATGAAGCACCACCGAGCATGCCAAGCAAGTGAAGCAGCAAGGCGGCAGCTTGCCGGCGCTAGGGCGGAGGATCGCCGGAGGGCGCAAGCCGGCGCTGCAAGGAAGAGCTGGCGTAGTCGAAGCAACGCCCCTGCTTGGGGTGAGGCCGGCGGCGTACGTAGAATGTGGTTCGTGGTGCTGGTAGCTGCAGCTAACAGATAACAGGGGACGCTTTGCGATCTCCGATGCAACAACCACGGCACTCTCAACCAATTGTAGTCGTTACACGTTTCACACGTGCTTTAGGAAAATGATCTTGTGGGGCTACTACCACAGAGTGAGACCAAATCTAAAGACCTAGGTCCTATATGAGATTCAGAGCTTCAGATACCAAATTTCACAAATGAAAAGAAAACACTATACGTCGACTTTAAATTAGCAACGGCAAGCATTTCAACACAATAGTTTTTATAGGCTGAATTTCACATAGTTAACAAGTCTGCTGGCCAGATTATTACACACAGGTAATATAACAAGAATAAGGAAGCACAAGATACAATCATACAAATTGATGGAACAGCTGACACGGCACGAGGTACCGCAAGGCTTAAGATGAGAAGGCAGATGGTTGTAGCTAAGATGAACCACTCGCCTCAGGTCTTCCAGGCTTGGGTTGCTTGACAGCTCTGAGGGGAGTTGGTTGTACAGGTTCTCCCACTCCTTTGTATCCTTATTGGCTCCTATCGTGACAATGGCGAGTGGTAGTCCACCACATTTGTTCAGTATCTTCTCAACTGTTCCCTTGGTATGATCATCTTTATCTAGGTCATCAGGTCTCTTCTGTGCCTTTTTCAGGAACAAACTTTTAGCAACTTCTTTCTCTAGGAATTTAAGCTGGTGGATGTACGATGAGGAGCAAAATTGTTCAGCTAATTTACCATCTCGTGTAGTCACTACTACACGGCTACCATCTTTACTATTGTCTGGAAAACTAAGCTTGAAGAAATTACATGCTTCAGTGGTCCAAACATCATCCAGAACAATGAAGTACCTTTTCTCCCAAAGTCTTCCTTGTAGGTAGGTAGTGAGATGATGCACTTCCAGAACCTTCCCTTGATGTTCTTCTAAGAGTCTTTTGAACGAGTCAAGGCCAAAGAGTTGGTCGACCATCCCCTTGAGAAGCTCCTTTCTGTCGAAAGTCTGTGATATTGTGATCCAAGCATGGCTGTCGAACTTGTCACGAAGATCCTTAGTGTCATACACCTTCTTAGTTAGAGTTGTCTTGCCAAGGCCACCCATGCCAACAACGGATACCATTCTTGGACCAGCTTTGCTTGTTTGTGCTGCCACCATGGACTTGTCCTCTGGTTGGGTTACCAACGCCATGAGCTTCTTCTTCGGCTCGTCGAGACCAACAAGCTGGGCTTCCTCAACATATAGAGCTGAGAGATTCCGTATCAGCTCTGTGTCACCTCTCACATCAGAGGAGGAAGCAGTGAGCCCAACATTGTAATTTGTACCTCTGGTTCCTTTGGGTCACCTCCTGGACTCTTTGTTTGAGAGCGCGTATCTGGACAGCGATACGATGCCGTGCACGCAAGCTGAGGAGTTGCTGCAGGAGGCTCTTGTTCTTGATGAAAACCATGAACTCCTCAAAGCAATCTTCAATGTCATAGGTCAAGTCACGGATCAGCTCCAAATATGCTTTCACCATCCTCTAAGTCGTCATCACCATCTTGGACTCTAACCCATGTTAACTTTTCTTCTCCATGGCCATTCAGATGATTTTTTTTCTCGTGGTTGTTGCCATGCTCCTCAAAATAGCCTGTTTAGTAGGGTTTCAGGTCCTTCTAAACGGGCTTTAGCTTTGGCTTCCATGGTGAAACTATTTTTTTTAGCTGAAGCCATTTCAAAAAAAATATTGGGTAAAATATATACTTTCATTATTTTGATCAAATATAGTTCTTTATTAATTATATTTGACACATACTTTTATTTAACTATTTTCTTAAAAATTCATATACAAACTAACTACTATTTTTTATTTGTTTATTCTATATAGCTATTTATTAATCATATTTGAGATTCAATCTTTGGTAATTTGTAATTTCTTTTTTAACTTCAAATTTACTTATCTATTAGTTGTATTTGACATATACTATTTAATTAGTTATTTTTCTTCCTAATTTGCTTCTTAATTGCTAAATAAATCAACTATTATTTTTTTATGTTTTTAATTCTTAATTTATCTATTTGCATTCCATATGGATTCTTTGGTCAATTCCTAATTTTCTTATATTTTTAATTTTGACTTTAGCTACCACTCATTGTATTCGATATGGCCTCTCCAGTGAAGACCTAATTTTTTTTAATTTTGAATTTAGGTAATCATATTCGACATGGGCTCTTTGATCATATCTTTGTCACATTCTTGGAATCTAACCCGTGTTAACTTTTCTTCTCTCCTTTTTTTTTTATCATAGTTATTCACTGTAAGCTACTGCTACTAAGGTGTGTCAGATTAGTATCCATGGGACTACTAACATGGCATGGATCACTTCGGAGTAGGGATAGGTTATCTCCTGTACCTTGCTCATGAAGCTATATTGTAAAATACTCGGATACAGGTAGAACTAGTCAGTATAGAAGGAAACCACTCGATATAACTGGAGTAGGACTCCTAAGGTCGTACCAGACTAGGAATACCTTGATACACGACATATAACCCTGCCCCCCAGTATATAAGGCTAGGTAGGGACCCCTCCAAAACATCATAGGCATATCTGCTATTTGTTGGTATTTCTTAACGATTACGAAAAAATCCGCAAGCACTTCACCTGGAGAATATTCAAGGTATCGTATTTTCTCAAAGAACGGAGGTGTAACAGTCTTCTAACTAGTTTACCCTGAAGAACAAGAGGTAGAATGGTCTGGGTAGCGTGATTGGTCTAAGGGAAAGGATCAAGGAAACATAAACTTAGGCTGCTATTCGTTTACTTCAGGCATCGGTCTGACCCTGTCTGCCAAGGACCTCCGGCTATTAGCTCTACTCCGAACCCGAACGTGAGAGAATTCACTAACCACGAAAGATTTTGTAGCGGACGGACAAGGCTGTCACCACCTGCCGTCTACCCCTCAACATCGTGGGGCTCGCAACAAACAAAGGTAATCTAGGGCCTAAACACCATGTTTTTGCTGTCGACTACTACTCTAGCGTTGCGCAGGGTTATCTTGTCTTTATCAGGGGCCCTCTACTAGAGTATCCTCTAAAGAATGGACGATGAACCCGTAAACGAATAACAACGTAAGGATAACTTTACCAAGAGCTTACCAAAAGACGAACCCGGATACTTACTTAAATGGATCGTATCCGTCAAGGTACAAGGTTGGAGAGAGGCCGACAAGTCCGGCTCTCCTCCACACTTCCTCCTCACACACTCCCTATCCTAAGTTTACAAAGGGTGGTGGAGTCCCTCTACTCTTCTTCTCCAAAATGTGTTGTCTTCAAATGATGGGGGGGAGGCCTCCTTTTACAGCTTGAGAGGTCGGTTCCACCATCTCTAAGTAAGGAAACATCAGCCACCGCCTTTGAGAAAAGGATGATCCTCCCCCCAAAAATCTGGGTGCCGGGAAGGCGTCCAGGGTCGGCCGAACCCGACCCCAGGTGGAGCCTCTCCAGCTCCACCTTCCTCTGGACAGCTGACATGTGGGTCCTGGCATTGATCCTTAGTGATTTGTGCCTTGACGCGCCTGTTTGGTCTGATTTGTGGGCCTTTCGATCCTATGTAACAGAGCAGATGATCTTCTGTGCATTTCTTGGGTGTGCCATGCGTGATTTTCCTTGGTTTTCATTCATGGGTACCTGCATATCACAATTCACCAAAACTTGTGGAGTTGATTAGAATAAAACCCTATAGCTAAGTTTGGTGATTATTTTTATATTAAAGATGCAGAAGTTGACGGTTAAATTTGTGACTTAAGGACCGTCAACAACACCCCCACACTTAACCCTTTGCTCGTCCTCGAGTAAAGGTTTGAGGACTAAGGTGGATGCAACTGCCTTTGATGAAACCTGCATACAAGTTACTCCAAGCTTCTTCCAATCCTTGTGAATCCTTTGAGTGGCTACCATGCTTTCTTGGGTAATTGAAGAATAGAACGATGCAGACTTCAGGTTCCTAGCTCTTCTTGCTTAGAAACTTGGGTTTTTGATTTTGAAAAGGAATAGTCTTGCTCCTCCAATTATTCTCTCGAATCACTCTTTTTTATTTTGAGTCCTCACCAAGGCAAAGTTGTTGCCTTCTTTTCTCCTATCATCTAATCAGGCTTATGTGAAGCTCAGGGTAGGAGTAAAGAGGCATGCTTGCTTTGCTCATGTTGCTAAGTCAAAGACGAGATCCAAGAAGAAACAAATCATGCAATTTGATCAAAATATGCGATTGTGGTCTTTGTGTATGAACTTCTTTTTGTATGACTCTCTCCTTTGTTTTTGATATTTGGGATGTGGGCTATCTTTCTCTCTTTCTTTTTTTTCTTCTTGGACTTGCAGATGTCCAACCCATGCTTTTGAGCATGCTTCTTTCTTCTCTTTTTTTCGTATAGCCCACACTTTTTTTTGAGGCAATTGGAGAGAGAGTCACCCTTAGTGGAAAATTATTTAAATGTCAGAAGAATGGATGGCATGCGTTTACGCAACTTCCAGTGTGAAAGTCAGCATGTATAAGTGGAGTGTACATGAATTTTGATCATGAGAGCATGAAAGGTTTCTAACATGGGTCATAGAATTTGACAAAGCTCAAAGTAAAGACAAGCTGCATGAAAGGTTTTTCATGAAGGTTGCACTTTGGCTTTGGTACGAATTTTAATTTGAGGAGGCAAGCTATTTGTATTTTTTATTTTGTAAAAAGAAAAATCCCAAGTACTTTGCGAGGAAGAGCAAGGTTTTTGGGGTGTGCTTTCCCCCACACTTGTTTCTGTACCTACGATTTTGCTCAAGACATATGGAAACAAAAGGAACCGTACCGGTTTGAATCCCGGGGAGTTCAAATGAATTCAAATGGGGGCACATTACATTGCAAGAGAAATTGGAAAAAACAAAATTGAAAGGGAAATAAAATGTGCCCAGAAGATAACTAGGAAGGGTGATGGTGCAAGCTAGTCGTTGCCCTTCTCAACATCCTTTGCCAAGCGCTGCATCTTGGAGCAAAGGCCGTGGCGGAGAGTGTCATACTCATCCCTAAGCGAGACAAGCTCTAGGCTGAGTTCCGCCACCTGGTCGCTCAGCTTCTTGTGATCCTTGGGCATCTCAATGATAGTTCTAAGCAGCTTAATGACCTTAGGTCCCTTTAGGACCTTCTCATCACTACTCTTGTAGTGCCTGCCGGGACGCATCATGCGTGGAGGAGTGAGGTGCCTCTTCACCCGCTTGCTAGCCCTAGGTGAGGAGTCAACTGACTTGGCCTGCCCCTTGTCCTTAGGAGACAGCCCCGACATCAGACCCTTCCCGTACCCACCTCCCGGGGTACGGATCCCTACTACACGAAAGCGTTCCTGAGGTGTAGGGCTACCGGGTGTGTACGAGGACATATAGTTGTGACTAACGATGTTGCCATCCTTAGTCTTTACAGAATAAGCGTAATATTCACCCTTCTCCAAGGGCATCAACGGCGAGGGATCGGCAAAGAGGCGAACAGTGACGTCCTTGGGCCTCAACTCGCCCGTGGTAGGCCTCTAGGTCACGCCGGCGTGGCCACCCCTACCCCTCCTGGTAGTGGACGACTTGGTGGAGCGTGGAGCAAAACGGGGGGCCGAGGGTCCACTCCCCTGGTTCGGCCAAACCAGGGGTTCGGCCGACCCCTGCACGGCCTCCCTCAGTACCTCCCTTGGCCCTGGCGCATGCATGATGGCCGGGGCATAGTTGGCATTGTGTTCGGCCTCCTCTTCAACTCTGATGTTCGCCACAGCTTGGTTTGCAGGAGAAGACTCTCCGTCGAGGGCGAAAGTGGAGACGGAACCGACGAATGGGATGAGAGCCTTGCTAGCCATGGTGGTGCAGAAGGTTTTGAGGAGAAAGGGAGATGAAGAATCAAGATGTTGAGGTGAGGAAGAAAAGAGAATGGAGGAGGCCTTTTTAAAGAGAAGAGGGACCAAAATTGCACCCAAAACTTCCAAGAGTCAGAGGAGCACGCAAGAAAAGAAGAGAGGGCTGTTGAAGAGGATTAAATTTAAAAGCTGGGAGTCAACAACACTCAGGTGGGGTCGGCCGAACCCTAGGTTCGGCTGAACCCTATGTCGGTGTTTTACCGCCACACCCACCGAGGGATACCCCCGAGGTGGTGAGTTTGTAGGTAGGGTGTCCCCGAGATCAGGAACTTGAAGGTGCAAGGAACACAAGGTTTATACAGGTTCGGGCCACCGAGAGCGTAAGACCCTACGTCATGTGTGGTTTGTATTTCCTTAAGTGGTGATCGGGTGATCTCCTGTTTGGAGGGGATTCCTGTCCGCCCTTATATTGTCTGGGAGGACAGGTTTACATGGAAGTCCTAGTCGGGTACAAGCCCAGGAGTCCTACCCAAGTACTTTTCGGGTAGTTTCCTACCATGTCCGACTAGTTTGACTACCGTATGAGTAGTCCTACTACACTACGAGTAGTTACAACAGATGTAGGGCGTGGGTCATGTCTCATCCCTTATCCTAGGAAAAGTACGCCACGTGCACAGTCCAGTGTGACCGGGTCTGACAAGCCCCCGAGCTCTTCATAGTCAAGTACTGCAGGCGTTCGAGTACTTCTGAAGACGTCTTCGAGTTCTCCCGAACTTCATCTTGAAGGTGTCCTCCGAGTACTTCCTTGGCTGCGTTGAGGCTGTGAGGTGCTCATGCCCCGAGTAGTTGCCAATTCTTCTTTTATATGGGGTGTGATTGAACTCGCACTCCATATGGAGTAGCCCCCGAGCCTTAGGTTGACTCGTAGAATCAGGCTGAGGGTCAATTTAATTTTGAGCCTTCTGTCCTTATCTTCCAACAGATTTGAAAAAATAAGTCTTTGATGACACGTGTCCTGCAGCCCCCGAGCCTTGAATCCAAATCCCCAAGGTTTGGAATAAAGGATCCAAAGAATCGTGGCATGCAATATGTGACAGTAAAAGATTTTATGGTTAAAATGGGCAAATCGGTTTAGTAAATTCGAAAACCTCTTTTTTCGGGAGGAATTCCCTGAAAAAATGGTTAAGCAAATAACTTCTCCAACAAACGCCCGAAATTACCTCTCAAATCAAATCTTGTTCCCTGAGTCCATGACTAAATAAGACCTCTGGGTAATAATATGAAAAAACCCCTTATTTCGGAATAAAATCCCTGAAATAATGGTGAACAATCATCTACCCAAGATAAATCTTCAAAAGCCTCTTGAATCGGGTACTTTCAAGTAGTTTTACAGCGTCCAACGGTAAAGCATGAGAGCCGTGCCTAGCAGTCGGTGGCGCCAGCCCTCGAGCCTAGGCATCAGCCAAGTAGCCGCTGGATCTTGAACAATCGATGAAGCCGTCTAGTCGGAGTCGACCCCAACTAGATTCGTAGGCGAGACATGTAGTCAAAGTAGTCGAACAGGTGTAGAACTAGTCGTAAACTTGTAAACCCCTTGCCATTGGAGCGAGGCCCCTTCAGTAACATAGGATAGTATTCTCCAACTAGTAATCTATTACTAGAAGTATGGGAGTGAGACCCCTTCAGCAAACTTGCACGCAATACCAGTTGTAAACCAGTAAAATGGAGTTATACTGGAAGTATGAGCGCGAGGCCCCTTCAGTAACATAGGATACTAGTCGAAAACTAGTAATCTGTTACTCGAAGTATGGGAGCGAGGCCCCTTCAGCAAACTTGCACGTAATACCAGTCGTAAACCAGTTAAACGGAGTTATACTGGAAGTATGAGCGCGAGGCCCCTTCAGTAACATAAGATACTAGTCGGAAACTAGTAATCTATTACTGGAAGTATGGGAGTGAGACCCCTTCAGCAAACTTGCTCGTAATACCAGTCGTGAACCAGTAAAATGGAGTTGTACTGGAAGTATTGATCTCCAAGCACCGTCAGAAGATGTCTTGGTTGATTAAGGATGAAAACAGCGTAAATGCTCGATATTCCAGGAATTAGGAACCTCCTAGCCATCAGGGTACTGTAAGCGATATGACCCAGGGTCTGTAACCTTGTGCACGATGAAAGGCCCTTCCCATCGCGAGTTAAGCTTGTGTAACCCGGTGTCATCCTGAATTTGTCGAAGAACCATATCTCCAACGTTGAAAGAGCGTTATTGAACGTTCTGGTCGTGGTAACAACGGACTCCTTGTAAGTAGTGGGCCGACTGGAACAAGATGTTGCATCTGATTTCCTTAGCTGAGTCGAGCTTGAGATGTCTTGTGGTGTCAGCCTCACCTTCTTCAAACATCTCCAGTCGAGGAGACTTGCACATCACGTCAGCTGGTAATATAGCTTCAGACCTGTATACAAGGAGGAAAGGTGACTATCCTGTGGCTTTGCTTGGTTGTGTGCGAAGCCCACAGACTACTGATGAGATCTCGTCAATCCACTTGCCGCCCTTTTTGTTGTTCTCGTCATAGAGTCTTTTCTTCAATCCATCAAGAATCAAGCTGTTGGCGTGCTCAACCTGGCTGTTGGCTCGCGGGTGAGCCACTGAAACGTATTTGACATCGATGGAACTACATTCACAGAAATCCCAGAACTGATGTGAGTGGAAATTGGATCCCAGATCCATAATGATGGTGATGGGGAAGCCAAAACGGTGCAGGATGTCGCAGATGAAGGTGACCACTCGATCTGTAGAGAGCATTGTGATTGGCTTGTACTCGATCCACTTGGTAAACTTATCGATGGCCACCAACACATGTGTAAAACCACCCGGAGCAGTGGTCAGGGGCCCTATCATGTCCAGGCCCTAGAATGCAAATGACCATGAAGGTGGTATGGTGATGAGGTTGTGAGCCGGGACATGGGGCTGTTTGCTGAAGAACTGGCAGTTTGTACACTGGCGAACGAGTGCTTTGGCGTCTGCCAAAGCAGTTGGCCAGTAGAAACCAGATCTAAAAGCCTTGCCGACTAGTGTGCGAGAAGCCGCGTGGTTCCCGCACACGCCTTCGTGAATCTCTTGGAGTATCTCTTTGCCCTCCTCTCTAGGAGTATCTCTTTGCCCTCCTCCGTGCGGACACGCTTCATGAGTATGCCTGATGTTGATCCTCACTTGTATAGGTTACCCCCGACTAGAACGTACCCTTTACTGCGCCTTAGGATGCGATTAGCTTCAGCACTTTTTGGGTCGACGCCGGGGGGTAGTTTGTGCTCCTGAATGTAGTCGATGAAGGTCACCCTCAAGTCGACCTTGATCATCAAGACCTCTCGGTCGGGTTCCTTTGGACCCTGAGCGATGGAACTTGAGTCTGGTGCCTTGATGGAAGGGTGATGCAACTTGTGAACGAAAACTCCCGGTGGGACGTTAGCTCCATCAGAACCCAGTTTGGAGACCACATCCGCTCCCACGTTGTTGTCGCGAATCACATGGTGGATTTCCAACCCCATGAACTTGTTCTCGAGCTTGCGTATCTCCGTAACGTACGCATCCATGGTGTCCTTGTTGACGTCCCACTCCTTGTTGACTTGTTGGACCACCAGTAAGGAGTCACCGTAGACGAGTAGTCGTTTGATGCCTAGAGAGACTGCCAGGCGTAGCCCGTGCAATAATGCCTCGTACTGGGCTTCGTTGTTAGAGACCTCGAATAGTATTTGAAACACGTACTTGAGTTGTTCTCCTCTTGGACTGATGAAAAGTACTCCCGCGCCACTGCCACCGAGCTTGAGTGAGCCATCAAAGTATATGACCCAATGCTCTGGCTGGTTGGCTTGGGCTTCCACATGGTTTTCTCGCCACTCCGCCATGAAATCGACTAGTACCTAAAACTTGATGGCTGTTCGGGGCTTGAAGTCGAGGGTGAGGGCTCCCAGCTCCACTGCCAACTTGGAGATGCGCCTGGTGGCGTCCCGATTGTGGAGGATATCCGCCAATGGGAAGTCGGTGACCACCAGATGGTGTATGCGTCGAAATAATGGTGAAGCTTCCTGGAGGTGATGAGTATACCGTAAAGTAGTTTTTGAATTGTCGGGTAACGAACCTTGGATTCAGAAAGGACTTCGTTGATGAAGTAGACTGGTCGCTGCACTCCGAAGGCGTGGCCTTCCTCCTGGCATTCCACCACGATTGTCGTACTGACGACGTGAGTAATCGCGGCGATGTAGAGGAGCAGGTTCTCGCCTGGTTGGGGAGCTGTCAGGATGGTGGGCGACTACAAATGGCGCTTGAGATCTTGCAGCGCCTGCTTTGCCTCCTGGGTCCACCTGAACTTGTCGTGGAGCTTGAGCAATTTGAAGAATGGTAGACCCTGTTTTCCAAGTTAGGAGATGAATCAATTCAGGGCTGCCATGCAGTCAGTGAGCTTCTGGACGTCCTTGATCGTCTTTGGAGCATCCATGGCTGTGATGGCGTTGATCTTCTCTGGATTTGCCTCGATCCCGCGGTGACTGACAATGAACCCGAGTAGTTTGCCTTGAGGCACACAAAAGACACACTTTGTCGGGTTGAGCTTCCATCAAAACTTCCGCAAGCTGTTGAAAGTCTCCTCGAGATCAGTGATGAGCTCGTCGTGGGATCTGGTCTTGATGACCACATCATCCATGTAAGCTTCAGCATTGCGGTGTAGTTGGTCCGCAAGACACAGTTGGATGGCCCGTTGATAGGTGGCTCCTGCGTTCTTCAACCCGAAAGACATTGTAGTATAAGCATATGCTCCAAAGGGGGTGATGAACGCCGTTTTGATCTGGTCTTCTTCCTTGAGGGCTATCTGATGATAGCCCGAGTAGCAGTCCAGGAAGGAGAGCAAGACGCGGCCAGCCGTGGAGTCGATGACTTGGTCGATGCGTGGGAGCGCGAAGGGGTCCTTCGGGCAGTGTTTGTTGAGATCAGTATAATCCACACATATCCTCCATTCATTATTATTCTTTTTCAGTACAAGTACAGGGTTAGCTAACCACTTGGGGTGGTGTACTTCTTTAATAAAACCAGCCGCGAGTATTTTTGCTAGCTCCTTCTTGATGGCCTCCCTCTTGATGGCCCTAAGGAAGCTGACGAGCACGCTTTCCTATTTGTCACCTATGCCGCCCCCAATCAAAGCGATCTTGGACGAGTCACCTTCTTGCAGCTGGATGGTCTTGATGCTGACGTTGCTAGGCTTGGGTTTAACCCTCGACTGGCTTGGACGCTGGTTGGAGATCTCCATCTCTGTATTGGTCAGCTTTAGCGCGACTGCGAGTACTTTTGCCGACGACTCTGGCACGCGTGAAGTCGTGGCGTACTCGATCGCCCCCTAATCACAGTCGTACGACTTCTTCAGGTCGCCACAAAGTGTGAGTATGCCTGTCTTGCCTGGCATCTTGAGTAGCAGGTAGACGTAGTGGGGAACGGCCATGAACCTGGCTAGTGCCAGTCTGCCAAGGAGGGCATGGTACGACGAGTCGAAATCCACCTCCTCGAACTTGATGTACTCGGTGCGGTAGTTGTCTTTTGTCTCGAAGGTGACTGGCAGGACCACTGAGCCGAGTGGTGTAGCCGCGTTACCCGGGACGATGCCATAGAAAGGAACTTTGTTGGGAGTGAGCATCTTAGAGATGTCTAGTCCCATCTTCATGAGAGTACTCGCGAAGAGCAGGTTGAGGCCGCTTCTGCCGTCGATGAGTGCTCGGGTGAGCTGTGAGCCTGCCATGACAGGGTCTAGGACGTGCGGGAATTTTCCCCGCTCGGAGAAGTTGGTCCATTGATCATCCCTGGAAAAGGAGATCGGGACCTCGGTGTATCTCAGAGGCCTTGTCGTGGCCGGCTCCACAGAGAGTATTTCGCGCAGGGTTAGCTTCTGCGCGCGTTTGGTGCAGAATCCACCGTCTCCACTGAAGATGACGTTGACGATGTTCTTCAGATCCTGGAAGTCTTGAGCCCCCCCCCCCCCCGACTTGTCACCTCCTTCGTCATCCTCCTTGTCCTTTCGCTTTCCTGCTTGAGGAAGGGGTGGTGCATTGAGTGATTTGCGGGTGGTGACGCACTCAAAGAGCGTGTGCTGCGATTTTGGGTGTATCGGGCATTGTTTGTGCATGATCTTCTCGTATTCCAAGTCATTGTTCCCCGACTTATTGCCACGCGGGTTGCGCTTGACAGCCGCGACTTCATTGTTTGACTTGCGCTTTCGGGTATCCCCCGAGTGGTTCCGCTGGCTTTTTTCAAAGTGGCCATTGCCAGCGCCTTGCTTGTCGTGGTTGCGTCTAGGGAAACGATCGTTCTCCTCGTCCTCCTGGTCAGCCCACCGTGCCATCATGTCCCGCAGCTCTACGGCAGTAGTCGGGCGATTGCGCCCAAAGTCGTGGTACGTGCTCTTCGAGAAGAGGCCATTTTGCAAGCAACGGATGACGTCCTCATCGGTGATGTTGGCGATGGTGGCGTGCGTCTCGAAGAAACTCCATGTGTAGGATCTCAGGGTCTCGTTCATCTCCTGCTTCACCTGGGACAAGTTGTGGCGAGTGCCCGCCCTGATCATGGATCCCTGGAAGTTGTCGATGATGGCCCGCTTGAGGTCCTCACACGAGTCGATGGAGTTTGGCTTGAGGCTTTCAAGCCACATGAGGGGTGCGAACTCCAGAGCCACCGGGAAGTAGAGAGCTTTCGTAGAGTTGGAGCCCCCTGAAACTTCAATAGCGACTGAGTAGCAACGAATCCACTACGCGTGGGTCCTACTTACCATCATACTTGGGGATTCTGATTGGTTTGAAGTTCTTTGGATAGGACTTGTCCGTGATGCTAGTGATGAAGGCGGGGAAGCGGTCGCAGTCGTCGTTGTCGTGGTGCCTGCTGGTACGGTCCCTTCTCCTCGCTTCAATAACAAGCCGCGCGTCGCGGCGTTCATTGATCTTCTGCCTGAGGTCGACCGTCGGGTGGTCGTGAAGGTTGGCCTCGAGTGGATCTTGGCCTTGGTGCCTTGCACCCCAGTGGTTGCGAGGGGGTTCCTGTACTTCTTGTTCATTGTTGCCACGCGCGGACGGGTGGCCCTCATTGCGCTGGCGGTTGTCGTTCCTCCGACTCCCATGGCCTCCACCAGGGGTGCGACTGACCAGCGCGGTATCACCATGGTGCTCGGACCTCGAGGGTTGATTCCGAGTGGAGGACACTGGATGTTGCCATCGAGTTGCACGAGCGCGCGCTGAGTCAAGTACTGCAGCCTTTGTATCTGAGGATTGGATGAGAGTTGTTGAGCTAGGAGTGCTGCTTCTGCAAGGGCACAATCGGTGTACGGTACTCGCGATCCGCGACTGCTGCAAAAGAGTTGGTGAGGCCCCTTGGTGCGCGGGCGCGATTCTTCGCATTGCGCCTGCGTTGGGCGCGCTTGGCGTTCTTTGCCAGCCGGATCCTTTGGTGCTCCTCGTCTTCGTCTTGGAGAGCGTCAGCTATGGTCTCATCGGCTAAGATGTCTGCGAGTTGTTCGTTGTCGTACTGGTTGCCCGGCTCGTCTTCCTCCCCGTTGCGAAGGGAGGCCATGCAGAATTGACGATCTGGCGACTGGTTAGCCCTAAGGATGTACTCGAGTAGCTCTATGCTACTCTCTCCTTCTCCCACAATGGGAAAGAGGGGTCTACCCTCCTTGGGATAGGATTTGTCGGTGATGTTGGAGGTGAAAGTGGGGAAATGGTCGTTGTCGTCGTCATCGTGGTACTTGTCAGTTTGGTCCCTTCTCCTTGCTTCGATAACATGCCGCACATCGCGGCCGTCATTGATCTTCTGCCTGAGGTCGACCGTGGGAGCGTCGTGAAAGCTAGCCTCGAGTGGAGCTTAGCCTTGAGTTCTTGCACCATGCTGGTTGCGAGGTTGGCGAGTAGATTGTTGTACTTCTTGTTCATCGTTGCCACGCACAGACAGGTGGCCCTCGTTGCGCTGGCGGCTGTCGTTCCTCCGGTTCCCGGAGCCTCCTCTAGGGGTGCGGCTGATCATCACAGTTTCACCATGGTGCTCAGACCTCCAGGGCAGATTCCGAGTTGAAGACACTGGATGTTGCCCATCGAGTTGCACGAGCGCGCGCTGGATCAGATACTACAGCCTTTGTATCTGAGGGTTGCGTGGTAGTTGTTGGGCTAACAGAGCTACTTCTGCGATGGTGCCAATCAGTATACGATACTCCCGATCCGCGACTGCTGCAAAAGCGTTGTTGAGGTTCCTTTGGTACATTGGATTGCGAGCGTGATTTTCCACGTTCCGCCTGTACTGGGCACACTTGGCGTTCTTCTCCCGCCTAATCCTTCGGTGCTCCTCGTTCTCGTCCTGGGGGGCGTCAGTTGTGGGCTCGTCGGTAGAGACATCCGCGAGTTGCTCGTCATCAAACTCGGGACCCAGCTCGTCGTCATCCGTGTTGCGAAGGGAGGCCATGTAGACTTGACGATCTAGCGAGTTGTTAGCCGTATGGCTGTAGTCGAGTAGCTCTGTGCTACTATCTCCCTCTTCCGCGATGGGAGAGAGAGGTTTGCCCATCTAGAAGGGCAATTCCTGTGTGAAGGCCACAAGACGGGACTCGTAGTCGAGTAGTTCGGAGGGCTCAAAGCTCTTCCAGTACACGAAATGACCTTGCAGCGTAGATTTTATGGTTAAACCCAGATAGTTGCCCAAAACCGATTCGGGGTAGCCATTGGGTTGCGAGTGGTTTTCAAGAGCGGGGGCCCCCCGACGAGCCGTGGCTCCCTCGTCTCCGAGTCCTCCTCGACTCTGGCTTGAAGGTGTAGTACTAAGCGACGAGTACTCTTTGTTGGAGTCGGAGTAGTTGTCCAAAATGAGGGCCCCCAGCAAGCGGTGGCTCCCACGTCTTTGAGCTTGAGCAGCAGAACCGCTCTGGGCCCTCTTGGCCTCCTCTTTCTCCTGCGGGCTAGGTAGGCTGAAAGCTAGGTTAAGGATGTGGGCTTGAGCTCTTTTACCCCTGGACAATATCTATAGCATTGAAGTCTACTATATTTATAACATCTATTTTCTCACTTGAATTTAATGTCTCGAGGAAAACTTTTAAACACTGACCTTTTACCTTGAAAATTTTACCTTCATCGTCTTGGAGTGTGATTGATCCATGTGATGATGTGTTGATAACGGTGTACGGTCCTTTCCATTTGCTGCGGAGTTTTCCTTCACCGAAGAGCTTTACCCTGAAATTAAACATTAGTACCTTATCTCCTGCCTTGAATTCTTTGGGCTTGATCCTTTTATCGTGCCATCTTTGTTTTATCCTTGTAGATCTTGGCACTATGGTAGGCCTTTTCCCTCCATTCCTCCAACTCTACAAGCTGGATTTTTCTATTTCTTCCCGCCAGCTTGAGATCCATGTTCCATTGCCGGATGGCCCAATGGGCTCTGTGCTCTAGCTCAACTGGTAGATGACATGTCTTGCCGTAGACGAGGTGGTATGGCGACATGCCGATGGGAGTCTTATAAGTTGTTCTGTATGCCCAAAGTGCATCAGGTAGCTCATTTTTCCATCCTTTTCCCATTTCATTGACCGTCTTTTGCAGAATGCTTTTGATTTGCTTGTTTGAAGTTTCTGCTTGACCACTAGTTTGCGGGTGGTATGGTGTGGCAATGTTGTGTTCGGTGCCGAGCTCCTAGAGAAAGCTTCGGAAGGTCTTATCAATGAAATGAGACCCTCCATAGCTTATAACCATCCTCAGTGTTCCAAAATGAGGGAATATGATCTCGTGGAACATCTTGCGGGCGTGCTTGGCATTGGCAGCTCGGCAAGGAATTGCCACCACCCACTTGGAGACGTAATCCAATGACCAGGATGTACTCGCAATCATGGGACTTTTTGAATGGCCCCATGAAGTCAATGCCCCATACATCGAACAGTTCGACTTAGAGGTTGTATGTGAGGGGCATTGCATTGCGAGCAGTGATGCCACCTTGCATCTGGCACCAACAACACCTTCGGATGACTTCTCTAGTGCCTTCATAATTTGTCGGCCAGAAGATACCACTTTGCCAGATCTTTGTTTGAGTCCGGAATGCTCCAAAGTGGCCTCCGTATGCTGCAATGTGGCACTTCTCTATGATTAGTATCCCTTCTACTGCTAGTACGCATCTCCTCAGCAAACCATATATGCATACCCTATCCATGTATGGGTCATCCCAAAGGTGATGTTTGCTCTCGAAAATGGGCATCTTCTTGCTTCCCCCGGTGGTACGTATCCTGAAACCATGAAATTCGCAATGTTTGCGTACCATGGGTTGGAGTCCATCACCTTTAGTAGCATGTCGTCGCGTAGGAAATCATTTATTGGGGGTTCCTGCACGTTAGCGATTTGCATACGCGACAAATGATCGACGACAGTATTCTCTACTCCTTTCTTATCTTTTGTTTCAAGATCAAATTCTTGGAGTAAAAGAATCCATCGTATCAGACATGATTTAGCATCTTTCTTGGTGAGCAAGTATTTTATAGCTGCATGGTCAGTATAAACAATAATTTTTGCTCCAACCAAGTATGATCTAAATTTGTCGATAGCAAAAACGACGGCAAGGAGCTCCTTTTTAGTGGTTGCATAACTCAATTGAGCACCTGTCAGAGTTTTGCTAGCATAAGCAATTGCATGATGCTTCTTATCTCTAGTTTGGCCAAGGACCACACCAACAGCATAATCACTAGCATCACACATTATTTCAAATGGCAAATTCCAATTAGGAAGTTGAATGATTGGAGCTGAAACGAGTGCTTCTTTTAAGATTTGAAAAGCTTTTAAACATTCATCAGTAAACTCAAAAGGCGCATCTTTAGCTAAAAGGTTCGTGAGAGGCCTAGCGATCTGCGAGAAGTCCTTTATGAAACGGCGATAGAACCCTGCATGACCCAGAAAGCTACGGATGCCCTTAACGTTCACTACAGGTGGAAGCTGTTCTATGACCTCAATCTTAGCTTTGTCTACCTCAATCCCCCTTTCGGAACACAAGGTGCACGAGAATGATGCCTTCGCGGACCATAAAGTGGCACTTTTCCTAGTTTAGTACCAGGTCCTTCTCTTGGCACCTTTGCAAGACCTTATCTAAATTCTCGAGACAATGATTAAAGGTTTTCCTATAGACGGAAAAGTCATTGTAACAACCCTGATAAATTACATTTCTAAAGCAGTGTCATTAGCCCAACCCTATGCTTAACCAACTAATAAAAGGGTGAAAAGAATTAGAACAAGTTAAGTTGAAATTCAAATTGAAATTGGGCACTTATGAATACCTTTGAATTTTTTTAAATTAACTTTCAAACCACAAGCCAAATGAGGTGTTGCCTGAAACCAAACTTGTAGAACTTTTTATTCTGAACAACTTTCATGTTCAAAAGTTTTTGAAATTCAAATTAGAAAGTGGAGAAAACATCCTGTTTGCAACCAGCCCCTTGGAACTTTTCAAATTCTTGCAAATAGGCCCTTCTTCCCTCCTCTCTCTCCCCTCCCCGCCCGACACACCGGCCAGGTGGCCGGCGATGCCTGACCGGCGCAAGCCGCCAGGCCAGTGGCCGCCGGCCCTCGCCCCCAAGCCTGGCTTTGCCCCCCCCCCCCCCACCGCCGCGCTGCCCAGCCCCAGCTCGCCACGCGCGCCTCGCCAGCCGCGCCTCTGCTCGCCGCCCGCCGCGCCCAACGGCCGCGCCGCGCCGTGCCGTACCGCCCGCCGCGACCCGCCCGTCGCTGAGCTTGCCTTCCGCCCGAGCCGCTGCTGCAGCTGCCCTCCAATCCCGTTCCGCGCTATCTCCTCGCTCCCCCACGCAAATCCCCGGCGCCCAGTCACGCGCCTCCGTCCTCCGCACGCCGCGCCGGTGAACCGAGCCGCCCACCGCGGCCAACCCCGCGCCATTACCGTGCCTGCACCCCCGCGCGTCGCCCGGCACCCCTCCCTCCCTCCTGCCCCTATAAAAGGCGCTCTAGGCCGCCCGCGCGAGCCACCAGTAAGCACAGCACCCACCGCCGCCATTGTCGCCGCCGAGCTCCACCCGCTCGTGGACAGCCCTCTACAGCCATCCACTGCCCAAATTGAAGTTCCAGCCACCACCACATCATCCCACCGGAGCTCACCGACCCGCTCAACGCCGCCCAGGACCGCCGGAGCACCGCCGCCCGTGCTGTCGCCGCCGCCGCCGCCCCTGGCCATCGCGGACAGCTTGACCCCGACCCCCTCCGCCCAAGCCAAGTACCAGAGCAGCTTCCCCACGCGCCACTGAAGCTCCCCGTCCAGACCAGACCGCCCCAAGCCCGCCGGAGCACCGCCGTCGACGCGTACCGCCGCCGCCACCCCTGCTCCAACGCCGACGAGCTACTCCCGGCCGTCCCCCACCCGACCAAGACCCCCCACGAGGTAGCCCTCGCACCACTGATCCTTCCCCGGCCCTCACCCCTCGCCGCCGGCGAGCCCCTCGCCGGAATTTTGGCCGGCCACCGTACCCGAGCCGCCCAAGGACCCAATTGCAGTAATTGAATTCTTTAGAAGGTTCTGTCCGTAAGATTTCAAGGACCCAGATGTAAGACAAAGATTCAAACCTAGATTCAAAATCAGTGAACTTGTAAAATTCGTATAAAATCGTAGAAAATTCAGAAAAATTCAAACTCAACTGCTCTGGAGACTTTAGGATAAACTCCACAACTTGTTTTACATGCGTCTCCTCAGATTTTAGCTAATTTATGCTCTAAATTAAATAGGCTGTTTAGTGACCTTTATTCACAACCATTGTTGTAGACAAATGCTGGTCCTGAAATTTTTACAGTAGGAGAGTTACTTGTTATATAAGCCAATGTAAAAAGATCAGGCCCAAATTCCATCTCTATCTACACTGTTTATTAAACTTAGTTTCATACCATGTTTGGATAGAATTAATTGTCCCTGCAGTTAGATTATGAATCACCTAATGAAACTTTTTCTATACTGGTGTAATGGTACCTAGATGCCATAGAAAAATTTTGAGAGGTTTTATCTCACAGGAACCTATTTATTTGATTTATGTGCTAATAACATACATTAAATCAAGAAAATAGTATCTTCGCTTGGAAAATTCTCATATTTTTACTAGAAGATACTCAGTGGTAGTGGATGCAGTGTAAAAAGTTTCATGGACAAAAACCCTGTGTAGGATCCTATAAAAATAAATCCTTGAATAACCGAGGTGTGTAATGTCATATTTACTATGCTCTGAAAACTGCATAATAAATCCTATAAACATTACAGTAGCTTCTGCATGATTAAATGAAATCCCTATAAAAATCTTAGTCTCAGTTTTTGCACCATTTGTTCTGTACAAAAAGAACAAAAATCTAGCAGCAACCATGTGTTATATTTTTCATAATTAATCTGGTGCATGAAAATATCTGAAAATTTTATAGTAAGCATATCTTTCCCTGATGTGCCTAGATCCAAGGTTTCATGACCAGAAACTACTCGCTGTAGTAGTTACACTTAAATCATGTTTCCATGAGGAACATAAGTTCCCATGAACACCCACGCCACCTTGCTTAACGAAGTTACTTATTCTACTATTCTACTCTAATAACGATTGCCCACGAAAGATAAAGTAACTCACTTCACAACAAAACTCATGTTTTACAGACTGCAACTTTATCGTGAAGGAAATCATGTCGTTTACCATCACCACTGCTTACACTTGTGCATTCATGTAGAAACGACTACTCTCGCCGACGGGACTTACGAGCTGGTGCCCGAGTCCGAGAGTGAGCAGCGAGAAGCCCAGGCAAATTTAACTGAAGCAGTTGAAGACCCGGGTCAACGTTCAGACGATCCTCGGAGCATAACCCTATTCCTTTCCTAAATTATGCAACTCATTACTCTTTTGCTTGTGCATTAAGTTTATAGGAGTTGAATGAAAACTTAGTTGCATGATGTTAGGAACCCATGCTTGAAAACTAGATGTAAGGTTCGATAGAATGCTGTGCTAATAGGACTCCGGTAAAAGCCGAGTGATTTCCTGTCACTCGCGACAAAATAGGAGTTGAATGTTTACTACACGCTGCAATCATAAGGACAACGGACGGGCTATGGTACGATGTTTACGATTGAGGCCCGTCTGTTTAGTGAAAAATGCTAAGGCCGCAGTGTGTGGTAGTGGTGGTTAAGTCTTTGAACGTACTGAACACATGCCGAGAATATGGTAATCGGTAAGCTTAAGTACCTGATTGGCCCGGCAAGTGGACGACATCCTACCCTTTGAACTTCGGTCCCATGTGCATATGGCGAGTGCACGAGTGGTCACGACCCGGCGCCGAACCGTGGCGTGGGGCTCTTGTACTCTCGGAGGGTAGCTCCGATCCATGTGCATATGGCGAGTGCACGAGTGGTCACGACCCGGCGCCGAACCATGGCGTGGGGCTCTTGTACTCTCGGAGGGTAGCTCCGATCCACGACCCGGAAAGAAAGGGGAAAAGTTGCACGTGTGACTCTGGGAGTAACCACGTGACGTGTGTTTAGGTTTCCCTTGCAAGGTTAAGAAATTCGATTCGAATCGTCCGTTTCTCACGGCTATTGAGACTGCTTAATCCCTTTTACCACACAGAGTAAGAAGAGGAACAATGATGATGAATAAACTTGTTGGATGAAATTTAATGCTTCACCATGAATGATATTGGATAGCTGCTTATCTAGAATGGTTAATGAAACTAGAATCTTGAGCTAAAAGTTGAAAGTAAGGACCCACTCGTATATGCTTTTCGGCAAAACAAACCTCGAGCCAAAAAGCCTTGCATGTCTAGAGTCGGTGGAGTAGATTCCACTACACGGGTAAGTCTTGCTGAGTATTAGTATACTCAGCCTTGCTTGTGGCTCGTTTTCATGTGAGACCTTCGAAGATATGATTGCTAGCTTGACCTGGCCGTGTACTCTTCCCCCTGGTTGGTCGGTGGAATGGGATACGCCCCCGACCAATGGAGATAATGCCGAGTGATGTCTCGTACGGGCTTCACCGAGACACCCTGTATCGTCGAGTAGCTTTCGTTATCTTATTTCCGCTGCAACCTAAACTCTGAAAAACTTATTGGATATGATCACTGAAGTACTTGGTTACTAAACTCAAACTTGGTTTGTAATATTCACTTATGATAATTTTTGTAATATCTGCTGGAATGTGGTATTCTCTGGGCTCATCTTCGCATGAGCATTTGTATGTGTGGCTTCGATCCGCTTTACCGTGGTTGTATCAGGAGGTTACCCGACAGACCAATGGATTACTCCGTTTGAAGTGTAAGGTTAACCAAGATTGCCCTAATGGTGATGGTTAATACACTTGAGCCGGATTAATTCAGGTGGTTCTGCCACAGTCATCCATGAAAACTTCCATGATTTCCTCAATCATATCGGAGAAAATAGAAATCATGCACCACTGAAAAAATGTAGGAGCGTTGCAAAGCCCGAAAGACATTCTACGATAAGCATAGTTTCCGTACGGGCACGTGAACGTGGTCTTACTCTATAATCTGGGTGGATGGGAATTTGATGATAACCTGAATACCCATCAACGAAACAAAAGAAAGAATGGTTCACCAACCTCTCTAACATTTCATCAATGAAGGCCGGCGGTAAGTGATCTTTCTTTGTGGCCGAGTTGATTTTCCAGTAATTAATGCACATTCTCCACCCCGTGACGGTTCGTTGCGGGATAAGCTCATTTTTATTATTTTCAACCAACGTCATTCCTCCCTTCTTTGGTACAACCTGGACGGGAGTCACCCACTCGCTATGAGGCACGACATAGATCATCCCGGCGTGTAAGAACTTAAGGACCTCTTTATTGACAACCTCTCTCATCGCATTACTAAGCCTATGCTAAGGCTCCCTAGAAGGTGTGCTGGCTGGGTCTATAGGGATGCGATGGGTGAAAAGGGTAGGACTGATTCCCTTGAGATCCTGGAGCGAGCAACCGAAAATGGCTCTATGCTTTTCTAGGATGGCTATTAACTTGGTTGTCTCCTCATCAGAAAGTTTATCACTAATGATGATGAGAGATTCGGTGTCACCATTCAGGAAAGCATAGCGAAGGCCAGAGGGAAGGGATTTCAGCTCGACTGGTGGACATGTTGGCCGTTCACGCGTGGGTAGCTCAAGAGATTCTCCTAGATCATCTTCCTCTTGGATAAAGAGTTCAGCATCTTCTTCTAAGGATGTATTAGAAGTTTCAACAGGAACGATGGCTAACACTTCCTCAACCGGCTCTTCTTGGGGGATGGGCTCAGCCAAAGAATTCTTTGACTGGGAAATAGTAAAGTGTAACTCCTACCCCCAATGGTTACGTCAAGGGTTCCTAGTGCAGAGACATCTAGGAACAGTTTCTCGATGGAATGCCCTATCAAGACGTCGAAGTCATGGACTACGAAGACATGAAAATCTTGGGCGATTTCAACATTTTCATGCCAAACTGGCTCGTCATGTATTACCCCAGTCCCTTTTGTGATGGAACGTGGTCCAGTCCTGAGGGATCTTGTGGTTGGAAGCATAGGGTTCTTTCTTAGGTGGTTAAGCACAAAAAATGTGGAAATGATGTTGGCTCCAACCATGGGGTTGTAGAGAGCTGAGACTGCAGTTCCTTGGATAAAGCATGGAATGATTAAAGAGGGAGTTTGGATCCGAATTACTTCGGACGAAAGTTCCCCCTCTAGTACCCATTCGCTGCTCATGATAGAGGTTAACCCTTTGATGGTCTCTTTAAGGGAAGCCTTATTGAGAGGACCAAATGTGCCTAACAGAACTGGAGGTCTTTTCTCATGGGGATACATTGAGGTGTTTCCAAAGTTTTGAAAAATTTCATCGTCAATGTTGAAAGGGAACTCTAGAGGTTGAATTTCTTCTTCCCCCATTGTTTCAGGTTCGGGGGAAGGTTCAGAGGTTGGTTCGGGGTTGGTTAGAAGAAGGGGTGTAGGAACAACCAACGGAACTTCCTCATGGCTTGAAGGTACCGCTACTGGAAAGGACTTGCTGAAGGATGTGTTCTCTAGAATACGGTTTAGACGTGCTTCTCCTTCGGCTGTGGTTTTGTGCGTGAAGGATCCTCTAGCAGTGATGTAAAGTTGTAGGGCAGACTCCTTGCTAAGCCCTAACCAGAAATGTTGAAGCAACACATGGTCGGGTATAGACAAGTCTGGGTCGGCATTTGTTAACTGGGAAAACCTAGCCCAGGCTGTACCTATGGTCTCCTTCTCATCCTGATGAAAGTCGAGGATCTCTTTTTGTAGGGAAGCGATTCGAGAAATAGGGAAAACACGAGATAAAACCTGTCTCTTAGTTCGTCCCATTCTCCGTTTACCTTGCCTACGTTATGGGTGTACCATTGCTTCACTCTCTCATCAAGGGAGAAAGGAAACAACTTCCACCAAAGCATGTCTTGTTCCATGCCAAAAATGGTTAAGCATGAGCACCGCTGCTCAAACTCTCGTAGGTGGTGGTAAGGGTTTTCATCATCGAAACCTGAGGAGGGTTGGTCCCAAACCATGGCGATGAAGCCAGGACGACGTTCAAAGCCAGAAGCTGTAATGGGCTTGGATGATTGGGTTGGCTCTAAGAACTCGCCCTTAGGAGCAGAGAGTTTTTGGATAGAAGTGTGCTCCACTCTAAAAAAAGGATAAAAGAAACACAAAGTTAAAAGAAAGGGTACACGGGCAAACTAGGTTTGAAAACAACTACAACAACCGTTCCCCAGCAACGGCGCCAGAAATGCTTGTTGGTATTTCTTAATGATTACGAAAAAATCTGCAAGCCCACGGTATACCGCTGTAGCACTTCACCCGGGGAGTATTCAGGGTATAGTATTTTCTTAGGGAACGGAGGTGTAACGGTCTTCTAACTAGTTTACCCTGAAGAACAAGAGCTAGAATGGCCTGGGTAGCGTGAAGGATCAAGGAAAGATAAACATAGGCTGCTATTTGTTTACTTCAGGAACCGGTCTGACCCTAGTCTACCTAGGACCTCCAGCTATTAGCTCTACTCCGAACCTGAATGTGGGGGAATTCACTAACCACGAAAGATTCTGTAGTGGACAGATAGGGTTATCACCATCTGTAGTCTACCCCTCAACAATGTGGGGCTCACAGCAAACAATGGTAATCTAGGGCCTAAACACCACGTTTATGCCGTCGACTACTACTCTAGCATTGCGCAAGGTTATCCTGTCTTTATCAGGGCCCTCTACTAGAGTATCCGCTACAAGAATAGAAGATGAACCCGTAAATGAATAACAATGTAAGGATAACTTTACCAAGAGCTTACCAAGAGACGAACCCAGATCCTTACTCAAATGAATCGTATCCGTCGCGGTACAAGGTCAGAGAGAGGCCGACAAGTCCGGCTCTCCTCCACACTTCCTCCTCACACACTCCCTGTCGGATTTGTACTCCAGCACGTCCACCCGGGGTATGCTCAGGTAGTAGATTTGTAGGTGAGGGAGATAGCAGAGCCAAGAATTTGATGGTAACACAATGACGCAAGGGCTTTAGACAGGTTCGGGCCGCCAAGAGTGTAACACCCTACTTCTTGTGTTCTAGATTGTATTGATTGGTTTAGGGTTCTGTGGAATGTGCGGGCTAGTTGCATTGTCGTCGTCGAGGCTCAGGATGAGAAGCCGTCGAGGCTGGTGGGATGCCCTAGGGGGTACCGCTAACCCTTCTTATATACTTCAAGGGATAGGGTGTACATGGCAAGTCCCCTAGTTAGGTACTATACAAAAGATCTAGTCAGATTACAACTGTAGAGAATAAGCCTTCCTTGTGCAGTCGGCCTAGCCCATCTGGTTGCCGGTCGGGCCCTCTGTCAGGGTACCCAGGGGGTCTACCTCTTTCACTCCCTATCCTAATTTTACAAAGGGTGGGTGGAGTCCCTCTACTCTTCTTCTCTAAAATGTGTTGTCTTCGAATGAGGGGTGGGGGGGAGGCCTCTTTTTATAGCTTGAGAGGTCGGTTCCCACCATGTCTAAGTAACGAAACATCAGCCACCGCCTTTGAGAAGATAAGGACGATCTTCCCGCCAAAGATGGGAAGGCGTCCAGGTTCGGCCAAACCTAGGGTTCGGCTGAACCCAGGTGGAGCCTCCCCCGCTCCACCTTCCTCTACACAGCTGACATGTGGGTCCTAGCAATGATCCTTGGTGATTTGTGCCTTGACGCGCCCGTTTGGTTTGATTTGTGGGCCTTTGAAAGTGCATTTGGCCCCCTAAGTGGGTTTTGGTGTTGATGACATACAAAATTAAGGAGCTAATGAGTTTATCAAGTTTTGGACAGGTTAAAATTCAATTAAATGAAATAGAGCAACAAAAAATGCCAAATTTGCTTAAGGGATGGTGTTGGTCTTAAAAGAAGATCGTTACTTATTTTATATTTTGAATTTGAGTTTAGAAACACCGTACTATTAAGAGGGATGTGAATGGATAGCATAAAGGTGTCAAAGTTCTTATTTGAGATGCTAACCATCAAGGAGAGACACAAAATCACACATTTGTGCACCTAGTTTTCTGTCTGTTTCAGTGTGTGTCGGAAGTTCTGACCCTAGGTCGGAAGTTCCGACACTTGTCGGAAGAAGCTGGATTCTTTCGACAAGGGGTCCTCGGCCAGCTGTTTTAAAATAGTCGGAAGTTCCGACAATCACTTAACCAGTGCACTGACGTCTAGTTTTTGGGGCTTGGGTATTTATACCCCCCCTTCACTTGCTACTGACCTAACCCGAGACAAACACCTCCAAGAGCATTTACTACTCCTCCCCAATCCCTCATTGAGCTAATCCTTTAGTTGATTTGAGCTAGGGCTTGAGTGAGAAAAAGATTGAGGTGTGAGACTCAACCTTTTAAGTGAAAGGGCAGCCAAGTTCATATCAAGAGCACTTGAAGCATCTTCATCCTTCGATTCACGTTTGTTACTCTTGAAGCTTGCTTCTAGATGGTTTGGTGTCGCCCGTGGAGCGTCCTCGAGTGTGTGTGTGCCCCGGGAAGTTTGTATTACCCTATCCTTTGTGGATTTCATAGTAAGTGACTCAATCCTTCTTTGTTGTTGATTGAGTGAGGTAAAGGGTTAGTGGAAGACCCGGCTCTTTGTGAATTTCGTATAAGAAGCTTAGTTTTGTCGGAAGGTCCGGTCCAATGTTGGAAGTTCCGACCCGTCAGAACTTCCTACACAGTGTCGGAAGTTCCGACACATTTAATTCCTGCGAAGAATTTTTCAGGTTTTTCAAGTACGCCTATTCACCCCCCTCTAGGCATCACCAAGATCTTTTCAATTGGTATTAGAGCCTAATCTCTTGATTTAGGCTTAACCGCTAAGGGATATCAAGATGTCTATAGTTGGGGATGATGCGGACACCGTCGCAACCGTTGCTGCTCAAATCGATGCCGGTACTGGACTTAATAGTGCTGGAAATCCTTTCGGGCAAACAAGCTGTCCACCCTCCATTCATGATGCCGACTCAAGTTCAAGCGATGAAAGCGAGGGTGAGACATCGGAAGCAAGAAGGAGAAAAGAAAAGATAAAGGCAAAAATTGAGAAGAAGGCCAAGAAGTTGATGATGAAGCGAATCAAGGAAGAAAGCGAGAAGCATCCTTTCTTCGGGTTAAATCAAGTTCCTCATAACTATGCTTCATCTCAATATCCTACTTCTCAATTTTAATCGGATCACTTGGGAAAACCTCCTTTCTCAATATCCTTTCTTATGATATGAAAATGCATCTCTACGGGCTTCACCCCTCTATTTGGGAAGTTGTGGTTGTAGGTGTGACTCCTCCTACGAACGGTGTACCCACGGCCGAACAAACTCAAGACTATTTCCGCAATGCGCAAGCCGTGAGGGTCATCACAAGTTCACTTTGTGCCCAAGAATTCAACAAATCCGCAATGTTGAAATAGCCAAGAAAATTTGGAACACACTAAAAGAAGCTCATGAGGGAACCGATGAAGTTAGAGAAGGCAAGATGGATCTGTTGCAAGGAGAGCTAGAGCACTTTGTCATGCATGATGAAGAAACCATGAGGCAAATGTATGATAGACTAATGGTCCTTGTATCGGACATTAGATCTCTTGGAAGTACGAAATGGGAAGATCACAAGGTGGCAATGAAGTTGCTTAGAGCCTTCACGCTAAGGAACCCTACTCTTGCAACAATGATTAGAAGAGATCCGAAATTCAAGGTCAAGACACCTAATCAACTTCTTGGTGAAATCCTCCATCAAGAGTTGGTTGAGAGGGATGTGGCCAAGTCACTTAGTGACAAAATGAACAAGAATGTGGCATTCAATGCTAGCTCCAGTGACAAGGTTGAATTAAGTCCTAAGGCTCTAAAGTCAAGAAAGGAAGATTCAAGTGATGAAGGATCCACCGATGAAGAGATGGCCTTGGTATTGAGAAACTTCAAGAAGTTCATGAAGAAGAAGTACTACAAGAAAGGTGTTGATGACAAGAAGAAGCCATCACAAAGAAGATGTTATGAGTGCAAAGAAGTGGGTCACTACATTGCCGATTGCCCACAGTTGAAGAACAAAGAAAAGGAAGAGAAGAGGTACAAGGAGAAGAGCAAGGACTACAAGAAGAAATATCAAGGGCATGCTCATGTTGGTCAAGAGTGGGAGTCTAGTCATGAAGACTCCGACCATGAAGGTATGGCAACTCTAGCCATACCAAAGAATTCAAGGAAACTCTTCAACAACATCTCCGATGATGAAGATGACGCACCCTTTTATCTCATGGCAAGAGGGATAAATGTACAAGAATCATCCACCTCCACCTCTCATCCTTCCACCATATCTAGTAGTTCGCAAAATAATTTTGATGATGAGGAAGAGAAACATAAAGCATTCATGATAAAAGAATTTGGAAAGAAAGGTTTTAAAGAAATTAAAAAACTTATGGAGCAATTGGAGAAAAAGAAGGAGTGTCTCGATAGGCAAGAAGACTTGCTCATCCTTGAGAAGGAGAGAAACCTTGCTTTAGAGAAGGTTCTTGCCGAAGAAAAGGTGAAAGTTAAAAAATTAGCTATCGATTTTTCTCTAGCTAATGATTCAAAAGAGAGGATGTCAAAGGAGACCACTTTGATAAATGAATCTCTAGCTTCCCTAAAGGCCACTCGTAGTGAACTTCAAGAAAGATTCTCATGCTTAACGACCAAGTACAAAAGTCTTGAAGTTAGCTACAATGCCCTTTGGGAAAGCACCAAAACCAATTCTAAATCAACTCTTGACTCAAATATCTCCACAAGTGAAGGGTGCTCAAGGTGTTATAAACTTGATGTGGAAACTTGTATTACTAACTTGGCAAAGCTAGAAAATTTGATCAAAGCAAAGGATGCTCAACTTGAGAGGCTAAACAAGTTAGTAAGAAAACGGATATGAAGGTGACACCAAGCCCGAGCCTAAGGTTGCATACAAGGAAGGGAGACGTTCCCACAAGAAGGATGGGCTTGGTCACTACAAGGGAGGCAAGGTAAACGACCGGAAGGTAGTCAAAGGTAAGGAATGTGTCATGTTCACCAAGGGATCAAATCTTGAGGACTTGATGAACATTGCACATGGTGTGACCACCATTCCTTCCAAAGCTAAGAAGAAAATTGATGATCTCATATCACTAAGCATGAGCCATCACGAAACTACAATACGGATTATATGGTGACAATGGACCACAATAGTAAAATAGTGGTCAAGTATGTTGGGGCTTACACTAAGAGGGCAATTCTTAGAAGTGTGTGGGTTCCAAAAGTGTATCCATCTAACCCTTAAGGACCCAAATCTTTTTGGGTACCTAAATTCAAAGCTTAACTTGTTTTGTAGGCCTACTCCTCGGGTGGCACCGCATGGTTTCTTGATAGTGGATGCTCAAATAATATGACCGGGGAGAAGGATTTGTTCACATCCTCTAACACCCAAAATATAAGAAGTTGAAACTTTTAAAAGTATTTTCATAAAAATCATAAATTAAAATTGTGCATGCATCTTTATTTCTTTTCTTTTTTTCAGCCCAGCCCAATTCTTTTCCTCTACTTCTTTTCTTTTTCCGCGGCCCAACTCAGTGGCCGATTTCCTCACCCGACCCTTGCTTCCACCGACAGCTAGGACCCACCTGTCGGCGCCTTCTTCTTCTTTCTTCTTTCCTTACCCAGAGTCCGGAACGACTCCGTGCTGTCATTCGCGCCCCTCTCTCTTTCTTCTTACCCGAGTCCTGATCGACTCCGCAGCACCGCCTTCCTACTCCCGGCCGATCCGCCCCTATAAAACCCCGCCAAAACCCCGCTTTGCAACCAGAGCCAAGCTCAAATCTTTTCCTCTACACAACATTGTCGCACGCCGCTGGAAGTTGTGCCTCGGAGGAACGCCGCTGTCCCGTGTCGCCGATTCTCCGTGGACTCGCCGATCTGCAGCTTCTCCGCCGAGTTGGTGAGTATCAAGCCGTACCAGATTTCCCTCTCTCTCCTGCTCCGCCGATTTCTCGCCGGACCTCTGTTTCCGCCTGCCGCTGTGGCTGCCAGTCTACAGCCGCCGCACAGCCATCCAGTGACCACCCTCACCTTCGCCGTACCGCCCACTCACTTCCCGTCATGAACCCAGCTTGAATTGAGCCCCGGAACACTAGATTCGGTGAAGCTCCGGCCGTCCACCGCCGCACTCGCTAGCCGACAACGCCCAGCGCAGCTCCGCTTCGCCCGACCCTTTTCGTCCCATCGAGCCGACCCTTCCTCTGCCGCTCGATCTAGATCTAACGGCCAGAAGCGATCTTCACTTTACACTGCCGATTTGCCCGACCTTTTCCTTACTTAGCCGATTTACCCGACCCACTCTTCATACCGCCGATTCGCCCGACCCTTACCCGCTGATTCGACCGACCTGCCGTTCGATTCTGATCTAACGGATTAGATCCACCCGACCCTAGCCGTTCCCGAAACTTTTGCAGGAAGATCCCTAAGTTTTCCAGGAATCAACTCGCAGTCCAGATCAGTAGAAAGTAATTAGAGTTGAGCCCTTCCTTTATCTGTTCCGACTCTTGACTTTTCTAGAATTAGTACCCGCCGTCCAGAACCTATAGTTTTGCACCCCGACCCTCTATTTAAGGTTTAATTATGTTTTAGGCTCTGACTTCTTCAATTTAACCCCTAGAAGTTCAGTTTCTTCGCAGATAAGACCCTGGAGCCTTGTTTTAGCCCTACCTTCGTCATTTTAGCTCCGTTCCGACTCGTTCTCGTTGCGTTAAGTCTTCTAAAGCCTAAGCTACCGTTTAGCCATGTCGTTGTACCTTAGTTCCTTTTTTAAATTAAAAATAGATTTAACTTGATTAAAGTTCTCTCACTTAGTTTTCTAATTAAAATCCACCTAGGTCTTTACCTCCGGTTTTTCATAACTAATGTCAATTCAATTAATACCAACTCAAATGTGTTCTAAATATAATTTGTTTAGTTGAACACCAAATATAACGTTATGCGTTTAGATGCTCTCACAAGTTTTCTTTCTAATTAATTGTTAATTAGTGTAATTTGTACGTAGACAATCACAAATAAAATATGACTAAGTTCTACTCCGCTTTTATAAATAAAAATATAATATTAGTTAATTATAATCAAGGATATTTTGTTTTGAATATCTTTTACATTTGTTTTCCAAATAAAATAAATAAAACTTATAATTCTTTTGTTTCTTTTATAGTACCAATCTCCGATAGCTGTGTCTTTTCAACCCTAGCTCCGATTTCCGCGTTCCTTGCGCTCTCATAACCGTAGCAGCGAGCCCTATCCTTTAGCATGCTCTTTTAAAAGCTTTTGTTTTGTGATTGGTGTATTGTTCTTAGCTGTACTTGTTTACTATTTTGTATGTTTGTGCTAGTTGTTTGCTTCGAGTAGAATGATCGCTGATGAAGCTTGAAGATCAAGGTTTTCACGTAAGCAAGAACTGAAGAGCAGTAAGAGTAGCTTTTTGTTGGAAAAAAGGCAAGTGACCCTAACCATCCTCCTATCTGTGCTTATTTACAAGAATACCATGTATTAATTGGAACATGGAGAACCACCCAGGAAAACAGTACAACCACGAGAACCATATGGCTCTGGTCTTGGCTGACTAATTAGAGACTCTAGTTTGAAGCGGTCTTACCGAAAGGGCAAGGAGGGGGTCGGTGATAGGGGTCATAGCCCGGTCCTCTTGGGGTAGCAGCCTTCGCTAAGGTGCTGACCATTAGGGAGGTTTATGGACCACGCCGCTACCGAAACTCTAGCGGACTACTTCTTATTAGGGAATCTTTGTAAAGGCCTCGTAGCGTCCCTATGCAATCACACCTCGGAAGTGTGGTATTGTGCCTAGCTAGCACAACATGGTTGGATCCAAAGTCCTTTTGAACTTTTACGCGACTTGTGGTGAAAGTGTACAACCTCTGCAGAGTGTAAAACTGTTATAACAGCCGTGCTCACGGTTAAGAGTGGCCTGGACCCTCACATGATTAATAAACTTAAAGATGGATATAAATTGTTACTCTGGTTATTTCTTGTGGCCTTGCTGAGTACCAACCTGTTGGCGCTAAAATCGGCCGGATACGAATCGGCCGATGGGTCTTCAGCGTCGGACACACGTCCCGGGAGAATCTGCTTAGCTCCTGTTCGGGTTATCGCCTTGGTGCGGTTCGCGCGGCGTGCCAGTCAATCTGACCTGTTGATTGACAAGGAAATAGAGTATTAAATTTCAGGCGCGTCGACCGGCTGGAGTTCCGATCTGTCCTGAGGAGCGCGTCGGCGGCGAATCGGCCGATTTGCTGTAGAGATGATCGGCTATGGATCAGCCGATGATCGTCTAGTAATTGTAAAGAAAACTGCTGGAGCGATCTAAACAATTACTACAGAAGCAACACTTGAAATAGATCTAATCGGCTGTAAGATGATAAATCGAAGGAGAACAATGATGAAGCCGATTACCCTGATCTCAAGCTGGATAACTGGTGATAATACTAGAATAACAGGTGAAACTTGCAATTCTAGTAAATATCGATAACTGGTGAATAAATCCAAACGAAACCACAGCGATGCGCCCGTAGTTAAAGCTCGGATATTACTCGGTAAGCGAAACCTACCAATTGGCCGGAGATCAAGTTGATGCAGCCCTTCCAATCCGTATGAACTCGTAGGAGAAGAAAATATTGGCGAAGTCGCCGACTTGAAAGTAAATTGGTGGAAAAGTAGAAGTACTATTGTTGATTGATGTATTGCAAGACCCTGACGACTCCTATTTATACCCTAAATCTAGGACTCCTGGTCGATCACGACTTGTTACAACCTTATTTAAAAAACAGGAAAACTACTATATCTACAAGAACTTTTAAGGAAACGGACTCCCGCAGAATCTTCCGCCGCCGTTCCCTAATCCAATCAGGATTCCCTTCAATTGCTCCTTGACCGACTTGGCGTGCCCTGTTGACCAGCTTTTGACCAGGATCTTCTGGAATAATCCCATCCTGTTGGCATAGGCCGCGCCACCAATCGGCCGATTTCCAATTGTTACTTCAATCGGCCGATTCCTTTCTGTAGCTTTCAGATCTGCCGCATCGGCCAATCTTCTCCTCCTGACGCCGATTCAACACATGTCAAAATCTGGCGTCAACACATGCCCCCCAGTTTCGGAGTAAAATATAACTTTTCCTTCGAAACTCTTTTCTTTAATCCTCTCCTCCGAAACGGGCGCAGTAAAAATCTCCCTCCGTTCCGCGGCACAATGATTGCAATCTCCTCGAACCGGGCGCGCGAAACGACCGCTCCCCTGGAACTCGTGTAGACGGCGCGGTAAAAATACCATCTTTGCCCTTGCTCTCCTGATCTCTCTTAAGTACTGGCTTTCTCCATCTCTCCTTCTCCACGAATGCAGCATTCTCTCCGTCGCATTACTGTTCGTCTTCCTCCAAGCTCCTTCGATTTCCAAGTGCTCCCCTTTTCCGGCGATCTCATCCGCGGCCTACTCCGACCCCCAATGGCGTCTCCATCGGCGACCACCCCATCTACAGAGGCTCCATCGGCTGCTCCTCTGGCGGCGGCGGCCCAATCGGGGGCTTCCCCAGCGGCGTCATCGGCGACGATGGCTTCCATCCCAGAGGTAAATGCTCGAAATTTTCCCCTTTTTTGCCTTTCTGCTGCTTCAGTATTTTCCGAACCCTTTCTTAGCTTCTTCCCTTTTTCCCTTTTTTAGGCACTTAGGCACAGAATCACCATTCCTCTCTCAGAATCCCCTGACCTTATCTGTCTGGGCCCTATGGGGAGCCCTGATCCAACGGATCTAATCAGTTTAGAAACTCATAGGATCCCCTTTAAGCAGTCAGCCATGGATTTAGATCATTGGGTGGGCACTTTCAGATCCTGGCCGAATGAAACATCCGGGTGGAGAGAATGGTACCAGAGGGTAGCCGGGTCTTGGAAGGTTCAATGGGAAGAACTCAAAATCGGCCAATGCATAGACTTATCTCTGTCTCAGATGGAAAGGAACGAACCTTTGGTTATGGCAGCCTCTTACTTCTGGTCCGATGCACTTAACGCATTCCTTTTTGGACACGGACCCATGACCCCGACCTTGGCCGATGTCCTGCTGCTGACCGGCCTAGATGTTTCCTCCGCCGATACCCCCTTCAATTATCTGTTCAAGCCATCTCATCGGCTGGAGACCAAAGGAATCGGCGGGTGGAAAGGATACATCAGTAAAAACATGAAGACAGGGACAGTCTCACAGAGGGAGCACACTGCCTTCTTGATGATGTGGCTGGAGAAACACTTCTTCTGTGGCAGAGCGGTCGGCCCCTCTTTCAACACTCAAGCTTTGGCAGAGTCTCTTGCACAAGGATCGGCCATCCCCCTCGGTAAACATTTGCTGGGATCGGCATACCATCTGATGCACCAAATCGGCGTCAAGCTGTCGAAAGGAGAGCCGATAGGGAATCCAGGCGGTCCTTGGTGGTTCATCACCCTCTGGCTCAATCTACACATGAGCAAGGTCTCTCAGCAGCGGATAGAGACAAAGACCTTTCCCAACATCGAGTCGGAGGAGAATCCATCGGTCCATCGCCGCTGCAGATCTTTTGGAGAAGCGGTATCGGCCTTTCCTGGCTGCCAATTCACTGCTACCCGCGTAGCTGAATATTTCAGATGTTTCTATAATGGCCTTAGTGAAGAGATGATCATCTGGCATCCATATCGGACCGCAGAGCCAATTTTCGAATTGCCCGTATGCTTTGATTTCTCCACTCATATATTTGACAGAGAATTAATGGACGTCTTCATCAAGCCGGGAATTCTGCCGGCCAACTTTTTCTCAGGAAAGGACTCACCCACCTATGAGTTCTACTGTCCATCGGCTGCGGCAAGGAACCTGGGTTTTGGCCAACTGCCGATTCGAGTCTATTTCGCCGGCCAGGCAAAATTCAGAGATGGACTAACTTCAAGCCTTGACTACAGCCGGTTGTGCGATCTAGTACCCGACTCCAGCACTATTGACTTGAACGGCTGGTCAGTTGCCTCTTTCGCCACCCAACAGTATAAATTATGGTGGGCAGAATGGAAGCAGCATCTTTTCTGTAAATCTCCATCATCTTACTGCAACATTCTGGACCCAGAGAACATTGACCCAAATGCAGCAGTATGTCCTTTTTTCCTTAGCCGATTCCAATGTTGCATTATCATCTTGTTGTTAACTTATGTTTATCCCTTCAGTCTGAAAGCCATGTTCCCCCGATGCGGAGCCGAAGCGGCCGGCCGATTGACAGCCATCACCAATACACGCCGTATCCACTCATCGGCTTCCACGCTCCATCTGTCAGAGATATCTCCACCGGCCGATCAAGACGAGCACCCAAAAGGCCAACATCAAAGATAACCAGCCGTCGGGTGCGAGCTCGCATTGGATCGGCCGATCAGGCGACAGTAGCATCGGCTGAAATCTCTCGCATCAGATCGGCTAGCCAGAAGGCAGTAGTATCGGCCGAAACTCCCCGTGTTGGATCGGCCGATCAAGTAGAGGTGACACTCGCCGAGGCTTCAGGTCCTTTACCCCTACAAGTTGTCGAGACGGCCGATCCCCAAGTCACCGCCGAAGCCGGAGCCGCTGCAGCATCACTATTAGTAGAAGCTGTTCAGGTAATCTTATTTACCTCATATGTTCTCCAAATCCTCTACTGACATCAATTCTATTCCTTTGCCAGGCTGCACAAGTTGTCCCACCGCAGTCCCCGCAACTATCGGCCACGTCTCAAGTGGGGACTGAGATTACAGCAGCTCCTGTTGCCGAGGTACGCGATCTCTTACCCTGCATCCTTAATATTCAGAAAACTTAACCAATTTTGATGCAGGTCAACTTGGGTACGCCGATTGTAACTCCACAACAGGAATCGGCCGGGAGACCCACAGAGGCATGGCAAATTTCCATTACCATCTCATTTCGTTTTCCCATAGTATTTTCACGGGAATTTATGTCTTTCTTAGGAAGCTGGCCCAAGCGGAGCACTGATAACGATCGAATCTTCTTCTTCCGGCGAACCAAGCGCACCAGTCCCTGAAACAAGGGAAACACTTCCACCGGCGCAAGCAAGAGAGATTCGTTTCAAAGAGGTAACAATCTTACCATCAGAATCGGCTGATTTCCTTTCACCGCTTGCTTACCCTTTACTTTGTTCCCTTACAGGAGCAAGATACTCCCAACAATAGCATCTTTTCCTTTGCTGTCTCCTTGGCCGATGAAGAAGAAATCGCCTCGCACGCAGTTCCATCGAGCTCTACCTCCGACGATGTCCACTCTAAGCTCGAAAGCATTCGTACTCTCCTCCAAGGTGACATCGGCCGATTGGTGGAAGACGCATCGCCGATCCGACAACTTTTCAATGAGGTCAAAGGTCACATCCTGGATGAAGTGTCGGAAGACTTGGGGTATGCTGCCTATATAGAGGGCATGCAGATTCCGGTCTCCAGGGCGCTGCAACGTATGGCCGATCGTGCTCAGATGGCCAAAACTCAGGAGGAGGTCGACTCATACAAGCACCGGGCTCAGGAAGTACACCACAGGATCAATTTCCTCGAGAACTACCGTCCGGACATCGTTGGCGTAATAGATCGGCTGAAACGGAGGAGAGCAGAACTAGCCAAGGAGATGGAACAGATAACCAAAGAGATAGCCGCTGAAGAGAAAAAACTCCAAGAACTCCCAACCATCATCGGCGAGCTGAAGCAAGAAAGACAACATCTGGCCCGTGAAACAATAAGACTCCGTCGCCGCGTGTCAGAAGTACCAGGATCGACCGACATGGACCAGAGAATAGTAGACTCGGCCGATCAAATTAGACGACGAGCGATCGTAGCTATAGATGCTTTCCTTGGGCTGTAAAAAATATGTTAAACATTATTGCTCCTTTAATATCACTGCGCCGATTTGGTTTTGAACTGCCGTTTCAGTCTGCCTTACATTTATGTACGTATTTACTCCGATAGGACGTGTCTCACCATCCATCCACCTCCTCTTCATTTATACGCAGACCGTTTACCATCTCTAGAGGCACACGCATCACTTATCTCTTCTTATTCTTTTACTGTCCCAACTGAACGGCAAGATGTCTTGTTCGTCCTCCTCATCCTCTTCCTCTGTCAACCCGGTATGAACTCCCCCTCTACCTTTTTCTTAAGCATCTCAATCGCTCCGATACTGGGTAACTCCTTTTATCTCTGTTTAGCCAAACCGTCTCAGCCCTGATCTAGAATGAGCGATAGAAATCATGCATTCAGAAGAGCCATTATCACAGGCAGACAGAAATCTAATAAGAATTCATGCTGAGGAACTCAGAGATCATGTTCCTGCCGCTGTCCAGGAATATTCGGACCTCATAAGTGCTCATTTTTCGGTCCGCAAACGACCATCTTCCAACAAAAATTCTTCACTTCCTTGTAAAGCTACAACTGAAGTCGCCATGGAAGATCTGGAAGAGGAGAAGACCCGCCTGCTGAAAGAACTCTGCAACCAAGCTAAAACTAGAGCCACTGCAGAGGACTTGAAAGAGAAAAGGCTCACCCTCATGATAAAACTAGGTCGCATCGAGAGAGAAATCCAGCGCAGGCGTAATCAGTAGACACACCAGCATTTTTATTCTAAGGGCGACTTGTACCATGTCGGCCATGTAATCTGTAATTTCCATTCAATAATGAATCCCAATATTTCTTTCACCAGATGTGTAGCCAGAAAACCGATGAGAAATCGGCCATGTTACCTTGACATATTTTGCTGTAAGTTATGCGTCTACCCAAATGCTTGGATAGTACCTCTTCAGATATCGTCCATTTAAAGCTCTTGGGAATTCCTCCCCTTCGACTGTCTCCAGAATATATGCATTTCCAGGGGCACATCGGCCGATTCTATACGGCCCTTCCCAAGTGGGTGACCATTTACCGAATTTGGGATCTTTAGACCCTATCGGCAGCACCAACTTCCATACCAAATCTCCTTGAGAGAACTGCTTAACCTTGACCTTTTTATCATACCATCTGGCCACCCTTTTCTTGTTTTCTTCTATACTAATCAGGGCTCTTAACCGCAAACCCGCCGAATCGTCAAGTTCATCTTTCATGAGAAAGGAATAGTCATCGGCCATTAACTGATCCTGTAGCGATATGCGTCTTGACCCTGTCCTTATCTCCCATGGCAAGACCGCTTCATGACCATAAACCAAATGATAAGGGGATATTTTAGTGGCCCCATGACAAGCCATGCGGTACGCCCATAAAGATTCAGCCAAAGACATATGCCACTTCTTAGGTTGCTCTTCTATCTTCCTCTTGATTAGCTTGATTATCCCCTTGTTAGACGATTCTGCTTGGCCATTGGCTTGAGCATAGTATGGAGAAGAATTTAATAATCTAATTCCCATATCGGCGGCGAACTCCCCGAATTCTCCAGAAGTGAACATTGTCCCTTGATCGGTTGTGATGGTTTGAGGAATGCCAAATCCATATATAGTATGGCTTTTAACAAATTCAATCATATCGGCCGACGTTACGTTCCTTAAAGGAACTGCCTCCACCCACTTGGTAAAATAATCTGTAGCCACCAATATGAACTTATGCCCTTTACTAGATGGAGGATGAATCTGTCCGATGAGATCTATTCCCCATCCTCTAAACGGCCACGACTTAATTATTGGATTCATAGCCGATGCTGGTGCGCGCTGCACATTGCCAAACTTCTGACAGTCTTGGCATCCTTTGTAGTACTTGAAACAATCTTCAAGGATGGTCGGCCAGTAATATCCTTTGTTCCTGATCATCCATTTCATTTTGTGAGCCGATTGATGAGCTCCACACACGCCTTCATGGATTTCTCCCATTAGAACCTTTGCCTCTTCTGTTCCCAAGCATTTGAGAAGAACTCCATCAATCGTCCGATAAAATAAATCATCCTCAAGCAACACATACTTTGTAGCCTGAAAACGTGTTCGCCGATCTACCTTTTGGGATGGATTTTTCAAGTAATCGGCGATCTCCTTTCACCAGTCATCGGCCGCGAGTTCTAGCGTCATCGCTCCCTGAATCGGCCGATACCCAGAAGCATGTTGAGCCAGTCTGTTGTCTTCTCCATTATAATTCCTGGGGATATGTTCAATTATTGCAGATTTGAATTCTTTCAAAAGTTGAAGACAATCCTCATAATAAATCCTCAAGATGTCATCCTTGCACTCAGATCGTCCTATTAACTGATCCACAATGAGCATGGAGTCCCCAAAGATCTCGACTGCATCAGCTCTGACTTCCCTTAATAATTGGATGCCTTTCAGAACAGATCGATATTCCGCTTGGTTATTAGTTGCAGAGGCTTCTATCGGCAGAGAGAAATCATAAGTTGCCCCCCGAGGCGACACAAGAACAATGCCGATTCCTGATCCGACCCCACATGAAGAACCATCAAAATATAGAGTCCATGGAACTGGTTCAACGGTGGCAGTTTCTGGTCCACAATGTTGAACTACGAATTCGGCCATCACTTGACCTTTGATGGCTTTGGCCGATTCGTACCTTAGATCGAATTCTGACAAAGCCAGGATCCATTTTCCAATCCGTTCCTTCAAAATCGGCAATGATAGCATATACTTCACCACATCATCCTTGCACACGACTATGCATTCTGCCGATAGCAAATAGTGCCTGAGCTTAGTACACGAAAAGTACAAGCACAAGCATAATCGCTCCACCGAGGAATATCTTGTTTCGGCGTCTAAAAGTCTTCTGCTGACGTAGTATACCACTCGTTCTTTCCCTTCAAACTCCTGCACCAATGCCGATCCAATAGCCCGTTCGTCAGCCGATAAATATAACTTGAACGGCTTACCAGGCTGTGGCGGGGCTAACACCGGAGGTGAAACCAGATACTGCTTGATATTCTCCAGTGCCTTGCGCTGTCCTTCTCCCCATGTGAATTCCTGGTCGGGCTTTAATTTCAACAAAGGGGTAAAAGCCTGAATACGTCCTGATAGATCGGATATGAATCTTCTGATGAAATTGACCTTGCCGAAGAGGGACTGCAGTTCAGTTTTATTTTGTGGGGCCACCACTTTGTTGATGGCGTCTATGGTCTTGCGGTTGACTTCTATCCCACGCTCATGGACCATAAATCCTAAGAATTGTCTGGCCGATACACCAAATGCACACTTGTTTGGGTTCATCTTCAGCCCATGTTTCCTTGTGCACTCCAGCACTTCCTATAAATCGGCCAGATGATCTTGGTGACCTTTTGACTTGACCATGACGTCATCTATATAAATTTCCACCGATGAACCAATGAGCTTGTGGAATATGTAGTTCATGGCCCGTTGATATGTAGCGCCGGCGTTCTTCAAGCCGAAAGTCATAACCACCCATTCAAATAAACCAAAATGGCCTGGGCACCTAAAAGCCGTTTTCGAAATATCTTCCTCGGCCATTAATATCTGATTGTACCCGGCATTCCCATCCATGAAGCTTATGACTTTGTGGCCTGCGGCAGCATCCACCAAGATATCGGCCGTTGGCATCGGATATCCATCCATCGGCGTAGCCTGATTTAAGTTCCTGAAATCGATGCACACACGCAATTTTCCATTCTTTTTGTATACAGGCACAATGTTAGAAATCCATTTGGCGTAGCGGCACTGCCGAATAAATCCTGCCTCAATCAACTTTGTAATCTCGGCCTTTATGTCAGGTAGAATCTTGGGGTTACACCGTCGTGCAGGTTGCTGATACGGCCGATATCCTGATTTTATAGGTAACCGGTGTTCAACAATAGACCGGTCTAGTCCTGGCATCTTGTGGTATTCCCAAGCAAAGCAATCCCTGAACTCTTTCAATAAACTTATCAATTTACATTTGTACTCAGAATCCAAATTGGCACTAATGTACGTCGGCCTTGATTTGCTGCTATCTCCCAAATCTACCATCTCTAATAAATCGGCTGACGTAAACCGATGTCCAAGCTTCCCATCTTCTCGGACGAGCTGATCCATTTATTCTGAATCTTCAGAGCCGACTGCTTGGATCGGCTGCAGACCGAAATCGGACACTTTCAGGAAGTCAGTGTCCCAAGTCCTGCTAGATATACACTTGACGTGCTCGCAGCTCCACTGTTGTGTGTCGGCCGCTGCAACGCTGTAAACGGAATCGGCAGCGACTATCTCTGTACTGTCGCCGACCCATTGCACAAGGCATTGATGTGTAGTAGATGGGACACAGCAGTTTGCGTGTATCCAGTCGCGACCAAGTAGCATATTATAGGACCCCTTGCCATTAATAGCGAAGAAAGTAGTAGGGAGGGTCTTACTGCCGATGGTGAGGTCGACGCAGAGCGCTCCGCGGGCGGGTGACACGTTGCCTTCGAAATCCTTCAGCATCATGTCCGTCTTGGTGAGGTCGTCATCGCCCTTGCCCAGCTTGCGGTACATGGCATACGGCATGATGTTGACTGTCGCGCCTCCATCTACCAGTAATCTGGTGACGGGTCTTCCGTTGACATACCCTTTGAGAAACAGCGCCTTAAGGTGCTGTCGTTTTTCCTCTTCTGGTTTCTCAAACGTAGCCGTCATCGGCTCTAACACTAGTTGTGCCATTTGTTCCTCCTCTGTTCTTGTTACTCTATCCCGATCGTTGGGCGCCATGAACTCCATCGGCAGTATGAATACCATATCAATTTCGGCTGCCGATTCTTGGTTGCTCATTTCTTGATCGTTTTTCTTTGGGCGCCAAACTCGAGATTTCACATTCCTTCTCTCTTGCACCTGCCTTTGTTCTTCTTCTTGATGTTCCCACTGGCGTAGGCGTTGGATCCTTCGCTTTTGGGATCTGGATAGGCCATCGGGACACCACCTGGGATTCACTGGTTTGGCCGATAATCTGGCGTATTCCCAATCTGGTTCCCTTCCTAGGGGATCTTCGTCTGACACCCTATCATCGGCCATCTCTTCCAGCCGATCGTGCGCGCTGATCCTGCCCCCCAGTCCATCTTGCTGGCCGATCTTGCTTTTTGACCTGTTGCACTGGTCAACTCTGCCCCCCAGCCGATCATGCACCGAAACACGCTGTTCTTCGCGCCGATTTCTATTGATCGGCTCTGATCCTCTGTCCCTAGAGTGTGGCCTCGGGCGATCGTTGCAGCTCAATCCGTTACACTCCGGACAGTTGTCGGCAGATGGCAATCTGATATCATTCTCCCAGCAGTGGATGAAGAACGGACATTGCCAGTTATCTTCATTGCGGCGTATCGTCTCTTCCTGGTATCTTGCATGTTCTTGCTGCTGCCGATATTTACTGAGTAAGAATTGGGAGGTGACGGGTTTGCGTGGTCGTTCTGGCCCTCGCCTATTTCTTCTGATTTCTTCCGTCGTGATCTGCCTCCTGGGGTCGACAGCGCCGCCTCTTCTCGCCAATTCTGACGTCAGCACCTTGGTTTGACTTGAGTCTCCTCCAGCGTTAACCGTGTTGGCCGGGAAGGGATGCTGATCTATCTTCATCGGCTTTGCCGATTTGGTTGGAGTTTCAAATTTAAGCCGCCCCTGTTCAATGGCCGATTGTATCTGCTGGCGGAAGACTTTACATTCATTTGTGTCATGAGAAGTAGCGTTGTGCCACTTGCAGTATTTCATCTTCTTGAGTTGATCGGCCGTGGGGATGGTGTGATGTTGAGACAGCTTAATTTGCCCTTCCTGAAGCAGTAGATCAAAAATTTTATCGGCCTTTGACGTGTCAAAGCCGAATGTCTCTGGCTCCTTCTTGCCAAAGGGGCAAGATATTGGTTTTTTTCCTTTTACCCATTCTGCCAGGCCGATCTCTTCTTCCGCATCGGATTCATGTCCCTCCAAGTATGCCACCTTCTTTTGGAAGTTCCTCCGCTGTTCGAATGGTCGGACCTCCTGCCCTGATAATCGGTGGACAATTTGGCTCAGGCTCTCAAACTCTTGGGCAGCATATCTCTCTTTGATTTGTGGCAAGAGGCCTTGGAAAGCAATATCGGCCAACTGCGCATCGGTCAGAGCCAGACTGTAGCATTTGTTCCTGATTTCTCTGAACCTCTGTATATACCCTGTCACTGGTTCATCGCTCCTCTGCCTGAGGCTGGTCAAATCCGAGATCTTCATCTCGTGTACTCCTGCATAGAAGTACTTGTGGAATTGTTTCTCCAGATCGGCCCACGTGACGATAGAATTTGGCGGTAAAGTGGTGAACCACTGGAAGGCCGATCCGGACAGAGATGATGAAAATAAACGCACCCTCAGAGCATCTTGCGTGGCAGCTTCTCCGCACTGGATGATGAATCGGTTGATATGCTCCACAGTGGATGTGTCGTCCGTCCCTGAGAACTTGGTGAAATCAGGAACTTTGTAGCGATGTGGGAACGGCAGCGAGTCATAGGCCGATGGATACGGCGTCTTGTAAGTATAAGTTTGAACTTTCGGCTTCAGTCCAAACTGATCCTGGATTACTTCTGCTATTCTTGCCGTCCAGTCCACCTGCTGCTGATGAACAGTTGTTCGCGGCAAAGGCATATGCTGAAGGGCTGGTATGGCCGGGTGATGAATCGGCGAATTTCGCTGAGCGGCCGATAGTTGATGGCGAAACGAGTCTGCACCCCCTTCGTACGTCACTACTGGCGCCGTGCCTCTGAATGCTTCCACAGTGTTTGCCCCCCTGCCGATTTCTGGTAAAATCGGCTGATACTAGGAAACCGTCGGCCGGGTGGCCGGTTGGTATGGCACCTGAACCGAATAAGTGCCATGCCCGTTCGCTGGCTCCGAAAAATACGCTGTGGCTGACGTCCCCCAAGGCGCTGAGCTTGTAGGTAGTGTTTGCACAGAAGCCATCTGAACGGGTTGAAACGGCGCTTGCGATGGGAGACATGGTGCACCGCTGTATCTTGGAGACGCCGGAGGTGGTGGAGAGCTGTACCCCTCGCGTTGCGTCAATATCGGCTGAGAAGCCGATTGGGATGTGTATGGTAGGCTTCTGGCTGGCAGAGTAGTTGGAGGGGCATATGCCGGTCCCTGATAGCCTTGAACGGCTCCGCTGGCCAGAGAGTTGACGACGGCGTTATACACCGTGTTGCTCATCACCGAGGATTGGTCGATGAATGCTTGATACACGGACTGTTGAATCATCTCTGACATCTTGCCCGAGTCTTCAGCAATGGTGATGTGGCGAGGTGCTAGAATAGGAGCCTTCTTGACTGCCTCCCCGCTTCTAGTATGACTGAACGACTGGAGGTACATCTTCTTGTAATCTTCCAGATGTTTGGCCAATTCTTCCCTCTGGTCGTCCTTGAGATCAGCTTCTGTGACCTCGATGATGTTGCTGTCAAAGATTTCTGCATTTTTCGACATATCAGATCTTGGATGGTCCCACCGGGCGTGCCAAAAGTGTGTTGGCGCTAAAATCGGCCGGATAGGAATCGGCCGATGGGTCTTCAGCATCGGACACACGACCCGGGAGAATCTGCTTAGCTCCTATTCGGGTTATTGCCCTGGTGCGGTTCGCGCGGCGTGCCAGTCAATCTGACCTGTTGATTGACAAGGAAATAGAGTATTAAATTCCAGGCGCGTCGATCGGCTGGAGTTCCGATCTGTCCTGAGGAGCGCGTCGGCGGCGAATCGGCCGATTTGCTGTAGAGATGATCGGCTATGGATCAGCCGATGATCGTCTAGTAATTGTAAAGAAAACTGCTGGAGCGATCTAAACAATTACTACAGAAGCAACACTTGAAATAGATCTAATCGGCTGTAAGATGATAAATCGAAGGAGAACAATGATGAAGCCGATTACCCTGATCTCAAGCTGGATAACTGGTGATAATACTAGAATAACAGGTGAAACTTGCAATTCTAGTAAATATCGATAACTGGTGAATAAATCCAAACGAAACCACAGCGATGCGCCCGTAGTTAAAGCTCGGATACTACTCGGTAAGCGGAACCTACCAATTGGCCAGAGATCAAGTTGATGCAGCCCTGCCAATCCGTACGAACTCGTAGAAGAAGAAAATATTGGCGAAGTCGCCGACTTGAAAGTAAATTGCTGGAAAAGTAGAAGTACTGTTGTTGATTGATGTATTGATTGATGTATTGCAAGACCCTGACGACTCCTATTTATACCCTAAAGCTAGGACTCCTGGTCGATCACGACTTGTTACAACCTTATTTAAAAAACAGGAAAACTACTATATCTACAAGAAGTTTTAAAGGAAACGGACTCCCGCAGAATCTTCCGCCGCCGTTCCCTAATCCAATCAGGATTCCCTTCAATTGCTCCTTGACCGACTTGGCGTGCCCTGTTGACCAGCTTTTGACCAGGATCTTCTGGAATAATCCCATCCTGTTGGCATAGGCCGCGCCACCAATCGGCCGATTTCCAATTGTTACTTCAATCGGCCGATTCCTTTCTGTAGCTTTCAGATCTGCCGCATCGGCCAATCTTCTCCTCCTGACGCCAATTCAACACGTGTCAAAATCTGGCGTCAACACAACCATAAGTGTACTCACCCTTGCCAACTGCTGCTTAGAAGAAAAAAGGTGTGAAGTCTACTAAAGATGATGAAGAGTTCTAGGCGTACGCAACCTCCAGTCGTCTGCCTGTGAAGTTTGGAGCCTTCGTTTCCATTATAAGCGCATATCTCTGATAGTCTTGTAAGTCTTTATTTATATTTCTTTACGTGATATTGTTGCTGTTATTCACTAATGATGTCACTATATGTATGGAACTTGATCCTGGCATACATATAGTCATGCATTCGGTTTTATCCTTAAACCGGGTGTGACAGAGGTGGTATCAGAGCCAGGTTCGACTGTAGGACGTAAGCCTAGATAGCAATGGTCGCTCCTTAAGGTCTATTTTATTATACAAATTATTTTTGTCTTACCCTTGACCTTCCCGATAAATATTCTCGCTCCTTGACCATTTTCTTTTCTCAATCTGACTTGATAACTCACCTTTCTCACCTGACCCTCTTTTTCATTTGCACATCCTTGTTTTGCAAATGTAAAACCCCATCCTTATCTATTGACTTACTCTTTCCTTGATAACTTATTTTGATACTCGACCCCCTTGACAATTACACTTTCTAGTTTTTGCTAAACCCTCAACCATCATCTATTTCCTCTCTCCTGGATGACTTCTTGCTCTTAATCATACATCTCATTTGATGAATGATTTTCCTATCTCTTGCATCTGACCTCCTTTCTGATTAGTTGGTGATATTAATTACCCTTACTCCTTAATATTTTCTTATTCCTATATATCTTTTCAAACATATCCCCTCCTTGATTTTATCTATCCTCCACACTGTACCTCCGACCCCCTTGCATCTTAAGCACGACCATTTTGGATTCTTTCCATTGCCTTTTTCATTCCAAGATGACCTTCTACTCTCCTTTTATTCAAAATGTTTAGATCATTCGTGCCACCTGACCCGAAGGCTGCTCAAGACAGCTGAAGAAAGGAGTGATCACCTCACACCCAAAGAAGACAAAATCGGCAGCGAAAGCCTATGTCACCCTCACCCGAAGAGCAAAATTCCACACTGTGCAAGCTGAAGGATGCCTCTATCAAGAATGTTGAACCTGAAGAGACGACCCATGCCTAGGAGTACCCCTTGGAGCCCTATTAACAACGTATAGCATCGTTCCTTGACTATGTGTTGACTAGTGTAGTTCTGTGTTTGCATGATGTTGCTTTTCTTTATGACCTTGCCTGATTCGCTTCTTTGTAATGATTGTTGGTGTATTGTGGGTCTTCTACCTACAATGACATCAGTTGCTTAGTTGGGTTCTTCTCTTGTATCTCCCACATCCTTGTTCTTTTCCTTTCTTTCTCCCTATTCCAAAGGAGGATGACGAGAAGGAAGCTAAAAATGTCAACAAGCAGAAGTTATTGTCACCACCATCGTCTGGATAGAAGCAAGTCAAAGAAAAGAAGACCCTACTCTAGTTCCTTTACCACCTTGCAGCTTGCTATTCTTCAGTCTACCTTACTTCGATGATGACCTCAATAACCCAGTAGGAAGTTGAAGGCAACACCGGCATCATCAGTAGAAACCTACAAACATCTGCAGTGGTCGACAAATTAAAGAAGCTAAAGCCAATAATTCCCTATCTCTCTTTGTCACCTCTGTGCTACTCTCCTCTCTACCTTGATTTATTTGCTTGATTTTTGAGATGATAGCAAATGAAGATGATATCATGGACTCTACCTTATTCCCCAATCATTCTTTTAGTTATTCTCCTTCTCCTCTAATTTCACCCTTACCACCCAACCAGATGGCGAGTCCCAACGGAAATCATGAAGAAAGAGCTAATAAAGGTGACCTCAACATTCCACCTGTAGCCTCATCATTTGAGCATAGGATGCTAGAGTATATGGCAGCACAAACTCAAAGTCTACAAGCAATGGCTCAAACCATGATCAATATCCATCAGCATATTACAGAGCAAGCCTCAGCTCCTATGAACCACAACTCCCTTAGTAGTGGTAACCATCAGAATTCACCAATTCTGCCACCATTTGATAAAAGGAAGCTATTAGCCATGCAGGCTCAAGTCTTACGAGGAAGGATGCAGCCCAATACATCATCCCCTCATAACATGAAGTTGACCAAACTAGACATTCCTACCGGACCAGTGAAGAGGCAAGTCGCTGAAGCCTGGAACCGTCAAAGGAATAAGAAAAGTCGTGGAGCGCTAGAAATTGAGAGACAATATAAAGATATCAAGACCCCAGGAACATGTCAATGTTGTGAGCATTATGGTCAGCCATATCTTCAAGAGGATGCTAGCCTAATGACAGCTGAAGCCAGACAAAGTTACTATTTAGATATTAATAAGGATTTATCTACCCAAGAGACTTTCCAAGAGGGAGTTACCCAATATCAAGATGGTACTCAGACTATAAACCTTGAGGATTGGAGTATTTCTTTCAAGGAATTTCAGCCTAGTAGAATCTAGCAACGCAAGAAACAAGCAAGCAAAGAAAGCCAAGAGAAGATGGAGTTACCAGAACCATTGGTACATAGCAGTACTCAACCCTGTTCCAACCAACTACAACCTAAAGTTGTTCAACCTCCGCATGACAACTCTATCAAGAAGAATCCTGATGCCCAGATTGCTTCACGAGCTATGGTGGAGCAGAAAGGAAGCCAGAATGGATATGTTAAAAGAGTGTGCTTCAAATGTGGTGAAAAAGGTCACTATGTTAATAAATGTCCAACAAAGCGCAAGGTGACTAGGTCGTGTGATACTGGATTATATTGCCTCAAGTGTGGAGAAGACGGACATCTTGCTAGTTGGTGTGCAAAAGAGGATGATAATCAACCCCTGGACCAAAGTTCTAATAGCCCTACACTCAGACAGATGTCATCAGTTTGCCCCCTTAGCAGGATAGATGATCAGGATACCTCAGCTAGACAAGAATGCCATCGATCCCCAATGCCCAATTCTCATACCACCTCGAGTCGCCAAGATACCAAAGCAAGTAAAAGTTAGGCTGAGAAGAATTGAGGATATCTTGGAAGAAGACAGTCAAGCCAAGGAAAAGTGATCATGGAATCAATCCAGCTCTATTCAAATCACTTTATCAATATATGGAGAAGGTTCTTCAAAAGATGGGCCAACGAAGCTGAGGAAGGAATGGATAGTTAAAAGTGGAATTAGACTAAGTATTCAAGAAGTATTTTATGTGGTAGTGGAGCATTAACAAGTGTGATTATTGTAAGAATGAACGATGTGACAATCAAGAATAAGTATCCACTGCCCAGGATTGAAGATTTATTTGATCAGATGAGAGGTGCCGAGGTTTTCTCCAAGATTGATCTGAGATCAGGATATCATCAGCTAAGGATCCGACCGGAGGATATACCCAAGACAGCCTTCACTACCAGATATGGTCTGTACGAGTTTACTGTGATGTCGTTTGGATTGACCAACGCACCAGCATACCTCATGTACCTGATGAACAAGGTTTTTATGGAACACCTTGACAAGTTTGTGGTAGTGTTCATGGATGACATCTTGGTGTATTCACAGAACGAGGAAGAACATGAAGAACACTTGAGGATAGTGTTACAGAAACTCCGAGAGAATCAGTTATATGCTAAGCTGAGCAAATATGATTTTTGGTTGAGAGAAGTTATTTTCCTTGGACATGTTATCACAGATGGAGGAATTGCAGTAGACCCAAGTAAAGTTCAAGATGTTCTGAATTGGAATCCACCGAAGTCTGTGCCTGAAATCAGAAGTTTCCTCGGACTTGCAAGCTACTACTGCAGATTTATTAAAGGCTTCTCAAAGATTGTGAAACCTATGACTTCTCTATTGGAAAAAGGGAAAGAATTTAAGTGGGATGCTACATGCCAGAAGTGTTTTAAAGAACGGAAGACAAGATTGACCACTGCCCCTGTGTTGATAATGCCAGATATCCACAAAGGGTTTGATGTGTATTGCGACGCTTCACGGATGGGGTCTTGGATGTGTGTTAATGCAAGAAGGCAAGGTTGTGGCCTATGCTTCAAGACAGCTGAGAAAACATGAGCAGAACTATCCTACCCATGACTTGGAATTAGCTACCGTCGTGCACGTATTGAAGATTTGGAGGCACTACATGATTGGAAACAAGTGTTAGATCTTCACGGACCATAAGAGTCTGAAGTACATCTTCACGCAACAGGATCTTAACATAAGACAGCGCAGATGGCTAGAATTAATCAAGGACTACGATTTGGATATTCAGTATCATCCTGGCAAGGCTAATGTTGTGGCAGACGCCCTAAGCCGGAAAGGACAAGCTAATATGATGATTGCTCGATTGATGCCTCAGGAATTATGTTGGGAGATGGCACATTTGAATTTGGGAATTGTCACTCAGGCGGAAGCCATGATTATGGAGATGGAACCTACCTTAGAACAAGAGACAGTTGACAGATGCTAAGATCAAAGAGATCAAGATTCAAATTGGTTTAGGCAAAACTAAGGACTTCACCAAAAATGGACAAGGAACTGTTTGGTTCAGAAAAAGCATCTGTGTACCTGAAATTGATCACCTTCGTGAACTTATTATGAAGGAAGCACATGATTCCGCTTATTCCATTCATCCTGGAAGTACCAAAATGTATCAAGACTTGAAAGGAAGGTACTGGTGGTATGGTTTGAAAAGAGACGTAGCAACTCACGTAGCTTTGTGTGATGTGTGCCAGAAAGTAAAAGCAGAACACCAGAGACCAGCAGGTTTACTCCAGCCATTGAAAGTACCTGAATGGAAATGGGAAGAGATTGGTATGGATTTCATTGTAGGGTTACCCCGTACTCGTGATGGTTACGACTCGATATGGGTTATTGTGGACAGATTGACAAAAGTCGCACATTTCATCCCGGTCAAAACAACATACACTGGAGCCAACTTAGCAGAACTATACATGTCACGAATTGTGTGTCTGCACGGTGTTCCAAAGAAGATAGTGTCTGATCGAGGTACTCAGTTCACGTTGCGTTTCTGGCAAAAATTACAAGAATCCATGGATACAAAGCTCAATTTCAGCTCTGCATATCATCCACAAACAGACAGTCAGACTGAGCGAACAAATCAAGTATTGGAGGATATGTTGAGAGCATGTGCCCTCAAGCATGGAGGTAGTTGGGATAAAAGTTGCCATACGCAGAATTCTCCTACAATAACAGTTATCAAGCAAGTCTCAAGAGGGCCCCATTTGAAGCATTATATGGGAGAAAATGCAGGACACCATTGTATTGGAATCAGACAGGAGAAAGTCAAGTTTTTGGACCAGAGATTCTTCAAGAAGCGGATAGACAAGTACAGATAATCAGGGATAATCTCAAGACTGCCCAGTCACGACAAAAAAGTTATGCTGAAACACGAAGAAGGGAATTGACATTTGAAGTTGGAGACTTTGTGTATTTGAAGGTATCACCCATCAGAGGTTTACGAAGATTCAAAGTGAAAGGAAAGTTGTCACCACGTTATATTGGTCCTTTCCAGATCTTGGAAAGGAAAGGTGAAGTGGCATATCAATTGGAGTTACCGGCACGATTGTCAGATGTCCATGATGTGTTTCACGTATCACAGTTAAAGAACTGTTTGAGAGTGCCAGAGGAGCAATTACCGTTGGAGGAACTTGATGTGCAAGAAGATTTAACTTACACAAAGCATCCAATTAGAATTTTGGAAATATCTCAGAGGGTTACCCGGAACAAGGTGATCAGAATGTGCAAAGTACAGTGGAGTCACCACTCAGAGGATGAGGCTACTTGGGAAAGAGAAGATGAACTGATTGCAGAATTCCCTTAGCTGTTCCCTAATCCTTCTCAATCTCGAGGACGAGATTCTTTTTAAGGGGGTAGGTTTTGTAACACCCAAAATATAAGAAGTTGAAACTTTTAAAAGTATTTTCATAAAAATCATAAATTAAAATTGTGCATGCATCTTTATTTCTTTTCTTCTTTTCAGCCCAGCCCAATTCTTTTCCTCTACTTCTTTTCTTTTTCTGCGGCCCAACTCAGTGGCCGATTTCCTCACCCGACCCTTGCTTCCACCGACAGCTAGGACCCACCTGTCGGCGCCTTCTTCTTCTTTCTTCTTTCCTTACCCAGAGTCCGGAATGACTCCGTGCTGTCGTTCGCGCCCCTCTCTCTTTCTTCTTACCCGAGTCCTGATCGACTCCGCAGCACCGCCTTCCTACTCCCGGCCGATCCGCCCCTATAAAACCCCGCCAAAACCCCGCTTTGCAACCAGAGCCAAGCTCAAATCTTTTCCTCTACACAACATTGTCGCACGCCACTGGAAGTTGCGCCTCAGAGGAATGCCGCTGTCCCGTGTCGCCGATTCTCCGTGGACTCGCCGATCTGCAGCTTCTCCGCCGCCATCAACTCTCGTCAAAGCTCCACGAGTTGGTGAGTATCAAGCCGTACCAGATTCCCCTCTCTCTCCTGCTCCGCCGATTTCTCGCCGGACCTCTGTCTCCGCCCGCCGCTGTGGCTGCCAGTCTACAGCCGCCACACAGCCATCCCGTGACCACCCTCACCTTCGCCGTACCGCCCACTCACTTCCCGTCATGAACCCAGCTTGAATTGAGCCCCGGAACACCAGATTCGGTGAAGCTCCGGCCGTCCGCCGCCGCACTCGCTAGCCGACAACGCCCAGCGCAGCTCCGCTTCGCCCGACCCTTTTCGTCCCATCGAGCCGACCCTTCCTCTGCCGCTTGATCTAGATCTAACGGCCAGAAGCGATCTTCACTTTACATTGCCGATTTGCCCGACCTTTTCCTTACTTAGCCGATTTACCCGACCCACTCTTCATACCGCCGATTCGCCCGACCCTTACCCGCTGATTCGACCGACCTGCCGTTCGATTCTGATCTAACGGATTAGATCCACCCGACCCTAGCCGTTCCCGAAACTTTTGCAGGAAGATCCCTAAGTTTTCCAGGAATCAACCCGCAGTCCAGATCAGTAGAAAGTAATTAGAGTCGAGCCCTTCCTTTATCTGTTCCGACCCTTGACTTTTCTAGAATTAGTACCCGCCGTCCAGAACCTATAGTTTTGCACCCCGACCCTCTATTTAAGGTTTAATTATGTTTTAGGCTCTGACTTCTTCAATTTAACCCCTAGAAGTTCAGTTTCTTCGCAGATAAGACCCTGGAGCCTTGTTTTAGCCATACCTTCGTCATTTTAGCTCCGTTCCGACTCGTTCTCGTTGTGTTAAGTCTTCTAAAGCCTAAGCTACCGTTTAACCATGTCGTTGTACCTTAGTTCCTGTTTTTAAATTAAAAATAGATTTAACTTGATTAAAGTTCTCTCACTTAGTTTTCTAATTAAAATCCACCTAGGTCTTTACCTCCGGTTTTTCATAACTAATGTCAATTCAATTAATACCAACTCAAATGTGTTCTAAATATAATTTGTTTAGTTGAACACCAAATATAACGTTATTCGTTTAGATGCTCTCACAAGTTTTCTTTCTAATTAATTGTTAATTAGTGTAATTTGTACGTAGACAATCACAAATAAAATATGACTAAGTTCTACTCCGCTTTTATAAATAAAAATATAATATTAGTTAATTATAATCAAGGATATTTTGTTTTGAATATCTTTTACATTTGTTTTCCAAATAAAATAAATAAAACTTATAATTCTTTTGTTTCTTTTATAGTACCAATCTCCGATAGCTGTGTCTTTTCAACCCTAGCTCCGATTTCCGCGTTCCTTGCGCTCTCATAACCGTAGCAGCGAGCCCTATCCTTTAGCACGCTCTTTTAAAAGCTTTTGTTTTGTGATTGGTGTATTGTTCTTAGGTGTACTTGTTTGCTATTTTGTATGTTTGTGCTAGTTGTTTGCTTCGAGTAGAATGATCGCTGATGAAGCTTGAAGATCAAGGTTTTCACGTAAGCAAGAACTGAAGAGCAGTAGAGTAGCTTTTTGTTGGAAAAAAGGCAAGTGACCCTAACCATCCTCCTATCTGTGCTTATTTACAAGAATACCATGTATTAATTGGAACATGGAGAACCACCCAGGAAAACAGTACAACCACGAGAACCATATGGCTCTGGTCTTGGCTGACTAATTAGAGACTCTAGTTTGAAGCGGTCTTACCGAAAGGGCAAGGAGGGGGTCGGTGATAGGGGTCATAGCCCGGTCCTCTTGGGGTAGCAGCCTTCGCTAAGGTGCTAACCATTAGGGAGGTTTATGGACCACGCCGCTACCGAAACTCTAGCGGACTACTTCTTATTAGGGAATCTTTGTAAAGGTCTCGTAGCGTCCCTATGCAATCACACCTCGGAAGTGTGGTATTGTGCCTAGCTAGCACAGCATGGTTGGGTCCAAAGTCCTTTTGAACTTTTACGCAACTTGTGGTGAAAGTGTACAACCTCTGCAGAGTGTAAAACTGTTATAACAGCCGTGCTCACGGTTAAGAGTGGCCTGGACCCTCACATGATTAATAAACTTAAAGATGGATATAAATCGTTACTCTGGTTATTTCTTATGGCCTTGCTGAGTACCAACCATAAGTGTACTCACCCTTGCCAACTGCTGCTCAGAAGAAAAAAGGTGTGAAGTCTACTGAAGATGATGAAGAGTTCTAGGCGTACGCAACCCCCAGTCGTCTGCCTGTGAAGTTTGGAGCCTTCGTTTCCATTATAAGCGCATATCTCTGATAGTCTTGTAAGTCTTTATTTATATTTCTTTACGTGATACTGTTGCTGTTATTCACTAATGATGTCACTATATGTATGGAACTTGATCCTGGCATACATATAGTCATGCATTCGGTTTTATCCTTAAACCGGGTGTGACACATCCCTAGAGCTTCATGATATACCTAAAGAAACTATTATCTTCGGAGACAATAGCAAAGGAGATGTGATTGGTTTGGGTAAAATTGCACTCTCAAATGATAACTCTATTTTAAATGTTTATTTGGTTGAAACTTTGGGGTACAACTTGTTGTCGGTCTCGCAACTTTGTGAGATGGGCTACAATTGTCTCTTTACTAATGAGGGTGTGACCGTCTTTAGAAGGGAGGATTCCTCTATTGCTTTTACGGGTCGCTTAAAGGGCAAAGTCTATCTTGTTGATTTCTCCAAGGAGATAGTTGAGCCCAAGACTTGTTTAGTAGCAAAATCTGATTTGGGTTGGCTTTGGCATCGCCGACTAGCCCATGTCGGGATGAGAAAATTGGCCAAACTTCAAAAAGGCGAGCACATTCTAGAACTAACAAATATTGTTTTTGAGAAAGATAGGTTGTATAGCGCATGCCAAGCCGGAAAGCAATTTGGTACTCCACACCGTGCCAAGAACATCATGACTACATCAAGACCATTGAAGCTACTACACATGGATTTGTTTGGACCTATTGCCTACAAAAGCATTGGCGGTAACAAATATGGTCTTGTCATTGTTGATGATTTTTCTCGTTTCACTTGAGTATTCCTTTTGCAAGATAAAAGTGAAGCTCAAGGAATTGTCAAGAAATTCATTAGAAGAGCTCAAAATGAATATGAATTGAAAATCAAGAATGTAAAAAGTGACAATGGTTCAGAATTCTGGAACACCAATATTGAAGAATTCCTTAATGAAGAAGGAATCAAACATGAATTCTCCGCACCATACACACCTCAACAAAATGGCATTGTTGGGAGGAAGAATAGGACGTTGATTGAAGCCGCAAGAACAATGCTTGATGAGTACAAGACTCGGGATATCTTTTGGGCCGAAGCTATCAATACGGCGTGTCATGCCATCAACCGTCTCTACCTCCACAAATACTTGGGCAAGACACCCTACGAGATAATCACTGGTAACAAACCCAAGGTGCACAACTTTAGAGTTTTTGGGAGTAAGTGTTTCATACTTAACAAGAAAACCAAAAGCTTAAAGTTTGCATCAAAGGTTGATGAAGGTTCTCTACTTGGCTATGGTACTAACGAACACGCCTATCGTGTCTTCAACAAAACCACTGGTTGTGTTGAGGTCACGGTGGACGTAACTTTTAATGAATCCAATGGCTCTCAAGTAGAGCAAGTTGATAAAAATCTTACAGATGAAGAGGAACATCCGAGTCTATCAATCATGAGGATGGGCTTGGGAGAGGTGAGACCTCGTGAAGTTCAAGCTCAAACTCCAATTGAAGAAAGAAACAATGATCCATCATCATCCACAACAGTTGAACCTCCAAGCTGTCAACAACCTCAAGATCAAAGTCAAGTTCATGGTGACGATCAAGTTCATGGCATTGATCAAGGGGGAGAACAAGGTGGAGAAGCTCAAGAAGATACTCCACAAGCCGAAAATGACGATGATGGACCCATTCAACCTCAATCACAAGTGTCGCACCCAAGAGTTCATCAAAGTGTTCAACGAGATCATCCCGTTGACAATATTCTTGGAAGTATTCAAAGAGGGGTAACTACTCATTCACGTTTAGCTACTTTTTGTAAACATTACTCGTTTGTCTCTTCTTTAGAACGTCTCAAGATAGATGAAGCACTTGATGATCCGGATTGGGTCATTGCCATGCAACAAGAATTGAATAACTTCACAAGAAATGAAGTATGGGAGTTGATTGAAAGATCAAAGTAAAATGTGATTGGCACCAAGTGGGTTTTCCGAAACAAACAAGATGAACATGGTCTCGTCACAAGAAACAAGGCAAGGTTAGTTGCACAAGGTTTCACACAAATTGAAGGTTTGGATTTTGGTGAAACCTATGCACCAGTAGCTAGGCTTGAATCAATTCGTATACTATTAGCCTATGCCACTCACCATGATTTCAAGCTTTATCAAATGGACGTGAAAAGTGCATTTTTGAATGGCCCCCTATCCGAGTTGGTGTATATAGAACAACCGTCGGGCTTTGAAGATCCAAGATTTCCAAATCATGTGTACAAGCTCCATAAGGCGCTCTATGGGCTTAAGCAAGCTCCTAGGGCATGGTATAGCCTTAAGGATTTCTTCTCAAAAACGACTTTATAATGGGCAAAGCCGATAATACTCTCTTTACTCACAAAGTTGACAAAGATATTTTGTTTGCCAAATATATGTCGATGACATCATATTTGGTTCTACTGATAAGAAATTTTATGAGGAATTTAGTAGGATCATGACCAAGAAGTTTGAGATGTCCATGATGGGTGAATTGAAGTTCTTCCTTGGATTTCAAGTCAAGCAAATGAAGGAAGGGACGTTCATATGTCAAACCAAGTATGTGAAGGATATGCTTAAGAAGTTTGACATGGCCGATGCAAAGCCCATCAAGACACCCATGGCATTAAATGGTCATCTTGATCTCAATGAAGAAGGGAAGTAGGTTGATCAAAAGGTATATCGCTCCATGATTGACTCTCTTCTTATCTTTGTCCATCTAGGCCGGATATTATGCTTACTCTGTGCATGTGTGCAAGATTTCAAGCCAGTCCTAAAGAATGTCACTTAATTGATGTTAAGAGAATTTTGAGATATTTGGTACACACTCCTAACCTTGGCTTATGGTATCCCAAAGGCTCCACTTTCGATCTACTTGGATATTCCAAATTCGGATTATGTCGGTTGCAAGGTAGATAGAAAGAGTACGACAGGGACTTGCCAATTTCTTGGAAGGTCCCTAGTGTCGTGGAGCTCTAAGAAACAAAATTTGGTTGCTTTATCCACCGCCGAAGCTGAATCTGTTCCAGTGGGTGCTTGTTGTGCCCAACTCTTGTGGATGAAGCAAACGTTGAGTGATTTCGGCAGTGAATTTAGCAAGATTCCGCTCTTATGTGATAATGAGAGCGCTATCAAGTTAGCAAACAATCTGGTGCAACACTCCCGAACAAAGCACATAGATATAAGACATCATTTCTTAAGTGATCATGAGGCTAAAGGAGATATTGCTTTACGTCACGTAAGCACCGAATGGCAACTTGCCGATATCTTCACTAAGCCTCTAGATGAGCAAAGGTTTATGCTTTGAGGAGTGAACTAAATATCTTGGACTCTCGTAACTTGGCTTGATTTGTTGCACATACTTGATTGTTGCTTAGATATGAAAAATGAATTTACTTGTGTTGAGTTATTTCAAAATATTTGGATTTTGATCTTTGGATCAAAGCTTGACTCTTGTGATCATTGTTATGTAATGTTGTTTGTGGCTGATCACTAAGCTTCAACTTTCCCATATGTCTACAAGCCATATCTCTTAATATCTCCAAGTTTATTCTTCTAAAAATATATCTTTTTGGAGCTGAAAAGTATAGGTCAGAACTTCTGACGTTTCTCGGAATTATCATGCTTGTTCCGACAAAGGGTCCTCGGGAGATCATTTTAATATTCATCGGAACTTCCGACACCCCATCGGAACTTCCGACAATCTCCATCGGAACTTTCTTCATTCTTCTGACCGGGGGCCCTCGGCTTCGAAAATTCTTATTTGTCGGAACTCCCGACCCCCCATCGGAACTTCCGAAAATTCACTTGAACCTATATATACCGTTGGACAGCCCTCTCAAACCCTAACATACTCTCACACACCACTGACTCCAACACTTCTTCCCTCTCAAAATCTTGCGGGGAAACCAAGATTCAACCGTGTGATTTCATTGTTTTGGACTTCTTTGGATTCTGGACTCTTCGGAACATCCGATCCCCATCATCTCTCTTTCGATTCGCGCGGGAAATCTTCAAGGTATTTCACTCAAAATCCCCGTCGCCGGATCTCTCAATGTAGAAGGAGTTAGAAGTTTCTTTCTTAGGAATAGCTTCATGGTACATCATTGATCATATGCCTAGAATCTTATCAAATTTGGTGGGCAAAATCTCTTGATTCCTGATTTTTGGGTCTGCTCGGGCCCAGTCAGAAGTTCCGACTAAGGGCCAGAAGTTCCGATGCCGTTGGAAGTTCCGCCCCAACGTCGGAAGTTCCGACAAGTGCCTTCACTATCCCATTTGATTGAGTCTGATCACATCTATCGAGTATATCCTAATTTTCATCTTACATACTCATATGGCTCGTGAAAGGAGAGGGAAGCAGAGGGCTTCTTCACTAGAGATTGAATCTTTTCCTTCTGATTCCGAAGCGACTCAAGAAGCTTCACCTATGGCTGATCATACTGGCAAGCGAAAAGCAGTGGCAAAGGCTCCTTTGCGCTCTCGTGGTCGTGGAAGACATAATCCACAAGGTACTTCCGCTCATGGTGCTCATCCACGCATGAAGCGCACTTCTACTCCGGGCACTCACATGTCAGATGCTGGAGAGTCGATAGAATATCTTGAGAGGATCATCCTTCGGATGCGGCCCCCAGTTAGGCTAACTGCTTCACAGTTCAATGGGACTCGTCCAGTGGATTACAAAAAGGGCAAGCATGATATATATGCATTGAGATATGATGATCCATCTGAATATGCCAAAGAGCAGCAAGGAGATGTTCTATTTTGGATGAACTTTTATGCAGATTGGTATGCATCAGTCATTCTTTGCAAGCTCACCCCACCACCGAGATGAAATCCATCAACTGGGAGTATCTGTTTGAAATTGACTTGCCCGTGGTGAGGGAAGACCAAGATGCTTGTAGAAGGATGCATCTCACATCAATCATGTCCTTCAATTGTGATTGGAATGAGGAGGTTATCGCTCAGTTCTACTCCACTCTCTATGTCAACCGCTCAACCAAGACCTTCCATTGGACTATCCAAGGCATGCCATTTTATGTTGAATATGCTTACTTTGCTAGCATTCTTGGGTTTTCCAATGCTGATCTTACTCGAGAGAGGATACATGAGGAGGAGAATGTGCTTGACGATGGAGAACTTCACTTCATGTATGACAGTGCATATGGTGATGTTAAATTTGGGACAATACATGGTTTGACACCTTATTACAAGTTGCTAAACCAACTCTTCCGCTACACTCTGTGTCCCAAAAGTGGTGACTCGGACAACATTTCAAACATGTCCAAGAACTTGCTTGCTAGAATGGCTCCCAACAAGAATGAGTTCAGTGTTTTTGACTTCATTTGGGAGGAAATCATCATCTGTTCTGTTTCACCAAAGAAAGGCTGTCATTATGCTCCCTATATCTTCGCCATGATTCAAGAAGTGACAAGCGTCAACATCTTGACCGACAAGGTCCATCAAGTGTACAAGCCTAAGAAAGGTCAACTTGAGCGCCTTCTCAAGCTTGGAGCACATGCACCTCGCTGCTCCACTCAAGGACTCTCCCATGGTCCTTCAAGCTCTCATGGTCCTTCAAGCTCTCATCATCCTTCAAGTTATCATGGTCCATCTAGCTCTCAAGGTCCTTCGAGCTCCCGTGGTCCTCCTCCTCGTGCCCCAAAGAAGAAAGGCATTCTAAATTTCATTTCTCAAGGCTTGTTTGCATGCTTCAATGTGGGTCGTCACAATGCGCAAGAAATCCAAAACCATAAGAAGCATGTGGATGAGCAGCTTCTCAAGATTGAGGCAAGGCAAAAGGAAATCATGGCCAAATATGACATGCCTCACTCACCTCTTCGTGCTCCCATGGATTTTCCTCCTCCACCGACCTTCTACAACCCTTGGGAAGAAATGGGTGGACCTTCCATGATGTTTGGTGCTCCTCAAGTTGATGAGGATGAAATTGAAAAAGGCTTGGGTGGGTGTGAGGAGTCAGATGAGAACGAAGAAGAGGACATTCCCGCTGCCAACACACCCACCGATGAGGAAGAAGATGATGCCGAAGATGATGACGACGATGATGAGTAGAGGCTATGGAAGGGTCTCTCCTTTTTGGTGCTTGTTGCCAAAGGGGGAGTGAGCTCACCATAGGCTTTGTGGCTGCTTTATCTATCTTAGCTTGGCTTTGTGGCTGCTTTTTCTATCTTAGCTTCATCGTTGAAACATTGAAATTTTAAACTCTTGTGCTTGTGGACAAATGAGACTTGTATTTGTGTAACATGTGGTGTGTCAAGTGAGATCTTTAATGTTGTAAGACTTAATTGAGTTTCTCTATGCTAGTGCGATCTTAGAACCTTATTGCTTTTGTGATGCTCATGACTTTTGACTTGGTGTTTTTTCATTTTCACTTTATTGTTGTGATACATCTTGTCATGTGCATCACGTTGATATTTATCACACGTTGCACCCCACGAATGCAATTATATAGAAGAAATCTTTCTTAATATATGCAAATAGCATTTGAGGCTAGTTTTATATTTATCTTGATAAATGCACATATCAAGGGGGAGTTCAACTATATAATTGAATTCAAAATGTTTTACTGAATTTATTGTGAGCCTTAATTGTGTTGTCATAAATCACCAAAAAGGGGGAGATTGAAAGTGCATTTGGCCCCCTAAGTGGGTTTTGGTGTTGATGACATACATTAAGGAGCTAATGAGTTTATCGACTTTTGGACAGGTTAAAATTCAATTAAATGCAATAGAGCAAGAAAAGACATCAAATTTGCTTAAGGGATGGTGTTGGTCTTAAAAGAAGATCATTACTTATTTTATATTTTAAATTTGAGTTTAGGAAACACCGTACTATTAAGAGGGATGTGAATAGATAGCATGAAGGTGTCAAAGTGTTTATTTGAGACGCTAACCATCAAGGAGAGACATAAAATCATAAACTTGTGCACCTAGTTTTCTATCTGTTTCAGTGTGTGTCGGAAGTTCCGACACTTGTCGGAAGAAGCTGGATTCTTCAGACAAGGCATCCTCGGCCAGTTGTTTTAAAATTGTCGAAAGTTCCGACAATCACTTAACCAGTGCACTAACGGCTAGTTTTTGGGGCTTGGGTATTTATACCCCCCTTCACTTGCTGCTGACCTAACCCGAGACAAACACCTCCAAGAGCATTTACTACTCCTCCCCAATCCCTCATTTAGCTAATCCTTTAGTTGATTTGAGCTAGGGCTTGAGTGAGAGCAAGATTGAGGTGTGAGACTCAACCTTTTAAGTGAAAGGGCAGCCAAGTTCATCTCAAGAGCACTTGAAGCATCTTCATCCTTCGATTCAAGTTTGTTACTCTTGAAGCTTGCTTCTAGATGGTTTGGTGTCGCCCGTGGAGCGTCCTCTCGTGTGTGCGCGCCCCGGAAAGTTTGTATTACCCTATCCTTTGTGGATTTCATAGTAAGTGACTCAATCCTCCTTTGTGGTTGATTGAGTGAGGTAAAGGGTTAGTGGAAGACCCGGCTCTTTGTGAGCTAAGAGCTCCTCAACGGAGACGTAGCTTCCTTAGTGGAAGTGAACTTCGGGAACAAATCTCTTGTGTCTTGTGGTTATTGCATTTATTTAGTTCTTATTGACCTAGAGTTTTTTTGTGCCGATCTACGTACTCGAGTTGTTGTGCTTGCAAAGATCACCTGCAAAAGTCTCCTAGTATCATTGTGCAACTTTTGAATCAGCCATGTTCTGCAGTTTCAAATTTAATTTTGAATTTCATATAAGAAGTTTAGTTTTGTCGGAAGTTCCGGTCCAGTGTCGGAAGTTCTGACACATTTAATTCCTGCGAAGAATTTTTTAGGTTTTTCAGGTACGCCTATTCATCCCCCCCCCCCTCTAGGCATCACCAAGATCCTTTCAGCCTTTCGATCCTATGTAACACAGCAGATGATCTTCTATGCATTTCTTGGGTGTGCCATGCGTGATTTTCCTTGGTTTTCGTTCATGGGTACCTGCATATCACAATTCACCAAAACTTGTGGAGTTGATTAGAATAAAACCCTATAGATAAGTTTGTGATTATTTTTATATTAAAGATGCAGAAGTTGACGGTTAAATTTTTGACTTAAGGACTGGCAACACTATTTATGCAATACAAACCACCAAACAGGACGTAGGGCATTACGCTATTCAACAGCCTGAACCTGTAAAACTTGCGTTGTGTGCACCATTGAGTTCCTGATCTCGGCGACACCCTGCCTACAAATTGACTACCTCGGGGTATCCCTCAGTAGGTTGAAAAATAAAACACTGACAGCTAGCATGCCACGTAGGGGTGTTCATTGAAGATCCTCTGGAGAACCCAATGGCGTCAATCAAGCCCATCATCACGTTTCAAGAAGGCGCGACGTTCGTCTTTGGCTCCTAGGTGTGCATTGCTGATGGCGCGGGAGGCTTCTGCCGTCACCTCACGCCCGCCACGGAGAAGAAGGCACCTGCATCAACTCCTTGCTGCATCATCAATGACCTCGTTGAAGATTTTGGTGAGATTCAACTCTCTGACCTGCTCAGAGACTACGAGTACGAGTCCAAGTCTAACCCAACTTCTACTTCAACTCGCATTGGACTGCTCGAGTCGGATTCAGATCCATCAAGCACGCACCCAACCCAGTTCCCTTTCGGATTACGCTACTCAGCCACTATCTACCAGGAGGCAGCCCGATCTGGACTTCAATCTACATTGGAGGACAACTTAGATCAATTACTCTGACCTAGGGAATAACTAACCATCGCATGTCGGGAGGCCAACACAACCCGTAGTTACAACTCGGACTCTGATGATGAAGCGCCTTTATTAGGCAGTCAACAGGGACTGGTTATCACATCAACTCCGCAAGGCAGATTCATTTATTGGAAGGGCATGAGACCCTCCAAACTAGTCGCCAACAACGGATCTCATCTCATCATTTGCCTTGGAGAATTCCTGTTCCAAGACGGTAAACCCTTGTCCGTCATTGACGAAGGAGATACAACTGAACTAGTGGCTTCAAGCACCGGAAACTACACACCGGAGTGAGAAGTCTTCATGGCAAGCACGAGAGAGGATTAGTACCGCAAGGAAGAGCTCTCAACGATCTCTACAGATGAGAACACCGCAGATTCACCGCAGGAAGATGACCAGCAGAAGCTACAACAACGAGCTAGGCTTGTTGTCCCTAAGTTGATAATTGCCAGAATGCCAAGCGCGCCGAGTGAAGGCAACGAGCGCAGGCGCGTCGCGACACTCAACGCAACTTGCAACACGACTTTGAACAAGTCGACGAACGCCGATGCGAGACTCTGCTGGCTAACATTGTAGAAGCTACTTTCTTTCTGTGCGGTCCACCGCAACGCCCACAAATGGAGGAAATCATCAAGGTCACCCAAGGGGCATACGTACTACTCGACAAGCAGAACCCAATTTCATTGGTGCATCACACTAACTCGAGAGGCGATCAACAGGCTAGCAGCAGGCCTCGCTGGGATCAACCTCAAGGTAGTTCAACTAGGGTTGTATCCCTAGGAGGTGGAGGAGACAACCCAAGACCACCCAGAGGTGACCCCATGGGCGGCCGAGGCCACCAAGGGGCTCCACTCAACCCTCCGCATAATGATCTTTGGGAACAAAACAACGCTAGTCGCCACGCCCACACCATCATCCAAGGCAGACAACTCGAGCGAGCAACACAAGAGTACCGAGTCCCAGATGACGGTGATGGTTTTCCCACGTTCACCCGCAGGGTCAGACTAACCATCTACCCTGGCAACTTCAAGCAAAAAGGCATCAACAAGTATGATGGCAAGCATGCTTCACAGCAGTGGTTGCACTGCTACTCCACTGCAATCGAAGTTGCCGGCGGCTCCAACGACGTGAAGGTAATCTACTTTCTGATGGCCTTGGAACCTGCTCCGCTTACATGGCTCGAAGGTCTCCCGGCTAACACCATTGACACATGGGATGACTTGAAGAAGGCGTTCTTCGACAACTTCCTAGGCTCTTAGCAACGCCCGGCAACCGCCACGACCTGGCCTAGTGCAAACAAGCTGGGAATGAGAGTCTCCGCACCTACACTCGTTGTTTCTTCAAGTACGGGTCACAATCGCGAACATCACTGAATGCGACGTCATCGACTGCTTCCACAACGACCTCCACGACAGAACCCTATATAGGGACTTTGGAAGAAATTAGCCTAAATCCGTTGCAGACCTCCACGACATGATGCAGATCTGGGCGGACCAGGAGCAGGAGCGCTACTCCTCAGGGCGTGGTGGTGACCACTAGAACAAGTGGAACGGGGACCACCGCAACGGCAATGGCCACCAAGGCCAGTGAGACTACTCGGGTTCATCTCGAAAGCGCAAGCCAGACAATGTTGTCGCGCCTATGAAGCGCTAATCGCATGGTAAGAAGTCTAACAACATGAAGGAGCACTTCGACGAGCTCCTCCACTAGCAATGCCCGTGGCACCCAAACTCCAAGCACTCCACCTAGGAGTGCTACAACCTTCGCAAGGCTTTCGGCGCCGAACCTCTCGACAAGGATGATAATAAGAAAGGAAAGGAAAAGGATGACGGAGACAACTCGGGCGGAGACAAGTATCAGGACCACTCCAAGGTTGTCAACATCATATTCAGTGGAGACTCTGGCTTCCCCACCAAGAGATCCCAGAAACTGACCCTACAAGAGATCATAGCGATCGAACCACCCACACCACAGTTCTTGAGATGGTCAGAAGTCTATGAAAAACACTTTAGCAAATGGATCACAACTTTTCTTTCTGATAAAGTTGCAATACAACTCCTAACTACCCTTCTAGAAACCCAAACACATTTTATCCTAATTATTCAACCCTACAACAAATTTTAAGCATTTATTTAAAGTGAATTTGAATTATTCTACACTAATAAAATCCTAATTTCCTATTTATTATTATTCCAAAATATGTATAACAATTGGTTGAGGATTTATCAAATTTTATTATTATATGAAATAAGGATTTAAGTATTTATTTAAATCCTTTAAGAATAAAGGAAATAAATAAATATTAAACCTTATTATTAACCTAGAGTTAATATATTTTTAATGATAAAGGAAAATAAAAAAACTAAAGAAATTGGATTGACTATTTTTGGAGTTTTCTATAATTTTTAGCAGTTAAAACAAGTTAAATGCAAATAAAAAGAAATCTAATTAAAGCTATTTGCAGAAAACCCCCCAAACTTTCTAACCTTTCTCACTTCCACCCTTCTCTCTCTCTTTCTCTCTCTGGCAGGTGGGCCAGCCTCCTCCTCTCCCCTTTCCTCTTCCCTCTGATGCTCGACCACGGCCGAGGAACAGGGGCGGTGGCGCCCCTGGCCTCGCCGGCGGCCAGCGCCTGGCTCCCGAGCACTTCCGGGTACTCAGCTCTCCCCTGGTCCTTTTCCCCCACTCCCAAGCGGCCTTGCCCAACACAGAACGCCTCCGTGGCGACGAGCGGCGGCTCGGTCCATGGTGACCGGCGGTGCTAGGGCTTCGGGCCCCCAACCAGCTGGCCGGTGAGCACCACCGCAAGGCCTAGAACCCCTCCAAAACTTTTCCCTCGACCAGAACCTACTGGAGCTGGGTTCCCCACTGCCACATCTCGTGTCCGCGGCGGCAACCACGGCAAGGGCCGCGTTCCGGCCACTCCAGCCAAGGAACAGCGCCGCCAAGCGCTCCTACCCCACCACACATGCCCCAGATCACCCAGGACAGGCCCTCTACCTTGAGAACAGGCGGCTCACTGGCGAGCGCTCCTCCCTGCGCGGCGGCAACACAGACGGCGAAGGCGGCGATGGTGTGGCCGCTGTGGTAGATGGCAGGGATTGGGTTCTATTCGATTGGGTTGAGAAATCGCTGCTGATGAGGTGTGTGCAAGGAATTCAAGAAAGAGCGAGTGACGACGACGAATTTTTAGTTGGATAGGGAGCTCGGCCAAGGAGGAGAAGAATGGCGCGAAGAGGAAGACAGTGCAGCCTCTGGGTGGTTTTTATCCTCATCCCCGACCTCTCATTCCTCCACCTCATGCCTGCTAGCTTGCTTCTGGATTCCCCAAAGAATGCCGCGTGGAATACTTTGAATTTGGGCGCGATTCGGATCGACATCGCTCAGGGAAGTGATAAGATCGAACAGGCACTATAGTTCTCTGAATTTTTCTTTGAACCGTGCACAGCCCGATCTTTGAACCCCCTGATCTCCAAATTCCATATGTTAACTTCAAAATGTCCTAAAAGGAAAATTATAGATCTGACATTTATATCCACTTTTTGTTTGAGGCATACCTTCGAATTCTGCCTATAACCTGGCTAAAAATCGATGTGAACATTGCTGTATGCACTGACTTAAAACTGAAGATCTCTGGACCTGAAAATTGCATTGCGTTTTTCTCCAAAGTATTCCACTGAACTTCATAATCACCAAAAATAAAAGTTGTATATTTGACAATTACCTACAACTTTTGTTTCAGGAACTTTTGCTAATTTAACCTCTAACACTTCCAAAAATTTCTCTGACCTTGCTGCATTCATCGGGCTCAAGTCAGATTCAGAGATTCAGCTCCTTTTGCCCTGAAAGTCACAGCCCCTTGATCTCCCAATTCCAAATATCAAATTACAAATTATCCAAAATCAAATTTGTAGATAATACTTCCCTATAAAATTTGTATTAAATGCACTTTGTTTGAATCGGGCTCTAACCTGTTCAAAATCGGTTCTGAACAGGTAGGGTTAAACTGAAATTCAGCATTTCAGTTACTTCTCAAAACTGCCAGTCTTGAATCCAATTTTTTTCTCTCCAACATATATTACCGCACTTTGAATTCTTCCAAAACCAAAGTTGTAGAGAAACCATTTATCCACAACATTCACCACAGGCACATATTTTAATTTCGCTTCTAACCCTTTCAAAAATCACTCTGAACCTGTCAGCTCACTTGAAATTTATATTTCAGTGCCTCTTCCCCAACTAGCTAATTTTTGAATTCAAATTTAATTACTTGCCAACTGTTTTAAGTATAAAAAATGGTACTTATTTATGCTCCAAACATTCCCCTATAAATTTGGGTACTTTTCATCCAACACTCACACATAAATCCTTATTTTATAAGCCTCTGAATGTTGCTGCTTTCACTGAATTTAGTCCAACTCAGTGTTTTCAGTTAACTACTCAAATCTACTTTATTTGAATTCAAATTTAGGTGCCTTTCCAACTCTTTCCTGGAAATCAAATGGCACAACTGTATATCCCAAACATCCATATCTACAATGATGTACTTCCCATCCAACTCTTATACGTGCAATCTTATTGTATAAGACCCTGAACATTACTGATTCAACTGCCTTCAGTAAACAGTTCAGAGTTTCAGCTAGCTCATTCAAACTGGCTGAATTTGAATTCCATTTGAACACCTTGCTGATCTTTTACAGAAAAAAAAATGACATACTTTTTTAGCCCGTACCTCCATCTCTTCAACCGGATAATTTATGTCCAAGGTTGTTTCATAAAATCTTATTTTATTTAAGTCCAAGTTCATCCCTTTATCACTATACTCCAGACCTAGAAATTTTCGAAGTCCTTGACTAAAACAATATTCAGTTCAAACTTTGAGGTCTTCAAATATGTCCAGGACATTCTCCAATTGCTCCAAATTTGATTCCATCATAAAATACACATTTTGCACTACACTTCTCATGTTGACCAAAAGTTGACTTGTTCAATAAAATTCAAAATACAAGCTGTTGAACATGGCTAATTTTATGTGAGCCATTGAATTCAAACTCGTTCCTTTTAAATTTGAGTTTGAAACTCCAGGTTTGACTTCCTTTTGATTTCCTCTGCTGTTTGACACTCTTCAGAAAGTTTAACTTTCAAACTATTCAAATTTGGACGAATTTGATCAAGTTTGGCCTCTCTTCCTTTCTTTTCCTTTTCTTTCCTTCCTTTCATATCCTTAACCCTAGTTACTTAGGGTTAATCCTTGCTCATCAATAGGTGGGTTGTCACACATCTGCAATTTCAGATTGCGTGTTTATCCTTTCTTGCTTGTGTTCTTCGATTCGCTTGCAGGGAAAAGCCTTCTTGGCGAGGTCAATCGAGTTGTGCTTGGTTGATAACCAACGAAGCAGCAATGTAACAGTTACAGGAGTTCAAATCATGTTTGATTAGAATCTATCATACCGATCAGAAGATCAGATCAGTGCTACATCAAATGGTATCAGAGATTTAGGTTAACCGTGAGGTATATCTTCGTGTTTTCCCTTTAGATTCATCTTGTTCCTTTACCTACAGTCCACGAAACGCCAAAAAAATATATACACTTTCCGATGTCCTATCACCTGTTTTAGCCTTTGCAATTTTATTTCAGATTCGTTTGGTTGAGTTTGTGTCCGTGGTCGAGTCTTGTTGCTGGGTTAGTGTGTTCATAGTCGTCGTTCAATCGCCCGTCACTGTTTTTGTTTCTGCCGCTATCCCATCCACCTTTACCCAAACAATAAGTCAAGCCCTCATGTTACTTGACTTACCCTCGCTAGCCGCCTTGTGTGAACTCTCGCCGTGCAAGCCCTAGATAGGTTGCAAGCCGCCTTGTGTTTTTCGCCTTGCATCGCAGCCCTCCTTCATTTATCCGGCGATACCTATCGCTGCAGACACCAGGGAAGCTTTGCCCTAGGGTGCTCGCTTGCTGAGACATTTTGCTCCGTGTTTCGGTGATGGCAAATAGGGACGCTTTGCCCTAGCCATGCTGACGTATTTTGCCTTGTTTTTGACCTCAAAAAACACTGATTCGGAGGCCCTTTCTTGAAACAGGCATATATTTTCGCTCATAACTCGGATTGAGGTGAACTTTTTTTTGAAATCGTGTGAAATTAAATTTTGCACCTGAATTTACATCACTTTGCTGGGTTTTCCGTTTACATATTTGCCAAATTTGCCTTCTAAGTGGGAGTACTCAAGCTCCAAATTTGCTGCACGCTTTTCAGAGAATATGCCTGATTTTCTTATGGACCACATACTACCTCTGTTTAAGCTGAAACTTTTTGTGGTTCCATCTTGTGTGATCATTGTTTGGATAAAAATATCAAAAAAATATTTGAAAAAATAAAAAATTGCAAAAAAACAACGACTAGAGGAAAATTCAGCGAAAGAGAAAAACAACTGCATAGGTTGCTGGTTGCTTGTCCTTCCATCGTCTTTTGTTCCATCTTGTTGTGCTACATCTAGGGACACGTCTTTGCCAGCAACTGTGACCAGTACTTTGGATACTTATTCAACTTTGCTAATCTGATTTCGATAATTGTTGTTCCTTGCTGTAATATTATGTCTACCCAAAGCTACATATATACTTCTATCAGTACATATTTACTTTGCAACATTTACACTCTTGACAACAGATTATGCCACCCTGTTGGCTTTGGTAAGAACACTTGCAAGACCGTGGTAAGCCGCTTAAGATATTGCATTCCGCTTTCACCACCACCCGGTAGCTGTTAGTTGATAGGAATAATACCTTGGTGTTGTCTTTTGCTGTCTTCTAACCAATTTATCCCTCTTCCTTTTTTATTTTTTAACTTTGTTGTTCTCTATGCAAAATTGAGTACAGACATAACCCTCTTTAAGCCCTTGCACATATGTAACTAACGCCATTTCCCGCTCTGGTTTCATGCAGGGGAATATCTTTATAGGTCTTTCTAATTAAACACTCATCTGTAGTGATTAATACTGCTTATATAATGTCAAGGCGTGACCTCTCAAGGTATGAGATCTATTACTTGAAATCACCAATATGTTTTCCACTTCTTGCCATATAAACAGAAGGATCGATCTATTACTTGAATTCACCAATATGTTTTGGAAGATAATTGTCTTTGATTGCTTAGTTTCTACACGGTGCTGTTCTATCTTACGGTTCGCTACATCTGTGCTACATTACCGATGAGATGTCGCAGAAAGATGGCATTTTAGTTAAGGGCTAAGTCTCCGTCCTCTTCCTCCAGCAGCTCAAGGTACGGGGCGCGCAGACTCGATCTGATTGATGCTGCGGGCGGGATTCTTCTCTGCCCCAGGAAGTCATTGGGTTTGTCGATAGCTTTCTTGTTACTGTACTAGTTAGCGTCGTCTACAACTGGTTCATGTGTAATTAAGGTGCATTAGAAACAAATTGAGAAAAAAAATAGCATATTTCTTCTTACGACTTGGAATCAGCTGCTGCGTATGATGGCCAAGTGGCGTGAGGCAGGCCATTCTTAGATAGAATCATAAGTCTTGCACTGCTACTGAGTTCTGAAGCAATGCCAGAAAATTGTATCGGAAATTGGACAGGTATATTGTTGAATTAATTGATTACATCAACATTTAGCATCAATGATTTCATTTGTTTTGGCCTATCAAGTTCCGTATTCTCAGGGAAAAAGTACTATTTGGTTCAGTAGCAGTGCCAGTACCATAGATCATTTGCTAATCTATGTATTTCCTGTTACTGCACCGTGAAACATTTATGCACTGTATCATTGTGATAACTACAGCTACATCATATAGTTAACAACAACTTATCTGTCTGTGTGATCAGCAAAGGAATGTTCTTGTCACCGTTGGAGATTACCAGGGAGGGGATTACGCGCTGATTTTGCCAAGCATATGTTGATGTAAACCTGTTCGCCCGGTCGATTTCCGTTTTGATTTGCAGAGATCATAGTGATAATGGCTTTAGAGATCATAGTTGATTTGTATGAGTTCAATCAACTAAGCTTGTGTACGACTGCGATTCATGGTTGTGTGTTGTGTATAATGGATAAAATCTGTGTACCTGCAATTCATTCATGGCTCTATGTTGTATTGTATGTAGTGGACAAAACCTGTGTATCTGTAGTATATATAAAGGATGAAAACTGAGTATTTGTGATGTTCTCTCTTTTATTTTTTTGTTTTTAAATTTGACATGGGAGACGGGAGTTGTGAAAACGCGTCACTAATGAGTGTTATATCAGTGACTTGTTTTCCTATCTCCTGACACTGTTGACATTATCAGTGATGGGTCTAGCCAAGGGCGTCGCTGATATGAGTAATCAGTGACGGGTTACACGTAAAACGCGTCACTAAATACCTTATCAGTGACGCGTTTGGTATCATGCGTCACTAATGACGAAATTAGTGACGCGAGTTTCTGCCGTCACTAACGTTGGTCTATAGCCGTCACTAATATGGTATTCTGGCGTAGTGTTCGTGTGTTGACAAGACTTGTGTCAATAGCGGCGACGGTCGATGTATCGTTCGGTGAGCCCTCCACCGACGCCGTCGTGCACCCATTGTTACCACCCGGGCACCTGACAAGGTGTTGGCAAACTTCAACACTACGTCAACAGAGCTAGGAACGCGGGATCTGGAGAAGCGCCTGCGCAAGCCGAACTCCAGGATGGTTAGGACAGACTGGACCAACCAGTGTAAATAGGCCTTGTATCGGCTAAACCGAAACGTGTGCGAGTCGTTGGTGTTGGCAGGGATGGTGATTCGCTGTCGTATGAGTTATCCGAGACCAGGCCTATCAAAGGCTAGGAGCCAGGTGGGCGACCGCTCCGGGCCCAAAAAAAAAAACGAAGGTCCCCAAATTTTGACAGCCCAAGGCCCAAACTCAGTCTGTCAAATGAAACATCCGCGAGCGTATCGCATCCGCGCGCCGCCTTCCCCGTCGGCAGCAAATCAGCGATCCCGCCGGCAGCAAGCATCCCACCGGCCGTCCGTTGTCCTGTGGCCTGCATCTCACAGATAGGCAATCTGCAATCAGCCAATCACCAGGCGCAAGCCACCAGCACTCCAGCGATCAGTACGACTTAAATCTGCAGACTGCAGGGAAGGCCGACGACCCAAGGTGAGGTGAGCAGCGTGAGCTCATGATTGATTATTGATTCCTATCTTCCTTAATTTTTTTAGTAGAACATAAGGTCAGTAATATTCTTAATTTTTTAGCAGTGATACTTGATATATTTATGAATATTGTGTGAATTGAGATGTACTGAAATAGTTGTGTGAAAGTGTACCTTAATTTTATTAAACCTGTAACTTTTAAAAATATTTTAGGATCCCATTTTGCATTTCGCACTGGGCTCCAAATTCCCAGAGACGGCCCTGTCCGAGACCACTTAGTTCCGCATACCGCCGTGCGACTTTCCAGTTCATGTGTAATTCGCCCAGGGCACCAGCCAGCCGCCTGTATACGATGATGGCTATTTGTGGTTGTGCTGTCTGTGCCTGCACCTCCCACCTGCTTGATGGAGTGCCAACTCAGAGATGTGCCCCAGCGGCAGTTCGCCGCAACTTCCAAAATCTTTCCCGTTGCCTTCGCCAGGGAAGAGGGTGGCGGTGACGCCATTTCTAGAGTTTTTGCTCTAGACTAGAAACATTGGCGGGTAACTCGATCAAATTGAGTCTACTTTTCTCGAATCTCGAACTAATTTGAAGAATCAAGTAATTGTCAGATGCATAACACTCTCGGATACCTTTTGTTTGGCAATCACTACAAGACCGTCGCCCCTCCCTCGCCATCGTCCTGCCGCATGCGGTTTTCAGCCGCTTGATCAATCGGATCGCCGCTCGCTCAACTAGCAACGCTCGGCATGATCTTCCTGCGATCCGCTCGGAGCCGCGTCCTCCCAACAATCCGCGCTGGACCGTCCGATGCAGGCATCGCGGCTTCCGTCTGGTTCAGCGCCGCGGCTTGCGAAATCGACGCCGCCATTCTAGCGCGAATCAGGTCGAGCGCTGCAGTCGCTCGCGTCGCGGCTTGCGAATTCGACGCCGCCAGTCCAGCGCGAATCAGGCCGAGCGCTGCCGTCGTCCGCTCGGCTCCGCAGTCGTCGCCGGCCCGCCCCATCCGCGCGCCGCCGCCCTCCTTCCACCTCGCCGCCCTTGACGTTACTCCAGCGAACCCCCCGTCAAATCGCGCCGCTCACCGCACCATCGTGCCGCTCTAGGACTCGGCCTCGACTGCCTCCGGGGCAGGGCGCATGCATGCTGCTCGTCCTCTTTGTTGGCGATTAGGTCGACGACCTCGGTGTCGCGGCCATGCTTGCCCGGCGGCGGGGCGTCGTAGGCGAGTGCGGCGGCCTCAGCCGAGGACAATGTGCCGAGCCAGATGCGGACGCTCTTGACGGTCTCGGTGGCCCACTTGCTCCACGAGCGGCGCCGGAAGCCCTTGTACTGCCCCGTCTTCCGGCGGCTGCTCGGTATCGGCGCGGCCTGCTGCTGCTGATTCCTCGCCGATTTCATCCCCGATCTCCCGGTCTCTCTAAATTCCAATCCGAATAAATGACAAGTAGAGTGCCAATAGATAGATTACATTTTTAGAAAGCTTTTGATAGACATTTCATTTCTTTTATCTAAAATAAATTATTTTTGATTTTTTAGTTTAAATTTGAATATTTTTAATTTTATAAAATGAAAAACCACCTTTGAAACCATCCAAAAGCCAAATTTATCCTGTTTCAATAGTTGGATAGCATATATTATCTGATTTTATAGTTGAAGGTTGAAAATTAGATTTTTATAATAGTTTGAGGGTGTAAACCGAATTTATCAAAAAAATATGTTAGGTAGCAGGATCTGGCGCTTGAGTTAAGTTCAACGCCAAGAGCACCGTCAACTGCTACGAAGGGGGAATGGAGTCGCTGCAGCGTTTGGGTCGCGCCGACGGGAGATTGCCTTCAACATGATCGACTGCGATTTCAAGTCTTCCAGGGGAGATGGTCCGTCGAGGAATAGGAAGGAGGAGATTCATACCAGACCACACTGTCCTACCTGGTTGAGCTCGACCCGAAGCCGTTGGTTCTGGTGAGGCTTCTGGATGGAAGGATCTGCAGTGAGATCAAGGACAACCTTGTTTCCATTTGAGAACAAGCACAGAGACTACAACACCACCAGTTAAGCTAATCTGATACTGTATTAGCTTCTTGCTCTGCAGCCGTTTATGTGCTCTGTTCTTGGAAGCATGCATGTCATGTGCATGTCAAGCTGAAGTTGTATCTGCATATATTTTCAGTGAGGCTTCTGGAAGGAAGGATCTGCAGTGAGATCAAGAACAAACAAGCACAGAGACTACAACAGCACCAGGTAAGCTAATCCGATACTGTATTAGCTTCTTGCTCAGCAGCCGTTTGTGTGCTCTGTTCTTTTTTTTTGAAGGATGTGTGCTCTGTTCTTGGAAGAATGCATGTCATGCTCAAGTTGCGTCTGCATATATTTTTAGTGATCACTAGAGACCCTTTCCGAAGGTTTTTGTGACAAGCCCTTGGTTGATTTATTAGTAACTGTGCGCTTCATAAGAAAGCATAGCTTATTCATTCTCTTTTTTGTTTCCGGTCTGGATTCTAACAAAGCTAGAATTGCATCCCAATTCCAGGACAACTCTACATGTGTGAATTGCATTGGATGTTTGCTTTGGCACAGTTTTTAGGAATCAGATGCATGTACGTGTGCATTCTTCACAACATGAGTTCTAAACTTGTTGTGCAGGTGCTAACTGCTAAGTGAAGGTACTTTATTGCAGGGAAGGATCGTGATCTATCCAAGAAATTTTGGAGGCGAAAGATCAACCTATTTTCTTGTTCTACATGTAAGTGTAGCACATATGTGGAATAAGCAGTATTTTCTTTCTTGTCAATCAGGGCAATCACTGCATCCTGGGTAGCAACTATTTAGTTTAAACATTGATCTGAGTTCAGTGCTAAAAGGTAATCATGCCACAGAGCTATTTAGTTCAAATAGAAGCATAATCACTTTGCCTATTTAGATATCTTCGCATGCTTGACGTGGTTACCATATAGTTTGGATAGTGCTGTATGGTTAGTTCGGTTCAGCTTTGATCTTGCATTTTTCTTTTCCTACGGATAAGTATTACAGCATTGTGCTACAATGTACTACAACTAGAACTAGAATGGGGCTTGTGATTTGTGAAATCACATTGTTCTTGCTTTTGCTATATGTTTTCCTTACCACTGTAGAATGACACTTTTTTTTGCTTCTCCGGTTCACATTGTTTCAATGCAGTAAATGGTCTCCGGGGCAACAAAGTGAAAGTGTATTTGATGACAAGGTGTTCACAGTAAGTATTCCCGGTCAATGTTCTAAAAAAAGGATGAACATGAGTTATACAGTTAGCATATCTTTTGCTTAAATAACTATCCATTATCCTCCTTTTTAAAAAAAAAATTGCATCATCATGGTAAAGTAGCAATTTCATGGTGTCTCTCTCTGAATTTTTCTTTTTATTATTCTGTCCCCATTATTAGATGCCTCTATGCTCTGCGATGCCATTGATGCCAGTCAATGAAGCCAACATTCAAACAAGTGCAACGACTAATATGTTTGATGCCTCTTTGAGATACGGAGCTACAAGTTTCTATAGAAAACAAGTGTACAGTTTGTAAGTATGATTTATAAATTAGTATGCAAGTTATAACTAAATTTGCAATTGTTTGGAGAAAACTTTGGACTTTTGAAAAGTATATTTAGTCCACGTATATGGTTCAAAACACTGTGTTTTTTTACGTTTCTCTTGTTGCTTTGAATAATTTTCGAATCTCTTGCGGCGACGCACAGGCATGAACCTAGTTTAGATTAGAAAAAAAGTATCTCATGTTTCCTAAGGAGCTAGAAACTATTTTCTGCTCTCATATTACCGTGAACTGAGTATACTTGTTGCTTTGTCACTGATTATTGAATTGCATGCTACCAACCAATTCAATCTAAAAACTTAACCTTAACCTGATAGTAAGAAATGAGCAATTCACTTGTACTTCAATATTCCCCCGCATGGCTCTCCGCACGGCTCTGCTTGACCTCAAACGTGGATAATAAGAATCAGCTATAATTAATCGCGCCCATTCAATCTAAAAACTTACCTGATGGTAAGAGATAGCAATTCACTTATACTTCAATATTTCCACGCACGGCTCTGCTTGAAATCAAACGTGGATAATAAGAATCAGCTATAATTAATCAATTTAAGATCTCTGGTCCCGGTACGAGGCCCTGTTTCGAAGGGCTCCTTGAGCGGTTTTAGGCGAAGCCCTCCCAAACAGGGATAGACAAAACAGGCTTCGTTACAAAGCTCCTTAATTCGCGCTCTCTAGAGCCATTCTTCGGAGGAGCAAAACAACTGCCTCCCCGTGGCTCCTCTCCTCGCTTGCCGTTTTTGATCTCTGGAGGGACGTGCTGTGGCGCGAAAGGAGGCCGGTGGCGGCCAGCGGCGGGAGGTCGAGGCCGCCGGCAGGTGCGGGAGTTCGACCGTGGGCGGAGGCGGCCAGCCGGCGCGGGAGCTCCATGCGCGGGCGGAGGCGGCTGGCCGGCGGCGGAGCTCGAGGCGGGCGGAGCAGGCCGGCCCACGACGGGAGCTCCAGGCGCGGGTGGAGGTGGCCGGCGCAGAAGGCGGGGGCGGATGGAGGTGCTTGCCATGCTTCGAACAAATCATCTATACAATGAGAGCTTAAAGCTGAGATAAGGCACATATAACTTTGTATGCACTTGTGATCCCATTTGTCTGTACCCAGTACAGAGAACAGACAGACTGTAAAGAGATTTTTCATAAATTAGGTGAATCAATGTGGGATCAGTTTGGTTCGCTTCTTATATGTAGGTGCCTAGGTGGTCTTGCTGCAGTGCTGCTAAATCACAAATTCCTTCTCTTTTTGCAAGGTTCAATGATTATCTAGCCATGAATCAAATGGAACGTTGGATGAAAATATGACATGGTTGGCGGTTGCAAGGTTGTTCGGTTTGTGGTGAGTGCTCCTTCAAAATTTTCCATGCTGCAGCCACAAATTGTTCATGTGAGTTTATACCTGGTAGCACACATCAATTGTCACCATGGCCAAGTAATGATTGCTGATAAAGTGATCTTGGAATTTTCCATGCACTCAATAAAGAAAGCAATATTTAGAACAAAAGTCTTCATGAGGTGTTTGCCTTCATTCTTTTTCTACAAATGTTACACTAGAAAGAGCATGTCAATATTCTCTCTCAGACGTTGTCTTCGTGAGGTGTTTGCCTTTATTCTTTTCTTAGAAATGTTATGCAGTTGGCTCGTACATTCTTATGCAATTTTTCTGCTTCTGTTATTATGCCAATATAGAAAATTAAACATATCTTGTGTCGTGGCGGTGATGCTGGCAGGGGGCGTGCCGCCTGCGGACCTCCGGCTCGCGGAGGGGATGTGCCCAGAACTGCTGTCCGTGCCCGCGCATACCATTGCTGCCGCGCTCCGGTTCTTGACAGAGGCGCCGTGCGTCCCGGAGCCCGACCTCCCGCGCCTGCTCCTCCACCGGCCGCGCCTGCTCGTGTTCCCCGTCGCGGCGTGGCTCCGGCCCACGCTCTTCTTCCTTCCCGTGCTCGCATCCCCGACCTGCACCGCCGCGGTCTCCCGCTCTCCGGCCCAGCTGCAGCCTCGCGCGCAATTACTCGGTCATGCAGACCTGCTTGCTTTATACGCTCGTGGAGAAAAACAGAGAGAGGACATTAAAGAGTTCGAGAGGGGCGCGAAGGAGATGAGTTTCTAAAGCTTGATACGAAGGAAGAGAAGCAGGTGGCATGTGCTTGCTGATTTGGGAGTACAGAGTGGAGCCATTTGGTTCTTCTGGCCTCAAGATGAAGCCGTGATCCTCCACACCGGCATGGTCTGTCAATTATCTCTCTCATCATGTATACTTGGACCCTTACATTCTGTTGGTAGTTTTGTTTGTAGGAAATTGCAGCCTTGTAGCACTAATTCAGTGGCAATTTCCCGCTGAAGTTTTGATGTTCCATTTGGTAGTTTTGTTTGTAGGAAATTGCAGCCTTGTAGCACTAATTCAGCGGTAATTTCCCGTTGAAGTTTTCATGTTCCATTTCTAGCATGTTGAATATGTCTGATTGTTCTAATTACTTGTAAACTCGAGGGGGGTATGATGGCCTCGTCGTATTTTATTAAGAGGCAACTAGCTTTCCGATCGAGAAAATCCCGTACCCTGACCGCACCAGTGAGAGAGATTTTTTTAACCCAATCTGAAATTCGTTGTCACGGGGAGTTTGAAGAGTGCTACTAGAGCCACATAACCAATTCAGTTAGAGATGAAGGCAAGAAGAGGGATAAGTAAACACTGCACCCATGTATTCCATAATAAGTTGAGGCTTGCAGGATTTGGGATGGATTGAGTATCAACTTCTACTCCATGCATCCTAAAATAAGTGTTCGTTTAGCATTTAAATTTTATCCCACAAAGAGTATTCTTTTATATTATAATACAATCCATCTAATTAAAGCAATGTCAAATATAAAGAAAAAATTGTATAGAGAAGAGCATGAAGCTAATCAAATACTTAAGTAGATACTACTTTTCTAATTTCAATGTATCTGCCCGAGAATCTAGAGAACCAAATAAACAGTATGGTTTTCAATCACAACTGCTACAGTCAATTAGATCATTTCTCACTACTAGTAATATGTCTGAGATTTTCTAAACGAACACTTATTTTAGGATGGAGGGAGTATTTTATAGCGTGACACTGATTTTGCGGGGAAAAATTATGTGGCAGCATAGTTTTTAATCACAACTGTTATAGTAATTAGATCATTTCTCACCACTAGTAACGTGGTAAGTGTCTAAAATTTTCTAAACAAATATTTATTTTGGGATGGAGTATTTTATAGCGTGACACCGATTTTGCGCGGAAAAAATTATGTGGCAGCAAGTCGTCGATAGAGTCTCCAATCCATCGCCGTCCCCTCCATTTTTTCCACACTCCCCGTGCACGCCGGTTCTTGAGTTGCCATCCAGTCAAGTCATCTCCCGCCGGACGGACCAGGGCAGCCAGCAGCGGGGAGGCTACCCCACGCACGTCCCACTCACGAATCTGACCAGTCCATCCGGTCATCAAGCGCGCCGACCGCAGCCGTCGATCCGTTCCACGCGGCGTTCCACCACCCCCGCCATTATTAAACCTCTCCGCTCCCACCCACCGTATCGTCCTCACACCTGACAGAAGCCACCAATCGAGCCGCCCCCTGAGCTGACAGTTGACGGCCATGGCGTCAGCGCCGGGCGCACCGGGCAGGTCCCTCCTCGTCCTCGTCTCCCTCGTCACGGTGGTCCTCGTCCTCGTCTCCGCTGTGGAGTGCTACGACGGCCACCATGCTGCCGCAGCGCGCTCAGCCGTGGCGCGCCGCTCCCGCCTTGCGATGGGGACGCGGCACGTGCGCCACCGCCGGACCGCGACGCCGCACCGGTACGTCCTCGCGGAGAAGAGCAACGCGACCGGCGGCGGCAGCGCCAGGAACCGCAGCTCTCCGGCAGCCTCAAACAACTCCACCTCGCCGACGCCGGCGCCTCCGGCCGAGCCGAGCAAGCACCACCGCAACCACAGGCACCGCGTCCGCAACTGGATCATCGGCTTCGTCGTCGGGTCCCTCGCCGGCGTCATCTCGGGGCTGGTCCTGTCCGTGCTGTTCCGTCTAGTGCTCAACCGCATCCGCGGGCGGTACGGGTCGTGGTCCGGCGTCACGATCTTCACCCCGAAGCTGATCAGGCGCGCCGAGCACCTGGCGTTCCTGGAGAAGGACGACGGGTTGGCGTCGCTGGCCGTGATCGGTCGCGGCGGGTGCGGCGAGGTCTACAAGGCGCAGCTCCCCGCGGAGCGCGAGGGCGCGGAGCCCCGGTTCATCGCCATCAAGAAGATCAATATCAAGAAGAGCGCCGAAACGCCCAACAACCTGAGCGACGAGGAGAGCCGGCAGCTGGACAAGCAGTCGCGGCAGATCCAGTCGGAGATCCGGACCGTCGGCCACATCCGCCACCGCAACCTCCTCCCGTTGGCGGCGCACGTCCCCCGCCCCGACTGCCACTACCTGGTATACGAGTACATGAAGAACGGCAGCCTGCACCACGCGCTCAAGGGCGGCGGCGACGGCGTGGCGGCGCTCTCGTGGCCGGCGCGGCTCCGCGTGGCGGTGGGCGTGGCGGCGGGGCTGGAGTACCTGCACGTCTCCCACCACCCGCAGATCATCCACCGCGACCTGAAGCCGGCCAACATCCTCCTCGACGACGACCTGGAGCCGCGCATCGCCGACTTCGGGCTCGCCAAGGCGATGCCCGACGCGCACACGCACGTGACGGCGTCCCACGTCGCCGGCACGCTGGGGTACATCGCGCCCGAGTACCACGGGACGTTCAAGTTCACGGCCAGGTGCGACGTGTACAGCTTCGGGGTGATCCTGGCGGTGCTGGCGACGGGGAAGGAGCCGTCGGACCCGTTCTTCACGCAGACCGAGGAGGTGGTCGGGCTGGTCAAGTGGCTCCGCCGCGTGATGCTGGCCGGGAACCACGCCGAGGCCATCGACCCGGCCATCGCCGGTGCCGAGAACGAGGAGCATATCGTGCTGGTGCTGCGCATCGCCATGTTCTGCACCGCCGACGACCCCAAGGAGCGGCCCAGCGCCAAGGAGGTCCGCTGCATGCTGTCGCAGATCAGGATTCAGCAGGACCTAGTGTGACTAACCTCTGCAAACGTAGCAATAATTCTGTGTTGTGGAAAGTGTCGATGGTAGTAGCAAGTGCTGGGTCAAGTCAGTGGCGTCAACTGTCAGGTGGGCCCGGCAGACTAGGACCGGGTCTTGATATACCAGATCAGGGTAGATCAGAGAGAGAGAGAGAGAATGAAAGGTTATCCAGCGCGCAGGCGCTGGATATTCCGTGATCGCTTCGCACTTCAGTGTGCCGTGATGCTTGCGAGTTGCGAGCTTTATTTAGGATGGATATACATACCGGTAATTTTTCGCGTGGTCATTTGAACCTTTGCTCCCGAGATTCCAAAGTTTTGTGGAAAAAAATCTAGCCCGATGCTCGGATTCAGTGCTCATCCAACACAAATTTCCAGCTTCCGATTTGTGACCAGTTCAAGCTCAAACAGCAATGTACGCGAAGTAATTCCAATAAAACAGTGGAAAAACATTTAAATTCTTGAAAAGATACACTACTACAAAAATAATTTTTAGCAACACCTATTTTTTTCCAGGAATGGGTCAAACGTAACCCGTTCTACAAAAGGAGCGGGTTTATTGTAGCAATTGACCTGCTCCTGGAAATGCACTGGTAGAGGAGTGGGTGAGGCCATCACCCACCCCAAAAAATGGGGCTGATTTTCAGGGGTGGTGATAGCGTCACCTGCCCCTACAAATACGTTTCCAGATGTACCAAAAAAAATGAGAATTATAGAAGCAAGCATAAAAAAAGACGACAAGTTATAGGCATGGACGGAGAATCACGAATTGTAACTGCTTAAATATTTAGCTAGTAAATTATTTTTGGATTTATGTAATCTCTCTATGTCTCGTGCGTCCATATATTCTGAATGAATTATATATATATATATATATATATGAGACCTATTAATGATACTTTGGATTCAATTTTTATGTTCTAGCCTCGTGTTACTTGCGGATGATATTTCTATATCCATATAGGAGAGAGAAGTATATTTGAATTTTTTTCTATTTTGCTTTACTTATGGTTTAATTTTTACTTAGGTATAACACACACTAGCTAGCACACACACTCTAAAAAAATATGCATCTATATTAATGACACTTTGGACTCAATTTTTATCGAGTTCTATAAGTCACAATAGTCTTAGAGTATGTCGGTGTCTAACCTCCAAACCCACCGAGGGATATCCACGAGGTGGTAGATTGTAGGTGGTGGTGCCGCCGAGATCAAGAGCTCAAAGGTGTAAGAAACACGAAACTTTAAACAGATTCGGGCGGCAGTATGTGTAATACCCTACGTCATGTGTGGTGGTTTGTATTGCCTTAGACGATTATATGTTTGGAGGGGGTCCCTACCCCCCTTATATAGTCTGGGGGACAAGGTTACAAATATTCTAGCCAGATACAAGCTCAAGAGTACTACTCGAGTACTACTCCGGTAGTTTCCTTCTATTCCGACTAGTGCTACTTGTGTCTGAGTAGCGTACAACAGGTATAAGGTATGGGACATGCTCCATCCCTTATTCTAGAATATTCATGTCATATGCGCAGTCTCATAGCCCCAGACTTAACATATTACAATTTCACAATAAAAAATAATTTTCGAAAAATAAAATGAAAATCATTTCTAGGGGTGGGTGGCGCCCCCAACCACCTCTAGAAACATATTTGTAGGGGCGGGTGGCGCCCTTACCCGCCTCCACAAATTGTTTTCAAATTTAATCTGATAAATAATTAAATCATAAAAAATAGCAAAACACGTAAAAAAGTGAAATTTGTACCCTAAGATTTTTATGACCCACTGAACAAGAAAAAAATATGCAAAAACATATTTCAGTACATTTAAAACTTAAGGGTGTGCAAACCTCAAAGTATGGATTGAGTTGTATGTGATACTAGTGTGGTGAGCCATACATTGTGGTTTCCATACTGTTAACCATTATATACCCTAAAATATGATTGTCATATTTTATTCTAGTTCTATAGGTCACAATATCCTTAGGTACAAATTTTACTTTTTTATATATTTTGCTATTTTATTAATTAAATGAATTTACAGAATAATTTTGAAAATCATTTTCAGGGGCGGGTGGGGCGCACCCACCTCTAGAAATCGATTTGTAGGGGCGGGTGGGGGCGTCACCCACCCCTACAAAAGATTTCCAGGGGCAGACGGGGGCGTCACCCGCCCCTACAAATCGCTTCCTATATACACAAGCCAGCGCTGGGGACTTAGCAATCTTTCCGGTTCACACTCACTAGGCCGTTAGGCTACCAAAATTTTGAGCTCCTCCCCGCCGTTGCGCGCCCTCCTCCCCGGCGGCCCTCTGACCCCGCGTCGCTCCTTCCCACCAGCCCTCCATCCCAAGGCAGCCTCCTTCGTGGCGCTCATCCAACGCGGATCCGGCGGCCGTGGCCCTCCCCGGGGGTGCCTCCCTCCTCGCCAGCCTCCTCATGCCGCCGCCTCGCCGCGCCCCCTCCTCCTCGTCGTCATCCTCTCCACGGCTCTATGGCCGCCGGCCTCGACGCCTCCTCCACGCGCTGCCTCCTCCTCCGGCACCTCCTCCTCCGGCGGCTTCTCCCCTACCGGGCCACCCGCGCGACCGCCGCCACCCCACGCCACCCTATTCGCGTCTCCTACTCCCGGCCACTCCCCGCCGGCCCGAACCAAGGTTCTTGATTTTTTTTTTTTCATTTTATCCATTGTAACCATTGAATAGTTATTGAAATGTTTAGGGTTTAGGTTTAGTTATAACCATTTTCAGTTTATTTGATAAGTCAATAGTAAAAATTGAATAAATGTGACATTTGAATAGTTAGTGAATTATTGAATAGTTATTGAAAAATAGTGAAATGTTAGTGAATTCATTTGAATGATGGTTCGTTCTTTTCTTTTGAATGTGAATTCATTTGAATGCTCTCAAGAATTAGGGTTTAGGAATAGTGAATGTGAATTCATTTGAATATAAGGGATTATAGTTCTTTTTTATTTATTTAATTCATTTGACACTTTAATGATGTATATAAGGATCCGTGTCCGAAACAAATTGCATGGCCTCCCCTGGACCCTTCCGAGAAAGATGAGAGGCACCAAATCTTAGAACTGATTTGGTGTTCTCTCTTCTTTCTAAGCGAGGGTCCAAGGAAACTCAAGTGGTTTTGGAATCATTCAATTTGTTGAGATGCGTATTGAAAATAAACTGAAGAGTGTCAAACTAATTCTGTTGACTAATGCATTCAATTATGTTTCTATTTATAAATATGCATTCAATTTAGGGAACACTATTTAGAAAAAAATGTAGGTACTAAAATGAGTATATACAATGGGAGTATGAAAAAATATAGATATGAAAATGAGTATATAGAAAAATAGATATTAGTTGAGTATAGTAGAAATTTTTCATTTTTAGAATGAGAGTATACACACACGTATGGAGGGATTATTAACGGTTAACGACTAATTAATATTTATTATTGTTGATATTAGTTGATGTAGTTAGCCACTGATTTAGTTTATTATTATTATTTTATACATGTGATAATTTTCCTAGGTGCATGCTGCTATTGATTTAGTTTATAATTGATATAGTGTATTGAATTTTAGGTTATAATTCCATATTCTAAAATGAATTATTTTGACACTCTAATGAGCAATTAATGTTTAATTCGTAGAAATGGCTTCGCAACATGATGCATTAGAGCGCCGTGCGTCCTCTTGGGCGTCGGTACGCAATCATTTGAAGCGCACCGGACATTCCCTTGAGTTCCGTAGGGAAGAGCATCTTGGACTTATTCGGGTCGTATTCGTCGTTGGATTAAGAAATTATTTGATTGCCTTGTGCTACGTAATGCAAGACGTAAATTTGAGCGTGAATTTGATGTAGAGTTGCATGGTACGGATGATGATCGTGAGTTGATGGCTCGACGCAGTGCGAGGCGCGAAGCGTCGGGACGACAAAAATTGACCGTTCGGTGTCCAGAGTTTGTGAGACGGTTCACGAGGCATTGGTCAACAGGTCTAATGAGTAGTTTGTACTAGCATGTAGCTTATTCGGTATTTTAGACGTCTTAATTAATCATGTTGTGTAATGGATAATTTAGACCTTTTAATTAATCATGGTGTGTGATGGATATTTGGACCTTCTAATTCTGAAGATTGTTGAATAATGTTGTATTTTGGATCTCTTAATTTATTCATGTTGTGTGATGGATTTTTTGAAATACCATTCGTGCAATGCAGATGGACATGCAATGGATGACATTCCATCGCGCACTAGCTTGATAGGTCCAAATTGGTGGGAAATAAAATTTTAAAATGTACCATGAAACAAATTTGAAAATTTTAAATTCAAATTAGTAAAATTTTAGGTGGGAACGATGTTTCTAGGGGCGGGTCACGCCCTAACCCGCAATTTTCAGGAGCTGGTCACCCCTGATCCGCGTCCTTAAAAATTGATTTTCAGGGACGGGTTAGGGCGTGACCCGCTCCTGGAAATATGTTTTTAGGAGTGGGCTATGTACCCGCTCCTGCAAACAGCTACTTTTAGCTGCGAGAAGCAGGGGCGGGTACCGCACCCGCCCCTACAAATACTATTTTACCCGTCCCAAAAAATATTTTCTGCAGTAGTGATATATTATAGCATGGAAATTAAAATTAATTATTTTCATGAACAAACGTACTAATCAAGATTTTGTTAAATTTTCATGCAAAAAAGATACGGCGGAAATTACAGTTAACTTTGCCTATTACTAAATTTGAGAAACTATAAAGTGACTAAGAAATCTTAGACTATTTATCCACTGACGGCTCGGTGTCACAAACACAATCACTGATTGACCAATTAGTAAATATAGATATCTTTACCGACTAATGTTTGCTTTGCAAAGCAAGAATCACCGACTGTAAAGTTGCACATTGGGTGAAAGTCAGCTGAAAGTTGCACATTGGAGCAAGCGGGTCAGGCAGGCGTGGAACCGAACTGTACGCAGGAGGCGATCGTTCTATGGTGTCTCTGGATCAGGAACTAGTGTGAGTCCAAAACTAACGGATTCTTGGTCCTTGCTGCTGTCGGATGCTGTGTAACGGCCGGTCATCTAGTCTGCAGAGGAATTCAAGGCCTACTCCCACTTGTAAATTTGGAAAATGTTGCTGCAGTTTGATCCATCACCTCCGTTTGCTGGATGCCTGAAAATTGGTCGCGAATTAATCAAGTTTGTTAGCATTACTACTGGTTGATCATCACGAATTAAAATATCTACGACTAGTTCATCCGTCTAACTAGTGACTATCAAAGCCTAATGCCTATGCAGGCCGGTTCTTGACTTCCATCAGTTTAAGTCGTCTCTCGCCGGTCGGAAGCGTCGGACCCGGGCCGGCAACAGGGCGAGGCTACCCGACGCATACGTCCCTCTCACGAACCTTACCCGTCCATCCGGTCAAGAAAGCGCATCGGAGCCGTCCGATCCGTTCCACGCGGCATTCCACAGCCTCCAGCCCTTATTAAATAGCTCCGTCCCCACCCACCCTGAGGTCCCTCGCAGCACGGAAGCCTCCACCGTTCGAGCCGCCACCGAGCTGACGGCCATGGCGTCAACGCCGGGCGCGCCGGGGAAGCCTCTTCTCGTCCTCATCTCCCTCGTCACGCTGCTCCTCGTCTTCGTCCCCGCCGCGGAGGGCTACGACGGCCGCCATGCCGTCGCGCACTCGGCCGTGGCGCGGCGCTCCCGCCTAGGGATGACCCGGCACGTGCACCAACGCCGGACCCAGACGCCACACCGGTACATCCTCGCGGAGAAGACCAACACGACCGGCGCCGGCTCCAGGAACCGCAGCGCGCCGGCGACTTCCAACGCCACCTCGCCGACGCCGGCGCCTCCGGCCGAGCCGAGCAAGCACCACCGCAGCCACAAGCACCGCGTCCGCAACTGGATCATCGGATTCGTGGTGGGCTCCCTCGCCGGCGTCATCTCAGGGCTGGTCCTGTCCGTGCTGTTCCGCCTCGCGCTCAACTGCATCCGCGGGCGGTACAGGACGCGGTCCGGCACGGTGATCTTCACCCCGAAGCTGATCAGGCGCGCCGAGCACCTGGCGTTCCTGGAGAAGGACGACGGGCTGGCGTCGCTGGCCGTGATCGGGCGCGGCGGGTGCGGTGAGGTCTACAAGGCTCAGCTCCCCGTGGAGCGGGAGGGGGAGGAGCCCCGGTTCATCGCCATCAAGAAGATCAAGAAGCACGGCGGCGACACGCCAAACAACCTGAGCGACGAGGAGAGCCGGCAGCTGGACAAGTGGTCGCGGCAGATCCAGTCGGAGATAAGGACGGTGGGCCACATCCGGCACCGCAACCTCCTGCCGCTTGCGGCGCACGTGCCCCGCCCCGACTGCCACTACCTGGTGTACGAGTACATGAAGAACGGCAGCCTGCACCACGCGCTCAAGGGCGACACCACCGCCGCCGCGGCCGGAGACGACGGCACCACCAGCAGCGGCGTCGGCGCCGCGGGGCTGTCGTGGCCGGCGCGTCTCCGCGTGGCGGTGGGCGTCGCCGAGGGCCTTGAGTACCTCCACGTCTCGCACCGGCCGCAGATCATCCACCGCGACCTGAAGCTGGCCAACATCCTTCTCGACGACGACCTGGAGCCGCGCATCGCCGACTTCGGGCTCGCCAAGGCGATGCCCGACGCGCACACGCACGTGACGGCGTCGAACCTCGCCGGCACGTGGGGGTACATCGCGCCGGAGTACCACCAGACGCTCAAGTTCACGGCTAAGTGCGACGTGTACAGTTTCGGGGTGATCCTGGCGGTGCTGGCGACGGGGAAGGAGCCGTCGGACGACTTCTTCAAGCAGACGGACGAGGTAGGGATCGTCAAGTGGCTCCGCCGCGTGATGCAGTCGGGCGACCACGCCGAGGCCATCGACCCGGCCATCGCCGGCGACGGGCACGACGAGCAGATCGTGCTGGTGCTGCGCATCGCCGTCTTCTGCACCAGCGACCTCCCCAACGACCGGCCCACCGCCAAGGACGTCCGCTGCATGCTGTCGCAGATCAAGAACTAGTCCAAATTAGGACAAAAAACTACGCAATAATTCAGTGTGTGCGTGGAATATTGAAATAGTGGGTCAAAGTCGTCGCGTCAACTTTCAGGTGGGGCCGGCAGACTAGGACCGGCCATTTAAAGCATGATAGATCAGGACAAACAAAGAAAATACTGAAAGAGAAGGCAGCGCACGCGCAGGACTAAGACCGGGTATATATCGCTTTTCTTTCTCTTTTGTGAAAGCTCGCGGAATTAGAGCTTTAGCAATGGATACACATACTCCAGTATCCTCACGTGGTTCTGTGTATCTTTGCTTCATAGATTCCAATCTATATAATATAGCACGATAAAATTCTTGTTTTTTTCGGAAAAAGTTCCAACAATTTATTTGAGAAGGATCTCTTTTGACACCAAAATTTAGTAAGATTCTTAGAGGATTCAGTCAAGAAAAGAAGTCAATCAACCAATGAAAGTTTATTCAAAAGAGACCGAGTTAAAGAAAGAATCATGAACACCACATCATCACAGTTTAGATTTATCTATTAACTAGGCGGAGTTAGTTATTTTTCCTTTTTAAGGAAAGTTTAAGTCGTGTCTAATAAGAATTAGCATCCATCCATGGGTCATGTATAAATATGTACACCCAGTGTCATTGTAATTTATCTCTCGATCAATGCAACACAACTTTCGACGCATCGCCAACTTTTTTCCGAGGTTTTCATCACCGGCGGAACTTGGCACATGACGCGGGGCTGCATTGGTTCGATCTCCGGCGAAGAGGTAAGTCCTAAGTTTGTCCGGCCCTGGCAATTGTATCGGCTATATTATAGTTGTTCAAGGCTGCATCGTTTCAAACTCTTGGATTGCTCTCGTTTGGTTGGTATATTTATCTACCAGTTATCGATTCCTATCCAATCATGTAAGGTTGCATCGTTCGACCTCTTGCTAGATTTGATAGAATCACAGATATCTTAGTCTTGCTTAGATCTATCGGCTTATATCTGTTGAATCTGTTGCTTAGCTGCTAGCAAAAGATCGATTTCTTTAATGAAAATATTATATTAGTTCTCGTTAGCCAATAGTTTCTTATCTTGGCCTTATTTGAACTAGATTCATCGGTTTGTAGCCTTTAGTTTGTCGCTCTGCTGCCAACGCTGTCTCAATTAGATCCGATCAGATTGGTATTGATGATAGATTAATTGTTGTTGGCTTGGTGGTTCTTTTGCGACAAGATGAATGTTCAGTAATCGCTCTATCCTCACCGGACTGCCAGCGAATGGCTTTTATCGAGGAACTAGCCAATAAGTTATTTTTACATCGGATTCATAGCCGATGTACGCTATAATAATCGAGCCTGGATTTAATATTCTGCATCAATATCGGCCGATTGGTTCATGTCATTATTTATCTGTCAGGACCTACATCAGACATATATAGCCGATTGTTTAAAATCATATCAACATCTGCTGATATAGTTACATCAGCCTATTGGCCGATCGACGCTTTTTATCTATTTTATCAGTTGCAGGATAAAACTGACTGGCACACCACGAACCTCAAGATTCTGGACCTGCACTATAGCTAAACAGATCTCCCGTGTTGCGCGCGAGGAATAATCATCCGATTGATTTTTTGGCGGCAACACAAATTGGCGCGCCTAGTGGGACAGATTAAATTGAATATCGCTATTAACCCAGCCAGTGATATTCAAGCCAACATATCTGAGGAAGAAGTCACGATGGAAAGTTTGACGAAGGAGCAGAAGCAACTGGTGGAGCAAAATATCACTAATTTTCAAAAGCTCTGTCTAGATTCCTTCATCATGACACAACAAGGGCCGATTCAGAAGATGCCGATGCCCATGATTCAACCCAGGGGGCAACTGAATGAACAACTTCATCATCCGCAACAACAATATCGGCATGAGGAATTACGACAGAATCAACTTGGGGGCAATTGTTCCAGCATTTATATGAAGAACCATATCAACAGTATCGGCTAGAAGAGTATCAAGATGACAAAGAACAACAGCAATAGAAAAATGCTTGGGCCGATACAATTGCAAAGTTAGTAGAGGAGCAGTTTGGACTTAAGCCCAAGGGACAAAATTGTGTGTAGCGGCAACCGTATCATGGGTGGTTTGATAGGGCTCCATTACCGTACCGATACAAGGTTCCAGACTTTTCAAAGTTTTCAGGGCAAGGCGATGTATCTACAATTGAACACATCAACTGATTTGTAGCACAATGTGGGGAGGCATCGGTTGAAGAAGCTCTGAAAGTTAGATTATTTTCATTATCTTTAACTGGATCGGCTTTCACATGGTTTTCATCATTGCCACCAAATTCTATTAGAGCATGGGCCGATTTTGAGAAGCAACTTCACCAATATTTCTTTGCTGGAACTGATGAGATGAAGCTTTTAGACTTAATATCGGCTGAGCAGCAAGTAGGTGAATCGGCTGTGGAATATATTCAAAGATTTTGTAGTATCCGTAGCCGATGTTATAGTTTGAGCTTAAGTGATGAGCAATTAGCATATCTTGTATTCCAAGGGCTATCAACACCTATCAAAGAAATATTTTTCTCTTAAGAGTACAACATGCTAGTTCATCTGATGCAGATAGTATCGGCTCATGAAAGTCGATTTCAAGATATAGAGGAAGATCAATTTTGGAGTTATCAAGATCAGAAAGAAGATAATTTTGAATTATGAATTCTCATATTCCAAAATTGGGGGGCATGTGTTGACACCAAAATTTGGTAAGATTCTTACATGATTATATCAAGGAAAGAAGTCAATCAACTAATGGAAGTTTATCCAAAAGAGACCGAGTTAAAGAAGGAATCGTGAAGATCACATCATGGCAGTTTAGATTTATCTATTAATTAGATAGAGTCAGTTGTTTTTTCTTTTATCTTTAGGAAAGTTTAAATCGTGTCTAATAAGGACTAGTATCCATCCATGGGTATAAATATGTACACCCAGAGTCATTGTAATTATCTCTAGATCAATACAACACAACTTTCAGCATATTGCTACCCTCTTTTCTGAGGTTTTCATCACCGGCGAAACTTGGCACCTGATGTGGGGCTTCATCGATTCGATTTCTGGCGAAATGATAAGTCCTAAGTTCTGCCGATCCTGGCAATTGTATCGGCTCTATTGGAGTTGTTCAAGGTTGCATCGTCTCGATCTCTTGGATTGCTCTCGTTCGGTTGGTATATTTGCCTACTAGTTATCGATTTCTATCAAATCTCTTGTAAGGCTGCTTCGTTCGATCTCTTGCTAGATCTTATAGAATCACAATTATTTTGGTCTTGCTTAGATCTATCGGCTTATATTTGTTGAATCATTTTCTTAGTGTTAGAAATATGCCCTAGAGATAATCATAGAGATGATCATATTTCGTTGTATCCATGATGTATTATGTGTTCATTGAATATCCATGAAAGGCAACTTGTATTGATTGACAATTATGTGAATTGTTTGTGAGACTCTTTACTTGTATGGTTATTCTAAAGTTGTTCCTAGTCGGAAGTTCATGTATGGACACACATTAATATTAGACTAGCACATGTATTAGTTGATGATTGTGTTTCACAAGTCATATGACATGGAGATGTCAAACTAATAATGTGGACGCATGTATGACATGAGGCTGGACTGACCCAACTCGAGAAATAGTGATTTCTCATTACACAATGTGTACGCTGTGTCCTTAGACCTGAGATTGTCGCATGTACTCAAGATGTGAACCAACCTACTTATGAGCCATCAAACGCTACTCCGTAACTGGGTAGTCATAAAGGTGGTTCTCGGGTTTGTCAAGAAGCATGCTGTGAGACATGGTCAGTCAATATGGGATTTGCCCCTCTCTGTTTGAGAGAGATATCTCTAGGCCCCTCGAGTGATCGGATTAAGAAATGCATGATCGTGCTAGGGTTAAGTGTTAACCAAGGATTCTGGATCACGGCATCGAGAAAGAGAGGTCAGCTTGGAGCTAGACCAAATATCATGAGCCAAAGGGAATAGCATGTATATGAGATTGTGATGGCTAGTCTGATATGATCTTTGCGCGCGCATAGGAGTTGACACGTGTTGCTAGAGGCCGCTGTCAACTATTGGTCGAGTAGGAATACTCGGGCCATGTTTGTTCGCGCGTGAGCCCAAAGGGTCACACACTTAAGGGGCTGGAAGCCTAATGAGGATATGATCCGAATTAGACTTGGCTTGGTGCACTAATGGGCCTTGGTTAGGAAGCCCATTAGTGGGCGCCTATAAAAGGAGGGGTGGAGGTGCATGGAGGGGAAAACCCTAATTCCACGTCTATTGGCAGCCGCCTGTTCCCACGCCCGCGCCCACGGTTGCCCTCGCGGACCTAGCAGTCCGGAGTGCGACGCTTCTTCCCCGTACGTGTGGATACCTTGGAGGTGCTGCATCTGCTGCACGAGGACGAGCCGCACGTGAGGAGGTCTTGCAACTGCACTGCCGGCGAATGACTACACTACCCCAACGCGCTACAGAAGTTCCGCACCCGCGCGTCTAGTGGTAATTCCGTGATCTATAACAGCAGTTTTCATGGTTCATGTGGTGGAATTTTTTTTATCACTAGCATAGCCCACCTCATATCCCTTCAATGGTATCAGAGCCGTAGCTACTTCGTTATAGGTTCGGATGTGTGCATATGGAGATATGCGTGGATGTAGATGAAACCCTACTCCTGTTTCGTGTCCTCGCTGCGATGGTCGTGTAACGACATATTCTTACCGGTCGGATATCCGCCATCGGAGTTAAGTGATACACGTAAACCTAGTCAAAGCAGGCGGAGATCAATGGGATTGGTCGAATCGAAATCGAGGATGAATCACCAGATGCATATGATGTGTGGGGTGGCAGATTGGATCTGCTATCGGGTTGAGGGAGTTGCAGAAACATGCTGTTCAGTAAAACAGTCATAACTTTTGCATTCGAACTCGGATTGAGGCGAATTTTATATAAAAATTTATCTACAGAAAATTTTACACATAAAATTCAACCCCTTTGGTGTTTTCTCTAAAATTAGATTTCCAAAAATCGGCCTGGAAGATGGAGTTTCGGGCGTTCAAAGATTAGACGTCATTGCGCCTAACTTGGTTTTGCAGGATCATGTGTGATCGGTATGGCCCTTATGTGTATGTGATGCATGTATGTAATTTTCATGACCTGCGTGTCGTGAGTAATGCAATACGGTAGGAGCCAAATGTATTGCCAATCTGTGTAATGGCCTGCGTGCCAACCTGTGATGATCTGACCAGATAATGTAACTAGATTTCGGTAGTTATAGTTCTTGGAGGACTCGTCACCTGGAGGATGGCACACATGGAACATGGAGATGGAGATCACCTTGGTGGACAGATTCTATGGAGATGGAGATCACCATGTGAATATGGGCCATACTGATTCACAACTATGTGTTTGCCGTTCTTATCGTTTTACTTCTACTTGCGATAATGTGTTTTCTGCATACGGTAGAAGTAGACCGATCCATCCCTCGCAATGTTTAAGTTTAAATGCCCCACCAACTAAACCATGCTCCATCGTGTGTCTTGTACAATTAGTGTAGGGTGCCACTAGTTTTCCTTGACTTGATGAGTTGTATCGGATACTTACACGCATAAAGGGTTGGTAATCTTAAACAAGGTCATCTTAACGGTTAAGGACTTTGGACATAAAGGTTGGGAGCCGAGACATAGAGATGTCACCCAACAACAAGAGTCATATGTGATATGATTAGCAAAGAGTTGCTTACCGACCTACCTGTGTTCTAGAGGTGATGTTAAAGCTCACTAGTCGACTTGACTTTTGTGGGTCTTGAATCACTAAGTTTCAATGGAGGGATATTGATTTTAGTGGGAGTAGATTCTAATAAATGTTTAATGTGATTTACTCTATCATGGATACGTTTGTCTTAGTGTTTTTTTTTGCATTATTATTTTCTTGTAGATCAATGGCACCTAGCACCACCACATCTTTTACTTTGCGTTCGATCCTTGAGAAGGATAAGTTGAATGGGACTAACTATACGGATTGGATCCGTAACCTGAGAATTGTTCTTAGGGCTGAGAAAAAGGAAGATGTTCTGGATACCCCATTACCAGAAGAACCTACTGATGATGCAACTGCTGTTGTCAAGAATGCTTACAAGAAAGCATGCGACAACAATCTTGAAGTGAGTTGCCTTATGCTCGCTTGCATTGAACTCGAGCTGCAGATGCAGTTTGAGAGAAAACATGAGGCGCACGATATGATCGTGGCGCTTCAGGACATGTTCCAGACACAGGCCAGGACTGAAAGGTTCAATGTATCCAAGGCCTTTGTTGAGAGCAAGCTGGCAGAGGGCGCAGCAGTGGGGCCGCATGTGATCAAGATGGTTGGTTACACGCAGAGGTTGGAGAAGCTGGGCTTTCCACTCGGCCAAGAGTTGGCCGCTGATTTCATTCTTGCGTCTTTACCGCCGAGCTATGGGAACTTCATCTCGAACTACCATATGCACGGGGCTGAAAAGGGCTTGAATGAGCTATGCGGCATGCTCAAGACAGCAGAAAGTAACATCAAGAAGAGCACGGGCAGCGGCCATGTGATGGCGGTCCAGAACAAGCCTAACTTCAAGAAGAAGGGTACTTCGTGGAAGAAGAAGGGCAAGGCTAAGGTTGAGAACCCCACGCCGAACCCAGATCCTAACGCTAAAACTGGACCATCTGCTGATACTGAGTGCTTTCACTGTCATGAAAAGAGTCACTGGAAGAGAAATTGCAAGGTGTACTTGGCTTCTTTGAAGAACCGAGGAAGTAAGAGTACTTCCAAATCAGGTACCCTTACTGTTTATGTTATGGATATTTTGATTGCTGATTCTTTCATTAATTCTTGGGTATTTGATACCGGATTGGTTGCTCACATTTGCAATTCGATGCAGGGGCTGACAAGAAGTATAAGCATGGCAAGAGGAGAAGTTGATTTCCGCGTGGGCAATAATGCAAGAGTTGTTGCGCTGAGCGTCGGGACGATGCAACTCCACCTCCCGTCAGGATTTATTATGGAGTTGAATAATTGTTATTTTGTTCCTAGTTTGAGTCGAAACATTATATCTCCTTCATGTTTGATGATGGATGTTTATTCGTTTGCGAGTGAAAACAATGGTTGTGTGATCTCTAAGAATGATATGTTTGTGGCTTCTGCGCCTATTAGGAATGGGTTGTTTATTTTAAATCTTGATGATTCACCTATCTGTAATGTAAGTGCTAAAAGGCTTCGGCCTAATGATTTGAGTCCTACCTATATGTGGCATTGTCGTTTGCGTCATATAAGTGAGAAGCGCATGAAGAAGCTCCATTCGGATGGGCTTCTCACTTCGTTTGATTTTGAATCATACAAGACATGCGAAGCTTGTTTGCTAGGCAAGATGACGAAGACACCATTCATAGGTTTTCCTGAGAGAGCATTGGACTTGCTGGAACTCATACATACTGATGTGTGCGGACCAATGAGCACGATGGCTAGAGGAGGATTCCAATACTTCATAACTTTCACTGATGATTTGAGTAGATATGGCTATATCTATTTGATGAAGCATAAGTCTGAAACCTTTGAAAAGTTCAAGGAATTTTAGAATGAGGTTGAAAATTAACGTGGCAAGAAAATTAAGGTCTTGCGATCTGATTGAGGAGGCGAGTATTTGAGTCATGAGTTTAGCAATCATCTGAAGGGTTGCGGAATTGTTCCACAACTCACGCCGCCTGGAACACCTCAGAGAAACGGTGTGTCCGAGCGATGTAATCGAACCTTGTTGGACATGGTTCGATCGATGATGAGCCAGTCGGACCTACCGTTATCATTTTGGGGTTACGCTCTAGAAACAACAGATTTCACACTAAACAGGGTACCATCTAAATCCGTAGTTAAGACACCATATGAGATATGGACTGGGAAGACTCCCAGTTTTTCTTTTCTAAAAATTTGGGGATGTGATGTTTTTATCAAGCGACTTCAGTCAGACAAGCTAACTCCCAAATCGGATAAGTGCACATTCGTGGGATATCCAAAGGAAATTTTAGGGTATTACTTCTACAACCGATCAGAGGGCAAAGTGTTTGTTGCTCGGAACGGTGTTTTCTTAGAGAAAGAGTTTCTCAAGAAGGAGAAAAGTGGACATAAGGTGTATCTTGAAGAGGTTCAAGATGAGCCAATGGGGCAAGATTCAACAAGTGATGCTAATGTAGCAGAACAAGTTGAGATACCCGTGGCAAGAGAAGCACCACCGCAGCCACAAAGGTCGGCAAGGCTCCACGCGGTGCGTGAGATATTATTGTTGGATAGTGATGAGCCAGCGACATATGCAGAAGCGATGATGGACCTAGATTCCGAGAAATGGCAGAGTGCCATGAGATCCGAGATAGATTCCATGGGAGACAATCAAGTTTGAAACTTGGTTGACCCGCCTGATGGTGTTAAAGCCATAGAGTGCAAATGGATCTATAAGAAGAAGAAAGATATGGATGGAATGTTCACATCTATAAGGCTCGACTTGTCACAAAAGGGTTTAGACAAGTTCAAGGAGTTGATTACGACGAGACATTCTCTCCCGTAGCGATGCTTAAATCTATTCGGATCATTCTAGCAATAGCCGCGTATTTCGATTATGAGATATGGCAGATGGATGTCAAAACAACTTTCCTGAACGGAAATCTGGATGAGGACGTGTATATGATACAGCCGAAGGTTTTGTCGATCCGACCAATGCTGGAAAGGTATGCAAACATCAGAAATCCATTTATGGGTTGAAACAAGCATCTCGGAGTTGGAATATTCATTTTGATCAAGTAGTCAAAGGGTTTGGTTTTCTTCAGAACGAAGAAGAAGCTTGTGCTTACAAGAAGAAAAGTGGGAGCTCTGTTGTATTTCTGATCCTATATGTAGATGACATATTGCTGATTGGGAATGATATTCCTATGCTGGAATCCATAAAGACTTCACTGAAAAATAGTTTTTTTATGAAGGACTTATGGGAAGCCGCATACATTTTGGGCATAAGAATCTATAGAGATAGATCGAGAAGGCTTATTGGATTAAGCCAAGATACTTACATTGACAAGGTGTTGAAACGTTTCAGCACGGAACAATCAAAGAAAGTGTTCTTGCCTATATCACATGGTATACATCTCAACAAGACTCAGTGTCCTTCGATGACTGATGAGCTGGATCGCATGAGCAAGGTTCCATACGCTTCGGCAATTGGATCTATCATGTACGCGATGATAAGTGCACGCCCAGATGTCTCATATGCTCTAAGTGCTACGAGCAGGTACCAGTCTGATCCAGGTGAGAGTCATTGGACAGCGGTGAAAACATTCTTAAGTACTTCACAAGGACTAAAGATGTGTTCCTAGTCTATGGAGGTGAGGAGGAGCTCACTGTAACGGGTTACACTGATGCTAGCTTCCAAATCGACAAAGATGATTCAAAGTCGCAATCAGGATTTGTGTTCACATTGAATGGTGGTGCTGTAAGTTGGAAAAGTTCCAAACAGGATACGGTAGCTGATTCTACAATGGAAGCCGAGTACATTGCAGCTTCGGAAGCTGCAAAGGAAGGGGTTTGGATGGGGAAGTTCCTCATAGAGCTTGGTGTGTTTCCGAATGCGTCCAGCCCATTGAACCTCTACTCTGACAACAATGGGGCAATAGCGCAGGCTAAGGAGCCAAGGAATCACCAGAAGAACAAACATGTACTGCGGAAGTTTCACCTCATACGAGAGTTCGTTAGACGGGGTGAGATCAAGATATGCAAGATACACACGGATTTGAATATTGCTGATCCTTTGACAAAGTCTCTTCCATAGCCTAAGCATGAAGCGCACACAAGAGCTATGGGTATTAGATATCTTCTAGATTAGACTCTAGTGCAAGTGGAAGACTGTTAGAAATATACCCTAGAGGTAATCATAGAGATGATCATATTTCGTTGTATCCATGATGTATTATGTGTTCATTGAATATCCATGAAAGGCAACTTGTATTGAATTGCAATTATGTGAATTGTTTATGAGACTCTTTACTTGTATGGTTATTCTAAAGTTGTTTCTAGTCCTAAGTTCATGTATGGACACACATGAATATTAGACTAGCACATGTATTAGTTGATGACTGTGTTTCACAAGTCATATAACATGGAGATGTCAAACTAATAATGTGGGTGCATATATGACATGAGGTTGGACCGACCCAACTCGAGAAATAGTGATTTCTCATTACACAATGTGTACGCTGTGTCCTTAGACCTGAGATTGTCGCATGTGCTCAAGATGTGAACCAACCTACTTTTGAGCCATCAAACGCTACTCCGTAACTGGGTAGTCATAAAGGTGGTTCTCGGGTTTGTCAAGAAGCATGCTGTGAGACATGGTCAGTCAATATGGGATTTGCCCCTCTCTGCTTGAGAGAGATATCTCTAGGCCCCTCGAGTGATCGGATTAAGAAATGCATGGTCGTGCTAGGGGTAAGTGGTAACCAAGGATTCCGGATCACGGCATCGAGAAAGAGAGGTCAGCTTGGAGCTAGACCAAATATCGTGAGCCAAAGGGAATAGCATGTATATGAGATTGTGATGGCTAGTCTGATATGATCTTTGCGCGCGCATAGGAGTTGACACGTGTTGCTAGAGGCCGCTGTCAACTATTGGTCGAGTAGGAATACTCGGGCCATGTTTGTTCGCGCGTGAGCCCAAAGGTTCACACACTTAAGGGGCTGGAAACCTAATGAGGATATGATCCGAATTAGACTGGGCTTGGTGCACTAATGGGCCTTGGTTAGGAAGCCCATTAGTGGGCGCCTATAAAAGGAGGGGTGGGGGCGCATGGAGGGGAAAACCCTAATTCCACGCCTGCTGGCAGCCGCCTGTTCCCACGCCAGCGGCCACGGTTGCCCTCGCGGACCTAGCAGTCCGGAGTGCGACGCTTCTTCCCCGTACGTGTGGATACCTTGGAGGTGCTGCATCTGCTGCATGAGGACGAGCCGCGCGTAAGGAGGTCTCGCAACTGCACTGCCGACGACCGACTGCACTACCCTGACGCGCTACAGAAGTTCTGCACCCGCGCGTCTAGTGGTAATTCCGTGATCTATAACAACAGTTTTCCTTATTTATGCGGTGAAAATTTTTATTTATCGCTAGCGTAGCCCACCTCATATCCCTTCACTTAGCTGCTAGCAAAAGGTTGATTTAGTTAATGAAAGCATCAGATTTGTTCTCATTAGCCGATAGTTTCTTATCTTGGCCTTATTTGAGCGTTTACTGCACGTGTATCTTGTCGTAACTAGATTCATCGGTTTGTAGTATTTAGTTTGTCGCTCTGCTGCCAAGCTGTCTCGGTTAGATCCGATCCGATCGGTGGTGATGATACATTAATTGTTGTTGGCTTGGTGGTTCTTTTGCGACAAGGTGGATGTTCAGTAATCGCTCTATCCTCATCGGACTGCTAGTCGATGGCTTTTATCGGGGAACTAGCTGATAAGTTATTTTTACATCGGATTCATAGTTGATGTATTTTGTAATTATCGAGCCTGAATTTAATATTTTGTATCAATATTGGCTGATTGGTTCATATCATCATTATTTATCTGTCAGGACCTACATCAGACGTATATAGCCGATTGTTTAAAATCATATCGATATCGGCTGATATCGTTACATCAGGCCGATCGGCTCTTTTTATCTATCTTGTCAGTTGTAGAATCAAACGGATTGGCACGCCACGAATCTCAAAATTGAGCTAAGTAGATCTCCCGGGCCAAAGACTCTTCCACGCGAGGAATAATCATCCAATCGACTTTTTGACGGCAACAATCCCATTGCTATTATGCTAGTGGGTAATGGTGAAACCAAATCAAATACGGCCGGATATGTACGATGTATCATTTATCTTATATACTATATAAGTTTCCCCTTCATGTTGGGAGTTGGACGCATACAGAGAGTATCGCATGATATTGTAAAGAACAATTCTTGGGATATGTTTGTATAAAAACAATAAGAATATGTATATATCATCCATGTTATTGTCATTCGGCAGTTTCAAAAGTTCAAATCCAACTATATATGTTGTATTCTAACAAGAAAATTAAAAACATAATGACACACCACATACCCCTTATATACATGCACAAAAGCTGAATGTCTTAAATGGAACAGAGAAGGGCACAATGACATAGCAACCAGCAAACTAGTCCAAAATCAGAGCATTTAATTGAAGTTGAACTTGTCACAAAAACCGTAAAGCTTGGTTCAAATCTTTGTTTAAACGCTAGTTAAATCCTCTAAAACTTTCGTCACATTTGAAGTTTGTGTAAAATAGAAGATGCATCAACCTGCTTGAGCCTTTGCTTGGATTTATTCCAATTGGTTACAATATTTTAGTTAATTTAGATTTTGAATTTAACTCGTAATTGAAGCTTACAAATACTATAGAAAAAAAGAGGATAACTACTTATCCTCCAACCTTGGTCCTGCGTGAAAGATCTGGAAAAGAAATGAAAAGGAACTCAGCGCACGCGCACCTAGCCCTATCAGTGTGCCGTGATGCTTGCGAGTTGCGATCTTTAGAAATTCGGATGGATATGTATCAGTACTTTTTTCATCTGGTCCTTTGTATCTTTACTTGAGAGATTCCAGCGATTTACCAGCAGACAGATCCTATGCTACACCAACGGATGAAATAATGTAAAAGAAGAGCCTTGGTTTTGCCTAAAGAAAAAAACTACTCACTCATACGTATGGATTTTTTAAAGAAATAAAAATATTCCGGCCTATGTGACCGCGCCCAATCAAGTTCCATCATATTCAGTTCAGCGCTAGCAAAGACAGTTCAACATCAAAGAATAAAATTATATGCAAAGTCTATTATTACTTTTTTATTCATTCTCAGCCAAGATATCCAAAGCGGCGACTGCCAACGCCTTGCTTGCCACACGAACAATTTCCCTTATAATTAACTTCACGCTACAACAAGGGCCAAAATTTCAGCTAATAGACTCCTCTAAAGACTGGCTGCATAGAAGTGGTGAACCGTTTTTTTTTCTCAAATCCATATGAGTGCAAGTACATCAAATTGTGCCCTTAAGAGCCCTAACACTCACAAAAACTAATCTTCTTATCCTTTCTTCTATGACTGTCAACCAATTTTCTAGCATATGATTTATAGACCTATAAGTTGGGTTGACCTGGTGGCAACATGAACAATTCTCCAAATAGCCTGTGCATGCTGACAATTAAAAAAAGAGATGTTTAATCGTCTCATTACAATCACAGAAACAATACTTTTGACTTCCGGTCCAATTCCTCTTTGCTAAATTATTCTTTTAATAAAATTACGCGTTGCTAGATAAACCAAAGGAAATTTTTTGTTTTTGGAGACACTTTCAGCAGATAATTTTTCTAGCGAAAGGAATTCCTGATTCATTCAAATATTGATTGATAGACTGTGCTGAAACTTATGAATGTAATGTATGAAGGTTGATTCGTAACCGACTGTGGATGATTCTTTCTTTTTTGATAATTAGACTTTTATATATATTATTAAAAAAGAATTACAGAAGCACCTTCGACGAAGGTGTAGAGAGCAAGCCAAGTCCTATTGATGAAGCGGCACTTGGTCAGCTTGCTGATGACCTGCAGCTTGGAGGTGGAGGGTGGAGGCGGGGCGGCCCGACAGACTCCAATAAGCCGAGGTAGTCGTTGACGAGGATCCGTGGTGATGTGGTCGGATGAAGGTGACAGATGATTCAATCCTTGGAGATTTATGCGTCCGCGTCGATGGGAAAACCATCTGACACTGCCGCAAGGAATACGAGATCGAGGCGAGGTCTTCTTCCAACCCCCCAACACCAGCACACGATGATGCGCCGTAGAGAGGAACAGGAAGATGGCCTTTTCCCGATCTGCATCCAAGGAAAGGGAAAATGGGAGGAGCTGCGGGGGATTTATTTTATGCTCACCTCAATCTTCTAGCGGTCTGCAGTGATAGCGGGGTACGATTATACGTCTGGTTCCGTGAACTATCACCGACGGCGTCGAGATTTAATTCCTGCTCGGTCCGCATCATTAAACTCCCACCATCCTACTACGGTCCAATCAAATTTTAGCCCAATCAAAAATTCAAATTTTAGCCCAATCAAAAATCAACACGCAACATGCATCTATACATAGGGACTCCGTGAGCATATGCACATGCAGAAGAGACAAATCTTGTTACGTATCCGCATGCAAACATGTTGAAGATTAAAAAATAATAATAAATTTTTAACCGTATATCAAAATTAAATTCTGATTGCACCATTATCTTTCTTATGATAAAATCTTCAAAACAAGACCACACTTGTCTATGTTTGCATTATATTTTGAAAAACATTTCTTTTAATACTAAAATATTATTTTTGGCTACTGAGAATAAATATTTTAACAACACGAACAAATAATTATATTCTACGAACAAAAATTAAACATAACGAACAATTAATAATGTACTACGAATAAAATATTGAACATCATGAACATTTGATTGTATAGGATAAGTATAGGAAAATGAAAGCAAAATAAATTATTTTTTGACAAGTAGAATATGGATAGATGCTGAATAAGTTAGTATATAAAGTAAATAAATTATTTTCCACACTAACTAATAAATCTACAATGCGAACAAATTAGCATAGAAATGATAAAAGAAGCTTTGATTTGATGAATAAATATCCACATGAGATTTAAAATAAATAAGAAAAAAATAGAGATAAAAATAGATACTACACATCAAAGGAATATAATAAAAATAAAAAAAATAGAAAAATAGAAAAAGGGAAAATAAAAATAAAAAAGAAACAAGAAAAAATAAAAAGGAAAAACAACTAGTCTAGTCGAGGCATGAAAGCTAAATAACAAGAAAGAATAAACAAGGAATAAATAATATACATAAAGAATTAGAAAGGCAAGAAAAATAAAAATTATAAGAAAAAAATAGCGAAGAACAAATAATTAGAATATTTTATGAGATATTTTTAATCAAGTTTGAAAATATTTTATGAGACCTGTATGCACAGAATAAATTACGTGAACTCGCAGAATGAAATAACCGTATACATCGAACAAAGTATAAGTCATAGAAAAAAAATATATACCTCAGAATAAATTATATGAACACACGGAACAAAATGTATCCACACTGCGAACAACTTATTCTTATAGACGGAACAAAGATTTTCATATCTGAAACATATACATTGCGTACATAAAATGGATATTATAATTCATAAAAAAATAATAGATAAGTTTAGGTATATAAATTAATATGGAAGAATTAATATTTAAGAGGGATACATACAGAAAGAATGAGGAAAATAATATATTACGAAATAAGAGGGAAAAGAAAAAATAAGATAGTAAATTAGGAAGAAAAATAAAACAAAATATTAAAAAAAGAATAAAATAAAAAACATTGGAAGATCAATATGTGTGGGAACAATATAATAAACATACCATGGAACATCGAGTTTTATTGCTAAAGAAATTATACATACATTTACCAAGATCTGTGGTTATAAAAATTAAAAATAAATAAACTTATAAAAATATTATGTACATTACGGTTAAAAATAAATCTGTCCAAAGATTAGATAGAAAATACGAAAACACGAAGAATATCGGAAGAGAGAAAAAGAGCACATGAAAATATGAAGAATATCAGAAGGGAGAAAAAGAGCACGAGAAGACTGAATCCGACAAAATACAATGAAGAAAAATGAATAATAAATAAAAAGAAAAAAGAAAAAAAAGAAACTATAAAGTTCAGCAGCGTAGTATGCTAGCAACCACAGCAGTAGTTGCCTAGCCGCGCTAGCAAAAGTAAAAAGAAAACAGCACTAGTAGCCAACCGTAGTGTAGATCGAGGCAGCAATTTGATTACTTGCTGATGGCTTGATGCATGCACCGCACCATGGAAGCCCACCACCTTGCAAAGAGCAAGATATATAATATTAGGCTTCGAAGGCTATAGCTGTTATTGGACAAAATAAGCTGACAGATAGTCCACCAGCGGGCGCCGTGTTGCTTAAGGCGATGGATTGGTATTCTATAACACATGTAATGTATAGCCGTTCCGGTGATAGTGAGCCCACGGAGAAGCTTCGAGCTTACGCCGATGATGTAGAAGACAAGGGAGACACGACGGAGCACAATCATCCGTCGGCCGTCCATCCACATAACTACTTGAGTAAATTCCCTCAATACCAATAGAAATTTTAAAAATCCTCTTAATGCCATCAAAATTCTCTTCTTCCCTTTGCTATCACTATGTATAATTTGCCTTCCCATGATTCATATTCCCGTTAAAATCTGTTAAGTTAGACTGGCTTACAGCCTAGGCCCGCAACAGCCTGTGCGTCTGTCCACAGCCCTGTTCACCGCTCACCCACTTCTGCACTCCTGCTCATGCCGGCCACAACACTGCCCGCCGTCGCCCCTCCCACACTAGCAGCTCCAGCTACACGCGGAGGGCGCAACGGAAAATCTAACGGAAAATTTAACGGAATGGCAGATAAGGAAAGAAAAATTATAAATAGTGGTGGTAAAGGGAAGAAAAGAATTTCAATACCCTCATAATTCTAATGACATTGAGGGAATTCACTAACCTTTGGATATTTTTTATAAACAATGGATACAAAAGCAATGATAGAATTTATTTTTCATTAGACTCATGCTCTGCACTCTCATTCTTTTCATTTGCTCAGCTAGTATGCTAGAACTTTGTAAGAACTTGGTCGTGTGCGACTAGTGTGACTTCCTAAATACTCATATACTAGGTTGGATGCATTTTAGCCGCTGGGTCAACTGACTCGGAGAGGCGCGCCAAGCCAGCAGTGTCACCCTGAACAACCAGCCACTGCGAGAGCCTGATTTGTTCCAGGCGCAAGGTCGGGATGGCGGAGACGGTGCTCAGCATGGCGAGGTCCATGCTGGGGAGCGCAATCAGCAAGGCGGCGGCCGCCGCCGCCGAAGAGATGAGCTTTGCTGATGGGCGTGCAGAAGGAGATCTGGTACGCTTGTGCGCTGTTACCGAATTCCCGTTGTCTATCGTATTCAAAGAAAACATATCCGATGGAACTTGCAGTTGTATTATTGAAAATAGATTTTTCATTCTAGCCTCGTTTTTTCTGAGAGAGGTTACTATGAAGAACTTGGATGTGAGTGTGATTTGTGTTGAAACATCACTACGAAATTTATATTGTTAGATTAGACATATCACAGGTGCTTTGGTAGGCTCAAATATTGTTAAGATACTGTATTTATAAATTGTGAAGTGTAATTGTCAGAGACATGTCGCGATTATAGAGCACGAAAATTCAACAATAGCGAGTAAGAGAAAGAATGGAGAGAGTAAGATCTGTTTCAGTGATCATAAGGTCTTAGTTTTTTTTAGTTCTAGGGACAAATCCCCCGTCTTTTCATTAACAAAAAGACTGTTTCTGTTATCAGTTACAGCACTTGGCGGACAAAGACCCAGGAACCCAAGCATACACAACTCACTGGACTAACAACTTCTGTAGGCCAAAAGACTAAAACTGCAGAAAGAACAAAAGAGTCCAAGCTTCCTGACAGAACTGACGAAGAAGTCCAGACCGAAGAAGGCTTCCCTATCCAACACGCATAAGTATTTTTATGTCCATCCACATTCCTTTACTCGACGGCTTTGTTAGATCATCTTCAGTCACACACCAATGCTTCAAATTTGCTGGAATTTCATCCAGATCCCAGTTGGATGCACATTTTCCGTCAGAAACTTGAGCAGCTCATCATTCATGTTTCTGCTTGCCAAGAGAGCCTCTCTGGCATGTTTGTAAACCTCTGTAGATTTGTGATAAAGCTTGTGAGGACGCTCCTCCTGTTCTCTGGGCACAAAATTTGTCAATTTTATACCAGATTCATAACTTCCATCAGCAGCTTCTGCATACTCTGCCAAGAAACATTTCGAAAACAAGGTCATTTCTAACTTTCCAAACACCCCATAAGGCAGCAGCAGTAAACATATTAACCCCTAGGAACTTCTTACTGCTAAGCCGGCAGGTTCCAATAGATTCAAAATGAGTAGATTGCACTCCGGTTCTCCAAACTTGTTCCGCAAGTTTACCTACGTCCTCAAACTCTCAAATCATCCATTTAGTTTCCTAAACCGTGTTAGTTGGATCCATACCATTACAATTTTTAAAGTTACGAGACCTACCGTTACAAATCACCTATTCTGAAGCTTGCCATTATAATTCTTCATCCACCTCATCCTTACCATTTTATATGTATTTTGGGTGCCTATGCCCCACTGTCAGACCACTGTACGCATATGCATATTCCGTATGGACCAAAACACCCCTGCTGCCTCTATCTCTCCACTCGCTGACATGTGGACCCCACAAGTCAGCTTCTCCTTCAACCTCCGGCCATCCTTTCTTCCCCGAAAGCCTTGGCTGCCAACCCCAGCACGAGCTCGAACAGCAGGGCGTTGACGCCCACCTCAACACCACCGCCGGGGGCCCGCCTCTTCCACACGCGTTCGCCGCCTGCTTGCATGTCCGCACGCGCCAGAGCTCACCACACCCGGCCGCCCTCAGCCCCTCCGCGGCTGCGTGCTGCTCATGCCAGAGGAGCTCGGCACCGTGCAACGGCCAGCCTCCCGCTAGTGCTTGGTGGCTTGGAAGTAGAGCAAGGATGAGCGGCTGCCTACTCTGATTTGGAGATGGGGGAGCTGCTGCTTGAATCTCGATTGGAGTAGAGAGGAAGGCTTGGCCTCCATAGGTTGTTTGCTCGGTGGATTGGATTTGGAGGAACTAGGGAGGCAAGACATGGTGCAGGACCTGGCGGGGGACCTCGCAGCGCTGCTGGCACGGCGGGACGCGATGGACCGCGGCGGCATCCTCCCATGGACCCCGCGGCGGCGACACCGTGCAGGAACCACCAACCGCCATTGGAGCTGCCCGAGCTCCGCCCCCAACGCCGACGAGCACCTCCGGCCGTCCCTCGTCGCCTTTCGACTCCCAAAACGGATCCCCAGTGAGCTCCTCGACCCGTCCGGCCCTTTTCCCCGCTCGATTGCTCACCGCACCGCCGGGAACGGGGTGCCGCCGCGCCGGCTGGGCCGCCGTCGAGGCGCGCTCGTCGCAGGCTGCCCCCGCGCGGCCTACGCCGCACCTCCACACGCCGCGGCCTCCCCTGAGCGCGCAGGCCGCGGGTCCGCCCGGCCCCGCCGACGGCGGGAGCCGCGCACCACGAGCTCCGGGACGGAGAGGGGGACGAACGCGGCGGTGCCCTCTAGAGCTGCACGAGCGCGGCGGCGGCGGCGGGGTAGGAGGTGAGCTGGGGGCTGGCCACCAGCAGCAGCAGGCCACGGCTCCATCGAGCAGTCGAGGCATGGTCGAGACCGGCGGCTGCGTGGTGGAGGATGGCTGGAGGTTGAAGGAGAAGCTGACTTGTGGCCCACATGTCAGCGAGTGGAGGAAGAGAAGCAGCAGGGTGTTTTGGTATACGCATACTGTGGCTTGACGGTAGGCCTAGGTAGCCAGAAGACGTATAAAATAGCAAGGATTAGGTAGACGAATAATTATAATGGTAAGTTTCAGGATAGATGAATTGTAATAGTAGATTTTAGAATTTCGAAAGTTGTAATGGTATAGATCCAAAAAGAGATGCTCGTTACTTCCTAACTCATCACAAAACAAGCAAGTAACGACATCTAACTTCTTCCTTTTGCTGAGATTATCTCTGGTCAAATTTTTGTTCTTTGAAAGAAGCCACAAGAAAAATTGTACCCTAGGGGGAACGTTTAAATCCCAAACCGCAGGGACATACGCAGGCAAAACCCATCTGACAATAATGATTTTATATAGGGATTGATTTGGAAGAATATACCGCGATCGATTAAATTGCCAAATCATCTCATCCTCCTCCACCACCAGGACAATGGCAATATTCCCATTTCCCAGATATACATGCCATGGCCTGTTTTTATCGTCACCGTTTGGGCGTTGCCATTGGCCATTGTCATAGAAGAATTCTTGGAATAATGGAGAAAGGATGATGAAAATATAGAGGAGCAACCGCCGGATTGGAGCTGCCAGGTACAGAGGTGCCGAGGTCTTGGCCTCTTGGGTAGCCAGATCCGACCGGCAGCTATATAGGTCAAGGGGCACCATTGTTGAGAGAGACATAGGAAAGAAAGAAGAGTGACGAATTAGTTGGGATGGACGGATCACGGATCACGAAGTGTTCTGACAGCCATGATGATGCGCAGACCTGTGCATGAAGAGGTGGAAAGAAGTGTCCGGTCACAATAATACTCGTGATAATACCTTTGTTCTGGTTGAATGAATCAAGATCATAGCTTTCCAGTTTTATTTTTAATTTGGGTGACTAGCAATGGACTCATTTTTGATACAAGAGGACCGACAGTACAGAGTATCATAAACATTTTAAGTCCAATTTTGCTTTGGTTATCCATCGTGCAAAATCAAAGAATGTTCAGTCAATGACTTCTTGGCTAGATAGCTTCAGTTCTTAACTAGTACTCCTTGTACTCTTTTGTAAACAACTTTTTCCTATTTAATATATATCCAGTACGGGATTCCCCTCCTGTTTAATCAAAAAAAAAAGTTTCATATGTTCAGGAGTGCTAAATTCTTTTTAACCATTGGCTGACAGGTTCATGAAAGATGAGCTCAAAACGATACAAGCATTCCTGATTGCCGCAGAAGCAATGAAGAAGAAAGACCTGTTACTGAAGGTGTGGGCGGAACAAGTAAGGAGCCTGTCCTATGACATTGAAGATCGCCTTGATGAGTTTATGGTCCATGTGGGAAGCCGAAGCCTGTCCCAGCAGCTGACGAAGCTCAAATACCGCCACCGTATTGCTGTCCAGATCCGCAACCTCAAAGCAAGGATTGAAACAGCAGGAACACACGCTACAACTTAATCAGCATGGATGCCTCCAACGCAATTTGTGAGATGGACTCCTACATGGAAGACATTCGGAATCATTCAGCTAACAACTCTGACGAAGCAGAGCTTGTGGGCTTTGCCACCCCCAAACGGGAGTTACTTGACAAGATAAACGCCAATGTCGATAATGGCCATGCTCCTGTGATTTGGGTGGTCGGCATGGGTGGATTGGGTAAGACTACTCTTGTCAGGAAGACCTACGAGAACAAGGAAGACGTTGCAAAGTACTTCTCATGTTGTGCATGGATCACTGTATCACAGTCATTCTTGAAGACAGAAATGCTCAAAGATATGATTAGGCAACTATTGGGCAACGAAGCACTGAAGGAATGCTTGAAAGAACCTGAAGGGAAGACAGTGCAAGTAGCCGACCTTGCTAGCTACCTTAGGAAAGGGCTGGATCAAAAGAGGTACTTTATTGTTCTTGATGACTTGTGGAACATACATGACTGGAAATGGATTAGTAGTATTGCTTTTCCTAGTGATAATAACAAAGGGAGCCGGATAATAGTAACAACTAGAGAAAATGGCGTTGCTGAGGCCTGCACCACAAAAACATATATCTACTCGCTTAAACCGCTAGAAGAGGAATGTGCCGTAGATTTGCTACTAAGGAAGATAGGGAAAAGTAAAGAAGACATGGAAAATGATGAGAAGCTGAAGACCACAGTCATACAACTAGTAAAAAAGTGTCTTTTTACCACTGGCTATACACACAATAGGGCTATATTTGCTACTACAGATATTTCAGAATGGAAAATTTTATTTAAACAGCTTCCTTCAGAGCTTGAGAGTAATCCAAATCTCGAAGCGGTGCGAAGGATGGTGACTCTCAGCTACAGCCACTTGCCATCTTATCTTAAGCCGTATTTTCTATATCTAAGTATTTTTCCTGAGGATTTTGAAATTAAGAAAAGGTGTTTGGTAGACAGATGGATAGCAGAGGGGTTTGTTAGAGCCAGGGTTGGGAAGACAATGGAGGATGTTGGAGAAAGTTACTTTGATGAGTTAATTAATCGAAGTATGATTCAACCATCTCGAGTGAACATAGAAGGACGTGTTAAGAGCTGTCGGGTCCATGATATCATGTGTGATGTTGTAGTCTCAATTTCTAGAGAGGAGACTTTTGTTCACTCATCAGGAGATAATGTACCAAGAACATTAGAGGAGAACTTCCGCCATGTAGTGTTCCATGGAAGCAAACCAAACATTAGGGATGGATTGGAGCCGTGTCCGATCACTAACATTCTTTTGTGAGAGACCCCTGGGGCCTGAACCCTTATTTTGTTCTCCTCAGTTGAGGATGCTAAGAACCTTGGACCTTGAGAATGCAGAATTTTCTTTCACACAAAAAGAGATAAACATTATCGGTTGTTGCGCCACTTGAAATATGTGAATGTTCGGTGTGGGCAAGGCCATTCAAATATTTATGCACTTCCAAGATCTATAGGAAAATTACACGGCTTACAAGCATTGGACATACGATGCAGCCATATCTCAACACTGCCAACTGAGATCAGTAAATTCTAGAGTCTCCGTAGCCTCCGTTGCAGCAAGATTTGGTACTATCGTTACTTCGAAATCTCAAAGGAGTGCATGATGTCGACGTTGTGCCTTCCCATGATATTCACACCTTTAGTAGCTTCTAAAGATCGGGAAATTGTTGCTGAGCTACACATGGCTTACTCTAGCTGCTGGTCCAGAACACTGGGTGTGAGGGTTCCAGTCGGAATTATCAAATTAAAACAGCTGCAGTTCCTTGAGGTTGTGGGCATCAGAAGGACTAAAACCAAAGCAATTGAAGAGTTGGGTTAACTTAGTCAGTTGCGGAAACTAAGTGTAGCTACAAAAGGCGCCACGGACAAAAAATGCAAGACATTGTGTGAAGCCGTTCAGAAGCTATCCTCCCTCCATTCTCTCTCCATTGATGCTAAGGACGATTCAGGTAGTGGAACTCTTGAGTGGCTTGGCTCAGCTACTTTCTCCCCTCCACCCCGGCTGAGAAGCCTAAAGTTTTATGGATATATTGGTGAGATGCCAGACTGGTTTAGCAACCTTACGCAGGTGGTGAAGATTTTGTTATCCAGAAGCAAACTAAAGTAGGGTAAAACGTTGGAGATACTTGGGGCGCTGCCCAAACTTATGATCCTTCGTCTCTATTGGCGGGCATATGATGGGCAGGAATTAGTGTTCAGAGAAGGAGCATTCCCATGCCTGAAGAAACTTGACATGGAGTCTTTCTACCAGCTGAGAGGGATAAGATTTGAGGAAGGCGCTTCACCCCAGATGGAAAGCATAGAAATCAAACATTGCGAGTTGGTGTTGACGGTGCTTAAATGAAAAAACCAACCGTCAACCTCTGCATCATTTAATATAAAATTAATCACCAAACTTAGCTATACGGCTTTATTCTAACCGACTCCACAAGTTTTGGTGAATTGTGATATGCAGGTACCCACATACAGAAATCAAGTAAAAACACACATGACACACAAGAAATGCACAGAAGATCATCTCCTGTGTTACATAGGATCGAAGAGCCTACAAATCAGACCAAACGGCCGCGTCAAGGCACAAATCACCAAGAATCACCCACATGTCAGCTGTCCAGAGGAAGGTGGAGCTGGGGAGGTGCCACCTGGAGTCGGCCGAACCCCAGGGTCGGCCGAACCTGGATGCCTTCCCGGCTGCCCAATCTTTGGCGGGAAGATCATCCTTATCTTCTTGATGACGGTGGCCAATATTTCCATATAAAGAGATGGCGGGACCGACCTCTCAAGCTATAAAAGGAGGCCTTCCCCCCCCCCCCCCCCCCCCCTCATTCACACACACCATTCTGGAGAGGAGGAAGAGAAGGGAGGACTCCACCTTTTAGAGCTACTTAGTAGAGTAGGTTAGGGAGTGTCTGGAGGAGAAGTCTAGGAGGAGAGCCAGAGTTGTCGGCCTCTCTCTACTTGTACCTCAGCGGATACGAATCTCCTTTGAGTAAGTATTCAGGTTCATCTATGGTAGTGAGTTCTTATTAAAGGTAAATCTTTGTTATCCTTCGCTTGTGGGATCATTGTCCGTTCTTGAACGGTTGTTTCTAGCTTGAAGACTTGAGTCTTTTGACGGAGTCTGGCCGGGGCTAGAAGCAACAGTCGATAGCGTAGATGTGGTGTCTAGGCTTGAAGTTATCTTTGTTTGCTACCCTTCTCCACGGTCTGAGAGATAGGCGGCAGGTGGTGACAGCCCTGTCCATCCTTCGTATCCCTCCACGTTTGGGTTGGGCGTAGAGCTAATAGCCGGAGGCACTTGGCAGACTAGGTATAAACCGGTGCTTGAAGCAAGCGAGTAATAGCTAAGCTTATCTTTCCTAAGAGTCTCTATTCTTAGTCAACCACACTACCCAAGACCATCCTATCTTCTCTTTTTTCCTTGGGTAAACTAGGTAGAAGACTTTTACACCTCCGTTCCTTGAGAAATATACGATACCCTGAATTCTCTCTAGGTGAAGTGCGCTTGCGGATTCTATTCGTGAACTTTAAGAAATACCAGAATCAGGGATTACTGGCATCAATCACCTACCACGGCTCAAGGAGATCTGTCTCGGTTATGGATGTAAGGTGGTGAGGCTTGGCACACTGCAAAAGGAAGTGAACGGGCACCACAATCAACCCGTTCTGCGGATGCCGGAGGGCCGAAGCTACCATGACCCTAGGGAAGTCGAAGAATCCAATGTGAAAGTTTAAGCAACAGAACCCGTTCCTGACCACACCCAAGAGGACTCGCAGGAGATCACTCTGGCCACGGCGAGCGAATCAGGTCGGTCCTGCGCAGCAGCAATTTCTCTATTCTATAGCAAATCAACACTCGAGTGTTTTTTGGAAACACAACACTCGATTTTGGGTGAGTGGAAAATCGAGTGCTATAATAACATATGGCACTCGAATTTTCAAACCATCAGATTATAATCTGATGGAGGAGAATTAAAACTGAAAAAACAATAACAAAAACTGAAAAGAGATATAAAATATAACCTAAGACATCTTATAATGAAACATATTCAGAATTATAATCCTAGAAATCTGATATAAAACAAAGTTCAAAGTTTTAACCATTAACTTTAGACCCATTACAGAATGCAAATAACATAGCAAGCCATAATTATATAGTACAGTGCAGAAACGAAAAGAGGCATAAACCTACACCAGACAACTATAAGATATGACCAAAAATGAGTCCAGTGCACTTGACCTTGCATTGTCTTCATATCCTGATCGGTAAACAGCATAACCTTCAACTCTTGATGACAACTAGAAAACCTCAGATCATTTTAAGAACTCTTGGATGCTGGTTAACATCATCGTAAAAAGGCATATAGCCAACATTGGAAACCACATCAAAGAAGATCTTCTCATCACCAATTCGCACATAATGCCCACGAAGACTTTCAGCTTTAACCTCATCAGGACACAGGATAAAACCATAGTTGCGTGAAGCATCAGCAGCAGTATGATCATCTGGAACTTCCTTTGAACCAACAAGACGCTGCAAAGCACGAACTGTAAGCATGTGCCGATTTGTCTCCTTATTTTCTTTGGACCAAGCTAAAACAAGACAAGTCTGGGGCCTTTTTCAATGCCCAGATAGATAAAATTGTCACAAGGCATGAGAACAAGATCCCTCCTAAAAGCATTTCGCTTAAGTGTAAACATTTGGAATGACACAAACAGAAAAAATAAATCATAATAACATCCAATAAGAGAAAAATAAACTTAGTAAAATAACTACGCAGATACTAATCAAATATAAAATTCACAGATTGATCTATAGTCAGTAAGATGCAAATTATTCATATGCAAACTAACCAAAATTGCAAATGGTAGGAACAAAGCATATTCTGAAAAAAATTACAGGGTGAAGATATAAAATTGACAGTATTCATTATGCTGTCAATACAATATACTTTAACTGTCAAAGTCGAATAGTAATACTGTAAATAAAATTAAAACAAGTTCTATGTACTATGAATGAAAAATCTTGAGGTAACATAGAAAAAGAAGTATATTATCATTAGCAAGGAAAAAGAAAATCTAAGTAGAACAGAATTAAATATGATACATATGAGCAGATTTATTAGATCAATTTTATCTTCATAATGCAAAAGAAAATGAACTGAACTGAAATAGCAATCAATATGAAAATCGAACCATTTCTATGCCTAATCACATATACTGATTGGTGTCCCTATCAGCATGCACACATTTCTCGCTTCAGATACAATGAGATAAGAAAGTGATACAACGGAAAAAGGTTAAAACTAAATTCTATAGATGCTAAGTCAAAATATGATAAATAAAACAAAAACACTAATAATTAGTTGCATATGCAGATAGGTTGCAAGGAATTCAGCAAAGATCCTAGTATACTTTTGCATTCTTTGCATAAACAGAACAAATGTTCAAAATGCAGGATAAAGAAAAATAAAATGCACAAATTTATCTGTAAAAAGTAAGATACAAAATATATTAGGGGCCTCAGGAGCCCTGTATTATGCAAATTATGCCATAATGCAAATTGACAAAGAACAAGCAATATCATTAAACCAAAATAAAATTCATAGATTTTATCTGTAGTCAGTAAGATACAAATTATTTTTGGGGTCTGAGGAACCATGCCATATGCAAATTACCCATAATGCAAAAATATTAGGAACAAAGCATATTGTTAAAAAAATTACAGGATCAATATATTTAATTGATTGTATTCATTATGTTGTCAGTACAGTATACTTTAACTGTCAAAGTAATAAGCTGTTACTGTAAATAAAAATTGAACAAGATCAATGAACTATGAATGAAAAATCTTGAGGTAACATATGAAAAGAATTATATTGTCATTAGGAAGGATAATGAAAAGCTTTGGGGAACAGAATTACATATAATGCATGTGAGTAGATTTATTAGATAAATTTTGTCTTCACGATGCACAAAGAACTGAACTGAAAAGTAGCAATCAATAGGTAACACTAATTTTGCATTTGCAGATAGGAAACAAGGAATTCAGCATAGAAACTAGTATATTTTTGCATCCTTTACATAAACAGAACAAATGTGAAAATGCAGCAATTGAATTGTAAATGAACCCATGATGAACCTATCATATGCAAAATAAGCCATAAAGCAAAATTAAAAAAGCAAGCAATATCATATGACAATATAAAATTCACATATTTTTGGTACTGATGAACCATGTCATATGCAAAAACCAGGGACAGTGAGAAACTTTAAAAAATTACATCCAAACTTATAAAAAAGACAGTATAAATCACCCAATGTGTCAGAACAATCATTAGCAAGTAACAAAAGAAAGAACACTAAAAAGATCAGGTGGTAAGTGGCATGAACATGTGTGATGAGAACCCTAACATATGCAAAAAAGGGCAAAAGCAATACAGCTATAGGAATAGCATAACGCAATCAAAGAAAAGTATAATGAACAAGTACCAAAAACTAGAACACTTGTGAACTGACTCATAGAAAGTAAAGAGAAAGAACCACAAGAACAAAAGAATAGATGAAACACAAAGAACCAAGCAAAATGGATCAGAAAAGTACCTTATCGAGGCCTACCCTTGTCGAATCCTCTACTGCTATCCCACGTCAAATGCCCTTACCGCAAAGTCCTCCTCCTCGAGTACTCCGAGCAAAGAAGAAAAGGAGTGAGAGAGAAAGAGAAGAGCAGAGGCTGGTAGAAATAAAGAGAGGGCGGAGGAAGAGGAGAAAGAAGGCTCGAAGATTAAGGGGCCAGAGCATTAACGCCCAAAACCAAACACAGAGGACTAACAGGCGTCAAACTATTTAGCTGGAAGCTCCTATGCGCGTGAAATAAGGCCTGCCAAATAAAGGGGACAGTAAAAAACAAAATTAAAAGCCTAAAAATGGAAAAACAAGGCCCAAGAGAGAATACTGAACGGGCCCATCGAAGATAGGAGCAGAATAAGAAGGTCCAAAAAAGATAAAAGAAGACCCATGGGAGAATACTGAAACGGACCCAATAGTAACATAAGGAAGGCAAAAAAGGAAAGAAAGAAATTGGAAACTTGCCTGCCAAGAGATCGATCCCCAGTTTGATCGGAGACAACAGAAAAATGAGACTTTATCCAAAAAGAGTAGAAGCCAAGATGAAGAAGAAAGCAAAAGAAGGGGATCGACCGAAAACGGCGACCAGAAACCACATCGGTGAAAGGGATCAGCACCAGGTAAGTAGCCAAGAACTTACTGAAGACCAAATTGAAGAATTTATCCGCGATGAACAGCAAGCAGCATCTGAGGGAAACAATGCAGACAGTGAGAGTAAATACACAGCACAAATTGGTGTGCAGATGCTCACCATTACTTCAGCTTCTATGGTGTCCTTGCTGGATTTGAAGTGGTAACAACACATACCTCAAGAACAACAAGCAGAAAAAGAAATGGTGAAATATTCAAAGTGGAAATGAAATGCTATAAGCATGGCAAACAACAAGATGATAAGAAGAAGGAAGAACAGCCTATACCTACATTAGATGAAGTAGTTTCTGACAAAGGGCCGAAATGAAACACTAATGTTCAGATCAAGACAAACTGTCTTGTGGTGATGGTAGTCAAAGAAGAAAATGGGATATGGACAATTACTAGTCTTCAACTTGACCACAACCATGATCTTAACCCAGTCAACAGGAACCAACTATTCAGCGGGAAAAAATATATCACTGACATGGAAAGGCTATGATTAGGACATTGAATGGTAACAACATTCCCGTTCGAGAAAATAAAAACGAGGACGAGGGAAATAATAGATTGCACATAAGGAACACATGCGCATATTTGCGAGAACATATATTTCATTAATTTTGATCTTTTACAAAATTCATGAATACATGACTCACGACATCTCGTCTTCTTCTGTCTTCTGCGTTGATGCTTAAGGAGAGGTCTGACTTGTAGAGAATGCGTAGTTTGCTGATTCCCGGAGCCTATTAGGCATGTCCGGTTAATTACATCCGTAGAGCGAGTCTACAAATACCTCCGATTAAGCTGCGCTTTTATGGTCGTTATCAGATCATCTGCTCATCGTCCATATGCAATATATGGCGCGGAAATAACGTGTGTGAAGCACGCGTGAGATACATGTGGCTTTATTTTCGCCGAAACCCAGTCACGACAGTATTGTCGCCACATCGGTAGTAAACGGAAAATGTTAATGAAGGGGTGACTTTTGCCTCATCGGTACCCAGTCATATAGCCCAACCATTCAACATAGACATGTGTGTTGCCTTCGTCTTGTCAGTACCCGGCAAAATAGTATCCAATCCCGTTATTTGGGATGTGTCGATGGAATCGTGGTCTCGCCTCGTCGGCACTTAGCCAAAAGATTCGTCTAGTCTCGTCGGTACAGACATGTATAGAACTCTACCGCAATCGCGGTGTTAGTATCATATTTGGATGATGCTCGCAAGATGAATTGATTTGAATAGTCTTCCGGTGTCTCAAATTCTCTTTTCTTTTATTTATTTCAGCTGAACTCTTCTCAGGTAGTCTCAGGCCGTAGCCAAAAATACAAACAGGGCAATTGCTCTTTTGGAAGAATGAATGACTGCATGTATGTGCAGCTCGCCGGAACTTCTATTTTTATTTGCTTCTTGGCACCATACGTATGAACAGTCAAAGAGCCTTCTTTTATTTGCTCTCGATTGGACCTTCTCTTTATTTATTTCACTTTGATCCTTCACGGAATAATCAAGGCCTTTGCCCAGAATAATATGAAAGCAAATGCTGCTCTTCCTGAACTAAAAGCAAGCATGCATATGCATCTCGGCAGGATTTATTTCTATTTTTTTCCTTCTCAACACGGCTGTGTACAGGAGTCCGGCCTCTTTTATCTTTTATTTGATCTCCCGTCGCAGGGTCATCAAGCCAACCATCACATGTCTCTTTTTCATTTGCTCTCTGATAGAATAAGGATCATTGCTATCGTGCATAATCCTTCTGGAACAAGATTATTTGTCTCTCGCTCCCTCCCGCAACGGGGCAAGGAATATAAAGCCAACCGTAATCGTATACCTCCATGGAATAATTATAGCCGTGTCACCTCAAGGGAAATCGGTCGTAGGAGTCATAGCCGTTTCCTTCCAAGGACACCGTCGCTATGCAATCTGAATATAGCCGTGTCACCTCGGGGAAATCGGACGTACGAGCCGTAGCCGTTTTCTTCCGAGGACACCGTCGCTATGCAATCTGAATATAGCCGTGTTACCTCGGGAAAATCGGTCGTACGGGCCGTAGCTGTTTCCTTCCTAGGACACCGTCGCTATGTAGATTGAACGTAGCCGTGTCACCTTGGGGAAATCAGTCGTACGGGCCATAGCTGTTTCCTTCCGAGGACACCATCGCTACGTAGATTGGATAGAACCACGTCGAATATCGTGATGCTGTTATAGACGGAAAGAAGTTTAAATATTTTCCTTAGGGTCGCTCACCAAGGGTCGCAGCTGCAGGGAAGGTCAACATCGTGTTGAGGCTGAACGGCTTGGCGGCGAGACGAGTGTTGGCGATGGAGCCGTCGGCTAGCGTGTGTTGCAGATTGCTGCTTGCTTGTTGGCGTTGATGGTTGCAGCTCGTTGGCGCAGCACTTGCTTCCTTCGTTGACGACGGCGAGTTGCAGCTTGCAGTGGCATCTGGACGTGCAGGACTCCTCATCGACGGCGTGGCTTCTAGGTGCAGCGTGCGTCTGCCTTGCGTCCGTCTTTCCTCCCTGCCTCTGGGGTCTTGGCTGCTTTATATAGGCAGCGGAGGGCAGAGCTTGGACCCTCGGCCAAGCAAAAGTTTTAAACAAGCTCAACTCTATTTCCAACGTGCTTATCTTTATCTCTAATCACCGGCCTGGATAGGATCAAAACCAAGCCGATTCTATCTCCAAACAAGCGCATATTTCTGGTACCCAGGCTAGATACGTTTGAACTAACCAACCCAACTTTATCTCCAAGTAACCAGGTTGGATACGGATCAAAACTAACCAGTATAGATACGTACCATATATCCCATGATAACTTGCATCGATGTTTACAGGTGGGCCGGCTTCCGGAGAACCCAAACTGAATTAACTCATGATATGTATACATGCATGATCAGAGCTCATGAAACATTGACTCACGCACATATACTACCAATGGCGTGTAGCTTTTCGTCTCTCTATTTCTTTTCCTCTCCTTCCAGAAGCCATATCTCTAATCGATAATTAAAGCTTAAAACTTGGTGGTCACCTCAAGTAGCTACGCAAGAATTAAGACTAGCACTTCTAGAAACATGAAGAAGTGGGGCCCACATGTCATGGGCTCAACCATAATTTATGTAATAATACATCTCATCATATATTTTCTTTTCCCGTATCTCATTATATATTTTTTTTATCATCAAACAATTCCTACCTGAAAAATGATAGATTTTCTGTCATATCTAAGAGGAGGAGTGGTAGCACTACCATATAAGACTAAAGATGTGGCAAACTATAGGACAAAAATCAATAGAGAAATTACAGGAAATGACATGATAAAGGCATTGGATTATTTCAGGCAAAGAAAAGCACAAGACCCAACTTTCTACTACAAATTTGATGTTGACGATACAATGAAAGTCAGGAACTTGTTCCGGAGGGAAGGAGCATCAATAAAATATTATGCAGAATATGGTGACTGTGTGAGTTTTGGTACTACATATATGACAAACAGATATAATCTACCATTTTCACCATTTTGTGCTTCGTAGGCTCAGTTTACATTTCATATACTTAAATACTGTAAAAATCAAGCAAATATTTAGTGTTGTAACAGAAAGATTCATCTTGATTCTCTAAAGGAGTTTAATTTGGAGCCTACAGGGATGAGATATTATGCAGATGTACAGGAAGAAAAATGTGACCATTATCGGTTTTAGTGCACAGTGACAGAGATTGCTAATATGAAAGGATTCACTTATTCTAATTGATTCATATACTCTTGAAATTCATACAAAGATACAGTCACACCAATACACAATCACACTGCTTACACGATAAGGAGGACATCCAAAGCATTATTCTGATGGATTGCTAATTCAGTCTCAGATTGGTGTGGCTATAGCACAGAGTGGGACAACCTTTGTAACATTCACTCCAAACTTCTCTGACATATCAATCCCATTTCTTTGCACCTCATCTGGGAGGCTCCACTTGTACGGATTTAACAATGATGCAAGAACCGAATGCACAATGCGGATAGCCAATGTCATCCCAGGGCAGATACGGCGGCCAGAACCACATGGAATGAGCTCAAGATCTCCACCTCTTATGTCAACTGCTCTGTTCAAAAACCTCTCTGGCATAAACTTCTCAGGCTCAGGCCAAATATCTTCGTCTCGAACCATTGCCCATACATTTACAAGTACTTGTGCACCTTTAGGTATTGTGTAACCCATTACCTTTGTTGTTGTATCGGCTTGGCGCGGTAGCCCCAATCTCTCCGTGTGTGTCTCAGTCTCACTGTCTCTCACTCTTTCTGCAGATGTAGACTAGATCCGTTGAGGAACCAGAGGGCTGGATCCGTGCTTCGTCGACCTCGCCGGCGATCCTGGTGCTCCGGCTGCAAAGGTACGAGTACAACCCTAACCCTAGATCTAGGTCATCTCTTCTCTCTAATGTTTCCCTAACCTAGATCTTGTTTGTTTTGCAGCTGTTGAGGAACCAGGTCACTGGCGGCGAGTGACAATGGCCGGCTCTGACGACGAGACGGTTGAGGTGGGCATGAACGAAAAGCGGCGGTTGTGCGGGTTGGCCGGAGATGATGACGAGGACGACATGCGCGAGGACCGCGAGGCCATGTTCGGCCATATCGCTGATGATCCCATCAGCGTCGACGGCGCTGATGATCCATATGCACCTCCCTTGGACGGGAACAGCGCCAAGCGCTCACGTCCCTCTACCTCTCCTGTTTGGGATGACTACGAAAAACTATTCAAGAACATCAATGGTAAGACGGTCAGGTATGGAGCCAGGTGCCTGCATTGCTCTAAGGAGTACTCTGCTCTCTCTGGTGGTGGCACTGGTCACCTTTCCCGGCATATTGCAATTTGCTTTAAGAAGCGTGAAAAGACTTGCATGTCTCAGTCTCAAATCTCTTTTAATCCTGATGGTAGTATGCGTAGTTGGGACTACTGTCCTCTGGTTGCTCGTACTCAGCTGGTTCGATTGATTGCTAGACTTGATGTTCCTATCTCTATGGGTGAATCTGAGGCTTTTGAAGAGTATATTAAAACTGCTCATAACCCTAAATATGCTAGAGTATCTAGGCAAAGCACTACTAGAGATATACCGAAGTAGTTCAATGATTGCAAGGCTAAGCTTGTTGAGACTTTTAGTGCTTCTGTTAATTGTGTGTGTCTAACCTCTCACATTTGGTCCGGTAATGCCAAAGAGGACTATATTAGTGTTGTTGCTCACTACATAAACTCTGACCGGTAACTAGAGAAGAGGGTGCTTGGTCTAGTTCTTATTGATGTGTCCCACAATGGATAAAATATTGCTGACCGTGTTGCATCTGTGCTTGCTGATTATGGTTTGACTGAAAAGGTGTTTGCTGTTACTTTAGACAATGCATCATCTAATGCTACAGCCATGCAAAAACTGAGACCTACCCTGTCTAAATACCTTGGTTTTGAGGTTACTGATGAACTAGAGTATGCATCATCTAATGCATCATCTAATGCATTATCTAATGCAGTTAATTCTATGTTCTTGCATCAACGTTGTGCATGTCATATTATCAATCTGATTGTTAAGGAGGCCCTAACTGCTCTTAAACCTTTGATAGAAACATTTAGAACTGCAATATCATTCTTAAATTCCTCTAATCAGAGAATTGCTGCATATAAAAGTTATTGCATTGCAACTGGTGTTATGCCTAGAAAGTTTCAGCTGGATATGGATGTTAGGTGGAACTCTACCTTTTTAATGCTTAAGCATCTATTTCCTCATAAGACCCCTTTCACTACTTTCATCCATGCTCAGTATCCTAGGGCTGAAGGTGAGCCCTTGTTGTTAACTGATGAGCATTGGGCTGTGGCACAAAAAGTGCTATCCTTTCTTGAGTTGTTTTATGATTCAACAGTTGCATTGTCTGGTGTGTATTATCCTACATCTTCACTTATGATTTATTATCTTGTTAAGATTGCTCTACACCTAAAAAATTATGCTAATGATGTGCATATCATATCTGTGGTTCAACCTATGATAGACAAATATAATAAGTACTGGAGGGGCATACCTTTGCTTTATTCTTTTGCATTCATCTTGGATCTTAGAGCTAAAATGAAAGGTTTTACTAGGGTGCTTAGAAGGTTAGGTAGTCTCACCAGTACAGATTATGCTGCTTATTTGGTTGGCATTAGAGCTAGACTTACTGATGTGTACAATAAGTATGATGAGAAATATGGTGTTGTTAGGTTGAGGAGGACTGACCCTCCTGTCCTATCTGGTAAGTCAAGATCTGCTTGGGATGAAATTTATGATGATGGTGGTGGTGCTGGTTTGGGCGGTGGTATCTTATCTGGTAGTCTTAACATGTCTAGAGATACATCTGCAACTTCTCTGCTGCATGCGGTAAGGTCATCAGCTTCTAATGCTTCTGAACTTGTGTTCTACTTGGACCGTAACACTGTCAACCATCTAATTGATGACTTTAACATCTTGAACTGGTGGCATCAGCACAAACTTACATATCCACAAACTTACATATCCAGTACTCTCAATCATGGCTAAAGATATCTTAACTATTTCTGTGTCTACCATATCTTCAGAATCCACTTTTAGTATGACTGGTAGGATCATCGAGGAGCGGTGAAGGAAGCTAAAGCCTGAAATGGTGGAGATCCTGACCTGCATCAAGGACTGGGAAGCTGTAGAAGCAAGTCTTCAACAGAATGTGGAGGACAAGGAACTTGAAGAAGCATTTGAAGGACTTTATCTTGATTCATGAGCATTTATGTAATGAGAATATAATATTTTGTGACTACTGGTCTGCTGATGCTGGACCTGGACTTGTGTTGTTGATGTAAGAGTAAGACAATAAATTTTTTAATGGAGCTTGGCTGTACTCTTTTCTTGTCCAGGGTTTCTCACAAGGGTGAGTTTTACCTGGACAAGGGTGAGTTTTACCTGGACAGGTTTTTAATGAGGCAGCCATTGCACTAAGCTCCTAATGAATTGGTATTTTGTGATTTTTTTTGTGTTTGTGATCTCTTATCTTATGTAGCTGTGTTGTGCCAGTGCCAGCACGGGCACTACCGTGCCCTGTGGCACAGCCCAGCACGGCTATGCATATAGTGTCGTGCTAGTGCCGAGACATCGGCACGGCGGCACTAATGGGCACGGCACGGCTTATTAGCCGTGCCTCTTAGTGCCGTGCCTCTTAGTGTCGTGCCGCTTAGTGTCGTGCCTATTATTGCCCGTGCCCGTGCCGTGCCGTGCGGCCCATTTGGCCAACTATAGCTGGAGGATGTAATCGAAAAGTCTCTTTTACCAAAGCTTGGAGATAGGGCAACTGGCTAATTTCAGATTCCTCAACAGTTCTGCTTGCGCCAATAACCTGTGAAAGCTCATCGCAAGCCTTAGACTTAGCTAATGGGTTTTGAAGCAACTCTGACATTGCCCACTCCATGGTATTGGAAATGTTGTTCATCCCAGCAGCATACAAGTCCTAAAATGCAGATATGTTGGAAAATCATTAATCACGCATAATATTTGTTTTGAAGTTCCAAAAGTAGCTTGTTTTCTTAACAAATCTCAAAATATTTCTTGTGGGGTCACAAAATCTTATATAAGCTTTAGAAATTGATAGTTTAATTATTTAATTTCCATGGCGAATGAGACCTTTTTGAACGCCATAAGTTCTTTTTATTTTCGTGCCAATAAGTTAGTGATATAAAGTCACCGTGAACAGTCATGGCAAATGCAAATGTTACCGTGAACAGTGACAGCACAGTGTCGCGATCAATGCCGGCCTTGCTGTTGTCGAGCAGCACGTCGAGGAAGTCATTCTTGCGGGGCTCGCTGGCGCTACGGCCACGCAGCCTCTGGGCAATCTCCACGTCGAACACCCTGTGAAGCCTCGCGAACAGCCTCGCCATCCGCCGCCGTGCACCCTGCAAGTCGGCGGCCGCGAGCACGGGGAAGAAGTCCGAGACGTTCGAGATACCCGCCACCTCCATGATCTCCGCGCACACGCCCTGGAACTCCTTCGACTCGCCATGGCGGTCGAAGTCCGTGAGGTCGCGCGAGAGCAGGTTCAGACCCGTCGTGAACACCACCTGGCCGATGTCCACCGCGGCGCCGTCGCGCGCCAGGCGGCCGACGTGGTCCACGAGCTCGCGCACCTTCTCGCGCCGAATGTGGTGAAGCGTGTCGAGCCGGTACAGCGCGAACAGCTCCGCGGCCATGGTCCTCCGGAGCGCGCGCCACCGCGGCCCGTTGGGCAGCCAGGGGACGGAGTTCTTGGCGTGCTCACCGGTGGCGTCCGGCACGGACCGGGCGGCGAAGACGGCGTCGTGCTTCTGCAGGAACTCTCGGGCGACATCAGGGGAGGAGACGACCACCGTGGTGACCGTGCCCAGGCCGAGGGACATGAGCGGACCGTGGATCTTGGCCAGGCAGGCGAGGGAGCGGTGAGGCTGCTTGCCCAGAAGCTGCAGGCTGCCGATGAGCGGCACTGGACGGGGACCAGGGGGAAGGCCGCTGCGCGAGTGGATAAGGAGGTCGAGAACGTAGACAGAGAGGAGGGAGATAACTAGCCATGCCAGTCACAGAAGGAGAGCAGCCACTGCTAGCTCTCTCTGCCTGTGATTCCTCGACGATGCTGTTGCAAGTGAAGCTGCGGACACTGCTTGCCAGTCCCTGCAGTTTATACAGTGGCTACCAACACTCCAAGGCTACTGGTAGAGCTGCAGTACTGCAGAGGAGGCTCATCCGGAGCTATGGAATATAATAGCGATTTGTACACCTAGAAGTTACAAGAATAAATTGAGCTTAGGGCGGCAGTCTAATGACATCATTTGGACAGAAAAATCTTATTTGACGAACGTTCGCCGCTACCATTGCCAGCGAACGCCGTCTTCATCATGCTGCATCGTGCCGAGCTCGAGAGAGAGAGAGGGGAAGGTGGGGATGAAGGTGGCTGCGGTGGGAGGTGGGCAGTGGAGGCCGGCAGGGACAGCGGCAGTGGAGGGGTTAGGGTTAGAGATTTGGGGTCTGGGGGTTCAATGGCCGGCAGGGTTAGAAGGGATGGTCGGGGCGGCAGCAAGCCCGGCAGCGGTTGCGGGTTGTGGGCGCGATGGCGCCGCCGGCCGGGTGGTGGAGGAGCTCCAGTGGGCGGTGCCGGCAGCGGGGGTGAGTGCCGGCAGCGATGCGGAGGCGGGTGGCAGGTGGGGTGGTGAGGCGGGGGCGGGTGGCGAGCGGAGCGTTGCGGCAGCGGAGTCGCGCGCGGGCGGCAGTGGAGGCCGGCGGTGGGGGGTGGCCGATCCTTGTTGTGAAGAAGAAAGAAAAAAAAGGAAAGGAGAAAGAAGAACAGTAAAAACGTGTGCAGTCGCTGCTAACTAGTTGCAGCGAATGTTTGCCGTCCAGTGGCTCCCTTCGGACAGAGCAATTCTTAATGTACTCTGTCGTTGAGGTAAAATAATTATAAGCTTCGTACACCTGATCACATATATACTTCATACCATGCGTTAGGGCAAAAGGGACACGTCACATTTCACCTGCAACTACAACGCTACAAATGAAGTGCATATTAAAATAAGCACGGCCAACTTCATAACCATCTACGACTACTATACCCACCCCATCACCGCTGGTTCTAAAATCACCGTCACAACTGGTTTGAACACAGTTGGATTTGCAGCGACGATGACAGTCATACCCATCACTGTTGTTTTATCTTCCAACAGTGTTGCCCTTTTTGAAAGTGCATTTAGGCCTCTTGTGGAAGGGCGGGTCTGGTGCAAGCGGTAGAGTATTACTGCCTGTGACCGGAAGGTCCCGAGTTCGAGTCGCAGTCTCCTCGCATTGCACAGGCGAGGGTAAAGCTTGCCAATGACACCCCTTCCCCAGACCCCGCACAGAGCGGGAGCTCTCTGCACTGGGTACGCCCTTTTATTTAGGCCCCTTGTGGGTCTTGGGTCTTGATGATTGAATGACATAAAAGCTTAAAAGACTAATGAGCTTGTTGAGTTTTGCATAGACTTTTATTGTAAATGACAAAGGAAAGCTCATGTCATATAAAGTATAAAAGAAGTATACTATGACAAGTAAAGGTTGGAGTAAGCAATAGAATCAAAGATGCAATGCAATTGTATGATCTTATTGATGATTTGCTTGCATACTAAAAGAAAAGTGAAAATTGCATGAAGATTGATCAAATTCATGACTTTGAGAGGAATGTTCACCAAGGGCTTAGTTGTCTAAGAAGAAGTTTATATGAAAAGTTGTTTGGTCACAATATCAATATGAAGAAAGGTAGTGAAATGAAGAAATGGTAAAGAAATAGAATATATGTGTGCACATTGACGTGAAGAGATTATTGATCAAGAGCAATGGTGAACCCAAGGGTTTTGGAATGATAGTTTTCTTGGTCATATGGATGGTATTCTTAATCAAGAAAGAAGATCGTTGACAAAGTACAATCAAGATAGAAGTTTACTTGACCATAATATTGGTATGGAAGTATATAGTCAAAAGCAAAGATCACGATATTCAGGGCTGGCCAAGGATTTGGAATCTAGGTATTCAAAATTTTCAAAAGATAAAAAAAAAATTAACAGCATAAAGTATAGATTTATAGCACATAATTAAATACCAAAATAAAATTGAGAAGTGAGCTATTTTAGCCCAAGAGGCAATATGAGATTGGGAAGCCTGTTTTGTGATATTATTTTCTATTTTTAATACATATACATGTTATATACTATGTATATAAAATTTTTTGCCAAAAATTTTTGGTATTCAGCTGAATACCCATGCATCAATATTGGGCCAGCCCCTGACGATATTGAAAAAATGAAGTTCAATGAATACTTATGTTGAAAAAATGATACTTCATGGTTAATATAATTAGAAAGATGACCAAAATATTGAGATGGAATTCAATGAGTGCTTATTGTTGCTATAATGCTATATGTGACTCAAGATGGCAAGATGGTGATGGGTTAGCGATAGCTTGGCTATGAGAAACTAAGCAATGGTGAAGGGTAAGCAAATGGCTTGGCGCCGAAGAACCGATGCTAGGGTGAAGTAGCAAGTATTGGCCTAACGCTGAGAGACCGATCAAGGGCATAAGGAGTCTCATGTTGCAAAGCATCAAATCATTGTTGAATCATTATGAATCAAAGTGACTTGTGGATATGAAGTTATTGATGATCATATTCATTGAGGAATCACAAGTCACTAATTCAAAGATGGTGTGCTCAAGAGACAAGAAATGTTGCACCTTCATGAAGTGAAAATTGAAGAAAAGTGGCATGGCTCAAGTTATTCAAGCTCAAGTGGTTGAATTAGATTTTATCATTGATCTTGAGATAGCGCTCTATCAAGAGGGATGCAACATTGAATGGTTTGACTAGTCTTAGTGCCCAAACTAACAAAATCCAAGTGCTAACTTGAGAGAAACATATGGCACAACACATGCATTTGGGGGGGTCTTGGTGCTTATTTTTTATTGGGTTGGATAACCCTCTGAATAAGCTTTCCATTGAGTTCAAAATTATCTAATTCGGGTTTCCGAGTAAGAAGTTATGCCCTTTTAGTTAGCGTTGTGTTGTCTGGTTTGGCTCAGCCAGGATTTCGAAGGTCAGCCGGACCATCAGCCGAGAAAGTGTTTCTGCACAAATAGCGGATGAGCTGGTATTTCACTGGTCAGCTGGACCATCAGCTGAGAAAGTGGTTCTGCACAAATAGCGGTTGAGCTGGTCCAAACCGGCTGAGAAGGAATGCACATAACGGCTAGTTTGGAAGGGTTGGGTATTTATACCCCTCACCCCCTCCTTCTTTGAATGCTGACTCCAACACCAAAAACACACTCCTAGAGACCATTTGAGCTCTCCCCACCCCCTCTCTATGAGTTTCCTTGAGATATCCTGTGGTTTGGGTTGAGAGGGTGAAAGATTGGATGATTGAAAGCAAGAGTGAGTCATTCCCATCCTTGAGCACTCGTGGACTTCGTCAAGCAATCCGTGAAGCATTTGTTACTATTGGAGGTGAAGCCTCCTAGAAGGCTAGGCGTTGCCCAGAGAGGTCCTAAGCATGTGGTGCGCCGTGGGAAGTTTGTGAAGATCAAGATAGTGAAGCGAGGAAAAGGGTTGAAAGAGACCCTGCTCAAGTGCTACCGAGCCCCTCAACGGAGACATAGGTGCTTCCTTAGAAGTAGCCGAACTTCGGTAAACAAATCGACACGTCTCCATCCTCGGTTTGCTTGTTCTTGTGTTCTTGGTGTTCATATCCTTGTTCTAGTTGACTTTTAGAGTTCATAGCCTGATCTCTTTGTTTAGTGTGATTAAAGTGTAGGTGCTCCACGGATCTATAAGATTACATCCTCATAAGGCTGTGGTAACTCGTGGATCTAAATTTCGTTAGCTATAGTTTTTGACATCAAACTCCTAGGATCGGTTGAGCTTTTCAGAACCGGCTGAGCCGGGGCAGGACCAGCTGAGTCGGACTTGGTTCATCCGCTGCGAATTGTTTTGATTACATTTCGGACTGCTCAAGGGACCTTTCACTTTTCACAAGACAAAGAAAAATAAAAACCCACCGCGATGCAGCAGCCCCGTGCACCGCCGCCGTATCCCCGCACACCGCCACCCCGTTCAACGCCGTGGGAGACTCGCCCCGCCGCTGCCTTGCGTGTCGCCACTCCAGCTCCTTGCACCGCCAGGGGGACACGCGCCGCCGCCGCAACCCTGTGTTGTGGCAGCAGAGAGAGAGAGGGAGAGGGGGGATTCGCCCGCTGACGCCGCTCCTAGCGCTGCCGCAACCCCGCGCGCCACCGCAGGGACCGCACCGCCGTCGTGGCTCAGTGCACCACGGCTGCAGCTCCTCGCGCTGGTGCGGAGGACTCGCGCCGCCGCCGCGACCCCCCACTACCGTAGCAGAGGAGAGGGAGAGAGCACAGGAGAGGAACAAAAGGGAGAAAAATGACGGAAGATAATGGATAAGAGAGAGGAACATGAAACCTTATATTGTTCACTTATCACTACCAATTTGTGTTACCATCTAGTGGTGAAAGCAGCCATCACCGCGTTGGTTCCTATTACCATCTGGCGGTGATAGTTGTACAAGTTTTACCATCAGTTTTTAACACAAGCCCTGGCAGCAGTGAGCCGGTACTAATATACACTACGGACACCTATTTTTAGCCGGCGGTGATAGCCTGTTTACAAAGTGTATATTTGTAGTAATGTAGGATAAAAAATTATGGTTACCGCAGAAACATTCCTAAAGAAACCATCAGTAATATATGTACTTGTCACAGATAGTTTTTATTCAGATATTCCTGAAGAACACTGTGAACCTCGCAAAGAAAAAAAAGGAACACTGTGAACCAAAATATCCCAATGTGCTAGGTTTTTTTAAAGTTCCGCAAAAACACAGGGAAAAATAATTAACTCATTGGTTTTGTCACCTCACAGGAAAATGATACTTACCCTGTCGGTAGATGTGCACATAGGAAATTACATCATGTCCTGTCGAGCTGCTCACCATAGGTTGATTGTAATTTCCCGGATGGTCTCGCACAGAGAAATCAATCGAACTGACAGGAAAATCATATCATTTGACGTGCAGTTTATAAACCTGACGGCAATCTAATTCCCCGTAGAGAAACCGACGCACTAATCCTGTCAGGAATAAGATTTCCGTCAGGCAACCGGCAAACAAATTATATTATGTTTCTCTGTAGAGCTATCCCTGTCGGGATATGCATAGTGGCCGATAGAAATAATTTTCCCTGAGACCCCGTTTAGATCCCTTCATTTTAAGGAATTAGTATAATAAAGTAGGCTATAAATCTTCGATTCGCTTCCCTGTAGTAAAAATGCAGTGCATAAGTATCTCTCCCATGTGGCCAACAATAATATACAAATATATTATACATACAACTATATTAGTTTAATTAATTTATATCCAAATTATAATTATTAGAATGGAATTCAATTCCAAGGATCCAAACGTGTCTAAAGCTTTTTTTTCATATTTCCCTGTAGATTTTGGCACACAGTGAATTGAAATTTCAATTCCTAGTAGTGGAAATGCAAAAGAAGCGGTTAATGTATTGATCATGAGTTGCTAGAAGGTGATACAATAGAAGTGCATTTACATACAGTTGAAACATAGTGAGAAAAACACAGACGACAGACCCTGGAAGACTTGGGATTTCTGCAATTTCGCCATTTCTATGCATGTTCTGGTAGTTGAAATGCATCCATCAATTACACAACCAAAACGAACCGCTATAATTGCAATGTTTGCAGTCCTCCGTATGCGGTACTCGAAAGCTTCTAATAAAAATATACTACATCCGTCAAAAAAGTGCCAATCGTCTATCAATATCCTAAGACAAAATCATCTCAAGTATACCAATATTTATGATACAAAATTATAAGTATCATTATATTCATCGTGGCATATTTTTATAGTATACTCTTATGTATAAATTTGATCAAATTTAAGATAGTTTGACTTGGGAGCTTGGATTAGTTTTTTTTTCTCAAATGGAGTCATCGTCATGTAGATGGATTGACATTAAACCATCATTGATCTGGCAGATAAGTTTACTTTGATGTGAGGATTAGTTTTCAATCGTACCGCTAGAAAAGCTTTGTTGATGTTGCCTGGTTTGTCTGATGAGTGATGTAGCAGCATCACACTAATCCGAGAGCAGCACAAACATTTTTTGAGACCGTTGCAGGAATCTAATTGGATGGCCTTGGCGCTTTCACGGGCCAGGGCGGCTGGTGACAATGCGCTCAGGGCAAGCTAAAGGCCATGGAGCATCCGTGTTTTCTTCTTGTTGTACTGAACCATTGGTCTCAAAATAGAAGATGTTGTCTACTGGAAATATCTACTGTCAGGCTGCCCCGCTCGTGTGGGTCCTAGATCTAGATTAGATACATTTAGATATACGATAGCTGATTATGCGCCACATCATGGATAGGCAGTTTTTTAGACTGATAATTTAATAAATTCAGAAGACACTGTGACATGTACGATGTATCTATATAGTGTAGTCAAGAGAGGTCTTATAGACTTTTTCTTGCTTGTTTATAAATTTTTTTGGCCCTCTCAAATTATCTTCTGACAGAAAATTAAGAACTAAACAATCAGGTGGAGGCAATCAAGAAATATATATATCAAATGTCCCCGTTCGGTCAGCAGCAATCATTCTAAAAGTGGGGAGTTCATATCGCAGTTTTCATGTGCAATTTGATCTAAAGATGTTTGAGTTGATGAATGAAACAATATTTCTAATACTCAGTTTCATAGACTAACCATAGTGAAGGTAATATATGAATGTATATCGCACTAAAATGTGTATATGTGTTGCGACTTGCGAGATGTGATTTTGTAAAATATACCCTGTGCTATGCTATGGCGTCAATATCACTTTGTGTGGCATGGCCATCGAGCTCCGCTTTACCGCACTGTCCGCTAATCAAGGCACCGTCGAGCTGCACACGCTGTCGAGCAGCTCAACTTGAAGAAGGCCAAGAAGATCTTCCTCCACCCAAGCAACATAACCTTATCTTGATTTCCTGTTGTCTGGGGCGTTCGTGTTCACAAAGCTGGTTGTAATACAAGTTATTAAAGCATTTAAATTCAATAAAAATTTGAGCCATTTTAAATTTTATAGATAATTTATTAGAAAAGTTCTAGAGCCCAACATAGTGTAGCTACACTTTCTTTCTGTATATTTTTCCCACCCATGCCCAACCTCTTAGAAATTGCCTGAGGAACCTTATTTTATTCTGCTATTTTCAAATAGCAGTAGTTCCCCTTGTCCCCTATTGCCATTTATCAGCAACCAATTCATAAAAACCTTCTGTTATTAACCAGCCCTGTATTCTGATTAGAAACACAGCATGCCAGCATGGGAAAATATTAGCGGCACAAAGTTCATCGGCACCAAAGACACTGAGTACAAAGTTATGGACTTATGACACGAGCATATTTTGACAGCTGACAGTTGATACATAGTGTTTTCCAATTAGAATCTAGGTCCAACTAACAAGAAGAAAGAGTTTTAGCATATCTAGTTTCCAAAATTTGATCCACACACATTGAGGCATTGAGCTGCTGAAACGCTTCATGGGAAGATTCAGCTGCCATGCTGATATCTGCAAGCATGATTTTATTGGCAGCCCCTTAAAATAGGAATTAGGTGTCAATATTTGTATTTGTAACAGATAAACTGATCACTAGGATAAAATACAAAAACAAGATCCACCAGTATCTTCCCCAAGGACAACCTACTACTACATTATGAAACCAATAGAATTTCATCTTATTTACAATGCTACCTAGTTCCTCTAGGTTGGTCAGGTATTTATTCATTTACTACAAACCTCATTAAAGAATTGAGCCTAGATCAGCTTGTGGGATGTGTGAATGTAAACCCCGTGACACCTAGATTTGTGTCCTCCGGGACTCAAATTTGAGTGCCTATTTCTTCCTATTTACATGCCACTTAGTTCCTCAAATATTTGATTCCTCTCTGTTTCAAACTTGAGTGCACATTTCTTCTTATTTACAATGCCACTTAGTTCATTCTAGGTTAGTCGAGTTTTTAAGAGAGTGTCGGTGTTTAACCTCCAAGCCCACCGAGAGATACCCCCAGGTGGTAGATTGTAGGTGGGGTGTCGCCGAGATCAGGAACCCAAAGGTGCGAGGAACACGAAACTTTAGACAGGTTCGGGCCGCTGAGAGCGTAATACCCTACGTCCTGTGTGGTGGTCTGTATTGCCTTAGATGTTGATTGTTGTCCTTTTGGAGGGGGTCCCTACCCGCCCTTATATAGTCTGGGGGGACAGGGTTACATGGAAATCCTATCCAAATATGAGCTTAGGAGTCCTACCCGAGTACTACTCAGGTAGTTTCCTTCCGTTCCAACTAGTCCTACTCCTGTATGAGTAGTTACAACTGGTGTTGGGTGTGGGCCATGTTCCATCCCATATCCTAGAATATGTACGCCATGTGCGCAGTCCAGAGGCACCGGGTCTGATAAGCTCCCGAGCTATTCGTAGTCGAGTACTGCAGGCTTTCGAGTACTTCTGAAGGCATCTTCGAGTTCTCCCGAACTCCATCTTAAAGGTATTTTCCGAGTACTTCCTTGTCTGCTTTGAGGCTATGAGGTGCTCATGCCCCAAGTAGTTTTCAAGTCTTTTTTTTATATGGGGTGCGATGAAACTCGCACTCCATATGGAGTAGCCCCCGAGCCTTAGCTTGAATCGAAGAATCAGGGTGAGGGTCAAATTAGTCTTGAATTTTCTGCTCTTATCTTCCAAAAAATTGAAAAATAAACCATCGATGACACGTGTCCTGCAACCCCCGAGCCTTGAATCCAAATCTCAAGATTTGCAAAAAAGGATCCAAAGAGTCGTGGCATGCATTGTGTAAAAAATTAAGAATTTGACTTGATGGTTAAAATAAGCAAATTGGTTCAGAAATTCAAAAACCTCTTTTTCAGAATGAGATCCCTGAAAAAAATGGTTAAACAAGTAAATTCCCCAAAGAAACCCTAAATTACCACTCAAAATAAATCTTATCCTGAGAAAAACTCCTCAGCTTCCGCATAGTCCCAAGCATGGGAGTCAAATGAGTCGCACGAGATACACCGAGTTGTTTCCTGCGCCCAGCCCCGAGCATGGGAGCCAGGCGAGTAACTTAGTCGGTTCCTTGGGCGAGCCATGACGGTTCACATGTTGCCATATGAAGATGTCACGGTTGGCCCAAAGGAAGTGACGATGAGATCCTTCATGAGGGTTTGATCAGTTCCTTGGGGGGGCTAAGACAGGTCGTATGTTGCCATGCGAAGATGTCTCGGTTGGCCCGAAGCAATAGATTATGAAATTCTTCACATGCGTTTTACGAGAGTGGTCGTTGTGCGAAGATAACTCGGTCGACTCGAAGGAATTCCTTGGGCGGGCCAAGACAGTTTGTACAACGCTGAAATATGGATGAACGAACAAAGGCCCTATTTTGAGTAAATTCATTGATTTCTTGACCGAGTGGTTGAACGAGTTCTTTGATAAAAAAACCCCTTGTTTTGAGATAAAACTTAAGACAATGGTTAAATAAGTTCCCTAAAGATCCCAAAAAAACTCCTTGAATTGGATCTCAGCCTTCATGTGGGCAGTCGTCCGAGTTGTGCAGCGTCCAGCCCCTGAGCTTGTAAGCCAGGAAAGCCGTAGAAGCCCCATCGAGTACTTATTGGCGCCCAGCATCCGAGCCTGGGAGCTATCGGAGCTGCCAAAAGCACTCCGAGTGCCTTGTCACGCCCAGCCCCCAAGCATGGGAGCCAAACGAGCATGGAGAGTTGTCGATCTTGATTCGTGGGGTGACTGTCAACGAAGCCGCTGCGACCGAGTAGATCGATAGTTGTCAAAGTAGTCATCGTGGCCGAGCGGGCAGCTGACGGAGTAGTCGGCGTAGCCGAGTCGTCGTGGCCGAGCGGGCAGCTGATGGAGTGTAGGATCTAGGATACCGACTAGAGGGGGGTAAATAGGCGGTTTGAACTAAAATCAAAACACTGATAAAATTTGATTAGTAACACAAGAGAAATCCTATTTCTCTTTAACTCTAATCTAGATGAAGGTTTGCAACCTAGGGTGACAAGTATCAATTCAATCTCTAGGAATGTAAATACTCAAAGTAAATTGCAAGAAATAGCTTAAGCAAGAGAAATAACCAAGAACACAAGAGACCGAATTTTTCCCGTGGTGTCGATGACTTGCCGGTCACCCCTAATCCACGTTGAGGTGGATTCAAAGCTCCAACCGCTCCTCTATCAAGTCACACTTGATGTATGAGCCTACTTGGATCAATGAACCTCTCCAAATCTCGATTCCACTAGAGTTGCCCTTCACCGCTCCGGCGAGGTGACCACAAGACCTCTCACACAAACAACCGGGGCTCCTTCACAATCTCGTTGAAGGGCTCAACGGTTCCACAGCTCCAAGTCGTCTAGGAGGCGGCAACCTCCAAGAGTAACAAGTCGATAACGCTTGCTTGAAGACTCCCTAGTGCCACAAAGCTCAAACACTTCATGCAATGCACTAGGATGCTCTCAATCTCACAAAGATGCAACCTCAAAGCCAAGTGAGTGAGAGAGAGGAGGAGGAAGGCTCAAATATGTCAAGGAAACTTTTCAAAGTGCCAAGAGAGTTCACCCACGGCCGGGCATGAGGTATATATAGCTCCTTCCCCGTGGCTAGCCGTTACAGTCCAATCCCGTGAAAACAAACCATTCGCGGACCGTCCGCCTCACAAGGACCGGACGGTCTGCCGTTCAAACCAACGGCTATTTTCAAAGTCAAACTGTGTCAGAAGTGATCGTTACAGCCCAGGCGGACCGTCCGCCTCAAAACTCGCGGACCGTCCGCAGTTCAACGAAGTTCCAACACAGAACAGTCCAGTTTCTGTTGCGATTCAAATTTTAGGTGGCGGACCGTCCGCCCCCCAGGGCCGGACCGTCCACGATACATGGTTAAAGAGCACACAGAAGCAACAAAGGTTCTATCGTTGCGCAGCGTCAGCCAGCGGACCGTCCACCCCATAGGGTCGGACCGTCCACCGTTCAAAGTCAAAAGATTAGATAGAAACATTTTAGCTTCTGTTGACACACAGCAAGACCAGGCAGACCGTCCGCCAGTACATGGCGGACTGTCCGCCGCTCAACTTGAAAAGTCCACCAAAAACTTTGAAGTTTCTGCCAATTCACTCACATTAGCCGGCGGACCATCCGGCCCCTAGAGCCGGACCATCCGTTATTGAAAACTTCAGCTCGATCAGACAACTCGAATTTTGACTAAGTTATGGAACGGTCCGCCGTACAAATGACGGACCATCCGCCTTTCAAGCGTTGTTAGCCACATCCAACAAGCGTTTCCTCTCCGGTCTTTCCACTTTTTCAAACACGATTTTCCTATATGCATGCAATGCAATTGTTTGAGCAGAGTGGCACTATACAACCATCAAACAAATGAAATTGACCCCTCTTGATAGTACAGCTATCTAGCCTATTAATCCGGTCAAATGTCATCCGCTAATCACCTCTTGACCGGTAAAATGGAAAAACCCTACCTTATACCTTTGCCTTGAGCCATCCATCATGCATTCATAAAGAATATCTCTATAGCACATATAGAGTCTCAAATCATCTCCGGGACTAACCTATACTCAATTATCAAATAAAATTGTTAGTCCACAACCATTGTCTTTAATTACCAAAATCCGAATTAGGGACCTAGATGCTTTCACGGAGTCGTCAGCGTGGCCGAGCGGGAGCTGACGGAGTAGTCGGCGTGGCCGAGTCATCGTGGCCGAGTGGGTGGCTGACGGAGTAGTCGTCGTGGCTGAGCGGGCAACTGACGGAGTAGTCGGCGTGGCCGAGTCATCGTGGCCAAGCGGGCGGCTGACGGAGTAGTCGTCGTGGCTGAGTGAGCGACTGACGGATTAGTCGGCGTGGCCGAGTCGTCGTGGCCGAGCGGGCGGCTGACAGAGTAGTTGGCGTGGCCGAGCGGACGGCTGACGGAGTAGTCGGCATGGCCGAGTCGTTGTGGCCGAGCGGGCGGCTGACAGAGTCGTCGGCGTGGCTGAGTCGTCATGGCCAAGCGGGCGGCTGACGGAGTCGTCAGCGTAGCTAAGTCATCGTGGCCGAGCGAGCGGCTGACGGAATAGTCAGCGTGGCCGAGTCATCGTGGCCGAGCGGGCGCTGATGGAGTAGTCGCCGTGGCCGAGGGGGGCGGCTGACAAAGTAGTCGGCATGGCCGAGTCGTTGTGGCCGAGCGGGTGGCTGACGGAGAAGTTGGCGTGGCCGAGTCGTTGTGGCCGAGCGGACGGCTGACGGAGTAGTCGAAGTCGGCGGCAGCGTGTTGATGTTGCGGCGCGACCTGAGATCGAGCCGAGTAGTCGAGGTCGTTGCTACGGCGTGTTGATGTTGCGGCGCGAGCTGAAGTCGAGTTGAGTAGTCGAGGTCGTTGCTACGGCGTGTTGATGTTATGGCGCGAGCTGAAGTCGAGCCGAGTAGTCGAGGTCATTGCTACGGCGTGTTGACGTTGCGGCGCGAGCTGAAGTCGAGCTGAGTAGTCGAGGTCGACGGCAGCGCGTCGGCAGTGCAAGCTGAGGTTGAGGCAATTAGTTGAAGTAGTCATCGGCGGGTTGCCGAGCGTCCTCGCAAAATCGATGTAGTTGTAGCATGATCATTGATGGTAGCTTCTTTGTAATAGTCGGAGCAGTCATCTCCGATCTTGAGTAGGTGATCCAAGTCCTCCTCCAATGAGGAGAGGGTCTTGAATCGCATGGCCTTCTGGTAAACAGTGGTCGTGTTGTGTAGCTTGAAAGGGAATCGGGTACGCAGATCCTCGGACCGAATCAGATCCGATCTGAGGAGTCCTGGTGCAGCACGAGTTGAAGTCGCGTTGAAAACGGACTCCTCCTCGATCTCCCTAGCGAGATCAGGGAGCAGCGTCTCATCGAGATCGTCGATGAACTCGTCAAGGCCGCTGCGTTGGCTTGCCACGGATGCCTCAGGCTTCGTGTCGTCGATGAGGTGCCGACGGAAGCTGCCCGCATCGTCTGCAACGCAGACCCACGGACCGAAGACGGAAGTTGTGCCCTCATCAAGCACAGCGCTGGTGAAGTCAAAAAATGCCATCGAGTTCTCCGGTGGATGCTCGGTGAACCCCTATCTGGCACGCCAGCTATCGGTGTTTAACCTCCAAGCCCACCGAGGGATACCCCCGAGGTGGTAGATTTTAGGTGGGGTGTCGCCGAGATTAGGAACTCGAAGGTGCAAGAAACACGAAACTTTAGACAGGTTCGGGCTTCTGAGAGCGTAATACCCTACGTCATGTGTGGTGGTTTGTATTGCCTTATATGTTGATTGTTCTCCTTTTGGAGGGGGTCCCTGCCCGCCCTTATATAGTCTGGGGGATAGGATTACAAAGAAATCCTAGCCAAATACGAGCTTAAGAGTCCTACCGGAGTACTACTCAGGTAGTTTCCTTCCGTTCCGACTAGTCCACTCATGTACGAGTAGTTACAACTGGGTGTGGGCCATGCCCCATCCCTTATCCTAGAATATGTACTCCATGTGTGCAGTCCCGTAGCTCCGGGTATGACAGAGAGCACAGTTTACTTTGAAACAATAATCAGCATTTGTACCGTTGACAATATTCAAATTTACCGAAAACTGATAGAAAAAACAGCAAACCTAAGGTCATGTGAGTTGATGATTGCTCATCTCGCACTACAAAACCCCACGCTCCTTTTTTCTCCTTTTCCCAGAAAGCACCATCAACATTTATCTTCCATACCCCTTCAGGAGGTTTAGGCCATCGTTGCTGTTGCACCGGTCGAACAAAGGAAGAAAGAGGAACCCGGAATGGCGGAACCTAACGATTGGAACGTGCGCTGCGGGCCGGAGCAAAGCAAAGCCCACGGATGTTGATGGCCCGGAAGGACGTCCAGGCCGGCCTGTCACGAGATGCCCCTATTTCCGGTAATCGTATGCATTCGATAGCTACGTAAGAGCATCTCTAAAAGACTCGGTAAACCATTGAACTCGGTAAAAAAAAAAGAAAACGCTTGTTAATCCCCGTTCCAATGGACTCGCTCTACCTCGCCTTTGCATCTCACTCGGCATCGGTCCCTCTCCACTAGGCATCTTTGCCCGAGCGCCTGGGACTCGCCATCCCCCTCGCGCGCGCCATCCCGCCCTCCCGCCCGCCTGGCCTTGCGCCAATTTTCCACCCTCGCGCCATCCTGCCCGCGCGCCCACGCCACTCCCACGCCCTTACGCCCTCACCGCCGCCATGTACAGGCCACCGCGTCATTGTTCAACGGCGGCTGGGGCAACCGGATTGTGGAATGGATCCGCAGAGGCTCTTCCCTTTTCTCAATTTGCGCCAGGAAGGGTGGATCCAGAGGCACATCGCCCAGAGGTAGGGTTGGATCAACCTATGCGCCGACGGATGCTAGATGATCTGCTCAATGCTGAGCAATTCGACGGGGACGAGGCCTGCACTGGTGAGATGCTGGTTGCAATTGTTCAATTTTTTCTTGTTTGTTCATTTTGCACGAGTGGCTTATTAGCCTATGAATGGTACTGTTGAAATGCTGGATTAATCTTTGGAAAAATCTGTTGATTAATCTAAAGACCATGAGCTACTTATTATGTACTTCAGCTCTGCTTGCCATGTTGCATTGACTGAAGAAACATGTGTTTCATCCTTTTTCACCTTGAAAAGGAAATACTTCTGAAACTAGAATCCTAAGTAACCTTTATGTTGTTTCTGAATTCTAAGTAACCAGCATGCAATTCCTAGCAATGACTTTGTGTGGTACTATGACTTCGGTTGCAGAGAGGTGCAACAAAGCCTTTGCCCTGCTGGAAGAAAGGATCAAACTGGAGAGGGAAAAGTTTGAGTTCGAGAGAGAGCGAGAAGAGGACAGAATTATTGATTTGGATTTGAGTTCAATGACATACGAACAACAGCAGTATTATGAAGATCGTAAGAATAAGTTTCTTGCCAGGCGTTTGAATATCCAGATTTGTCTACTTTTAGTTCAGGTTCAGTGATCTTTGGAAGTGATTAAACTGTTATCCTTTTTGGAAGTGTTGTTATCTTAATTATGGGTATTGTTTATCATATCTAGATTTCACTGACAGGTGGTCTAGATTTTAAATTATAGGTACTGTTATCTTAATTATCAGAGTAATATTTATCATATGTATGCACTGGACTGCTGCTTGAGACAAAAAAGGCTTCCTAGCTAGTGTCTTTGTTTCGGAGTTTCAGTTTGTCAGAGTCTTGTTCAACTTCAGGTGTTGTCACTGCTTTCAGAGTCCTGTTCAAGCTTCCTAGCTAGTGTCGCTGTTCAACTCCTGGTTGGAGTCCCTTGTCTTTTGTTTTCTTTTCGGTTCAGTTAGGTAATTAGGCATTGCACAGATCGTCAGGCCAGTATGCAACCAGTCTTATTTCGGCAAGAATGTTTATCAGTTATGCAGCTTGAGATGGCCACCGGCACGACGTCGCGGGAGATCGCGAGGCGCGGCGGCAAGCGAAATCGCAAGGGGCGGCGCAGCGACGCTTCAGGAGATGACGTGGGCCTTTTTTGAATATGGAGAGTCCAGTTTTAGCTAGGCCGTTGGTTTACCCACTAGGAAATATTTTATTTTTTAGCTGCCCTCCAAATCTCTATTTTTAACTACGGATATACCTAGTCTTTTGGAGATGCTCTAACTTCCGTTTAAGATCCGTGTGCATGCATGAATCCAATATCTAGAAATCAGCCGCATTGCATCCAATCCCATCCAAGTGACCGAGCGCTTTCCCAGACGATGTGGAGAAAATGGAGGTACGTCAGTACGTAGCAAAGCCAAGTATAATTGCAGCTCCGGGTTGTAAAATTTTTTAGCAACCGAACATTCAAAGGAACTTATCTTGAACCATGCACCTTTTTTTAGATTCCGTTTGAACCTAAATATTATTTAGAATTAATACAACAAAATGAGATCCAATTTGAATATATTTTTATATTATTTGTTCTTTAAAAAATCAACAAACTGAATATACCATTTCAAAATTGTGAATATATTGTTCCAATATTTTCGACATACTCTTTTCAACATTACTATATAAAATGTAGAATTAGTTTATTTCAAATGTTGAATTAGATCTGAACAAATGTGGAAAGTGGTATTTCAAAATGTTGAACATATTGGATTTGCTTTTACTCATGTTCTTTTCAAAAATTGAAGTGAACATCATCAGCTTAAAGTATACAATGAGATCAAGAGGGGGGAATCTAACATGCACATGTGACAATGGAGAGAGTTCATCTGTTTGTTGTTCATGATGCATCCTGCAGGGAACTCAGTGCTGAGAGTGACATGATCCAACTGGTTAGAACCAGTAGCAGATCTTTTACTGCAGACATGTTTGAACCAGAACCAGTTAGAACACAGGTTGTTTACGTAGTTATTGATGATGAGCAACAATAGGTAGCTAACCTGACAGAGTCGAAAGCTGTAGATGGTGTGCTTGTGCTCTTTTCCTTCTTTGCAGCTACTGATGATGTGCTTGTGCTCCTCTTTTTCTTCTTAGCAGTTGCTGATGATGTGTTTGTGTTGTTCCTTTGGTTCCCAGAAAATGTTGTACCGGACAATGCTGGGAAAACCATCCTGGTTTGCATAGGGTCATAGACAGGCACAAGGCTTCTTTCAGTTGATGTTGGTTGTGTCTTCTTTCTCTTCTTTGGGGGTCCCCTACATTGTAACAGATTGTGTTAGTAGATATGGTATAGAGTTGTAAAACATTCATAAGTTGCTGAGCAGACCTTTCAGCAAGCATTGCTGCAATATCAGCAGGATCTCCTTCTTTACAAGTGTACCAGTGATGGCCATAATCACGACAAATTGGACATTGGTGCTTACCCTTGGTGCTAGTGCCACCTTCTGCACTTGATTTGTACCTATTATGCCTCCTCCTACCAATTGTTGCCTTCAGTAGAGGTGGATACATGAAAAACCCATGGTCTGACTTGGGCCACATGGTCTTGTCTGGTATAGCAGGAATGATGCCTTCATATGCTGCTCTGAACTTTTCAAATGAATAGAAGTGGTCCACATGATCTTCAGTTTTCTCTCTACTGATGCTTGTAAAGAAGGCAAGAGCATACTTGCAAGGTAGCCCAGATACTTGCCAAGCCCTACATGAACAAGTCCTTTCATCTAGATTAACAACAAACCTGTAACCTGACCCTCCTCTTGCACTCACCTCTGCAATGGCATCACAACTGGATATGACATTGATATATAAGTTCCTGCTTTGTTCCTTCAGCTTTCTCACAATATGCTCAAGAATCTTGCCATCCATGTTCCTTGCAATCTTCTTGTTGTGGTTCCACTTGATCAGAAGCTTCTGCCTGATAGTATGCAACAAATCATCCAAATGCTTACTCTTGTCATGCTTGATCCAGTTGTTACAGCTTTCAGCCAGATTATTTGTCACATAGTCTACCTTAGGGAGTGTGGAGAACTGACTCCTTATCCATATCTTACTATGATTCTGCTGCAAGTACTGCATTGCTTCAGGCTTTGCTGTAGCCATTGCTGACCAGTGCTTCTCAAACAGATAAGAGTTCCAACTGTATGCTGGTGCCCACAAATTATCATCAAAAACTTTATCTGAATACCTTTTCTTGAAATTCTATACAAGGTGTCACATGCACTCTCTGTGCTCTGCATATGGAAAAATCTCACTGACCCCATGCATAACAGCTTGACCACAATGAGTGCGGAATGTGAGACCATCCGGGTTCCCAATGGCCTCTTTTAAGTCTCTCCATGAACCATTCCCAATTCTCATTTGTTTCTGAATCTATTACTCCTACAGCAACTGGATACATCCAGTTGTGTCCATCTACTGCACAAGCTACACACAACTGGCTTTTGAACTTGCCAGCTAGAAATGTACTGTCTACTGCCAAATATGGCCTACAACCTTGAAGAAACCCATCTATGCATGGTTTCAGTGCAAAGAATAGTCTGTTAAACCTAACCTTGTTATTGATTGCGTGATGATCTATCACTACAAAGCTCCCAGGGCAAGACTGTTCAATTTGAAGCTTGAATCTATACAAGTTGTCAAAACTCTCTTTCCAATCACCAAACAACTCAGTAAGTGCAAGCTCTCTACCATGATAAACTCTCTTGTAGTGCACAAGTACCTTGTATTCATCCTTTATCCTCCTCTGCAGTTCCTTAGCTGTCACCTTTGGATTCTCTAAGACCCAGTCCTTCACCTTCTCACATACCCAGTACTTTGTTGCACACTTCACCTTTCCACTTCTTCTGGTGCTATGGCAGTCATGTTCATGAGGGTTCTTCTTCACCTGCATATGTCAAATGAACAAATTAACAGCAATACACTCATAGTTAAAAACAAAAAAATAAAACAACAAACATTTACCTTCACTATCAAATTGTCTCCCATTGTAGAAGCATGAATCCTCCATCTACAACCATCAGCTCTCCCACTGCAATATGCCCTGTACCTCCCTGGTTCACTCTTCTGAATGTTAAACTCAAACTCATTCCTTATTGCATGGGTTGCTAAAGCCAACTTAAAAGCATTCATGTCAGGATATATGCTTCCTACAACCATAGGGGGGTCAGCTTTGTCATACACTATTTCAGGATTATGAGGTGGCAATTTATCTTTCACCATCTCATCAACCTCATCCTCCACATAGTCAGAATTAGAGTCAGAGTCAGCCTCAGAGTCAGAAAGCCCTTCATAGTCACGATCAGCCTCAGCCTCAGCCCAATCGGCAGCATTACCATCTTCAATGTCAATGTACAAGCCTTCCTCATCTACACCAACATGTTCATTTTCTGGTTCAGGGTTTTCTAGGAACTTGTCCTCGGCATTTATCTCACTACAAGCTAGTGTCTGTGTGAAATGGCTATGGCTTCCATCTATTGCCAAAGGAACTGGTATAGAAGGGGTTCATGGGAAATCAACACAATCATCCCATATTGGTATGGGTGGTGGCTCAACACTAGGAGCATGATAAGCAATGGACAGGTAGCAATATTTGTCAAACATGTCAAGTAATTCCTAGTCAGATGTCACTTCAATGTTGGACTTGGTGTCAGCAGCATAGTAGAACAATTTCACTACATCACCATACCCACAAGGGTACTTATCCTCAATTTCCTCCACCAGATCTTTAAAATTTGTTGTGTCAGCATCAACAACCTTTGAAAAGCTATACCATTTGCTTCGGGTATTGTAGGCAATAATCCTTATTTCTAAGTTGTAGTTCGTTTTTGGGTCCATCCTACAGATGAACACACACCAATGGAGGCATTACTACCGATTTCCACATACCACGCTACACTAACCCTAGCATCTACAAGAACACCATGAAATGCTTGAAAATGAAGGGAAGAAAAGGAACACTCACCCTCCTGGAAGCCATGCAGGTCTCTCATCCGCTCCAGCCATTGCGAATCGGCAAGCCTCCGCACGGGATGCGCGGCCACAGATCCAGCGCCTTGCTTCCTCCCTCCCTAACCCATCTATGCCCTCTTTTTCTTGGGGCTGGATTCGGGGGATTGGATGGAGTCTTCGACGCCCTTGCCGCGCCCGCACTTCCGCCGACTCTGCTGCTAGGGTTTTGAGTGGGGAATGGAGACCGGGCCGGAGAAGGGAAGAGGAAGAGTAGGCGAATGAGACTTGGGTTCGGTCAAGGACAGGGTCAAGGTCAGTTCACGGGACACAGAGGGGTAAAACAGGCACTTCCTCATCCTCTGTTGGTTCATATTCAGTCAAACAAAGAGTCAACGTGACAGATATACACGGCGAGGGTACCGGAGTCCAGACAAAGTTGGATTAGTGGCTGGTGGGAGCGAGGATTTTTTCAGTGGGACATAGGGAATTGAGAATTTTTATAATGGCTCACAGGGAATTGCCTCGAGAATTAGCCATGGCCACACTTAGCCTGGTAGTAGTACAAGAATACTGTGTTTGGTTGTCGTGTAAGCTTATCCTGGCTCTCTAAGATCGTGTTTGGTTGTGTAACTTGCATTGTATGCGCTCACCTTTTCTTGCATACGGTGAGTTTACCATCAATTTCATTCTTCTTCCCCAGGAAGCAGCAGCTATCAAAACCATCAATCTCATTCGTTTGAAAAAAAAAATCAATCTCTAGTTTTAAAACTCCAGCCTTCAGTAACCAGGTCAATCTCCCCGTCTGACTCCTCCAATTCGGCCAAAATTAGAGCACCGCTGACCTAAATTTTCCTCCGAATTTATGTCGTCTCCTCCCGTCCTCCGTGTACATGGCAAGCAGTTCATGGCGCCATCTCCTCTGCTCTTTTCTCCCTATCGAGCAAGATAGCAAGCAGAGCAGCACCTAGTGCTGCATCCAATCTCTGCTCCTCTCTCCCTTTGCTCCCCTCTCGGCCTCTCCAATCAGCTGCAGCACACAACTATCTCCCTCTTCTGAATTTCCTTCAATCCAAGCAGCTTGAGCTCCTCCACCAATCCCTTGCTGCTGTTCCTCTCTCAATCCAGCGATTGGAGGCGGAGGATGGTGGAGGAGCACTGGAGCAGGGCCGGCGCTGCTGCATGCCGTCCGCGGCCAGGGCCTCCGCCGTGCGGGCATGGGCGGCGGCGGCGGCACCTTCACTTGGAGGGATGGAGGCGATGTACCCAAATAGCCGCGGCTTCGGCGACGCCGATGCCGGCGTGGTAGGGGTATGCGGACTGGAAGCGTGAACGGAGGTGACCGCATCACGCCGCTTGGCCAGCATGAGCTAGCGCAAGCCCGGCTTACTGCTTACCTAGCACGGCCGATATTTCCATTCTAGCTAAGCCAGGATATCTCCTCTCTTTTGCATTAGCTAAACCTGGCCAGGAACATATTCAGACAACCAAACATGCAAAAGCTGCGTTACATAAGCCTGGCTAGGGGCTAAGCCGCCCGACCAATCACACTCTAAGACGTCTGTATTTTCGTTGGAGCAGCGCATCAGACTAAGAAAAGGCGACGACCAGCTTTCGCGGGCTGTTTTGGGCTGCTTACTGGGCTTCTAGTGGATTATAGATATACAAGCTAACTATCTACCGGAAGGCAGATAGGAGCCCCGGGGGGTGGGGGTGTACGGAACCGCGTGAGCTGCTGCCGTTAATAAAATGATGTGGATAATTTTTTTTTTTACTCGCTTTCGTTATATCTTAAAACCTGTGGTATTTACATATCTTTTGGCAAAAGAAAATAGGATAAACGCTGAGCTAGTATATTCAACATTCAAAATACTAGATTCAACGTTTTTGCAGATGCAATTCAACATTTTAAATAAACGAGTTCAACATTTTATCAGGTAATATTGAAATAGTATACCTAAAATGTTCAAGTGGCATATTTAAAATGTTGACATTTGAATTACAAAAAAAATATAATGATATTGGATCTCATTTTGTTAACCTGTCTACACCTGTCCCTGCTAACCTTCTAGTCCAAGCTACTAGCTAGCATGCTCGCACGTTCATTGATGGGCCAACCCGATCTGCCTCAGCCCATCTCCCAACATGCATGCTAGAATCTGGTCTGTCAACCGGGGTGTTTTTTCCCCCCGAGGTTTATTTTAATCCCGTCACATCGTGCAATATTTGGATGCTAATTAGTAGTATTAAATATAGACTAATGGCAAAACAAATTTTATAACCCCTATGATTATTCGCGAGACGAATCTATTAAGCCTAATTAGTCCGTGATTAGCTCATACGATACTACAGTAAATATTTACTAATCATGAATTAATTAGGCTTAATAGATTCGTCCCGCGAACAAGTACTAGGTTTATGCGGTTAGTTTTATAATTAGCTTATATTTAATTTTTTTAATTAGTATTTTTTTTAATTGGTATTGAAACATCCGATATGACAGGACTTAAAAATAAATCCTAGGAAGAGGTACGTAGGCAACTTTCTTTTCTTTCAGAAGATATATAAGAATTGCCCCCCGCCCTAGGTACGTAGGCAACTTTCTTTCAGAAGATATATAAGAATTACCCCCCGCCCGCCCAAACCAAACCCCCCCCCCCCCCCCCCACCCCCCGCCAAGCGCGCTAGGGGGTAGTGAAGGGGCTAAATTTAGTTAAATTGTGAGAACATTAGGTTAATCTGTTACCACCCTTGCCTATTTCTCTTTTATACATTTATTTGGAAAACATTTTTCTGTTGCTACGAGCTAAACTAGAGAAGACACATCTGATATGTGCTTTCAGATTTCTCGGGGCCGGGGGATAGCATATCTATCCTGCCACATAGATACGAGATATCAGCAGTTAATCACTACGAGCCCCCACGTGAAATGTAACAAGATTGAATGCGTCTAATAGAACTACCGCTCCCGGCTCCCTACTGCATCGACACCGTCTCTACCAATCCACACATCCTAGGGCAAAGTCAGCAACCATTCGCATCACTCAGGCAGCGAGACCAACAAAAATAAGACAGACGGGGACTACAATTACAATCAGAACTCAGAAGTCCACTTTGCAAATGTGTGTCGACAACCCTCACACACACATACATACACGCACTCCAGAGTTTTACGAGGTACCCATCCTGGAGCCCGGAGAGCCCTGGGTACCTCTACACTGTCTTATGGATAGTATGTATAGAAAAATTAAAGGGGCAGTATTCCCGCAAGGGGGCGATTGTCTTCCTCAGGATTGTGTGGGGCTGGCTGTCACGCAGCAAAACCATTTCTTCTGCAAGTGCAAAGAATACCGTTAACGATAACCGGAAAGATCATGAGCATGTGAGTGTTGACATCAGGTGGAGTTCAAAGATGAGCGCTGATCCAAGTCATGAAGAAACATACCGAGTTCGGCTTGGCGGCATAAGATTCCACCCTCTCGGTCCTGGTGTCCTTGGAAGGAGAATCGGTCTCTTGTCCATTGCCACCCTTCTTCTCATCTCTGGCTTTGTTGAATATCACTGTGAATCCATCAGCGGAAGCTGGGTCATTCACGTCCCATTCACCAAACTTAGGCAAGGGGCGACCTGATTCCTCCTGGAAACAACACCATTACCCATGTTAAAAGGGTGAATCTACTTGTGATTTTGTACTGAGACAAGAATAAGGGTGAAAACTGCATTATATTGCTGACTTGCTGGTGCCCAAGCAACAGCTGTTATTAGAAATCAGAAATGCCAAGCTCATGTCAGCATGCAAAATATATATACTGAGTGCGACTGTGTTATCTACTAATAATATAAGTAAATACAGGCTTTTGCAAGTAGCAGATTGCCGTCATGGTACAAAGGAGACCATTGAGGGAAAGAAAACAGAAACATAAATCAAAAATATCATACAAGACTTTGGTGGTTGGGTTCCACTAATTATGCTGGTGTCCTATTGCAGGGCAGATGCATCTAATAATGACTGTGCTTCATCATATGCAGGCGTCTTGATGATGGGAATGATGATGCAAACAAAACAAAATATTCAGAGAAGGGCAGAGAATAGCCTTGCAGCAATCATGAGTTATATATGTACTCTGATTACAAACATAATATGACACCATGGGAGAATAGTAGCAGCTCAAAGTTCATTAGACGATAGACATTGTGTACAAAGTTATGGACTTATTGCACAAGCATATCTTGACAGTTGACAGTTCATATTCAATCAGAAAGGGAGAGATCCAACTGACAACAATAAAGAGTTAGCCAAATTTGATCTGGTAAGACTGAGATGTTGAACAGCTTCATGGGAAGATTCAGCTGCCGTGCTGATATTTCCAGGCATGATTCTATCGGCAGCCCCTTAAAACAGGAATTAGGTTCATCCTTTATATGAAGGATAGGCTGCAGTATCACTATTTGTATTTGCAACAGATTAATTGATCACTTTGCTATACTACAAAAGAAAAAGATCCACCAGTTTCTTCCTTAAGAACAACCAACTGCTCCATTATGAAACCAATCATCAAGTGCAGCATCACTATTTGTATTTGTAACTGATAAATTGATCATTGAGCTAATATAAAAACGAGATCCACCAGTATCTTTCTTAAGGACAACCTAATACTCCACTATGAAACCAATAATCCAGTTTCATAATGCTGCAAACCACACTTGACAAGCATGCTATTCAGAAAAACAAGGGGCGTCAATGTAAGTTTTACTAACTAAACTACTCCCACCGTTTCAAATTATATGTTGTTTTGGCTTTTCTAGGTAAAGGGAGTTTGCTATGCACCTAGATATAGACTATGTCTAAATACATAGTAAAAATTAAGTATCTAGAGAAGCCAAAACGACCTACAATTTGAAACGGAGGGGGTAGCTTTCTATTTGTACTAGTAAGGCATCAGGCCTCTTGAGCGACAATTAGCCTCTAATTCTGCAAGGTTCAGCATGTGGGAATGAAAAGCCTAACTCTGCACACATTCAGTGAACAGAAGTTCCCTCCAAAATCATGCACCCATCTCCACCCATTCCAATTTACATCTCCGCATCTGCATTTTCAATGCAAACCTCAAATAACTTTAACAATGTTAATCTATTGTTTGATCAGTAAAACTGCAGCCCAAGGTATTACCCACAACTGTAACGAACAAAGAAATTCAAACCCCTCATGCTGAATTTCTATCTCTGCATATACGCGACAGCAGCTAAATTTTAATCCTGGACCACGAAATGGTTTTGTTCCAGTTACAGCAAAACCTTGCAATATTCCTTATCAGCCGCTCTCATCCAAAGCAAAAATGAAGGACCCCCACCAATCCAGCGGAACGGAACGCCTCCCTACACGTACGTACACCCAACACTTGCAGGAGCCATGGATCATCTGAACCCCAACACAACTACACGAGAGAAGATACCATCGCACCAGCAAATCCTATCGCATCCTGCGCAAGCGTTCCCCCCCCCCCCCCCCCCCCCCCCCCATCCCCTACTCCACCACTCGAGTTGCATATACCAACAAACAGAACAAACAAATCCCCGCTCCAAAGTATCTGCCCCGAAATTCATCACACGGCGCGCTCACCTCGATCCAGACAAGAAACACCAACTCCGGAAGCTAACATCACCGGGAGGGGTGGAAAAAGAGAGAGAGAGAGAGAGAAAAGACACCCGCACACGGCGAAGCCAGTCCAGAGCAGCAGCACTTACCGCCATGGATGGACCGCGCCGAGCAGAGGTCCCGATCCGCCGGGGAAAGTAGTGCGGTTGCGGGTGGGAGGCAACGACGACGGCGGAGACGGAGAGGAAAGGCAGGGGCGCAGCGGGGGATAAGAGCGGAGAAAGAAAGGGGGAGAACTTGTACCTCGAGTGGAGGGAGTATTTCTCTCCTCCCCGTAAAAAAGGGAAAAATAAAATAAATAACTGAAAAGAAAAGGAAAAGGCGCCTGAAAAATCGGCTTCTACCCGGGCGGCGCGCCTACATGTGAGCCGCGCGGCCGGCGGGTCCACCGGGCAGCGAGGGCGGGTGGGGTCGAGGTGGGTGGGGTGCGGCGGACGGCGGGGGCAGCCGGGGTTTGACCGGCGGGAGTGGGAGTGGCCGAGTGGGGGAGCGGCGGCGGGGACAGAACAGGTTGGAAACGCGAGCGCACGTCGGTGGTGGTGGCTAGAAGCGCCTCGCTGGCGCTCGGAATCTGTAGGCTGTGTGGGGAGGTTTGTTTACTCCTACCTGGGGACACGAACAAAAATCAGCTTTGTTTTTCTCTTTTCCCCCCCTCCTTCAGGTTTGGTTGTGCGTTCGCGACGAGTTCATCGTGAAAGAGAAAAGGAAATGATTCCGTTTCCGCGGCTGTCCAGCTAGCCAGCTCGGCGTGGCGTGCGGCCATTCTCCGGGCTGGGCCGCTGGGCAGATCCGAGCTGGCTGACCCCTCTCTCCGGCTCCTGATGGCTCCCCGTGCGCGGTGTTTTCCGAGGATAAGGACATGACAGCTCCCACATGTTGTGCCTGAAATAAAAGATGGAACCGGACAAAAGCCCCGCCGCGATTAAGAAGAACCCCTCCCCGCTGCTCAGGCTCAACGGGGCCGAGGCAGGAGCACGCACGTCCCTCCACCGTCGTGCGTCCACACCGTCCCGTTCACACCCGTTCCTGTCCATCACTTGCCAACTCGCCTCGCTCCACGCCTCTTTAATTCTTTTTTTTTTCTTTGGCACTCACGTCGTGTGATCGCATGAAAGAAAGCTCTCGATCGAGCGCATCGCGTGGGGCCGCGGCTAGCTTTGACGGTTGACCGACTTCTCTTCTCTCTCGGTTAGCGTGAGCGGCAGCGCCCACGACCAAGTCGTCGTCGTCCCCGTGCGTCCGTGGGTTCAGACGAAACTCAACTGGCTAAGGCAGGGGGACCGACACCAGTGGAGAGCCCCCCCTCCCGTTGAATCGGTACGCACGGTGCGTAGCTGGACGCAGCTGACCGGCGAAGTCTGCCTTCCTCCGGTCGTCGGGCTCAGCAGCAGCAGCGGCAGCGCCCCGATCCCGCTTGGCGTCCCGTTCCCGCTGCCACGCGCGCGCGTTCTTCGTTCATGCCGGCAGCATGGACGCGAGAACGATCTCCCGACTCCACCGAACCAACAAATCTTTCCGTGATCTGCGGTGCTACACTAAACATGCGCTAATGATAGATTAACTAGGCTTGATATATTTGTCTCGTGAAATAGACTCCACCTGTGTAATTAGTCTATAATTACTAGACCTAACTAGTAATCAAACATTTGATGTGATATGGACTAAAATTTAACCCTTGAATCCAAACATCCCATATACCGGTGGGCCCAGTCTCAGAAAGCGGCTAAAAAATGTGCTCTCCTGGAGGAACTTATACGGAGCATGTATGGGAGTGCAAATGGTTGGATTAGCTATTGCTGGCTGGATTTTGATGCGACAATTGCAGCCATCATTCAGCCCTGGGTCGGTCACCGTCTCAAGTTCTCTGTAGGCGCTCGCCTCGTCGGTTTGGCGTTCAGGCTGCAGATGGTTCATGATTGTACTGTCTGTCTCTGAGCTTTCTGGTGACTGGCTTCGTGAGCGTGAGGCGATGAACAATCTGATCAACACAGCACATGACATGCATACACCGAGCCCAGCAACGAAGCGTTCCCTCCTCAAGGTTGGTAACGACTCTGGTCAACCTCAAGCTTCAGCCGTATGTGCAGACTGACTTTGCGCCTCAACGGCTCAACCCAAACACAAAGCTGTCCTTCAAATAGGAGAGCAGTGTGTATCTCATCAAAATTCATGGAGACGCGCGCAGCCAACAACGTAGCTAAACTTATTATATAGATGAGAGAGATCCGATTACATGATATTCTAACTTGCTACATAGCTTAGATTAGAGACACTCAATTATACAACACTATGACTTATTATATTGATGATACTTTACAAGCACTCTAATCGATTCATCCGTTCCAGGAGGCTAGATTCAAACTAAAATCGCGCTTGATTAACCAAATTAACAATAAATGCCAATACCATTCTGGCACTCAATTACATAACATTGATATTCTAAATTATTTCATGTATACAGATGTAGAAGCGATCAAATTATTGCTAGAGTGATGATATTGAGTTTTTATTAAAATGGAACAAGTCTATTTTTATCCGTCGAATTATTGCTAAAATTCGAGTTTAGTTCTTGAACTAGACTAGGAACAAATAAGATCCAACTTCACTAGAGTGCCAATAGATAGATTATATTTTTAAAAAATTATGGTGCTAAATTTATATTTTTCTGATTTGAAATGAATAAGTCATAAATTTTTAGAGATTAAATCAGATTTTTATTAATGTATATATCTGGTGTAATTCAACTATCCGAATTTAATATCCGATTGAACTATCCGGATTATCCGACCAGATATCTGACGGACACTGCCCTTCTTATATCCGAATCCGATATCCGGATAAAGTATCCAAATTCGTACCCGATATCCAAAAAATAACCGGATATCCGAATCACTGTCCGATCCCTCTCGGCAGGACTGCCGGTCGGTCGGAAAATATCTATACCATTTACACTTGTACCAAGGAAACAAGTTAGCTTTGGCGGCTGTCATGCAATTAACCAAAGGGAATGGCCGGTGCTGGCCTCGTACGCGGCCACGGACAGGTTGCCGCTTTGCCGCGCTTCGCGCGTGAAGTAGAAACTCCAGCCAGGGGTGAAGTGCATTGCCGTCGATGACTTCCTGCGGCAACAAGAGAAATCGGATTCCATCAAAGACATGATCAGCTAGCTTTCAGATGATTCCACCTTGTAACGTTGTAATGTTGCAGGAGTTGGGTTGACTGCATTTCAGTGGAGAGCCAGATGCTCCTGAGGCTTGGGAACCGTCTGCGAAGGCGGCCAGGCCAGCCAACTCCATTTCGCAGGCCTTGTCACCTATCCTTGCGTGCAAGCTGAGAAGCGGCCTCGGCAGATACGGTCCGTGGTCTGACCACACCAGCCGCTCGATATTATCGGAGCTGCCGAGTTGGTTCTACTTCTACCGATCCCGGCCTGCAATTTGTAGGTGAAATAATGGAATCCTTCGGATGCTTATTGTTTCTAAGGTTTTCAAGGAATGGTCAGATGAGCAGATTTTTCGGATTGCACGAACCTTCGGTGAGTCATTCTGGGTATTTTCAAGGAGTAGCTTTTCATTAGGTATCGGGTGGCTTGCGCGGCGCGCAAGGTGAGGGCAAGTCAAGCTAAGGCAAGGCAAGGTTAAACCACAGCAAAATTGTAACTACGATGGAGCTGGCCAGCTGGGAAGGTACACCCTCTGTTCATCCTTATTTCCCCTTTAATTAATTTTTCATAGTATTTGGCATGCGATTGACCATGGCTAGCTTTATATAACTTTATATCAATGTATAATAACAAAATAGATCTTTCACAAATGCATTTGTGTAGTTACTAAAAATTGTAATAAATTTGGTTCTCGGCTAATCTTGACAGTATAAGACATATTAAGTTTAGTGGCATACTAGGTTCTTGGATGAAAAAATTAAAACGAATGGAGGGGCATTACCCAGAACCTGTAGGATGCTCCCAGCGTTGAAGTGGCGCCAATCTATGACATGATCAAAGCTAGTGCATTGTACATCTTGTATCCTTTCTACGGTGATGTCTGAATAACCTGCCATTTACCTCTGTTGTTGGTTGCATGTATTTCCAGGGCTACCCCCACAGACTGCAGCACAAACAGGTCGTTACTGGAAGAACAAGGCAACAAGTGACGAGCGCAGCTTCTCAGTACAATTAGAGACCACGGTGCCAGCAGTCAACACTATATATTATTATTCACAGAAAAAAAAAGAGCCATCACACTGAAATGGTACCTAGGCACACCCATAGCCCACATCTTCTTGGGGTTATAGCTCTCTTGCTTTCACTCTCACAGCACCATTTGCCAAAGAAGCATTGCTTCGCACGAGCTCGAAAGCTCTCGCTTCTGGCAATCTGGAGATGTCTCACCTAATCACAAGACAAAACTTGAACGCTCCGATCCGAGTTTAAATTTTTATTTTTATTTTTATTTTTTGTGTAAAAAAACAGTTATGACCGGCCAAAATCTGCAAGGCAAACAGAATTGGCAGACACCCTTTGCAACGTCGTGATCACCCGGTTGTAGTACTCCATCTCGTAACCAGGATCCTGTTGAATAGGTGCGTTGTCCTTGCTTTGGTGATCCACACATTTTCCTTAGGTCTTTCTATCTTTACTTGTACACGAGGAATCAAATCTTTTGCTGATGTTGCTCCATCTGCTCCTGAATTAAGAACTCTGCAGCGCATGGACTAAACAAGATTGAAGTGGAACCTGATCCTCATAGCCTTCAAGACATGGCCCACCCAAGGGAGACGGAGGGAGAGGAAGAAGGCCGCCTGAACATGTCCCATTTCAAAACCACCATCTGTTAAAACTAGCAGTATAAAGCTCATTTTTTACAAGATGGATGTAGCAAGTGTTACTATGGAAGGAGAGTTAACTCGTGATGACGAAGCCTCTTTACTCGCTGCAAGATGCGTAGTTTAAGCCCTCGTATCAATTGTCAAATGCTAGTTTTTTTTTTGTGACAGTGTATTAATGAGCTGATAGTTGGTAGCTAGCAGTTGCTTACAAAAGGAAATTTCGGAGGACTATAAACTGAGACAGTGAGACCTCGTAGTAATTTTCTTACCATGACAAGCGGGCTTGGCCCCAACTATGAAAGGAATCTAGTACGTGATTCCCTCTGTGTAGTTCATTTAAGATTCAGAGCTGTGTTTAACTTTTAAACTGAGTGCGCGGTTTGGCAATAGCTCGAACCACCGTGCAGTCCCAACTAAACAAAGCAAAATGCATACGCTGCATATGGTTTGGTTATTTAGTATTTTTTTTTGAAAAGATAAACAATTCAAATTTACATTTTGCACAAATCAAAGAATTACTATCTATAGAAGCTATTTATATACGCAGGTAATGAACCACCTACTAGTCACTACACGATAGAATTACAGAAATACCATTCAAGGTGCCCTCCGGCTAGCACAACTGCAACCAACGGTGCCCCTGTCGGACGAACCTTCCCTGACGTGGTACATAGTGGCTGACGTGTTTGCCCTGACCAACATGTTAGCCACTCTCAAAGTCAGGGGTAGTACGTCATAAGAACCCTTGCCATCTCAGGGCATGTACAACGCGGGTCGTCTGTATAGCGCCACAAAGGCAAATTGATCCTACATGACAGCAGTTAATGACGAGAGAGAAGCGAATCGTCGCCCCGCGAGACAACCGTCATCTCGCTCACGGGCTCACCCACGGTGGATCTGCTCCAGCAGCTGCAGCTGTTAGGGGCAATTTTTTCTCGAAGCACGAGATGCAGCCAGTGGCGAATCTAGGATGTAAAATTAGAGGGGGCTCATTTTCCTCTTCGTCTTCCTTCCTCCTCCCTTTTTCTTCTTCTTCCTCCTCTTTTTCTTCTTTTCCTTCTTCATTTATAGTTGAAAATTATTAGAGGGGTTTCGGAGGGCTCCATGGGCTGCATGGGGTAGCCCCCCTGCGCCCCTGGATGCAGCCGTCATCTCGCGAGGCGACGTCTCGCTTCTCTCTCGTCGTTAACTGTTGTACACGTAGGATCAATTTGCCTCTGTAGCACTACGTAGAATCTAGGCCTCAGTTTCCGTAGCTGAACTGTAAAGCTCGTCCATTTGTAAAAACCTTCAGGTTGCCATTGACCAACTAACTAGGTGAGCATGCCCTGCAACCTACTGGCGTCACACGAGCTTCGCTAGACCGCTACTGTAGTACTGTGTGTGAAGCAAACAGCTGGCCGGCACTAATTATAAAATTAAGAGAAAAGGGAAACATGTCACAAGTTAATGAGCTTGAAATAAAAAACAACATAGCACCACACCATATGTGCGATATTTCTTTCACAACAGAATATCTAGCTGTTCAGAAAATGATATTAAAAACAATGGTTTATAAACATTGTTCGACACATGGTATTTTAATCATGTCAATGAGAGAAGTTGCTTGTCATTTTTTTTTGCTAGAAGTAGCAATATATACGTCCCAATAATACTGGGAAACACAAAGGGTCTGTTTGGATGATAGGTATTAGAGCTAAAACACTAGTAAATTACACTTTCTAATTATTCACCGGTAAGCTTGAAAATCTGTTTAGATTAGTGGTTAGCACACTAAAATTACATGCGGTTTGATCAGATACGGGTGTAAAAAAATAATCGTGTGAGAAGGTCTGGAAAAGAAAACCAAAACTATCGGGAGCATCTTCCCGTCGTCTCTTCCCTCTTCCGTGCGATCGAGACGCAGCCATCTGCTTGCCCCACGCACCGCCGGCGCTCACTGCTCCCCCGTAACCCCCTCACCGAGCCATCTGCTTTCCCCACGCGCCGCTAGCTTTCCCGTGAGCCTGGCAAGCTTCCCACGTGCCTTTACCTCCCCGGCGGTGCCCGAGTGGCTGCCGCACGGTCCGCCCCGTGCTTGAGCTCCCTGTCACCGCGGCCGTCGAGCTCTCGCTCGCGCCCATGCCTCGCCAGCCGCTACTCTGCTCGCCTGTTGCTCACCGGCCGGCTTCATCACTTCAATCAAGAAAGTTTGAGATCATTGATCGGATAAAAAAAACAGTAGCAGCATCAGCATCTTCAACAGATTACTCATAAGTCATACTTCGTACCCAAAATACACTCTCTCTCTATTACCAATAACTATTTTGATATTTTTAGTAATAGTTATTGCAACAGACTACCAAAATTCAATCACCAAGAATAGGGTAGAGGGATAAATCTCTTTCCTTTAGGATGGAGGGAGGTGTATTTTGGTGATTGCCGGTATTGAGGATTGCATTGTTAATCTGTTGGAGCACCTCCAATTACTAAAATATCAATTTTTCAGTATTAGGAAGAGGGATGAATAATCTGTTAGAGATGCTCTAATGCAAACGAACTTGCGCTGTCAGCGAGGAGACCGAGATGCAGTCACAGATGATGGGGCAAATTGCCTGTATTGTCTTGGAAGAAATGGCAGCCCTTTCAAACTCTCTTCTTTGGTCCCGTTTTTATCTTGTATCACTTCCTTGGCCCTCCTTGGCTCTACACTGATCTCTCCAGTGGTTGTGAAAAGATAAAAATACCCCTAGCACAAACAACAGATATTGAGATCTTACAAAGAACAGATATTTGACCCATGTACAAATCACATTTAACATGTATTATGTTGGTAACAACAAGACATTATGAACCAAATTCTCTAATATTTTGAACATATTAGAGAAATCATGCACAACGATATAACAGATTCACATACTGTTCAACATAATAAGTTAAAATCCCTAATAAGTTCAACAATACATTTCTAACATGCGAGTTCATATATAGTAGATTTAGACACTTCATTTGGGACTAACCCTTGGAAATAATGGTCGGCATTCCTTCCTTAGACGACGGCTGTGAGGGCCGCTGCCGCGCCCCTTAGCCCGCGGCCGTGAGGGTCTGAAAGGACCGTGATGTCACCTAGAGGGGTGAATAGGCGAACCGATAAATTTTCACTCCAAATCAGCGGATAAAATTCACTGCTTGCCGAACCCGAAACTTCTGGTTAGCGAATCCGGAACTTCCGGATTTGAGCAGGGCAGTAGATGAAATCAGAAATTCCGGACTTTACAAACCAGAACTTCCAGATTCACACAGAGCAGAGTGAACACAATAAACTTAATGCGAGTAAATTCAAACCCCAAATGCAAAGTATGCTTAGTGAAGTTTCTGGAGCAGGTCCTCACAGATTCTGCACACAGAAACACTACAACCAAGTAGATCAACCAATTTCATAAATACCACAAAGAATGCAATGAGAAGCAAAAAGGTGGGGAACACAAAGATTTGTTTTACCGAAGTTCAGATTCACTGCTTGCTACCAAAGCTGCTACTAAAGCACAGTGAATCATACTCTCCGTCTGCTTGCTACTAAAGCACAATGAATCCTACTCTCCGTTGAGAAACTCTTTAGGATGTGAGTCTATTCCACCTCACTTCCACCGAGTCGGGTCTTCTTCCAACCACTTCTTCAAATCACTAAGCTTGCTTCTTCTCTTGCGGAGGCGAAGCGCAACCTGCACAAACTTCCCGCGGCTCACCACACGATTGGGAGCTCGTCGGGCAACCTCTAACCGTCCAGGAGGCAAGACCTCCAAGAGTAACAAATGCGAAACACAAGATTTCGATCAAACTCAAGTGCTCAAGGTTTGCTGTGCTCTCTAGTGCTCTCAAGTAGTCGCTCTCTCAAACCCAACTCAAGGATATTTCAAGAATCACACAATCTCACAAAGAGAGGTTGGGGAGAGCTCAACAAGGCTACCAAGCTTTCTTAGGATGACCAGCAAGCAGCTGAATAATACCTGGAACAACAACGCACCAAGGAGGGGGCTCAAAGGTATAAATAGCTGGATCCAAAGAAACTAGCCGTTATGTGACAGTTAGAACCCGGAACTTCCGGATTCCTGTACCCGGAACTTCCGAGTTTTCAAACCAACTAGTCGTTAACGCCACTTATGCAAAACCTGGAACTTCCGGGTTGCCCCTGTTAATTCCACCCAATGTGCGCTTGAGGTTTTTGTGTCTCTCAACTTACTTGGGTTACTTGAGCACTGAGACCAAACCAAAACACAATGTGATGCATCCCTCTTTATAGTACGACACAGCTATACTCAAGATCAAGGATAGATTACATTTCAACCACTTGAGTTTCTCAAAAGTGTACCATGTTGTGCCTTGATCATTCTCAATCTGAGGAGTGCATCTAATTTAGTTTCTATAACTTGAGCGCAACTTCCTTGAGCTAGTGACTTGAACCATCATCTATGAATGAAAACCACTTCTAGTTCAATACACCGTCTTCACATCATGATTTTAGAAAGATTGATACTTCCCACTATGAATACCATACATGACTAAGATTCTTCAAGTTGAATCCAAAGAAAGTTTCTTCACCCTAGTATTAGTCCCTCGGCACAAACCAATTGTCCTTCGCCAAGCTTAGTCCCTCGAAACACTGTCCTGAATTCCAACTCTTCATCCTTGCATCACATAGAGTTCCATATAGGTTTGTATCACAATTAAATCATCAATAAAATCCATTCTTCATGATTCTTTGCAACTTATATCATCTATTGATAGATTGTCCATTTCTTCATAAGATATTCCCTTCTAGCGCTATGACCTTGTCAACAAGCTTCATTTGGATATGAGAATAAAGAGTTGTCACCAAACACGTGGCTCAATCCATATAATACTCATTGCTTGACAATATCATCACTTTAATCATAGACTAGTCATAAGTCTTGTCATATGAGACTTTTATCTTCACTTTCAATATATTTCATCACAAATAATCCAATGATATGATAATCACTTCCTGCTTATACACGTAACGAGATCATTAGTTCTTTTAATCGTGGTGTCATTCAATTCACCAAAACCCACTAGGGGCCTAGATGCACTTTCAGGGCCGCGCACGCATCTAAGCCCGCTGCCGTGAGGGTCGACGCCGCTGGGTCAGGTGCTCCGCTGACGCCACATCTCGCTGCGTGGGCTGCCAAAGCGCGCGCGTCCCGCTGCTAGGGCCGCTGCCCGCGCGTGTCCCGGGGGTCGCCGCCACCTGCGTGTGCTCCACCGCCGCCGCCACGTCCCGCTGCGGGGGCCGCCGGTGCGAGTGTGCATCCCGCTGCGGGGGCGGCGCCCGAGCGCGTCCTGGGGTCCGCCGCCGCCGTCCGCCCGCCGTCCTGGTGTATGCCCCCACCTGCTCGGTTCGCTGTGGACGGGGAGGAGGGCACGAGATGGGGGCCCGGGGACGGCTCGGGTGGAACTTCCAGGGGGGTAGGGTGGCACTTCCAGGGGTATTTTGGTCCAAAAATCTGATTTCTCACGTGCCACCGGGAACCTAACGGAATGGTCTAACAGATGTTACGGTAGGGTCAAGGAAGGGATACAAGATAAAAACGGGGCCATAGAAGGGACTATCATTTCTTTCAGGACCATACAAGGAATACTCCAGATGTGAATTCGCTCTGCTGTCCGCTTCAGCCGTCGACGATCATGCGCTCGCCGGCGAGGGCGTCCCCCGCCTCCAGGACGCCGCGAATGCAGGTGCGGGAGATCGAGGGCTCAAGGTTGTCCATGCTACCGAGGTTGTGCCAACAGTAAACTTGTAATTCCTTTTTAGCTGCAACTCCTGCTATCCTCCATGCGAGAATGCTCAGCAGAGCGGTCAAATGAGATCCAGCGAATGTGTGGGAGGTTTTGGAGAACGGAAAAGTCACCATGAACAAGAACTCCGAACGTATCCAGATGCTAAAATTGGCATTGAGGAGTAAGCTCGAGCCTGCAGCTACTGAAGAAGTACAAGGTATGGATATCCGGAGGAGAAGAGGATCCGCCAATTAAAAGCTCCTTTTCTGACTGTATCCTAATTTTCTGAAGAGTAATGAGCCATCTCATTACTTGGCAGGAGGTATTCGACTTTAAGCTCCTTGTACAAAACTGAGAAGCTACAAATTGATACTTTGCCTCTATTCAATTACTTGGCAGTTAAAATGCGCCCCTTGACTTATCATCTAATATTTGTTTAATTGCTGCTAATTCCAAAAAAAGAAAACAATTGTTGCTCATCATCATTTGTCCTTTGCTATTTTCTATGCATACCGGGTCAGTGTTGAATTCATGTGAAGAAAGGAAGCAAAATATATCTACGTAGTTCTGAATACATATGCAAAATGAGGTAATTAGTTTGTTCATCCAATGCAGCGATTCTAGAATTTGGACAAGGGTTGCTGCACATTCAGTTCACTGAACAATGTTTAACTGGACCCAACTACAACATGATGGTCCAGCTATAAGATGTTTATAGCTATGACTCCATTAAGGTGATGCATCATCCATTCCACAGTCGTCATGTGCAAATCTGTTCCATCTAGATCAAGAGAGTTGAAGTAATTTAAGCTTTGGCCTTAGATCCATAAATATATGATATATAGAAACTAGGATTGACCGACAGTAATTTGCTAGTTGACACTTCCAACGTATGACACTTGCAGTATAAGATCAAATTGATACAATTTCCTTTTATTTCTTGAATCCAGTAGTAATAATTCAAACCAATCAAAGTTTACGGTAACAAACATTAGCATCTATATAAAGCAGAGATACTGCACTATATGAAGTACAGATACTGCATTCGGGTTGTGTGGTTTTGGACATATCTCTTATTCATAACTGAATTAATAAGTGAGGACAGGTACAAGCGTGATAGCTCGTCTGTTGGTTACACTGCAAATTATGAACTTATGGTTACAGCTATATTCTTATCCTCACAGCTTCTCATGTTCCATGTATGGAAAAGTCTCGTTTTTGCTAGCACTCAAGACGTGCTAAGATCACTTCGGAGATTGCAAAGTTCAAACCTGACATTATTCATGCATCTTCACCTGGAATTATGGTAATTACATCTTATTAATAGCTAAATCATTGATCATCTGCTACTGAATATGACTGAAGTCCACTGCTCTTTTAGGTGTTTGGGCTCAAACCGGAGTGAACCTTTTTAGTGAGCATAGACTTCATGTTTTGATCTGCAATAAATATTAATATAGTCCTTTTACTTAGATATATACAGGTTTGCTACCGTAAAACTCAACCGAAAATAACATACGCCTTGAACTCAATCAAAACGTGAATCAAAATTACAGATTGGGATAGATTATCCGCACCTTGATTTTACTCCCAACACTTCAATGTCCCCATTGGTCGTCACTTACCTTGCTCTCACCCACCACAACGGTCATTCCTACTTGCTTAAATTTCTTTGATCTAGGGTGTAGCAAGAGAAAGACAAGAGAGAGAAGTGGAAATCACGAACCCTAATCATCCGCCACTTCCCCTGAACCCTAATCTTCAATCCAAAATCAAATCCTAACCTCATGCATTGTCCAACTCTGACTACTGAGCCCCTACGCTCCAACCATCTAGACACCACTATATCTCCAATCCGAGAGGATGGAGGAGGAGGAGACAGAGTTGTGCAACCTCGTTTGCCAATCTGCCACAAGTCACTAAAGGATACTATGTATTCTCTCTATGTGCGTTGGGCGGACGCGCGCGTGTGTGAGAGGTGCTCGATGGAGGGGATGAGCAACGACACTTTACATGAGCACTTGGATGAGTAGATATGGACAGCTCCATGTGTTGCGACACACGTCATATGTGTTGCCCAGTTATTTTTAGTTGTCATCCATGACATATATAGTAATTTTAATTTGTGATTCATGGTATATAGCCAGATAAAATGACTACTCTATCCGCTCTAACTTATATCTAAGCGAATCTTAGGTGGAGTATTTAGAAAAGTTAAAACAACCTATAATTTGGAACATGAGGAGTATTATTTTTTTTATTCTTAACCCAACAACATTAGCACAACTAGAAGGATCGGGCTTCAATAACAACTTACTAGGCCATTGTAATTGTAATGGCCTGATATACATGCCTCTAGAATCCTAACGGTCCTATCAAGACATCATCGCAGTTAAAACTGAAAATACCATCGGTGCACGCCTCTACCGGAATCAGCGAACACTGTCCTAAAACTGCCCCAGGAATCCCCTCCACCGTCTCCGTCCCAGCATCACCTACCGACACGTGGGTCTAACGCGGCGCCGGCGCCACACCTCAGCCGCATCCGCCGCGTGACAGACGGGCGCCGCGATTTCTATACCACCGTTGCAGGAGCGTGGCAGCGTACCCGGACAGCACACTGGCCGTGGGCTGGACTCCGAAACCCAAGCCAGGCCAGAACAACCCGATCCCAACCCAGCTAGCCAGCCTTGGCATTCCGCTCACGAGCTCTCCGCCTCCACCCCCTCCTCTCTCTCCTCCACCACCCCCCCTCACGCCAATTTCGAAACAGCGCGAGAGCAGCCAAAAGCCGAGGGAGCCCTCCGGTCTCAGATTAGAACCCAGGGAGGTGGAAGGCGGGAGCTTTCGAGCGCGAATTGGGCGTCGATCCGGCGCGGCGGCCGGGGATGGCGGCCGCGGAGCAGCTCAAGGAGCTGGGGGAGAAGCTGCAGGCGGCGGCGCCGGCGCCAGCGGACGAGCTCGCCAAGCTCCTCGAGGTGAGACGGCCGGGACCCTCCGGAAGCTGTCGTGCTCGAGAGTGGCCGCCCGCGCCCCCCAGCCTTGGAGGCGGGTGGCGCCGGGTGGGGTTCGGGTGGATCTGTGCGCGTGGCGCGGGAATTCGGCAGGTTTAGGGTTTAGGGCGCTGGAAGGTGCGGTGCTGGCGGTAGGGTTTCCCTTGCGAATTGGGGGCGGCGGGGGTGCCTGGTCTGAATGGTTGCGCGTCAATTCGGCGATTGTGAGGGTTCTGGAGGAGCAAGCTTTTTGCGCGCTGGGCTGGGTAATTAGGAGGCAAGAGGTTAGGTCTCGGCGAGATTGTGCTGTAGATGCTGTCGTGCTTCTTGAATTTGGCGAGATTCCAGGTGGGGTTTCGATTTTGCTTGTTCGGGCAGGAAAAGTTCGGCTTTGGTTGGGGGAAGCACCGAGTGCAGCTTGAGTGTTTTGGTGGTTTCGGATGTTGAATTGCACTGTGGCAGTGCGGCACCTGAAGTTTTTAGTTTCTGCTTTGTTGAAGAGGGGATTGCTGTTGGTTAGGACTTTAGGGTTTATGGGGTTTAAGCGGAACGAGAGGCTTCACCTTTCTGGGGTTGGCGGTTGTTTTGGTTACGCTAGTTGTTTCCGTTACACTAGAGGCGTAAATTGCATGGTTGCAGTTCGGCACCCGAACTTTTAATTTCTTCTGTGTTGAAAAGGGGATTGCTGTTGGTTAGGGTTTAGGGGGCTTTTAGCGGAACAAGAGGCCTCATCTTTCTAGCGGTTGGTGGCCGTTTCAGTTAGACTAGTTGTTTCGGTTACAATAGAGGAGTGACAGTAGCTAAGGGAAGTTGAAGATTGGTCCGTGAATCATTTGGTGGGGGTTTATGTCAGAACTTTTTTTTAACCTAGGGCATGTTGCATGAAAATGCTGTTATGAGGATACTGTTTTGTCTAGCAGCACCATGAATGCTGTGTGTATATGACGGTTTTAGTTTGGTAATTTCTTTATACTATTTATCGCAGGAGACTATTTTATTCGGTTTGCCCTAGAATCATTCCTATTAGAACCAAATGGGCAGGACACCTGTGCATGTGTTTTTACACATGCACACCTATGTTTGTCAGTAAACAGCGAATTCCATCCAACTTGTCAGAGAAGGAAACTGTCCAGTGAATCTTGTACTCTGGGGTCTCACATTTAGGCCTTGTGCGTTCTGATGTCGACTGCTCTCTGTTAGAATTTAGGATGCGGAGAGGTCCATAGAAACAGCGCCCTAAGGAGGACCTCACCCGAGGTATTGCAGCAAGAAAAAATTTTCTCGAGCTGCAGGATTGAGAAAAGGCCCTGAAGCTGCGCAGGACGAACCTGCAGCATGCATTAGCTCTGAAAATTGCCACGGGTGAGGGGTCTTTTTTTTTTGAGACCCATGATTTGAATCCTGGTCTGCCAGCTCCATACCTGGGTGCCGCACCACCACACCACACCACACATGTGTTCTCATGCGTCCATGGGTTTGAACTTTTGGTGGTAAATAGTATAATTTGTAGCTATTTTTATATCTTGTGATTTCCATTGAAAATGTGTGTGTGCGGTTGCACACATACATAATAATAACTATCCTAATCGAAGGCACTATGCCACCAAGATTTAACTCACATCTAACTGTTACCAGAGTTAGTGTAGCACTATGCCACCAGGAATTAACTGCGTGATGACACAATCTCTCAAATGCAAGCACTGTTATGCTGTTTTTTTAGTATTAAATTGGTTGGTCATACATACTGGTTTGATACTTCAACTGAAATCTTTTTCTTCTTGGTGAGTATGCCCTAGTTACTCTATTGATGCTAATATTACTGCAGAAAGCTGCGGAATGCTTACATGGAATAGAGCAGTCGCCGGGGTCCTCGGTGATGGAAGCTATTCAACCAAGTTTAAAGGCTTTCACCAGAGAAGAATTTCTGAAGCATGAGGATGAAGATGTCAAAGTTCTCTTGGCAACTTGCTTCTGTGAAATTACAAGAATAACTGCACCTGATGCTCCCTACGACGATGATGTTCTAAGGGTAACTGTTGTATCCTTTTAAGGCACCAAATGACTGGATTAGCTAACTTATATTGAGTTTACCACGTTTATTTGGTATTTGAGATTTTTTTTCCTTGTGCAGGACATATTCTATTTAATTGTAGGTACATTTCGCGGGCTCAGTGATGTTAATAGTCAAACCTTTGGCAGGAGAGTTGCTATTCTCGAAACAGTTGCTAGATACCGAGCATGTGTTGTGATGTTAGATCTTGAATGCGACGATCTTATTACAGACATGTTTCGAACGTTCTTAGAAGTTGTCAGGTAATTTAACAATTCTACTTTGTCCACTAGGTCAGTGCCTTGTGCTAGAGCATGAAGTTCAAATATTGCTGCTGCTTTATTTTCTCACTGTTAGTTGTGCTGTGAAGATATCCCATAAAAGGTATTCCAATAAAATTTACTTGTTCTTCTTTGAACATGATTTCTGCTACTTCACAATGAATATGATTTCATTTGGATCTTTTGGTGGTGTTTATTTCTAAATTTATAAGTGTCTACTGAGGCCTTTCAAAATCCTCACTGCTAAATAACCTCCATACTACTATCAAGCCAGCAGTATAAGTATTTCAGAATCCTCGCAAAGAAATACTGCTTGACAACATGGGTATTAGTATGTAGAACTCTTACTGTCATTTTATAGTATGGATTCTATGAAGGCACTGTTTGAAAGATATCAAATATCATAAGCAAAAGATTTGTTTCAATGGCAGGTTTGGTTTTAAAAAATAACATGTGTATGGACTATGGATTGCCACTTCAAAACATGAATTGTATGAAGAGCTTGTTTGCAGTTCAGAGTTCCATATAATTTTAGTAGGATCATACTTTTTTTTTTGTTAAACCTGGTTAACAAATGGTTGGAATATTGTTTTATGCCTAAGCAGAAACCCGAAGGTTTATTTGCTGCCATATAGTAAACATAATGCCAGATAACTTTCTTCATGTAACATTTCTGTTAGTCCTGTAATTCTTGATAGAATTGTATATACCATATATTAGGTTATATTATATTTTCCATTGTGTTTGACTTCTGTTTTTATGTGATGCAGTGACAGTCATGAAGAAAACATTGTAAAGTCAATGCAGACAATAATGACCCTTATTGTAGATGAGAGTGAGGATATACAGGAGAGTCTTCTACATGTACTGTTGTCAGCATTGGGGCAGAAGAAAACTGTGAGTACCTTTCCTTTTCAGGTGTTTTGGTGATATTTTACAAATTTTTAGATGATCGCTGTCAGCTTCATCTACTGTTTCACCTATTCTTATGTTTGCCTTCTCTGAGTTATTATTTCTGCGCCTTCTGATAACTAGGGTGCTGCAATGTCTGGGCGTAAGCTTGCTCGCAGTGTCATCGAGCATTCTGCCAGAAAACTTGAACCATACATAAAGAAGTTTCTGACATCTTCATGGGCTGGGGATGGCAGTTCTTTGAATGATCAAATTAACCACCACGGAATTATAGTTGATGTTTATCAGTGCGCTCCGAAGGTTCTTAAGGTGGTTGTGCCTTATATTACTGGGGAATTGCTGGTACGATCTTACTCTGGATTAATCACATCGAAAGGAAGTTGGGAACAGAAACTCACATTTTTCTCAGAATCAATTCAAAATAAGATGCTATCGTTCTGAGTTTAAGTGACTTGTTTCTTTTTGATGGTCATACTTTGTTGATTAAAGTTCATATTTAATATTTTCTAGGCAGATGAAGTAGATATTCGGTCTAAGTCAGTTGAATTACTTGGGGAAATTTTTTCTTTGCCTGGAGCCCCTATTGTGGAATATTTCAAGACTCTCTTCTCTGAGTTTCTGAAGAGACTGACTGATAGAGTAGTTGAAATTCGTATTTCTATGGTCGAGCATTTGAAGAGATGCCTAATATCAAATCCTTCCCGACCTGAAGCTCCTGAAATTATTAGTAAGGATTATTTTCTCCCATAGTTGCTCATTTAATTTGACTGATCAATAAATTGTGCTTGTCCTTATGGTTGTCTGCCTGGCAGAGGCACTTTGTGACAGATTGCTTGATTATGAAGAAAATGTGCGAAAGGGAGTAGTGGCTGCACTTTGTGATGTAGCTTGCCATTCACCTGATGCTATTCCAATTGACACAATTAAAGTAGTAGCAGAGCGTGTCCGCGATAAATCGGTTAGTTTTTCTTTGCCCTTCTCCACACACAACAATTTTTTTTTCATTTTTCCCCATCTGTATGGTTTACTTTAAAGTATGTGTATTCTTGAAAAATTTGCAGGTGGCTGTGAAGTGCTATGCCATGGAGAGGTTGGCAGATATTTATAAGCTATATTGCCAGAGGAGTTCTGATAGCTATTCTGATGATTTTGAGTGGATACCTGGAAAAATATTAAGATGTATTTATGACAAAGATTTTCGGTAAGAACATGACTATTCTTGGGCCATATGTTTTCTTGCCACATCATTTGGCCCCATTGAGTTGTGCATACACAGTTCCTGTGCACCCAGTCGATCTGTGATAGACACATTTTCTTGCTCAACTCTGCCTAATTGGAGGTGCCTGATTTGGTCACGTCAAAGGTTGCGTCTGCAGCGTTTGCTACAATTTAGTGCAGCAAATTATGATAGGCATTCAAAAAGGCCAATGTATTCAATTTGTATGCCTAGCTGCACTTGTTCAATAAATCTTTCAAAAATAACCAATTATGGTGCGTGTGTGGCTTCCATGCTTGCCATGCCTAGTGCGGAGAAGTGTGATAGTCATCCAAAGTGTGGTAAAAGTGCATTATACACTACATCAGTAATATGCTTACCTATGTCAAAAGTCCTGGTTGTCCTTTGTTACCAGTAAGACATGCTCTTTCTGTAATTTCTTTGTAAGTTCATTGGTGGTTTTGGTTTCTCATGTCTCTTGGGGTCTGCCTTACAGGAGTTAGTACTTTCTTCATGCATAGTTATGTAGTGTTCTGAACATTTACGAGATTATGTCCAAGTTCTGTTGTGCGTATATTCATTTTTAGCCCAGTGTGGACATCAGATGTGTGTATATTCTTAGTTTCTTACATGTAAGTTTGTACAATGGTATAGCCTTTTCCTTGAGGCAAACTGATTTTTTGTCAGGTGTTTTTTTAATGAAGTAGGGGAAGCCCCTACTGTTTATCGGGTTATTTGTGTCATAGAGTGTGAGCCTATGTGATCATCCATATGATAGCTTTATTATTTGGTGCAGGTCAGAGTCAATCGAATCCATTTTGTGCGCTTCCTTGTTCCCACCAGAGTTTCCAATGAAGGGAAGAGTGAAACATTGGGTTACAGCCGTTACGCACTTTGATAAAGCTGAGACGAAAGCTCTCGAATCGATTCTTCTGCAAAAGCAAAGGTCTGATTTTCTATCTATAGATTGTTTAAATTGATTTTGGGCTCTTTTCTGAAAATGGTTTTGATATGCATATGCCCCCCTCTGTAATTATCAGACTGCAACAAGAAATGCTGAAATACATGTCACTTCGGCAACTAAGCCAGGTTAGTGTGAATCTTGAATGTATTGCAACATCACTGTGTGATCAATTAGGTTACCTTGTTAATTCCATTTGTAATGCAGGAAGATGCCCCTGATCTGCAAAAAAGAATTGTTGGATGTTTCCGGAGCATGTCTCGCTCATTCAGTGACCCTGCAAAGTGTGAGGAGAACTTGAACATGCTTCATCAGCTAAAAGATGGCAATATCTGGAAATTATTCACTAGCCTGCTTGATTGCTCAACTTCATTTGAGAAAGCTTGGTCTCTTCGGGTACCTTCTAATTCATTTTTCTTTTTTGTAAGTTAGATGTAAAATAGAAAGGAAAAGTGAGAAAAAAATGCCTCTGTCCTGTTCCTGATTCGAGCTTTTGCCGCTTTTCATCCCATTTATTTCATTATTTGCTACATGCAGACGAGATGTTTGCCTGCCAGTGGTTGAAAATGTTTGCAATAATTAAACCTGTTTGACTTATTTTCTGAATATGCCATAGTTAAACAATTTGAACTTATGTGTAATCTGCAGGCAGACTTGCTTAAGATACTTGGTGAAAAACATGCGCTTTATGATTTTGTGGGTGCATTAGCAATGAGATGTTCATATTTACTTGTGAACAAGGAGTATGCCAAAGAGATCCTGTCAGAAGCTTCTGAACAGAAGACTTCTGGGAATACAAAGCTCATCTCAGCATGCATGAATCTTCTAACGGTAACCCCAATTTTCTGAATCACTGTTTTTTAATGGAACATATTGGCCATGCTGTAATGCTGTATTCCAGATGAATCATTATTGTGTTCATAGGCATAAGAGTACCGAACAATTTCAGGAGTTGCTTGTATGTCAACGCGAACAATCTCTTTCAGAGGATATCTTTTAAGTGTTTGAAATCTCTTAGGTCTATTCATTTGGTGTAGTCTGACGCTTTAGATATAATGTAGCTAAAAAGCAGGCAATTGATTTATTGGACTCTTACTAGCTTCTACATCCATCAGAAATTTAAGGTCGGGTACTCAAGTTATATTAGATCCAATTTATGAATTGCTAGATTAGATTAGATCCAGTTCTGAGTTGCTTTGATTTCAAGTAATATCTCTATATATTGATAGGACCTTCAATAAAGTTAAAGAATGAGTAGAACGGGAAGTCCTTGCTTCCCGTGGGGTCTTGCACCCAGCAGCCAGCGCCGGCGGTTATCTCGCTCAATCTGTAACCGAATCCCAAGAACATAACACAGTGCTCATGGCATCCCCTAACATCAATGACTATCCAAATCAATAAGGTTCAGGAATTGGTGATGTCATAGGATTTGGGCACCAATTAGAGGAGATCCTTGCCTAATATGATTCCATCTAACTAACCCCTAAAAAAGAGGGCGGCTGGGGGGGGGGGGGGGCATTGTATATGTACACAAAAACTCTGTAACGAAAGGTGTAATGATGTTTCTTAGTGGAAACACTTGTACCTCCAGCGTACTGTCTGATGCCCCTTCATTCAAATATTGCTTTAACCTCTTAATCCTTTCTGTGTGCAGGCAATTTCTAGTTTCTTTCCATCACTTTTGTCTGGGCTTGAAGAAGACATTGTTGAACTCCTGAAGGAGGACAATGAAGTGCTTAAAGAGGGTATTGCTCATGTCTTATCAAAGGCTGGTGGCAATATTCGGGAACAGCTAGCCTCATCAAGGTTCAGCTTCTTGAGAGCCTCTTGATTTTGTGATTATATGATTTGTCTTAATACTAACTACTAAGGTTACGGAACTAAATTGATATGGCTTCTATTTCAGTTCCCTTGATCTTCTATTAGAGCGTTTATGCTTAGAGGGCACACGGAGACAAGCTAAATACTCTGTTCATGCACTTGCTGCAATTACAAAAGATGATGGTCTTATGTCACTATCTGTTCTTTACAAGGTATCAGTTACAACTCTTGTTACTTATTTCTTGTGCTACAGTGTATATTATTGACATTTTGGGAAAATTATATGTTGCATTTGCAACCTTGTAGAGGCTTGTGGATTTGTTGGAAGAGAAGAAAGTGCATTTACCATCTATGTTGCAATCTTTGGGGTGTATAGCTCAGATATCCATGCCAATTTTTGAAACGCGGGAAGAAGAGATAATAAGTTTCATAACTACGAAAATTCTTGAGTGCAATGATGTAAGACCTTTTCCTTTTGAATTCTCAGTTCTATTCTATCTTTTATATCATTGTCATCACAATTCCAAGTGTCAGCAGGATATGGTTGAAAATTCTTCTCATAAATCTGAATGGGGTGATAGTACACAGAATTGCTTGCTGAAGGTTAGTGAAATTATGCTATTCAAGGTCTGACTAACAATCCAATCTCAATGCTTCTTGACTGTTAGTTCTTTCTGTTTTGGTATTTTCTTTTGCAGATTTATGGCATCAAAACTTTGGTGAAGAGCTATCTACCTTGCAAAGATGCTCATGCACACCCAGGAATAGAAAAGTTATTTGTTATTCTGAAGAATATTCTTACCTATGGTGATATTTCTCGAAATATGGTCTCAAGGTACCAGTAGATACATGCCCTTCAATTGCAATGTAGACATTCTGCACCGTATAATATTTTATCTTGCTGCTCTACATGCAGTGCTGCTGATAAGGCCCATTTGAGGCTTGCCGCAGCGAAAGCTGTTCTCCGCTTATCAAGACAATGGGACCACAAAGTACCTGTTGATGTATTTTATTTGACTCTGAGGATTTCACAGGTATTTCCTTGGGGACAATGCTCCTTGGCAGACCTTCATTATTGTTCTGTTTTGTATTAGGTCATCATCTTTGGAGATTCATATTTCTATTCACTTTCAGGATGATTTTCCTCAGGTGAGAAAATTATTTCTTTGTAAAGTACATCAATATATCAAGGAGAGGGCATTGGATGCAAAATATGCTTGTGCCTTCTTGTTTGGCGTTAATGATTATCATGCCCCTCAGTATGAAGAGGTTCATATTCTAAACACGATAATGAATTGATTCTCTCTCTTTTTTTTTGGCAAGATAATCAATGAGTCTCACTGAGTTTCTCTTGTTTCCATGCATTTCTCAGTTCAAGCACAATCTGATTGAAGTGGTTCAGATATGCCAACAAGTTAAGATGCGCCAACTTTCAGTCCAAGCAGATATGAATTTGCTGACGGCTTACCCAGAATATATAATTTCCTTTTTGGTTCATGGCCTTGCTCATGATCCTTCAACCCCAGACATTGAGGAATATGAGAATGTCAAAGCATTTGGTCCAATCTACTGGTATCTAATATAGCTCTTCATATGCTGCTCTCTTGTTATCAAGAATTTACTTGTCTTGTCCACAAAATATTATTTCATAATCTGCACCCTTGCACTGAAATATATTAGGATATCATCTATTGGATGCAATTACTAGCACTGCTTGAACATTGCATGGCTTTGTAATTGTAATGTTCATGGCATTGCTTGTACACGAGACATTATTTTGATGCCAACAGATTTTGCATTCTGCTATATTCTTGAAAAGGTAGATTATTGGCTTCAAGGTTGTGAAGTATTTGCTTGGCATAGGCGCCAAGCAGACCTCACATATTTGCTAAATGGTTAGGTTTTAAGTGGTTTGTTCCCAATAATGCGCCTTTAGCTGTTAATCTAAGGTCCAGTCTAGTTTATTTGTAAAGCTTGGAATTACTAGCACAGTGCCTGTGCGTTGCTACGGGTAATATAAATTTTACCCGGACCTATATGAGACCACCAACCGTGTGAGTATTGATTGTCCGGATTCCGATTGATTTGTACGGATTCCGATTAGGATTCTGATTGACGGATCAAGGAATCATTGCTTGCTTTAGAAATAGTAGAGATAGAGATAGAGATTGGGCTATATGAATTAAAAGAAAATGTTCTTACCTTGACCCTTATAGCTGAAAGAGTTGTGTGCTTGTACATATATTTATCAAGAAGCTTTTCGACAGGCGGTTGCATCTGATTCTTTCAATTCTCCTGGGAGAAGAGGGTTTGCAACACAGTGTTCCAGGCATGAAAAAGGAGAGCTTCACTACAATGATATCCATATTCAAAAGCATTAAATGTTCACAAGATGTGGTTGATGGAAATAAGACGAAGGTAACAATGTGTTTGATTGTATTTTTTCTTCATTTGGGTTGCTATACATATCTGTTGCTACTCAGTACAACTTAATGTTCTTATATTCACAGACTCTGCATGCTATATGTGATCTTGGCTTCCTTATTGCAAAGAGGTTATGCAATGATCAAACAAATTTATCAGAAGCTCAAACAGTTCCATTGCCTGCTCAACTTTACATGCCGCTTCTGGATAACCAAAATAAAAATTCTGTGGTATGCGCTCCAATAAAGCATGAAATAATTTCTTGATAGTTAATAAGGTTTCCGGCATTGATAGTTATCTAATAATGTGCAGGAGAGTGACGAGAAGATGTGGTTGGGATGTGAGAAAGTACTGGCGCATTTCGATGCTGTAATGACAGCAAACATTGATAAGGTATGTAATGAATAATTAACTGCTCATATATAGCTCGCCTTTGCCTGTTGTGTCTCAACTGCACTGGTTTTCTTTTTTTATGTGTTTCCAGGTTAAATCTCCTAAACATAAGATGCTTATTGACGAGACTGATGAATTTGGAAATGAAGTACCCCTTGGGAAAATTGTCAAACTTCTTAAATCGCAAGGAGAAAAGAAGACGGGGAGAAAGCAGAAGACGCCATCTAGTTCAGTAAATGCAGGCAATGTTGATGATGTCCTGGGTTTAGTAAGAGAAATTAACTTGGACAACCAAGGAGATTTGGGGGAATCGCAAAAGAGGAAGCCTAAGAAGCGTCAGACTGAGACAAAAGAGATTAACGAGAAGCCACTTGATTTTTCTTCACCTAAACGCAAAAGATCAATTTCTAACAATAGACCACATTCAGCAAAAAGTAGTAAAAATAGTGATGAGCATCTATTGCATACTCCAAGCAAAGATAGGACTCTGGAAACTAAGTTGAAGGAGAAGAAAGGCAGACATGATTCAACTGATACAGAGCTGCTAGTATCTCCTAGTAGTAAGACCCCTGTATCAAAAGGAAATAAGGGTGCTAAGAAATCCCATAGTGACATTTTAAATAGTGGTCCAAAGGTAATTTCTTCCATCCCTATGGTATTTATATGTCTACAAAACTTATGAAGTTCAGTTTCTGATTTGTCCATTCTTTTTAATTTTTTTTCAGAAGTCTGCTGTTGCAGACAGTAATAAGAGAACTGTTGAACCGAGAAGTCTAAATGGGTCACTCAAAAGGCAGAAACCAAAACCGATTTCTGGTTTAGTAAAGGTAATTTGCGTACCTTTGTATTAAAGTGGTATTCTATTCTGTTCTATAAGCCACATTGTTATGGGCTTAGATTTGTTGGAGAAAAGGGAGGGAAGGCAGTGATGGTACTCTTTATGTGACCAGTACTGCATGAACTGTATCGGAGACAGAGATGGAGAGAGGAGATTCCTTCTATCTGCTTAATCTTTACTGGTAGACTTCCTCTATTGATAGAGGAAGTTACTTGTCCCCTAAATCAACTACCTAGGTTGGATCTTGTATACATCGAACCTAGTTACAATTATATCTGAAATATCCCAATTATAATTGGGATTAAAGAAAATCATTGCGGGCCCTTGGTGGGTCCCACCTAGCTGACCTACTTAGGCTGGCGCCTGTAGTGCTGGTGAACTATGACATGAATTGAATTAGTCACAGCTTTTGTACGAATCATACCAATCACTGGAAGGAAGCATATATGTTCTTGGTCATATTCAAATTTGTGCAAGCAAGTTTCCTTCTAGTGTCTTGTGTCTGCTAAGAGTTTGTTTATGCCTGCAGTGCTCAACGCATGACTCAAGCAGCACAGGCTTGGTAGGACACCGAATAAAAGTTTGGTGGCCATTGGATAAGAGGTATGTTCTCTAGTTAATGTTATCTGGACATATGTTATTGCAGTTAGTTGATTCCTGAAGGTGGGGTTGGCTTTAAGATTTTGTTTTTCGTTATTAGATTTTATGGAGGTGTTGTGCAATCATACGATTCATCCAAGAAAAAACATACGGTAAGCTCCCCCAAAAAATGCATTAATAATTCATTTTCTATAATGATTAATTCATCTTTGCTGCTGTAAGTACAAGTGTACAACCATAAATAGCAGCAGTTTGCTTTGTGTTTGTACACTTTGTTTATTTATATGGATGTTATTGAAGGTTTTTATGATGTATAAGACATTTTCCGGTCTGCCTTGAATTGAATAATTAAGGAGATACCACTTTTGTTGCTTAAAAACTTTAGTGCCTTAGAAAAAAAGATTTGTTTATACTAATGTTTAAAAGTCTCAATTATTGTAATTACATGGACATGGCATCTAAAGCTGTTGCAAATATCTGGTTCCTTTTTCAATGTTTGATATGCAGTGTCTTTGTACTTCGTTGTATATGCAACATGTAAGTAGCTTCAAGGTATCCCAGTTAAAATGTTAAGGCCGCCAAAATTTTAAAATGGAACTCTTGTACATAAATAGTTTGACATTTTAAAGTTTACAAATAAATACTTTGATTAAGTAGCACTATGTATATTTAATTGTATTTGAATTTCAAAACTGAAAATGAATATACAAAACACTGTATGTCATTTCTTTGCGTCAAAAAAGTGTTCATTCAGTCACCATTACCTGCTTCTATTTATGCCATTGGGCAAGTGCAAAATGACAATTAACTGCTTCTATTTATGCCACATGCAAATTGCTATGCCACTGTAGCAGCTGTACTTTAACAATGTGTATTTAAGCTACAGGTTTCCTTTCTAGATGGTGAACAGTGCTTTAACACTAGTATAACTGCGGTAATAGTAACTTTCAATCATGCTATTACGATGCATTCCAATCATGCCTGGTATCAACTAGTTGCAATTTCAGCATGCTAAAGTTGTAGAAATGATAATTTTAGTCCAGACTAGTAGAAATTTTGTTGACGCATCGGATCTACTATTATGATTTTACTCCCGTAAATACTTAAATAGGTGCTATACGATGACGGAGATGTTGAAGTGCTTAACTTGGCTAAAGAGAAATGGATGCCGATTGAAAGTAATGATTCATCAGTGAAGGTAGAATCTTTTTAGTTCTTTTGTTGTCTTTTCAATGTAGAAGGAACTGTTTGATTCACTTTAGTTTGCTCAATATTTGCAGAAGCAAAAGAAAGATCATCTTTTGACAAACCAAGGAAGGTAAGCCGATATTTTGCTTGCCCTTGAATCTACTCTATAGTAAACTGCTGTGCAACTGTTGGGATTGAAGGAAACAGGCTCAAACATTGGAGCAACATAAATAATTAAAGATAAATTGTTCTTTTATGCCTATATCTTGGAACTAGCAGAAGTATTGAAGTCCTTTGTAATTATAGTAATCTGTGATGTCATTTATAAATCATTGATCTCTAATCACCTTTCAGAGCACAGGAGCGAACAACTAGCAGCAGCAAGTCTTCGCCTAGCCAACAAAAGTCAAAAAAGAGGTAAGCCCATATGGAATGAAATACTGTAATGATTCAGCCTCGAAACCATGGCTTAATTCATCTGTTTAATCCATCTTTCTAGGTCCTTACCTCAAAAGAGGAAAGGGCAGCCAAAGAACAAACGCAGAAAGACTGCAGGAGGAAACAAGTCTGTCGAAGGGAGCAGTGGAGCTGGTGGTAATGATTCAGACTCATCCAGTTCCCTTGCTCTCTCAGATGTTGATAAAGACATAAACTCTGGTATGATTGTTTAACGAGTTAGCGTTGACTACATGGACCTGTTGTTTTCGTGAATGCATGGCTTTTTCATAGATGAGCCTAACATGTACTTTTATACATCAGATGCTCACATGGAGGAAGAAGTAGTAATTAGCTCAGCTGAGAAAGAGAAGGCTGGGAAAGACTCCAAAGACGTGAAAATAAAAGAGAAGGCACAGAAAGGGTCCAAAGATGTGGAAATGAAAGAGAGGGCAGGGAAGGAACCCAAAGATGCGGAAACGGAAGAGAAGGTGGGGAAGGAGTCCAAAGATGTGGGAATGAAAGAGAAGGCAGGGAAGGACTCCAAAAATGTAAAAACGAAAGAGTCCAAAGATGTGGAAGGGAAAGAGAAGGCAGGGAAGGAATCAAAAGATGTAAAAATGAAAGAGAAGGCAGCGACAGAGCCGAAAGATGTGGAAGGGAAAGAAAAGGCAGGGAAGGACCCAAAAGATGTAAAAATGAAAGAGAAGGTAGCGGAAGAGCCGAAAGATGTGGAAGTGAATGAGACGGCAGGGAAGGACTCGAATGATGTGGAAATGAAAGAGAAGGCTGGAAAGGAGTCCAAAGATGTAAAAGTGAAACAAAAGGCAGGGAAAGTGTCCAAAGATGCGGAAATGGAAGAGACGGAAAAGCAGGATGACTATAGTTTGAGCAGCAAGGAGGAATCGGACAACGAAACCCTCGTGAGTGCACTCTTGTGTCCTGAGCCTATGTTTCCATACTGGACCTAATCTTCTCATCTTGTAATTTATGATTCTTACCAATTTGCTTTGTTTTGAATGTGCAGAGCGTGTGGAAAAAACGCACAGCAAAAGCAACATAGTCTTGCTTTCTCAGCTGACCATTCATAGTAGGACGCAGATATCACAGGCAGCAGTTCGGGAATGTGGATATCTCATTGATTGACCCTTTGCAATTGACAGTTGTAATGTAGAAAATGTTCGTTTCAATAGCAACACGTTAGTATAGAAGAACAGTGGAATAGGATTTGCTTGTAATGTTATTAGATGCGGGCACTTGTTTGCCCATTAAGCTGTGGCATGGCATCCCTGGTTCTGTCTTGTAAAACCTTGAGAGGAGAGGGCAAGAGGCTATGTAACATATCTGTTAGATAGCGCTTTGTTGTTGAACTCGTGTAGAAATGTTGTAGGAAATAAACTAGTGGCTCGTGTTGTAAAACTAGATGTGGGCATCCAAATTTTGGCCCCCGTTCTAAAGAACCGTACTTTGGATGTAGAATCTGGTAGATTTGGATTTAATAAGGTGTGCTACTACATTTTTGTTTTGTAATGTTAGCGTATAATTATGCATTATGTTTACCCTTGTGTATTTTTAAATTTGCCTAACAGTTGACGAGGCATCGATAGTAAGGCTGTGGCTTGATTTAAGAGCTTGAAACTGAAAACAGACCAAAACAAAATTGTTTCGGAAACTGTTGCACTGTTAAGTTCACAATGATTTTGTTCATTGCTATTCCGTAGGCTTGGGCTTTTGAAGCAATGATTTTGAACATAGGAAGCTATGCATGCCGCGTGACGGCGTGAGAAGTTGACATCCATTTGATATGACGCACACGACCTTATGGTTGCAACATTTTATCGCAAACAGAGCCCTGCACGTTCCCGCCTAGTGCTAAAGCTAGCTGATACTACACGATATAAACGCGCCCACAAACTCGCCCCAAAAGTGAGCAAGCGCCACAAAACTTGGACTCAGCGGTACTTGTTTAGGTCAGTACATGCCGGAAAGTCAGATTGATCCTTGTTGAGCTTGCTTTTGCTCGCTTCGGAACAGAGTGCTGCCAGTCCCGCTGGGTGTGGCCTCTCATCACAAGCAGCGAGCCATGCTTCAGAAGGAAAGAATGCTGCTGTTGAGGAGCAGTGACCTTGCGCCGCTTTCGAGCAGCTTCTCCAGATCCAGAAGCGGCTGGCAGATGTTTAGACCGAATCAATACCTCGCCGGTAATAAGCAGCAATCACAAAACAGAAGATACCTTGTGATTTGGTAGGCTTTTTCCTAAGAACAAAGTCGCGTTCACACCCAAAGCTGACAGATGCTATCGCTGGAGTTGGTCCGTAGAGTGCCTCATCGTCAGCATGCCATGAGACGTAGTCTGAACCGGTCTGGTATCTGTTCAGGAGCACGCTGTTAAAATAGCTCCCCGGAAGGGCTTCATGCACCTAATGAACATTAATGTATCAGCGAATCACTAGAAACGTTGAATGCTGATATTTCGCAATGTTCCTACTGTCTAGTTGTCAAATACAAACTAACAATACGATGGTACCTACCGAACACTCCTTACCGCTTTCAAGATGTCCTTGAGCACAGGGAATTCATCCCAAGAATGTGCATCAGCTTGATGACCACTATATTTCAGATCTGTTAGCCCTTCATCTGCAACATAGCACATATCTCTAGGCTGCAGAAAAAGCAAGAGGAAAAGATACTTGGATTAGCGGCTTTCAACCAAAATTACACATTTACATTAGAGCAAAGTTTGCTTCTCCAACTAGTGGCAACCCTATTATCTCTTCAGCAATCGAAGAATCACACCTCTCTTTTTCCACTCTAGTGTTCATCATTTCTGCCAGCTGAAGACCCTCATTTTATCTAAAAGTTTCTGTAACAAAATCAAAATGCCCTAACAAGATTGGCAAGGGATCCCACCCCTAAACTGTAGCACTGGACTTCTGTTGCGGTGGCGATACATATGAGCTCCACCCTTAGCCTCTCTCAACCACAGCTCAGTGTGTCCACTACTGCTTCACACTGGTGTTTACAAGTCGAGTCCCTGCTCAGCACTGATGTAAACTTTTGTTTGTTGAACTATGACATTTTTTTTTCGAGAATGTTGTTGAACTATGACATTTTTTCGAGAATCTTGTTGAACTATGACATCACAATGCCTTATGCTGTTTTTCAGAGATTTCAGGTCATCCTAGTTTGCTTACCCAAAAGCCCATGGTTTCCATCCATTTTACATCGATCACAAGCAGTTCACATAGCTAGTAGAAATTTTGAAGCAAAAATTTCCAATTCCCTAACCCAGGAAGGCATATCTATTATCTAAAACCATATGGCATGGCACGACCTCGACCCTCCTATATGATCAGGTTTTCAAATGCTAAAGCCACTGGAACCCAATGCTTAACCGGAACGACATACACTGGTTACCCAAAGCCGGATCAATGCCTAAACGCAAAATTTTCAATCGGGCACCACACCTGACGGCCTAAGGGGATTTCTTCCCAGATTAGCACCTGATCATTTCGCCAATACGACAGCAGGGCTACCGATTTGCCCAAGAGGAACGCAGCTCAACTGAAGAAGTGGCTTGCCGAGACGGCGCGGACCTGGGGGCCGAAGCGGCCGAAGACGCGGATGTCGGGGCGCCTCCAGGGGATGGTCCTGTCGAGGCAGTCGAACCACTCCCACGCCTTGTCGCGGGCCACGAACCGCGGGACGTGCACCACCTCGCTGCCGCCGCCCAGGTCCGTCACCTCCCGCCGCGGCGGCTCCGGCCGCTTCGCCTGTCCCTCTCGTCGTTCCCCCTCCGCCTTGCCGGAGACGTCGGGATCAGGGGCGGAGCCTCCGACGGTGCCTGGGGTCGGGCCGAAGAGGCGGAGGCGCGAAGCCATTTGCGGTGTGGCGGCGAAGGGCGCGGGGGCGGGGGGGGGGGGGGGGGGGGGGGGGGGGTGGGGGCGGGGGGCGGGCGGCGGAGGTGACGGCACGGAGCTGCTGAGCCGGAAGGCAAGGGCACACCAACGCGAATGACTGACGAACACACAGGCCACCGTTTTACGTAACTGGGAGTAGGAAGACGCTATACCTCAACATGCTGTTTTTAATTTCAATTAATTGATTAATGAGAAGGTGACTGAAGCATTTTATATGTTCCAGTGAGAATTTCTTCTTCTATTATATAGATGATTTTTGCAACTTACCTACTTAAATCAAGAAACATGGTGCGTCGGATTAGAAGTTTTAACTGTTGATCAAAATATTTGGATTAGAAACATGAAAAATTATACACGCATAGTTGAAGTATGGAAATCAGAGCTAGGGCTCAGAGAACATGTCTTAGTTCAGGGCAATATAAGGAGGAGGGAAAATAGAGCTTTGATCACATTTGCCTAGCCACACAATAGAGTATAAAAATTAAAGTGTTATTTTGATGAAACTAAGCTAACGATTACGAATAAGGAATGGGTATAACATATTCTTTTGGCGGTTGAACGAAAGATGAGGGTAAATTTTTATCTTTTTAAGAAGAGGTCGAAAAGTAGATAATTAGAACGTAACGAATCACATTGCAAGTCGTGACAGTTACATAATATTCCGTGCACTAAACTAAAAAAACGATCGAAACTAGGGGGAGCCGAAGAAACCGCCGGGTGAACTATATGGATGAACAATATGTTTTCATAAGATTTAGCAAAATTCATCGAATCAGACGATCCCCTTGACCCAACGAACAAACAAAACTACACCTCTTCCGTAATTTCGCTACATTTCCTAACATTACCATAAGCAGTGCAAGAATCAAGTCAAGCGCCCAAGAATAGCAGCATGGCATCAAGAACAACCGCCCCAACGACGTGACGGTAGTAGCCACCAAACGACGACGGCGCACGCGCAGGCGCGGCGCCGCTGGTCTCATTCCCACCGCCGCCTGCCACCCCGCGCGGCGGCAGCGTCGACGTTGACCCCGACCCCAAACCGGAACCGCTGCCTCCGTGCCCCGGCTTCGACCCACCAGAGCCGGGCGACGGCTCGTACGAGCCGCCTTCGTCCTCGCCGCCGGGCGTCATCGCGTCGGGCGCCTCCGCGGGCGGGGCGGGATCGCTGCCGCCCTCCTGACGCCCCTGTGCCAGGACGCGCAGCATCATCCGTTGGCCTGCCTGGCAGTGGCCCGGCGCGCCGCTGATGAAGTAGAAGAAACCGTTGTGGTCGAGGCAGAACCTGGTGTCCCCGCCGTCGAACCGCTGCGCCGGCCTGGCGGCGCCGCAGAACTTGTAGTCGTCGCGGGTGACCACCAGCACCGAGTCGTTCTTGTCGTACTTGAAGTCTGCAGGTAATGCAAACACGGATCGGATCAGCACCGTCGCCGAATGTGATGAGTGCGATCGATGCTGCGCTTACGGAGGAAGTCGCCGACGTGGAAGTGGTTGCTGGCGGCCCAGTGGCTGTAGCTTTCGTTGTCGGGCGCCGCCGGCTTCTCCCACCCCTTCTCGCCGCCGACCTTGAACACCTCCGCGTGCCAGGACGCCGACGCGGAGCCCACGAGGAAGGCGGCGGCGGCGGCGCCGAGAAGGGCGCGAACGACGACAGCGGCCGGGAACGCGACGCCGGCGCCCATTGCCCCGCTGACGGCGACGAGCTCGCCGCGATCGCGAGCTGCCCGCCTCTCGAGATGACTGATGGATGCCGCGCGATAACGGACTCCACGCCGCGATCGGATCAGCGTGGGCTCCCCGCGGGAGGGTTTATGTAGGGAGAGAAGAAGTGAGAGGGGGAGTGGCGCCGGTAATGCAGGGAAGGCAGGCGAGTGGGCTGCGCGCCGCGGCGGGACGGTGCTGGGACCAGCAGGGCCGTCGATGACGGCGGCGGCGAGTTCTGGACGGTGTGTGATCGGCGGGGCGGGTTCGCGGTTGACTTGGTCAGAGATGCGGTTTGGTCCACGGAGTGGCGCTGAACGCGCACGAGGCAGCACGTTGCGTTTGGAGGAAAGACCTGGATAAGCTGTGACTGTGAGAGAAAACTTGGTGGGCCGTCCGAAATGCTGGGCCTAGATGCAGAGACGGGGCAGCTGGGCTCGAAAGGCTTCTGAGTGGGCTAAATTGGCTTGGGCCGTCGTTTCCACCAATCCATGCACAGCGAAACTAAGCAAAGGAACTCGGCTCCTCTCAAAAAAAAAAAAACAAAAAACAAAAACAAATGAACTCGCGGAGAGGAGCAACAGATGAATTGCGCATAGCACAAGCATTAGCTTAGAAGCAGATCCAAACTCATAAAAATCGACTGGAAACCGTCAAGTAAAGGTAGGCCTCCATTGTAGAAATTCCGCAAAAAAGATGAAACGTCCTAGAACACAGACATAGGCCGCACCCATGCACAAATGACAAATCACAAATGAGGCCTTGGAGCTTGCCGGCATTGTATTTTTTTTTTTGCTACGGCCACGGGTAGCGGAAATCGAACGTGTGTGTTGCTACATAGCTTGACGCTATTCAAATGGAGCAAGACAGAAGGTCTATGATTAGGGTTTCAATTTAACTTGGAGATGGTGGTTCTGGATTGAGTGTGCTGGTGCGTCGAACGTATTATTGCTCAATAATGTAATCCACTTTCCGAGTAATAAAATTCGCACTTCCTCGTAAAAGTTTAAAATAGAGGTGTTTTTGGGAAGCTTACTGGACCGGCGGGGCAGCAAGTGGAATGACATGTTGATAAGTGAGTTTATGGTGGACATGTGACGGGGCAAATATTACGGAGTTAGGAAAAGGATAGGGATGTAGCAATGACGGTGGGAGAGGGTTAGGCGCTGCCCGTCATCACATTGATCTGCAACTACGTCTCCTTCATCAAACTTAAAATAGGGGATTGTAAGTCCACGAGCTGTTATGCTTCGTCAAACTAGCGAACTGAGCATAGCTCAGCTGGTAAGGTTTCTTATATTGGAAGCTGCCCACTCAGATTCGAATCGACTCGACACGGATGTTCACATTTTTCTAAATTTATTTCAAAATTTAACACGTGAGTGTACGTGCGTGTATAGATTAGCGTCTGCGCATGTACCACGTTTCGAAAAAAATGCTTCATCAACTATATAAACAAGGGATTAGTGCGTTGGCTATTTGGTTTGATGGACGTACCGGCGTAACGTGGGAGCATATAAATACCTTGCTCAGCAGTCAGCCCCCTGACCCCGTCTTGCAAGTTGCGAGCTGCGCAAGCCTCAGCAACATTCATTGTCAATGCCAGTTTGTTAGTAGTACCACTAGCTCTCATCGTCGCGATTCCACAATTGCTTGGTCGCCTCCTTGCTCCTTATTTGTGTGCAAAATGTGTACTAGTACCATTGATTGCCGCTGACGTCACGTGGACCTACGTAAGAAAATACATGTACACAATTTTTTTGAAAAAGAAAAATATCTACCCAATGTACGGTGTATGGTGCAATCGGTAGGAGTAGGGATAGTAACGTGAATGCGGATATCCGAAATATTCGATATCCGTGTCCGCTTAAACATAAATATGGATATCCGTATTCGAATTTAATATGGTAATAAATTGGATACATCCGAATCCGATTTTTATTATTTTTCTCTATCCGATTCCACATCTGTATTCGACAATATCGTATCCATTTTCAGTAGAACTATTTGAAAAGTTATATTTATTTTTCATAACCAATATTATTAATTTTTATAACAAAGTTATAAGAAAATTAAGTTTACTTGTAAATATTCTTATTTTGATGAAATACTTTTATAATTTTTTTATTATATATTAATTAAAATATTTATATATTTATTAAAAAAATATATTTTTATTTTTAATTTTATTTTTATATATTTATTTATTAAAATATTTGTTGATAAATAAACTATTTTGACTGGCTATCTTTGTTATATTGTCGTACTTTAGTTTGTACATATATAACGATTTTATATTCTAAAATTATCAATAAAAAAATAGCTAAATGCTATTCTATATATGGAGTAAATATCCGAATTCGAATCCGAATCTGAGGTATCCGTTTTGCATCCGTATTCGAGAATATTCGAATTCGTATCTGTATTTAAATTAAAATATTATAAAAAATATTATCCGAATCTGATTCCATACATATCCTTCCATCCTTAGTAGCCTTCCACTATTTTGCTTGCTTGCGTCAATCAAGGTGGAGTAAACTATTGCCGAGAAAAAGTGGGTGAGCTGAAGTGAAGTGGTCTGGACAGTGGAACAGGGCTTGTCTGGTCCCGTTCCCATCTGCTGTTGGTCAATTGCGAACGCGAGAGGCTTCCACTCCTCCCTCCGGTGCTCGTGCTGTTCAGAGTCCCACCCCCATCCACGACAAAGACTTGACCCCGGCCGCCTTTTAATCTGGCCATGGCGAATCGCTAGTGCTCGAGCACATCAGCGCATGATCCGTGACAAATCACCCGCCAGTCTAGCTAGGCAGTAGGTCAACTGCTCGGATCGACCGCACAGCCAAAAGGGATCATCAAAACTCCCAAGAACCATCTCGCCCAATTTCACTTCTTCCACCCACCATGTCCATGTCCGTGCAGATCCCCGTGGATCGTCCTGTCTCCCCGCCGCCTCCGGGCGCCGCCTGTGATGTGGTCGAGGACGGGGCGCAGCTGGCCCCGGCCAATGCCAGGCCCGTGCCCGTGCTTATCTCGCCCATCGTCGCCGTCCCTGCCGACGGCGCCGCCCCGGCTGGTCTCGCTGCTGCTGCGTTGCCGCCGGCGTACACCGGCGTGCTGTACACGCACCACCACCACATCAAGTGGCCCGTGGTGGTCGACGACCCCGGCAAGAAGCGGGAGAAGTGGCTCAAGGAGATGCGCGGCTGGCTCATGGTGCTCGCCGTGCTCGCCGCCTCCGTCACCTACCAGGCGGGGCTCAACCCGCCCGGCGGCTTCTGGCAGCAGGACGACCCCCAGGGGAACGTCGCCGGCACGCCCGTGCTCCAGTCAAAGTTCCCCAAGCGGTCGGTGACTGTAATCCTTTCTTCCATTGGCTGCCATTACAAACATTGTTTGGGCTTAATCCCACAGTCACACGGAACACGGTACGTTGCGACGTTCCCCATTCCCGGAAGTTTCGTTCCGGATCGTGGAATGGGAACGCCGCTGTACGGTCGCAGGATCGTGGATGGGTCGCGTTCCGATGGTGGTAGGTTGTCACGCCGCTCAGCCTGCTCCGCCCGCCTGCAGCCGCTCACGCCGCGCCGCCCGCTCCGCCCGCTCCGCCCACCCGCGGCTGTGTGGCGCTGCTCCGCCCGGCCGCGGCCGCCCGCGCCGTTCCGCGTGGTAAGGAGGGGAGTCGGTGACGCCAGAGGAGGAGAGGGGATCCGGAGGGAGAGAGGAAGGGAGGGAATCAGAGCGAGGGAGAGAAGGACCCGGGGGGAGAGAGGGGTTCAGAATAGAAAATGAGAGGAGTGAGAGAGGAAGAGAGAAATATCGGGATCACAATCCTTATTCCATAGCTATGTTCCGAGTACGTTGTCCTAATTAATTAGGGATCATGATTCCAACTTCGATCCAAATATCCCGAAGAGGTATACCCTCTTGAGAACTGGAAACTTAAAATTATCGATTCACGTTCCATGTACCACGTTTCTCATACCTATGTACCAGGAATTTTTGCGGGAATTTTTGTGAGTGTGCTTAATCCATCTGCTGCAGGTACACGGTGTTCTTCTACTTCAACTCGACGGCGTTCGTGACGTCGGTGGTGACCATCGTCCTGCTCATGAACGAGTCCTTCTACCACTCGGAGGCCAAGGTGGAGGCGCTGGAGATCATCGTGGTGCTCGACATGGCGGGGCTCATGGGCGCCTACATCGCCGGCTGCACCCGCGAGGTCTCCTCCTCCATTTACATCATCGTCCTCACCGTCGTCGTCTTCCTCTACGTCGTCTACACGGCGCGGTTCCTGCCCAAGCTCTGGGGGCTCGTCGTGCACGTGCCCTTCGTCCACAAGGCGGCCCAGGGCGGCGCGCTGCCCGTGCCGCACGACATCCTCGACACGGCCAGGCCGCGGGCTGACATCGGCCGGACCAAGTCGGCGCCGCCGCGGTCGGTAGGATTGGTCGTCGGAGCAGAGGAGTGACCACGATTTGCTCGTTGGCTTTAGTTAGCCCAATTCCATTCAATCGTGCGTTTGTCTTATGTCCTGTACTACCTTCATTTCTGTTCGACGTCTTAACTTAGCGCCACCAAACATTTTTAACATGTTTATTTAAACTGCTAGATTGAGATAACAATTCTATTACTACCGGTATTGTTAATTTACGTAATTGTGTTACTAGTAGCCATGAACGTAAGTTTAAACACGGATAGAATAGTACTTTAGATGACCGAAAACATGGATGTATTCAGTCCATCTGTGTAAATGCAACGGACACACCATTAATTATTCCAGCAAATTACTTTAAGGTCTGTTCGGCATGTCTCCAGCTCTGAGATCCATGCTGGAGCTGAAGTTTGTAAAATAGATTGAAATATTTTATTTTTTATTTTAAATATAAAATAAAAGTATAATTACTCAGCAAAAGATCCTTAATTTGTTTATAATTCTAGCTCCAAGAATTTCTAGAGCTGGGTATGAGCAGCTCAAAGAACTCCACAAATTTTTTGAAATTGGAGCTATGCCAAACACGATAAGAGGGGATTGGAGGATGTCGCGGCACAAGGCTACACTAGCAATAGTGGCGGGAGAGACAGCATGGCGGCAAGGGACAGAGTGTTAATAAGGTGAGCTGAGGGTGTCACACCAGTGCACTGGTTCCCCATTGTCTTGCTAGCCCAATTCCATTCAATTGTGTGCCATGTACTAGCGTTGGTATGGTGGACGTCCACAATAGCGAGAACTCAATTCTGGGTGCCCCAATTTATTCTCTCTTTTGCTTTCACTGAAAGAAATATTTGCTTCTACGTTTTTGCATTAACATATGTCACTTACGTTCCAAAACAATCATTCGATATATTTGAATACATAGTTAGGGATCATATTCTCCTACCATTTTTTGAAAAAAATTAGGCTATCATCAACCTGATGAGTCACTTGGACAAATCCTGCAAAATGAGGAATCAAGAAATAACTTGAATGGTTAGCAGATATGGATATTATACCCCTACTCACCAGGACCAAATCTTGTTTTTTTTTGTTATGTATATGTTTGTTTATTTGCTTCACTGCCAATCAAATCAACTTTTGATTTGCACCGTTTTGCATGTATAGAGGAGTATTGGCACCAGTGCTTTGCTAATAAATATGCATGCCACAGTATGGAACGAAAAGTCAGACCGGAGATCGAATGGGTCAAGCTACCGGTTCACTGTTTCACATTATTTATCAATAAAATTTTAATTTCTCATGACTGCTCCAAAATTCTAAAGCACTATCCAAACATCGAATTAATCATTGGTTTACTGAAAAACCGGTTCACTGATCCAATGAGAAATCTGCCGGTTCAACTGGTTCAATTGCATATGGTTGAACCAAACTGGCTGGGTAACCAGTTTACGATTTTTCCGGTCCAACTAGTGAACCGATTCGTTTTTTTTTCTATGGCCGCACGTGATGCTTGTTCTTCTCAAGCATGCCTCACATTTGTTCTTTCCTTCCCGAGCAACCATATCAACACCCATTGTTAAGGTAACCATCCCCTCCCTTTTTTTTTTTGAAAATACCCATCTCCTCCCTTTAAGCTTTGTGCTTTTAGGTACACTATGGATCATACAAACTTAGAACTACTATGAACAACGTTGCAAAATTTGTGCGCATGAATTTTCTTTTTAAATATGTGCGTGCTTTTTTCTTGAGAAACATACAATATAGATGCAGATGTTCACATCGTGCACGTGCACTCACCCACAGAGGCGTAGCTCCCCATACAGCAGTATGGGGCAGCTGCCCCAGCTACCGGGGAGTAATGATTCAGACTAATGCAGTAATGAGCGAGTTTTTGAGATGGCTATTGTGCTAATTGCTCACTGCTAATCCTGATTCAATGTTATGCTAGTGCCTGCTTCTTCAGAAATTCAATTTTCACATATTAGAAATTGCAAATATCATTGGATTTTAATCACAGTTCTATTTGTCACGCGCGTCCGCCCCACCTAAAATTTTGGGTGAGCTACACCACTGCTCACCCATATGAAAATACGCACATATCCTACCTCAATGAGCACTTCCAAGAGGCTGGATCAACGGATCTTGAGATTGATAAATCACAATTGGCGTCTCACTGTTGACGGGCATATCGCATTGTTCTCTACCACTGAAAGTATAGCACCGCTAATTTTTAGGATATACTCAAGAAAATGCGAGCACCTATACCAAACAAAGGGCTAGATCCCGGATGACCAGATTCCACCACAAGGAACTAACTAACTGAACGACATGCCTGCTTTTTTGCATGCGACACTACTGAGATTTTGAAAAATCAACTTTTAACAGTAAGACAACCTCTCAATATACTGACTGGTGTTTTGTCAGAAATCTTTACCGACTAACAATGCATCGGTACTCTTCTAGTTTTAGCGGTTCACGCAGATAATTTTATGGTTTTAGCGGTTCACGCAGATAATTTTATGGTGTTGCTGTATAGTGAAAATAGACCAAATATCTACATTGATTGAGTGAAAATAATAACAATATGCTCATCACAAGATGATAAGAATTCTTCTTTGACACACTTTGATATAAATTAATTAATAACCAAAGTTATCGCTTGTTGACCTGACCATATAAGATTAATTAATTTACAAATAAGCAATCCTAAAAACATCTCATTAAACATTGTAGGGAGAGAAAAACCATTAAACATAGATTACTTTGCTGGGAGCGTAATGAGATAATAGATTAATTAGATATGTGAAAAAGGAATTCCTAGAAATGCTCTCATCATAGTCGAAACAAAAAGTGAGGAATCTGCATCACTTGCTTGTTCTGTGGAACTATATTATAATAAAAAGCTGTAGAAAAGGAAAACTTTCGTAAGCTATCTTATTAGTTCTCCAAAGAGAAGGCAGGACACGTAAGAAACGATTTCTGTTGGCAGCCAAATCGGTTTTGTACTGGCGGGCAGAGCGTCCGCCAGGAAGGCTGGCGGTTCCTGGCTGCCAGCACAGATCAATCTGTGGTGGCCGTGGTACATTTGTGGTGGCGGCTGCTGAAACGTCAGGAGAAATTCATCAATGCTCGCCAGCACAAATACATGACTTACTGTCAGGTTTGAATTCTCAAATATTGCCACCAGTTTTTGAATTTATATTTCCCAATAATTTTTAAATTTACAATTCCTGCCAATTTTCAAAAATGTATTTCGGCCATCGCTAATAGAGTTGGAGTATTTATTTTAATATTCACATATTTAATTAATAATATACATACATACGTACGTACGTACGTACGTACATACATACAATATTTAATGATATAATTAATTATTACATAATTGTTATGATGCATTCGTGTTTCACCTTACAATATAGAATGAACATACATGACAATATGCTTTGTTCTCCTAGCACTATTCTCCCAGTTGCGATGTTGACGGTACTCATTTGTAGCCAACACACTCTATTCGTTATAGTACTTTCATCTCTCATGATAGATGTCGTGTTGGATAAATCTGCACATGCTGGTATAAATGTCATCAATACCATCTTTGCTTATGGTTTTGTCGGCCTTTTGGATATGCGCAACTGCAATAAAAAAATTATATGAGAAAAGAAGGATTAGTATTAATTAGATTACATTGGTATAATCATGAAAAAAGAAGAATTTGAATATAAATATGGGTATAGTAGTGACATACGTCTTCGGGTTTGTTATATAGAGCCCGTTGTTCCTGAGAAATTCACAAACACAGTATCCACAAATAAAGCACACTGCACGGAGGTTGTTTGTGACACCACGTAAAGTAAAGTAGAAGTGATGCTATATGTTAATTAGCTGTTAACAACATAATGATACGTACGGAATTGAGCACTAACCCATTTGTGATATATTATTTTCAAATGGCCAGGTTATCCTTCCAGATGTGGGCCTCCGTTAGCTTTGCTAAACAGGCAAGCGTGGTTGGAAACTCATAAAAAATTAGCTTATGAACTTTCATATGTATAATAAGCATAAAAAGCAATTATGTGCCTTACTTATGTAGAATTTCAATGAATTCCGCATATTTATCTTGAGCCTAGTCGACTGAGTGTAGACCACTGAAGTGCCCCGCTTCGGTATGATAATGATTACAATCCAGTGGTGCAAAACATTAATGTATATGATTCATACAGTTTTTAATTAGGGAGTGTTGGCATTTTTTAGCATCATCATCAGGATTGTTAATGCCCAGTGACGGCACTAGAAATGCATGTGTTATAGATAAATCCGTAAGAACACGGAATACCGTTATAGTATTTAACCCGTGAGTAATCTCGGGTGTCGTATTTATAGTTCCGCAAGGAAGGCAGAGGTTGTGGAATAGGTAAGTTGATGATCAATTCTTAGTTAAATATTCAATTGCATAAACACGGGTAAGATAATATATGGATAATGAGGTAGTGTGACACACAAGTTACTCAAGCTCAAACTCAAGAAAGACTTAGGCAGGGAGAAAGGAAGAAGAAAGCTACTCAGGACTTATGCACTTCTATCTAGATATCCAGCTCATACTATACACTCATACATATACACATGATTAACCTCAACTCTAGGCTCTCAGGCACTATTGAGAGAACCGCACTTGGCTTGTAGAGGAGCCGCCAGCCAACTCGGCTACTTTATGGACCTCCTACAGCCACTACCTGAATGGGGAGGGTTACGCTGGACGAACAGGGTTGTCACCACCTGCCGCCTACCTCATCTAACCATGGGATAGGACCGCATCCGGCAACACTAATTAATCCAGACACCATGTCTACATTAATGAGCGATGCTCTAGTATCCCGCGTGGAGCCCCCACCCTCCGGATGGACATACATCATACTAGAGCAAACATAAGAATACCGAAAAAGTTGCCGTGGCACTAGATTTACTCTTCTAACCATGCAAGGTATAAGGTACAAGTATAAACTAATCGTAGTATATATATCTGACACTGCAGAATATAAACTATGCGTTATATAAATCTAGAAGATAACTCTATTAAAGACATATGAGAACTACAAAGGAGAGAAAGAGCAAAACCCATACCGAATACTCCTAGGCAACCTCGGAAATCTGAAGAAGAGCTACTTCAGCCTAAACTCTACTAGCTTATGGATTAAGCAAGAGAGAAACTTGAGAGAGAGGAACTTGATATGTGTCTTCATTTGGAGCCCCTCCCCTCATATTTATAGCCTTGTTCCAGTGGTGCACGACCGGCAATTCAGCTCATTTCACCTGGAACCGACCTTGAGAAGCAATGGGGAGGTGCCACGTGGGCTGGTTCGGCCGAATTGGTTGGTTCGGCCGAAACGGTCTGGCCACCTACCGACCTCAGCCTTCCCTGAGAGGCTGGCTGGTGGGCCCTGATGACTCCTGTGCAAGGCTTGGCGCTGTCCTGAGTCAGTTGCTTGCTTTGGTGGGCCCTTTGATCCATGTGAGGCTGAACTGTGCGTTTTGATTGGTCGATGATTTTTGCTTTGGATTCAAGGGTGTGTTTTCTCTCCATTTTCTGCTCAAATTCCTGCATAACACTTATTTCCAAGGGACATGTGGAAATGACATTATTCTAGATAAATATGCGTGTAATAAATGTTAGTTCTTCCAATTTTCTGATCAAGTTGACGGTCGAAATTGGTCCGTAACGAGTGTCAACAAGATCCCCCAAGCTGTCCTTTGCTCGTCCTGAGCAAAGCTGGACATTTAGGTTGCTGATCTGAAAATTGCTTTTACTCATTACCTGTCATCGTGCCATATCTTGTAGCTTAGATGATCTCCATGAGCCTGAATCAATTGGCATGAGTACTTTGCCCTTGTTACCTTAGCCATCTGTGGGGCTTGTTAGGTTCTCCTTGTCTTGAGCTGTTGAGAGTTAGGACAGTTGATGGAGCAAGACTTAACCCTTTGAAAGATATCCAGGCCCCTAAGTGGGTTTTGGTGTTTAGATGAAAAAACACATGTTCATTTAATCTCGTTATCTAGCATGTGTGCAGGTGCTAAAGTTGAACAAGCAAAACATGTGATGAAGTACGACCCCTCAAAAGGAAATGAAAAAGCGATGGTTGAAATTTACTCGAAGAGTAGACTTTTGTTTTATTTTTGAGTATAGGAACCCCGTACTATCTAGAAGGACTTTGATGTGCAGGTTTTGACTTAGAACTAGTGCTCAAGAGAACCCATACAAATACTTGTGAGCCACAAAAACCACTTCAAAATGGTATTTTGAGAGTGTCTCTGCCAAAACCGGAATCTCCATGTCTCTGTCCGGAATGTCTGGGAAGAATGTCCGGAGTATCCGGACATATACCCGGAGTATCCGGGTACTCTTTCGCCAATGGCAAGTTTTTGTGAGTGAGGCTATAAATACCCCCCATACCCCTTCAGCCAAGGGGCTCTTGCCCATTTTTTTTTTTGAACTAAACAGCTTCACAAGCCTTTCAAGAGCTCTCTCACTCCCTCTCTTCCTTTCTTGAGAGGTTTCCTTGAGGGATTTAATTGAGAGTGTTGCAAGAGAAGAAATCTGTGCTAGTGAGCTGCCATTTCATCCTTTGAGCACTTAGTCTTCGTCAAGCTGGTGGATTCAAGTTTGTTAATCTTGGAGCTTTGAGCTCCTAGATGGCTAGGCGGGCTCGCGAATGCTCAGCTGAAGTTGTGAGCATCACGGGAAGTTTGTAATCATCTTTCCTCTTGGAGGAACTCATAGTAAGTGACCTTGGGCTTGAGCGTTGGTCTTGTCCTTAGGTGAGGAGCATAGGAGTTCTTGAGCACCGTCTCTTGAACTTTTCCTCAACGGAGATGTAGCTCCTTTGGGAATGAACTTCGGGAAACAAATCTCTGTCTCTCCGTGTGCTCTTTACTTAAGCTTTTGTCTATTTGCTTGTGAGACTAACTTTCTAGGGTTTGAGCTTGATCTACATATTTACAAGCTTCTAGCTTGAACCAGCTTGTGAGAAACGCTTAGAAGGAACCCCTGGTACTTGCAAATTTACTCGATCTAAATTTCTTGCACCTGTACTTTAGTGTTTGTCTTTGAACTTTCATACTCGGACATTCCGGATATAATATCCAGAAAGTCCAGACCTCAAGTCCGGAGTATCCGGACATATATCCGGAGTATCCGGACATTTGGGTTACTGACTATTTGAAAAGTGTTTTAAAGTTGCAGATTAGCCTATTCACCCCCTCTCTAGGCATCTTGAGGTCCTTTCACCCTTCTTTGTTCAACAAGCTATTTGGAGATTTTCTTTTGAATTTTGTAAACCAAGACCAAGTTCCTTGAATGAATCTCTCAGATCGCTCAATGTATATGAATCCTTACCAGAGCATTTCCTACTTCCTTATATCTAAAGCTTTTGTAGGGCTCAAGGTATGGGAAGGATGAGGCGTACCTGCATTTCATATGTTGCAAAGACAAAGAGTGGATCCATGGAGAAACAAGTCATAAACAAAGATCAAAATGTGCACGTGTGTGGATGGATGATGGTACGATTACTCCTTTTCTATGATGTCTCTCTCCTCTTATTTTATTTGTTTTTTGGATATGGCTACCTCTTTTCTTTTTCTTTCTTTCTTTTTGGGTCATGCTTCTTTTTTCTTTTGGGATAACCATATCTCCATTTTTTTAGGGGTACATGGAGAGAGATCACTCAACTCATGGTACATTTATTTGGTGGATGCATGGAGTGTGCTAATTCCTAGTGTAGGAATTTTGTAATGGATGTGGAGTGTGCGTGATCTTGATCAAGCGGATATGAAGAGTATCTCGCTAGGGTCACAACAATTTGTCAAAGCTCAATGAAATAGCAAGCAGCATGTGTATAGAATTTTGCAATGTATATGGCATATGGCTCTGGTAGGACTTTTAACATCATTGAGAAACTTGTCTTTCCCTGTTGTTTTGAAAACAGAGACTCCGTATATCATGTCTTACTTAGAAAGAGATTGTAAAGTTCTAGCTCCCATATCTATTCTTACAACAACCTAGACTTGAATGAAGCATGTGCAACCCACGAGATTTTTAGGTTCATGGCAAAGGTTTTAAACAACCAACAAACTCAAACTCAGGAAAATACTATGCTTGAGGCTAGGCAAAACAAACGAGCAAGAGTTTGGCAATTATTCATCCTTTAAACTTAGGATAACTAAAGCGTTCTTACCGCGCATATGGAAGGGAAATTTAAGCAGAAAAGATTTTTGTTATTTTTATGCTTTTCATTTTTATTAAAAGCAGTAATGATACAATTCATTTGGTGGAGATCCTCCCCCAAGCTAGCTCTTGGTTTAAGGTCCAATGAGCAGGACCCTCTCCATACCTGTTTAACTTGAGGTCCATTCATCCGTACCTGGAGAGGAGGTCGAGGATGGTGACGTCTTCTTCACTCGCCACACCTTCTTGTTCTTCCTTGATTTAGGTGGTGTGGGTGATGGATCGTCGGATTGGAGCCATGGTTCTTCCCATAACCCATTTCCTTCATGATCTTGATGAATCGGGTAGGTTTGTCCCTCTTTGGTTTGGAACCTGAACATCATATTCTTGCCCATGACGCATAAATGGATCTTCTCCGTCCCAACATCGTTCTTGGCTCTGACGTCTCTTAGGAAGGGTCGTCCGAGAATAAGTGATATCCCCAGATCCGCTTCCATGTCAAGGACTACAATGTCTGCGAGGATAAAGGAATCCTTGACTCGCACTAAGAGGTTCTTCACTATCCCTTCAGGATACAGGATCGTCGAATCAGCTAACTGCACACACATACAGGTCGGGGAAAGAGCCGGATAGCATAGATTTTTGAATGTTACCTTGGGCATGATGTTGACGCTTGTTCCAAGGTCGCAAAAGGCTTGCTCAATGTGGCAATCGTAGATCGAGCAATGGATTACTGGATACCCTGGATCTTCCATTCTTGGTGCTGCCAGTTTGCCCCTTCGGTTTCTTCTTGGGTGTGCGAGCTTTTCTGCATAGTTAGTCAAGAATGTACCACGTGATGGCTTACCCCATTGGTGGTCACTATGTTAACACTTTCCAGGGAGGCTTCAAGTGGCCCTGGAATTTTTCCTGTTTCAGTAGAAGGAACAACATCAACCAGCTGATCTAGTTGGGTTTCAAGCATCTTGTTGAAGCTCAACTTGTTCTTGATAGTAGAGGAGATGCCATCCATCTTTGCTTGAATAGTCTTCAGAGATTTGTCATTGGCGGCCAGCTTCTTTTGTAGTGATTCGTTGACTTTTGCTTGGCCGAGGACAAGATCCCTCAAGGAAGGTTGGTTAGGATTAAACGAATTTGAATTGCTATTACTTCCTTGGTAGTAGGGGTGCGATCGATTCCACCCCTGACTTGTTTGGGGACGGAACCCGTTGTTGTTGTTGTTCATGTACATGCCATCTTCATGGGTTTTGGGACAATTGTTACCCAAATGTTCGGTGTTCCCGCAGACCTCGCACGTCATGCGAGCGTCTAAGGCTTGGAGTGCTTGCGTAGGAGCCTTGTCTTGGGGACGTTCGTCTATCTTCTTGAGGAGGTCGAGCTTAGCGGCCAGCATGTCCGTCTCCTTGACGTTGTGCATGCCCCGCTAGCGTGGTTGGAGACATTCATCATTCCAACCTTGGTTGGACACCATCTTCTCGATCAAAATTTTGGCCCTATCACTGGTTAGCGAGAAGAAAGCACCACCTGCAGCAGCGTTGATGTGGTCGCGGGCCGTTGAAGTCAACCCGTTGTAGAAGTTCTGAAGAATAAGCCAATCGTCCATCCCGTGGTGAGGACACGCTAGGATGTACTCCTGAAGCCTCTCCTAAGCTTTAGAAATTGACTCATTGGATGCCTGTTGGACATTGGAGATTCTTCCTCGAAGGGCATTAGTTTTACCCATTGGGAAGAATTTAGCTAGGAATGCCTTGGTACATTTTTTCCAGGTGTCTACTGCACTTCTGTTGGCATAAAAAAACCACTGCTTTGCCTTCCCTAGAAGAGAAAACGAAAATAATCGGAGTCGGATTGCATCCTGAGTCACTCCCTTGATAACAAAAGTACTTCATAGTTCCTATAATTGTTAGAGATGTGCGCTGGCATCCTCATTGGCCTTTCCACAGAATGGGCTGGCCTACACCATCGTAATGGGACCCGTCTTGATCTCGAAATTTTCAATTCCAGTGTTAACAGATGGCCTGGCCTGGTCATCGTCAGCAGAGGAAGCAGAGAATTCGCGGAGTGTCTTCTGGGCCATGGTGTTGGAAGTTGATGGAGCAATAACGACTGGTTCGGCTGTCGAGAGTGAAATCTGAGGAGGTATGACACAGGGTTGAACTCTTCTCAAAAGTGACTTTGGATCCTGAGTGAAATTTTGCGGCAGATCGAAACCAGTCATACACTACCCTGTTTTCACATAAAAAAGAAAACAAAGCCAAGTTAGCCTATTTAAACAGTGAATACCAACTAAAAGATTAATCAACAACTTTATCTATTCTTTTAACCAGTGCCTTCCCCGGCAATGGCGCCAAAAATTCTAGTTGGCGTTTCTTAGCATCATCACCAGGATTGTTAATCCTCGACGATGGCACCTGAAACGCCTGTGGTATTTCTTACGTCACAGATAAATCCGCAAGCGCACAGAATACCGTTGTAGCATTTTACCCATGAGTAATCTCGGATGTTGTATTTATATTTCCATAGGGAAGGCAGCGGTTATAGAATAGGTAAGTTGATGATCAATTCTTGGTTGAATATTCAATTGCATAAATAGGGTTAAGATAATATATGGATAATGAGGTAGTGCGACACACAAGTTACTCAAGCTCAAACTCAAGAAAGGCTTAGGCTTGGAGAAAAGAAGAAGAAAGCTACTCGGAACTTATGTACTTCTATCTAGATATACAGCTCATACTATACACTCATACATATACACATGATTATCCTCAGCTCTAGGCTCCCAGGCACTACCGGGAGAACTGCACATGACTGGCAGAGGAGCCGCCAGCCAACTCGGCTACTTTATGGACCTCCTACACCCATTACCCGAACGGGGAGGGTTACGTTGGACGGACAAGGCTGTCGCTACCTGCCGCCTACCTCATCTAACCATGGATAGGACCTCATCCGACACCACTAATTAAACCAGACACCATGTCTACATTAATGAGCGATAGTCTAGTATCCCGCACGGTGCTCCGACCCTCCGGATGGATAGACATCATACTAGAGCAAACATAAGAATACTGGAACCGTTACCATGGCACTAGATTTACTCTTCTAATCATGCAAGGTATAAGATACAAGTATAAGCTAATCATAGCATACATGTCTGACACTGCATAATATAAACTATGCGAATATATAAATCTAGAAGAAACTCTATTAATGATATCCGATAATTTCGAAGGAGAGGAAGAGCAAACTCATACCGAATACTCCTAGGCAACCTCAGAAACCCGAAGAAGAGCTACTTCAGCCTAATCTCCACTAGCATATGGACTAAGCAAGAGAAACTTGAGGTGTATCTTCATTTGGAGCCCCTCCCCTCATATTTATAGCCTTGTCCCAGGGGTGCACGACTGGCAATTCAGCTCATTTCACCTGGAACCGACCTTGAGAAGCAATGGGGAGGCACCATGTGGAAGAGGTAAGTCGGTGGCAGTTGGGCTGGTTCGGCCGAACTGGCCGGGCCACTAGCCGACCTCAACCTTCTGTGAGAGGATGGCTGGTGGGCCCTGATGACTCCTATGCAAGGCTTGGCGCTGCCTGACTTGGTTGCTTGCTTTGGTGGGCCCTTTGATCCATGTGAGGCTAAACGATGCGTTCTGATTGGTCGATGACTTTTGCCTTGGATTCAAGGGTGTGTTTTCCCTCCATTTTCTGCTCAAATTCCTGCATAACACTTATTTCCAAGGGACATGTGGAAATGATATTATTCTAGATAAATATGCGTGTAAGAAATGATAGTTCTCCCAATTTTCTGATCAAGTTGATGGTCAAAATTGGTTTGTAACAAGCGTCAACAGGGAGTATAGTTCGTATCGGTCGCAAAAATAACTTACTCAAAAGCATAGGGACACATGATGTAATTTTTATGCTTCCATTTCCTAATGGCACATGATATATAGATTGCTACCATATTCTTTTGTTTATTGTGCGCTTCTCTTTTGATTAGATCTTTGGCCTCCTGAGTTGTTGCGGCTTCAAGTTTAAGCCTAACTTCTTCAGTAAGCCTAAAGCAGTGTTTAGTCTGGGCGATGATCTGAGGGTTGCAGTATGCAACCGAGTACCTGTTCGTCTTTCTTTCAACTTCAAGTTGCATTCTGCATCAGGACATTTTATGGAAGACACAAATCATTATTTTGGTTGTAAGATGAAAGGATTACAAGAACATATGGCGAAGTACTTACACGCACCTCATGGAAATAAATTGTATTTCGAGTCTTTTTTGATGGTACGGATTGTGCAAGTATGCAAAATCAATGACGATGGGACTTGCCATCATACCAAAGCATTTCCTTGGAACTTTCATCATGATCGCTCCAATACCCATCCTCTTTGCTCTCATGATCCAGGCATGAAATTTGCTCATTTCCCACCGTCCCTCAACTAGTTCCCACTATGAAGGAATGGCTTGCCAAGTTCATATTCGGCCGGACAGTCATATGTAGCCTAAAAATCTTATGACCTCTCTGAACTCTTTTCAACATTGCTAGAGGGCGACACGTTGTGGGCTGAATTCTTCTTCATTGCACCTAAGAATTTGTCAACTACTGCTGATGGCTCCTTTTGATATGTTGCAATCGTGCGGGGCACACATGTTGGTACACGCAGTTCTGCTGGTTTGGATGTACATGGTACTGGAGGTGACGGAGCTTTTTCTTACCTCTTGCGTGATGAACTTTTTGGCAGTAACAGTGATGAAGGTGGTGAATTATGAAACTCTAACGCCTCTTGCGCTAGTAGGCCATTAACCCAATCGTCGTCCACGGCTTCGTTTGCTTGTGGCTGCTCTTCCATCACTGGAGACAATGATTGGCTAGATTGATGGGTTTGCGGTGCAACAGTCAGGATGATATCTCGTTGATGCCACAGGATGAACTGGTTGACCGCACCTCCCAAAAGCTGAATCTCACCAGTGGGGATGTCCAACTCATCGTTCAAGTGATTATCGAGTACCGTTACCACTTGTATGTTAGCGTATTCGGGAGGAATTGGTGTACAATGAAACATGTGGCCCGATATTGCCATCCCAGTTGCAATATCACGAACCTTGTTACGGTTCCTCCCGTACGGCTCGACTAGCCTACAAGGTGTATCCACCTGGATGTTGTCAACGGGTACCTCTCCGTTGCTGTGGAGCCAACACTGCTCAGATTAGGTAATGTTCCTGACTCTGCTGCACGGGCTATGCTTTTGCTTTGTGTACTTTGCACTAATTCCATGAAAGACTGCACGACGATTTACTTAACCTTTACTTAACCTTTGCTTTCGTGAGAAGAGCCTGCTTTTAACGGCCACGCTTCTTGTAGCTTTCTATATCTTTGTCAAACCCTTCACCCAGCCAATTGTCGAAGACAACCCATGCACACGGCCAGTGTGCTCCGTTGTACCAATCGCCGTGGTAAGCTGGTCCTTCTCTAAATTAGGCTTGAAAAGACCAAGCTTTTGCAGCTCAGCGATTTGTTTAAGCCTGTTGAAAATCTCCTTGGTTGTTGGATTTGTGAATGTAACTCCCTCGGGTGTTACAACCGGTTGTTGAGCTAGGGCCCAGTTCCTGCTATGCTCATCCAAGCCCTCTAATGCGTCCGGTAAACCAAAAGCTTCCTTTCTTCTTCCTTCCTCCATTTAGGGATCTTTGGTGCGTATCCACCGGATCCCCGATGATGCGGATTCTTAGCATTTTCCAAAGCCTTCTCTACCATTTGTGCACTCAATGCTTTGGCTTCCGCACGGTTCTTCTACTCCACAAACTCCTTCCAAACATCGGCAGGAATCTCTTAAGCGCCCGCCAGCACAGATGCAGCCCTCACATAAAGCCTTTGACAACTTCAATATTTTCTAAGTCCCGGCATTTATTTTTCTCCATGATGCCGGCAGGTTGCTGGTTTTGCGCGCCAACGCCGCCGACATTATCACCGTCTTGCCTGCCACCGAACTCACTGCTAGCGCCGCTCCTTTTTCCTGTGCACACTGCTGCGCTTCCACCTCGCACGCGCTTGAGCCGCACCGCCGCCCACACGCCGCCACTGCCCACGTGCCGCCGCTGCCCATGAGCCCGCTAGCACATGCCCGCTGCTCGTCGGAAGACGCGCCCGATCATGCGCTGCCACACCGATCGCCGCGCATCGGAGGTGAACAGTCGACGCCGCCTCTTTGTCTTTTTTCTTTTTAGTAATTAGTTATAGAATGCATTTTTATTGATAATTACTTATATGTTGCAATTTAGTTAAAATAGACAAATTCCTATAATTCTTAAAGTTATTGTTACTTAGTTATATAGTGCAATTTTAGTTTGTCTTCATAAAGTCCTATAATTCCTAAAATTATTGGTCATTATTTATATAATGCAATTTTAGATTTCCTAAAATTTGCTTACATCTGTAAATTTAGGAAATGCCGAGACATCGCCAGACTCCGATTGTGAACCGTGGAGGCGGTGCTCCCAGTATGCTTCCTAGAGCCCGAGTGGTCACGCCGCCAGAACCGAACAATCCGGGTTTATGGGTCACCGAACCCGCCCAAATACCAAAGCTAGTTTATGAAGTTGGTTTGCGCCAGAACAAGGTATGCTAGATGACAATGTAGTTCATTACTGTAACATTTATGATTATCACTTAGTAATTATTCTAGATGCTATTTCACATTGTCCTATTGCAGTACCAGTGGTGAAGCTAGAGTAAATTGTGTGTGTGTGTGTGTGGGGGGGGGGGGGGGGGGGGTTGCATTTGCCTTGTGGGTGCATGTAGTTGAATCATGGGGTGCATATATTGTGAAAATTTTGACTTAGTCACTGTTTTTGCATTTTTCCTGTGGGTGCATGGCACCCCGAATTCATATATAGCTTCGCCCCTGTGCAGTACGTTGATGTTGTCCAATGGTTCAAGGAAGTTGTGTACTCAGTAAGTCGCTCTGTTCCTACATTAGTAAGTGTTGACGGCTCTTAAGTACAAAATCTATGACGTCAACTCCTAGATAAACACATAAAGAATGGACATCAATAGTAGTGGTAGAAGTTATTACTAACGAATACCACAAGTGTTAGTGAATCATTGATTTCGGGAAGCCTTATCTGGAATAAGAGGGAAACACGCAGAGAACATAGAAGAAATGCACAGAAGATCACATCATGCATCACACAAATAAAGAAGGGCTCACAAACAGGGCTTAACCGCCTTAACTTACCGCCAAACGCCCCAAACCATTATGAGGGCCCACCTAGCAGTCACCCAGCCAAAGGGCGGTGGAAGGGGGGTTGGCCGACCCACCACTGGCGCCTCTCGGGCCCAGCTTTGGCGGGAAGATCTCCCGCGCCCTCCTTAAGTTGGTTTCTAGAGTTTCCATGTATAACTCCGCCAGGAACTGCCCTTGGGATACTATATAAGGAGGAGGATGGCACCCCCTCATTGACACACCACCAATAGCTCCAACACCTTCACTTGAAGATGTAGTGCTCTACTCCATGGTGAAGCTCTACTTAGGCTAGTGCTTAGAATAGGGAGCGAGGGAGGGAGGGAGGGAGGGAGAAGGAGAGGGAGAGAGAGAGAGAGAGAGAGAGAGAGAGAGAGAGAGAGAGAAAGAGAGAGAGATAGAGAGAGAGAGGGAGGGAGTAGCTTGGAGGAGTGCTGAGTTCCTCGGCACTCTACGCAGGCCATGTACCTCTACGGATGCTAGCTTCCTCTAGTATGATTAAGTAAGTATTCGTGGTTCCTTCTTTGGTTTAGTGCTTATGTATAAGTGAGATCTGTTCTCTTAGTCGCGGGTTCGTCGCTCCGTATTAATATGGAGTGATGTAGTTTGCTATGGGTCGACAGACGTAGTTAGACTGTAGTAGTTATAAGTAGCATACACGTGGTGTCTAGGCTAAGTGTTGGCGCTAAAATCGGCCGGATAGGAATCGGCCGATGGGTCTTCAGCGTCGGACACACGACCCGGGAGAATCTGCTTAGCTCCTGTTCGGGTTATCGCCCTGGTGCGGTTCGCGCGGCGTGCCAGTCAATCTGACCTGTTGATTGACAAGGAAATAGAGTATTAAATTCCAGGCGCGTCGATCGGCTGGATTTCCGATCTTTCCTGAGGAGCGCGTTGGCGGCAAATCGGCCGATTTGCTGTAGAGATGATCGGCTATGGGTCAGCCGATAATCGCATAGTAATTGTAAAGAGAACTGCTAGAGCAATCTAAACAATCACTATAGAAGCAACACTTGAAATAGATCTAATCGGGTGTATGGCGATGAAACGAAGGAGAACAATGACGAAGCCGATTACTCTGATTTCAAGCTGGATAACTGGTGATAATACTAGAATAACAGGTAAAACTTGCAATTCTAGTAAATATCGATAACTTGTGAATAAATCCAAACGAAACCACAGCGATGCGCCCGTAGTTAAAGCTCGGATATTACTCGATAAGCGGAACCTACCAATTGGTCGGAGATCAGGTTGATGCAGCCCTGCCAATCCGTACGAACTCGTAGAAGAAGAAAATATTGGCGAAGTCGCCGACTTGAAAGTAAAGTACTGGTAAAAAGTAGAAGTGTTTTGTTGATTGATTTGATTATTTTTTCGCAAAGCCCTAGCGACTCCTATTTATACCCTGAAACTAGGACTCCTGGTCGATTACGACTTGTTCCAACCTTATTTAAAACAGGAAAACTACTATATCTATAATAACTTTAAAAAGGAAACGGACTCCCGCAGAATCTTTCGCCGCCGTTTCCTAATCCAGTCAGGACCTCTTCAATTGCTTTCCGGCCGTCTTAGCATACCTTGTTGACCAGCTTTTGACCAGGATCTTCTGGAATAATCCTATCCTGTCGGTATGGGCTGCGCCACCAATCGGCCGATTTTCAACTATTACCTCGATCGGCCGATTCCTTACTGTAGCTTTCAGATCTGCTTCATCGGCCAACCTTCTCCTCCTGACGCCGATTCAATACGTGTCAAAATCTGGTGTCAACACATGCCCCCCAGTTTTGGAGTAAAATATAACTTTTCCTTCGAAACTCTTTTCTTTAACCCTCTTCTCCGAAACGGGCGCAGTAAAAATCTCCTTCCGTTCCGCGGCACAATGATTGCAATTTCCTCGAACCGAGCGCGCGAAACGACCGCTCCCCTGGATCTCGTGTAGACGGTGCGGTAAAAATACCATCTTTGCCCTTGCCCCCTTTATCTTTCTTAAGTACTGGTTTTCTCCGCCTCTCCTCCTCCACGAATCCAGCATCCTTTCTGCCGCATTACTGTTCATCTTCCTCCAAGTTCTTTCGATCTCCAAGCGTTCCCCCCTCTCCGGCGACCTCATCCGTAGCCTGCCCCGACCCCCAATGGCGTCTCCGTCGGCGACCACCCCTTCTACAGAGGCTCCATCGGCTGCTCCTTTGGCGGCGGCGACCCAATCGGCGGCTTCTCCAGCAGTGTCGTCGGCGACGATGGCTTCCATTCCAGAGGTAAATACCCGAAATTTTTTTTCCTTTTTGCCTTGCTGCTTCAGTATTTTCCGATCCCTTTCTTAGTTTCTTCCTTTTTCTCCCTTTCTTTTTAGGCCCTTAGGCATAGGATCACCATTCCTCTCTCTGAGTCTTCTGACCTCATCTGTTTAGGCCCTATGGGGAATCCTGACCCAACGGATCTAATCAGTTTAGAAACTCACAGAATCCCCTTTAAGCAGTCACCCATGGATTTAGATCACTGGGTAGGCGTATTTAGATCCTGGCCGAACGAAACACCCGGGTGGAGAGAATGGTACCAGAGGGTAGCCGGGTCTTGGAAAGTCCAGTGGGAAGAACTTAAAATCGGCCAGTGCATAGATTTGTCCCTGTCTCAGATGGAAAAGAACGAACCTTTGGTTATGGCAGCCTCTTACTTCTGGTCCGATGCGCTTAACGCATTCCTTTTTGGACACGGACTCATGACCCCATCCTTGGCCGATGTCCTGCTGCTGACCGGCCTAGATGTTTCCTCCGCCGATACCCCCTTCAATTATCTTTTCAAGCCATCTCATCGGCTAGACACCAAAGGAATCGGCGGGTAGAAAGGATACATCAGCAAAAACATGAAGACAGGAACAGTCTCACAGAGGGAGCACACCGCCTTCTTGATGATGTGGCTGGAGAAGCACTTCTTCTGTGGCAGAGCGGTCGGTCCCTCTTCCAACACTCAAGCTCTGGCAGAGTCTCTTGCACAAGGATCGGCCGTCCCCCTCGGTAAACATTTGCTGGGATCGGCATACCATATGATGCATCAAATCGGCGCCAAGCTGTCGAAAGGAGAGCCGATAGGGAATCCAGGCGGTCCTTAGTGGTTCATCACCCTCTAGCTCAATCTACACATGAGCAAGGTCTCTCAGCAGAAGATAGAGACAAAGACTTTTCCCAACATTGAGTCAGAGGAGAATCCATCGGTCCGACGCCGCTGCAGATCTGTTGGAGAGGCGGCATCGGCCTTTCCTGGCTGCCAGTTCACCGCTACCCGCGTAGCTGAATATTTCAGATGCTTCTATAATGGACTTAGCGAGGAGATGATCATCTGGTACCCATATCAACTTGCGGAGCCGATTTTTGAATTGCCTTTATGCTTCGACTTCTCCACCCACACATTTGACAGAGAATTGATGGATGTTTTGATTAAGCCGGGAATTCTGCCGGCTAACTTCTTCTCAGGAAAGGACTCACCCACTTATGAGTTCTATTGCCCGTCGGCTGCAGCAAGGCAATTAGGTTTTGGCCAATTGCCGATTCGAGTTTATTTCGCCGGCCAAGCAAAATTCAGGGACGGATTAACCTCTAGTCTCGACTACAGCCGATTGTGCGATTTAGTACCTGACTCCAGCACCATTGACTTGAACGGCTGGTCAGTTGCCTCTTTCGCCACCCAACAGTACAAATTATGGTGGGCAGAATGGAAGCAACATCTTTTCTGTAAATCCCCATCAATTTAATGCAACATTCTGGACCCAGAGAACATCGACCCAAATGCTGCGGTATGTCCTTTTCTTCTTAGCCGATTTCAATGTTGCATTATCATCTCGCTGTTAACTTATATTTACCTCTTCAGTCTGAAAGCCATGCCCCCCCAGTGCGGAGTCGAAGCGGCCGGCCGATCGATAGCCATCATCAATACACAGTGTACCCACTCATCGGCTTCCATGCTCCATCTATCAGAGATATCTCCACCGGCCGATCAAGACGAGCGCCCAAAAGACCAACACCGAAGATATCCAGCCGTCGGATGCGGGCTCGCATTGAATCGGCCGATCAGACGACAATAGCATCGGCTGAAATCTCCCGTATCGGATCGGCTAGCCAGATGGCAGCAGCATCGGCCGAGACTCCCCGTGTTGGATCGGCCGATCAGGTGGAAATGATACTTGCCGAGACCTCAGGTCCTTCACCCTTACCAGCTGTCGAGACAGCCGATCCCCAAGTCACCGCCGAAGCCGGGGCCGCTGCAGCATCGCTCTTAGTAGAAGCTGTCCAGGTAACTTTATTTATCTCATGTATTCCCCAAATCTTCTGCTGACATCAATTTCATCCCTTTACCAGGCTGCACAAGTTGTCCCACCACAATCTCCACGACTGTCGGCCACGTCTCAAGTAGGGACTGAGACTACAACAGCTCCTGTTGCCGAGGTAGATGATCTCTTACTCTGCATCCTTAATATTCAGGAAACTTAACCAATTCTGATGCAGGTCGACTTGGGTACGCCGATTGTAACTCCACAGCAGGAATCGGCCGGAGAACCCGCAGAGGTATGGCAAATTCCTACTACCATCTTATTTCATTTTCCCATAGTATTCTCACGAGCATTTTATACCTTTCTCAGGAAGCTGGCCCAAGCGGAGCACCAATAATGATCGAATCTTCTTCTTCTGGTGAACCCAGTGCACCAATCCCTGAAACAAGGGAAATACTTCCGCCGGCGCAGGCAAGAGAGATTCGTTTCAAAGAGGTAACAATCTTACCACCATAATCGGCCGATTTCCTTTCACTACTTACTTATCCTTTGCTTCGTCCCCTTACAGGAGCAAGATTCTCCCAACAATAGTATCTTTTCTTTCGCTGTCTCCTTGGCCGATGAAGAAGAAACCGCCTCACACGCGGCTCCACCGAGCTCTGCCTCCGACGATGTCCGCTCTAAGCTCGAAAGCATCCGTACCCTCCTCCAAGGTGACATTGGCCGACTGGTGAAAGATGCATCGCCGATCCGACAACTTTTCAATGAGGTCGCAGATCACATCCCGGATGAAGTGTCGGAAGACTTGGGGTATGGCGCCTATATAGAGGGCATGCGGATTCCGGTCTCACGGGCGCTGCAACGTACAGCCGATCGCGCTCAGATGGCCTAAACTCAGGAGGAGGTTGACTCGTACAAGCACCAGGCCCAGGAAGTACATCAAAAAATCAACTTCCTCGAGAACTGCCGTCCGGACATCGTCGGCACAATAGATCGGCTGAAACGGAGGAGAGCAGAACTAGCCAAGGAGATGGAACAGATAACCAAAGAGATAGCCGCTGAGGAGAAAAAGCTCCAAGAACTCCCAACCATGATCAGCGAGCTGAAGCAAAAAAGACAACATCTGGCCCGTGAAACAATAAGACTCCATCGCCGCGTGTCAGAAGTGCCAGGATCGGCCGAAAGTGATCAGAGGATAGTAGAATCGGCCGATCAAATTAGACGACGAGCGATTGTAGCCATAGATACTTTCCTTGGGCTGTAAACAATATGTTAAACATTATTGTTCCCTTAATGTCACTGCGCCGATTTGGTTTTGAACTGCTTCATGTAATCCGTAATCTCCACTTAACGATGAATCCCAATACTTCTTTCACCAGATGGGTAGCCAGAAAACCGATGAGAAATCGGTCATGTTAACTTGACATATTTTCTTTTTGTACCCAGAATCCAAATCGGCACCAACGTACGTCAGCCTTGATTTGCTGCTATCTCTCAAATCTCCCATCTCTAATGAATCGGCCGACGTGAATCCATGTCCCAGCTTCTCATCCTTTCGAACGAGCTGAATCCTCAGAGCCGACTGCTTGGATCGGCTGTAGACCGAAATCGGACACTTTCAGGAAGTCAGTGTCCCATGTCCTGCCAGATATACACTTGACGTGTTCGCAGCTCCACTGTTGTGTGTCGGCCGCCGCAACGCTGTAGACGGAATCGGCAGCGACTATCTCTGTACTGTCGCCGACCCATTGCACAAGGCATTGATGCATAGTAGATGGGACACAACAGTTTGCATGTATCCAGTCGCGACCAAGCAGCATATTATAGGACCCTTTGCCATTAATGACGAAGAAAGTAGTGGGGAGGGTCTTACTGCCGATGGTGAGGTCGACGCAGAATGCTCCGCGGGCGGGTGATACGTTGCCTTCGAAATCTTTCAGCATCATGTCCGTCTTGGTGAGGTCGTCATCGCCCTTGCCCAGCTTGCGGAACATGGCATACGACATGATGTTGACTGCCGCGCCTCCATCTACCAGTAATTTGGTGACGGGTTTTCCGTTGACATACCCTTTGAGAAACAGCGCCTTAAGATGCTGTCGTTTTTCCTCTTCTGGTTTCTCAAACGTAGCCGTCATCGGCTCTAATACCAGTTGTGCCATTTGCTCTTCCTCTGTTTTTGTCACTTTGTCCCGATCGCTTGGCGCCATGAACTCCATCGGCAGTATGAAAACCATATCAATCTCGGCTGCCGATTCTTGGTTATCCGTTTCTTGATCGCTTTTCTTTGGGCGCCAAATTCGAGATTTCACGTTCCTTCTCTCTGGCACCTGTCTCCGTTCTTCTTCTTGATGCTCCCACTGGCGTAGGCGTTGGATCCTTCGCTTTTGGGATCTGGATAGGCCGTCAGGACTCCACCTGGGATTCACTGGTTTGGCCGATGGTTTGGCGTGTTCCCAATCTGGTTCCCTTCCTAGGGGATCTTCGTCTGACACCCTATCATCAGCCATCTCTTCCAGCCGATCGTGCGCGCTGATCCTGCCCCCCAGTCCATCTTGCTGGCCGATCTTGCTTTTTGACCTGTTGCACTGGTCAACTCTGCCCCCCAGCCGATCATGCACAGAAACGCGCCGTTCTTCGCGCCGATTTCTGTTGATCGGCTCTGATCCTCTGTCCCTAGAGTGTGGCTTCGGGCGATCGTTGCGGTTTGATCCGTTGCACTCCGGACAGTTATCGGCAGATGGCAATCTGATATCGTTCTCCCAGCAGTGGATGAAGAATGGACATTGCCAGTGATCTTCACGCCGGCGTGTCATCTCTTTCTGGTGTTGTGTTTGTTCTAGCTGCCGCCGATATTTACTTAGTAGAAATCGGGAGGTGACAGGCCTGTGTGGTCGTTCTGGCCCTCGCCTGTTCCTTCTGATTTCTTCCGCCGTGATCTGCCTCCTGGAGTCAACAGCGCCGCCTCTTCTTGCCGATTCTGACGTCAGCACCTTGGTTTGACTTGATTCTTCTCCAGCGTTGACCGTGTTGGCCGGGAAGGGATGCTGATCTATCTTCATCGGCATTGCCGATTTGGTTGGAGTCTCAAATCTGAGCCGCCCCTGTTCAATGGCCGATTGTATCTGCTGACGGAAGACTTTACATTCATTGGTGTCATGAGAGGTAGCGTTGTGCCACTTGCAGTACTTCATCTTCTTAAGTTGATCGGCCGTGGGGATGGTGTGATGTTGCGACAGCTTAATCTGTCCCTCCTGAAGCAGTAGATCAAAAATTTTATCGGCCTTTGACGTGTCAAAGCCGAATGTCTCTGGCTCCTTCTTGCCAAAGGGGCAGGATATCGGTTTTTTCCCTTTTACCCATTCTGCCAGGCCGATTTCTTCCTCTGCGTCAGATTCAGATCCCTCCAAATATGCCACCTTCTTTTGGAAATTCCTCCGCTGTTCGAATGGTCGGACCTCCTGCCCTGATAATCGGTGGATGATCTGACTCAGGCTCTCAAACTCTTGGGCAGCATATCTCTCTCTGATTTGCGGTAAGAGGCCTTGGAAAGCGATATCGGCCAACTGTGCATCGGTCAGGGCCAGACTGTAGCACTTGTTCTTGATCTCTCTGAACCTCTGTATGTACCCTGTCACCGGTTCATCGCTCCTCTGCCTGAGGCTGGTTAAATCCGAAATCTTCATCTCGTGTACTCCTGCATAGAAGTACTTGTGGAATTGTTTCTCCAGATCGGCCCACGTGACGATAGAATTTGGCGGTAAAGTGGTGAACCACTGGAAGGCCGATCCGGATAGAGATGATGAAAATAACCGTACCCTCAGAGCGTCTTGCGTGGCAGCTTCTCCGCACTGGATTATGAATCTGTTGATATGCTCCACAGTGGATGTGTCATCCGTCCCTGAGAACTTGGTGAAATCAGGAACCTTGTAACGGTGCGGGAACGGCAACGAGTCATAGGCCGATGGATACGGCGTTTTATAAGTATAAGTTTGAACTTTCGGCTTCAGTCCAAACTGATCTTGGATCACTTCTGCTATTTTTGCCGTCCAGTCCGCCTGCTGCTGATGAACAGTTGTTCGCGGCGCGGGCACGTGTTGAAGGGCTGGTTCGGCCAGGTGATGAATCAGCGAAGTTTGCTGAGCGGCCGATAACTGCTGGCGAAACGTGTCCGCAACCCCTTCGCACGTCGTTGCTGGCACCGTGCCTCTGAACGCTTCCACAGTGCTTGCCCCCCTGCCGATTTCTGGTAAAATCGGCTGGTACCGGGAGACCATCGGCCGGGCGTCGATTGGTCCGGCACCTGGAACGGATAAGTGCCATGCCCGTTCGCTGCCTCGGAAAAATACGTCATGGCTGATTCCCCCCAAGGCACTGAGCTCGTAGGCAGTGTTTGCACAGAAGCCATTTGAACGGGTTGAAGCGGCGCTCGCGATGGGAGATAAGGTGCACCGCTGTATCTTGGAGACCCCGGAAGTGGTGGAGAGCTGTATCCCTCGCGCTGAGTCAATATCGGCTGAGAAGCCGATTGGGATGTGTACGGTAAGCTTCTGGCCGGCAGAGTAGTTGGAGGGGCATATGCCGGTCCCCGATAACCTTGAACGGCTCCGCTGGCCAGAGAGTTGACGACGGCGTTGTACACCGTGTTGCTCATCACCGAGGATTGGTCAATGAACGCTTGATACACGGACTGTTGAATCATCTCTGACATCTTGCCCGAGTCTTCAGCAATGGTGATGTGGCGAGGCGCTGGGATAGGAGCCTTCTTGACTGCTTCCCCGCTTCTGGTACGACTGAACGACTGGAGGTACATCTTCTTGTAATCTTCCAGATGTTTGGCCAATTCCTCCCTCTGGTCGTCCTTGAGATCAGCTTCTGTGACCCCAATGATGTTGCTGTCAGAGATTTCCGCGTTGTTCGACATATCAGGTCTTGGATTGTCCCACCGGGCGTGCCAAAAGTGTGTTGGCGCTAAAATCGGCCGGATAGGAATCGGCCGATGGGTCTTCAGCGTCGGACACACGACCCGGGAGAATCTGCTTAGCTCCTGTTCGGGTTATCGCCCCGGTGCGGTTCGCACGGCGTGCCAGTCAATCTGACCTGTTGATTGACAAGGAAATAGAGTATTAAATTCCAGGCGCGTCGATCGGCTGGATTTCCGATCTGTCCTGAGGAGCGCGTCGGTGGCAAATCGGCCGATTTGCTGTAGAGATGATCGGCTATGGGTCAGCCGATAATCGTATAGTAATTGTAAAGAGAACTGCTAGAGCAATCTAAACAATCACTATAGAAGCAACACTTGAAATAGATCTAATCGGGTGTATGGCGATGAAACGAAGGAGAACAATGACGAAGCCGATTACTCTGATTTCAAGCTGGATAACTGGTGATAATACTAGAATAACAGGTAAAACTTGCAATTCTAGTAAATATCGATAACTTGTGAATAAATCCAAACGAAACCACAGCGATGCGCCCGTAGTTAAAGCTCGGATATTACTCGATAAGCGGAACCTACCAATTGGCCGGAGATCAGGTTGATGCAGCCCTGCCAATCCGTACGAACTCGTAGAAGAAGAAAATATTGGCGAAGTCGCCGACTTGAAAGTAAAGTACTGGTAAAAAGTAGAAGTGTTTTGTTGATTGATTTGATTATTTTTTCGCAAAGCCCTAGCGACTCCTATTTATACCCTGAAACTAGGACTCCTGGTCGATTACGACTTGTTCCAACCTTATTTAAAACAGGAAAACTACTATATCTATAATAACTTTAAAAAGGAAACGGACTCCCGCAGAATCTTTCGCCGCCGTTTCCTAATCCAGTCAGGACCTCTTCAATTGCTTTCCGGCCGTCTTAGCATACCTTGTTGACCAGCTTTTGACCAGGATCTTCTGGAATAATCCTATCCTGTCGGTATGGGCTGCGCCACCAATCGGCCGATTTTCAACTGTTACCTCGATCGGCCGATTCCTTACTGTAGCTTTCAGATCTGCTTCATCGGCCAACCTTCTCCTCCTGACGCCGATTCAATACGTGTCAAAATCTGGAGTCAACACTAAGGATTATCCTTTGTTTGCCTTATATCCCACGGGTTGGTAGAGGTAGGCCGCAGGTCGTGACATCACTATTGGTCCTTTTTAATCCTCCATGTTCGGATATTGCGTAGAGTTGTTGGTCAGAGTCACCTGGCAAACCAGGAGTAAGTCGGTGCCCAAAGCGAGTTTTGCCTGAGAGATCGACCTTTAACTTATCTAAGTTCTATCCCTAGGAATCCTCTCTACCATTCGCCTACCTTATCTGGTTGGTTGTCCTTGGATACTAGAGTCGTAAGTATACACACACATTCCTCTCTGGATTCGATTACTCTTGGAGTACTTTGAGGTGAAAGCTACAACAGTATCCGTGCGCTTGCAGATTTATTCGTAGTCGTTAAAATACCCAACAAGCTTTCTGGCACCATTGCCGGGGAATGATTGCAGTTTATCTACGAACCTAGAGGTCCTCATATCTTTTACTTTTCTTTATCTCTACCTTTACCCCCCGCTATCCAAGGAAGGTTATCCTTGTACACACCTTTCGACCCTCCAGGGTGAGTCTTCAAAGCCATCCTTTCTGGAACCCAATTCCTCATCTGGCTACGAGAATAATCCCTCACTCATGGAACTAGTTTAGGAAAATTCCTTCTCAGGGTTGACTATGAGAACGCCTACCACAACCTGCGACAGTACCTTCGCTTAGAAGAGAGTGTGACTGATAATTGGGAAAAGTTGAGGGCTGGATTTTGCTTCTCCCTCTTTCCTCTATCCTGCATCACTTCTTTGCGAGTTAAGGTCCTCTGCTTCAAGCAGCAAGAGGAGGAATCGCTAGGCACAGCATGGGACCGTTTCTCTACTCTTAATCCGATTTGCCCAGCCCTATCCATACCCGAGCACATGTTGTTCCAACACTCTTGGTTTGGACTTTCCGAGGATGCTGGCCTACAGCTTGACGCCCTCTCCGAAGGCTCATTTTTGCTTAAGGATCCGACTGAAGGGAAGGAAATTTTGGATCATATCCGAGAAACTACTCCCCCAATCGATATGCATAACGATGCCCCATTAGGAGGAGAGTGCATTGAGCGACTGAGGACTATCACAGCAGAATTCGAGCTTTCATCTCGATTATATCTAAAATTTTGCTGAAGGTACCTCTCCTGAACATTAGGAATCTTGGGGAAAGAGCACTTTGTGCGAACCCTACCCCCAGATTGCCTTATGGTGCATTCTCTGAATTTTCCTCGAGACGGTTGAGGAAGGAGTGGTTGGAAGAAGAAGATTATTCTTAATGACTTGTCTATTTTGACCACAACTTCCTGGAAGAGGTACCGTTGGAAGCCCATTGTGTTCCCGTGTCAAGGTAGCATCCGAGCTGTTTCGTATGCACCAAAGAATATGCCTCGACATTGACCACCGTAACATAGTCTGTAGGACTCATCTTTTTGGTGAAGGGATCATAGGGGCCATGCTGATCGAATTGAATGAACCAAACTCGTATTCTCATCCTCGATTATCGATTGATGCCAATCAAATCAAGTGATTGAAAACTCATATCTCTTTCCTTGATTTTGATTGATGCCCAATAGAAGTTATGTTCACCCTTCCTATCAAATGAACTTCTATTAGAAGCTTAGGTTGGATTGCCTTGCCACCATGATCACCTTTGGAACGCAAAGCTCTTCTACTTAAAGAGAGGATGAGTCTATAGAAACTGATTTGCCTCGTGACCCGAATTCATAATCGTTCCTATGGCCCACAGAGTTACACATCCTCTTTCACTATGGGGCCATGAACGTTCTTGAGTTGCTCTATCCGGAGACCAAACCACCCACTCCATGAGCATGAAGTTTCGTTCCGATTCATCACAAAGGTCATGCTCATCCTTGATATATCTCTTGTCCGTTGTGCCAAAGCACTACGAGTCGTACGATCATCTTACGGTTTCCCTTCTTTCGATGCCCATTAGATGGTTGTAGTTTGGTTCTGCTTTATCATAATATCTATGCAGGGCTCGTAGTTGTATTTGTGCACTAACCTTGCAGCCAAGACTTTATTGATCCATTCATAATGGTGCAGCAAGGTGGACGTACATGTGGTTGAGTAAGGGATTATCATGAGATACCCAAGAACATAAGCTTCCTTGATTTTAACGACCTAACTTTATAAAAGGAAAGTTTGTCCTTCGGGTATTCACGGGGCACTAACCTTCCAGATTATGAGAGGCTACGTCAAGAACAAGGAGTTGTAAGGAAGGAAGTGCATTGAGAGGGCGATATCACCACCGCAGGTACAATGAACATCATCACACATCATCAAGGGGCAATCATACCCCACGATGGCTAAGGTATGTCATTAAGGTAAGTCCACCACCATGATCTTTATATAAACATACATTGGCTTAGATAAAAGTGAAATTAAGCGAAGGTCAATGTCATTGACCCTAGCTCTATACTAGCTTTTTCTAAAGTCTCATCACATATAGTGGTTGGCCCACACTCTCTATGCTTTCCTCTCTGCTGCACGCACACACTCGAGCAACGGAGGCCCTATGGAGCCCAGAAGGGTTCAGCCGAACCCCTGATTTGGCCAAACCAGTCTGAGCGCCACCTCCTCCCGATCTTCGTGCAGATGCTTCTTCAATGTTCATCGACCCATCCCTCATCATCCCGTTGGGTTTGAACGCCAGAGGAGAGGAGTTTTTCTTTAAAAATCCCATGCCCCTCCTCTCCTTCTTCACTTCTCTCTCACTCAAACCCACCAAGATCCACACCAAAAATCCCTGCCCACCTCCATAGCTGGCAAAGGCCTCACTCCCTTCATCAAGCCAGGCTTGTCCTTTGATCTCGATGGGGAAATCACTCCGGCAAATGTCATCATCCCCGTCAGTGATCTGTCGACGGAGAAAATCTGGGCAATCGATGTTGAGCCTTTGGCTGTCTGACCGCCTGAGTGACCAACAACGGGCAACATTTGCCCAAGGGAGTTGGCGAGAGCTCAGCCGCCTCACGGGATTGACATCCTAGGTCCATCTAAGATCGGAGGAGGCAACAGGACTGGTTCAGTGTCCTACTCGCCGGAGACACCGCTTTAAGGTGTTTCGGTGCGAACCCCAAACGGCGGATGCAGGAAGGGAATCAAGCCCACTCTCACATTGATGGAAACAGAACTGGCAGGGTGCGTCTCTAGGAGGCAGCAAGGCTAGGAGGCATCTTTCACCACCGCAATCAGAAGGCCGTGGGGCCAATTCCAGGATGACGTTAAGAAATCTCCAAAGGCCCCCTCGGTTAAGCAGCTAACCTCCATGATCTTAAATTTATGCTTACAAAATAGGAGGCTTAGTGATGCGCTAGCGGATCGGAAGTTAGAAACAAAAAAACTTAAGGACGACTTCTATACCCTCCGTCGTGGCATGTGCGCTAAGATAAAGCACTTGTACAAGGCCATGGGGCACGAAGATCTCTACGATACAACTTAAAAGATGTGCCCCTTGTATCCTTTCCCTTTAGGCGCTTTTAGAATAGGTTTATTTCCATTCAATTTATTTCCAATCATGTTGCATGCGCCTCCTTTTTTATTTTAACAAAATTTGACTCATCGATCATCCAACCCGGTAGAATCCTTGTATCACTTACTTGTCTTTTGGAAGAAGCACCTAGGTACAAAATAAGTGTGGGGGAGACTCATGGACTCTCCAGCGCTGACACGATGCACCAACACTCACAAGCAAAGCACACCACGCTGCACCAACACGTACGTGTTAGGTGAGCCAGAGCTGGGCCCACAGGGGTTTGGCCAAACCCAAGATTCGATCGACCCAAGAGGTGGCCCACTCAGGCCCATCTTCATCCACCACGTCGGTTTGTGTCTCTAATCTCCCTAATTTATGAGTTTTGATGAATTTTAAATCTGATCCTTTAAATCAACCTCAAATAAAATGAATCAACATGCTCCACCTTCTCTACATACTTTCTATGGTTGGCTTGCATATGTTCTATTCCATGCTTATCATATTGATGCTTGTGAACAAATATCTTTAGGACAACATGCTCATCTAAGTAGTTGATGTGTGTGATATGGTTCGATGATCTGATCTTCATCTTAATGCTTAAGTGCTTGGGAAGATTTATTTGAAAAACTTAAAAAGCCTTTGCAAGCTCCTACCAAAGCCATATGATGAGTTATCGTGAAAACCTTATGCATATGCTGCTTGCCTTTGCATTGAGCTTTGTCAAATTGTTGTGACTCTTGGAAGACTTCTTTTCATGCTTTTTTTTAGGGCAAAACTGTGGGGGAGTTCCCCATAGCAAAAAATATATTAAATAAAGAAAGAGACAAAGAAGTTAAGACTTACAGGAAGAAAAACAGAAGAAGAGGGTGGGAGGAGGGAGAGAGACAGCCTTGGGGGGAGGTGGATAGAAAAAGAAAGCTACTGTAAGAGCTACTGATTTACAAGCAAGAATCTAGCCATTGTGTGAATAGAAATCTACGGTCTTCTCGGTAGCGGAGGAGCTGGAGAAGAACTTGGTCTCTGAACCTCACGGCCCAATGTTGAACACTGGGATGGGCCCCATCAAAAATGACAGCATTTCGCATCTTCCATATCTTCCAAGCAGCCATGATGAAAGTGTCCATGAAGAAGATCTGAGCCGACACATTTCTTGCATCTCTAATCCTGGTATGGACGTCCAAAGACATGTCCCAATGAATATGCAACCTGTTCCAACAATCTTTAGCAAACTGACAGGTCAAGTACAAATGATCTCTGTCCTCTTCAGATCCAACATTGCATAGGACACAACTGAGCCCTGATTGCACATTGAAGTGTCGTCTTCGCATGATATCCCTTGTATTTAAACGATCTACTATCAGCAGCCATGCAAAGAATTTTAATCTAGGTGTGCACTTTGTTCTCCATAACCAAGTGAAAGTCGGCTCTGCCTGGAGACCCGAGAGGACACATATGTAAAGCATACTGGATGTAAAAATAGCATTCCCCCAGATGAAAGTCCATCGATTTCTAGAGTCAGTTCTGTAGGGAATGTCCTGTAAATATAGCTGTAGCTGCTGCATTTCTGAAAAGGCTTCATGAGAAAGGGAGAGTGAAAATAAGCTTATAGGTCAGGGGCAAGCATCACATCCTTCACTGAGACTTGTGCATTTGTTGCAAAGGAAAATAACCTTGGGAATGAGTCAGCCAGCAGAAGTGAACCCAAAGATCCTCCCAAAATAAAACAGTAGTGCCGTCACCTAAGTCACACTTGGCAACCCCCCTATAAAGTACATTCAGCCTGAGAACATCCTTCCACCAGAAAGAACCTATTTCTCTTGCACCATGTGGAACCTTTTCAGAATAGTAGGATGTCCAAATAAGATTAACCCGAGGAATGTCTAGCTTTGCATAAAATTTGTGCAGGTGTATGAGCAACAAAGCATCATTCTGTAATCTAAGGTTCAGGACTCCCAGGCCTTCTTTCTCCTTAGGTAGTGTGACCATGGCCCAAGCTGCCAGATTACCTCCTTTCTTAGTGAGATCGTGTCCTCGCCAAAGGCATTGTTTCCGGGCCCGATCAATGTTCTCTATGACACCTTTGTGTAGCTTGAGGGAGCACATAGCATATTATAGGCAGGAAGGGGTTATCACTGAGTTAACTAATTGCAGTCTTCCCGAATAGGACAGCAGAGATGAGCAAGCCGTTAAACGTCGTTCGATTCTGTCCATTATAGGAGAGAGGTCTTCTACGAGGTTTCGTTGTGCCCATTGGTAAGCCAAGGCAGGTAAAGGGCATGGAACCTATTTGACAACGAAAGACTTCAGCTAGCCCTGAGAGATTGTTGTCAGCCACATTGATTGGGATCATCATAGATTTACTATAGTTCACTGTTGATTCTGGGAAAACATGTAGGATTTCCTTGAGGTTCTGTAACTGTGGTACGTCTGCCTGCAAGATCAGAATGGTGTCGTCTGCATATTGGACAATAGGGAAGTCAGGATGTCCTTTAGGCAGAGGTTCCTTCAGTGATCCTTCATGGTATTTCCTGTTGATAACCACCTGAAGGAGTTCTGCAGGCAAGACAAATAAGAGAGGTGACAATGGATCCCCTTGGCGTACTCCTCTTTTGAACTTGAACTGTTTCCCTGGAACACCATTAAGCAGTACTGATGACTGTCCAGAAGAGAAGAGCATATTGATCCATTGGAGCCACTTGCTTGGAAAGCCCATATGCTTCATAATTTCTAGCATTGCAGTATGTTCAACTGTGTCAAAAGCTTTAGCAAAGTCGAGCTTCAGGATAATTATTTCTTTTTTTGACTGGTGGCACTGATGGATGTATTCAAAGCACCAAGCAAGACAGTCTTGGATGGATCTAGACCATAGAAAGCCATATTGATTTGCATGCAGCAACTTTAGGATGACCAACTGCAATCTTTCAGCCAGAATTTTGGAGAGGATTTTGATACTATAGTTTAACAGAGATATTGGGCGAAAATCATTAATGGTTTCTGGGTTGTTCACTTTGGGGACCAGGGTTATGAAAGAGGTGTTTATGGCCTCAAGATCAATGTCTCCAGCAAAAAATCCTTCACAGAGTTTATAGAAATCTTCCTTAATGATGCCCCAGCATTTCTTCATAAACATACCATTGAAACCATCTGGCCCGGGAGCTTTGTCTGATGGCATAAGCTTAACAACCCTGTCAATTTCGTCCCTTGTGAAAGGCTGGGTAAGACATCTCAGATCAATATCTAAGTGCAAAAGAACATCCAAGTTGAAAAGCATTGTGGGGTTAGCAGAGACTCCCATCCTTTGCCTGAAAGAGGTCCAGATTAAACCAACTTTTCCTTCATGATCAGAGATTTCTCGATCAGAGTCATCTCTCAGTTGTGTGATTAAGTTTTTTCTATAGGATACTGTTGCCATGGCATGAAAGAATTTAGTGCATTCATCACCAAATTTGATTTTATTTGCTGTGTACCTTTTCCTCCAGTAGATGTTCTTGAATCTCGACAAACTAAGTAGGTGATCCTTTATGATTTCTCTGAAATTCCACTCTAGATCATAAAGAGGTCGACAATCCTCCAGACTGTCAAAGAAGAAAATCACTTTGTTACATTTGTCAAACAGATTTTGCAGGTTGGAGAATTTCTTGCTCCAACTTTTAAGAGCCTGCCTAAGCTGCTTGAATTTGGCTGCCAAGATCGATGGGAGGCCCTGCTTATGTCTTGGTCCTGGGTCCAAGAAGTTTGGACAACTTCTGAGAAACCTTGAATCTCAGGTCAGTAATTCTCAAACCTAAAGATATTGGACTTTGGGATGCTTATATACACATTGTCACCTTGCACAGGATATGATCTGAGATAGGTTTCGAAAGGGGCAGGACCAGAGAGTTTGGATACTTATTTGTCCAGTGCACTGAAGTGAGGAACCAATCCAATTGCTCTAATAAGGGATCATGATGCATATTACTCCAAGTGAATGCTCTGCCTTTGATTGGTAACTCCACCAAGCCAAGTTGACCAATGATGTCATTGAAAATGAAAGTGTCGTTTAAATTCCCACCAGGCTTATTTCGGTCCTCTAGAGATCTGTAGAAATTGAAATCTCCTAGAAAAAGGTAACTACCAAGGGGTTGAATATGCTGATCTTTGAGCCAATGCACGACATAGGAATCTGGCTGGTTCTAAACAAGGACCATAGACCACTGTAAGCTTCCAGGAATCCAGATTGTGGCATGAAGTGAACAACAAAGTGATAGCAAAGCTTTGCTTCTTGTCGGTGTTTCAAACCGCCGACTAGTAAATTTTTTGAACCGCCGACTAGTAAATTTTGTGATTGCGCATCTGACCCGGATGGCGAGTAAGAAAGACACGAGGGTTTATATTGGTTCGGGCAGAATGCCCCTACGTCCAGTTCGAGCCACTTGTGCTCTTGCACTAGGTTTGCAGCAGGGGTTACAAACGGACAAGAGAGGGATAGGGCTCCCAAGTCTCTGGTGGAGTGTGCGTGTGCGAGTGCGAGTCCGAATGTTCGGTCCTCCCCGGCGGGGGGTCTTCCTTCCCCTTTTATAAGTCAAAGGGAAGGGAGTCGTTACACACACACAGAGAGAGAGAGAGAGAGATCGCCGGGACCGTGTTGCTTCTCCCCTTTGTGTGGGCCCCAATGGCCCTGTGGATGACGATGGAGGCGCTCCCATACCGTGCCCTGGTGCGACGTGCGCCATCCGTCCCAACGGGACGGGCGGCGCGGGTCCGTCTGGCCGCAGGACGGGCGACGTGCGCCCCGCCGAGATGGGCGGCGCGAGCCCCCAGCGCGTTTTATGGCTTGACCCCCAGCCTGGTGGATGTTTGGGGCGTGCTGTAGTTGCCTGTCTCTTTTCTGGGGGTCAAGTCGTCGCACGTCCTTACCTACCGTTACGCTAGAGATATGTCCCTCGGCATGCCTTGTCGCTTCGTGGGGTCCCTAGGGGCCCCACAGCCTACGGCGGACGTGCCCGACCCCTTTCCCTTGGGGTTGGGCGAGACAGACGCGGCCGACCCATCATCGTTGGGGTCGGGCGAGGCGGACGTGCCCGATCCCTTACCCTTAGGGTCGGACATGGCGGCCGTGTCCTCCTCCAGTGCTTCGTGTCGGGCTGTCGATGCTCCTTCTCCTGGTGGGCCGTTCCGCGGTCGTTCCGCGGTCATTTGACGGCTCAGCTGGCCCAAGCCGAATACTCTGAGGGAGCTAATCCGTGATCAGCCTCTCTAAGGAGCGCTCTTTGCAGGGTGCATGACACTTGCCCTCGATAGTAGCCCCCGAGCCCCTGCACGGCTTGGAGAGCTGTGCTGGGGTTTCGCTTTACCCGGGCAGCGAGTCCCGTGCCAGTCCGAACGCGTTCCCGGTTTGGCGTTTAGGTTGATGTGACTCGGAGGCGACTCGTCTTTGTCAGGCTCATGTGGGTGCGCGCTAGCGCACCCACTGGGTGTAGCCCCCGAGCCTCTGGGTGAAACATAGATTCGCGCAGAGGGTTCTGCTTGCGTGCTCGCCTTCATGCCCTGGTTGATGTGACCGCTCAGGGCTTCTCCCTCCTCCTGTCTCATGTGGGTGCGCGTGAGCGTACCAGTGGGTGTAGCCCCCGAGCCTCTGCGTGAATCGGAGATTCGTACAAACGGTCAGCTAGCGTATCAGGGAGGTACCCCGCGGCGACGCCCTGGCTCAGGTGCCCTCCCGTCGGGTCTCGTCTCTAACGCCCGCTGACTGTGGCAACCTAAGGCATTACCCTGCACGGACGGCCCATGGCTAGTTATTTTCTTCGCTCGAAGTGTAGGTTGTTTTGGTAGATCTAGATTTCATGGTTTTCGATATGCACCCGGAGTGCACCATGTAATCGTTCTCCCTGACTTTGGAATAAAAGAAAGATGTTCTTATGTTTGGCTTTGCACCCCGTGGGAGCCCCTGAGGCGACGAAGGGTTGGACGCCGTCCTGGGTTTTTTCCTTCTCGGGAGGGACCCGAAGGATAGGATTTTCCTTTCGGCTCCTACCGCCACCTCGTATGCGATCGTGAGTTCGGTCTCCTCGCGAGTCCGACCCCCGAGCCCCCGCGCATTAGTGGGAGACCGGTCGGGTGGTTGCCTCATCTTATGTCCGTCTCCCTTCAAGCGTCCTTGTTGTTAGGACGGAAAGGCTGAGTTGTGCTGCGTTTTTCCTTGTGGGTCGAAACACGGTGCTCGGTGAGCTATTAACGGGTTAATCCGAGTGGGGCCCCGGCTTCCGTTCAAGGGGATTCGGCTTGGGTCAGCTGGTGACCGACTCCAAATTCTTGACGGCCAATCCATATAGTTATCAGGTCCGTTCGACCGGTCCCGACAGCTCGTTGCCTTTCTTTGGAGAAAAACCACAGATCGTGTCCTAGTCAAGACTTGGACGCGGGTCATGATGCCCGTGATGCTTGCGCGCCCAGGTGCTGGCTGCTAGCGGGCCCATCCATCCTCGCCCCTTACTCTAGTGGTGCCCTGGGGCGGTTGTGAACTAGTTCGTGGGCCAACCTTCGAACCCTAGGACTTTATTGGGCCATCAGGGCATTTTCAGCCCGTATCCCTTCTCGCCTTTGTGGGCCTTTGGCCCCTTTATTGTCGGGCGTGTTCTCCGAGGAGTCGGGCCCGGGCGCGGCGTGCGCACTCCTTCTGATGGGACGGGGCAAAACGACACGGCGGATGTGGTCATTATGGCAGTCGTGGGGGTCGAGGCATCGGTTCGCCTTCCGCTTTCGTCGCCTATAACTGGGGCTCTCGGCCCCTCCGCCGCCTCCACGCTCCTTCATCTTCTTGCCTTCTTCATCTCCTCAATGCCATCTCGACAAGCCGCCCCCTCCTCTGCGCCCCTTTTCCTGCGAGAGCTCCCGACCCCAATCCACCGCCCAGCAATGGTGTTTTGGTACCGCTCGGAGGTGAGCTGGTTACGCCTGGATGGCCTCGTCAAGCGCGGGCTTCTTTGCCCGTGAAGTGCTATGGAGGAGTGGCTCTTACCCAGCCGCGAGGAGCTGCCTGCGCCGCGGGACGGCTACGTCATTTGTTTCGCGCACTTCCACGAGTGCGGATTTGGGATGCCCCCTCGTGCCTTCTTCTGCGGGCTTCTCCACCACTACAAGATAGAGCTACAACACCTCAACCCCAATGGAATCCAGCAGATCGCGGCCTTCATCACGCTGTGTGAGGGATTCCTGGGGATCGAGCCTCATTTCGAGCTCTGGAGGTATTTCTTCACCGTCTCCCTAGTCAACAAAAGGGACAGATCGACTGCGCCGATAGGATGTGCCGGGATCCATCTTTGTGGGCCTCGGGCCCGGGAGTACATGGCCATTGCCACCATGAAGTCCAACAAGGGGTGGCACTTGTGGTGATTCTACGTCGAGAATGTCGACGCCGCCCCTCTCCCACTCTTCACTGCCCGTACGATCATGGAGGCTCCGCCGGAGTGGTCGTGGGGACCGGTGGATAAGGATAAGGCTCGCTCCGCTCCTGAGCGCTATCGCGCACCTGAAGGGCCATGGCCTCCGCGGCGCTGGCATCATCAGGGCCTACCACTCGAGGCGGGTGGCACCGCAGATGGCGCGTGCGCTCCCGCTGTCCGGGATGGCGGCAGGAGTGCAGCTGGAGGGCACGACGCTCGCCCAAGGCACGCTCCAGAATTTGAAGATCCAACAGCGCATCCGGGAGGCGCTGGAGGAGCCTGACACGACCTTCCTGGTCGAGGGTTACCCGCCGATGCGGCCCGACACTTGCTTCATCGACCTGGTAAGTATCTCCCGACCCCCTCGTCACGTCTTGCTACCTTCGTTGACTCTTACCTTCGATTTCACGGGTCGGCACAGACAGGGTCGATTCAGCCCTTTCCGCGATTCCCGCGCGTCGTTGCCGAGGATGAAGCCACACAAGCGGCGAACCGAGCGGCCGACGAGGCGCGGAAGCAGAAAAAATACACGGAGAAAGCCAAGAAGGAAGCGCGGAGCGCGCAAAGTTACAGCACGGGAGGCGCTGGCAAGGGTCGGATGAGGAGGCGACGGAGGATGACGATGACGATGCCGACGAGGAGGAGGACAAGTGGGACAACATCCCCTAGGACGATCTGGCGCGCGAAAACGATGCGGGGACATCCCTTTAGCCATCGGCGTCAGCTCCGGGACCCTCCGGCCCGACGCCTGCCCTGACGTAGCAGGGGGAGGCCACGCGCACGGAGGCGCTGGAGACGGAGCGCGACACCCCGTCCGCGCAAGCGCCCTTCAGCTCCGTGCCTGCCCCGACGCAGTAGGGGGAGGTTGCGCGTGCGGTGACGGAGTCGGGTCGTAAAACCCCGCCGGAGGTTCCTGCGCAGATGGGGGATCCCAAGCGGCATCACGCTCAGGAGGCAGAGCTAGGGTCGTGGGGCCCGATCCAGAAACGCCCCCATATGGTGGCGCCTCGGTAAGTTGATGGTCTCACTGCTCCTTCGTGGTCGGCGATCCTCCACCAATGACGTCCTAACCACCATCGGGCCTTTGCTGTAGCGCCGGAGGCCGGGCAGGTACCTTGGTGGTGGCACCGTAGAAGGTCCTTGCACTGCGGTGGCCGCCTCCGAGCGTGGCTGGCGCTCCGTCGGAGGCGAGCGTGGGGGGCACCGAGGGAGACGCGGCGCCTGCGAACCCGGGGTCATAGCCGCTGGCTGAGGATCCATCTCGGGAGGACGCGCCCGCGGGAGGAGAGCAGCCACCGGCGTTGCTATTCACGGAGGGGTCGGGGGTGAGCGGGCCCGACTCACTCCTCAGGGTCGAGACACAGACGATGTCGCTGCCCCGCAAGGCAGACGTCACCCCCGCGGAACGGGCGGATGAGGATATGGCGCGGGTCGAGCCGTTAGCGTGTGAGGTCACGACTGTTGCCCAGGAGGAGGCCTTAGCCGTTGGTGGTGAGATAGCCGGGGTCGTCTCCACGGACGTGGTGTCGGAGGAGGTGCCTGCTCCCATAGCGCTGACGGGAGCGGCCGACCCCGGCATCGGTGGGAGGGCATCGCTGTCCTTGGCGCAGATGGGCAGGGATCTGCACACGCGCGTAGGCACCTAGGAGGTGCCGGACCCAGCAGCGGCGATCCTCGCCCTCGGCGATGAGGTTGAGGACGCGGAGTGGCAGGGCATCTCAGGAGCCCTGTCCGCCGCGCTGGGCGCGTTGCGCGATTTCGCTGTGTCGAGCTGCCAGGTATGACACGTCAACGCCCTTGACCCTCGCTCCCTTTCCGGGCATTTCTGGCGCTTTTCTTTTTTGCAGTTCCTCATGAATTGCAGCCGGGACCGACGTGCCGAGGAGGCGTGGCGGTGCGCGGAGCTGGTAGAGCAGCTTGCTGCGGCCCGCTAGGAAGCGACCCATGCTCGGTGCAAGGCGTCTGCAGATGCCGAGGCGTTGGAGCGGCTGCGCGGGGAGCGGAGTTAGTTAGCTAGTACCGTGGACGAGCTCCGCGGCGAGCTCGAGTTGGCTGGCCAAGATCGCGATGCCACCGTGCGCCTATCCGAGGAGTGGGAGGAGCAGGTGCGGGCCGCTCAAGGGAATCTTGCAAGTAAGATCCTTCTCTTGTTCCGCTTGGACAGGCAGTTTGTTGGTCGCGGCGTGTTTAATTAACCTTCTTTTTCTTCCTTGGTAGGCGCCTAGTAGGAAGTGGTGCTTCTTTAGCAAGAGTGCGCTGAGGAAAAGAAGCAAATGCATCAAGCCAAGGCAACAGCTGGTGATCTAGCTGTGGAAGTTGCTGCTGGGCGGGCTGAAACCGCACGCCTGAATGGCGAAACGAGCAAGCTCTAGGACCAAGTGAATGGTATGACTTCACTTGCCTTAACCGTCCTTTCGAAGTTTCTAGCAGGCCTTTTGATGCCGCTGGCATGTGTTTGAGTAGTGCTCGATGAAAAGCTTGGCGAGGAGGTGGTGGCGCACCGACGCCTGGAGAAGGCAACGAGGCGAACGCCACGCTCCTTAAGGAGTCCAATGAGCATGACACCCTGTGGACCGCCGTCAGGCTGGTCTTGAACAACTTCGAGATGACTTCGGAGCCGGGGACGAGTTCGCTAGCGGTCCCGGTGGTCAATGTCGTGGATCGGGCGCGCGGGATGGCAAAGCGGGTGCTGCACCTCGGCGTGCAGCGGTTATTCACGATCGCGCATTCTCATTACGAGAACATCGACCTGCAGGCGATGAGCCAAGGCTTCGCGCCTGGCTACAATGACGTCGAGCTGGACCAGATCGAGGAAGAGGTGGCCCCCCTCGCGCAGGTCCTTGGTGCAAGCATGGAAGAAGATATTGTGCTTAAGTAGTTAGGTAGTTAGTTTAACTCTAGCTGTAAAATGGGCCTTAATGCCTGGGGTTATGCAAACAATCTTTTTAAGCTTATGAATTTTGTCCAGGAGGGCCTTTGGCGAGGAAGTTTTAAAGATGTCCGACTGTTCCTAACATTAGGGAAATGGGAAAAGAGGTGCGAATGAGAGGACTCTGATCATGCTAGTGAGCGGAGGCACCATAGCCGCTGAGGCGTGGGTTTCCCGCAGTCCGACCAACTTTACTCAAAGCGCGCTCCTTCGTCACCTGCATTTTGTTTTTTGCCTTAATCGTAGGAACGGGTTGGGCGTAAGGGATTTTGAGCGAGTATGGCCCTGGTAGTCCACGAGTGAGGCCCGACCCCCTGCTGTGGCTAGGGTCGGGCGTCACTAAAAAGCGATAGAGTGAAAAAGAGAAGTTCTCCGTAGCACAAATCAATCCTACATCATGAAAATTTACACAGCTTGGAGAATATTAAGGGTAAAAGCAACGTAGCTATTCGATGTTCCAAGCGTTGGCGAATACTTTGCCCTAGGGGGTCTGTAGCTTGTAGGTGCCTGGCCGGAGGACCTCGGCGATGATGAAAGGCCCCTCCCAGGGTGGGGAGAGCTTGTGGTGGTCCTTGTTGCTCTGGACGAGCCGTAGCACCAAGTCGCCAACGTTGAACGCTCGACCCCTCACTCGGCGGCCGTGGTACTGTCGCAGTGTCTGCTGGTACTTGGCCGATCGAAGTAGCGCGACATCACGTGCCTCGCCGAGCTGGTCCATCACATCCTCGAGGGATGCCTCTGCTCCTTGTTCGTTGTACGCCCTGGGCGCTCCATAGTCTAGGTCAGTTGGGAGCACCACCTCGGAACCATAGACCATGAAGAAAGGGGTGAAACTGGTCACCCGACTAGGGGATGTCCTGAGGCTACAGACGACCGCAGGGAGCTCGGCAACCCACCGCCCGGTGAATTTCTTCAATCGGTTGAAGATTCTAGGCTTGAGCCCCTATAAGACCATGCCGTTCACGCGTTCGTCTTGCCCATTCGTGCGGGTGTGCGCCACGGCGGCCCAATCGACCCGGATATGGTAGTCATCGCAGAACCTGAGAAATTCCTTTCCCGTAAACTTCGTTCCATTGTCCGTGATGATGGAGTTCGGTACTCCAAAGCGGTGGATGATGTCGAGGAAAAATTCCACGGCCTGCTTGGACTTGATCGTCGCGATCGGTCAAGCCTCAATCTACTTTGTGAACTTGTCAACGGCAACAAGCAGGTGCGTGTAGCCCCTGGGCACTTTCCTGAGGGGACCGACCAGATCAAGTCCCCAAACTGCGAACGGCCATGTGATGGGGATTGTCTGGAGTGCTTGAGCCGACAGGTGGGTCCGCCGAGCGTAGTATTGGCACCCTTCGCAGGCGCGCACAATCCGCTCAACGTCGGTGACCGCCGTTGGCCAATAGAACCCCTGGTGGAAAACGTTCTCAACCTAGGTTCTCGGAGCAGTGTGGTACCCGTAGATCCCGCCGTGGATGTCCTTCAGCAACTGGTTGCCTTGCTCGATCGGAATGCAGTGGCATAGGATCCCGGTATGGCTTCGCTTGTAAAGCTCCCCTTCGATAATGACAAAGGACTTAGCGCGGCGCACGAGCCGTCGAGCCTCTTTTCAGTTGGTAGGGAGCACCTTGCGGAGGAGGTAATCAAGGTAAGGCTGCCTCCAGTCGGCCGTAGTGTCAGGCTCCTCCGCTGGCTCCTCGTCAAGCTCCATGACCTCGGGGTCGGGCGGGGTCGGCGGTTGATCAGCCCCCGAGCTAGAGGCGGGTGGCTTGCCCTCGGACCGCACCGGCTCCTCGTAGTGGACCGAGGGTTTGTACTGGTCGCTGGCAAAAATGCCAGGCGGGATGGGCTGGCGGCTCGATGCCATTTTTGCCAGCAAGTCGGCTACCTCGTTGAGTCACCGTGGGATGTGGCTAAGCTCGAGGCCATGGAACTTATCCTCCAATTGCCTAACCTCCTTGCAGTACGCGGCCATCTTGGGGTTGAGGCAGCTCGACTCCTTCATGACTTGGTTGACTACAAGCCGAGAGTCGCCCCGAACGTCGAGTCGTCGGATGCCCAGCTCAATGGCAATGCGCAGGTCGTTGATAAGCGCCTCGTATTCAGCCACGTTATTTGAGGTAGGGAAATGAACGCAAATCATGTACCTCATGCGCATACCCAGAGGGGAGACGAAAACCAGGCCTAGGCTGGCTCCTCGCTTCATCAGCGATCTGTCGAAATGCATCATCCAATACTCCTCCTCGATGGCTGTCGGGGGCAGCTGGGTCTCAGTCCATTCCCCGATGAAATTGGCGAGCACCTGAGACTTGATGGCTGTCCGAGGAGCGTATGAGATCCCCTATCCCATGAGCTCGAGGGTCCATTTCGCTATCCTCCCAGTGGCGTCCGGGTTGCGCACGACCTCACCGAGGGGGAGAGACGTGACCACCGTTATGGGTGCGACTTGAAGTAGTGGCGCAGTTTTCGTTTGGCGATCAATACAGCGTACAGAAGTTTCTGGATCTAGGGGTAGCGAGTCTTGGCGTCGGCCAAGATTTCACTTACGAAGTACACGGGACGTTGCACCTTGAGGGCATGCCCCTCTTCTTCCAGTTCCATGACAAGTGCCGCGCTGACCACTTGAGTCATTGCCGCGATGTAGAGCAGGAGCGGCTCTCCATCGGACGACGGGACCAAGATTGGGGCTTGGTTCTTTTCCCTGGCCCCGTCGTTAGGGCCGCTTGTGGGAGTTTCCAAGCTGTGGGCGTCTTCGACACGCCCTTCGGGGACTCCTGCCATGAAACACTCCCGCAAGGGTTGGTGGCTCCCTCCGCTGAAGCCAGAGTCAAAGATCGCCTCTGATTCCCCTGCAAGGAGATCATGGAAGGATTCCGAGATGTAGTCCATCATCCCCACGAACTCACCGTCCGTGGGGTCAAACCAAAAAACACCGCGGCGAGGCGATGCGTGTCCCCCGCCGCATTGCGCAGACCAAAAGGAAACCTCCAGAGAGAGTGGTTCTCCCACGGAGAGCTGCGCTGTGACGTTGGCGAGTGAGAAGAGAGTGAGGTGCAAGTCCTCCTGGGTCGGTTGGGGACCCAGGAAGACGCAGAGCTAATGCCCGAGTCTCTCGTAGTCGAAATCGAGAGGCGGGCTATCCCCGGGGTTGCGATCCTCTGGGGCGTGCAACTGCAGTCCTCCAAAGTCCTCAACGACGGAGTTGAGGACGGAGGTGCGAATGGGTCGGGCTGGAACGTGGATCTGCTCCAGTCCTCCCTCCGTGGTGACGATGAAGTCCAGTCTTCCGAAATGCATGAGCACGCCCGGGGCCCATCCTCCGGCGTGGTTGGCCATCCGCAGCCTGAAAAGGTCGTCGAGACGCGCAAAGGCCCCTACCTGGCGCGCCAAATGTTGGTGTTTTGAACCGCCGACTAGTAAATCTTGTGATTGCGCGTCTAGCTCGGATGGTGAGCAATAAAGACACGAGGGTTTATACTGGTTTAGGCAGAATGCCCCTACGTCCAGTTCGAGCAACTTGTGCTCTTGCACTAGGTTTGCAGCAGGGGTTACAAACGGGCGAGAGAGGGATAGGGCTCCCAAGTCTCTGGTGGGGTGTGCGTGTGCATGTGCGAGTTTGAGTGTGAGTCCGAATGTTTCGTCCTCCCCGGCAGGGGGTCTTCCTTCCCCTTTTATAAGTCAAAGGGGAGGAAGCGTTACAGAGAGAGAGAGTCGTCGGGACCGTGTTGTTGCTCCCCTTCGTGTGGGCCCCAATTGCCCTGTAGATGACGATGGAGGCGCTCCCATATCGTGCCCTAGCGCGACGTGCGCCGTCCGTCCCAACGGGACGGGCGACGCGGGTCCGTCTGGCCGCAAGATGGGCTACGTGCACCCTGCCGAGATGGGTGGCGCGAGCCCCCGGCGTGTTTTACGGCTTGACCCCCAGCTCGGGGGACGTTCGGGGCGTGCCGTAGTTGCTTGTCTTCTCCGGGGGTCAAGTCATCGCACGTCATTACCTACCCTTACGCCAGAGGTATGTCCCCGGTGTGGCCCGTCGCTTCGTGGGGTCCCCAGAGGCCCCATAGCCTACGGCGGACGTGCCCGACCCCTTTCCCTTGGGGTTGGGCGAGGCGGACGCGGCCGACCCATCATTGTTGGGGTCGGGCAATGCGGACACGCCCGATCCCTTACCCTTGGGGTCGGACGAGGCGGCCGTGTCCTCGTCCAGTGCTTCGTGTTGGGTTGTCGATGCCCCTTCTCCTGGTGGACTGGCCCAAGCCGAATACTCCGAGGGTGCTAATCCGTGATCAGCCTCTCTAAGGAGCGCTCTTTGGGGGGGGGGGGGGGGGGGTGCATGACACTTGCCCCCAACACTTCTCCACTGTGAGGCTAGAAAAAACTGCACTATTCCAAATGACTAAGATTCCACCTGAGGCTCCAGCAGAGGGAATAAAATCAAACTTGTCAAACCTTCTTGGGGCAAATTTCCTGATATATGGTGTGTCAAAGAGTTCCTTTTTAGTTTCTTGGAGACAGATTACAGAGCAAGCACTTTCCTCGATTTTATTTCTGAGAGCATCCCATTTCCCTTCACTGTTGATTCCTCTAATGTTCCAGCAAAGAATTTTCCAATTTCTATTCATTTAGGGAAGAACTGTGATGAAGCACACCTACTATAACCAGTATAGTAAGAAAAGTAAGTTTGAATAGCTACCCCAACAAAGAACAGGATAACCAGAGAAGAAACCAAACTCCTGGAGGGACCAGGAGAACCAAAACAGGACTCTGGAGGGACCAGGTCTCGGGGTGCAATAATCTTGGGAGAACAAAGCCCAGGATAAACCAAGTTTATAGATAGAGTACTTGCATCCAACCAGTACAACCAAGAGGACAGAATAGCAGAGGCAAAAGTCTGTCTAATAGTAAAAAAAGAGAAACGAAAATAGGAGACATCACTTGAGAAGCAAGCAAGGGAGGCAGAAAAGGCCGCTCCCCTGGACATAGCAAGGTGAGGTTGTACTATCATTTGTCCTGCTGCGCTGATTTTCCCCTAGATAGGGCTTCCTCAGTCAACTCCTCAGGAGCAACATCGCACTCAATTCCCCAACCACGTAGAACATCCACCGGAATTTGGGCCGGGATCACTTCATCTGTGGGCTTAGGTGGATTATCTAGAAGTTTGTCGCTATCTTTCTTCCGAATAGGAACCTCTGCCCACACACGCTGCTACTTTCTTGGGTGGTCCTCAAGCTGATAATGCTGGAAACCATCTTTATTTTGACTCAGACGGCTGCTCCTTCTAGCTGATGATTCCTCCAGTGGTGTGGCAGGATTTGCAACTGAGGTCAGAAGAGGGAGGCTGACAAACTTCTTGTTGGCAGATTGACTGTTATCAATAGTATCTAGAGTAACATCCATAGGAGCTGGCTATGGCATGACTGGTTCTGTGATTGTTGGTTCAGGAACAACAACATTTGACACTTGTGCTGACATTTGCATAACTGTATCTATAACTGTTGCTTCAGAACAACAACATTTGACACTTGTGCTTCTGCCCATACTTTGATCAATATAGCATGTAGGGTTGGCTTGAAAGGAACTAGTGCTAGTGCATCCAAATGGCCCTCTCTTACATCTTCCTTTGTTGTGCTGATTGTGGAGTAGACTCTTATCCACTTCAAAGGGGTAGCAGAAAGAGAAAATCATCCTTTCCCTGCTCAAAGCTGGAGCGGAAGGTGCAGAGTTGGTTTCTTTGGAAATAAGGTCAAAGGCTATCAACTCAAGCATCTGAAAACTGACAGGCATCTGTTTGCTGACCTCTGAGAAAACTGAGGATACCTCACTTGATGATGATGAGGAGGATAACTTTCCCTTCAAGATATCCTCAATGTTCAGGGTAATATCAGGGCCTTGGGCTCTCAGGTAGTACGCAGTGGAACCTGATTGGTCAAAGGAAATGGTGTCTTGCTGCACGTCTGGGTGCTGTGGCAACTGGTCTTCATGTTGGATGTTATCGGCCATCTGAGCCTCTTGTGGCCATTCAGGCCAATCTTGTTCTGCTTGTACTTTCTCATCTTCAGGCATCTGTAGGTCCTCCTATGCTTGCTGCACCTGATCCAAGTTCATTCCCACATCAGCCTGGACATCTTGGCCGGCTCCCATTAGATCATGGTGCCAATGTTGCATTACATTTGGGTTACCCTGAAGGATATCTCCATGAATAAGATGAGGATTCACATTTGCCGGAACAGGATCTTCAGCACCCGGGAAGGCATCCGAGAAATTACCACCCAAAATGTAGACAGGTACTGACCAAGATCTTCCATTTCGACCAAGCATTGTACCCTGAGAGACGATCACACTTCTAGGAACTCTTTCTGGCGTGAGCACAAGACAGCGAGTGAGGACACATGACTTGTTTGGACCCTCGAAACACTGAAGTAGTCTACCAAAAGGTGCTACAGCTGCTCTTATAAAATCCACAGTTTGATAATCCAAGGGAAAAGCTAAGAACATGATCCAGCAATCACGATTGTAGACACAGGCTCTGAGATTACGCACCTCATCATGCTTGTGGACTCTAATCGGACCATGACCAAAGGGGATAGGTGATGCAGCTATCAGATTGTTGCGCTGAATGGGGTTTTCCAACTGAAACAGGCCCAGTCCCAGCGGGGAGGGGAAAGCCGAGAGGACTCTCACCGGACATTGTTCTTTCAAGAACTCGGAGACATCTTGTAGAAGGTCCACCACCTGGGCTAGCAGTGGCTCGGGGGTATGCTCGATCATGGCGTACTATTCATGGCAACGCAGAGATTCCCCTCCAAGAGCAACCCGGGTCCTTGTAGGCCGTGCCCACCCGTGCTCCACATGCAGCCCCACAGGGACGTGGAGCATAGGGTTGCAGGGGAAATTCGCCATGTCGTCGGGAAGCGCCGACACCGCCGGTGAGAGTTGCGATCGAGACGAACATTTGCTGGGCGAAGTCGAAAGAGGCGACGAGGCTTCCTCTGGTTCAGAATGTGTAGAGTTTGTAGTCTCGGCGTGAGAGTCGAGGGGGGTGGGGGCATGGCGTTAATTCCTTCAAAAGTTGCCCCTCAGCGTGACTCTTCAACTTCTTGGGGCCCAATAAACTTTGGGCTTGTGTTGGCGTTTCTTATGCCCAATAGATGGCGTTTCTTATGCCCAATAGAGTATGTATTCCGCAAGCGCACGGAATCCACCGCTGTAGCATTTCACCTTGGAGTATTCCAGGGTATGTAAATTTTCACGGGGAAGCACTATGGTCTAACGAGTTGTCACACCTGATTTTAAAACAAAACCAAGTGCTACCTATATGTATGCCAGGATCAAATTTCATACATATAGTGACATCATTTCATACATATAGTGACATCATCAGTGAATAACAACAACAGAATTACGTAAAGAAATATAAATAAAGACTTACAAATCTACCAGAGATATACGCTTAATCCTGGAAACGGAGGCTCCAAACTTCACAGGCAAACGACTGGGGGCTGCGTACGCCTAGATCTCAGCATCATCTTCAGCAGACTTCACACCTTCTTCTTCTGAGCAGCGGTTAGCAAGGGTGAGTACACTTATGGTTGGTACTCAGCAAGGCCACAAAAAATAACCAGAATAACGATTTAAATCCGTCTTTATGTTTATCAATCATGTGAGGATCCAAGCTGCTCTTGACCGTGAGCACGGCTGATATATTAGTTTTAGACACTCTGCAGAGGTTGTACACTTTCACCACAAGCCGCGTAAAAGTTCAGAAGAACTTTGGACCCAACCATGCTGTGCTAGCTAGGCACAATACCACACTTCCGAGGTGTGATTGCATAGGGACGCTACGAGGTCTTTACAAAGATTCCGTAATAAGAAGTAGCCGCTAAGGTTTCCGGAGCAATAGCAGAGCATAAACCTCCCTAAAGGGCATAGTGTCTTAGCAAAGCCCACTTCCCAAGAGGACCGGGTTATACCACCATCTACCGTCACCCCTCTTGCCCTTTCGGTAAGATTGCTTCAAACTAGAGTTTCTAATTAGTTAGCCAAGACTAGAGCCATATGGTTCTCGTGGTTGTACTGTTTTCCTGGGTGGTTCTCCATGTTCCAATTAATTCATAGTATTTTTATAAATAAGCATAGATAGAAGGATGGTTAGGGTCACTTGCCTTTCACCAACGAAAGTTACTTTTAGTGCTCTTCAGCTCTTGCTCTCTTGAAACTCTTGATCTTCAAGCTTTCGAACAGCACGCCTTCTCAAAGCAATCATCGGGCACAACCATTAAGGCAAAACAAACAAGTGCATCTAAGAATAGTACACCAATCACATAAAGGCTTTAAAAGAGCATATTAAAGCATATGGCTCGATTCTATGGATCTCGCGAACGCAAGAAACGCTGAAAATGGAACTAAGATTGAAAAACCACAGCTATCGAAAGATTTGAATTATAAAAGAAAACAAAAGAACTATAAGCTTCATTTATTTTAATTAGAAATCACATGTAAAAGATACTTAAAAAAATTATCGCTTGTTGCAATTAACTCATATTACATTTGCATTTATAAAAAGACGAGGTAAAACTTAGTCAAATTTTATATATGGTTGTTTATGTACAAATTACACTAATTAAGCAATTAATTAGAAAGAAACTTGTGAGAGCATCTAAACGTATAGCTTTATAATTCACGGTGAACTAAACAAATTATTTTTAAAAACACATTTAAGTTGATATTAAACATATTAACATCAATTATGAAAATCGAGGTATACATCTGATTAGCTTTTAATTAGAAAAACTAGATGAGAGAACATTAATCAAATTAAATTTATATTTAAATTTGAAAATAGGAACTACAACACAACAATGCTACTAAAAGATAGCTTAGGATTTTAGAACACTAACAAAAAAGAACAGGTCGAAACGGATTTAAAACAACGACTCTACAAAACAAACAAGACAATAGGGACCTAGTCACGATTAACTATAGACTTGAAGGGCTAGCAGAAAAGATATGCAAGACACAGTAAACTGTACTCGCAAAAAAAGCAAAGGTTAGGGTTAGATCTGCAAAAGATCGGGGTTGGGGGGTGAACTAGAAACATGTAAAACATCTAGGGTGTTTTCTGTAGATTCCGTAAGACATAAAGAAAACTGTAGGAATTACATTATTTGGCAGGGGCTAGATCGCAAAAACACCATCTCCTCCATGGCTGGCGGACAGAAGCTTCTTTCCTGCCGAAATTCCGGCGATTCAGGCCATGGGAGACGGGGGGAAGAGGGGGAATAGAGAGAGGAGGTCGAGGGGCGTCCGTTTCGCCGCTTACCTTTGGTGGAGATGAACCGTGGTTGTTGGATTTCGCTGGAAAAGGAGGTGGCGGCGATGTGTTCTTTCCTCGGCGACCAAAACAGGCGGCGACTGTTTTGCACAGCAGAGGCGCGTGCAGGAGCGGTGCAGAAGGAGGCGGCAGGGAGGGGCGAGGCGCGGCGCTGGGGCTCGTGCGCCTAGGGGCGGCGACAGTCTGCACAGAACGGGTGAGCAGCGATGCGTGAGGGAGAGGGAGCAGGAGGCGAGGAGCGGGAGCGAGGGAATGGCGAGGCAGGGGCTCGGGGGCGCTTTATAGGCCGAGGAGGGGAGAAGGAGAGACTCGGCAGAGAGAGGGGCGGCGGCGCACGATGGCCGGCCGTGATGGCCATAATGGCGTCAGCCGTTAGTGGCTGCGGGAGAGGAGGCGAGGGGGGTCGTGGAGGCGTCGATGATGGCAGCAGTTATGGCAAGCAATAGAGGAGGGAGGGAAGGCGAGTAGGTGTGGAGGGAAACGGCTGGCGGTGGGTGTGCGGTGCAGGGGAGGTGGATGGCCGGAGGTAGGAGGACCAGGTGATAGGCGGGCCCGGGGTGTCAGAGAGAGAGAGAGAGAAGGGGGGGGGGGGGGGGGGGAAGGAGAGGAGGATCGGTCGGGGGGGGGGGGAGTTGGGTCAGGCCGAGATAGGTTCGTGTGGGCCGAACTGGCTTTGGTCATGGACCGAGAAGAAAAACGACATGGGGAAGTAGAAACAACGGGGAAAAAGAGTCTGGACTTGCCGATTGGGTCGGTCGGGTTTGGGCCAACACAAGTTCAACCCATTAATACAAAGATGGCCTGTTTGGAGGGAGAAACGTTTGAGAACGGGAAACTCGTTGGGAGCATCTTAGGGTGTCGGATAGGATAGAGGAAAAAGAACGGATGGTGATATAATGAATCGGTTCGACTGCGATGAGAAATTATTAGAAACTAAAGGATGAGACAAAGAAAGGAAAACGAGCTTGAGAGCTCCCTCATCTAATAGGGGAACTTCTGGACAACTCCAACTCCACGAAGGAAAGCGATTGGCAGTGAGTAGCGGTCAGGAAAAAGAAGTAGAATTGCTTGGCTAGATATTGAAAAGATTTCGACCAGACAAAGTTCTAAGAATTGATTTAGGATTACAAGCAAGACTGGGATTAACAGGAAACCTAATCGTATTTTAAATTCATTTTTAATTTCATTTTTCACCCAAAACATTATGCACTCAGCATGAATGCAAGACAAACAGAACAACTTCATTTAATTTAGAAAAAAACAACCAATTGTTTTTTTCTATACTAAATTTCCTGTCAAGAAAATAAATGTTGAGTAAATTATAAAATTATGAGAAAATCATTGCTTTACTTTTCTTGCTAATCACATCCTGAAATCCAATAATTTCAGGGTGTGACACGAGTAACGAATGAACGAGTGATAAACTTTACTGGAGATATCCACCGACTAACTTAGTGGGGGTAAGCCAGATAGGAAATGATAAGATAAATAGCCAGGCAATGACCGTTTGACACAGGAGACTCTAAACCTTAGAGCGGTAAGCGGCTGGGAGGACAACGAGCAAGAAAGACTCCTAGAACACTTCTAGACTAACGAGCAAACCTCTCTAGACTAAACCTTTCTTCTGACTAGTTATCAGGAACCAAGAACTTACTTCGGCGGCTGGAAGAGGAAGGACTGCAGAAAGGGGTGAGAGGGGAGTCCAACTGCAACCTGCAACTACTGCTATGAAAACACTTGAACATGGTGGACAACAAGGGATGGACAGGGCTATCTTCACCTGCCGCCTACCACACTGTTCTGTGGGGTGGAACACACTTCCTAGCTAATACTAAGCCAAACACCACGTGTGCACTCGGTGTTAGGATTTATCTTGAGGCCTTCAAAAGAAATCCCCCTCAACCTAGGGAGCTAACTTAAACTCCCTAATCTGGACGAGAAAACCCATAAGGTAAGATCCTGGTACGACCCCGATAAAACAAGAAAGAGAACAAAGCCTAAGCTAGAGGACAGAACTTTCGCACACAAGCTGAATAACTTGAAAAAATAAATAAATGCGGAAAGTGAAGCTGACTCAAAAAGATAAAGAAGATAAATTATAGTGATAAATGTTAAAGGAAAAGATACAAGAGCTTATACCAGACTTCCGATGATGACTCCGGCATCCTGAGACAAGCTCGACTTGACTCTAACTCCCAGACTACTAAACCTAACTCTAGAAAGTGTAATGAGTAGAGAACTCCTTGGTGTGTCTTGGATGGAGGTGGAGGCTCCCTTTTATAGCTTCTTCAGGTCGGTACTTGGGGTAAGTGCTTAGCTTGGATGCCACTACGACGAATGGAGTAACTGCCAGCCAAAGACGATTGTGTGGCGTGACAGTTAGGGGCCGGCCCACCTCATCCAGGTCGGCCGCCAAGGGATGGTGGCCGCATGGCAACGCCCTTCTCCTGGATGGCTCTTATGTTCTCCTGGTGACGGTTGTGGTAGCGTTTTTTCCGAGGCTTGGCAATTGGAGGCCGGCTGGCCTAATCAAGGCCAGTCGGCCTACCTCTGGCATGTCTCGTCCCTCCGTTGGACCGATATGATGATCAACGCTTGCATGTCGTCCTGGGAGGCGGTTCTCAGAAGTTTGCCCAAGTCTTGCATGCAGGTGGGTGAAGTCTTTCGGGTCATCTGATCAAACCAACTTCAAGTGCACGGCTCAGGATCAAGATAAGTGTGTTTCCTTGCCCTTGGATCGATGACGTGGCGATTGGATCCAGTGCCAGGCGGGCCGACCTAGGGGAGGCCGGTCGGCCTAGGATTTTCCCCATTTTGCCTCAATTTTGGTACACCTGTCCCTGCATTCACAACTCATCCAAAACTTGAGGAACTTGTTAGAAATAAGTAAAATATGTATGGAGCATAGTGCAAAGCTCTATTTATTCCCGAGAAGTTGACGGATAGTGTGTGATTTACTGGACGTCAATACACCCCCAAGCTTTAACTCTTGCTCGTCCTCGAGCAAGGCTAAAACTTAGGCTCGGCAGATTAGGAGTTGCGTCAATGTTCACCTCCTGCAGGTACCTTGTGCATAACATATTACTATAACCCGTATGTACCTTGAGGATGCTGGCTCGTACCTTGGTTCGGAGTGTGGGGCTTATTCGCATTTCATCCGTCGTCTTGAGTGGTTGAGAGACTGAACAGTTTCCACCGAAGTCTTCCTGCTTCCTGTTCAGGTTCCTTTCTCGCAGTTTTTGCAAGTTTTCAAAAGGATGGTTTAAGATTCCCCAATGGTGCTCTCAAAGTCTCTCAAGGTGTATAGTCCTCACCATGGTCGGAGATTGACCATCTTCTACCTACTTCTAAGGCTGATATGTGGAGTTTATCGGTAGGAAGAGTATTGCATACCTTGGTTTACCTTTGTTGCCGAGCTGAAGAGTGGTTCACAAGGGGTTGGTACCCGATCTAATCCCGATCTTATGGAAGGTATGATGTTCAGGGGAGAGGGAGAGAATGGACTCACATTTGGGAATTTTTTTCTTTTATTTGCACTCCTTGATTCTCAAAGATTGTGGAGAGATATGGGTCCTATCTTCTCCTTACCTTGTTTCTCCTCATTTTTTTTAAAGAAGATAATTCATATTCTCATGACAGCCAATAGATATTGAAAGGGAGTGTTTGTTTTGAGTAGACCCTTTTTTGGATGGATAGGTTCACTGTGGAGATTTTGGGCTGTGGTATGAATGAAGATTATCTAGCGAAGGTGGATATCAATACCCGAAGTAGGTGATTTACAAGCTAGATAATTTTGAGGCTAGCAGAGCAATGGGTACGCAAAGGAGAAAGATCGGTAGATGGCAAGCACCTTTCCTCGAACGGACTCACCATTCGGCAAAGCTCAAAGCAACTCAAGATAGCATACTATAGCTCAAGTAGTAAAACATTATGGCTCTGGATAGGACATGTAAACAAAAGGGGATCTCTTTACCATGATTTTATTTTAAAGAAATTCTGAGAGGTTCCTTACCAGAGCATGCAGTTTTACTCCGGCTTAACTATTGTAATACCCAAAAATATAGGAGTTGAAACTTTTAAAAAGTATTTTCATAAAAATCATAAATTAAAATTGTGCATGCATCTTTATTTCTTTTCTTCTCCTATTCTTTCTTCCAGCCAGCCCAATTCTTCTTTTCTCTTTCTTTTTTTTTCTCGCGGCTCAACTCAGTGGCCGATTCCCTCACCCGACTCTTTCTTCCACCGACAGCTAGGACCCACCTGTCGGCACCCTCTTCTTCTTTCTTCTTTTCTTACCCAGAGTCCGGATCTATCCCGCGCCGTCGTTCGCACCCTTTTTTCTTTCTTCTTACCCCGAGTCCTGATCGATTCTGCAGCACCGCCTTCCTACTCTCGGCCAATCCGCCCCTATAAAATCCCGCCGAAACCCCGCTTTGCAACCAGAGCCAAGCTCAAATCTTTTCCTCTACACAACATCGTCGCACACCGCTGGAAGTTGCACATCGGAGGAACGCCGCCGTCCCGTGTCGCCGATTCTTCGTCGACTCGCTGATCTACAGTTTCTCCACCGTCTTCAACTCTCGCCAGAGCTCCACGAGTTGGTGAGTATCAAGCCGCACCAGATTCCCCTCTCTCTCTTGCTCCGCCGCCAACCAGATTCCTCGCCGGACCCCTGTTTCCGCCCACCGCCGTGGCCGCCAGCTTACAGCCGCCGCACAGCCAACCCGTGACCACCCTCACCTTCACCGTACCGCCCACTCACTCCCCGGCATAAATCCAGCTTGAATCGAGGCTCGGAACACCGGATTCGGTGAAGCTCCGACCGTCCGCCGCCGCACTCGCTTGCCGCCGACGCCCAGTAAAACTCCGCTTCGCCCGACCCTTTTCGTTCCGTCGAGCCGACCCTTCCTCTGCCGCTTGATCTAGATCTAATGGCCAGAATCGATCTTCACTTTACACTGCCGATTCGCCTGACCCACTCTTCATACCGCCGAATCGCCTGACCCACTCTTCATACCGCCGATTCGCCCGACCCTTACTCCGCCGATTTTTCCGACCCACCGCACGATTCTGATCTAACGGATTAGATTCACCCGACCCTAGCCGTCCCCGTAACATTCGCAGAAAGACCCCTAGGTTTTCCAGGAATCAACCCGCAGTCCAGATCAGTAGAAAATAATTAGAGTTGAGCCCTTTCTCTTTCTGACCCGACCCTTGACTTTTCTAGATTTGGTAACCGCCGTCCAGAACTTCTAGTTTTGCACCCCGACCCTCTGTTCAAGGTTTAATTATGTTTAGGCCCCTAATTTCTTTAGATTTAGCCCCTGGAAGTTCAAAACTCTCGCAGTTAGGTCCCTAGACCACTGTTTTAGCCGTATCTTCATCGTTTCAACTCCGATTTCAGCGATTCTTGCGCTCACGCGATCCTTGCATCATGAACTACAACTTTAGTATCTTTTTGCTTTCTATTTGTATTGTTTGTTGTATTGTTTCTTATTTGTTTGATTATGCTTGCTTGTGTGATCGCGTAGACAACGTGACGTTCGAGCCAAATCAAGAGCAAGCTTACGAGGAAGAGAATCAGCAGCTGTTTGAAGAAGGCAAGTGGATTTCCCCCCCTGCATATTCTATTTGATCCCAACAACAGCATGAAAATTCACTTTACTTTACTGTTGCTTGCATAAACTTGATGGGTTACCTATGCTAAGGACATACCTAGTCTTTTACCCCAAACCTTGAAACACCTGGGTTTTACTACTTTGTTGGGTAGTTACGCTTAGTTGCAAACTTTGGGATTGGTATTGGTTTACTCTTTTGTTAATGTTGATCACGTTCATATTGTGGTTTTATCGCGTAATTTCAAGATCAACTTTGTTTAATGGGAACATGGAGAACCACCCAAGTGAACAGTGCAACCACAAAGTCATATGGCTCTGACCTTAGCCAAATAATTAGATGTGTAGTTTGCTGGTGGCCTTACCGAAAGGGCAAGGAGGGGTTCGGTGATAGGGGTCATAGCCCGGTCCTCTTGGGGTAGCTGCCTTTGCTAAGGAGCTGACCATTAGGGAGGTTTATGGACCACGCCGCTACTGAAACTCTAGCGGGCTGCCTAGCTTTCGACATGTCTTTGTAAAGGCTTCGTAGTGTACCCTCGCCACTCACCTCGGAAGTGTTTAAGGGCCTTGCAAACCCGGGCGACTCAGGGAAACACGATTTGTGGGTAAAGTGTACAACCTCTGCAGAGTGTAAAACTGTTATAACAGCCGTACTCACGGTTATGAGTGGCTTGGACCCTCACATGATAATTTGAACTTGAAGATTAATTAAATTGTGGTTCGTGGATTATGATTAAGTTGCTGGAATCTTTATGATTTTGCTAAAGTGGGTTGGTATAAACTTAAATCTAGTTAATAGATGCTTGTTAATAAATATTTGACCAACTAAAAGCAACCGCTGCTGCAAACCTTAGCCTATCCTTGATGGCCTTGCATTTTCACCCCACTTGCTGAGTACCAACCATAAGAGTACTCACCCTTGCCCCCTGCTGTTCAGAAGAGAACTTTGAAGAGGAGATCTTTGACGACTTCGAGCAGTTCTAGGTCCTGCGTTCACCAGTCATCGCCTGTGGAAGACGGAGTTGTTGGAGACTTCGTATAGGGTATAACGGTTTATCGTTTAAGACATTTGTGTCTCTTTTATACAGAGTGTAATATTGTTAAATACTTTATTTAGTTACTATTTGAGCATTGTCTTTGATATATTACACTTTTCGTCTACCATATGTGTGTGAACGAGATCCTGGCGCACATATGAGATGCATCTGGTTCTTTCTAGAATCGGGTGTGACAACTATCTCAAATTTCCCAATAACTTAGACTTGGAAATCAAGCTCATGCTCCCACAAACCATGAATTTTCAATGAAAACATTACTAAGTGCCAACAAAATCAAGTACTAGGAGATTAAAAAGTTATATATGAGGCACTTGCAGAGCATGAACAGAGCAACTATTCATCATTTCCGAAAGTAGAGCTCACATGGATTTCCACACATATAAGTTGGGAGTTCCATTTATTCAAAGCATGAAATGTTTTTTTTAGATTTTATTATTATTATTATTATTATTATATATGTTTCTTTTCATGCATGGCAATTCTTGGAACGAACGGACGGGTCAGATGACTTACTTGGATACACCCCAAGCTTAGATGAAGCTCAGTTCTGCTGGTTGCGGTCGTGGTGCTGCTGCTGGTACGGGTAGTGTGGCGACGGATATGGGTAGTACCGCTGCGGGTATGGATAGTACTGCTGCGGGTAGTGCTGCTGTGGCGGCTGCTGCTGCTGCTGGGGCCGCTGGTGATGCTGGTTGGGGCCAAGGCCCAGATGGGTGAAGACGCCAGAGATGTCGTGGAGCCTGGAAGTGTTCATCCCCCAGCTTTGTTGGGTGAGGTCGGTGTTGTGCGTGAGGTCCTGGCTGATCTTGTCCTGCTGCTGGCCCAGGGTGTTGACCTAGGTCATGAGGTTCATGATTCCCCGCATTATCGGGTTCTCATAACCGTATTGCGCCAAGCTCGACGGACCCACCTGCGGATCATAAGAACTCTGCGTACCTGGGGGTAGTAGGGTCCCTGATCTTCACCGTACTTAGTGCTGCCTCCGGCAGTGCTTGCGCCACCCTGAGGGTAATGCTCGTAGGTTTCCTCGAAGTTCATTTGGGAAGTACCTGGCTGGTGTGATGGTCCTGCCTGCTCCTGCTGGGTACTGAGTCGAACCCATCCTCGTGTCGCCGGATCGGCAACACTGCGACGTGCTGGCTCCTTCTTCTCCATCTATAAGAGTAGTCGCTTGACTGAGCAGAGAGAGAGTTTCGGGCATGGGAGCTCGATTTCTCTATCATACCCGGGGTAACACATGAAGAGAGAGTTACCTAGCCCCTCGCGCATCATATGTCCCTGCACAAAATGCTCTAGGCCTACTCGATACTGGTATACTTCAGTCAAAGGCAGGTAAGTGACCTGGGCATTATCCAATGCACCGACATGCACAACAATGCGCGTAACCAAGGAGGTTATGTCGATTGGACCTCTGCCTGCGATCATCTTTTGCCAATGGGCCAACATGCTCATGACGGGAGAGAACTTTATCTTTTTAGCCATAGCAAAAAAACACTGCAGCTCGGGGAGACTGCAAAGGGGCAGGTCAGAGCGCGGGTGGACAACCATCCAGAGCCATTTTGCTAGCAATCTAAGAGCAGGATTATGAATTGACACTATACTATTTTTACTGCTAATAGGCTCTTTAGAAATTTCATTCCACCAGGTTGTGCAATCATATTGATAGTCTTTTATGAGAGCATTAGGATCTAGCAAGCACTTTACTCTAAAGCCAAGCGCAACGCTAAACTCTCTGTCGTTAGCTCATATTGCTCATCAAAGAAACGAAAATAGATTTTAGTTGTTTTAGCCGTTTCTTCAATGCCAAGAGACGTAAGGAATTCCATGGTTAAGAGTTGCAAACCTGTCTCTGTGACGTTAGCAAAGTCGTACCAACCGGCATAGCTGAAGGCTCATGCCTTGTTTCAAGCCTATTTTAATGATGAAGAGGGGCTCGAAAATCTTTGTATGGCAGAAAATTTGCTTCTTGAGGAGCTCCAGCGCTTCCCGCTCGTATTCATTCCGAGCAACGATCTGATCGACCGTACTCAGGACACGATTGCGAATGCGGACACGATTCCTAGGCACCATGGGAGTTGTGTCCTCCTGGGAAACACTATCTCGGTGACCTAAGTCCACCGACATGTTGTCCCACGAGGACGCCCAACTTTACGAACGCCTGGAACTAGAAGGGCTGAGCTTCTTGAGCTTGCTCTTCATAGCAGTCCACATGGTGCCTACAAAAGATTAGTGCGCACACAAAATACACGAAGGACTAAACAAAAATTTGTAGTCATTAGTCGTCCTTGTGGGGAATTAACCACCACAGACGTTCGTCGTTCAAGCGTGCCAACACTTTATTCAAAGAGGGAAAATATTTTTGGTATTTTTCTTGGCTAAGCAGAAGTTAGCACTGTTTTTTCTTCTGGTTATTAGCTGCTAGTTTATTCTATTTTTGGTGGGTGAGCTAGCACTAAGCACCTTTGCCTAATTAGCTCCAAGAGCTTAATTGAGCAAGGATACTTAGGAAGGGAGAAGAGAAACTTGAACTTAGAGAGATGCCTGCGTACCAGAGCTGATGGTGCGAGGATGAATGTCGCGGGCGTTAGATTTTATAGCGGCGCGCAGGGGGCAGGCCAGCCGGCCTGGGCTAGGCCATCGGCTCATGGATGACGCTAGGAGCTCCACTTCAACCTCCTACTCGTAGACTTGCAAGTGAACGTGCCTTGGTAGGTGGCGATGGGAGGGCAGCGGCGAAGGAGACGCTGGCCGGCCATGATGGGGCCGGTCGGCCTGGTGCTGCACTCCCTCGCGCTCCGCTTTCTCCTGCACACTCCTTGCTCATCATGTCTCACTCCTGCACGAGCACTCAAGCGAAAATATTGCACGATGGGACGTGAGTGGTGCAAAGAGAGGCCAACCATCCATGATGGGGTTAAATGGCCTGCACATGCACGATCACTATTGTTTGCTCTTCTGATTGAAGTCCTTGCCGTGCTCTTTCTCCATTGTAGCTGCACACTAGCCATAGGATGACATGTGGGGCCGACCGGCTTAGGTGGGGCCGGCCGGCCTGCAAACTGGCCGAAAATTTTTGATCTTTTTTTATGCAGTGCTCTTGAAACAAAAGTTCCAAAAAATAATTATGCACTTTGCACAAATTTAAACATGCTATGATGAAGTTGAAATAAATTATGCACGGAAATAAACTATCCTATATGCAAATGCAAAGAATGGATAACTACCATGTTACCTCATGGCGAGAGCTCGGGTTTTGAGTCCGGAGCAGGACTCTCCATACCTTGGGTTCGATTGTCATCACCGGATGGAGTTGTCATCGGTGATGACACTTTTCTTTTTCACACTTTCTTTGTGGGCTTTCTTATTTCGATCTCTTTCTTCTCGAGCTCTAGAAATTTCTTACGCTGGATTCTTCGCTTCGCGTTCCGCTGGTTATGCACCTTGATTTTCTCTCGAATCCGAAGACTTTCCACGAATTCGATGAGAGCTTCAATGGATGGGGTTGTCAGCTTCTCTGGCTCTTTCTCGGATTTCTTCTTCCGGTTGAATGTTTTGACCTGTGAGCATTGTTCAACTTTCGGTCTGAAGGCGAATCTCTCCTTCTGCCCATTAATGTGCACATCAATGTTTGCATTCGCCGTGCTCAAGAACGGCCTTCCCAGGATGAGAGGGGTCTTGGTGTCGACTTCCATGTCGAGGATGACAAAATCAACAGGGACAAAAAAGTTCCGGATTTTTACCAGAATATTTTCAGCGATCCCCGCGGGATAACGAGCCGATTGGTCCGGTAGCTTCAAACACATGGCAAGCGCATGATGGTTAAGTTTATCATAAACTACCTTTGGCATGGCGCTGACGCTTGCTCCCAGATCACATAGAGCATGCTTAAAGTGTTGGGCTCCGATTGAACATGCGATGGTGGGGCATCCTGGGTCTTTCTTCTACTCCAGGAAAGGATCGAGTATAGCTGCGCTACACTCCTCCGTAAGTTGCACAACCTTAGTGGTTGGCAGGGTCTTCTTGTTTCCAAGGATATCTTTGATATACTTGGCATACGTGGGAACCTGCATAGCATCAAGAAGCGGTATGTTGACATAGAACTTCTTAATTACCTCGACGAACTTGCCAAATTGCTTGTCGGCCACTGGCCTCCTTCTCTGCTCCGGAAACGGTAAGACGGTTGTATTGTGGTACTCTCGGGAAGCCCTTGGGACTTCGTCGGTTTCTCCCAGGGTAGCAGTGGTGTTGGATTCGTCGGCCTCCTCCTTGTAACACCTCGGGTGTTTAAATTACGAAATAAGCCTCTTTAGCTTAACACGTAGGTGGTTGAGAAAAGTTTAAAAGGAAAACGAATTATAAATTGGTTTTGCTTGGAATTGAAAATAGTTGGGTATATGTGCATAAGTACATGTACGTTAATCAAACAAATTAAATAAGTTTCACATTGATGCTACCATGGCTACGAAACCGAATAGGCATATCGTTATTGACTTGATAATCAAAAGTCTAGTTGAAGCCTAGGAGTGAATGCAAAGTTTTGCCTAGCAAATGACGTGCCCTCCGAATCATACCCTTTTGAGTTTTTAAAATAACTTCTAAACTAGAACTCAAATGAACTTTGGCCAGAAACAAAACTTGTGTAACTTTTCATTTTGAAAAACTTTCAGGTTCAAGAATTTTTGAGTTGCAACACGAAAATTTGAGAAACACTTAAAATTGCAAACCAGCCTTTGCCTTTTCTTCTATTTTCACTGCAGACCCTTCTTCTCGCTTCGCCCGACCCTCGCTTCGCCCGACCCTCGTCTTCGCCCGACCCTCGCTTCGCCCGACCCTCGACTTCGCCCGACCCTCGCTTCGCCCGACCCTCCGCCCGCCGCGCAGTCGCCGTAGGCCACTTGGCCGGCGATACCTGACCGGCGCTAGGCGCTAAGCCAATGCCTGGCCGCGCCCGCACGCCGCGCTCCTCCCCACGCCGCGCTCCTCCCCAGTCCGTGCACGCCACGCGCACGCCGGCGACGCGCGCCTCTCCACGCCGCGCCCAATGGACAAGTCGCGCCGTGCCCGTGTCCCCGCCGCGTTCCACCAGTCGCCGCGCTCGCCGCCCGGCAAGCCAGCTGCTGCAGCTCCTCGCCCAACCCGCGCGTCGCGTGATCTTCCGCTCCCTACGCCAAATCTTCAGCGCCCAATCCCCTGCCCGCGCCTGCCGCACGCCGTGCCGGCTCTGCTTGCCGCCCACCGCGACTAGTAACGCGCCCCCATCATGCCGCCCCTCCCCAGTGTCGCCCAGTTCTCTCCCTCCCTCCTGCAGCCTATAAAAGGCGACACAAGGCCACTCGCGCGCGCCTCAACCCCAGAACGCCGCCGCCGCTGCCATTGCCGCCGCCGTGCACCACCCGCCCATGGAGTCCCATCCTCCAGCCTCCCACTGCCCAAACCCATCGCCCAACGAGCTTGCCCTCCCTCCACTGAAGCTCACCGGCCTCTTCCTCGGCCAGCTCGACCGCCGGAGCACCGTCAGCGCCGCCTGTGCTGCCGTCGCTCCCCTGCTGCTCCGTGGATAGCCCACTCCAAAGCTCCTCCGTCCCAGCCAAGCCTCGAAACGGTTTCCCCTCGACGCCGTGAAGCCCATCGACCAGCCCACGCTCTCCCCTCCTCGCCGGATCACCGTCGCCGACACTCCGCCCCGCCGCAGCCCCTCTGCTCCGCGTCGACGAGCCACCTCCGGCCACCCCCAACCCCGACCAAGCCCACCCCAAGGTAGCTCTCACCTCCCTGGATCTCCATGACCCTTTTCCCCTCGCCGCTGACGAGCCCCCTCGCCGGAATCTGGCCGGCCGCCGTGCCAGCGCCGCCCAGGGACCCAATTGCAACGATTGAAATCTTTAAAAGAGTCTGCGCGCAAGTTTCCAGGGGCATATCTGTAAACCTATGTTTAAACTTTGATCTCAAAAGCAGCGAACTTGTAAAATTCATATAAAATCGTAGAAAAATTGAAAATATACAAACTCAACTGTTGTGGAATCGTTAGATGAAAATCTACAACTTTTGTTACATGTTTTTCTTCAGATGTTTGCTATATCTTGCTCTAAATTAAATGGAAAGTTTAATAGACTTTAATTGTATCCACTGTTGTAGACCAGTTCTGAACCTGATTTTTGGACAGTAGATTGTTCCTTGATGTGTAGGACAGTGTAAAAATATTAGGACCAGAACCCATCTCTAGCTAAACTTTTTAATAAAACTTATTTATGACATGAAATAATAAAATTAATTTGTAACTGCTGTTATATTATCATGTTGTGAAACTTTTCCAGAGCTGTTATATTGATGCCTGAATACCACAGATAAAGTTTAGAACCTTCTTCCTACCTGTAACTTATTTATAAAATTTTGTGGTGGGAAAAATGCACTAAATAAAGATAATTAGTTTCTGTGCTTGAAAAATGTTTAACTTTTTACTGTAGGACACTTTATAGTATTTCTGGCTGTATAAAAAGTTTCATACATAGAAACCTTGCAAAACATCCTGTAGAAATTAATATTTATTAACATAAGTGTATCTTGTCCTATTTATTACGCCTTGTATTGTGCACAATAAAATCTGAAAAATTTACAGTAACACATATATGGATATATTAACACCCTATAAAAGTTTTAGCACCAATACGTGATTGTTTTGTTTTGTATAAAAATAACTAGGTTCTAGTAGTAGCTGCGTATTATATTTTTCATAATTATTCTGCTACGTGAAAATATCTGAAATGTTTACAGTGCTTTTGTCTCTGCATAATGTGCTCTAAATAAAAATTTCATCACCAGAAGTTACCTAGTCCAGAAGTTGTGTTTAATCCATGTTGTGCTTAGAAAATTAAGTTTCCAATATAACACAACCCCTTCTTGTTTAATGAAGTTAATAGTTTAAGTTATACTCTATTAACAATTGCCCAAAGAAATCTTAACTAAGTAACTTCACAACCAAATCGATATTTTGTGGACTGCAACTTTATCGTGAAGGAAAATAATCGTCATATACCATCACTATAATTTACACTTGTGCATTCATATAGAATCAACTACTCTCGCCGACGGAACGTACGAGCTGGTGCCTGCGTCCGAGAGTGAGCAGCGTGAAGCCCAAGTGAATCTAACTGAAGCTTTCGAAGACTCGAACCCGAGTTCGGACGAGCCCCAGGCTATCTTTACTCAAGAAGGCAAGCCCCGGAGCATGAACCCTATTTTCCTAAACTTATGCAACTTATTACTCTACTTTACTTGTGCATTAAGTTTATAGGAGTTGAATGAAAACTTAGTCGCATGATCCTAGGTACTCATGCTCTGAACACTAGATGTAAGGTTCGATAGAATGCTATGCTAATAGGACTCCGGTAAAAGCCGAGTGATTTCCTATCACTCGCGAGAATTTAGGAGTTGAATGTTTGCTACATGCTGCAATCATAAGGTCGACGAACGGGGCTATGGTACGATGTTTATGTTGATGATTGAGGCCCCGTCTGTTTAGTGAAAAATGCTAAGGCCGCAGTGTGTGGTAGTGGTGGTTAAGTCTTTGAACCTACTAACCACATGCCGAGAATATGGTAATCGGTAAGCTTAAGTACCGGATTGAACCGAGGCTGGAATATACTCCTCACCGTCTTGAATTCGTTCACATCAAGCTAATGGCGGGTGCATGTGCCGCCATGGCCGGGTCCATGGGGACGTGTAGTCGAGGGCGGTGGGCCTATTCCGTGAACCGGGAATTGAAGGGAAAAGTTGCACGTGTGACTCTGGGAGTAACCACATGATGTGTGTTTAGCTTTCCCTTGCAAGGTTAAGAAATTCGATTCGAATCGTCCGTTTCTCGCGGTTATTGAGACTGCTTGACCCTTTTACCACATAGAGTAAGAAGAGGAACAATGATGATGATTAATCTTGTTGGATGAAAAATTAATTCTTCCACCATGTATGATATTGGATAGTTGCTTACCTAGAATGGTTAAAGAAAACTAGAATCTTGAGCTAAAATTTGAAAGTAAGGACCTACTTGTATATGCTAGGAGTCGGCTAAGTATATTCCACTAGTCGGGTAAGCCTTGCTGAGTATTAGTATACTCAGCCTTGCTGAGTATTAGTATACTCAGCCTTACTTGTGGCTTGTTTTCAGGTGAAACTTTCGAGGATATGATCGCTAGTTTGACTGGCCTTGCACCCTTCCTCTTGGTTGGTCGGTGGAATGGGATACGCCCCCAGCCAACGGTGATAATGCCGAGTGATGTCTCGTATGGGCTTCATCGAGGCATCCTGTATCGTCGAGTAGTTTATCATTATTTTTCCGCTGCATTGAACTCTGAAGAACTCAATTATTTTGAACTCTGAAGTACCTTGTTTTACGAATCCGAACTCAGTTGTAATAATAATTTATGGTGAACCTGTGATGTAAAATTTGTGGAATGTTGTATCCTCTGGGCTCACCTTCGTGTGAGTACATGTATGTGTGGTTTCGATCGGCAAAAACCGTGGTTGTATCGGGAGGTTACCCGACAGACCAGTGGATTACTCCGTTTGAAGTGCGATTTAGCCCTGATTGCCCTTGTGGTGATGGTTAGCGCGCTTGAGCCGGATTAATTCAGGTGGTTCTGCCACACTCCTGCACTTCGTCTTCAGCATCGGCATCCCTGGCGGTTATGGTCTTCCGCCATGTACCTGCATCCTGCGGATGGGGCGGATCCTGCATGGACTTCTAGTCCGTGTAGTCACCGCGTTAACACTTTCCTTGGGGTTCACTTCCGGTTGCCCGGGTAGCTTTCTTGAGTTGTAGTTAGGGCAAGATGAGGCCAGCTGAGCTACTTGAGTTTCTATCATTCTATTGAAGCTCAGCTAATTTTTAATAACAAAGTTAAACCCCTCTAGTTGTGTGGCCAAAGACTCCAAAATTTTATCATTAGCTTGAAATTTCTTGCTAATGTTATCATTAATTTGTTTTTGGCCGTACACTAGGTCTTTTAACGAAGGCTGAAAATTGTTATTAAAGTTGTTACCTTGTTGTTGGCTGAAGGGGAGGTTGGGCTTGGAGTTCCAACCTTGCTGAGGACGGTAGCCTGAGTTATTGGGATTGTTGTTCCCAATGAATTTCACGTCCTCTTGAGTTGTTGGGAGCCTTGAGGCATAAAGAAAGCAAGGGCGTAGCGTTCCATTACCGATCAACTGTTGCCCGAGTGCCTAGTATCGCCACATGTCTCACATGTGATCCGAGACTCCATGATCTGGTTGACCTCCTAGTGTGGAGATTCCAGCTTTTTCATGAGAAGATCCATCTTGGCTGCCAGCATATCTACACCACTAATTTGGTGTACTCCTTTGGCACGGGCTGCTTGCCTATCTCCCTTCCAACTCTGGTTGGAGGCAATCTTGTCGATGAGCGCCTTAGCTCTTGCAACATCGAGGGAGAGAAATGCTCCTCCCGCTGCTGCATCTATGTGGTCTTGCGCTCGCTGACTCGGGCCATGGAAGAAGTTCTGGATGATCAGACACTCTTCCATGCCATGGTGTGTACATGCTGCGATGTATTCTTGAAGACATTCCCAGGCTTCCGGGATGGTTTCATCCTGGAGTTGTTGAAAACTGGAAATCTTGTTCCGAAGGGCGTTTGTTTTGCCTACCGGAAGTACTTGGCCAGGAATGCATTAGAGTAGGCATCCCATGTGGTGAATGCATCCTTGTTGGTGTAGAACCACGTCTATGCTTTCCTAAGCAGAGAGAATGGGAATAGCCGAAGACGAATGTTTTCCATTGTAGTGCCTTTGGGGTTGATTGTGCTGCTCACTTCCATGAAGTTCTGGAGATGAGCGTTGGCATCCTCGGATGCCTTACCACAGAAGAGACTTGCTTGGACCATGTTGACAAGCCCAGTCTTCAGCTCAAAGCCTTCATTGCCTTGGTCGTTGTTCAGTCCAGTAGGGAGATGGCTGCTGGATGGGGCTGAGAATTGACGGAGTGTCTTCTGAGCCATGGGTGTTGAACCTTGGCCTAAAGAAAGCCTTTTCTGAGGTAGGACGACTCTGCGTCGGACAATTCGCCCAATTCTTTCTGGATTCGGGTTGAAGTTGTATGGTAGATCGAAACCGGTCATACAGTGCTCCTCATATATCACAAAGACAAGAGAGCAATGGTAAGCCCGCTAAAATTAGCGGTGATAAATCAGTAAATTTATCAAACTATTCAACGATAGTATGTATTCCGCAAGCACCAATTGCTTCCCTGGCAACGGCGCTAGAAATGCTTGTTGGCGTTTCTTATGTCCAATAGAATATGTATTCCACAAGCACAAAGAATGCATTGCTGTAGCACTTCACCTTGGAGTATTCCAGGGTATTGTAAATTTCCACGGGGAAGCACTATGGTCTAACGAGTATCGAATGAAGGAGTGATAAACTTTACTGGAGATATCCACCGACTAACTTAGTGGGGGTAAGCCAGATAGGAAATGATAAGATAAATGGCCAGGCAATAACCATTTGACACAGGAGACTCTAAACCTTAGAGCGGTAAGCAGCTGGGAGGACAACGAGTGAGAAAGATTCCTAGAACACTTCTAGACTAACGAGCTAGCCTCTCTAGAATAAACCTTGCTTCTGACTAGTTATCGCGAACCAAGAACTTACTTCGGCAGCTGCAAGAGGAAGGACTATAGAAAGGGGTTAGAGAGGAGTCCAACGGCAACCTGCAACTACTGCTATGAAAACACCCGAACATGGTGGACTACAAGGGACGGATAGGGCTGTCACCACCTACCGCCTACCACACTGTTACGTGGGGTGGAACACACTTTCTAGCTAACACTAAGCGAGACACCATGTCTGCACTCGGTGTTAGGATTTCTCTTGAGACCTTCAAGAGAAATCCCCCTCAACCTAGGGATCTAACTTGAGCTCCCTAATCCGGGCGAGAAAACCCGTAAGATAAGATCCCGATAAAACAAGAAAGAGAACAAAGTCTAAGCTAGAGGATAGAACTTCCGCGCACAGGCTGAATAACTTGCAAAGATAAATAAATGTGGAAAGTAAAGCTGACTCAAAAAGATAAAGAAGATAAATTATATTAATAAATGTCAAAGGGAAAGATACAAGAGCTTATACCAGACTTCCAATGATGACTTCGGAATCCTGAGACAAGCTCGACTCACTCTAACTCCCAGACTACTAAACCTAACTCTAGAAAGTGAAATGAGTAGAGAACTCCTTGGTGTGTCTTGGATGGAGGTTGGAGGCTCCCTTTTATAGCTTCTTCAGGTCGGTGCTTGGGGTAAGTGCTTAGCTTGGATGCCACTACGACGGTTGGAGTAACTGCCAGCCAAAGATTTTTAGGGGCCGGCCGGCCTCATCCAGTCTGGCCGGCCTGGGATGGTGGCCGCATGGCACCACCCTTCTCCTGGATGGCTCTAATGTTCTCCTGGTGACGGTTGTGGTAGCGTTTATCCGAGGCTTGGCAGTTGGAGGCTGGCCGGCCTAGTCAAGGCGGTCGGCATGACTCTAGCGTGTCTCGTCCCTCCGTTGCACAGACATGATGATCAACGCTTGCATGTGGTCCTGGAGGTGGTTCTCAGGAGTTTGCCCAAGTCTTGCATGCAGGTGGGCCCTTCAATCCATGGGTGAAGCCTTTCGGGTCATCTGATAAAACTGACTTCAAGTGCACGGTTCAGGATCAAGGTAAGTGTGTTTCCTTGCCCCTGGATTGATGACGTGGCGATTGGGTCCAGTGCCAGGCCGGCCGGCCTAGGGGAGGCCGGTCGGCCTAGGATTTTCCCCATTTTGCCTCAATTTTGGTACACTTGTCCCTGCATTCACAACTCATCCAAAACTTGTGGAACTTGCTAGAAATAAGTAAAATATGTATGGAGCATAGTGCAAAGCTCTATTTATTCTTGAGAAGTTGACGGACAATGTATGATTTACTGGCCGTCAACAGCTTGGCAAAGGTTAAGCAGAATGGGGATTTGTGGCCATAATTGAAACACTGCTTGCAATGGAAGGGCAAAGAAAACACTGCAGCCTGATGTCCAACGAACCAAACACTTTCCACACGGCAGGGACGGCCCAAAGACCGGATTTGTATTTAGCTGTTCTGCAATTAAAACCTCATCGGGCGAAGAATGCTCTTGGAACTCAGAAGACCCCCTCAGGTTTGCCGCTGAGTAATTCAGAGACTTTCCAACTGGATTTTGCAAGTCAAGATTCAAACTCTGAAGAATAGAAGGCTTGTTTGTCAATGAACTCCGATAAGCCGAACGACCAAAAGATAAATCTAGAGAAACTAAAGAATCCTTCGAAAGAGGCACGTTGAAAGTGCCAAAACGGATCAAGGCATGCGGCTTATGCTTCGCAGGTGGAGAATCCTGAACCAAGGTTTTAGCAAATGAACCTTTTTCTGACTGAACTGAGAGGTGTGTTTTGCTTGGCGTTTTTCTCTCTTGGACACAAACCTAGTCCATTCCTTTTCTTCCTCCAATTCCTAGAGACGTTTCTCCCTCTCCTAGTGCGGGACACCATTGCTCCACAGATGAAAATAGACATAAAAGGAAGAACCAATGACACGACGGAGGCCATAGATATGGAAACCCACTTTTTTGCAAGAAACAGAGAATCTGAAGTGACGGTCACTCAAGAACTGGACATGAAAACCCGCTGGGGAACCTCCCAAACAAGCCACCAAAGCCTAACTGACTAACGTTTCTTTCAATCTTATTGGAAGAATTCTTTTCATGTTTTCATGATCAAGATTCATGTGCACGCCATATACCCCCTTGCTATACTTCTATAAGAAGTTAACATTGTACCATCCATTACATCCCATAAAATAAAAGCTCCACAATATGTGTTGGTCTCTCTGTCCATCTATTATTACAAAAGAGACATGAGCTATCAAAAAATATATATGGACACATGAAGGTCCAAGCATTCAAAAAAAAGTTGGACACATGAAGGTCCAAAGAAAAAAAGAAAAAAAGAAAGATAGCTATGTTCTCAAAAGGATTTAAAAAGGGAGAGAGATCGTACAAAAGGAATTCCATCCACCATTTACCATCCACTATATCCATACACGTGCACATCTTGATCTGATTGTATGACTTGTTTTTCTCCTTGGATACGAGTTTTGACTTTGCCATATATGCGATGTAAGTATGCCTTATCCTTCATACCTACCTTAAGCTCCATATATATATTGCCGCCATTAGAAGGAGGATGAAGAAAAGGCAAGTCAAATGCCTTGGTGAGGACACATACACATTGAGCGATTTAAGAGAATCAAATGAGGAGCTAAGCAAGATTTGTTTTGAAAACTCATTGAAAAATCACAAGCTACTTGACATAAGGAGTTGTGGTGACTTGATTCAAGACCGTTCCATTCCTCAACTACCCAAGATGGCATGATAGACACTTCAAAGTTCACAAGTGCAAGATAAGGTTTGGAATATCTCTTATGCTCGCTTCATACCTTTAGAAGTTATGTTTTATCTTAGACCTTTCTCCTTCACTTGAGGATGTGCAAATGCTAAGTGTGGGGGTGTTGTTGACGGCTCTTAAGTACAAAATCTATGCCGTCAACTCCTGGATAATCACATAAAGAATGAACATCAATAATAGTGGTAGAAGTTATTACTAACGAATTCCACAAGTGTTGGTGAATCATTGATTTTAGGAAGCCATATCTGGATCGGAATAAGAGGGAAACATGCAGAGAACACAGAATAAATGCACATAAGATCACATCCTGCATCACACAAATAAAGAAGGGCTCACAAACAGAGGTTAACCGCCTTAACTTACTGCCAAACGCCCAAAAACGTTATGAGGACCCACCTAGTAGTCATCCAGCCAAAGGGTGGTGGAAAAAAGAGTCGGTGGGGGGTTGGCCGACCCCCTAAGTCAGCTGACCCACCACTAACGCCTCTTGGGCCCAGCTTTGGCGGGAAGATCTCTTGTGCCCTCCTCAAGTCGGTTTCCAGTGTTTCCATGTATAACTCCGCCAGGAACCGCCCTTGGAAGACTATATAAGGAGGAGGAGGGCACCCCTCATTGACACACCACCAATACCTCCAACACCTTCAATTGAAGATGTAGTGCTCTACTCCATGGCAAAGCTCTACTTAGGCTAGTGCTTAGAATAGGAGAGAGAGGGAGAGAGGGGGGGAGAGAGAGAGAGTAGCTTGGAGGAGTGCTGAGTTCCTCAACACTCTACTCCGACCATGTACGTCTACGAATGCTAGCTTCTTCTGGTATGAGTAAGTAAGTATTCATGATTCCTCCTTTGGTTTAGTGCTTATGTATAAGTGAGATCAATTCTCTTACTCGGGGGTTCGTCGTTCCGTATTTATACGGAGTGCTGTAGTTTGCTATGGGTCGACGGACGTAGTTAGACTGCAGTAGTAATAAGTAGCATACATGTGGTGTCTAGGCTAAGGGTTATCCTTCGTTTGCCTGATATCTCACAGGTTGGTAGAGGTAGGCCGCAGGTGGTGACATCAATGTTGGTCTTTTGTAATCCTCCACGTTTAGATATAGCGTAGAGCCGTTGGCCGAAGTCGCCTTGCAGAGCAGGAGTAAGCCGGTGCCTGAAGTGAGTTTTTCCCAAGAGATCAACCTTTAACTTATATAAGTGCTATCCCTAGGAATCCTCTCTACCCTTTGCCTACCTTATCTGGTTGGTTGTCCTCTTGATTCGATAACCCTTAGAATACTCCGAGGTGAAAGCTACAATGGTATCTGTGCACTTGCAGATTTATTCGCAGTCATTAAAATACCCAACAGTATGAAAGCAAACTTCTGAAACACACGTGTCCTATGTAATCTCGCTCAACGTCAAAGGAGCCGTAATGGACCCAGATAGTGGTGAAAGGGTCTTTATACATGTTCAGTCTCAGCCCTTCCCCCGGGAGTTTGTTTCCGCTCGGCAAGCTATGAGGATGGCACTAAAAGAAGTGGAATGTTACACGCTCCATAGGTTCCCAAGCTACAGCTACTTCAAGGTGAAAGCACTTGAGGCGGTTACTTCAAGGTGAAAGCACTTGAGGCGAATGAGCCGGACATGAGGTAGATGCTGAAGAAGCTTGTGTTGATACATGAATCATGGAATGTATGGTACCGTGTGCACTTTGATCTATGTTTGATTGATGTTATTTACTTGCAAGCTTTGACATGTGTTTCTATCATTTGGTGGTACACGTGGCCTGGCCTTGGAGAAGTCTTATGTCAGATCCTGGTGCAGATGAGATGGGCATTCAGGGAGTCAGGCGCATATCGAGTACAATGTGGTTTTCAAGCCTACATTCTATTAACTTCAGATGATAAGATGCTGAAGATACATAGGGAGGCATTGGACACTCGCTACAAGGCTACAGATAGTGATTAATATATGCACTGGACCATGTTGATAGGTTCTTTGGAGTTAACATCAATGACATCTATTGGCCCTAGTATATGAGCCAATTTGCTGGTATACAAGCCGATGGTGGATCTTGGAATTTGTATGTAGTAACTATCAAGGACTTATTAAGTAGTTCGTCTCCATGTGGGCCTCTATTATGTATTATCAATGTTGAAGAACTTATTAAGTACTAGTTGTACTGTACTATTTATGTAATTGTTCTTCTACTTTAGTATTTACATATTAATTACAAGTTGTGCTGGACTATTTATGAGGCATACAATGTAGGAGAGAGATAGTATATTGAACAAGTCATCCAAATTAGATAAGTAACTTACTAGATATCAATGACAAGATAAGGTTCCATTAGCATAACCCCCTGTTAGGTACTTAATAAGTTACAACATAGGGTGGAATATGACTATATTCATTAAAGGTTCTTCTAGGCAGTCGGTGCGATACCACGGCTTCAAGTTTTTGTCAAAGTTGTTCTCTACACGCTTGATCTTCTGTTGGAAATCTATAAAATGCTCCAATTCCTCAAATTGATTGTATCCTCAACATCAGTTACGCCCTCAACACCTGGAATTCCTTTCTTCCTGGAGAAGGCAATATGCTTCTTTTGTTTCTCGGGATCGGTTATGTAGAAATCCAGCGCGACACGCTCACCGAGTACCCACGGGTCATCTTTGTAACCTACGTTGCCAAGGTCGACAAGTGTCGACCCGTAAGTTGTCGACACCAATGATTTAATCCACTTGCACTTAAACACAGGGATCCTAAGATTTCCTCCATAGCTAAGTTCCCATATAGCATCTATATAGCCATAGTAACTGATTGAATGACCATTTGCGTCCATGTTGGTATAATTAATGAATGCGAATAAATCCGCAAGCGCATGGATACCGTTGTACCTTTCACCTCAGAGTGTTCCAAGGGTATCGAATCCAAGGGAACGTGTGTGTATACCTACAACTCTAGTATCCAAGGACAACCAGCGAGATAAGGTAGGCGAAGGGTAGAGATTAATTCCTCGAGATAGCACTTAGATAAGTTAAAGGTCGATGTCTCGGGTAAAATTACTCGCTTCGGGCACCGGCTTACCCCTGAAATGGTCAGGCGACTCCGCCCAACAGCTCTACGCTATATCTGAATGTTGAGGAAATACAAAGGACCAATAGGGCTGTCACTGCCTACGGCCTACCTCTAGCAGCCCATGGGATATAAGGCAAACGAAGGATAACCCTTAGCCTAGACACCACGTCTATGCTACTGATTACTACTGCAATATAACTATGTCTATCAACCCATAGCAAACTACAGCACTCTGCATAAATATGGAGTGACGGATCCGCAAGTAAGAGAACTGATATCACTTAGAAATAAGTACTAAACCAGAAGAAGAAATCATGAATACTTACATACTTTATCAGAAGGAAGTCAGCATCCGTAGAGGTACATGACCGAAGCAGAGTGCTAAGGAACTCTGCACTCCTCCGAGCTACTCCCTCTCTCTCTCCCCCCCCACCCTATTCTAAGCACTAGCCTAAGCAAAGCTTCGCCATGGAGTAGAGCACTAAATCTTCAAGTGGTAGTGGTGTTTCTCCAAGTGGTGGTGTTGGTGGTGTCGTGTCAACGCTGGAGAGTCAGTGGCTCTCCCCCCACTTGTTTGTACATATGTGCTTCTTCCAACAAAGATAAACAAGTGACACAAAGGACTCTACCGGGTTGGATGACCGGTGAGCCTAAACATTATTGAATTCAAAATGGAGGTGCCTACAAATCTGACAAAACGTAAGGAAAACAAACTTAATCTAAAAGTGCCTAAAGGAAAGATACTAGGGGCACGCTTATGGAGCTACATCGTAAAGATCTTTGTGCCCCATGGTCTTATATAAGCGCTTCATCTTAGCGCAAAGACCACAATGGAGGGTACGAATCCTTTGGTTCTTCCGTTTCTATTTTTCTCTCTACTAACGCATCGCTAAGCCTCCTATTTTCTAAGCACAAGTCTACAACCATGGAGGATAGCTGCTTAACCGTGGAATTTGGTGATTTTCCATCACTACCCTAAAATTGGGCCACCGGCCTTCTGATTGGCGGCGGTGAAAGATGCTGCCTAACCTTGCCGCCTCCCAGAGACGTACTGAAAAATCTAGCCAGCTTGTTTTCCATCGGTGTGAGAGGGGCTTGATTCCCTTCCCGCATCTGCCGTTCGGGGTTTGCACCCCAAACACCTCAAAGTGAGATGCCGACGGCGGTGTCTCCAGCATGTAGGACGCTGATCCAGTGCTGTTGTGTCCTCCGGCCTTCGATGGCCCCGGGTTGTCAATCTCGTGAGGCAGCTGGGCTCTCACTGGCTCCCTTGGGGAAATATCGCCCGTTGTTGGCCATGGTGTTGAGCAAGGATTTCTAGTGTGGATCTTGGTGGATTTGAGCGGAGATGAGAGTGAAGTGAAGAAGGAGAGGAGGAGGACGAGTTTTTAAAGAAGGATTCCTCTCCTCTAGCATTCAAACCCAACAGGACGCCGAGGGATGAGTTAAGGAACGTTGGAGGAGTGTTTGCGTGAAGCCTGGGAGGCGGCGGTGCTCAGACTGGTTCGGCCGAACCAGGCTCCGCTGGGCCTCCCGTTGCTCGTGGGCGTGCGTGCAACAGAGGGGAAAGCAGAGAGAGGGGGCCCAACCACTATATGTGCCGGGACTTTGGTAAAAGCTAGGATAGAGTTAGGATCAATGACATTGACCATCACTTAATTTCACTTTTATCTAAGCCAACGTATATTTATATAATGATCATGGTGGTGGACTTATCTCGACGACGTACCTTAGTCATCGCGGGGTATAATTGCCCCAAGTAATGATGATGTGTTGATGATGTCCATGTGCTTGTAATGGTGATGTAATCATCCTCTCATCACCTTTCCTCTCTTGCTCTCCTTCGTCCTTAGCGTAGCTCTTGTAACCTGAAAGGTTAATGTCGCAAGAATACCCGAAGGATAAACATTCCTTACAAAGTAGTTCATTTAAATCAAAGGAAGCTTATGATTGTGGGCATCCCATGGTAAATCCCTTTCTCAACCAAATGTACGTCCACCTTGCTTGCCATTTGGAGTAGATCAAATAATGTCTTGGCTGCAAGGTAGTTGACAAATACCACTACGAGCCATGAATAGATATTATGGTAAAGCAGAACCAAACTACAACCATCTAAAGGGCATCGAAAGAAGGTCTCCCGAAGATGATCGTACGACTCGTAGTGCCTTAGCACCATGGATGGTAGACCTTGGAGATATTGAGGATGAGCATGACCTTTGTGATAAATCAGAATGAAAATTCATGCTCATGGAGTGGGTGGCTTGATCTTCGGATAAAGCAACTCAAAAGCGTTCATGGCCCCGTTAGTGAAGAGGATTTGTAACTCTATTGGCCAAAGGAACGATCCGAGCTAGGCTCATAAGGGAAATGGGTTTCATTCAACTTATCCCCTCCGTAGGTAGAAAGCCTCGCATTTCATCAAAGATGAATACAGTGGCAAAGCAATCCATTCTAAGCTTCCAATAGAAGTTCAATTTATATGAAGTGTGATTCTACCTTCTATTAGGTATCAATCAAAATCAAGGAATAAGATGTGAGTTTTGAATCACTTGATTTGATTGGCATCGATCGGTAATCGAGGATAAGGGTGTGAGTTTGTTTCACTCGATTCGATTGGTATAGCACCTATGATCCCTTAACCAAACAGGATGAGCCCTACGGACTATGATACGACGGTCAATGTCAGAGCATATTCCTTAGTGTATACAAAACACCTTGGATGTTACCATGAAATGAGAACACGATGGGCTTCCTGTGATACATCTTCCGGGAAGTTGTGGTTGAAACAGACAAGTCATTAAGAATGATCCTCTTCTTCCAACCACTCCTTCCTCAGCCTCCCTTGGGACATGGTCTCGAGGAAAATTCAGAAGAAAACACCATAAGGGGATCTGGGGTAGGATTCGCACATGACGCTCTTCCCCCAAGACTTTTACGGTTCAGGTGAGGTATCTTCAGCAGAAGTTTAGATATAGTCAAGATGAAAGATCGAACTCTGCTGATGATAGTCCTCGGTTGCTCAATGCACTCTCCTCCTGATGGGGCATCATTATGCAGATCTATCGAGGGAGTAGTTTCTTGGATATGATCCAAGATTTCCTTCCCTTCAGTCGGATCCTTAAGCAAAAACGAGCCTTCGAAGAGGGCATCAAGCTGTAGGCCAGCATTCCTCTTAAAGTCTGAACCGAAAATGTTGAAGCAACACGTGCTCAAGTATGGAGAGGACTAGGCAAATCTGCGTAAGAGCAGAGAAATGAGCCCATGCTGTGCCTAGAGATTCCTCCTCTTGCTTGAAGCAGAGGACCTTAACTCGCAAAGAAGCGATGCGGGATAGAGGAAAGAGGGAGAAGCAAAATCCAGCCCTCAACTTTTCCCAATTATCGATCACTCTCCTCTAAGCAAATGTACCATTTTCTCGCTCTCCCTGAGAGGGGGAACGACAAAAGCTTCCTTTTGAGAGCGTCTTGTGTCAAGTTGGATATTCTCCGGCGAGAACACAAGTGCTTGAACTCTCGCAGTTGATGGTAGGGGTTCTCATAGCTTAACTCTGAGAAGGAATTTTCCTGAATAAGCTCTATGAGTGAGGGAAGAATCTTGTAGCTGGATGAGGAATTGGATTCCAGAAAGGATGGCTCCAAAGACTCACCTCGAAGGGTCGAAAGGTGTGTATGAGGATAACCTTCCATGGATAGCGAGGTAAAGGTAGAGATAAAGAAAAGCAAAAAGATATGAGGACCACTAGGTTCGTAGATAAACAACAACCGTTCGCCAGCAACAGCGGCAGAAAGCTTCTTGGGTATTTTAGCAATGTGTGAATAAATCCGCAGACGCACAGATACTGTTGTAGCTTTCACCTCAAAGTATTCCAAGGTTATCGAACCCAAGGGAACATGGGTGTATATCTATGACTCTAGTATCCAAGGACAACCAACCAAATCAGGTAGGCGATGGGAAGAGAGGATTCCTAAGGATAGCACTTAGATAAGTTTAAGGTAGATCTCTCGGGCAACATACTCGCTTCGGGCACCGGCTTACCCCTAAAATGGTCAGGCGACTCCGGCCAACGGCTTTATGCTATATCCAAAGGTGGGGGATTACAAAGGTCCAATAGGGCTGCCACCACCTACGTCCTACCTCTAGCAGCCCGTGGGATATAAGGCAAATGAAGGATAGCCCTTAGCCTAAACACCACGTCTACGCTACTGATTACTACTGCAGTCTGATGAGAATGCGAGGGTGCCCGATCTTCCATCCGGCGAGATAACTCTAGATTTGGTGGAGTCTCTACAGAAATGATCTGGGTTCCGATTAGCAAGATCCGAACCCTGCAATCGCAGCACCGCTTCTCCTTTGGTTATCAATCGTGTGCTTCCCGGTTGACCTTTCCATGAAGGCTATCTCCTGCATGTGAATCAAAGAACACAAGCAAGAGCAAGGAAGAACACAACTCAATTACAGAAATCCTTGGATTAAGCACTGGAATGTGGGGTTTCACAAACCAATGAACGGTGACTGTTCTATGACAGATTGAATCTAAGCAAAACCTGAACCCTAATGGTGGGGTGGTGGCTGTTTATGAAGACTCTACGGTCATGGAAAGACCCCTGGACGCACACTAATGGGTTCCAACACAATACACAGCCCAAATGCCAAAATACGGCGACGCAGCACCGAGATAGATTCTAAATGTCAAATTGTTTCGACGATTCCCGATGACTCGGGACAAATTTTGTATGTGGGACTGGTTACATTGGAAGCGCTATCAAATTATCTTTCCATCCATATATAGAACGTCAAAATCGGACTCCGTATATGGCCTGGGCGTCCAATCTAAGGCAGACTGTTCCTGGACTCCGAGGTGGACTCAAACTTGAATTGTTTTGGGCCTCCAATTGGCTTAGACGCCCAATGCTGGCCCTCTTCACCTCCATTCCATCCTTCATGTATTTCCTCATCCTCTCCATGGTTCCTAATTATAATAATATCTTTAGGTAGAAATCTACTCTCAAAATAACTAAAAAGAATACATAGGAATGAGCTCACCTTATCTTTGCAACGAATGGTTGTATGCAATAGTGTCACGTTCTCATCATCCTCCCCTTCTTGATGAAAAGGCTTCCTCAATGTCTATAGTGCTTGAATGGTCATATCTAAGCATGCCATGTCCTCATCATTTTTTCCTCCTTGAAAGCAAACCGTCCACGGTTTGATCGTAGTTGTAGAAGATGTTGTAGGTAACAACCACCAATGCTTTCATTCTTGAAATTTAGCCTATTTGTTGAAAACAAAACTAGAGGAACTGGATATGACATGATCAGTGTTGCAGCCCTCTAATTGATCAAATTGTTGCCCAACCAAAGAAGATTTCAGATTTGAACAAATATAAAGTCCATGCACCATATATTCTCCTTTGTGATTATATTTTCCAATGAAGTGATATGTATTCCTAGTCAAACATGGCAATTCAGGATATGCAAAAAGTCTCTTCTCCAAATAATTTAGATTACACAGAAAATCAAATTCAATATAACCCAGAGTATTTAAAGAAAACAACAATTGGTGTTCATCATGTGCACATGTAATAGGAATAAACACTTTATTTTCAGCATAAGTATATGGCTCAAAAGCATGGGTATCATTAATATGGCCTAGTTGTGGCATAGGAATAAAAGAATCATTGGCACACAACTCTTCTTTATTGCAAGAAACAGCAATCAATTCATCTTGTGACAAAGGTAAAGCAAGTAAGGGTTCCACTAGTAGTTGCTCTGTATTAGCATGATTGGTGGAAAACTTCAAAACATCTAAATAATTCTCACCAAGTGTGAGTGTAGCACAACTTTCATTACCTTTGGACTCATTTTTAGAAGTTTTAACTGCATGGTCAGTCGAAACTTCCAAAAGCTCACATGACATAGCAGGCACTTCATCTTCTATTGCACACTTTGCTTTTATTTGTGCAATATCCTGCAAAAGGTTAGGCATAGTAGGAGATACAACAAAAGATTGATCCTCTAATTGATGCACGTCATCATGGATATGAGATATATGATAAGGATTAACACAAGTTTCTCTCATAACAATTTTCAAATCATTCCGTTTTCTAGGTAAATCTGAAGTAGCTAAGTTTCCCCACCATGTTGATGCAGACTTTGTTAAAACACTAGTGGCATTCTTAATCTTCCTCCGATCACACATACGGCATTGTGCAAAAATATTATCTATCTTAGTTTCCCACTTAATATACTCTTCAGCACTTATACCATCATAAGTAGGCGGGGAAGAAAGAATAGAACGACATGCGGAAGAAGTTGTAGCAACTGCAGTAGTAGTGTGTGCCTCGTGCATCTTTGTTGACTCTGTTCAGTGAGTGTTGTAACCTGTCATTATTAGTAGCAAACAAGAAAACACACAAAAGTATATTTTCCTATCATCTACTGAGTAAGGACAGTGGACTTGCTCCCTCTCACACGTGTCTTACCGAGCTCTTACATGGATCTTACCTAATCAATACAGTGGACGGTACAATCGGAAAGCTGGTTCTCACCGTGAGGGTAGTGAGTGAAATGATTGCAAGGCTCGAACATGAGCTGATCAAAAGAAAATATGTGGAGCTTTGGGCGGGCTCAATATGGTAGTAAGGAGTAAACAATAATTCAATTCAAAAATTGCAAAACTGAAAAGTAGTCCCAATCTAATCTACATCGCTGGCCTAAACTCGTCTCGGACCTAGTTCAAGCAAGCAACAATACAACTCTACACAGGGACACATAGGATACAAGCACTTCTAAATTTCTTTCTTTCTTTCTTTTCTTTTCTTTTTTTTATTTTCTTTGTTTTCTCTCTTTTTTTGGTGCGGCTTTTCCTTCTTTTTTTTGTTTTAGCACCTCTTTGCCTTTTGCTTTCGATTGCATTTTTTTTCAACCAGAAGTGCCGCAAGAAGTATTTTACAACTCAAGGACTCGAGATATACATGCACAGCTCAAAAGCATTGGCGGCCAGGAAACATCTATGCATAAATAATTCCTTGGCATAAACAAACAATCTTGCTCAATTTCCTAGCACAAATTTTAGTCAGATATGGAAATTCTTGTTCTAGAATCAACTGAACGCAGGAAATAAAAGAACTTGTCCGTAGAAAGCAAGCACACAGAGATAATAGATGGAAAATAAAATTCCAGGACACCACGAAGAGATTAATGGGGAAATCACAATTTATTCCCCGGCTGCAATGATCACTTTGCCTTCTCAGTTTGTTTACTTTTTTCTCGGCTCTTTCAATCGTGCATGTAACTGATACACCAGCTTGCAGCAACAAGGGAATGGCACGATCTGCTCCAAACAGGAAAAGTTATGGTGGTAGCACACACAATCACCAGACCAACAAATTAGAGCGCTGCCTTGCAAAGATTTTGCGCCCAACCTTGAAAACGTGTCGCACAGAGAAAATTAATCTATGATGCAACAAGTCAAGAAGGCTAGACTCGACACTAGATATCCACAACAAGATCTAGACATGATGAACACAATGACACTGCGAGGGACTAAAATTTAGAAAAGCAAACCAAACTGAAAATTGTGAGGCGCAAAGTGGGTGATAGGACAGCGGAAGAACGTATATTTTTGTAGGGCAATTTTCTGGAGTTTCAGGACAATGGTGAATTTGACGAAAACTAGGGTAAGTCTGACGGTAATACCTGAGTCTCTGATTACCACTTGATGGGAACGGGAGGGAGCCTGATCTTCCGTCAGGTGAGATAACTCTCAATTTGGTGGATTCTCAACACAAACGATCTGGCTTCCGATAAGCAAGATCCGAACCCCGCAATCATAGCACCGCTTCTCCTCTGGTTATCAACCATGCGCTGCCTGGTTGATCTCGCCATGAAGGCTATCTCCTGCATGCGAATCGAATAACACAAGCAAGAGCAAAGAAGAACACAATTCAATTACAGGAATCCTTAGATTAAGCACTCGAATGTGGGGTTTCACAAACTGATGAACGATGACTGTTCTATGACAGATTGAATCTAAGCAAAATCCAAACCCTAATTGTAACAACCCTGATAAATTACAATTCTAAAGCCATGTCATTAGCCCAACCCTATGCTTAACCAACTAATAAAAGGGTTAGAACAAGTTAAGTTGAAATTCAGATTTAATTTGGGCCCATATGAATACCTTCGAATTATTAAATTAACTTTCAAACCACAAGCCAAATGAGGTGTTGCCTGAAACCAAACTTGTAGAACTTTTTATTCTGAACAACTTTCATGTTCAAAAGTTTTTGAAATTCAAATTAGGAAGTGGAGAAAACGTCCTGTTTGCAACCAGCCCCCTGGAACTTTTCAAATTCTCGCATTTAGGCCCTTCGCTCCTCTCTCTCTCTCCCCCCTCCCCGCCCGACAGCACGGCCAGGTGGCCGGCGACGCCTGACCGGCGCAAGCCGCCAGGCCAGTGGCTGCCGTTCCTCGCCCCCAAACCCGGCTTTGCCCCCCCCCCCCCCCCCCCCCACCGCCGCGCTGCCCAGTCCGCGCTCGCCGCGCGCGCCACGCCGTGCCGTGCCTCTGCTCGCCGCCCGCCGCGCCCAACCGCCGCGCCGCGCCGTGCCGCCCCGCCCGCCGCGACCCGCCCGTCGCTGCGCTTGCCGCCCGCCCGAGCCGCTGCTGCAGCTGCCCTCCAACCCTGTGCCGCGATATCTCCACTCCCCCACGCAAATCTCCGGCGCCCAGTCGCGCGCTCCCGCTCGCCGCACGCCGCGCCGGCGAACCGAGCCGCCCACCGCGGCCAACCCCGCGCCATTGCCGTGCCTCCACCCCCGCACGTCGCCTAGCACCCCTACCTCCCTCCTGCCCCTATAAAAGCCGCCCCAGGCCGCCCGCGCGAGCTGCCAGTCACCAGAGCACGCTCGCCGCCGCCATTGTCACCGCCGAGCTCCACCCGCTCGTGGACAGCCCTCCACAGCCGCCTCCTGCCCAAATTGAAGTGTCAGCCACCACCACATCATCCCATCGAAGCTCGCCGACCCGCTCAACGCCGCCCAGGACCACCGGAGCACCGCCGCCCGCGCTGTCACCGCCGCCGCCGCCTCTGGCCATCGCGGACAGCTCGACTCCGACCTCCTCCGCCCAAGCCAAGCACCCGAGCAGCTTCCCCACGCGCCACTGAAGCTCCCCGTCCAGACCAGACGGCCCCAAGCCCGCTGGAGCACCGCCGTTGACGCGTGCCGCCGCCGCCGCCGCCCCTGCTCCAACGCCGGCGAGCTATTCCCAACCATCCCCCACCCGAACAAGACCCCCACGAGGTAGCCCTCGCACCCCTGGTCCTTCCCCGGCCCTCACCCCTCGCCGCCGGCGAGCCCATCGCCGGAATTTTGGCCGGCCACCGTACCCGAGCCGCCCGAGGACCCAATTGCAGTAATTAAAATCTTTAGAAGGGTCTGCACGTAAGATTCAAGGACCCAGTTGTAAAAGAAAGTTTCAAACCTAGATTCAAAATCAGTGAACTTAAAAAATTTGTATAAAATCATAGAAAAATCACAAAAATTCAAACTAAACTGTTCTGGAATCCTTAGAAGAAACTCTAGAACTTTTGTTACGTAAAGTTTCTCAGATTCTCAATATATTTTGCTCTACATTAAATGGAAGTTTTAATGGACTTCTTTTGTACCCACTGTTGTAGATCAATGCTGACCCTAAATTGTGGGCAGTGAGTTAGATGGTTGATGTTTAGGACTGTGTAAAAAGATCAGGCCCAAATTCCATCTCTATCTACACTGTTTATTAAACTTAGTTTCATACCATGATTGGCTAAATATTTTTATCCCTGCTGTTAGGTTAGGAATCACCTAATGAAACTTTTTCTGTACTGGTGTAATAATACCTAGATGCCAAAGAAAAATTTAGAGACATTTTATCTCAAAGGAACCTATTTATTTGATTTAGGTGCTAATAACATACATTAAATCAAGAAAATAGTATCTTAGCTTGGAAAATTCTCATATTTTTACTAGACGATACACAGTGGTAGAGGTTGCTGTGTAAAAAGTTTCATGGACAAAAATCCTGTGCAGTATCCTGTAAAAATAAATCCTTAAATAACCTAGGTGTGTAATGCCGTAATTACTATGCTCTGAAAACTGCATAATAAATCCTACAAAAATTACAGTAGCTCCTGCATGATTAATTGAAAGCCCTGTAAAAATCTTAGACTCAGTTTGTGCACCTTTTTCTCTGTACAAAAAGAACAAGAGTCTAGCAGCAACCATGTATTATATTTTTCATAATTAATCTGCTGCATGAAATTGTCTGAACATTTTACAGTAAGCATATCTTTCCCTGATGTGCCTAGATCAAAGATTTCATGACCAGAAACTACTCGCTGTAGTAGTTACACTTAAATCATATTTACATGAGGAACATAAGTTCCCATGAACACCCACCCCACCTTGCTTAACGAAGTTACTCATTGTACTATTCTACTCTATTAACGATTGCCCACGAATGATAAAGTAACTCACTTCACAACAAACTCATGTTTTATAAACTGCAACCTTATCGTGAAGGAAATCATGTCATTTACTATCACCACTACTTAAACTTGTGCATTCATGTAGAAACAACTACTCTCACCGACGGAACTTACGAGTTGGTGCCCGAGTCCGAGAGCGAGCAGCGAGAAGCCCAGGCAAATTTAACTGAAGCAGTTGAAGACCCGGGTCAACGTTCAGACGATCCCCGGACTAACTTTGCACAAGAAGGCAAGCCCCGGAGCATAACCCTATTCTTTTCCTAAATAATGCAACTCATTACTCTCTCGCTTGTGCATTAAGTTTATAGGAGTTGAATGGAAACTTAGTTGCATGATGTTAGGAACCCATGCTTGAAAACTAGATGTAAGGTTCGATAGAATGCTGTGCTAATAGGACTCCGGTAAAAGCCGAGTGATTTCCTGTCACTCGCGAGAAAATAGGAGTTGAATGTTTACTACACGCTGCAATCATAAGGACAACGGACGGGCTATGGTACGATGTTTACAATTGAGGCCCGTCTGTGTAGTGAAAAATGCTAAGGCCGCAGTGTGAGGTAGTGGTGGTTAAGTCTTTGAACGTACTAACCACATGCCGAGAATATGGTAATCGGTAAGCTTAAGTACCTGATTGGCCCGGCAAGGGGACGGCATCCTACCCTTTGAACTTCGGTCCCATGTGCAGATGGCGAGTGCAGAGAGTGGTCACGACCCGACGGCGAACCGTGGCGTGGGACTCTTGTACTCTCGGAGGGTAGCCCCGATCCACGATCCGGAAAGAAAGGGGAAAAGTTGCACGTGTGACTCTTGGAGTAACCACGTGACGTGTGTTTAGGTTTCCCTTGCAAGGTTAAGAAATTCGATTCGAATCGTCCGTTTCTCACGGCTATTGAGACTGCTTAATCACTTTTACCCACAGAGTAAGAAGAGGAACAATGATGATGAATAAACTTGTTGGATGAAATTTAATGCTTCACCATGAATGATATTGGATAGCTGCTTATCTAGAATGGTTAATGAAACTAGAATCTTGAGCTAAAAGTTGAAAGTAAGGACCCACTCGTAGATGCTTTTCGGCAAAACAAACCCCTGAGCCAAAAAGCTTTGCATGTCTAGAGTCGGTGGAGTAGATTCCACTACACGGGTAAGTCTTGCTGAGTATTAGTATACTCAGCCTTGCTTGTGGCTCGTTTTCAGGTGAGACCTTCGAAGATATGATTGCTAGCTTGACCTGGCCGTGTACTCTTCCCCCTGGTTGGTCGGTGGAATGGGATACGCCCCCGGCCAATGGAGATAATGCCGAGTGATGTCTCGTACGAGCTTCACCGAGACATCCTGTATCGTCGAGTAGCTTTCGTTATTTTATTTCCGCTGCAACTTAAACTCTGAAGAACTTATTAGTTATGATCACTGAAGTACTTGGTTACTAAACTCAAACTTGGTTTGTAATATTCACTTATGATAATTTTTTATAATATCTGCTGGAATGTGGTATTCTCTGGGCTCATCCTCGCATGAGTATTTGTATGTATGGCATTCGATCCGCTTTACCGTGGTTGTATCGGGAGGTTACCCGACAGTACTCCGTTTGAAGTGTAAGGTTAACCGAGATTGCCCTAATAGTGATGGTTAATACACTTGAGCCGGATTAATTCAGGCGGTTCTGCCACAGCTGGTATCAGAGCCGTAGCTGGTGCCACAATTGGTAACAGCTGGCACCAGAGCCGAAATACATACGCCAGAGAATGCGACAAGCCTTAAAAACTCATTTTCATAAAACTTGACTAGAAGGATGTGTTGCGAAATACGTTGGTGCGTTAAGGATGGTGCCTAGTTCGTAAAGCCCTAAGGGATTATGGGAAAGTTACTAGGTGGCTATCTAACTTATGAAATGTTATCAACTGACTTCCAGCACATTACTTTCTGTCAAAACTTACTTTCATGCACAACCGACCTTAAATTCTGTAACGACGCACTCATCGCTAAGGTAAGAAGGTAAGGATCCTCAGCCAACTGAGAGAGCTTGGCCTTCCTGTCGGTGATGCGAACCGAACGCTGCCCTCAAGCAGTGGCTTACTTGAGGTGCTGCCAATATGCCAACTGTTAGTTGAATATATTGGGAGTAGAAGGTTTGGCGCAGGGTATGGCGATCGATGTTCATACCCCCGTCTCATGACGGTACCCCCGTGAATACGCTATCTCGATAGCGTATGTTAACGTCGTCTGTACGGCGGAAATTGTACAGATATCGTTTCTATAAGTAAACGGTAATGAATACGGACGCTTTCATGAGTGCTGGCATGAAAGGTTCATGAAATATATGTGCTCTATCAATCTTCTGCAGGTACACTAACCGCGATTGCGATAAGTTAAGAACGGTTAGAGTTATCTCGACTAGCTATTATAGTGAGAGGCGTATCATGTATGCCACCGAAACTACCTTCGTAAGACCAAAAGTTATTTGGCAATTATTTTATTTTGTGAGGACGAATAGGACGTGCATGCATCATGACCATATATATCTGAAATGGAAAATGCGTTGTATGAGAGTGGTAAGGTTCTTGCGTGATTTTGCATAAGGACTATCTAGCGAATCTGTCACAAATCTGCCATGACCGAAAAGAGAGATTTATTGATCAGAGAAAATGACATTTTCTGGTAAAGTTCATGTTGAAAGAATTGTTCCAAATTTTGTGTTCTATCTCCTGTTCAAAAATGAAAAATTCTGAACTTATGGATAGTAAGAAATAACAGAAACCATGGAATGTCAGAATTCTGTCCAGAATAAGCACTTCTGCCCCTCAAATTTTTAGTCCCCCTTCCTACAGTTTTCTGCAAAAGAGTACAACACAAAACTTGTTCCAAATTTACCCAGGTAGCTGCTGTTAAAATTTGGTAAATTTTGGCTGGGTATATTTTCCCTGATGCACGAAATTCTAGCCCTCTGTTCACTGAAAATTCTGGGTAGACAGAGAAGTGAGACCTTAAGGGAACAACCATCTTAGAGCCTAATCTAGCCAAAGTGTTGAATAGAAAAGTGGTGCACAAATACCTTAGGAGTGTTCTGGTGAAATTTGAGAATTTTTGGATATGAACTGTGGAAGTTATGGTTATTTTTGCACTCTATACAGAATCTGTCCCTGTGCTTTTCACACTTTTTCTTGGCCTCACCCATTTGATCTTTTGTTCAGATGGCCGAGCCGGTTGCTATGATGGTGGATGAGGATGGACGCGTTCACTCGCAGTGTCTCCACTGGGAGGGTTTCCCCTCTATTTTGTGGGACGTGTTGAGCACCGTGGGCTATCCAATTCCCTCACGTTACGCCGGACTGGAGTTTGCAGAGAATGGAGTTACCCAGTGCCGGGTCAACGTGACCATTTTTCTGCACCCGCTACACCTGGAGTGGCCCGCCTTGGAGATTGAAGCTGTTGGTCGCCGTTTGGCCGATACTTGGGAACTTGCAGCCATGAGGGCTCTCACCACTTTTTGTGCGCAGCGTCCCGAGGTTGTCACACTCGCTCCCATTGGTTTGTTTCCTGCTGCCCAGGACAACGACCCCTTTTGGCTCAACAGGGTGCAACATTCACAGTACCTGGTAGACTTTCACGCCCAAGAGACTATCCAGACCTCCGTACGATGCATGAATGCGCTCTACCGACTTCTGACTCTCCAGAGTCAGGCGCTTGTGCAGCTCACTGATCTTGCACAGGCCTACCACATGATGGCAGATACCAGGGATGAGCAGATTAAGGAGCTCAGTAAGGATCTTGAGGACAGGGATGCTCAGATTGGCCAACTTGAGGGCCAAATTCAGGAGCAGGACACTCTCATGGGTGAGAGAGATGACATGATAGTACACTTGGAGGAGCAGCTCCATGATCTGAACCTTGAGTTGGAGGATGCTAATGAGCACATTCAGTGGCACCATGATCAGAATGACCATCCCCATGAGGAGGACATGGAGGAAGATGAGGAGGAGCCACAGGAGATTGATGGTATTTCAGGAATGGACTTCGAGGGTGAGGTACCACAGGCACCTCAGATGGAAGCTCACTCTCCTACTCACAGCGAGTCGTCCGTCAATGACCTCGACGATTTCTAGATGATGACCTAGAAGGACTTTTGCACATACTCCTCGATAGGGTAGCCTAACTTTTGGCAAGTGTTGTAATAGGCTAACTAGGAGTTGAGTAACTCTTTTGTGATGGGTACACCTGAACCATGTGGATACCCTCAGCATGTAAGGAACGGCGATAAACTTGGGTGATTTCGTGTAAGTTGGTAAACGATGAAATCCACAATCGCTGAAACTTGTCGGAAATTTTATCCATGTCTCCTTACATTTCTGAGCTATGAGTTGAATACCAAACCTGTCAGGAATTTTGTGATCGTGGTCCTCACAGAAATTCAGCATCATTGGACCTCGCTAGTTTGAGCTATAGGCAAAACATCACCTATCGATCTGCTGAAAAACAGCTGAGACAGTAAGGCAAAGGACGAGCCTTTCAACCATCTTAGCTATAGTTCTAGCACCTGAGTTAAATACCAAAGTGGTGCATCCATAAGTTCTCTAACCACTGCCAAAGTATGAGATGTTTTGGATGGACCCACAGCAAGCTATGATTTTTCTCGTAGCAAACAGAAATTCTATCCATACTTCTAGCTGTGATTTCGGAAGTCTATGACTACACCAATCATTTATGAATCGAGGAAGTAATATGGATCGCGTTGCTAATGGTAACCTTTCACGTTTCAGATGGTTGGATCAACACGTGGCAACCCCGAGGGTTTTGGTGCCGGTGGCAGCAGACCACGACAATCGCCACCACCCCCGCCCAGTTTGGTGGAAGTGATGGCCGCTCAAACCGAGCTGCTGCGTCAGCTGGTGCAAGGACAGCAACACCACCAGCGGGGTGGGCAAAATGTCCCCCACCCCCAAGCTGCAGGATATACGGATTTTTTGGGGACCCAGCCTCCCTTGTTCCATAAGACAGAGGAACCCTTGGACGCAGACGCATGGATTCGCACCATCGAATCCAAGTTCACACTACTCGTGGCCCCATGCTCAGAGGCCAACAAAGTTCGTTTTGCCGCGCAACAGCTTCGCGGTACCGCTCGTCTGTGGTGGGACCACTATTTTGCGATGCTCCCGGCTGATCATGTGGTCGACTGGGACGAATTCAAGACCGCATTCCGGGCACATCATATCCCCGAGGGTCTCATGGAGAGGAAGTTGAACGAGTTCCTAGCACTCACCCAGGGCACCCGCACCGTGCTGCAATACGCCCAGGCGTTCAACAATCTATGCCAGTATGCGGGCTATCACGTTGATACGGATACTAAGAAGCGTGACCGTTTCCGCAGAGGACTAAGCACCAAGCTCAAGGAGCGTCTGAACCTAGTCAGGGCTGACACCTACAACGAATTGGTCAATATGGCCATTACCCAGGAGGACTGTATCATGGCACACCGGGCAGAGAAGAAGAGAAAGGCACCCGCTGGACCTTCAAGTGCTCAGCCACCAAGGTATCGCATCGTGCAAAATGCCGCACCCACAGCTCCACCAAGGGCCCCTCAGCCAGGGAGATGGATTGCCAGACCCCCACAGCAGCCAGGCATGGTACGACCCCCGATGCCTCCACAGAATGGTCCGAGGCCCACCCTTCAACAGTCTCTTCAACCTAGCCCCGCGAATCGTTGTTTCAAATGCGGGAGTTCCAACCACTTTGCACGAGCATGCCCTCAGTCTGGGCAGCCCAACCAAGGTCAGGGATCCAACTCGAGCAACAAGAACAGGGGCAAGAGACAGACCCTGCAGGTCAAGCAAGGACGGATTAACTTCACCACGCTTGCAGAGCTTCCTGAAGGAGCCCCAGTGATGTCGGGTACATTCTCTATCCATAACAAGCCTGCAGTTATATTATTTGATTCTGGTGCATCGCATAGTTTCCTAAGTGCAAAATTCGGTGAAAAAGTAGGCTTGGATGTTTGTCACACGAAAGGGTCATATATGATATCAACACCGGGTGGTAAAATTGCTTCAAACCAAATGGTCAGACAAGTGCCAGTCAAGTTGGGTAGTAAAACCATCGACACAGACCTTGTTCTTTTACCCCTTGACGGCATGGATATTATTTTGGGAATGAACTGGATGACTATGCATGGAGTCACGCTGGACCTTTCTTCCCGAGCCGTTGAGATAAATTCACCTAGTCACGGAGCCACTACCCTTTACCTACCATTGCGGGAGTGCACACATTCTTGTGCTTTCGTAATGGAAGGACTTAAGCTAGAGGATATTCCTGTGGTAAACGAGTATGCCGACGTTTTTCCGGATGACTTACCAGGAATGCCACCAGATAGGGACATTGAGTTCATTATTGAACTACAGCCAGGCACTGCACCTATATCCAAAAGACCATATAGGATGCCCCCTAAAGAATTGGCAGAGCTGAAAATTCAACTCCAAGAACTGCTAGACAAAGGTTTCATTCGCCCTAGCGTGTCACCTTGGGGATGTCCAGCCCTATTCGTAAAGAAGAAGGATGACAGTTTGAGGTTATGCGTTGACTACCGGCCTCTCAACACAGTAACCATTAAGAATAAATACCCACTTCCTCGTATCGATGTACTCTTCGATCAATTAGCTGGAGCCAGAGTCTTCTCAAAAATTGATCTTCGTTCGGGATATCATCAGATCAAGATTCGCCCGTGCGATATTCCTAAGACTGCCTTCTCCACACGATATGGACTATATGAATTCTTGGTCATGTCCTTTGGACTCACAAATGCCCCTGCCTACTTCATGTATCTCATGAATTCGGTATTCATGCCCGAACTTGACAAATTCGTCGTAGTGTTCATCGACGACATCCTTATCTATTCCAAGGATGAGGAAGAGCATGCCAAGCACCTTCGCATTGTTCTTCAGCGACTCAGAGACCATCAGCTCTATGCTAAGTTTTCTAAGTGTGAATTCTGGTTGGATACTGTAAAGTTCTTGGGTCACACGATCTCCAGCGAAGGCATAGCTGTTGACCCCAGCAAGGTACAAGAGGTGATGGATTGGAAACCCCCTACCTCTGTTCATCAGATTCGCAGTTTTCTCGGCTTAGCCGGTTACTACCGTCGCTTCATCCCGGATTTCTCTCGAATTGCTAAGCCCATGACTGAACTGTTAAAGAAGGAAGTAAAGTTTGTATGGAATGAGAAATGTGAAGAAGCTTTCCACACTCTCAGAGAGCATCTGACTGCTGCACCTGTGTTAGCTCAACCCGATAATACCAAGTCGTTCGATGTGTATTGTGACGCATCGGGTACTGGTCTAGGATGTGTGCTTATGCAAGAGAATCGAGTGATTGCATATGCCTCACGAGCCCTTCGGCCCCACGAGCAGAATTATCCCACTCATGATCTCGAGCTTGCAGCTGTCATTTACGCTCTGAAAATATGGAGGCACTATCTCATGGGTACACAGTGCAATATCTACACGGATCATAAGAGTCTCAAGTATATCTTCACACAAGCCGATCTGAATATCAGACAACGAAGATGGCTAGAATTAATCAAGGATTATGACCTTGAAGTGCACTATCACCCCGGCAAGGCTAATGTAGTCGCGGATGCACTAAGCCGCAAGTCCCATTGCCATTGCTTATCTATGGAATCCTACAATGAGACATTGTGTGCAGAAATGAGGAAGCTTAACATGGAAATGGTTTCCCAAGGCACTCTAAATCACGTCTCAGTTGAGCCCACTCTTCACGACCGAGTCGTCATGGCACAACTACCTGATGAAGGAATTAAGATCATCAAACAAAAACTCTCTCTAGGTGAGGAGAAGTATAAATGTTTCCGCCAGGACCATAAGGGAGTTCTATGGTTCGAAAGTCGTATAGTCGTTCTGAAGAATCATGAACTCCGCAAGAAAATTCTCGATGAGGCACATCTTTCCAAATTCTCTATCCACCCTGGCAGTAGCAAAATGTATCAAGACCTAAGGCAAAACTTCTGGTGGACTAGAATGAAAAGAGAAATTGCTACGTATGTCTCAGAATGTGACACGTGCCAGAGAGTGAAAGCTAGCCACTTGAAAGTAGCCGGTACACTTCAACCGTTACCTATACCATCATGGAAATGGGAAGACATAAGTATGGACTTCATCGTTGGACTACCAAACACTTCCCAGAAACATGATTCCATATGGGTTATCGTTGATAGACTCACAAAGACGGCACATTTTCTCCCGGTACACACCACCTATTCTGCCAAGAAATATGCCGAGATTTACCTCGATCGTATTGTTTGCCTACATGGAATACCTAAGACAATTATTTCCGATCGTGGTACTCAGTTTGTAGCACGTTTTTGGGAACAACTGCAAACGTCTCTTGGTACCAAACTGATTCGCAGCTCAGCATACCATCCTCAGACTGACGGACAAACGGAAAGAGTAAACCAAATTCTTGAAGACATGCTGAGAGCTTGCGTCATTCACTATGACAAGAATTGGGACAAATGTCTACCCCTAGCAGAGTTCTCGTACAACAATAGCTATCAAACGAGTTTGAAAATGGCACCATTTGAGGCCCTGTACGGACGAAGGTGTCGGACTCCTTTGAGCTGGTCACAAACCGGAGAACGTAAAATAATTGGACCCGACCTGGTAATTGAGGCAGAGGAGAAAGTAAAAGTAATACAAGCAAATCTTAAAGCCGCACAAGCCCGACAACAGAGCTATTTCGACAAAAGGAGAAAGCCCCTAAAATTCGAAGTTGGTGATCATGTCTATCTTCGAGTTTCACCCACCAAGGGAGTGCAAAGATTCGGAATCAAAGGCAAACTAGCTCCCCGTTATGTTGGTCCTTACGAAATCCTTGAGAGCTGCGGACCCGTAGCCTACAAATTACGACTGCCCCCTCAGCTCACGGCCACCCATGATGTCTTCCACGTATCTCAACTCAAGAAGTGTATTCGAGTCCCTACCGAGATTGTGGAACAACAAGAAATATTGTTAGAACCCGATCTCTCGTATGTCGAACACCCGGTTAAAATTTTGGATCAAAAAGAAAGAGGGACCAGGAGGAAAGTGATTAAAATGTATAAAGTTCAATGGAATCATCACACTGAAGAAGAAGCCACCTGGGAAACCGAGAGCTACCTAAACCAAAATTTCCCTGGTTTTCTTATCTCAACCACTGGTATGTGCACCCCTGTCCACACTAAGATTTACCGAATCTCGGGGCGAGATTCTTGTTAAGGGGGGAAGGTTGTAACAACCCTGATAAATTACAATTCTAAAGCCATGTCATTAGCCCAACCCTATGCTTAACCAACTAATAAAAGGGTTAGAACAAGTTAAGTTGAAATTCAGATTTAATTTGGGCCCATATGAATACCTTCGAATTATTAAATTAACTTTCAAACCACAAGCCAAATGAGGTGTTGCCTGAAACCAAACTTGTAGAACTTTTTATTCTGAACAACTTTCATGTTCAAAAGTTTTTGAAATTCAAATTAGAAAGTGGAGAAAACATCCTGTTTGCAACCAGCTCCCTGGAACTTTTCAAATTCTCGCATTTAGGCCCTTCGCTCCTCTCTCTCTCTCTCTCTCTCTCCCCTCCCCGCCCGACAGCACGGCCAGGTGGCCGGCGACGCCTGACCGGCGCAAGCCGCCAGGCCAGTGGCCGCCGTTCCTCGCCCCCAAACCCGGCTTTGCCCCCCCCCCCCCCCCCCCCGCCGCGCTGCCCAGTACGCGCTCGCCGCGCGCGCCACGCTGTGCCGTGCCTCTGCTCGCCGCCCGCCGCGCCCAACCGCCGCGCCGCGCCGTGCCGCCCCGCCCGCCGCGACCCGCCCGTCGCTGCGCTTGCCGCCCGCCCGAGCCGCTGCTGCAGCTGCCCTCCAACCCCGTGCCGCGATATCTCCACTCCCCCACGCAAATCTCCGGCGCCCAGTCGCGCGCTCCCGCTCGCCGCACGCTGCGCCGGCGAACCGAGCCGCCCACCGCGGCCAACCCCGCACCATTGTCGTGCCTCCACCCCCGCACGTCGCCTGGCACCCCTACCTCCCTCCTGCCCCTATAAAAGCCGCCCCAGGCCGCCCGCGCGAGCTGCCAGTCACCAGAGCACGCTCGCCACCGCCATTGTCGCTGCCGAGCTCCGCCCGCTCGTGGACAGCCCTCCACAGCCGCCTCCTGCCCAAATTGAAGTGTCAGCCACCACCACATCATCCCACCGAAGCTCGCCGACCCGCTCAACGCCGCCCAGGACCACCGGAGCACCGCCGCCCGCGCTGTCACCGCCGCCGCCGCCTCTGGCCATCACGGACAGCTCGACTCCGACCTCCTCCGCCCAAGCCAAGCACCCGAGCAGCTTCCCCACGCGCCACTGAAGCTCCCCGTCCAGACCAGACCGACCCAAGCCCGCCGGAGCACCACCGTTGACGCGTGCCGCCACCGCCGCCCCTGCTTCAACGCCGGTGAGCTATTCCCGGCCGTCCCCCACCCGAACAAGACCCCCACGAGGTAGCCCTCGCACCCCTGGTCCTTCCCCGGCCCTCACCCCTCGCCGCCGGCGAGCCCCTCGCCGGAATTTTGGTCGGCCACCGTACCCGAGCCGCCCGAGGACCCAATTGCAGTAATTAAAATCTTTAGAAGGGTCTGCACGTAAGATTCAAGGACCCAGTTGTAAAAGAAAGTTTCAAACCTAGATTCAAAATCAGTGAACTTGAAAAAATTTGTATAAAATCATAGAACAATCACAAAAATGCAAACTAAACTGTTCTGGAATCCTTAGAAGAAACTCTACAACTTTTGTTACGTAAAGTTTCTCAGATTCTCAATATATTTTGCTCTACATTAAATGGAAGTTTTAATGGACATCTTTTGTACCCACTGTTGTAGATCAATGCTGACCCTAAATTGTGGGCAGTGAGTTAGTTGCTTGATGTTTAGGACTGTTTAAAAAGATCAGGCCCAAATTCCATCTCTATCTACACTGTTTATTAAACTTAGTTTCATACCATGATTGGTTAAATATTTTTATCCCTGCAGTTAGGTTAGGAATCACCTAATGAAACTTTTTTTGTACTGGTGTAATGATACCTAGATGCCATAGAAAAATTTAGAGACTTTGTATCTCACAGGAACCTATTTATTTGATTTAGGTGCTAATAACATACATTAAATCAAGAAAATAGTATCTTAGCTTGGAAAATTCTCATATGTTTACTAGAAGATACACAGTGGAAGCGGTTACTGTGTAAAAAGTTTCATGGACAAAAATCCTATGCAGGCTCCTGTAAAAATAAATCCTTAAATAACCTAGGTGTGTAATGCCGTAATTACTATGCTCTGAAAACTGCATAATAAATCCTACAAAAATTACAGTAGCTCCTGCATGATTAAATGAAAGCTCTGTAAAAATCTTAGACTCAGTTTTTGCACCTTTTTCTCTGTACAAAAAGAACAAGAGTCTAGAAGCAACCATGTATTATATTTTTCATAATTAATCTGCTGCATGAAATTGTCTGAAAATTTTACAGTAAGCATATCTTTCCCTGATGTGCCTAGATCAAAGATTTCATGACCAGAAACTACTCGCTGTAGTAGTTACACTTAAATCATATTTACATGAGGAACATAAGTTCCCATGAACACCCACCCCACCTTGCTTAACGAAGTTACTCATTGTACTATTCTACTCTATTAACGATTGCCCACGAATGATAAAGTAACTCACTTCACAACAAACTCATGTTTTATAAACTGCAACCTTATCGTGAAGGAAATCATGTCATTTACTATCACCACTACTTAAACTTGTGCATTCATGTAGAAACAACTACTCTCGCCGACGGAACTTACGAGCTGGTGCCTGAGTCCGAGAGCGAGCAGCGAGAAGCCCAGGCAAATTTAACTGAAGCAGTTGAAGACCCGGGTCAACGTTCAGACAATCCCCGGACTAACTTTGCACAAGAAGGCAAGCCCCGGAGCATAACCCTATTCTTTTCCTAAATAATGCAACTCATTACTCTCTTACTTGTGCATTAAGTTTATAGGAGTTGAATGGAAACTTAGTTGCATGATGTTAGGAACCCATGCTTGAAAACTAGATGTAAGGTTCGATAGAATGGTGTGCTAATAGGACTCCGGTAAAAGCCGAGTGATTTCCTGTCACTCGCGAGAAAATAGGAGTTGAATGTTTACTACACGCTGCAATCATAAGGACAACGGACGGGCTATGGTACGATGTTTACAATTGAGGCCCGTCTATGTAGTGAAAGATGCTAAGGCCGCAGTGTGTGGTAGTGGTGGTTAAGTCTTTGAACGTACTAACCACATGCCGAGAATATGGTAATCGGTAAGCTTAAGTACCTGATTGGCCCGGCAAGGGGACGGCATCCTACCCTTTGAACTTCGGTCCCATGTGCAGATGGCGAGTGCAGAGAGTGGTCACGACCCGGCGGCGAACCGTGGCATGGGACTCTTGTACTCTCGGAGGGTAGCCCCAATCCACGACATGGAAAGAAAGGGGAAAAGTTGCACGTGTGACTCTTGGAGTAACCACATGGCGTGTGTTTAGGTTTCCCTTGCAAAGTTAAGAAATTCGATTCGAATCGTCCGTTTCTCACGGCTATTGAGACTGCTTAATCACTTTTACCCACAGAGTAAGAAGAGGAACAATGATGATGAATAAACTTGTTGGATGAAATTTAATGCTTCACCATGAATGATATTGGATAGCTGCTTATCTAGAATGGTTAATGAAACTAGAATCTTGAGCTAAAAGTTGAAAGTAAGGACCCACTCGTAGATGCTTTTCGGCAAAACAAACCCCTGAGCCAAAAAGCCTTGCATGTCTAGAGTCGGTGGAGTAGATTCCACTACACGGGTAAGTCTTGCTGAGTATTAGTATACTCAGCCTTGCTTGTGGCTCGTTTTCAGGTGAGACCTTCGAAGATATGATTGCTAGCTTGACCTGGCCGTGTACTCTTCCCCATGGTTGGTCGGTGGAATGGGATACGCCCCCGGCCAATGGAGATAATGCCGAGTGATGTCTCGTACGGGCTTCACCGAGACATCCTGTATCGTCGAGTAGCTTTCGTTATTTTATTTCCGCTGCAACTTAAACTCTGAAGAACTTATTAGTTATGATCACTGAAGTACTTGGTTACTAAACTCAAACTTGGTTTGTAATATTCACTTATGATAATTTTTTTATAATATCTGCTGGAATGTGGTATTCTCTGGGCTCATCATCGCATGAGCATTTGTATGTATGGCATTCGATCCGCTTTACCGTGGTTGTATCGGGAGGTTACCCGACAGACCAATGGATTACTCCGTTTGAAGTGTAAGGTTAACCGAGATTGCCCTAATAGTGATGGTTAATACACTTGAGCCGGATTAATTCAGGCGGTTCTGCCACACTAATGGTAGGGCGGCGGCTATTTATGAATACGGCAACGCAGCACCGAGACAGATTCTAAATGTTAACTTGTTTCGACGATTTCCGATGACTCCGGACGAATTTTGATGTGATACTGGTTACATTGGAAGCTATATCAAATTATTTTTCCACCCATATATAGAACGTCTAAATCGGACTCCGTATGTGGCCTAGGCGTCCAATCTAAGGTGGACTGTTCCTGGACTCCGAGGTGGACTCGAACTTGAGTTGTTTTGGGCCTCCAATTGGCTTAGATGCCCAATGCTGGCCCTCTTCACCTCCATTCCATCCTTCATGTATTTTCTCATCCTCTCCATGGCTCCTAATTATAATAATATCTTTAGGTAGAAATCTACTCTCAAAATAACTAAAAAGAATACATAGGAACGAGCTCACCTTATCTTTGCAACGAATGGTTGTATGCAAGAGTGTCATGTTCTCATCACAGTCTAACTACATCTATCGACCCGTAGCAAACTACAACACTCTATATAAATACGGAGCGACGAATCCGCAAGTAAGAGAACTAATCTCACTTAGAAATAAGTACCAAACCAGAAGAAGGAATCATGAATACTTACTTACTCATACCAAAGAATGCTAGCATCCATAGAGGTACATGGCCGTAGTAGAGTGCTGAGGAACTCAGCACTCCTCTGAGCTACTCCCTTCTCTCTCTATCCTAAGCACTAGCCTAAGCAAGGCTTCACCATGGAGATCTTCTCTTGATAGTAATGGAAGCACTTCTCCAAGTGGATGTGTTGTGGTGATGGTTGGTCCACATAATGAGCCCCCCATCTAGTATTTATAGGCTTGGAAGAGGCGGTTCTGACCGGTAATTTAGGTGGAGGCATGCGCAACCGACTTCGGGAGAGCACCAGAGAGCGCCACGTGGAAGTTGGAGGCAAGGGGGGCTAGGGCTAGTTCGGCCAAACTAGTGGTTCGGCTAACCCCTCGCCACCGCCTTCGGCTGGGTGACTGCCCTGTGGGCCCTTATGGCGGTTACGGATGTGCCATGTCGAATTAAGGCGGTTGCGGTCATTTTGTGGGCCCATGGATCCTTGTGCTTGCGCCTGATTCGCCGGAAGGTTGTTTCATTGGACTTGAGTTGTGTTTGCTCCTGATTGGTTGAGAGTGTGTTTCCTTGCTCTTGAGGTGTGTTCTCTCCTTTAATGGACCTGCATACAAATTTTGGTATGCAATGCTCTTTTTGTCCTTTGCATCGGTATAGAAGGTGTATCCATTTATGTCATATGCTTGCCATGATGTGACCGTGCTTGATGGACCAGAAGCCAACATCCTTATCGTTCTTCCATCTGTGGAATCTTCTTCGGAAAGATTCTGCTTCTTTAACCAGGTGGAGAAGGTATGCTTATGCTCTTTGACAATCCAATCCTCTGAATGACCATTACTTTGTGCGCGAATCTCATCTATGTGTTCCTTGAGGAGCGGGCCAACGATCATGAGCTGTTGTAGCACGCTGGAGTGTGCCTGTTCCACATATAATCTGTGTCGATGAATCTCTTCATGCCACATTTCCCAATTCCGGACAACCTCCCCTCATGTGGAGATTCAGATAGACCAATCGCTCTATTATCTTTTATGTAATCTATGTTGCAGTCAATATGTTCTTCGGTGTGGTAGCCCTCCATCATGGACCTCTCTGGGTTGGAGCTATTTCTCATGTAACCATTCAGAATAGACATGAACCGCTTGTTCGGCCACATTTGGTGAAAGTACATAGGAGCAAGTTCCTTGATCTGGTTTACCATGTGAATCATGAGAGGCTCCATGATATCAAAAAAGGAAGGAGGGAAGCACATCTCAAGCTGGGCCTAGGTCTCTAAGATGAACAGTTGTAGACGAGACAAATCCTCACGATCAATTACCTTATGGGAAATCATGTTGAAGAAGTAGCACATCCGTGTGATAACCATCCTAAGGTACACTGGTTTGATAGCTCTGAGCGCAATAGGGAGGAACACCGTCATCATCACGTGGCAATCGTGAGAATTTTAATTGGTTAGCTGCAAGTCCTTCGTGGAGACTAGTTTCCTGATGTTGGATAAGAAACCCGTGGGCGCTTTCACTCCTCTTAAACACATGCAAATGGCTTGTTTCTCTTCTGTTGTTAGATTGTAGCTAACAGCGTTTTCCATTTCCACGATCCTATGGGTGAAGCTCTAGCCTGATACCAAGTTCGACCAAGTCGATGCGTGACTTGAGGCAATCCTTCTTCTTGCTTAATAGGTTCAACAAACCGATGGTGCTCTCAAAAACATTCTTCTCTAGATGCATACCACCGATGGCATGCCGAACTGCGAATTCCGGCCAATACTCCAAATTGTTGAAAAAATTGAATTCTTTTTGAATGGCACACCCACGACGATGAATGGAGTATTCTTCTTTTTATTTGGGTCCTTTTTTAATGACTTCTTGCCAAGCTTGATTTGTACCTTCTGGATCTTCTGAAACACTTTCTTGCCATTGAGATACTGTGGAGCACCACCTTTGTCAATCGTATTGTCAAAATGATCTTTCATCTTGCGATACATGTGAGACTTCAATAAGAAGAGTCGATGGTGTATGTACACTATTTTCTTGCTTCCAGGTAGGAACAAGAATGCAGTTGAATCGATGCAGACCACACAACATGTATTCCCTTTGATCAGACCATTTATGGCAAATAGCGCAGGATAGTGTGACAGAACCGCCCGAATTAACCCAGCTCAAGTGCACCAACCATCATCCATAAAGGTGAACCGGCTACCATGCACTTCAAACGGAGTAATCTGACAGTCTGTCGGGTAAATCACGATGCGACCACTTAATATTTTGATCAAAATAAAGCGTACACATAACTCGCATGAAGGCAAGTCCATAGATTACAACATTCCATAGCTTTTATCTCACAAGTCTGAAATCAATTATTACAAGTCGAGTTCATCAAATGAGTACTTTAGAGTTCAAACATAGAAATTTTATTCAGAGTTTAACAGCAGCGGAAAGAAATCACGATCATCTAGCGTCGGTATGGATACCACGATCAAGCCCGTACGTAGCATCACTCGGCAGAGTCATTGTTGGCCAGGGACGGATCTCAGTCCACGGACCAACCAGGCGGCAAAGTACACGGCCAACTCAAACCAGCTATCATACCTTCAAAAGACACACCTAAAAACATTGCCACAAGTAAGGCTGAGTATACTAATACTCAGCAAGGTTTACCCGACTAGTGGTATGTAAATACCGACTACTAAGCATGCATGGCTCTAAGGTTCGAGGGTTTCTTTTTGCTGAAAAGCAACAAAGAGTAAGTCCTTAATTTCATATTTTAGCTTTCAATATTCTAGTTCATTTAACCAATCTAAGTGAGCATCTATCTCTAAGCAAACATGGTGGAAAATATTTAATGATCCAGCAAGTTTCATCATAGCCATAGTTCCTGTTGTTACTCTATGTGGCAAGAGTATTAAGCAATCTCAATTACCGCGAGAAACGGACGATTCGAATCAAATTTCTTAACCTTGCAAGGTAAACCTAACACACATGCCTGGAGTACCGAAGGGTCACCCTAAGCAACTTTTCCCCTTTCTTTCTGGGTTGTGGATCAGGGTCCACCCTCCCCGACTACAGAGCCACGCTCTGCACTCGCATGTATATATATCCATCTGAACTTTGTTCAAGTACGGTGGAAGTAAAGTCCACTTGCCGGGCCAATCAGGTACGTATGCTTATCGAGTACCATATTTTTGACATGTGGTTAGTACGTTCAAATGCTTAACCACTGCTACCACACACTGCGGCCTTAGCATTTTTCTGTACTCAGATGGGGCCTCACCCATGAGCATCGTACCACAACCCTGCCGGTCGACCTTATAGTTGCAGTATGCGGTAAATCAATCAACTCCGATAATTCTCGCGCGTGGCAGGAAACCACTCGACTTTTACCGTACCTATTAGCAGAGCAACTACTCAAACTTCCTATTCTAGTATTCATTACATTGGTGCCTAGGATCATGCAGCTAGGGTTTCAATCAACTCCTATGAACTTAAATGCACATGTAAAAAGGAACAGCAGTTGCATTAATTAAATACTCGGATCATGCACCGGGGCTTGCCTTCTTGAGCAAAACTAGTCGAGAGTTCTTCCGAACATTGGTTCGAGTCTTCAACGACTTCTGTTAGATTAACCTGAGCTTCATGCTGCTCACTCTCGGACTCGGGCACCAGATTGTAGGTTTCGTCGGCGAGAGTAGTCGAGTCTATATGAATGCACATGTATGAGTGGTTTTGAGGTACAAGATAAACAATTATTTCACCATAAAGTAGTCAAAACTTAAGTTAAGTGGTCGAGTACTTTATTTTCTTTTCCCTGGGCAGATATTTATCGAGTGCTTATCTGGATTAACTGATATAATTAAGTGAGCGAGTGGTTTTGCATGTTGCAAACGGTCATTTTTAACATTAAGCATTGGTTAACCAAAACTACTCGTAGAGGTAGTTTCTGGGTTGCAAAACTTCTCGTAGAGGTAGTTTCTGGGTTGAGATTTTTATGCAGAACTAGTCGTACAGGTAGTTTCTGAGGTTGAGATTTTTATGCAGAGCTCGTTACTTAGCTACAAACTCGCTGTAAAAGTTTTAGATATCTTTATTCAGCAGGTTAATCATGTAAAGTTCATTAAACGGCTACTGCTAGGATCAAGATCTAATTGCACAGAACAAACTATGCAAGAACTGGTGCTCAACATGTTACTGAACAAACCTACTCGCATGAGTAGTTTACTGTAAACTTTGCAGATTTTTCTTATGCAAGAAATAGAGGCTAACATTTTAGTTTTACAAGGATCTAGCCTATAACAAAAGTACTCGAAACAACTAGCTGTGCTTGGATTCAGTGCATGAAATTTTTATGAGAGGCTATACTCTTAGTACTGAAGCTACCATCCAAAACTCATGAGCAGTTCTTTTCTGAAACTCTTGGAATAACTAAAAGACATTTAAACTTGATTTAAATCTACAACTAAAATTATGTGGAAACAGCACAAGATCCTTTTACCAAGTTGTAGATCTTAACTTAAGGAGTCCAGAACATCTTAGTTTGTGTTCTTAGGGTTTTTCTGTGAGTGTTTTTGCATCTTCAAAGTTAATAGATTGATTTTCAAAGTTCTAGTTTCAGGTTTACAGATGAGTCTCTGAGATTTACAGAAAGCTTCTCGGAAAGATTGAAATCGAAGCAATTGGGTCCTTTACACAGGGGACAGGCGATTGCCGGCCAAAATCCGGCGACCAGGGTTGCCGGTGGTGAGAGGCGAAGGTGGGAGATGCAAGAGCGGAACAAACCACACCTGTTTGAGGTCTTGGGTGGGGAAGGGGTGGACCGAGGCGGCTTACCGACGGTGGCACAGAGCCGGCGGCGGGTGCGGATGGTGGTGGTGGCGGTCCGGTGAGGAAGATGCCACGGGGATGAGCTGTGCAGCTTCGGGGTGAGGCAGAGATGGTGGTGGGAAGGTTGGTTTGGACAATGGGGGGGGTGGGGGTGGAGTGGTGCGTCCACGCGCGGGTGGTGACTCGCCGGAGTTGGCGTTGGGGGCGACGAGTTCAGGGCCTCGGGTGGGGATTTTATAGGCGCGAGGGGAGGGATGGTGGCCTGGGCTCGAGCCGCAGGGGAAGGCGAGACAAGGGGCAAAACCGGGGGTGTAGCTGCCTTACTAGCGCCGACAGCCAGGTGGCGCCGCGGTCGTGCGACAGAGAGGCAGGGGGCTGAGGAGGAGAGAGGAAGGAGAAGATAATGGGACTTATGTGCAGAAAACAAAAACAGCGGGGGTCTCGGTGAAAAAGGAGCTAAAACTCATTCTTCCCAAGGTCAAAACAAAAACATTTGAATACCAATTTTGTTCAACTTTTCAAGACAAACATTTTCTCTTTTATGACTATATCCATTCGAGCAGTGTATGAAAAGTTATTTTGAAATTTTGAAAACAAATATTTAAATAACATGTCATTTCATGTGAATTTTTGCACTGTTAGCCTTTGAGTTCAACTAGACTTTTGTTGCTCTTGATATGACAGATGTGCCATTAAATTTTTCGAGTCAGTGGTGATCAACTTTGAAAGTTACAAGGGTTTGTTTGCAAGAGTTCACATATATATGCATATATAAATATACACATATTCATTTGCTTGAAAGGTAGATTTTAATAGGTTGTTTCATACTTCTCTTGCTCTTTTGTGACTGATTTCATGGTTTGGATCTTTGTTTAGTCTTTTAGACACCCGGGGTGTCACAGATAGTCATTGATGGTAACAAAAATAATGGCTCTAAGTGTGAAGTACTCTTGTCAGTATTCATCCCATATACGGAAGCCTTCCTCCCATAGATTCTTCATATCTCTCAACAAAGGCTCAACAAAAACATCTATGTTGATGCCCTGTTGCTTTGGACCTTGTAGTAAAAGGTACTTTCATTTGTGAAAAGCTCACAATGGCAGGTTGTAAATGGTTAGGATCACTCGCCTTTGTTATGGGTGCTGCTTCTTTCACCGAAAGGATTCATCCCATCTGTATTCAATGCAAATCTTATGTTTCTGGTTTCGTTGCGTAACTCTTCATGATTTGCATCAAAAGTTTTCCAGTGGCGAGCATCGGACGAGTGTTGAAGCTTAACGTCATCCTTATCGGGTCGATCGGCATGCCATGTCATAAGCTTAGCATTCTTAGGTTTTGAGAACAAACACTTCAGGCGATCGATCACTGGCAGGTACCACATAACCAATGCGAGAACCTTTCTCTGGTTCTTATCCACATCTATAAATGTGTCATCGTCCATATAAGGCGCAACACCCTTATTCTTTTCGACTCTCTTCCTCTTCTTCGAGATGACATCTCACACCTCATCCGAAATGAAATCTACATTACTTTTGTAACAACCTGAGCCACAATTCAGACAATTCTCATACTTCTCATAATCGTTGTAGTACAACATACATTGGTTTGGACATGCATGTTGTTGACGCCGGATTTTGACACGTCTTGAATCGGCGTCAGGAGAAGAAGATTGGCCGATGCGGCAGATCTGGGAACTACAGTAAGGAATCGGCCGATCGGGGTAACAGTTGAAAATCGGCCGATTGGTGGCGCCGCCTATGCCAACAGGATAGGATTATTCCAGAAGATCCTAGTCAAAAGCTGGTCAACGCGGCATGCTAAGTCGGCCGGAAAGCAATTGAAGAGGTCCTGATCGGATTAGGAAGCGGCGGCGGAAGATTCTGCGGGAGTCCGTTTCCTTTTTAAAGTTATTATAGATATAGTAGTTTTCCTGTTTTAAATAAGGTTGTAACAAGTCGTAATCGACCAGGAGTCCTAGTTTCAGGGTATAAATAGGAGTCGCTAGGGTTTTGCAAAGGACAACCAACATCAATCAACAAAATACTTCTACTTTTTACCAGTACTTTACTTTTCAAGTCGGCGACTTCGCCAATATCTTTTTCTTTCACGAGTTCGTACGGATTGGCAGGGCTGCATCAACCTGATCTCCGGCCAATTGGTAGGTTCCGCTTATCGAGTAATATCCGAGCTTTAACTACGGGCGCATCGCTGTGGTTTCGTTTGGATTTATTCACAAGTTATCGATATTTACTAGGATTGCAAGTTTTACCTGTTATTCTAGTATTATCACCAGTTATCCAGCTTGAGATCAGGGTAATCGGCTTCGTCATCGTTCTCCTTCGATTCATCGCCATACAGCCGATTAGATCTGTTTCAAGTGTTGCTTCTATAGTAATTGTTTAGATTGCTCCAGCAGTTCTCTTTACAATTACTATACGATCATCGGCTGACCCATAGCCGATTATCTCTACAGCAAATCGGCCGATTTACCGCCGACGCGCTCCTCAGGACAGATCGGAAATTCAGCCGATCGACGCGCCTGGAATTTAATACTCTATTTCCTTGTCAATCAACAGGTCAGATTGACTGGCACGCCGCGCGAACCGCACCAGCGCGATAACCTGAACAGGAGCTAAGCAGATTCTCCCGGGTCGTGTGTCCGACGCTGAAGACCCATCGGTCGATTCCTATCCGGCCGATTTTAGCGCCAACACACTTTTGGCACGCCTGGTGGGACCATCCAAGACCTGATATGTCGAACAACGCAGAAATCTCTGACAGCAACATCATCGGGGTCACAGAAGCTGATCTCAAGGACGACCAGAGGGAGGAATTGGCCAAATGTCTGGAAGATTATAAGAAGATGTACCTCCAATCGTTCAGTCGTACCAGAAGCGGGGAAGCAGTTAAGAAAGCTTCTATTCCAGCACCTCGCCACATCACCATTGCTGAAGACTCGGGCAAGATGTCAGAGATGATTCAACAGTCCGTGTATCAAGCGTTCATTGACCAATCCTCGGTGATGAGCAACACGGTGTACAACGCCGTCGTCAACTCTCTGGCCAGCGGAGCCGTTCAAGGTTATCAGGGACCGGCATATGCCCCTCCAACTACCCTGCCGGCCAGAAGCCCCTACACATCCCAATCGGCTTCTCAGCTGATATTGACGCAGCGCGAAGGATACAGCTCTCAACCACTTCCGGCGTCTCCAAGATACAGCGGTGCACCATGTCTCCCATCGCGAGCGCCGCTTCAACCCGTTCAAATGGCTTCTGTGCAAACACCGCCTACAAGCTCAGTGCCTTGGGGGGCATCAGCCACGACGTATTTACCCGAGCCAGCGGACGGGCATCGCACTTACCCGTTCCAGGTGCCGTACCAATCGGCCGCCCGGCCAACGGTCTCCAAGTACCAGCCGATTTTACCAGAAATCGGCAGGGGGGCATCAGCCATGACGCATTTTCCCGAGCCAGCGAACGAGCATGGCACTTATCCATTCCAGGTGCCATACCAATCGGCCGTCCGGCCGGTGGTCTCTCAGTACCAGCCGATCTTACCAGAGATCGGCAGGGGGGCAAGCACTGTGGAGGCATTCAGAGGCGCGGCGCCAGCAGCAACGTACGAAGGGGGTGCGGACGTGTTTCGCCAGCAGTTATCGGCCGTTCAGCAAACTTCGCCGATTCATCACCTGGCCGAACCAGCCCTTCAACACGTGCCCGCGCCGCGAACAACTGTTCATCAGCAGCAGGTGGACTGGACGGCAAGAATAGCAGAAGTAATCCAAGATCAGTTTGGGCTGAAACCGAAAGTTCAAGCTTATACTTACAAGACGCCGTATCCTTCGGCCTATGACTCGTTACCGTTCCCACACCGCTACAAGGTTCCTGATTTCACCAAGTTCTCAGGGACGGATGACACATCCACTGTGGAGCACATTAACAGATTCATCATCCAGTGCGGAGAAGCTGCCACGCAAGACGCTCTGAGGGTACGGTTATTTTCATCATCTCTATCCGGATCGGCCTTTCAGTGGTTCACCACTTTACCGCCAAATTCTATCGTCACGTGGGCCGATCTGGAGAAACAATTCCACAAGTACTTCTATGCGGGAGTACACGAGATGAAGCTTTCGGATCTAACCAGCCTCAGGCAGAGGAACAATGAGCCGGTGACAGGGTATATACAGAGATTCAGAGAGATCAAAAACAAGTGCTACAGCCTGGCCCTGACCGATGCACAGTTGGCCGATATCGCTTTCCAGGGCCTCTTACCGCAAATCAGAGAAAGATATGCCGCCCAAGAGTTTGAGAGCCTGAGTCAAATCGTCCACCGATTGTCAGGGCAGGAGATCCGACCACTTGAACAGCGGAGGAGCTTCCAGAAGAAAGTGGCGTACTTGGAGGGATCTGAATCTGACGCGGAGGAAGAAATCGGCCTGGCGGAATGGGTAAAAGGGAAAAAGCCAATATCCTGCCCCTTTGGCAAGAAGGAGCCAGAGACATTCGGCTTTGACACGACCAAGGCCGATAAAATTTTTGATCTACTGCTTCAGGAGGGACAGATAAAGCTGTCGCAACATCACACCATCCCTACGGCCGATCAGCTGAAGAAGATGAAATACTGCAAGTGGCACAACGCTACTTCTCACGACACCAATGAATGTAAAGTCTTCCGCCAGCAGATACAATCAGCCATTGAACAGGGGCGGCTCGGATTTGAGACTCCAACCAAATCGGCAATGCCGATGAAGATAGACCAGCACCCCTTCCCGGCCAACATGGTCAACGCTGGAGAAGAATCAAGTCAAACCAGGGTGCTGACGTCAGAATCGGCGAGAAAAGACGGCGTTGTCGACCCCAGGAGGCAGATCACGACGGAAGAAATCAGAAGGAGCAGGCGAGGACCAGAACGACCACACAGGCCTGTCACCTCCCGATTTCTACTCAGTAAATATCGGCGGCAGCAAGAACAAGCACAACACCAGGAAGAGATGATACGCCGGCGCAAAGATCACTGGCAGTGTCCCTTCTTCATCCACTGCTGGGAGAACGATATCAGATTGCCCTCTGCCGATAACTGTCCGGAGTGCAACGGATCAAACCGCAACGATCGCCCGAAGCCATAGTCTAGAGACAGAGGATCAGAGCCGATCAACAGAAATCGGCGCGAAGAACGGCGTGTTTCGGTGCATGATCGGCTGGGGGGCAGAGTTGGCCAGTACGGTAGGTCAAAAAGCAAGATCGGCCAGCAAGATGGACTGGGGGGCAGGATCAGCGCGCACGATCGGCTGGAAGAGATGGCCGATGATAGGATGTCAGACGAAGATCCCCTAGGAAGGGAACCAGATTGGGGACACGCTAAACCATCGGCCAAACTAGTGAATCCCAAGTGGTGTCCTGACGGCCTATCCAGATCCCAAAAGCGGAGGATCCAACGCCTACGCCAGTGGGAGCATCAAGAAGAAGAACGAAGACATGTGCCAGAAAGAAGGAATGTGAGATCTCGAATTTGGCGCCCAAAGAAGAATGAGCAGGAAGCAAACAGCCAAGAATCGGCGGCCGAGATCGATATGGTTTTCATACTGCCGATGGAGTTCATGGCGCCAAGCGATCGGGACAAAGTGACAAATACAGAGGAAGAGCAAATGGCACAACTAGTATTAGAGCCGATGACGGCTATATTTGAGAAACCAGAAGAAGAAAAAGGGCAGCATCTCAGAGCGCTGTTTCTCAAGGGCTATGTCAACGGGAGACCCGTCACCAGATTGTTGGTAGATGGAGGAGCGGCGGTTAACATCATGCCGTATGCTATGTTCCGCAAGCTGGGCAAGGGCGATGACGACCTCACCAAGACGGACATGATGCTGAAGGATTTCGAAGGCAACGTGTCGCCTGCCCGCGGGGCATTCTGCGTCGACCTCACCATCGGCAGTAAGACCCTCCCCACTACTTTCTTCTTCATTAATGGCAAAGGGTCCTATAATATGCTGCTCGGTCGCGACTGGATACATGCAAACTGCTGTGTCCCATCTACCATGCATCAATGCCTTGTGCAATGGGTCGGCGACAGTACAGAGATAGTACCTGCCGATTCTGTTTACAGCGTTGCAGCGGCCGACACACAACAGTGGAGCTGCGAACACGTCAAATGTATATCTGGCAGGACTTGGGACACTGACTTCCTGAAAGTGTCCGATTTCGGTCTACAGCCGATCCAAGCAGTCGGCTCTGAGGATTCAGCTCGTTCGAAAGAATGAGAAGCTGAGGCATGGGTTCACGTCGGCCAATTCATTAGAGATGGGAGATTTAAGAGATAGCATCAGATCAAGGCCGACGTACGTTGGTACCGATGGGGATTCTGAGCACAAAAAGAAAATGTGTCGAGTTAACATGACCGATTTCTCATCGGTTTTCTGGCTACACATCCGGTGAAAGAGATATTGGGATTCATTGTTAGGTGGAAAGCACAGATTACATGAAGCAGTTCAAAATCAAATCGGCGCGGTGGCGTTAAGGAACAACAATGTTTAACATATTGTTTACAGCCCAAGGAAAGTTTCTATGGCTACAATCGCTCGTCGTCTGATTTGATCGGCCGATTCTAATATCCTCTGATCACTTTCGGCCGATCCTGACACTTCTGACACGCGGCGACGGAGTCTTATTGCTTCACGGGCCAGATGTTGTCTTTTTTGTTTCAGCTCGCTGATCATGGTTGGGAGTTCTTGGAGCTTTTTCTCTTCAGCGGCTATCTCTTTGGTTATCTGTTCCATCTCCTTGGCTAGTTCTGCTCTCCTCCGTTTCAGCCGATCTATTGTGCCAACAATGTCCGGACGGCAGTTCTCGAGGAAGTTGATTTTGTGATGTACTTCCTGGGCCTGGTGTTTGTACGAGTTAACCTCCTCCTGAGTTTTGGCCATCTGAGCGTGATCGGCCATACGTCGCAGCGCCCGCGAGACCGGAATCCGCATGCCCTCTATATAGGCAGCGTACCCCAAGTCTTCCGACACTTCTTCCGGAATGTGATCTACGACCTCATTGAAAAGTTGTCGGATCGGCGATGCATCCTTCACCAGTCGGCCGATGTCACCTTGGAGGAGAGTACGGATGCTCTCGAGCTTAGAGCGGACATCGTCGGAGGCAGAACTCGGTGGAACCACATGTGAGGCAGTTTCTTCTTCGTCGGCCAAGGAGACAGCGAAAGAAAAGATACTATTGTTAGGAGAATCTTGCTCCTGTAAAGGAACGAAGCAAAGGGTAAGCAGGTAGTGAGAGGAAATCAGCCGATTCTGATGGTAAGATTGTTACCTCTTTGAAACGAATCTCTCTTGCCTGCGCCGGTGGAAGTATTTCCCTTGTTTCAGGGATTGGTGCACTGGGTTCACCAGAAGAAGAAGATTCGATCATTATTGGTGCTCCGCTTGGGCCAGCTTCCTGAGAAAGATATAAATGCTCGTGAAGGTACTATGGAAATTAAGATAAGATGGTAATGGGAATTTGACATGCCTCTGCGGGTTCTCCGGTCGATTCCAGCTGTGGAGTTACAATCGGCGTACCCAAGTCAACCTGCATCAGAATTGGTTAAGTTTCCTGAATATTGAGGATGCAGAGTAAGAGATCATTTACCTCGGCAACAGGAGCTGTTATAGTTTCAGTCCCTACTTGAGACGTGGCCGACAGCCGTGGAGATTGTGGTGGGACAACTCGTGCCGCCTGGTAGAGGGATGAAATTGATGTCAGCAGAAGGTTTTTGGGGAATACATGAGATAAATAAAGTTACCTGCACAGCTTCTACTAAGAGCGATGCTGCAGCAGCCCCGGCTTCGGCGGCGACTTGGGGATCGGCCGTCTCGATCACTGATGGAGGTGAAGGGTCTGGGGTCTCGGCGCGCATCACTCCCATCTGATCAGCCGATCCAACACGGGGAGTCTCGGCCGATTCTGCTGCCATCTGGCTAGCCGATCCGATACGAGAGACTTCAGCCGATGCTATTGTTGTCTGACCGGCCGATTCAATGCGAGCCCGCATCCGACGGCTGGATATCTTTGGTGTTGGTCTCTTGGGCGCTCGTTTTGATCGGCCGGTGGAGATATCTCTGATAGATGGAGCATGGAAGCCGATGAGTGGCTGCACTGTGTATTGATGATGGCTATCAATCGGCCGGCCGCTTCGGCTCCGTGTTGGGGGAGCATGGCTTTCAGACTGAAGAGGTAAACATAAGTTAACAGCAAGATGATAGTGCAACATTGAAATCGGCTGAAAAGAAAAGGACATACCGCAGCATTTGGGTCGATGTTCTCTGGGTCCAGAATGTTGCAGTAAATTGATGGGGATTTACAGAAAAGATGCTGCTTCCATTCTGCCCACCATAATTTGTACTGTTGGGTGGCGAAAGAGGCAACTGACCAGCCGTTCAAGTCAATGGTGCTGGAGTCAGGTACTAAATCGCACAATCGGCTGTAGTCGAGACTAGAGGTTAATCCGTCTCTGAATTTTGCTTGGCCGGCGAAATAGACTCGGATCGGCAATTGGCCGAAACCTAGTTGCCTTGCTGCAGCTGACGGGTAGTAGAGCTCATAAGTGGGTGAGTCCTTCCCCGAGAAGAAGTTAGCCGGCAGAATTCCCGGCTTAATCAGGACATCCATCAACTCTCTGTCAAATGTGTGGGTGGAGAAGTCGAAGCATATAGGCAATTCAAAAATTGGCTCCGCGGTTTGATATGGATACCAGGTGATCATCTCCTCGCTAAGTCCATTATAGAAGCATCTGAAATATTCGACTACCCGGGTAGCGGTGAACTGGCAGCCAGGAAAGGCCGATGCCGCCTCTCCGACAGATCTGCAGCGGCGATGGACCGATGGGTTCTCCTCTGACTCAATGTTGGGAAAGGTCTTTGTCTCTATCCTCTGCTGAGAGACCTTGCTCATGTGTAGATTGAGCCAGAGGGTGATGAACCACCAAGGACCACCTGGATTCCCTATCGGCTCTCCTTTCGACAGCTTGGCGCCGATTTGATGCATCATATGATATGCCGATCCCAGCAAATGTTTGCCGAGGGGAATGGCCGATTCTTGTGCGAGAGATTCTGCCAAAGCTTGAGTGTTGGAAGAGGGGCCGACCGCTCTGCCACAGAAGAGATGTTTCTCCAGCCACATCATCAAGAAGGCGGTGTGCTCTCTCTGTGAGACTGTCCCTGTCTTCATGTTCTTACTGATGTATCCTTTCCACCCGCCGATTCCTTTGGTATCTAGCCTATGAGATGGCTTGAACAGGTAGTTGAAAGGGGTATCGGCGGAGGAAACATCTAGGCCGGTCAGCAGCAAGACATCGGCCAAGGTCAGGGTCATGGGTCCGTGTCCAAAAAGAAATGCGTTGAGCGCATCGGACCAGAAGTAAGAGGCTGCCATAACCAAAGGTTCGTTCTTTTCCATCTGAGACAGGGACAAATCTATGCACTGGCCGATTTTAAGTTCTTCCCATTGGACTTTCCAAGACCCGGCTACCCTCTGGTACCACTCTCTCCACCCGGGTGTTTCGTTCGGCCATGATCTGAATGCACCTACCCAGTGATCTAAATCCATAGGTGACTGCTTGAAGGGGATTCTGTGAGTTTCTAAGCTAATTAGATCCGTTGGATCAGGACTCCCCATAGGGCCTAGGCAGATGAGGTCAGGAGACTCTGAGAGGGGAATGGTGATCCTGTGCCTAAGGGCCTAAAAAAGAAAGGGAAAAAGGGAAGAAACTAAGAAAGGGGCCGAAAAATACTGAAGCAGCAAGGCGAAAAGGAAAAGATTTTTTAGACATTTACCTCTGGGATGGAAGCCATCGTCGCTGATGACGCTGCTGGAGAAGCCGCCGATTGGGCCGCCGCCGCCAAAGGAGCAGCCGATGGAGCCTCTGTAGATGGGGTGGTCGCTGACGGAGACGCCATTGGGGTCGGAGCAAGCTGCGGACGAGGTCGCCGGAGAAGAGGAAGCGCTTGGAAATCGAAAGAACTTGGGGGAAGATGAACAGTAATGCGGCAGAAAGGATGCTGGATTCGTGGAGGAGAAAAGGTGGAGAAAACCAGTACTTAAGATAAGGGGGTAAGGGCAAAGATGGTATTCTTACCGCACCGTCTACACGAGTTCCAGGGGAGCGGTCGTTTCGCGTGCTCGGATCGAGGAAATTGCAATCATTGTGCCGCGGAACGGAAGGAGACTTTATTCAGCAGGTTAATCATGTAAAGTTCATTAAACGGCTACTGCTAGGATCAAGATCTAATTGCACAGAACAAACTATGCAAGAACTGGTGCTCAACATGTTACTGAACAAACCTACTCGCAGGAGTAGTTTACTGTAAACTTTGCAGATTTTTCTTATGCAAGAAATAGAGGCTAACATTTTAGTTTTACAAGGATCTAGCCTATAACAAAAGTACTCGAAACAACTAGCTGTGCTTGGATTCAGTGCATGAAATTTTTATGAGAGGCTATACTCTTAGTACTGAAGCTACCATCCAAAACTCATGAGCAGTTCTTTTCTGAAACTCTTGGAATAACTAAAAGACATTTAAACTTGATTTAAATCTACAACTAAAATTATGTGGAAACAGCACAAGATCCTTTTACCAAGTTGTAGATCTTAACTTAAGGAGTCCAGAACATCTTAGTTTGTGTTCTTAGGGTTTTTCTGTGAGTGTTTTTGCATCTTCAAAGTTAATAGATTGATTTTCAAAGTTCTAGTTTCAGGTTTACAGATGAGTCTCTGAGATTTACAGAAAGCTTCTCGGAAAGATTGAAATCGAAGCAATTGGGTCCTTTACACAGGGGACAGGCGATTGCCGGCCAAAATCCGGCGACCAGGGTTGCCGGTGGTGAGAGGCGAAGGTGGGAGATGCAAGAGCGGAACAAACCACACCTGTTTGAGGTCTTGGGTGGGGAAGGGGTGGACCGAGGCGGCTTACCGACGGTGGCACAGAGCCGGCGGCGGGTGCGGATGGTGGTGGTGGCGGTCCGGTGAGGAAGATGCCGCGGGGATGAGCTGTGCAACTTCGGGGTGAGGCAGAGATGGTGGTGGGAAGGTTGGTTTGGACAATGGGGGGGGGGGGTGGAGTGGTGCGTCCACGCGCGGGTGGTGACTCGCCGGAGTTGGCGTTGGGGGCGACGAGTTCAGGGCCTCGGGTGGGGATTTTATAGGCGCGAGGGGAGGGATGGTGGCCTGGGCTCGAGCCGCAGGGGAAGGCGAGACAAGGAGCAAAACCGGGGGTGTAGCTGCCTCACTAGCGCCGACAGCCAGGTGGCGCCGCGGTCGTGCGACAGGGAGGCAGGGGGCTGAGGAGGAGAGAGGAAGGAGAAGATAATGGGACTTATGTGCAGAAAACAAAAACAGCGGGGGTCTCGGTGAAAAAGGAGCTAAAACTCATTCTTCCCAAGGTCAAAACAAAAACATTTGAATACCAATTTTGTTCAACTTTTCAAGACAAACATTTTCTCTTTTATGACTATATCCATTCGAGCAGTGTATGAAAAGTTATTTTGAAATTTTGAAAACAAATATTTAAATAACATGTCATTTCATGTGAATTTTTGCACTGTTAGCCTTTGAGTTCAACTAGACTTTTGTTGCTCTTGATATGACAGATGTGCCATTAAATTTTTCGAGTCAGTGGTGATCAACTTTGAAAGTTATAAGGGTTTGTTTGCAAGAGTTCACATATATATGCATATATACATATACACATATTCATTTGCTTGAAAGGTAGATTTTAATAGGTTGTTTCATACTTCTCTTGCTCTTTTGTGACTGATTTCATGGTTTGGATCTTTGTTTAGTCTTTTAGACACCCGGGGTGTCACAGATAGTCATTGATGGTAACAAAAATAATGGCTCTAAGTGTGAAGTACTCTTGTCAGTATTCATCCCATATACGGAAGCCTTCCTCCCATAGATTCTTCATATCTCTCAACAAAGGCTCAACAAAAACATCTATGTTGATGCCCTGTTGCTTTGGACCTTGTAGTAAAAGGTACTTTCATTTGTGAAAAGCTCACAATGGCAGGTTGTAAATGGTTAGGATCACTCGCCTTTGTTATGGGTGCTGCTTCTTTCACCGAAAGGATTCATCCCATCTGTATTCAATGCAAATCTTATGTTTCTGGTTTCGTTGCGTAACTCTTCATGATTTGCATCAAAAGTTTTCCAGTGGCGAGCATCGGACGAGTGTTGAAGCTTAACGTCATCCTTATCGGGTCGATCGGCATGCCATGTCATAAGCTTAGCATTCTTAGGTTTTGAGAACAAACACTTCAGGCGATCGATCACTGGCAGGTACCACATAACCAATGCGAGAACCTTTCTCTGGTTCTTATCCACATCTATAAATGTGTCATCGTCCATATAAGGCGCAACACCCTTATTCTTTTCGACTCTCTTCCTCTTCTTCGAGATGACATCTCACACCTCATCCGAAATGAAATCTGCATTACTTTTGTAACAACCTGAGCCACAATTCAGACAATTCTCATACTTCTCATAATCGTTGTAGTACAACATACATTGGTTTGGACATGCATGTTGTTGACGCCGGATTTTGACACGTCTTGAATCGGCGTCAGGAGAAGAAGATTGGCCGATGCGGCAGATCTGGGAACTACAGTAAGGAATCGGCCGATCGGGGTAACAGTTGAAAATCGGCCGATTGGTGGCGCCGCCTATGCCAACAGGATAGGATTATTCCAGAAGATCCTAGTCAAAAGCTGGTCAACGCGGCATGCTAAGTCGGCCGGAAAGCAATTGAAGAGGTCCTGATCGGATTAGGAAGCGGCGGCGGAAGATTCTGCGGGAGTCCGTTTCCTTTTTAAAGTTATTATAGATATAGTAGTTTTCCTGTTTTAAATAAGGTTGTAACAAGTCGTAATCGACCAGGAGTCCTAGTTTCAGGGTATAAATAGGAGTCGCTAGGGTTTTGCAAAGGACAACCAACATCAATCAACAAAATACTTCTACTTTTTACCAGTACTTTACTTTTCAAGTCGGCGACTTCGCCAATATCTTTTTCTTTCACGAGTTCGTACGGATTGGCAGGGCTGCATCAACCTGATCTCCGGCCAATTGGTAGGTTCCGCTTATCGAGTAATATCCGAGCTTTAACTACGGGCGCATCGCTGTGGTTTCGTTTGGATTTATTCACAAGTTATCGATATTTACTAGGATTGCAAGTTTTACCTGTTATTCTAGTATTATCACCAGTTATCCAGCTTGAGATCAGGGTAATCGGCTTCGTCATCGTTCTCCTTCGATTCATCGCCATACAGCCGATTAGATCTGTTTCAAGTGTTGCTTCTATAGTAATTGTTTAGATTGCTCCAGCAGTTCTCTTTACAATTACTATACGATCATCGGCTGACCCATAGCCGATTATCTCTACAGCAAATCGGCCGATTTACCGCCGACGCGCTCCTCAGGACAGATCGGAAATCCAGCCGATCGACGCGCCTGGAATTTAATACTCTATTTCCTTGTCAATCAACAGGTCAGATTGACTGGCACGCCGCGCGAACCGCACCAGGGCAATAACCCGAACAGGAGCTAAGCAGATTCTCCCGGGTCGTGTGTCCGACGCTGAAGACCCATCGGCCGATTCCTATCCGGCCGATTTTAGCGCCAACACATGTATTCTTTGAACATGCATTGATACCGAACTGATAATCTTCTTCACTTCATATGTGTTTTTGGGCACAAAGTTAGGCTTTGGAAGCAAGGAACTTAGGAGACGTAGAAGATCATTGAAACTACTATCGGACCATCCATGCTAAGCCTTAAGCATTAGAAGTTAAATTAAGAAGTGCAAGACCGTCCACGTATTCTCACATCCCTTGAATTCATCATATACACAGTCATGTGCGATCTTCTTGAGCGCATCAAAAATTTTCTAACCCCTTTGCACTGCCAATTAACACTTCATGTTCCATGTGGCGCAAAAATTCTTACATATCCGGATCAATCTCACAATTATCAACATGCTTATCATTATTACAATGATCCTCGACAACACCACCAACATCCATTGTTACCCAATCATCACTGAAGCTTTCGAATCCTCCTATTGGGTCCAAATTTACTCCATCATCACTTGGTTCTAAGATCGTATCAGTTTTGCTTGTTACAGAACTACCAGCCCCTCCCTCGCCATGAAGGGTCCAAATCTCATAATCCTTCATAAAACCTCGCTGGACTAAGTGTCTCTTCAGCACATCCGCAGACTCTCATACATTCTTATTCTCGCACTCACGATATGGACAACGGATTTGCTTTGTCTTTTTACTAGCAGCATGCTAGATTGTTGTATCAACAAAGCCCCTAACTTTCTCAATGAAAAAAGCTTCACGTTTCTAGTACATCCATGACCTATCCATCTCTAAATTCTTTCCTATATATGTCGTTAAACAATTCACACAATGAGTTATATTGAATAACTATAACTAACCTACTTATAAAGCAATAAAACAAAATGATTTATCTATTTATATATTCAACAATTTATACAAATTAATGATTTACCAATATATGTAATCATCATTTTTATTGATATATGATACACCAGTTTATATAACTAAAATTTGGTATAAGAAAAACTAGTAGATATGTATCAAAAAATAGATCTCCTCTCGTGCAACAATGGAATGCAGGATGGAGGAGGAAGAAGATGCGAGAACCTTTCTTTGGTTCTTATCCACATCTATACATGTATCATCATCCATATAAGGAGCAGCACCCTTATTCTTTTCGCCACTCTTCCTCTTCTTCGAGATGACATCTCCCACCTCGTCTGGAATGAAATCTGCATTACTTTTGTAACGACCTGAGCCACAAATCGGACAATTCTCATACTTCTCATAATCACCGTAGTACAACATACATTGGTTTGGACAGGCATGTATTCTTTGAACATGCATTGGTAGCGGATTGATAATCTTCTTCGCTTCATATGTGTTTTTCGGCACAAAGTTAGGCTTTGGAAGCAAGGAACCTAGGATACGTAGAAGTTTATTGAAACTACTATTGGACCATCTATGCTTAGCCTTAAGCATTAGAAGTTAATTAGGAAGCGCAAGACCGTCCACGTATTCTCACATCCCTTGGATTCATCATATACACGGTCACATGCAATCTTCTTGAGCGCATCAAAATTTTTCTAACCCCTTTTTACTTCCAATTAACACTTCAGGTTCTATGTGGCGCAACAATTCTTCCATATCGGGATCAATCTCACAATTATAAACATGCTTATCATTATTACAATGATCCTCGACAACACCACCAACATCCATTGTTACCCAATCATCAGTAAAACTTTCGAATACCCCTATTGGGTCCAATTTACTCCATCATCACTTGGTTCTAAGACCATTTCAGTTTTGCTTGTTACATAACTACCAGCCCCTCCCTCGCCATGATGGGTCCAAATCTCATAATCCTTCATAAAACCTCGCTGGACTAAGTGCCTCTTCAGCACATTCGGAGACTCTCATATATTCTTATTCTGGCGGTCACGATATGGACAACGGATTTGCTTTGTCTTCTTACTAGCAGCATGCTTCACTGTTGTATCAACAAAGCCCCTAACTTGCTCAATGAAAAAAGCTCCACGTTTCTAGTACAACCATGACCTATCCATCTCTAAATTATTTCCTATATATGTTGTTAAACAATTCACACAATGAGTTATATTGAATAACTATAACTAACCTACTTACAAAGAAATAAAACAAAATGATTTACCTATTTATATATTCAACAATTTATACAAATTAATGATTTACCAATATATGTAATCATCATTTTTATAGATATATGATACACCAATTTATATAATTAAAATTTGGTATAAGGAAAACTAGTACATATGTATGGAAAAATAGATCTCCTCTCGGGCAAGAATGGAATGCGGGCTGGAGGAGGAAGAAGATGTGAACGGCTTTATACCGTGCCATTAGTGCTGGCGCTTGCTTAAGTGGCCCGCCAGCGGAAATGATGTTCATTAATGCTAGCGGTTGCTTAAGTCGGTTGCTTAAGTAGCCCACCAGCACAGATGGATCAGTGCTGACGGACCGTAAGTGGCCGACCACCTGCCCATTTTTGCTGGCAGTAGGCAAAACCAACCGCCAGCGCAGTAAATAGGAGGCGCCAGCACAAACCGTTTCTGTGCTAATGGTATTCTGATGGGCCTAAATTGTAGTAATATATACTCATTCATCAATTGAATTAAAAGAAGGTAAAAGGTCATATATATACATTTCACATTAATCGAAGTATATTAATCAGGTATTAAATTATAAATTTTAAAAAATGTGTCGCCAATCTACATAAAAGAATAGAGTCCTCCGTGTTGGTTAGAGAGATCCTCCTCTTTTAATAGAACTATGTAATCTTGACAACAATTTAGAAAACAGGGATAATGGTGAACCCTTGATGTACCTATTTTGACCTACCTGCTGAGCAATTGCATGGTCAGTGCTCTAGCTAGCTGAGCATAACACAAAGGGGAAAAAATGATGTGCATGCGTCATTCCATTCCTTCTATGTGCTGGAAGGAATAACTCTTTTCTTGGACAGACGGAACCATACGCGAAACAAGAAAAGCAGCTAGCATTCTACCTAGCTTCATCCATCGGCAAGGTCAGATCGATTTGGAGTACGATGAACATGAGAATATGCTCTACTAATCACGTATGTGGCCAAGGCATGCAGATGCCAAACACCTGTACATAATAACAATGCACGATCGATCCCTAACGCGTTCCCATGTTTCAGGAGGCACAAAAATAAAGTAGGGTAGGTGTAGAGCGGGCAAGGTAGCAACAAAGCCCACCTGATCGACACGCGCAATCGTGAGCTTGCGATGTCCGGCAACGACCACCGCCGTCAAGCAGTCCCCGACGACGGGAGAGACGATGTGCGGGAGATACCAGTCTCCGACGGCTCGTCGGCGGAGCACAAGGAGTGGCTCAAGGAGATGCGCGGGTGGCTGGTCGTGCTGGCCACCCTGGCGGCGTCGGTGACGTACCAGGCAGGGCTGAACCCTCCCGGCGGGGTCTGGCAGGACAGCAACGGGCACCTCGCCGGCAACCCGGTGCTGCACGACGGCAAGTTCGTGAGGCGCTACCTGACGTTCTACTACTTCAATGCGACGGCGTTCGCGACGTCGCTGGTGATCATCATCCTGCTCCTCAACGAGCGGTTCTACAAGTCGGAGGCCAAGGTGGCGGCGCTCACGCTCACCACCATGGTCGACCTCATGAGCCTCGTCGGCGCCTACATCGCCGGCTCCACGCGCGACATGGCCAACTCCATCTACATCATCGCGCTCACCTGCTTCCTCTTCGTCTGCGTCGTCTACATCGCCAGGTACGTAGTACAAGTACGTCCTGGCATCATCAGGTTCTGAAAAATCTATCTGAGATCATTCACTCGCTTGGCATCTGCCGGTCCCCTATGGTAGGGTGCTGCCGACCCTTTGCTTCATCGTGCTCTTCATGTCACCGTCGCTACACTGGCTGGCCAAAAAGGGATGGCTGCCAGTGACAGAGCACATGAAGAAGAGAGTTGAGGCAGCCAAGGAGAGGGAGCGAAAGGAGGAGAAGCAGAGGGAGAGAGACAAGCATGCCAAAACCCGGAGGAGCCGGTGCTTCAGCTGCAACTGCTGTGCCTGCTGCAGAGCGTTCGAGTACGACGACATTGAGAGCAGGGGGCTGCCAAAAACTGAAGACAACTAAATTAATTATTTGCTGCATGAGTCACATCTTTTTTTTTCATTGGGGCATGCCTGACTATTTTTGTTTCATTGGGTATTCAAAGTACAGACATCCGATCCTTTTGTGTATTTTTGTGGAAAAGACTGATATGCAGCGTGTAGTTGAGAAAAAAAATTAATGCATATGCGATGCAGCCTCATAACTACAAGCTAATCATATTCTTTCATTTAGTAAGGGGAATTAAGTCTTTGTTAATACTTTATCCGTTCTAAATTATAGATTGTTTTGACATTTCTAGGTGCATAGTTTTTTCTATATATCTAGAGTTCTAGATATAATATATATTTATATATATAGCAAAAACTATGTATCTAATTAGAAATATCAAAACGATCTATAATTTGGAACCGAGGGTGTGTATATTATACTCATGTATTCCTGTCTACACGCAGAAGCCTGCATCCGCTGATCTGCATCCTAAATCCACATTTTTTGAAAAGACATCCTAGACCCACATGAACTGTACACGCAGCTGCCTATGATTGCTGACGAAAACGTGAACAAAAACTTATTTTTATCTAGTGCTCGGATGTCTGGTGGGAAACTACAGATTGGACACTCCAACGGTCCATTGCAACATCAAAACATAATGCCTGCAACACCGGAAATAAACATTTGTGCCATCAGAAAACATATTCCAAAATAAGAACCCATGCACCCATTTTTAAAAGGAAAATTCCGTTGTCCACATTGCGTTATATTTCAAAACATGAACATCAAAACTAAAATCCCCTTGGTGGAAAAAAAACACTTTCACAGCTTTATTATTTTATAATCTTGCAAGGTTCAAAGAAAACAAATCCTTTCTGAGGAATATACACATTGTGTAACCAAATCGATTGTTGAGAAATAAGAAAAAGTTATTGCAACATCTACAGCACACTTGTCAAAGCATTATCAATCTACCTACTACAACGTGAAAAAAGAAGCTAATTACACCAAATCACTTGTTACAACATCACAAAAGCACCCGTTGCAACATCCCAATACACATACTACAACATCCCAACCAAATCATCTGCAGTTATGATGTTTTTTTTCCCCAAGACCCCTCTCTATGTAACTGATCTTTTGTATGCTCATTCTAAAAGACTGCCTCTTGGTCCATCGATGTGCTGAATTTTATTTAGATTATTGTAGGTAAAATCATTCTAGTTAGGGGCAAATTCAACACTTAATAATAATGAAGAAAAATTTATGATGAGGATATATTTTTCCACTCCTTTCTTTAATTTAGAAACATTGTTTATTCTTTTATTTATTGAGTTGTAGGAACAACAGTTGAGTAACCCTAAATTAGAGACCAGATTCCGGTTTCCTCCGAATTCTTTACAACAGTTGAACAACAATTGAGAAACATTGTTTATTCTTCATTGAGACTGATGGTGCGACATGCACTTTTACCGAACGATAGTCTATCAGTGATAACTGACTTTTAACGATCCACGTGTGACGCTAATTTGGTGTTGTGCTATAGTCGAATACATAAATGATTCGTGGAGAAAGCCAAAGCTGCCTGTACTCCGATCCCATTCTTACCAAGATCTAGGAGCCATTCTTTTCCCTAGTTTTTTGTGACGGAAACATGCATGTGTATCCTTTATATCCACTAATAAAAGCGAATAGAAGTATATTTGGGTCGATTGTGGTCAAATAAATTAAACTTTTGCCATCAATTAATATCTTTTTTAATGTTCATTTGGGACCTTAATAAGTAGGAACAGTATGAGTATATTCATCTCGAATGATGGCTTCATAGTATTATGATTTTCTATATATCTCATATATATGGACTACTACATATATAAATTTACAGCGTGTAAAATCTTTATTGGGAACCAAGTTAGTAATGCAGTGGCATCTAAATGAACATAATCAATCAAATAAAGTTGGAATATGAGTCAATTTTTCAAGAAAAAACAGAAATTACTCTACTTCATTAAATATATATATAACTCGAGGAGTATGACGCAACAATGTCTGTGATGAATCATCTATTTCGTCCACTGTCACCACTATTCAATCTTTATGGACGTCTTGCTTTGTTGCAACAAGCAAAAAAATGTAAGAGGGGAACCATCTTAAGGCCAGATCTGTCTGCTGCAGTCATCCAGTTAGTTGAACTTTTGCTAACTTTAGTAAACTAAGCATTACTTCTAATGGTGAGAACGCTGCTTTCTAGTATATTGTTGATTAAAAAACAAACGAAGTTACATGTTTATGAAAAGCTACCGAAGTGCCAAACGACGAAGCAAACCCTGAGTCCACGACGGAACATGTGATGGAAGTTGTTCCATGCACACAGCACACGCAATGCTTAGAAAACCAACTGACGTACAACGTCTGAACGTCGCAGCTCGCTGATTGCTTCTTTCTTTTCCTCTACACAGATGGGGAGTATCAGTTTTGTTCTTTCCTTGAAGGTAGCCAATTAGAGTAACCAATCAAATTACTGTCTGATTATCCCTCCACTTTTTTTTCTAGTAATCTCGTACGGAACGAACTATAGTAATGACTGAATCGCTTTTACAGGTTCCTATTGCTCATTCCACCAGATTTTGTACGCCAATGATAAGACTTTCTGGGTGGTATATATAGGCTAGCCAGGCAGATATGATCAATGGCTCTCCAACATTTTGATTACAAAAGTTCCAACAGTTCCATAATTATATCGACAATATTGATCGGCCGGAATTTGTTATTTTTCATGTCTGTTTTACTGAAAATTGTTGAGACTTCTGTAAATCTGTAATGAAAAGCAGAAATTCCATTCTTCAATCTTAGAGTAAGAAGTATGAGATTCTCCAATTCCTTTCTTGTAAATGTAGTAATGCACATGTATCCATTTCACTCTTTTGTCTTCTTTACTAAAGATATAGAATATTGATGTGAAAAAGCTTTGCTTGCTTGCAATAGAGACTATGCTCCACGTTAGCAGGAAGGCGCACAAACTAAGTGTATATATATACGGCATGTTGTACAGTTCACCTTGTCTTAACACGTGTGCGAAACCTAACGCCCCAAGAATGTCTTGTCCGATCAATGTCGTCGACGAAGCACAGCAAGGTCGACCCATCAGCGTCACCGACGTAGCGCCGGGCGACACGACGCTCGTGGCCACCGGGCAGCGTGGCATCCCCGTGCTCATCGCACCGCTCCAGAGCCAGAGCGATGGGCGAGCCCGCGGCGCCACCGCGCAGGAAATGAGCATGGGGTTCCATGGCTTCCTCCTCCTGGAGCAGAAGGACGACGACAACCCGGAGGCGCAGCGCAAGAAGTGGTTCAAGGAGATGCGCGGGTGGCTGATGGTGCTGGCCACCGTGGCGGCGTTAGTGACCTACCAGGCTGGCCTGAACCCACCGGGCGGGTTCTGGCAGGACGGCCGCCACGCCGGCAACCCGGTGCTCCACGACATGCACTGGTCACGGTACATGATCTTCTACTACCTGAACGCGACGGCGTTCGTGACGTCGCTGGTGATCATGGTGCTGCTGATGAGCGAGCGGTTCTACCACACGGATGTTAGCATTGAAACTCTTACTCTCATCGAGAGAATGGCCCTAGAAGTTGGGGCAATTTTCTAGTTTACTTCTCACACAATGTCATACCAACCTGAGGGGTTGGGGATACATATTTATAGCTGGTCAAGACAGCCAATCATATGCCAAGATGCTAGTCTAAGATGCTAGTCTAAAAGCTAGTGATGCTTATTCTAAGATGATATCCTAGATGCTATTCTAAAAGCTAGTCTAAGATGCTAAATGATATCTTGGTAGATGCTGTCCTGATTGGGGCAGCAAGACCACCATGCCGAGGACCACAAAGATCAAAAGTACAAGACTTATCCCATCACTCCTGGTAGATGTTGTCCTGGTTGGGGCAGCAAGACCACCATGCCGAGGACCACAAAGACCAACAGTACAAAGACTTATCCCATCATTCTCCCCCTAAGTCTTGTGCATCGTCTTGTGGGAAAGTTGGACCATCCCGGTCCGGAAACAAAGCTCAAGAAACTTGATCCTCCCAAGGGGCTTGGTGAGCAGGTCCGCAAGCTGGTCCTTAGTGTTGATGTAGCTCGCCTTGATGCTCCCTTCCTCCAAGCAGCCTCGGATGAAGTGGTACCTCACCCGGATGTGCTTGCTCTGTTCATGGAAAACGGGGTTCTTTGCCAGGGCCAGAGCGGACTTGCTGTCCACCCTGAGCTCCACCGCTCCAGTGTCTCTGCCGAGAAGATCACCAAGCAGTCGAAGCGGTGGAGGCCGGTACGTACTCGGCCTCGCAGCTGGATAGAGCCACCACCTGCTGCTTGACAGACTATCAGCTAACGAGGCACTTGCCAAGGAAGAAGAGGGTCCCGCTCGTGCTCTTGCTGGTGTCGATGTCGTCGGCGTGGTCGCTGCCGCTGTACCAGACGAAGTGTGCCTCCCCAGGACACCTCGGGCAGTAGAGACCGTGGTTGAGAGTCCCCGCAACGTAGCGGATGATCCTCTTCACAGCCTGCTGGTGCTCCGTCGTCGGTCGCTGCAGGAACCGACTAACATAGCCAACGGAGAATGCCAACTCCAGCCGTGTGTGCGCAAGGTAGCAAAGGCTCCCCACAAGACGCCGGTACTGCGTAGCGTCCACCTCCTCCGTCGTGCTGTCGCGGCTCAGCTTCAGCCTCTCCTCCATCGGAGTGAGAGCTAGGTTGCAGTCGGTGAGCCCAGCCAGCTCAACGACGCGCTTGGCGTAGGCGGTCTGTCAAAGCGTGAAACCGCATGCCACCAAGCGAGCCTTGTGCTTGACGATGGTGCCGGCTTCATCCCTCTTCAGCTTGAACACCCACTTAAGAGTGATCGAGCGGTGACCACGAGGGAGGTCAGCAAGCTCCCAGGTGCGGTTCTTCTCAATCGCGTCCATCTCCGACTGCATCACGGCACGCCATGCCGCGTGTCTCTCGGCTTCTGCGAAAGACCGAGGCTCACCGTCATCGCATGCAAGGTGCAACTGCGCCTCCAGATCGTGAGGTACCAGTTCCGGCACTGGCTAGTCGCCGATAAGGTCCTCCATTATACGATACCATCGTCATGAGAGAGCGGAGTAGCGAACTCCACCGGGCTATGCTCGACACGAGCTGGTGTTGGAGTAGTCGTGCCCGGAGGGGTGGCTGGAGAGCGTGGCGCTGCCAAAGTAGCGGGCGCCGGGGTCGGTGGAGGCTCGGGGACTGCGCTAGGCACGCTCGGTGAAGAGGAGCTGCCTACTCCCCCGGCTCCCTCGAAGTGGACGTACTCGATAGTGAAGTCATTGTATGTCGGAGTCGAGCAGTCTTCGGCCGCCTTGTCCCATGCCCATCCTTGCCCTTCGTTGAACACTACATCGCGCGCCGTGCGCACACGCTGTGTCTCCGGGTCGAGAATGCGGTAGGCCTTCAAGCCCTCCGCGTAGCCGATGAACACCCTCGGAGTGCTCCTGTCGTCGAGCTTGCCGACGTGGCCAAGCTCCTTGGCGAACGCGAGGCAGCCGAAGACCCGCAGGTGGGAGACCGCCGACTTGCGCCCATGCCAAGCCTCATATGGCGTCCTGCCGTTGAGAGCCTTGGTAGGCGAGCGGTTGAGGATATAGACAGCCATCACCACCGCCTCTCCCCAGAAGACAGCCGGCATCCCCCTTTGCTTGAGGAGGGCCCGAGCCATCCCCACAACCATCTGGTTGCACCGCTCGACGACGCTGTTCTGCTGCGGGCTGTACGGCGCAGAGTAGTGGCGCTGAATGCCCTCTCAGCGCAGTACGATGTGAATTTAGCCGCCGTGAATTCACCGCCGTTGTCGGTGCGCAGCACGCGCAGCTTGCGGCCGCACTCCGCCTCCGCAGCAGCCTGCGCGCGCCTGATGGCGTCCGCAGCCTCTCCCTTGCTGCCGAGGACCATCATCCACATGTAGAGGGAGAGGTCATCGACGAGCAGCAGGAAATAACATCGTCCTCCCAATGTGGCCGGTGTCACTAGGCCACACAAGTCCCCGTGCACGAGCTCGAGCCGCTCCTTGGCTCGGAAGCTCGTCTGCTGGGGAAAGGAGCAGCCTCTGCTTTGTCAACACACAGATGTCGCAGAACTGCTCCACGTGGTCGAGGCATGGCAGGCCTCGCACCATCTCCTTGGCACTGAGCCGCTTCAGGGCCTTGAAGTGAAGGTGCCCAAAGCGCTCGTGCCACTGCCACGCCTCGTCGTCCCGACGAGCAGCGAGGCAGAGGGGTTGTGCCACCTGCACATTAAGGACGTAGAGTGGATTTGTGCCTCTGGTTACCTTGGCAAGAAGGCGACGATGGCGATCCCAAATCCTCAGGACTCCATCCTTGATCTCCACGCACGAACCGTTCTCATCCAGCTGTCCCAAGCTGATGATAGAGTTCTTCAACGCGGGGATGTAGTAGACTCCGGTGAGTAGCCTGTGCTCACTAGACTCAGTGGTGAAGATGACGGGGCCGACGCCCTTGATCTCCACGCCGGAAGCGTCCCCAAAAATGACGGAGCCTCGGACGCTGGAGTCAAGCTCGGTGAAGAAATCCCGCCGACCGGTCATGTGATGGGTGGCGCCGGTGTCGAGGCACCACCCGTCAGTCTTGTCGTTGTTGGAGGCGTCGCCGAGAAAGGCATGTGCCCTCGGCTCGTCAAGGTGGAGGAGAGCCACTGCGGATGATGCCGCTGGAGGTAGCTTGATGCTTGCGTGTGCCAGGAGCAGAGTCGGCTCCTCCTCCTCCTCCACATGTGCAATGTGGGCCTAGCCGCGTTGTGGTTGTCGACAGTCCTTGGCCCAATGGCCAGCCCTGCTGCAGTTCTGGCGGGTGTCGTCTCGTGCCGGCTTGTGCGCACCGGCGGCGCCGCCCTGGGCGCCTCCGTGGGCGCCACCCTCGGCACGTCCTCGCACCCCAGCCTGGGCTCCTCCGCGCACCTTGCGCGGCTTGCCGCGCTTGCGGCCGCCTGTCGAGGAGGAGGGCTCCCCCTTCCTCCCGTCACTCTGGCAAGCCTCCCACTGTTCCCGAGTGAGATGGAGCTTCCCGCCAATGGTGATAGGCCCCGAGAGAGGTTGTGGCTCATCGCTGTCGACGACCTTGAGGCAACCTATCACCTCCTCGATCGACATCGTGAAGAGGTCCAGCAGAGACTCGATCGAGCGAGCGATCTGCTTGTACTTCTCGGGGACGCAGCGGAAAAGCTTCTCAACAGCTCTCTCCTCGTCGTAGGTGTCGTCGCCGTATTGCGCCATCTTTTGCAGCAGAGTATTGAGACAGAGAGCAAAGTCATCAACGTCCTCACCTGGCTGGAAGGCCAGATTCTCCCACTCCTTACGAAGTGCCTGCAGTGTGGACTTGCGGGCGCGATCGCTGCCGATGTGTGCTGCAGCGATGGCATCCCAGGCCTCCTTGGCAGTCCGCTTCTTGGAAAGCGAGAACTGCATCTCAGGCGGGACTGCAGCAATGAGGGCATCCAGCGCCTGTCGATCCTCGTCGTAGTTGAAGTCGCCGTACCGAACTACCTCCCACATGTGTCGCACCTGGAGCCTTACCCTCATCACCGCAGCCCACTCGATATAGTTGGTCTTGGTGAGGGTAGGCCACCCACCACCAGGGCTAATGTCCCTGACAACAGCCTGGATCCGGTGGTGACCATGGCGCTGGTCCGGAGAGGGAGAGTCGCGCCGCCTGTAAGGGACGCGATCTCCGTCGACCCGGCCGCCGCCGCCGGGAGCGCGGCCGCCGTGCGCATCCCTGCCAGGATCGCCGCCGGCGCGTCCATGCCTGTTTGGGCTGCCACCACCACGCCCGTGGGGGTGCGCGGCTGCCGACTGCGCCGCCCGCTCTCCCGCTGCTTCCCTCGCCAGCTTGTGTTCCACGTCGGTGCTGCCGTCGGTAGAGGCAGAGCCGCTGATGCTACTGCCGTGTAGTGCCTTGAGCTCCACTGCCGCCGCACGCGCTGCATCCGCCGCCGCCGCTGCTTCCACTTCCACCCTTGTTGCTGCCAGTTCCGCTGCCGCCAGCCTTGACACCCTCGCCGCCATCGCAGCGGCCTCTACCGCCGCTCGCTCGCAATCCTCTGCCGCGGCGAGCTCGGCCTCCTACCGGTGCCGCGCGCTCAAGGCGACCGAGCGCTAAGACTGTCCTTCGGACATGGCGCGCTAGTGGGGCGCTGCTGCGTGGGGAGGAGGCTGCCTCAGACGAGTTGTTGCCCGTCTGCGCAGGGGAAGAGGGGTGAGCAGGGACAACCGGTGTTCCTGCTCCCAGCTGAGGACTAAGGGAGGCGTGGGAAGGAGATGAACAGGAGATGTTTAAGGTACAGGATAGAATGACTCTGATACCAGTTGTTAGTATCGAAACTCTTACTCTCATCGAGAGGATGGCACTAGAAGTTAGGGCAATTTTCTGGTTTACTTCTCACACAATGCCATACCAACCTGAGGGGTTGGGGATACATATTTATAGCTAGCCAAGACAGCCAAGCATATGCCAAGATGCTAGTCTAAAAGCTAGTAATGCTTAGTCTAAGATGTTATCCTAGATGTTATCCTAAAAGCTAGTCTAAGATGCTAAATGATGTCTTGGTAGATGTTGTCCTGGTTGGGGCAGCAAGACCACCATGCCGAGGACTACAAAGACCAACAGTACAAAGACTTATCCCATTATTCCTGGTAGATGCTATCTTGGTTGGGGCAGCAAGACCGCCATGCCGAGGACCACAAAGACCATCAGTACAAACACTTATCCCATCAACGGAGGCCAAGGTGGTGGCGCTCATGCTCACCACCTTCATCGACCTCATCAGCCTCATCGGCGCCTACATCGCCGGCACCACGCGCTTCTTCTCCTCCAGCATCTACATCATCATCATCGCCTGCGTCGCCTTCGCCGGGGTCATCTACATCGGGGAGTACGTGTGATATGCAATTGCAATTGCGATGCGATGCGATGCAACATAAGATGGTAATCAGATACTCTCTTTTATTTTTTGCAGGGTGATGGCGGAGATATGCAGGTTCTTCATGAGAAGGATGCCATGCATGTCCAGAATGGTGCAGAGCAAGTGGTTCCCGGTGCCGGCGGAGGTGGTGAAGAGTCTGCAGCCTCACGAGGAGCGCATTAGCCAGACGCAGAGGACGGCGAGGAGCAACCAGCGCGGTGGCTGCAGTGCGTGCTGTGCTTCTGCGCCCCGCGCGGAGGGCTGAACGAGCTGGCTGGACGCCACGGTGGCATGCTGGAGTGTTCTCTGATCTGGATGAAGCTCTGTGGCATATTTGCTTGCTTGCCGTCATTCTTCCTTACATACTTCTGCCAGTATTTTTAGTCCACATTAGTTTGCTTACCTAATAGCATAAATTTTTCTTTTGTTGTGAATAGCAAGCTGATGGCCAATCAATTATACACATCATTGCTAATGGATAATTTTGATACCGTACCTGTTGACAATAATAAGGCTGCCTATGATACACACCATGTTTGTCTTTTAGTTCGGCTCTCATTATGTATCATTTACCCCTTACGTTGAGTTGAGGAGGTTTTCCCTTCTAGGCCTAGTTGGTTAGCATCCGGATCCGTACGCTCGCGGTAATCAAATTCACTAGCCTAGCTATCAATCTATGCTCGTGCACCGGCTAGTAATTTAAAAAAAAAACATAAGATGATAGAAATTCATGGATAATTCTAGATCATGCTGCTAACCAAAATTATTTATATGGTTTTCCATCCCTGTATCTGTAGTTTTTTTTTTCATTTAACATTGCACGTATATATATATGTTTGTTTGCCATGTATTTATATTATTTTAAACATTAGTTTAAGTTATATGATTGAAATGAAAATAGAAATGCTCATTGCTCCATACACACATGTATGCGTTGTTTATGTGCATGGTGACACACATCATCATGCATGTATACCTTAATTTTCCTTCTTTCCATATTAAAAATGGCAAAAGTGGAAAAGTAAGAAGCTCTCACACATTTTTCTTGGGACACCTTTTCAAATAATTTGAGTAGCAGTTGATTTACATGCAAACTAGGGTAACTTTATTTTAGTTTATTTTTAATGACAGTACATGTGGATAAAATAATTTAGATGCAAATTTAGAGGCTTGTTTTAATTTTTTCAAAATGGCTCAAGTGGCTAATTGTTAGGTTTAGGGGTTACTTTAAACTATTTTGCTAATGGAATATGTGGGTAATTTGCATATATAGATTTAGATTTTGTACAATTTTTATAATGAAGAGATGCTATTTTTGAGGAAATAAATAGATCTAATTGTTGTATTATCTATGACTATCAGAGTCTACTGAATAGATAGCCAGCGTGAGAATTTAAGGATTTGTTTTTTTCCTGCACGTTTTGTCGTCAGGATTAACATGAAAGCCTCCATTAACCGTAAGATTCGATCCATTGATCAATTTAATTGAGAACTCCAAGAGTCCTTTATTCCTTTTCTTTACATGTGTGCGATTACTCTTTTGTGGCCTTTATTAAAGATGCAATAATATATATAAATGGAAAAGCGTTGCATGCTTTGCTTGCAACGGAGGCAATGCTCGCACGGACTTTAATATGATGAAGGCGCCCAAGCCGAGTTAAGCACAGATATGCCATGTATATTAGCAGATCGACTAGTATGTATCACGCCTAGCCTTAATCTTAGTCTACAAGCTATTTTTGGGTCCCAACGCCCACAAAATGTCCGGCCAGATCATTGAAGCACAAGAAGGCAGAGCCATCAGCGTCGTCGACGAGGCTCTCGGCAACGACGCGACCCCGCCGGTGATCACCGAGATCGGCGCCACGGGGAAGCGTGGCATCCCGGTGCTCATCGCACCGTTACAGAGCCAGCAGAGTGATGCGCGAGCCCGCGGCGCCACTGCCCAGGAGATGAGCACGGGGTTCCAGGGCTTCCTTCTCCTGGAGAAGAACGACGACGACGATCCGCGCAAGAAGTGGTTCAAGAAGATGAGCGGGTGGCTGATGGTGCTGGCGAACCTCGTGGTGTCGGTGACCTACCAGGCTGGCCTGAACCCGCCCGGCGGGTTCTGGCAGGACAACAGCGACGGCCATCACGCCGGCGAACCGGTGCTTCACGACGTACATTGGTCGCGGTACATACTGTTTTACTACTTCAACGCGACGGCGTTCGTGACATCGCTGGTGATCATGGTGCTGCTGATGAGCGAGCGGTTCTACCACACGGAGGCCGAGGTGGCGGCGCTCTTGCTCACCATGCTCATCGACATCCTCAGCCTCGTCGGCGCCTACGTCGCCGGCACCTCGCGCTTCCTCGCCTCCAACATTACGTCCTCGTCATCGCCTGCGTCGCCTTTGTTGGGGTTGTCTACATCGGAGAGTATGTGTGATCTGTGACTCCTATGGCACCGAGCTGCTCGCATGCAATGCAACACGAGCTGACAATGAAATATTTTTGCAGTTTGGTGGCGGTAATATGCAAGTTCTTCAAGCGAGGGATGCGATCATGCATGTCCAAACTTCTGCAGAGCAAGTGGTTCCCCGTGCCCGCAGGGTTGGTGAAGAATCTGCAGCCTCGCGAGGAGCGCATTAGCCAGACGCAGAGGACAGCGAGGAGCAATCAACGCGGTGGCTGCAGCGCGTGCTGTGCTTGTGCTTCCGCGCCGCGCGGGGAGAGCTGAAAGCGCCAGGCGGAGGGGGCGGCAGTGATCTGCTGAAGCTCCGTGCGGCGTATGTATATTTGGCTATTTGCTTGCTTGCCGTCATTGTTAGTTACAACTAGTATTTTGCGTGCGCCTCTGCGCGCCTGTGTTTGCTACAATAAGGTTGATTCAATCCTATATTCACATAGTTAGTTTTTTTATATAATGGCAAGATACATTTATTTAGGATATGTATACATAAGAACATACATTACTAATTATTGTAGAAAGGAATAAAGAGAGGAGGAGAGAGGGAGAGAGGCAGGAAAAAAAAGGTAGGGAGAGAGAGTAGTGAATTTTTCCTAGTACAGTAATAATGTAATAAAGTTCAGACTGGTACTTGAGATACATTGATACTGAAGTACTGATGATGAAGGTACGCTAACATGCTATATATATATATATATATATATATATATATATATATATATATATATATATATATATATATATATTACATAGATAACCAAAGATTTACAAAAGCTGAATCTGTGGTGGTAGATTGGAAGGCAGCTGCGAAAATGATTGTCGATCTGCAATGCACTAAGTTAATGTCAGTGATTTTTTTTTTTTGCTTCTTTATTGTAATGGAGGAAGACTATGATCTGGATTTGTGGATATGTACCTTTGCAGCCTGGTCACCAGTTCTTTGGTTCGCGATCAGAGTCTGTAAATATGTGAGAGTTGATATTTACTAAGATATGTGCGTATAGAATACTTCATAAAACTGATAGAGTTATGCGTGATGGTCTTTAATTACCAGCATAGTACTACGCATCGTTTGGATCATCATAGTCAGAGCTTTCGCCTGAATATGAGGTGCCACCGAAGCAAGGAGAAGCATTCAGTCATTTTTCATCTTCTATCTCAGCTACTTGTTTTTTCCATTGAACAGGAAGCGTAAATACAATTTATTATAATAGTTAACTGGTTAGATCGAAGTATAATTGATCAGGGAAAATTATATTGCCCTGTTACATTCTTTAACTACTTCTGGATCAATTTCGTCAACATGGTCTGTAAGAAGGAGGATATTAGTATGGAGTTCTTGGTTAATATAATGTGCACAGAGTTATGCTGTTAGTAAATAAAAGGTAAAATTTATTGAATGGTAACATACCTTTTAGTGAAGGAGGATTGTCATAATCAGGATGGATTTCGACATATGGAGGTCCTAACCAATCAGAAGGTAATTTTCTTGGTTTGGTGGATAGCTTGGTTTTCAAAGTGACAGGGAAAGAGTGTATAGTGGTTCCATAGCCGGTACGCCTTGGATATGAGATAAAGCCTGTCTGTGGAATCGAATGAACACCTGCACTAAAAGCTTCAACAGTACAGATTCCTGCTTTCTTGTCCATGTTATAACTTTCAATTTCACAGTGAGGGTCAAGGAGTGTACTGGGACTATTGAAATTGAACATATGAGGAGGTATACCATGGATTTCAATAGTCAATGGAATTAACCATTGTTCTGTGAAACTTCTAGCATCATGAGTCCAGGGTGTCAGATAGAATGTGTGGTTATTATCAGTGAGGAATTTGTAGCTCAGGATGGTGCCATAGTCACTTTTTCTGCGAAATTGTAGGATGAAGTCTGGCGGGAAGTATGAGATTTCCTCTGGTTGCGGTGCTTTGCTGTAGTTCTGTGCAAATATTGCTTCCACATCTGCAGTCGTTGGTGGTGGCAAAGTGGCAGTGATAGGCTTTGCTGCTATGGCTAGGTTGAGCTTAGTTAGATTTGCCTCCATCTCATCGTCCAACTCTACTAATCCAAGAGCTATTTTAGAGAAGGAGGTCTACATAGAAAAGCATCTATGTTTAATATATAAATATCGAAGAGAAATGATCAAATTAAAGAAAATTCAAATAGATTGTTAATACCATCGTAGTTGTGGGTTGGTAGCTGTAGTGCCTAGGCCTCGGCTTGTCGTAGCCTGAAGATTATTAGGTAAGTAAAGAGGCTGCAAATAATATGCATTGAACTTGTAACTTATATTATTTATTCTCTTTATTAGTTGCAATTAGATTAAGCATCTGTAGCATAGGGAGAACATATCTGGTTTTGTTTGTAAGTCAGTGCCAATGAACTGTAGCGAAATAATATTTCATAGCTGAAGGGCCCAAAAGAATAGCTGGTGCAGAATAATTAAGGAAAATGGGATCTACAACTAAAAAGATCTGCAATACTAAGTTGTTGCAGTGTATTTCTCATGAGTGAAATAACCTAGGGCTGTGCTCAGTTCGAGAATGAATGCCAACTTTACCCAGAAACTTAATCTGTTGAAATGTAGAGTATACATACCTGAAGGTAGTTCGAAAGTTCTTGCAGATTAAATCGCACACAGCGTCGATGGATAATCCTAAAAGTACAAAAGACCAGAATATGTCAGGCAACATTGTGACGGGGTAGAAAGAAGGCATGGAGCAAGAGTAGGTGCATGGGTCAGCGAGGGGTACGAATTTAAAGATTAGAACGAAACAGAGAGGACCTTCTTAGATCTGGTCGCGTGGCGAGGTGCAAGAGGGGGAACTGAATCGACGAATAGGCAGTTTAGTAACAGCAGTCGCAGCGATGGGAACAGCGGCGCCATGAATCGCGATGATGGGGTTGTGGAGTGTTTGCCGGACGCAGTTGTGACAGGGAGAGAAATTGGTGAAGAACAGTGGAGTGATAGCCGGGAAGAGCAACAACTACTGAAGAAGATAAGGTGTCGGTGGATGTCACCAGCGGAGTGGAGTGCGCTAGAAGAGAGGAGGATTCGAGAACATGTATGGGTTTGATGGAGGTGTTCGTCTGGGCCGTACTTTGTTATATATTTTTTTTGTTTTCATCGGAATGGTAGTACTGCTGCGATGGGCCAATTATTAGTATGGGCCGTGTTTTTTTTTGTTGATGTTTGCAAAGATCACGTAAACTATTTTTTTTAGTTAGGGAATTCTATCTTGTTCCTGCACAACGTAGGTATTGGTAAATGCTATTATTTCTTTATGGGTTATATTCAAGTGAAAGAGGTATGGAAGAAAATTGAGGCTTGTAATGGGTAGGGGGAGGGGGAAATAAAATTTCAATAAAGAGAAAATATATAGTGAAATACTTTGCACAAATTACTCAGTACATAGATTTTTTTTACATATACAGTAGTGCGTAATCTGGGTACTACACATTCGAGGTATAGATAGGAAATGCATACAGGTAGCACACAACATAGGTAGCGCACGTTGGATGTGTGTAGGTAAGTAGATTTGCTACTGTGGATAATTTGTATAAGACTCCATGAAATCTCTTAGCCTGATTAGAGATTCTGCTAAGTTCTCAACTGGATCAATGGAATCCGGGGGGCCTGTGTATTCCACCTTCTTTTTGACACCAAAGCAATTTTCCTTTTCTGCCTGGTCTACCTTTCTCGGCAAGATATTGGAGCTGGTCATCAAGATTTTATCCATTTCTGCAAGAATAAGTTTATGGCCGGTTGCTTTGTTATAGCAGTCATTTTTATACCATCCTTCATTTTCTTCAGTGATCCACAATCTTGTTGTAGCATCGAGTAGATGGCATTCGGATTGAACATACTTTTCATAGTTGTAGTCATCAACAGCAACCAATTTGTTCTTGTCGAGAAATTTCAGAACTTCATCATATCCATTTTCTATAGCTTCTTCTGGTGTTGAAGCAAAATCACCAAAAAAAAATCTCAGTCATTTTTCCAGTACCATCCAATGTTGGAATACCTGATATCTTAATTCTTGTATTGTAATCATTGGGTCTTAATGGCAGCGTTACTTCTTCTTCCAGATGTAGGTTCAGCTTTTCAGCGATAGTAGAGTAGATTGCTTTTCTACTAATGTGGATTTTAGGTGGAGGCTGCAAGATAATTAGCAAAATAGGTTATGCTTCTTTTAGAATTAACTTATCTATCTTTTTTTTATGAATAGATGATGCTATATGATTGATCGTCTATAACTACACATTAACTATAGAATCGAAGTTACAGGTGAAGGTTAGACATACCAGTACAATAAGAGGGCTTGTTTCTGGCATGGCGTCTCTTGTCACTTCAAACTTGCACGCTTCTTTTTTTGTTGTGTTGGTGGGCATAGTGGAATCTGCAGTCTATTTATAGGCAGTGACTATAAGATGAGGTAAAGGAGGATCTGGAAGTTCCAGGAAGAAGGTAGAAAATATTGTCAGTTAAAGAAGTATCTGGAAACTTTCAGCAGGTGTATGGGAGATTGCTCCGTTGCCATTTCTTTTTTTTCTTTCGTATTTATTCGAAATGTTATTTTTTATATTACTCGAAGTAGTAGTTACTGGTTGTCTTTCCTTCGTTCTTCCTTCTTATCTTTGTAAGTTTATTTTCCATCTAGATGGCGCGATAGTATGACTATGAAGTGGTGGTCATGCCCTACAGATCTTGCTAACAAAATCCTGCGCTGCAGTTCTTCTGCACTCTCACCAATGTCTTTACTTCATTATGTAATAGGTGGGAGAGAAGAAGTTTCAGTACACTTGGCATATTTAATTTATGAACTACAAAGTAGTGCTCCTTCCTTTTTTTTCTTAATATAATTGGCGAAGGATATTATAGATAACTCACGCCATTTATTTTCTGGGGTTCTTTGTAGTTTTAGAGGTCCTGGTTTTAGCTGGGAGAGGTGGTGTGCCTTGTGGTGGGTTGCTGTTTCATGAGAGAAAGCAGATTAATTCAGTAAAGTAAGTAGTGCTAATATTTATAGTTAACAAATTTTGGTAGTTTGTACAGTACCTATCCAAATTGGATGCTGTTTCAGATTCTTTCTCCATTTCCACTTGGCTGTCAAGATAGGAATAACTTTCATCCTGGAACATAGACAGATATATAAAAAATGAGCTGAGTAGAATATCCAGGTAAAATGTGTTTTGCTGTGTTTGGAAGGCTAGGAATCGTCACAGGTTTTGTTGTAGGATCTGGGACAGTACCTGCTCTATGGATGTGTCAGTTAATTGTAACCTTCTTTTGGCAGTCCTGTCCTCAGATGGACCACATACAGTGCTGTGGAAACATAAAATTTGTATATATTACAACAACGCAGTAGTAAATACAATGGGAAGATAATGACTATAAATTTGGCTGGTTGTAATTACTTACATGGTTGGTTCCGACTGCTGATGGTGGGCTGAAGTCTCTGTATTTTTAGCTGGGGTCTGCAGTGCCATGTCCTTCAATGGTAGTGTTTCGGAGGGGGTTTCATTGTGAGATAATGGAATGCTGCTGTGATCTGGATTAGAGTGCAGTGCACTGCTGCTACTTTGGCCTTGGCATTTCATAGTTTGGATCTGTAGCTGGGCTTGGTTTGGACCATGCAATGGTAGTGCACGCTGTTTGCCATAGGATGTGACTATACCATTTACCTGATATGATTTTTTTCCTTTCGGAAGCTTTCTTCAGACATTGTGACAGAAAACGTATACTTTGATGATACTATAGCAGCAATATCTGCAGGGATGTTGTCTCTATTTCTAGCAGATCTCATAATTGTTTCCACCGGTTTCCCAACTATACGATGAGCAATACCAGCAAATGCTATCATTTCTGATTCTTCAGTTCCATCGGAGGCAATGAAAGGTAACTTGTATCTATGTGTATCTATGAGAATTCATTTTGCAGGTATTAGTTAATGGTATAGTGTTCTGACCAGTTTGTGGATATTAATACTAACAAAAGGTTCATATTATCGTCCTGGTACAGATACAAATTAGGAAAGATGAATTCTTACTTGTATGTGTACTTGCCGCAGTTGCATTCGAAGCACTTATAGGTAGAGCCATCTGGTTTGCAGGATTTTTTGCATAAATTGCATGATGGATACCACCAGCCGTGGCCTTCAACCAAACGAACTATTGTGACAGTACAGCGGCAGCCAGTTTCCTATTAAGGGAAAAATGAACAGATACTGTTTTGTATAATGTGTGGCAGAATAGAAAATGCTCTGATAGGAGTAAAGTGCAAAATAAATTAGTACCGGAAAGTCATAAGGATCCATATCCTGCATTTCTTTTAGTGTCAATAAATCTGGAAGGGGCTGTGGTTCTGGTTGAGCTTGCTCTGCTATTGGAATGCCTAGTTGTTTTATCCTCAAGGACTGTCCTTGCACACTAGAAATGCATTTATTTATTAATATTACCAACATTAAGCTGAATTTGTGGTTCTCAAGTATTAGTTATTTACGTGGCTATTAGAGCTGTTGCTTCTGGTATAGCTGGATTTATATACCAATGACATGCAGCGTAACCACTGATATAAGGTTCACCTTGATTATTAAAGTGGAGTAAATACAATTAAGATTTAGTGTATATGGAAAACTCTTGTGAATATTTTGTATGGGAAAAAATGTGTGTGGATGGCTTACTAAAGTAATTTTTGATAAGACATCCGGTGAGCAAGATCACAGTTGGTTTGTCTGTACTCATCAAATCTGAAGGAAGGGTAACCTGTGTTGCTTTTGAACCCCAAAGAGCTAGCCGCATTTCCTGGCCACTGCATGGAACGTTTGTAATAAATGGACAACTTGTTAATGTGAGATGTATTTTACTAATATAGGAACTTACGTTTTACTTTTGATTTTGATATCACGGCGCAAAGTGGGATTAGGTTGATTTGTAAAGGTAGTCCATTGCGGTTCGTTGATCTCTGTGATAATTCCCAGCACATCTGTTCAAATCATAACATTTACGTATCAGTTATTAGTGTATAACAGTCGTAGTAATACTGGAAAAGAGAGGAAACAAAGCTTGTCAAAGTATTTTCAGTATAGTTAGGACGAAGGGGAATGTTGTGGTTATCTTGAAGCTTACCATGGAAATTTTTGGTGTCATTAATATAATCTGGCAGTTCTTCAAATGGAGTGAGCCGATAAACGTACTTGGGTTCAGTAATTGGCTCGGTTGCTACACTGATTTTGGTGTGGCAGGTCAACTCCAGCATAAATGGGTTATCAATAGATTTGTAGACGTTTTTAGCATTGCATACTCTGAATCTACTGATGATGTATGTTCCATCTGTTTGTAGAATAGGACCATGCCTATCTGCCTCTGCTGCTGGTACTTTAGCATACATTGTGTTTCCCTGCAATGTAAAATTCTTTGGTTAGATTGTTTGATTCCTTTTCCTTTTTTTATTTCGTAGATCCATCTACCTCCAATTGTATTCTTGTTAGGGCTTTTTCATTAGATGGGGCAGGTATCGTATAAAGTAGTTATGCCTATACCTCGTTATCAGCAATCACAAGGTCAATATGCTGCAATGGTCCTGTATCACTCTGGCCACAGTACTCCTACTTCCTGCAGATATGAACACATATTGTCTTGCGATAATCTTTTGGGCGTAAAGTGGATAATGGACTAAAAACCATTCTTGGCTTGGTCTGTTTAGCAAGAGGGAAAAGTGAAAAAGAAATAGGTTAGTATAGACAGAATGGCAGTTACTATAAAAAGTGTGTATGCAAAATAATAGGTAGAACATATAAGCAAGTTGACGATAAGCAACACTTGGAACTTTTTATTGCGATGCAATATAATGTTACCTTTTAGCAGTAAGAATTAGAATTGTATGCCATTTATATATCTATTGCAACTGTGTATTTGCAGAAGTTTTCATAGCTGAAAGTACTTCTGGATATACAATATCCGTCATCATCTTCTATAAGAATTCTTAAGCCCTTTTTTGATGTTACTCTGGAAATAGCAACATATAACTGTCCATGGGTGAAAACTGGTTTCTTGAGATAAATCCCCACGGTGGATAGTGTTTGCCCTTGGCTTTTTTCTATTCTCATGGCATAACATATCCTTATTGGGAACTGCCTTCTTTCCAAAACAAATGGCGATTTCTGAGTTTTCAAAGAAAAATTTATGCGAGGAATCAATACACTACGGCCAGCAAATGTCCCTGTCATTATACTTGCTTGCAAGACCATACTGCCTAGTACTGTTATAATTAGTCTCGTGCCATTGCACAGCCCAATCGACTGGTTTAAGTTGCGCAACAATATAATAGGAATCCCTACCTTCAAATTTAATTCATGGGCAGGGAAGTTATTGCCATTCAATGAGTTCAACAGTTCAATTGGATATAAAATATCATAAGATTCATGGCTATCATGAGCTTTAACAATCCTATCACAACTCAGATACTGCTTTCCTTCACTGGGAAGTAGAGAAACTATATAAGAATTGATTTCATCGACTGAATCATTAGTTGGGCATAGTATAGCTCTGCTTTGCAAGTAGTCCACATTTGTATATTGATCTCGCAAATCACTATAAACGGCGTTAACTATGGGATATATTTTCCCCTTCAGATTTCAATAATAGATCTTCAGGTATTTGTATAAGCATTTCATCTGAAGAGTTCTCTGATACTGGTGTTCCTATTCTGCCTTCACCTATAGCAAGAATCTATTCACTAAATTCTGCTAATTCTTGTGATTTCTGATCTAAATAAGGAGCTTGAAGTCTCATATTTTTTTGCAGGGAAAGAATTGTGACAAAAGACCATAACGAAGAATTTATGATAGCTGAATCAACTATTTGGTGCCTTGAACCACCCTCAATTATAGGTAATCTTGCATTGTCATTTTCACGCATTTTTTTACCTCCAGTATCAACACCACTATATAGAACTCCAACTTGAAATCCTCTTTCACCATATGGAAATAAGAGCGGATATTGAAGAGCCATATAGGCTGGATGTAAGCTCGAGATTTGTCGTAAATGGCCAAATCTAGATTGAATAATAATGTCTCGCTTAAAATTATCAAGTGAGAAATTCCCTACCACAAGCATTGTCAATTCATCGGTGGTAGGTAAATTATATTGCATACGATCACCTTCATCAGCACCAATAATCCTAATAATGAACTCTTCATTCTCATGTTCTTGTAACCTATCTCTCGCCATTCTAAAATTTTTGTGCAAAGGGATTATGTTCATCAAGCATTCTAATGAGCTGCTGCACACTATCAGGATCTAAAGTTTCATCGCTTACATCAGCTGGATGTAGTGACCTGAGTCTATTTTTCACTTCATTTGCAGTGTCATATATATATAGTTGAATGAATTTTGGTGCGGATCCATCAGGGGGTAATAATGATCCAATCCGGTGATGTACTTGGCCATTTATTTTGAACACTGGAGGTCCACGACCATCATTAATACTTCTGTCTATATTTGCTCCCATGGATGTGAAAGCAAATAAACAGTTGTACTGATGGATATCACGTATGAATTTTTTGGAACGGTGATCACCATCATATCTTGCCAGTGAAGCAAGAGGTTCTGGATGAGGGCGATAAGAAGGTATTTTAATTTTTCTAGCCCTGCAACAGGAGTTATATATAATTTTATTCTGCCGATGTGAAGAATCGGATTTTATCCGCTCCTCATACCAGAAGACAGCATAACAATACTTGCATTCATAATCTGGAGATCCCATATATGATCTCTCTAAATATGAAGCTGTGTATTTGCATGCAACAACCAAGCATAGAATAATCATATGGGCAAGAGATCCAGTCAAATCCAATTGTGAAGGGTTTCATTAGCATATTTTATTTTACTCACGGATATTACGTATGCATTTTTTGGAACGGTGATCACCATCATATCTTGCCAGTGAAGCAAGAGGTTCTGGATGAGGGCGATAAGAAGGTATTTTAGTTTTCCCAGCCCTGCGACAGGAGTTATATATAATTTTATTCTGCCGATGTAAAGAATCGGATTTTATCCGCTCCTCATACCAGAAGACAGCATGATAATACTTGCATTCATAATCTGGAGATCCCATATATGATCTGTCTAAATATGACGATGTGTATTTGCATGCAACAACCAAGCATAGAATAATCATAGGGGCAAGAGATCCAGTCAAATCCAATTGTGAACGGTTTCATTGGAATATTTTATTTTACCAAGCGCAGATAATAAATTTCCCGTATGGAGGGGAAAATAACAAATCCATATATTAGCATCAAAGTTATGTTAGTGTAAGACGGGAAAGAAGAAACATGGATGCATAGGTACAGAGCTATAGTACCTTTAAGGGCATCTATATATTCTTTTGTGAAGTACCCAGAATTCTCAATTATTGGTCCTCCATTTTCGTTGGCTACTCCGATAATCACAGTAAAATATATCATTATAGTAAAATATATCATTATTTGTGTGCCATGAGTGTAGGGAGGGCCGTTGAAACGAAGAAATATGAAAGTAGTTAGTGCTAGTTGCAACTTAATTATCTGGAAAGTAAATTTTAGTATATTTTAGTATGTAAGATACATTACATAGGACAATTAATATATACCTGCAGAAGCAGTACGCTTCTGTTTCATATACTTCATTCGTTTGGCTCGGCAATCAGATGCATTTAAGACAATCGGACTATATGAACCTGTGCCAGGCTGAGATGTTGGTCGTTTAAAAGTACCCCTATGATTATTGCGGGTGCATGCTTCGAAAGTAATGAGAAACAGTAAGAAAGATAGGCAAAAACTATTATCACCATTTAATATGCAAATACATGCAAATATATATACGTACTGGCTGTAGAAGGCCCCTCATTTGAAATATCGTGGTAGCTGAACATAATTTACACACCACTTCCTCTTTCTATATATTTATGCATAAATAAGGTAAGCGGTAGATAATATGGTAGCTGTAAATAGCATAAATAAAAGCATTTTATATGATTGTAAAGGTTCTATCCTATGATTAGCAGTAGGTAACATTGTAGAAAAAGGAGAAGTTAGCAAGGTGTTGAACCAGATTTTTTTTTGTAAAATCTAAATAGAAGCACTGTGAGGTAAGAAATACACTTGTACTACCAACCTCATATTACATATAGCATTACACATGGCCTGTAGGGAAATGAACTCGAAATAAACACATTCCAAGTACTAATTATTACAACATTGTATATGAAAGTGAATAAAAATGGTAACAGATGACATGAAGTAATGGAGGAAAAAGGTAAAGAAAATATAAAGAGGAATGTACAATAAAACCAAATAGGGGCAAGAGGCGGAAAAAAACAAACCAAAGCTAAATTGACAGCAGAATACATATTAACCAACAATATCCAAAGTATAATAGACTAACTGTGAACATTTTTTTTTCGGAAAGACAAATGTAAAGTGACTACAGTGGCTACCTATTCGGGCTCTAAATATACATTTCTTAATTTGGAAATGCAGTAATTTCGCTAGCTGGCAAGGAATTTATTTTGTACCCTGATAAAGGCTCAAATGAAATTTGTCTATAAACAACTTGCCCATTGTAATAATAATTAGTTATCTTGAACCCATAAAATATCCGTAAAAAAGAAACTGCTTTTGAACATGCTTTTTCATATGCTATAATAGGTTGTAAATTGGTAGGTTCCAAAAAAAAAACAGTTCCCGTCTTGGTGCTAACAACTCCAACTGCGGTAGCTCCAATTCAACTCCACATAACACTGTGGAGTCATCTGCAATTTCTGTGATTAGGGACGCATATTGTAAGCGGCATATTGTAACTGCAGCACGGAGTAATATCATAGGTGAATGGCCCAATTATGAACATAGTTTCTGGAAGTACAGCAAGTTTTCCAGCCCGCCACTTGACACTAATATACAAAAGTGTTGGGAAAGAAAAAGAATATAAAAAAGGGTGAGTTAAAAAAAAGAAATCAATGAAAAAGAGGTTAGCAAAGTGTATATCGTGCTGTGCTGCCATATCAAAACAGCTGCATAACACACTTTAATGTAAGAAAACGCAGATGACATTAACCATAACAGCAATAAAGAGATGGAGCATGCTAATTTCTAAAAAAATATATAAAAAAAAGCAAAGGCCATGGAAATGCTATAAACAGGGAAAGGGAAGAGACAGTCCTATCCTTTTTTCTGATACAATACAGTACCAATTCTACCGCCATCCTTAGTTATAAATGCATACCTTCATAGCCATTAGAGAAGTCAATATAATAGGCTCGTTTGACTACATGTTTTTCCATGTATAAATAGATATATTGATATGAACGGGCATATAACCATACGGAAGGCCCTTATACCTACACCGTGTACGTAGCAGTATTTTTTTCTCTCGACATTCTCATGCACAACTCCGCCTATATTGGTTCTCAACATAGCCGGTCCCAAGCCCGGATAAAGGAGGAGGGTTGTGTTAGGTTTGGCGAACCAGCGTAAAAAAACAGCCACTCTAATGGATATGAAACCCATAAGAAACTCGTTGGGGCGTAACCCTCTTAGCGACGCGCTACATCGAAACCCGGGTGTGGTGTTAAATGGGCAAGGGCCGGGTCGCCATCCCCCCAAGGGCATGTCGTATCTTGACCTGGGTACGATGAAAAGTGAGCAAGGGCCGGGTCGTCACGGCCTGAGTGGCGCGCTACATCTGCGCCCGGGTGTAGTGGAAAATGAGCAAGGATCTTCGCACTTCCCTCGACGGGTGCGAAGGGTAAGGAAGTTAGCCGAGCCAACTAGGATTCGCATAGGTAGCTGGAATGTAGGATCCCTAACAGGTAAGTTGTGGGAGCTAGTTGATGCAGCAATTAGGAGGCGTGTAAATATTCTATGCTTTCAGGAGACTAAATGGAAGGGTCAAAAGGCGAAAGAGGTTGAGGATACTGGCTTCAAGCTTTGGTACACGGGAGCAACACCTGGTAGGAATGGTGTAGATATCTTAATTGATAGGAGCCTTAAGGATGGAGTCGTAGAGGTTAGGAGGCGAGGCGACCGGATTATCATGGTCCGGATGGTAGTTGGAGACTCAGCCCTGAATGTGATTAGTGCCTATGCCCCTCAGGTAGGCCTCAGTGAGAGCACCAAGAGGCAGTTCTGGGAAGACCTAGATAGTATGGCTAGTACCGTTCCTAGCAGCGAGAAACTCTTCATAGGAGGAGATCTCAACGGCCATGTGGGTGCGACTAATGTAGGGTTCGAGCGAGTGCACGGGGGCTTTGGGTATGGTCGCAAGAGTCAAGAGGGAGAGGATATTTTGAACTTCGCGTTGGCCTACAACTTGTTGATAGCGAATACCCTTTTTAGGAAGAGAGAATCTCATCTTGTGACCTTTCATAGTGGACAACACTCGAGCCAAATCGACTTTATCCTTGCTAGGAGGGAGGATAGACGGAATTGCTTAGATTGTAAGGTAATACTCGGGGAGTGTGTTGTCCCTCAACACAAGCTTGTGGTGGCGGACTTTCGTTTTCGGGTACGTGTCCATCGAGATAAACGCGCCAAGATTGCGAGAACGAAGTGGTGGAAGCTTAGAGGGGAAGCGGCGCAAACGTTCAAGGAGAGAATGCTAGATGAGGGGCCCTGGGAGGAAGGAGAAGATGCAGAAGACATGTGGCTAAAGATGGCAACATGTGTTCGGAAGGTGGCCTCAGAGGTGTTTGGCGTGAGTAGGGGAGGCAAACAGGAAGGGAAAGACACCTGGTGGTGGAATGACGAGGTGCAAAGGGCTATTAAGGAGAAGAAGGAGTGTTTCAAGCGCCTCCACCTTGATAAGAGTGCAACCAAAATTGAGAGCTATAATTTAGCGAAGAGGGTTGCAAAGCGAGCTGTGAGCGTAGCAAAGGATAAAGCGTATGATGACCTGTATCAGCGGCTAGCAACGAAGGAAGGGGAGAAGGACATCTATAGGATGGCTAGGATCCGCGAGCGGAAGATAAGAGATATCAACCAAATCAAATGCATCAAGGATGGGACAAATCGACTTCTAGTGAAGGATGAGGAGATCAAAGACAGATGGCGAGAGTATTTTTATAAGTTGTTTAATGGGGAGAATGAGGGCCCTACCCTTGAGTTAGATGACACTTTTCATGACACCAACAGACGTTTTGTGAGGAGAATTCAGGAGGCTGAGATCAGGGAGGTGTTGAAGAGAATGAAGGGGGGTAAAGCGATGGGCCCTGATGGTATCCCAATTGAGGTGTGGAGATGCCTAGGTGCCAAAGCGATAGTACGGTTAACTAAGTTTTTTAACCTTATTTTTCAGTCCAGTAGGATGCCTGAAGAATGGAGAAGAAGTATACTAGTACCAATCTTCAAGAACAAAGGAGATGTTCAAAGTTGTACTAATTTCTGTGGGATTAAGCTGATGAGCCATACGATGAAACTTTGGGAGAGAGTTATGGAGCACCGTCTAAGAAGAGTGACAAGTGTGACCCAAAATCAGTTTGGGTTCATACCTGGAAGGTCAACCGTGGAGGCGATTTTCTTAATCCAATAATTGATGGAGAGATATAGAGAGCAGAAGAAGAACTTGCATATGATCTTTATTGACCTTGAGAAGGCGTATGATAAAATACCGAGAAATATCATGTGGTGGGCCTTGGAGAAGCACAAGTCCCAACTAAGTACATTACCCTTATCAAGGATATGTATAAGTATACGATAACGTTTGTCCGGACATGTGATGGTGACACCACTGACTTTGCTATTAACATAGGCCTACATCAGGGGTGAGCATTGAGTCCTTATTTATTTGCCTTGGTGATAGATGAGGTAACAAGGAACATACAAGATAATATCCCTTGGTGTATGCTCTTTGCTGATGATGTGGTGCTGGTGGACGAGAGTAGAGAAGGGGTTAATAAGATGTTAGAGCTGTGGAGACGCATGTTAGAGTCGAAAGGGTTCAGACTCAGTAGGACCAAGACCGAGTACATGATGTGTGATTTCAGCGCGACTAGGCATGAGGATGGAGTTGTTAGTCTTGATGGGCAAGTGGTGCCCCAAAAGCATACTTTTCGGTATTTAGGATCGATACTTCAAAAGTATGGCGACATTGATGAAGATGTTAGATATAGAATCTCAGCTGCCTGGTTGAAGTGGCGTCAAGCTTCTGGCGTCTTATGTGACAGAAAGGTGCCACAAAAATTAAAAAGTAAGTTCTATAGGACATTGATTCGTCCCGCGGTGTTATACGGTGCTGAATATTGGCCTATAAAAAGATGATATGTACAATAACTGAGTGTAGTAGAGATGCAGATGTTGCTGTGATTTTGCGGGCACACATGAATGGATAGAGTCCGGAACGAAGTTATTCGGGATAGCCAATTGTGGAGAAACTTACCCAACATTAATTGAGATGGTTTGGACATGTCCAACGGAGATCCCCTGAGACGTCGGTGCGTAGTGAGGTTCTAAAGCAGGCAAAAAATGTAAAGAAAGGTAGAAGTAGACCTAAACTGACTTGGGACGAGTCGGTGAAGAGAGATCTTAAGGAGTGGAATATCTCCAAAAAGGTAGATTTAGATAGGAGCGCTTGGAGACTCGCCATCCACGTACCTAAAGATCCGTGATCTTTATTTTTTTTATAGGTTTTATTTCTAGCCTACCCCAACTTACTTGGGACAAAAGGCTATGTTGTTGTACATTCTCAAGCTACCATAGCAGTAGGATAGGAAAAAATAAATTATAAAATGCACATTGGTACGGCAACCAAACCAGAGAGGAAACAATAATAAATTATAAAATTCACACCGGCACAGCAAGCAAACCACACGAAAAGCAATAGTTTATATTTACGAGAAGTTCCAAACTTGCAGAGTAGAAAATCAATCCGCATGGTAGTTCACCAATAGAGCAAGCAATCCACTCCGGTAGATCTGTAAAAAACCAGAACGTCTAAAAAACATAGGAGTAGGAGCATGTATTACAATATGGAGCAATCTTTTTTTTTGTGAATACAAATATTTTAGGGAATGGCTATCCTCAACAACAGAGATTAAACAGGCAACGTAACCCACAAACTAAATAAAATGAAATAGAAGGTGGGCATACCTAGAGTCAATTGACAAAATGTTGCAATTTAAACCCTACGCAGCACAGGAACGAAATCCTGAAACCAGGAAAAAGCACACCATGTGAGACCATAGGAGAACCACATCGACAGCGACTGTGTTGCATATAACTCGACAGATCTGCTCGCGCGGCGAGCTACAGCGAATGAAACCGAATCGACGAACAGGCAGTGGTAGCTGCTGGCACAGCGAATCCGGCAGCGGCGGTCCAAGCGGCGGCGGGCCGGCCAACAGCAGCCGCGAGAGCGGCGGCGGCGTCAACCGAAACGGGAACGGAAGAAGCAGCAAGCAGCGGGAATGAAAGAGTGACAATGGCAGAGGAGGAAGAGGAAGCGGCGGGCACCGATAGGATAAGGTCCACGTGCACACAGTGGTGCTCGAGAAAGTTCTGTCCTACGCGCGCACAGTGAGGCTCGAGAGAGTTCTGCCCTATCATGTAGCAACACCTGGCAACCGAAACTCTAGGCGAGTGATACCGCATGATGGGCATCGGACGGCCCAACTATTTTTGGCAGATGTGGATGGCCTCAAAGGCATGATGGGCATCGGACGGCCCAACTATTTTTGGCAGATGTGGATGGCCTCAAAGGCAACGAACTCCTGAGACTTTTAACATATAGAAAAGAGGTGTCCGGTAGGCCTGTCAGTACCTGTTTATGTTGTGAAACACAAGTGAAGGGGCACTCAATTGTGAACATCATTTCTATTTGGTATATCTCTTGATAATGAAGGCTGCCTATGCTAGCTACACCATATTTGCCTTTTATAGATGTACCATGGATCTCTATGTTGAGTTGAGATGGTTTAACCTTCTAGGCTTAGCAACACTAGAATAACCCTTAGGCACGCTTTGTTTAGAGGTAGACGTCCTTTATTTCAATGTAGGCATGCTTTTGTAAAGTGTTTTAGGAGTGTCTTCCTATACACCGTGTCAGGTTTTGTGGAGATGTATTTTTAAACATATCTATGAAAGAAAAAGGCATTTCACAAACACATTAGATTCATGTGTACGCACATTGATACATTTCTTTAGACACGTATATAAAATGTCTATTGGTTTAGTTAAACAATATAGTAATGCTTCATTGCTTGTTAAGAAATGTAGAGACAATCTCATAGATATATTTATATTATTACATGTCAATTGATATAATCATGTTTTGTAGTGACATCTTGATGTACATTTTACATGCCGAACAACATAAGAGGTGATGTGTCAGGTGATATGGTGGTGACACGTGTTAGGTGATGTGTCAAATGATGTGGCAGATGATACGGTAGGTGACATATTTTAATACATAGTTTCGTGTTAAAAATTGTAGAAATAATATGATAGCAGCATTTTTATTTTGTGTGTACAAATATAGACATATTATATAGTAATGTTTTATTGAATCACCACATAAATATAGAGGCTTTCTTAGACACATTTAAATTTAAATGTATGGATGCATTAACAGAATAATATAGCATACAATTATATTTTATATTGTATTCTTCTATTTCAAATAGGTAATATTAGTAATGAAAAAGTAAACCATCCATGTTATTGAATTTGTAAAGTCGATTTCCTGCCTTCAGAAAACAAGAAACTGAGTAAATCAAGAACCAACATGTCTAATATGTCCTTAACTAAGGTACCCTCAACAAGATAAACGTGTTCATAAAGAAACATAGACAATGTGGTAATATCATACAAATATTTTAGAAATTTTTCTGTAATTTTTTTTATTTTTCATTGCCCCTAGTTTCCCCTCTTTCCACTCTTCTTGGCTCTTCTCAAAGTTTTCTTGAAATTAGGAAACCAAAGTAACATCAATATTTACCACAGGAGCTTGAAGCTAGTAGTGAGCAGTGTATCCATATGTAGCAAGAACTTAGTGTCAGTGTATATCAAAAGATCTTATTTGCTAGCATGGTTTTAAGCCAACCAAAATAGCTATGCTTTGATCATTACAGAATGCAAGCAAGAATCGCTAATTTAAAAAACTAAACAAACTATATATGCCATCTGATTATGCACATGTTCTTGAACAAAGAATCATCTAAGCACATCTCAAACTAGTAGAACAGATCAGAGGCCGATCGATGTTTTGATCACTCAAAGAACTGTAAAAAGGAACAGACATATGTTTTCTACTTCTTACTACTCAATTCAGTATATTCTTTTCTAATTTTGAGTCTAACATAAAAGTGTGGATTATTATGTCAAGCAAATTTAGAAGGAGATTAAGTTACGAAGGACAGTCATGCTGGAAGAGGATAACTCACCAGAGAAGGAGAGCTAGGATTTGGCATGGTGCGGGCATGGCACATAGCCTCCCGGAGAGGGAGATCAGAGAGGAGAAGGGAGGATATGGGCAGAGAGCAGCCAAACAAGCAAGAGAAGCAACACCGGCAACCGGATCTGCGCCGGCGAGCCTCATATCTGATGAGGATAGAGGAAGCCACCAGATCTGGCAGAGGAGCGTCAACAACCTTGCCCCTGTCCACCCTCCCCTCTTCGATCCCCGTCTAAGGCTGCGTAGCTGCGAGGGATCGAGAGCCGAGAAGGCATAGATTCGGCAACCAGAGGAGGAGGAGAAGGGAGGGGGTACTTGATCTGGGCGAGAGCGGCGGGGGAGGTGCGGTGGATGAGGTGATCCAAATCCTGAAGGCGAAGTGGCGGGGGAGGCGATGATAAATGGCCTAGGGTTTGCAGGACGCGGCCGTCAGCCGAGCATCACCCTATATGATATGGCACAAGCCTGCCGGGCCTCAAATTTGCTCGTATCGATGCCGGCCTACCGTGCCTAGCTGAGCCGGGCTAACGTGACAAGCTCAGGCCAGACCAGACACAACATGGACCATGGGCCGGGCTGACACGGGCACAATAGATCGACCCTGTGTGCAAGGCTGTGCCTCGGCCGGGCCACAAACCTGTGCCATGGGCCATCCCACTGGCCTCGTGCCAAAAGAATACTGAGTACATGTGTAAAAGGATATTGTAGTGTTGGTGTATTCCGTCAATGAGATATTTGTCATGATAATTCGTTTGCTGGATGCGGATTTGATATGCTTCTGTTTCCATTTGCTTTACACGGCGATTAGGCAAAAAAAACTTTTGCAGCATTGACAAATGGGAGAAAGTAAGTGAAATAGAAGATTCAAGCAAGCGATGAGTCATACACCACCCACTCTCTAACGTAGTGTTTGGTTGAAGAGCAAGGTAGGATGGAAAGGTTCCATCCCAAATTATAGGATTGGAATGGCTCCAAATTTGTGTTTGGTTTCGAGGGATGACATCGCTCCATTTTTTGTTTGGTTGGAAGGATGAGGATCAACCAGCTCTTATTCCGTTAATCCCCATTTTGTGGGGCCCGCGTGTCATACACAGCCCTTCTCCCTTCCCTCCCCTCCCCTTCCTAAGACCCAAGCACAGCCGCCTGCCGCCGCCGCATGCTTGAAGAGTGGGAGCTCGACGACGCGGCCGAGTGGCGCACCTTCGCGCCGGCCAGCACCGGTACCACGCTACCCGTGCTAAGGCTCGCCTGCGGCGGCAACAACCGCGCGGTGCTCCCTCTGCGTTCGCTGTGGACCACCCCCTCCGTCGATGCTCGCTTTCCCTTGGCCGTGCCACCTCCACCACCGCTGCTGCTCGAGCCGCTCAAGTCCGCGACAACCGCCCGGAGGGTCCGCTGCCACCAATTCGGACGCTCGGAGGATCCGCCGCGGCCAATTCGAACTGTCCGGAGGGTCCACCGCCGCCCTATTCGGTCCACACCTGGGTCTTGGCCATCGGGGTCGAGCTTCGAGCAGGTAGGGGTCATGGGGGGCAGAGCGTCGCGAGGAGGAAGGACGATGCCAGAAGAGGAGAGCGAGATAGGAAGAAACGGAGTCAAATTGGAATGAGCTCGTTCGGTGTATTTTTTTTTTGGAACGAGCCCATCCCGAATATTTAGCAAATATTCGCTCATTGGGACGGCTCGGTTCCCACATCCGCGAACCAAACGATGAACGGAACCGCTCCGACCTAGTCGGCTCCCCAACCAAACATGACCTAAGAGAAGCTCTTAATCAAGATTATCATCATTATGCAATTCTCTTGTAGTCAAATTCATAGAAGGCGATGTAAATAAAGATGAATCTATTAAGGATTATTCTTCCTATCAAGAGGATCTCTGACTTATAACTAAGGAACAAATGGTCCTTATCAAGGAAGGTACATGACTAAAGAGATTCAATTCCCTTCATAGTATCCATGGCAAGTTCATTTTGCTTAATAAGGAGCATGAACAACATATATAATACAAAACTTGTGGGCATTAAGTCTCAACTTGAAGTCCCTTAAAAGCAATATCTATATCTCTTTCAATTTCAATGCTAAGGTAGATGCTTCTACATCTTGCGTTACTTTAATCACTGAATTTTGCTCACCCCTTAGCATGAGAATTTTTCATTAATTCTAAGGTAGATGTTATTATGTGATCACTTCACTACAAAGGAGAATGAGGAGCTCAAGCAAGGAGTTGAAAGGAACAAAGACTTGGCAAGATTGAAGGGAAGAAGCACGTCCAGCATCCTCAAGATAATGGTAGTTGGGGATTGGGTCTTCGGATCTGTTTGTCCATTGTTTTTCATTTCTGAATCTGAAGATGGCTAACGGGTGCGAAAGCATTTTTGAATTATTTGGATCTTTTTAGGAAGGAACTAGGAGAAATTGAAGACCCTGCAAAATAGAATAAACACATGGCACAGCTGGGTGCTAGAATAGTAGTTATAGAAGTTCTAAAAAAATAACCACTGCTTAACTTAATTAGATCGTAGAAGATAAGTAAGCGGGTTCGGGCGAACGCAGCGAAGGCGGTGAAATAAAGCACAGGCGAAGGCTGACTCTGGATAAATTTCCTAAGCTTCACGGAGGGAAGCGGTCAAAGAGAGTAGAGTAAAGTCGGTGGTAACAAATAAACCGCGAAGGTCCATTCCCAAGAGTAAAACATAGATGAATGTAGCCAAGATAGCTGGGTACGTGCTGTAAAGTAGCATGATCTCAATGGTCTAAAGTACAATACTAGCCTCGAGTATTCTATGAATATAGTGGTTAAACAATATAAAAGTGTAATTTAGGAGCGTGACGGCTTGTCTCCCTGTAAATAGAGGGGCACTGATCCAGAGTTAAAGAAATTAGCAGACATCTTCTCTGCCTTTGGTGTCATTTCTTGTTTTCCTTTTAGTATTCATTTACTTTCTTACTTTTGTTTAGTAGCCTTGTTATCTTAGTCTGTGGTCCAAAGATATAACTCTTGTAGTGGCGTCATCCTAAGTCGTGATCCACCCAGTAGTGATGAACAAAAATGTCTTGAGTCAGGGTCATCAAAGTTAATCAAAGCATGAAGAAACTTACACTACTAGAGAAATGCCCTTTAATCTCGATTCTAAATGCTCCCAGTTCCCCAATCGAAACTACGAATTTAGGACTAAAGGTCCTGAGTGTTTAGTTCCGATCCAGCAACCAGGACTAAAGGGTCTGCTAGTTTAAAAGATTATTTGGTGCAAGCACACTCAACCGTACGCTCCACGGGATTTGAACTCAAGATCTCTTGCACCTCACCTACACAGCACATGTAACTCTACATGGGATATTTTTCTTTTAAACTAATATGCTGAGAATCCTTTAGTCCTGGTTGATAATCCCAACCGGGACTAAAGGATCCTTTAGTCCCAGTTAGAGCTTCCAACCAAGCCGGGACTAAAGAGAGACCTTTAATCACGGTTACATGCTCTAACCGGAACTAAAGATCCCTCCCGCTCTGCAGACTAATGCCTAGATAAATTCCGGGCCCAAATATGGCCGAGACGAATATAATGCACGGGATCGATATTGTGTTCTATAGTAGTGTTAGGTAGGGACCAACCGTGCCACGATGTTTGGATCGATATGAGAACTCCGACGCAAGGGTACCACTAATTTTTACTTTCGGTAGTAAAATATGAAACTTTTTTCTCAATGTTTGAAACAAAAATAATCTAATAAAGATGTGACGAATTTGTATGGTTCGTGTAAGTGTGGAAGTAGTGTTTGTGCCATATATCTATATTAAACTGGTTACGATATACATATATTCTTGAATTCCAATCTTGAATACATGCTAGGGGTGCTATGAATAACATGCCCCTTTGAACAAGCGTGAACAGCTTGAGGTCCGCCTTCAATGCTAGGGGTTTTTCTTCACGGAGTGCAGCAGCAGGGCAGCAGGAGATCAACCTCAAAAGAAGAGGCCTAATCCTGAAGTGTTCTTGCATCGGCTGTCATTTAGTCGTGCATCTCAGGGCCACGCTGCGAATTTATCAGATTGGCAGTTGCTGAGTTGCAGGCTTGCGTTTAACACTGAATCATCTCTGATCCTGGATTGTGCAAATTCTCAGGCACTTTGACGCTTCCTGACACAGCAGATGCCTGACAAGAGATGGACTTGATGTCTGAAATCTGCAGATACCCACTTTGGTGGTAGATGACTCGATTATTCAGTAACAAAACACTCATACAACAGGGGGATTATTACCTATATTCCCCCTCATAAACACACCACAAATACATATAGGAATCACTCCGGTAGTAATTCACTATCAGTACACTGATCTTTGTTATCGGCCACCAGCAATGTCAGCTCCCTCCGACATTGGTAGATGACCTGCAGATGCATAAGCACTTCAAGACTATGCGGCAGTGGGGGATTATTACCTATATTCCCCTTATGAACAAACCAAACCAACAAATCTGTAGTAGTAATGTAGTATAATTCGTATCATCTGCTTCGTGTCAGCGTTCAATGTCGGCTCCCTCCGACTTTGGGGACGTCGGATTGGCGACGGAGTAGCCGCCTCGAACGTCATCACCGCAGGAGAAGGCGATCTCCTGCAGCTTCATGGACGCGCTGGAGCTGAACACCAGCAGCGGCTTCTTGCGCGGCACAGGCACGGGCTCGGCCTCCCGATTCAGGATCTGCACCACGCGCCGCATCGCGGGCCGCTCCTCGCAGTTGGGGTTCGCGCAGCTCAGCCCCACGAGCAGCAGCCGCAGCATCTCGTCCCGGTCGAAATCGCCAGCCAGCCGAGCATCAGCGGCCTGGATGAGCTTGTCCTCGCCGTGGAGGCTCCATACCCAGTCCACCAGGTTCACGTTCTTGCCGCCGCCGCTCTCGTCCTTGCCGATGGGCCGCCTCCCGCAGCACACCTCGAGGACCACCACGCCGTAGCTGAACACGTCGGTCTGCTCCGTGGCCTTGCCGGACTGCAGGTACTCCGGCGCGAGGTAGCCCATGGTCCCTGCGGTGAGCGTGGACACGGGGCTCTTGTTGTGGTCCATGAGCCTGGCGAGCCCGAAGTCGCCGAGGCGCGGGCTCAGGTTGCTGTCGAGCAGGATGTTGCTGGTCTTGATGTCGCGGTGGATCACGCGCTGCTCGCACTCCTGGTGGAGGTACGACAGCACGGACGCGATGCCGGCGGCGACCGTGTACCGTTGCGGCCACGACAGCGTGCACGGCTCGCCGTAGAGCGCCTTGTCGAGGCTGCCGTTGGGCATGTACTCGTACACGAGCAGCAGCTCGCCCTTCTCGTCGCACCAGCCCTCGAGCTGGAGGAGGTTCTTGTGGCGGAGGCAGGCGATGACGGAGAGCTCGGCGACGAACTCGCTCCGGCTCTGGTGCGCCTGCGTCGACCGCTTCACGGCGTAGGTGGTCGTGGCCGTGCCCGGCATGGCGGCCTTGTACACCGTCCCGAACGCGCCCTTGCCGACGACCCGGCTCGCGTGGAACCCTCTGGTGGCCACGCTCAGCTCCTTGTAGCTGAACTTCCTCGGTCCCTTGAGCAGATCCGGCGAGAAGGCGCCGTCGTTCCTGGCGGTGAGCTCGATGAGCTTCTTGATGGACACCCAAGCGAAGAACACGAAGGCGACGGCGAGCGCGACGGGGCCGAGGATGCCGAGCGCGAGCCCCACCCTCTTGTGCGGGGCGGTGGAGACTGGCACGGCCTGCTCCGATGAGTTGCTGGTGGCGTTTGATTCGAAGGAGGAGGCGTTGGCCGTGGGAGGGAGACCGAACGTCTGGAAGCTCCACTCCTTGATGGTGTGCTGCTGGGTGCTTCCCTCCGTGGACGCCGAGAAGCCGACGTACATGGGCCCCTTGAGGTACAGCGAGAGGTCGACTGCGACGGTGAGAACCGGCCGCTTGGGCTTTGCGGCTGGGGCGTAGCTGAGGAACACCTCCAGGCGGCGGTCCGCGCTGCGGTAGTCGACCCACGCCGTGGTGAGGTTCCCGCTCTTAAGGTCGATCCCGGAGGCCGCGAGGTCGGCCGCGGCGACGGACACCGGCGACCCGAGGTCCAGCCCGACGTGGTTGTCGCTGGGGTCCGCAAACTCCGGGTTGGCCATGGTGTCGAACTCGACGGCGACGATGATGGACCCGTTCTTGGCGGTGCCGCCGGAGGAGTTGAAGAGGCCGAGGTAGCCGCCGGTGGCGCCGAGCGTGGCGCGGCCGGCGGAGACGAAGAAGGCGATGCCGTCGCCGCCCGCGGCGCCCGCGTTGGGGTTGGCGATGACGAAGGAGAATTTGGCCGCGAACGACGCGACGACGGTGGCGTTGGCGCCCCGGAACGCGACGGGCTGGGTGCAGAGGACGGAGCCGGCGCTGGAGGACGGCACGCCGGTCTCGCGCGTGAGCCCGACGGAGCCGTTGCGGAGGAAGGAGTCCCCGAGCAGCGTGAGGTCCGCGAAGGACAGCGTCGCGGAGTCGATGCTCACGTTCTTGGCCGCCGCCGCCGCCGATGCCGTCTCCAAGGCAGCCGCGGCGGCGGCGGGCGGCGCCGTGAGCGTCAGCAGCAGGAGGAGCGGCAGCAAGCGGAGGGCAGCGGCGGCCATCGGTGGTGGAGGGAGGAGGCGGGGGTCCGGGTCATGGGAGGTGGGTGATGTGGGGCGCGCGCGCGCGGTTTAATGCGAGCTGGGATTGTGAACACGAGGAGCAGAGGCGGAGCAGAGAATGGTGGGATACTGGGATGTGGGTGGGGCGGACGGAGGGGGAATCCGTGCGGGCGCGCAGGGGAATTTGGGGGTGTTTTTTTATGGGCGTAACGGTCGGATTGGCGCGTTTGAATGCCAACGGTCGGGGAGGGCTGCCGACCGTGTGTATTTTGGGCTGGATTGATGTGGGGTCAGCCAGGCCCAGGTGCCGCTGGACTGTACTTTTCTTTCTTTCCAGGGATCATGATGGGCTAGGTGCGGGGACAAAGCCTTGACGTGGCGCACGTGCGCGGCGATGAACACACACTAATCAGGAGGGTTTTTAGGTTTTTTTTTTCTAAAAAAATATCTTTTCAAAATTATATTCATCCTTGATGTGCTACTAAAAATTTAGCCATCGCTTTGTTGCCATCAGATTTTATTTTTGTCCCTTAAATAATATTCTGTTAAAATCCACCGTCAATAATGCTGGATGATGTGGTGGACCCAGCGCGTCAGTTAGAGGGAGGACTAAAGCCTTTTCATTTCCCCCTCTTTCTCGATGGATTTCGTTGTTGACGGCTTGCGGCTGCTGCAGCCGGATGCGGGCGCGGCCCTACGATGGAGGTGGCCCACGGCAATGCGGCGCGCGGAGCGGCTAACGGCTACGCAACGGGCGGGAGGTGCACAATAGCACGATAGGTCTCCATGGATGGAGCAGCTCGCAGCTATGGTGCACAGCGGCCCTCCATGGCCGGGGAGTTGGCGACCTCGGGAAGGATCGCCGACATCCATGGCCACCGTCGTTTGCCATCCTCGCCCGTCGTGCTGCAGCCTTCACGAGCCGCGCTAGGGAGCAGGTCGGCCTGTGGGTGCGAGAGCTCCTTCATCAGCCAGCTCATCATGAACTTGCACGCAATGTCCCCTCTGCCATACTTCTTCAAGCCCATAAAAAACAGTCTGCAACAAGCAAATTAAGTCGATTGGTTAGGGAAATCTCACCACTTCAGAGCGCAAGATCAATTGAATGGTTTGGTCTGGCCAGGGGACGCCCTTCTCTGCATTCTTTGTGTTCTTGGTCTGGCTGCGCTCGCGTTACCGTCAGCTACAGTGTAGCGCCCAGTTAGAGCACGATGATGCGGGCGCGAGGGGCAGCTCAACAGCGTGACCATGAACGGCATCGTTGCTGTTAATCACCTTGGCCGCAGGCGGGTCCGACGCGTCACGATGGTGATGGGGTTGATTTAAATTTTAATGGTATAGAAGGGATAAATTAAATTTTTAATGGCATAAAGAGAATTTTCTCTTTTCTTTTCATTCTGCAGTTTACTTGCCTCTTGCTCAGCCCAGACGAGTATTTGGAATGGTGTTCTAGCAACAAAAATTAGTGGATTCGAAGTATTTAATACGAAATTTGTATCTATTTAGGGTACAAATGGCGATTCAATTAATTATAATGATTGGGAGAATATAAAAGCCAAAAAATTAAAATTAAAAAGCACAATGTATCTTCTCACGAGGCTGCTAGTCCGTGGTGGGCCGTCCAACATCTACCACAGTACGGGCCTGTTGGGCCTCACGTGCAAGTAGCCCATAGGAGCACAACACAATAATGAATTTTTTTGAGGGAAATGAATGAAACATGATCAAAAAAATTGGTAATGGACTCTCGTGTGGTTGTCATCAAACATGAGTACATAAATGGCCACAACGACAACCAAAATTAGCTACATTAGCATAAATGATAAGAGCCTGAGAGTCTTTAGAAGGTGCTTTGAATATTTAGATTGAATGATGGTTGTATTCTATGGATCAACCCTTACAGTCTGAAGTTTACGTGAGAATTATTTTCAAGGTAAATTACTACTGTTAAACTACTTCTAGAACAAAGTGTCTGCAGAAAAGATCCGTGCCTGCGTGACACAACACCGCAACTGCCATTGCTTTTTTTTTGAGAAACTGGGTTGTATATTTTTATTGATATAACAGTTTACATTGACAGCTTACAAAAACATCCCTAAAAGAAGGAAAATTATAACCAAGTCCTTGTAGCACTTCCCCGGTAATCCTCGTTGCTGGCAAACGGAGCCGCTGCTCGTCGCTCCCTCTGTGGAAGAAAAGAACGGCGAACTTGCGACTTGAAGCCAAACTCCAGCTCGACGAAGAAGCTTCTGAAGAAGCCACATCTAGATTTTTGAAACCAACCTTGGCAGCAGTTGGCACATCGAAGAAATCGATGTACGCTTGAAACGTTGAACGCCTAGTAAATCCATCGCCGAGACGAAGGAGATCTGGTGCCCCAAGAACTGCCGGCGACTCCAAATCTACCAACAGCGAAGTGACACTAGCAAGGAAACTCCAACCCGATTTCTCAAGGTAGGAGTAGACATACCTCATAGGTGCAGCTCCAACCGTCACGCCGCCATGAACGCAGCCGCCGAAGATGCTCAGGAGGGACAAAAGCACCAGTGGCCTGAGCCCTAAACCACCGGAAGAAGAATACCTCTGAGACGGAGCAGAGGAAAGGTTGGCGTCCAAGAACGCAGCTGCCGAAGATGCTTAGGAGGGACAAAAGAACCAGTGGCCTGAGCCCTAAACCACCGGAAGAAGCATACCTCCGAGACAGAGCAGAGGAAAGGTCGGCGTCCAAGACGCCTTCCTCCTCATCTCCATCTAAGAGGAAGATAAAGCTTGGGTAGCGACACATCACCGCCCAAGGACAGCCTCTCCTCCATGGATCACCGTCGAAGAAGGAGGCAGCGGTTGTGCTGATGAAGACGCCAGCCTTGCCGTCGCCGCGAACTCCGACGCCGCTCCAAAGGACCAAAAGCACCGGTAGCCAATGAACTGGCGCCACCAGTAGAACTACCAACTATCTAGCTGTACTAGGAGTAGGGAAAAGTAGATCCGCCGTCGATTCGCTCGATCCCCTTTCTCCTCCGACGCCGGCAAGGGCGCCAGAGGCGAGGTGGGCGACGAATCGACGGCGGAGACAAGGAATCGTCCTTGTTTCGCCTGTGGTCGCTGTAGCAGGGGAAAGAAGGGTCGAGAGAGACGAGGCTGCCAACTCCGCAAATGCCACTGCTATGCAAAGATACCCATTCTGCCTGCCTAGATGGGCTAGGGCAGGCTTGGTTTTTTTTCTGGCTTCTTTGGTTCCGTTATTACCTTTATGCTATATGTTCCATGGTCTAACCATTTTTTGTGCAATGGTACAAAGAATTTTTTATAGTTTGAGTTAACTTTTTAATCTAGGAAGACACAATTGGAAAATCTCTAATGCAACAGAAATATCAAGATTAAAAATTATTAATGAAAATAAAGTATTGATGGGACAAGTGCATTACAGATGCTTTAAATAGAACATGAAATTCGCTCCCTTTGTTTTTTTTAGAATTTTTTGGCCCATTTTTTTCTCAGCACCTATTTGGCAGAACACATTGGCTTGCCCAGTCAGACCTAGGGCACTATTCATTCTCGAAAATTCTGTTTTGCCAGATGTACTACATGAGTTAAGCCAACAGCTCTTTGATTTGCACAGAACCCAACTCTTTGGACCACCACCCTCTTTCATCTCCACTCTTAAGTCACTTTTCTGTGAGCAAAAGAATGGAAAGAAGACGTCACACCCGGTTTTAAGGATAAAACCGAATGTATAACTATATGTATGCCAGGATCAAGTTCCATACATATAGTAACTTCATCAGTGAATAATCAGTAACAATATTACGAAAAGAGAACTAAAAGACTATAAAGATTATCAGAGTTATACAACTTATCCTGGAAACGAAGGCTTCAAACTTCACAAGCAATCAACCGAGGGTTGCGTAGGCCTAGAACTCAACATCATCTTCAAGAGTCTTCACATCAACTTTCTCTTCTGAGCAGCAATTATAACAAGCGTGAGTACACTTATAGTTGGTACTCAGCAAGTGTTGGGAATTATATGATATGAGAGGCCAAAAGCAATTATATGATATGAGAGGCCAAAAGCAAGGAAAGGATGACCGGCTTACTGCAATAAGCGATTTTAGTTGGTCAAGTTTTATTAGCACCTGATTACTAAGGTATAAGTTCATACCAACCCACATTAAAAGAAATAGAACAGATATAATAGAAGCATAACCATAACCATAAGCATGATCCACGATTTATTTTATCTTCAAGTTCATTAATCATGTGAGGTGAGGGTCCAAGCCGCTCTTAACCATGAGCATGGCTGATATATCAATTTTCACTCTGTAGAGGTTCTACACTTTATCCACAATTCATGCCTCCCGATTTGCCCGAGGTAGCTAGCCTCTTAAACATTTCCAAGATGAGTGGCAAGGGATTCACTACGAGGCCTTTACAAATATTCCCTAACTTATGACAGTCCGCTAAGGTTTCAAGTCAAAGCGGTCATAACTCTCCCTAATGAGGAAGTGCCTTAACTAAGACCACATATAAGTGCCTTAACTAGGACCACATATCAAAGCCTCAAGAGGACCAAGCTATACCCCGATGATGCAAACCCTCTTGCCCTTTCGGTAAGATTGTCATAAGCTAGTGTTTCTAATTAATTAGCCAAGATTAGAGCCATGCAGTATTATGATTGTATTGTTTTTCTGGGTGGTTCTCCATGTTCCGATTAAACATATGATCTTGTGATTAACAACATAAAGTAACCAAGAACATGAAGTAAAACAGGTGTAGCATCATCATAGTTATCATCATGGTTATAAATTATTCTCATACCGGAACCAGTTATAGCAACTAAGCACTAGCTACCCAACAGAGAGGTAAAATCCAGGTTAGCAAGGAATGATCATAAAGACTAGGCATATCCTTAATTAGGATCCATCAGGTTAAGACACATGCATGAATAAAGAAAGTTGTATTTATTATGATTATTAGGATAAAAGAATGTTCAAGAAAATAATTTCCTTTCTTCCAAAGAATAGCTGCTTAGAGTCTTCAACTCTGGTTCTTGAAACTCTTAATCTTCAAAGCTCTTAGATCGCGCTCCTTCTAACATCACACAAGCATCGGGCCCAAGCACAACAACAAACAAACAAGAACAACTAAGAACAGATATACCAAATAAAAGCAAAGCTTAAAAAGAGTGTGCTAAAGGATAAGGCTCGTTGCTACGATCAAATGAACGAAAGAAATATGGAAAACGGAGTTACGGTTGAAAAGAAGCAACTATCGAAAGATTTGTGTTATAGAAGAAAACAAAGGAACTATAAGCTTCATTTATTTTAATTGGAAAACAAATGTAAAAGATATTCAAACGAGAATATCCCTAATTATAATTAACTCATATCATATTTGCATTTATAAAAGCCAAGTAGAACTTAGTCATACTTTATTTATGATTGTCTATGTAGAAATTATACTAATTAAATAACTAATTAGAAGAGAACTTATCAGAGCATCTTAACGCATAACTTTATGATTCGAGTTGAACTAAACAAATTATAACTGAAACACATCTATGTTGGTATTAATCATATTAACGTTAGTTATGAAAACAGGAGTATAGATCTAATTGGATTTTAATTGGAAAACTAGATGAAAGAACATTAATTTAATTAAATCTATATTTAATTTTGAAACAGGAACTATAGTACAAAGGCACTTCTAAACTAAAGTTTACGCTAAAACAAAACTAACACAACAAGAACGAATAGAAACTACAAAAGAAACAAGGTTTCAGGGAAACTACAGAAGAAACAAGGTTTCAGGGACCTAGTCGCGATTGACTGTAGATTTCAGGGGCTTGCAGGGAAGATATGCAAGACACAGTAAACTGTGCTCGCAAATTAGGATAAGGACAGGGTTAGATCTGCAAAAGATGACGGGTGGGGCTGGGTTGTAAAGATCTAATAGATCTAGGGGGTTTTCTGTAGATTTCCATAGACTCAAACGAATCTATAAAAATTACAGAGTTTCATAGGGTCCAAAATAGAAAACCTCGGCACCTCCATGGCCGACAGACAGGAGCTTGCTGCCGGCCAAAAAGAAACCTGGCCACGGAGAGAAAGAAAGAGAGGGAAGGTGAGCAGGCTGCACCTTTTTTTATAGGCCATGAACAGCTGGGCTTGCGTGACGTACACGCCTAGGACAACCGCGCGAGCCGATCGGTCTCGAAAGAATTCCAAAATGAGCACGTGGCAAACAACTATCTTGGTGTATACAATAATACGATAAGGTCGGGCATGTGTGGCCAGATCGGACTCGATCAACGAGTCCTAGCATGCACGCATAGGAAAGCTGAGTTTGGCATGACATAGCTGCTATGTCGAGGAAGGAAAAGAGAGGATGGGGATGGTAGTGTCCGAATTGGATCGGATCAGGTTTAGGTGTTGGCGAGTCAAGCCAGGGTCATGTAGCGCGCGACGTAGGTCGCCAAAGCTAACACTTATGACATTGGACCATCATCGGAAACCACCGAAGTCGGGCTACGGCTCCGTTTCAAGTGTGATTTGATTAGGGAGAAGGATTAGAGAATGGGGAACTTGAATGGGAATTTTAGGGTGTCGGATACGACAGAGTAAAAAAAGGAGGATGGTGGTATAAAGGATTGGTCCGAGAACGATGAGAAACTAGGAACTATAGAATGAGGAAAAGAAAGAAAGGGAAAAATGATTTGGGAGCTTCCTCACCTCACGGAAAGGTTTCTAGACAACATCAACTCGATGGAAGAAGGCGATCGATGGTGAGAGGCTGTCGGCTAGCTTCAACGAGCAATTAAACTCCAGGATAGAAAGAAAAAGGAAAACTGTGGGGTTTGCTAGCTTTTGTTGACGGAAAGCGACAGACGACAAGATCGTGGCGGTGGCCGAGCTCAAGCTTTGCATGGCACGGTTCTAGGGCTTAGAATGGATTGGGCCGAAAATGAGTTGAATCCATCCTAAGAATAAAAGAAAAATAATTTTATTTTTTTGAGAATATATTCTAGCTTAAAAAAATCGAGAAAAGTTTAGATAAATATTTTAAACCACAAAAAATATATCGTGAAGATTTGAAAAATTTTGGAAAAAATCCTAGGACGCGATGAGTCAAAATAAAATACTTGGAATTTGAGAAAAATATTTTAGAGCCTTCCAATAAATGGATTTAGCTCTAAGGAAAGAGAGAATAAATGCTAGAAAAATTCTAGAAAATTCTTGGAAAACTCTATTGATGGATGAACACATTCTAAAAGTCATCCACATCCTAAATTTAAATATTTTAGTGTGTGAGAGAGGATCAACACTATGGTGGGTGTTAGATAAGGGAAATGTGGTAAGGTCACAAGAATCATGTTCTAGCAGCACAGAGGTGAGGTAAGGGATAACTTGATTTAGAGGTTTGTAATAAGGTTGTGCAAATTGAGGATGAGGTAGCGGTTGGGCTGAAATCGATCCATTTTTCGATTGCTATTTTAAGTTCATGTTAGTTTATCTAAGTTTGCATGGCCTTCCAACAACTTCTATTCGCCACCCTTCAACAAACCCTAAGAATGGGGTGCAACCACAATGGGAGTGGTCTTTGAAAAAAATGTGCCAAGGAGACCTTTCATGATCCAAAGGACACCGAGGGCTGGCTAGGCACGTCAACAAGGCTTGAAACATCAAGCAAGGATGAGTTTGATGTATAAGAAAGTTTTGGGACTAAAATGGTTGGTTTTCAAGTTTAGAGATGAAATTGAGCATTGGAGGGGTGAACAAAGTTCCCATTCAGCCAAAATGGAAGTGCAAGAATCAGTGGGGCCATGGGGTTGAAACATATAGGGCGTGTTTGGTTGCTGGGCCTATTCCAGCCAGGCTATCTTTTGTAGCCTGGGCAGCCCAAGCGTGTGTAAGTCGGGCCAAGGTGGGTTGTTTGGTTGGCTTCTTAGCCAATGTAGGCCCAGCTAAGATTTTGTTTGGTTGCCTGGGCTACTGCCTGGCTTTCATTGGTATAGATGGGCTGCTGGTGTTTGGTTGGGTTGGGCTACACTGATCAGGTCACCGTTCGGCTTCTGCTCGTTACGGCCGGCCTAACCCTAACAGTGACTCCCATTCCATTCACCGCCCCATCTGCTTGAAGAAGAAGGAACTATCATCTCATTTCTGAGCTCACCTACTGCATAGAGAACCTCTTGGAAGTGTCTAATGATGGTTTCTGTGGACCTTCTAAAGGAATGGTTTATGCAAGTGAACCTTTGGTTATAACCTACAACATGTAGGAACATGGCAACTTGCTCCTCTATGGTGCAGTGTATTGTTGAAAGTGCATCTAGGTCCCTAGTGGATTTTGGTGAATTGAATGACACTATGATTAAAAAAACTAATGATCTTGTTAAGTATATGAGCAGGAATTGATTATCATATCAATGGATTGTTTGTGATAAAATATATTGAAAGTAAAAATAAAAGGCTCATGTGACAAAAATTGTGACAAGGCTATGATTAAAGTGATGATATTGACAAGCAATGAGTACTATATGGATTGAGTCACGTGTTTGATGACAAATATATATTCTCATTTTCAAATGAAGCTTATTGACAAGGTCATAGCACTAGAAGGGAATATCTTGTGAAGAAATGGACAATCTAGAAATAGAAGATATATGTTGCAAAGGATTGAAAAGAACGGATTTCATTAATGATTTAGTTGCGATACAAACCTATATGGAACTCTATGTGATGCAAGCATGAAGAGTTGGAATTCGGGATAGTGTTTCCAGGGAATAAGCTTGGCGAACGCAATTGGTTTGTGCCGAGGCACCAGCGCTAGGGTGAAGAAACTTTCTATGGATTCAACTTGAAGAATCTTAGTCATGTATAGTGTTCATATTAGCAAGTATCAATCTTTCTAGAATCTTATTGTGAAGATTGAACTAGAAGTGGATTTCTTTCAAAGATGATATTTCAAGTCACTAGCTCAAGGAAGTTGTGCTCAAGTTATAGAAACCAAATTTGATGCACTCCTTAGATTGTGAATGATCAAGGCATGGCATGATACACTTTTAAGAAGCTCAAGTGGTTGAAATGTAATCTATCTTTGATCTTGAGTATAGGTATGCCATACTATCAAGAGGGATGAATCACATTGTGTTTTGGTTTAGTCTCAGTGCTCAAGTAACCAAGTGAGTTGAGAGAGACAAAAAATCTCAAGTGCACGTTGGTTGGAACTAATAGGGGCAAACCAGAAGTTCCGGGTTTTGCATATGTGGCACTAACGGCTAGTTGGTTTGAAAACTCGGAAGTTCCGATTTTGTGAATCCGTAAGTTCCGGGTTCTAACTATCACATAACGGCTAGTTTCTTTGGACCCAGCTCTTTATACTCTTGAGCTCCCTCCTTGGTGGGCGGCTGTTCCAGGCATTGTTTAGCTGCTTGCTGGTCGTCCTAAGAAAGCTTGGTAGGCTTGGTGAGCTCTTCCCAACCTCTCTTTGTGAGATTGTGTGATTCTTATAATATATTTGAGTTTGGTTTGAGAGAATGAAAGCTTGAGAACAACATAGAGCACAACAAACCTTGAGCACTTGAGTTTGGCCGAAATCGCGTGTTTCACATTTGTTACTCTTGGAGCTTTGGCTCCTAGACGGCTAGGTATTGTCCGGCGAGCACCCAATTGTGTGGGCTGTCACGGGAAGTTTGTAAGGGTCGGTTTCCACCTCCGCAAGGGAAGGGAATCAAGATAGTGGAAGGCCAAGGTGTGCTTGTGTAGCGCCTTGGTGGGGAGGCTTCGTGGAGCTCCTCAACGGAGAGTAGGATACACTGAGCTTTTGTAGCACATGCAGTGAATCCAAACTACAGTAAAAATCCTTGTGTCAATTGTGTTTGATGTTATCTTGTGGATTTGAGGAGCTCTCCATTGGACACTTGTGTTCTTAGAGAGATTGTTGTTTTTCTAAGTGCAAGGACTATGTGGACCTGCTCTAGAAACTCCACTGAGCCTACTCTACATATGGTGTTTGAAGTTGTATCCATTTACTCGTACTAGATTTATTGTGTTCACTTTGCTCTGTGTAAACCCGAAAGTTCCGGTTTGCAAAACCCGAAAGTTCCGAGTTCATCTACTACCCTGCTCAAATTCAGAAGTTCCGGATTTGCAAATGAAGTTTCGGGTTTGGTAGACAGTGAATTTTATCTGCTGCTTTGGAGTGAAAATTTGTTGGTGCGCTTATTCACCCCCCTCTAGGAAACATTACGGTCCTTTCAATTAGTATTTTATCTGCTGCTTTGGAGTGAAAATTTGTAGGTGCGCTTATTCACCCCCCTCTAGGCAACATTACGGTCCTTTCAATTAGTACCAGAGCTTGGCTTCACATCAAAGCTTAAGCACCGTAAAGAAAGATGTTGACGCCTAATGAGGTATTCTTTGATCCACTTGTAAATGATGGCTCCAACTACGCTTCTTGGTCTACTCATGTACTTAATGCTTTTAGGACCATGGGTCCAAATGTTGAGCGTATTTTAGTTGCAAGCATTCTTCTTCCAAAGTTTGATATTGACCATATTGATTGGGCCAATATCACCCAAGAGAGTTGGATTGCACACTACTAAATGCTTGTGTTACTAACTTCTTGTGGAGTATTCTTTGTGAAGATATTCAAGATGCTATCCTTGGGATGAATGAAATACGTAATGAGGCGCATCTTATTGGGGTCACTCTCAAGGATATATAGGATGAAGTCAAATGTGATGTACAAATACAAGTTAGCAAGTCTATTGAGGGTTGCACAAATCAAGAAAGCAAAGATTCAATAGACAGTAACTTCATCTTTGTTGTTGGTGCATATCCAGAAGTTCCGGATCTGGCCGAGAGGCTGAAAGACACCTACCAAATGATGAGTCCACTCCTGCTAGTCTTGCTCAGTTACATTATGATCACCATCAGTGTTTATGGCTTGCTTTATGGCCATGTCCGAGGATGAATCAGACTCAGATAGTGATAGTGATGATGATGATGAGGAGGAGGAATTTATGCTTGAGCTTGGATAGATGAACAAGAAACAGAGAAAGAATTATTGGAATGATGAAAAAGGTGATGAAGCAAGATCAAGAGATTGAAAAATAAGAGAAGCTTCTCAATGATAAAGATGAAGAAATCAAATCTCTTGCTCTAGTGAAAAATAAGAATCAAGCCCTCACAAGTCAATGGATGAGCTCACTAGCAAGCATATGGATCCGCAAACTCGTCATATGGAGCTCAAGTGCTCTAATGAAAAGCTTTTGGAATCATATGCCATGCTAGAGGTAGCTCATGAGGTCATGATCACAATGATGAAATCATGTCAACCAATTGACAACACTTGCTCACATAATGGCAAGAAATAAAGACCATCTTGGTTTGAGCAAGTGACTGTAGAAGATTATAATAATGACCTAGTTCAAGAGAATGAAGTACTCAAGCAAAAGGTTGAGAAACTCTTCTCAAGATGCACAACCTTCTCAAGATAACCGTGAGAACATGGTGAAGAAACTTGAAAAGGGATCAACTATGCAAAGCTCCTGCAACAAAGCACACAAGTCCAATAAGAGCAAGCCTGAAGCAAAGAAGAAGAATCTAGATCATATAATTGCTTCAAGTGCTCCAACATGGGACATTATGCTTCAATGTGCTCAATCAAGCTAGAAGGCCAGCAAACACTCTCCAAGAGACAAAGAAGCCTTTCCAAGAGAAGATGCTTTGGGTACTGTAAAAAGGGACACAAAATTGCAACCTGTCCATGCAAGTCAAAAATGCTGCCTGGCAAATCCGGAAGTTCTGAGTTTGGCAGTGCAACATCACTACAAGCTGAATAGAGGTTTCAAGAAAGCTCAGGAAAAGTACTTGGAGAGGAAGGCTATCAGAAACCATGAGAACAAGCCAGCAAGCAACCTCAAGCACAAAGTGTGTTACACATTTCAAGGAAAAGGACATCTTGGTAAGGATTGTCCAAATGGTAACGCTTCTAAGTCTAACTTGGTCAACAATATTCATATACAACTTAGGAGGCCCCATGATGGCTCTTGTGCTAGTAGGATGATAAAGTCATCAACTACCCGCTCAAAAGCCATTTGGGTCCCCAAATCTTTGTTGACTAACCTTCGTGAACCCAACTCAACTTGGGTACCAAAATGTGCTTGAGCAAATTAGAAGGTACTAAGAGAGGCATTGGAGACTTGGCAAAACTTGAGAAGAATTTTATCATGTCAATATTATCTCAAGTCTGGTTTTCTCATCTCTCATCTTGAAAGATTGCCAAGTCGAAATCTAATTGATCTATGTTATACTTTAATGCATCTTTGGTAACAAGTACCTTCCCTATAGCTATCTAGGTTTCTACATCTGAAATTGCTTTGTGTGATTTCAAGAATAGGATCTATTTAGCTTCTTGTGTCAATTTGAGAAATTTATATAATATGACACATGGTGCTTTTGATAAGCTCTGTGGTGGAGCTAGTGTTCTCTTGATGATACAGGAGAATCCACAAGCAACAAATAATCAGTAAAAGTCAAGAGTTCTCAGAAATCACTTAGTCAGAGGGGTGCCAGTAAACTCGGAGGTACCGATTTCTATCCCGGAAGTTCCGGATTCTGCCTGAAGAGCAAAACTGAGATGTCATAAATGCTAACCTGTTATGTGCTTAGAAAAAAATTGTCTGTAGTATTTAATATTCACATAACAAATCACATTGCGCATTTCTTGACCTATTTTCAATTGTCATAATATTTTTGTTTGTCTTGACCAAAATATGAAATAAGCCTCCTCTAGTGTCTTAGATGATAGACAGTGCATATCTCAAGTATTCCATCCTTGATGCACATATTAAGGGGAGCTAATTTCATATCTTGTGTCATTGTATTTAACCTTGCTTTCAAGTCTCCATTTGTGTAGAGTAAATGGAAATATATTCTTAAAAGAATGAGGTTTTATCGTGAGTATGTGACTTGACTTCAAGGTCATAAATCCAACATGAAAAGGTGTTTCTGAACTCTAATTTGGATTGTTCACCTTTATGTGTGGCTACTCTCCATAATATGGCTTAAATTCCTTATTTGGTCTTAATTGATCAAAAGATGCATACTTGCTTGCCTTTCACATTTATATGTGTGCATCATATTCTTGTGAGGAATTTAGTCCCTGTTATGAGGCTTCATTGTTTGGTAGATCTTTCCCCTCCACATTCAAAAGCTATCAAACATAAAGCTAGGGCTTGTGCTATTAATGGTCATCTCTTCTCTTTGTGAGCTTCCCATGATTTATCAAGAAAGAGATTAGAATTGGTACGAATAATACATAAGTGCAAGCTTAAATATGAGATCATTCTATTGTGAAGGATAAGGAATCTCAAGGGCCAAGGTATGTACAACTCATGTGTATGCGCATTGATCTTTGCATCTAGGCCCTCTACATGCTAGTCTGTCCATGTTTTGCATGAACCAATTTCAAGTCTTTAGTGTGCCTTTAGATATTTAGTTGATACCTTCATCCATTTGACTTAGTGTCAAGAGAACTTTAAAATCGTGTAAGGTATGAGCTAAATATGCTAAGGATGGTGCTTGACTTGAATTGTTGAATGCTTGAGTGGAATAAGATAGATTTTTCAAAAGATCCAACTAGTATGCTCGGTGTGTATGCTTTTTGGAAAATTATTTGGTTTTTTGTCTTCGTGACCATGTCAAGTCATCTTGTGGTTATGGTTACCTCTAATTGTTTGATGGCTAGCCACAAGTGACAAGAATCTCTCAAGTCCATAGGATCTAATCAAATCTTATCTCAAGGGCTATATGTTGGAAATTTTATCTCATCTCCAAATCCTTGTGCAAATCTAAAATCTAGGCTAGGGTTCCTATTATAATTGGATATTTAAAGTTATGGAACCCACATTCTCCCAGCCAAATGATCACATCTCTCAAATTCTCAAAAATTTCAGTTTGTACCCCAGGATCAAGTGAAACCCGGAAGTTCCGAGTTCTACAACCCGAAAGTTTCGGATTTCAATGGGTATATCCCTGTTGGACCCGTGACATACCTCTTCCTCTCTCTCATTCTCTCTCCCACATCCCAACCCTACTCTATACTGTTTAAGAGAGGCGACATCGGAGCGGTTTGGAGGTTTGGCCAAGGATTTCAAGGACTGAAGGCCGGTTCTTGGTGGTTTCAATCCAGAGATTCCGGATTCAATTTTAAATCCTTTCCATCATCAGTCAAGGTACAAAATCAATGCCATTACCCGATCTCCTTACCTAGGGTTGCTCTCTTCGATTCCTTAGGTAGATCAGCTACATTTGCACCCTAATTGCTGCTCCATGTGATGGTTTTGAGTTTCCATGGTGGATTTTGATAAAACATGAACTAGGGTTTCTCTGCAGAACCTAGAAGTTTTAGGTTTCACAATCCGAAAGTTCCGGGTTGTGTAGAGAACCACTATTTCATGGTCTTTCGCAAAATAGATCATGCTTAAAATTCATGGAGTAGTTCTACGCCTCAATTTACATCATCTAGAGATCTATCCCCAAGTGTCTGAGCATTTTTGGATGTCTCTCTGTGCAAACTCGGAAGTTCTGGATTGCACAACCCGAAAGTTCTGGATTTACACAGAGAGCATGCAACTTGTTCATATCATTCGAATTCTTTAGATTTTCTCACTCAAATTATTCCTGCCCTAAATTCTTTGTGTCCTGATATGATCACAGAGCCTTCAGAAGGTGATGAGAGATTTATTCTTCGAAGAAGGAGCAAGAATCCAAACATTCCTCTAGGGAGAAAAACAAGGGCATCAATGAGACAACATGCTAGAGGCACTTTGCACATTGATGATGATCCAGCTGCAGAAATTCAAGAGGAAAATAGTGGCAGTGGCAGTGACACCTCTGGTGATGATGGGGAGGAAAGTGATGACAACTATCAAATATCTCCTCGTGGGATGAAAATGAGTGGCAGGTTCATGAGAGGCAGCAACAGCAGTGGTGGTTATGGTGCTAGCACTGGAAATGGTGGTGGAATTTGTAGTGGTCAACATGGTGAAGATGAGGAAGAGGATGAGAATATGCAGTCCGATCAGCCAGTCTTTATGACAGGGGTTGTGATGAGAAAGCCTAGTGTCCCTCATGACTATGTCAGAGTTGACTACATGAAAAGGGGGATGACAGTGAAGGCAAGGAGTGAAAGAGAAAAAAATCCATTCAATGTTAGAAAGGGAAGAAGCATAGAATATCGGTTCCAAACCAAATTTCATCAAGGCTTTTATGAGAGTGCTATACTTAGCAAGAAATACAAGGTTGCTCGCTCTCAATATGTGGATTGGCAAAAATTTGAGGAAATGCAGGATCCTATTTTTAATAAGATTATTGCACAATGCAAGGCAAAGCATGTGTACAAAATAATGAGTTTCAAATATGATTGGAACAATGAGATAATCGCTCAATTCTATGCCACTTGTTATTCTGAGAAGGATGGAGATGTGAGATGGGTCCATTGGATGACCGAAGGCAAATGGTACAAGATTATTTACTTTGAGTTTGCTGCAACAGGATCCATATCGGGTCACATCTTCCCACCGAAGACATGAAGGACATGTACTTGCCTAGGAGAGAGTGGGAGTATGGTGGACCTAAAGGCTTGATTCCATTCTATAGCTATCTCAACAAGTTCTTTCGAAAGACACTTGCTCCAAGAGAGGGTGATGCTCACAACATCTCAGCCTATGGAAGAAATTTATTGCTAGCTCTATGTCCTAGTGAGCCGGAGTTTAGCGTGTTTGACTACATTTGGGAGGAACTCAAGTCCATCTCGGAATCACCTCAAAATTGTTGCGGTTATGGTGCTTATCTCATGTTCATGATTGACCAAAAGACAAACAAGAGTTTTGAGTGTGATTATGTGCATACTCCCATTGACATCAAGAAGGATTATCATCCCGGACCCACTCTAGCTCAAGTGATACAAACAAGGCAACAAAGTACTGTCCAAGGTGATAATGTGGCTGCCCCTGATGCTCCTCCACATGGTCCTAGTGCTCCACCACCTCCTTCTCACTCTCATTCTCGACGTAGTGGCTCTAGGGAGCATAGTTGGGAAAAGCCTTCCTCTCCAATAAGAAAAATGTTCAATTTGATATTTGGGATGTGCAAGTCTACAAACGATGTGGTGCGCAAGGAGAGGGAAAGAAGGAAGAAAGACACTCTGAGATTGAAGAAAATTCAAGATGCTAGCTGCCCAAATGATCCTCCTTCTCCCATTGGCTCTGAAGGAAAGCAAAGTGACCCTGAAAATCTAGAGCAACTAAATACTAGATACCAACAAGATGATTATTGGGGACAACTCTATGGTAGTGGATCATTTCCTAGTGCCTCCTATGTTAATCCTACTTATATGGATCCCTCTGTTGCTCATATGCCTCCGCCACCTCCATTTATGCCACAACCACCTCCTAGTGTTCCACCATCATATGGATTTGATGATTTCACATCTTGGATGTTTGGACAACATCTTGGTGATCCCGGTCAAGGAACAAGTGGACATGGTGGTCAAAACGTGTCGGTGTTTAACCTCCAACCCCACCGAGGGATACCCCCGAGGTGGTAGATTGTAGGTGGGGTGTCGTCGAGATCAGGAACTCGAAGGTGCAAGGAACATGAAACTTTAGACAGGTTCGGGCCGCCGAGAGCGTAATACCCTACGTCCTGTGTGGTGGTTTGTATTGCCTTAGATGATGTAATGTTTGGAGGGGGTCCCTGCCCACCCTTATATAGTCTGGGGGGACAGTGTTACATGGAAGTCCTAGCCTGATACTAGTTTAGGAGTCCCACCTGAGTACTACTCGGGTAGTTTCCTTCTGTTCCGACTAGTCATACTCCTGTACGAGTAGTTACAAGTGTTGTAGGGTGTGGGCCATGTCCCATCCCTTATCCTATAATACGTACGCCATGTCCGCAGTCCCGTTGCCCCGGGTCTGACGTGCACCCGAGCTCTTCGTAGTTGAGTATTGTAGACTTCCGAGTACTTCTGAAGGCATCTTCGAGTTCTTCCGAACTTCATCTTGAAGGTGTCTTCCGAGTACTTCCTTGACTGCATCGAGGTTGTGAGGTGCTCATGCCCCTAGTAGTTTTCAAGTCATCTTTTATATGGGGTGCGATGAAACTCACACTCCATATGGAGTAGTCCCCGAGCCTTAGGTTGAATCGAAGAAATAGGCTAAGGGTCAAATTAGTCTTGAATATGCTGCTCTTATCATCCAAAAATTTGAAAAATAAGGCATCGATAACACGTGTCCCGCAGCCCCCGAGCCTTGAGTCCAAATCCCAAGGTTTGGAAAAAAAAGGATCCAAAGAATCATGGCATGGGTTGTGTAAAATATTTAAGAGTTTGAACTGATGGTTCAAATGGGTAAATTGGTTTAGAAATTCGAAAACCGCTTTTTTCGGGACGGTATCCCTAAAACAATGGTTAAGCAAATAACTTTCCAAAAATTTCCTGAAATTACCGCTCAAAATAAATATTTTCCTAGAAAAAACTCTTCGCATTCCGCACATTGAATTTGGGTCCGCCGCTGGTTATTTAACCGTGCGGTGAGCTAGGGTTTCACTCAACCTTTCACTCGTGCCTTTTGCTGCTCACCCCTTTGTCTTCCTCTGTCTTTCAACCGCCGCCGCTTCCAGAGTTAGATCTAGGTCATTCTCGGTACGAGAAGTAGTCGCCCAGCTCTTTCTCCTCCTCAAGAGCACTTCTTTGCCACCTCTCTCTCCGCAGCCCCCAAGCGCATGCGATTGAAGCATCTTGTGACTACAAGGTTGGTTGACAACAAGCAAGGTGCCTCAAGAGAAAGGAGAAGGAGTCTAAGGCTGCCGTCACCGCCGGAGATGGGTGGAAACCAAGTAAGTGCTCTGAAGCCGATCTTCAAGTGCTGGTTGACAAGGGTCTTCTCCAGAGCAAAACCATGCAAAAAGGCCACGCTTGACCGGCGGCTGACTTGTTTGACCGGAGACAGATCCGACCCGGGCCGTCGGCCGCGGATCAGACGGTCGGGAACGCTCGAGGGCACGGGCGGCGGCGGGAGGAGTCAACGCGGCGGCGCTGGGCGCTAGCGAGCGGCGGCGCTTCACCGGAGTGCACGCGAACTCACGCTCTGGCACCGGCACAGCGAGGGAAGTCGGATGCGGGGACTTGGAGGGGCCCGGGTGGCCCTGTTACTGCCGGCGGCGAGCAAGCGCGGCGGCGAACTCCTGTGAGCGTGGGAACATTCGGCGAGGGGTGAAACCGAAAGGGAAAAGGGGCTGGGGAGCATCCCCGAGTTACCACCAAGGTGAGAGAGACCACGGCGCGGGCGGAGGAGACCAGAAACGGCAGATCGACGGCGACCGGCGGAGCCCGAGCGGCGGCGGCTAGAGCACATGCGCGTGCGAGGAAAAAGGAGTTATGGGGCGAAGGGGCCGGTTGCCGCGGGGGTAAAAGCAGCGCGGGTGCGAGGCCGAGACACCCTCGGTGTGTGCGCTCGGTGGGCCCGGCGCCTCCTTGAGTCCGAGCCGGACTCGGCTTGAGGTAGGAGGAAAAGCTGACGGGTGGGCCCCACCCGTCGCTGGAAGCAAGAGAGAAGGGGAAATGGCTCGAGCCAAACTCGGCTTGAGGTAGGACGAAAAGCTGACGGGCGGGCCCCGCCCGTCGGTGGAAGCAAGATTGAAGGGGAAATGGGCCAACTATATTCAGGGTCAGTACCAGCGCCCCAATTAGATAGGCCAACATCCCAACTTCCCACAGGGCCGCCAGAACTTGCGAACCGGCCCTCAGATTAAGACTAGCTTCCCTAGCACTCCTATTGGAAAGGGCTTCTTCCACTGTGGTGAGACAGGCCACTTCGCTAATGCTTCCCAAAGAATATGCACAGAACACCTCAGGAAAATTCAAGAATAATGGGCAGAGATAGAACCAACAGCAGCAAGGCCGCAATGGGAACCAGAATCAGCAGGCCAACAGAGGACAGCAAAACTATGCCCGTGGAAGAGTGAACCATGTATCTGCTGAGAGCGCTCAGGAAGCTCAGGATGTGGTGCTTGGTATGTTTCTTGTCAACTGAGCCCCCACTTCAGTTTTATTTGATTCAGGTGCATCACATTCTTTAATTACTGCTCAATACGTAGCAAAACATATTAGTTCCATAAGAAACCCCATGATAAGTAGTTCACTTGGTGGAGGAATGCAAGTTGCTTACATATGTCCTAAAGTGAATCTAAAAATATTGGCGGTAGTTTTCCAAGCTAATTTAATTGTTCTAGACCCAAACAGGATTGATGTGATACTTGAATGGATTGGTTGGGTGGATGTGATGGAGTAATTCAATGTGCCAAAAGATCGGTGCTTTTGACCAGCCTGCAGGGAGACAGAATTGAGTTTGTCGCAACATTACCATCAGCAGCAAACCGTGGGGTTAATCATTTAGAAAGTTCAAGGTTGGAGGATATCAGAATTGTGTGCGAGTTTCCGGATGTCTTTCCAAATGATCTGCCATGTATGCCACCTGATCGAGACATTGTATTTGTTATTGAGATTTTATCTAGAACTGCACCTATATCTAAGAGACCTTATAGAATGGCTGTTAATGAACTAGAGGAACTTAAGAAACAACTAAAAGAATTATTGGATAAGGACTTTATTCGTCCTAGTTCTTCACCTTGGGGTGCACCTGTTATATTTGTGGAAAAGAAGGATGGTACTCAGAGGATGTGTGTGGACTATAGGTCACTTAATGAGGTTACAATTAAGAATAAATATCCTTTGCCTCGAATTGAAGATTCATTTAATCAGCTAAGAGGGGCTAGAATATTCTCTAATAGACTTGAAGTCAGGTTACCATCAGTTAAAAATCAGACCTTCGGATATCGAGAAAACAGTTTTCACTACCAGATATGGGTTATACGAGTATACAATTGTCTTTTGGGTTGACTAATGCTCCAGCTTACTTCATGTAATTGATGAACAAAGTCTTTATGGAATATCTTGATAAGATTGTGGTGGTATTCATTGATGATATTCTGGTATATTCCAAGAATGAGGAAGATCATGAGCAACATCTAAGGCTAGTGTTGCAGAAGATGAGGGAAAATAAGTTATATGCTAAGTTGAGAAAGTGTGAATTCTTGTTGAATGAAGTGTCTTTTCTTGGCCATGTTATCACCGATGGAGGCATTGCAGTGGATCCAGGGAAAGTCAGAGATGTATTGAAGTGGGAGCCGCCTTAGACTGTGTCAAAGATCCGGAGTTTCTTAGGACTTGCTGGATATTATCGTAGGTTCATAGAGAATTTCTCCAAGATTGCTAAACCTCTTACAACACTTCTGGAGAAGGGAAAGGAATTCAAGTGGACAGATGCTTGTCAGAACAGCTTTGAGGAATTAATGAAGAGACTAACCACTGCACCAGTGCTAGCTATGCCAGATATTCACAAGAATTTTGATATATATTGTGACGCTTCTCGTTAGGGGCTGGGTTGTGTGCTGATGCAAGAAGGTAGAATTATAGCTTATGCTTCGAGGCAGTTGAGAAAACATGAGTAGAATTATCCAACACATGATCTGGAGCTGGCAGCAGTAGTACATGCACTCAAGATCTGGAGGCACTATGTTCTGGGAAATAGATGTGAGATTTATACTAATCATAAGAGTCTGAAATACATCTTCACTGAGAATGATCTTAACCTCAGGCAACGCAGATGGTTGGAGCTGATTAAGGATTATGACTAGGGTATAATTTACCACCTAGGAAAGGCAAATGTTGTGGCAGATGCTTTGAGCACCAAGAGTAATGCTAATGATTTATCGCTCGATTTATTACTTCAAAATTGGGTGTGACATGATTTGAACTAGAAGTGGATTTCATTCAAAGATGATGGTTCAAGTCACTAGCTCAAGAAAGTTGTGCTCAAGTTATAGAAACCAAATTTGATGCACTCCTCAGATTGTGAATGATCAAGGCACGACATGATACACTTTTAAGAAGCTCAAGTGGTTGAAATGTAATCTATCTTTGATCTTGAGTATAGGTATGTCGTACTATCAAGAGGGGTGCATCACATTATATTTTGGTTTAGTCTCAGTGCTCAAGTAACCAAGTGAGTTGAGAGAGACAAAAAATCTCAAGTGCACGTTGGTTGGAACTAACAGCCGGAAGTTCCGGGTTTCCTAACCTGGAAGTTCCGGGTTTTGCATATGTGGCACTAACGGCTAGTTGGTTTGGAAACTCGGAAGTTCCGAGTTTGTGAATCCATAAGTTCCGAGTTCTAACTGTCACATAACGGCTAGTTTCTGTGGACCCAGCTATTTATACCCTTCATCCCCCTCCTTGGTGGGCGGCTGTTCCAGGCATTGTTTAGCTGCTTGCTGGTCATCCTATGAAAGCTTGGTAGCCTTGTTGAGCTCTCCCCAACCTCTCTTTGTGAGATTGTGTGATTCTTGTAATATCTTTGAGTTTGGTTTGAGAGAGTGAAAGCTTGAGAACAAGAGCACAGCAAACCTTGAGCACTTGAGTTTGGCCGAAATCATGTGTTCCACATTTGTTACTCTTAGAGCTTTGGCTCCTAGAAGGCTAGGTGTTGCTCGGCGAGCACCCAATTGTGTGGGCTGTAGCGGGAAGTTTGTAAGGGTCGGTTTCCACCTCCGCAAGGGAAGGGAATCAAGATAGTGGAAGGCCAAGGTGTGCTTGTGTAGCGCCTTGGCGAGGAGGCTTCGTGGAGCTCCTCAACGGAGAGTAGGATACACTGAGCTTGTGTAGCATATGCAGTGAATCCGAACTTCGGTAAGAATCCTTGTGTCAATTGTGTTTGATATTATCTTGTGGATTTGAGGAGCTCTCCATTGGACACTTGTGTTCTTGGAGAGATTGTTGTTTTTGTAAGTGCAGAGACTATGTGGACCTGCTCTAGAAACTCCACTGAGCCTACTCTACACTGGGGTTTGAAGTTGTATCCATTTACTCGTACTAGATTTATTGTGTTCACTCCGCTATCTGTAAACCCGGAAGTTCCAGTTTGCAAAACCCGGAAGTTCCGAGTTCATCTACTGCCCTGCTCAAATTCGGAAGTTCCGAATTTGCTAACCCGGAAGTTCTGGGTCTGGCACGCAGTGAATTTTATCCGCTGCTTTGGAGTGAAAATTTGTATGTGCGCCTATTCACCCCCCTAGGTGACATCACGGTCCTTTCAATTGTATCTTTCAGTAATTCTGTGGCACGAAAGAGATCACAAAGCTGGTGAAAGGGGGCCCTTCTCATCCTCAACAGTTGGACACACTAGGTATCAGTGGAGTTGTAGATGTAGCCTAGGTTATTCTGGCGTTGCTCATCTCTAGCGGGCCATAGGTGATGGATGGACGGGATTGACTCCTAAGCCTAACAAGCAACCAAGTACACAGCACAACAACTACTGCTGCTCCCCTACGAACCATCATCAGACCCAACTCAGCTGGATCCATGGCTACAACAGGGCAAATAAGAGAGGGAAACAAGAAACAATCAATTTCAAAAGGAAGTAGTGCTGTTACTGATGAAATATTGCATCTGCTGTAAAATAAAAGGCTCGGCTGCGGCAGATGCGCCCCCAGAGCCAAAGTACATCATCGACCACTACTGAGAGCTCAGAAAAATGGACCTTTCATAATAAATCTTCTCAGATCCAGTCATAATCCATGTTAAAAATGAGTAATCTTTGGTCCAGTTCTGGTTCATGATAAAGATCTACCAAAGCAGCAAAGATAACTGGCAGATCTACCCCAATAGCAGCAACAATAGGCCAAAACTTGAAGGAAACAAGCAGATCTACTCAATAAGAAATGGCAGGGACTAAACATTCCAAAGAACGAGGAGATCTACACAAGCAAAATGAAAATGTGGAAGGGAGAGGGGAAAGGGGAAGAGAGGGGCGAGCAGCGGTGCAAATCACGGGGAATCCATGGCGGATCCATACCAGCCCCTTCCTCGGCGAACCCTAGCACAGGATGGGAGAGAGCTCGAGAGTGGAGGCGGAGGAGAGCAGAGAGAGAGAGAGAGAGAGAGAGAGAGAGAGAGAGCGGAGAAGGAGGCGGCGGCCTCGCGAATGAACAGTAACCCGGGGCGGTAACCCTAGTTGAGTGCTCGGGTTATATACGATGGCCAGGCGAAGCCGGGGATGCACCAGCGGAGCCAGTTCGTCTCGCACCCCGCCTGTACAGCCTGCTAGATGGAGTCTGGCCCAGCTAGTATGTCGATTTCGGGTGCCCACGGAGCCAGGCCAAGGGCTCCGTTTTGCACAAGCCGAGCCAGGCTAGGTGGGCTATACAGCCATCCAAACGTGGGCTGGTTGGCCTACTGGAGCCTGGTTGGGGGTTAGCCACCCATCCAAACAGACCCATAGTAGCAATTTAATTTGTTGGCTTGGACAGTAACCACGCTCTTCACGTGTTTGGTGCATCCTTATTAGAGAATGTCTGAAGCATGATACATTACATTTTCCAAAAAAAGGTGACCTCACATGTTCATTCTATCCACGGGAGAGCCAAGTGGGCAGTGGCTCTCCTGCAATGGCACAGTGACAGCCAAATCACCCTCGCGTACCAAAAATGTCGTCGGTTTGGTAAGTCCTACAGACATACATCCAATTATCCTCTACGACTCATTTAGATGACAAGTTAGCCTCCCTACCAAATAGTTGGTCCCCAAAGCATTGGTAAGAGCCAAGTTAGACCCCCTACCAAATATTTTTGAAAATATAGAAATTTTAAATATAAAATTGAAAAAATTCATTAGCCAGGCGTCGTCAGGTTTACCACCTTCGTTTTCCCTAGCAGCAATTGGGCTAAGTACTTATGTATAGGCCCACCAGATCACTAGTTGGGCCAACCCATAGCCAAAAACGAATCGGAAAAGTCCTGAAGAGAAAAGGGGAAAAAAAGAGAAAGGGAAAGAAAACTACCTGCGTACAATGTACGCGTATGCGTATGGGGTACAGCCGTATATACGGCGTTCATACCCCCCGCGTTTCCTCCCCTCTCTCCTTCGCGCCAGATCCAATCGAAAATTTCCAAAGCTTTGCCCAGCGATCCATCGAAACCCCAGCCCACGCTTCCGCCATGTCCGCCGCCGTCGCTGCCCCTGTTCTGTGCGAGGACGACCGGGGGATCCCCCGATCCCTCCCCCTCCTCGCGACGCTCGTGCAGGCGGGGGCCCGCCGCTACGCCGCCACCGCCGCATCCCGACCCGCCGAGACCAGCCTCGTCCGCGCCTTCCGCGGCGGCGCCGCCCCCAAGGTCCCGATCCGCGCCTTCCTGGAGCGGATCCACCTGCTGACCCGGTCGATGCCGTCCACCCGGGGCATGGTCCGGATCGATGGCACCAGCTTCGTGCTCGCCGGCATCTACCTGATTCGCTTCGTCCGCAGCCGCGCCGGCGGGGAGGCGGGGATTCTGCTGGAGCCGGCCACCGCGCACCGCCTGGTGGCCGCCGCGGTCTTCCTCGGCGCCAAGTTCGGCGGCCACCCGCCCAGGAGGTGGACCGCGGTGTTCGAGGCCAGTTCGGAAGGTGCGATCCGCGCCGGCGAGATGCCGGGGCTCGAGGACCGCTTCCTGCGCGCCATCGGATTCCGCCTGTTCGTCGACAGCGATGGGTTCGACGGGTTCTGCAAGGTCCTAGAGCGGGGGCCTCGGGCGCCAGCGCCAAGCGGCGGCGGCTGCGCCTGCAAGAAGAGGCAGGCGGACGCCGCGGACGGAGAGGAGGACGAGCGCCGCCGCATCCGCCCTCGCCTGCCGCCGCCGGCCGTCGTGTCCAATTAGGATTTGAATTTCGAGTTTGGCATTTATTTCATTTAACAATTCTTCTGGTTTTAGTTGCTTTTGATTGTTCATCTGTCTATTTTGCTGCAGGTGTGCAAGGCTGCGAGTAGAAGATGTCCAGGGTGGAGAAGGCGTCGTTCAGCGTCAGTCTCCGGAGCCTGCCTGGAGGGGAGTCAAACAAATCTTAGTTTTAGTTTTAGCCAAGGTTGTTTGAGTCACTGTTGGCTCAGTGAAAGAGTTAGTTGCTTTTCATTGTTCGGCTGTCTATTTGGCTGCAGGTGTTCAGTGCTGCGAATAGAAGATGTCCGAGGTGGAGAAGGTGTCGTTCAACGTCTGATCAGGTTCAGCTGCTCGTCGCCAAAGTTGCCGGAGCCTGGAGGGGGGAGTCAAGCAAATCTTTGTTTTAGCCAAGGCTGTTTGATCCACTGTTGGCTCAGTGAAAGACTTCATTACTAGAGTATGGTTTTCAAGATTTGGAGTCAATAAAAAGGGCACAATACTGTGTTTTGTACGTTGAAATTTTAGTGCTTAGTCTGTTGGAGCTACTGCCGACTAAGTGAGAGTATACTATCCTTCAGTTCTGTCAGATGTCACTTCATTGGAGGTCTCCATGCTAGTCTTCTGTGTTAGTGCAGTACCGTATTTACTTGTGATTAGGATGTGGTTCTTCAGTAATGGATTTCTGTCTGATTCTTTTCTTCTTTGTAAGACTTTCGGATCAATAAAAGGGGGAATAAAGTGTTGTTCTGTCTGTACGGTCTCATGTGTCGCCTATTCTTTTTTTATGGTGTGCAGATTGTCTGTGCAATTGGTTTAGCCTTGAACAGATAGGTGGGTTTAGTCTTCCAGTTTGCAATCTGTAGATTTTTATGAATGTGTCGAAATTGGAGAATATACACTGAATTTGGATATGTTTGTGTGTTGAAAACTGAAGATAAAAAATAATGTCTATTTATGCCTTGGATATATTATGTGAAATTGAATCCTTATTATATATCTTTGACTCGTACTTCATTCTTGATTTTTAGAAAATGTTAAATTGATATAAATTACAATTTTCCTTCACAATGCCGAGAAGATGTCAACAAGGTATTCATGAACGAATCCCAGGCAACTTCATCCCTGAAAAGGTGCAGGAACTTTTGTTGCCAACCCGAGCACCTGGGGTGGTCATATACAGCCAGCAAGGCCCTAACACGTGCTACAACTTCACGGGGCTGAACGAGACCATCTTCTTGCCGAACATCAAGCTCGAGCTCGCCGGCGGGTCCATCCCGGAGCTTGAGGTCGAGCAGGTGATGTGTACTTCACCGACCCGGCGAACTAGTCCGGCGCGTGCCTCGTCGTTCGGGCAAAATAAATCTGGCGAACAGGTTACCTGTCTCTATCATCGGCAGCCTGGCTTGGGTTTGCACATGTTACGATTACGACGTGCAGCTGCAGGGTGGAAAAGCTTGGGTTTGCACAAGGCATCTGCTAGTTTCTGGTTTCTGCTTTGTCTTTGCGTTTCTCAGCATTGCACTAGGTTCTGGAGCCTGCCTAACCTGAGCTCTGTTCAGTTTTTGCAGAGGCTGTTTCCTTCATGTGTGTTGTATGAAACAAACTTGCTGGAGCGAGAGTACAAGTGTACAACTTGCAGTCCCTGATTTTCCCTGTAGTGGTTTCCTCGATTGTTGACCGATATATGTTGTCTCCATCCATTACTGCATAGCAGTATTTTGATAGGATGGGTATTAAGAATGATGCTTTAACTTTTGAATTGTCATAATATGTTATCACTTATTGCTATGATATGAACATCATGCTGAATTACATTGAAATACAAAACATACTGAAACAAATATTACACAGTAAAATGTATTTTTTTTGAGGCATACACAATAAAATGTAATGGCTTGATTGTTGGTCGAAACTTGAAGTTAGACTTTCACATAAAAAAATTGAGACTTCATGCAGTTTATATGTTATTCAGCCTTTAGTCTCTCTTAGGGGGCCACCTCAGCCGATTCAAGAGTATTTTTGTCACTTAGCCTATGTGAGCCCTGTTGGGGATCGCCACCCCCAAGAAGGTCTCGCTGAAGGATATGCCAAAGGTCTTGAGGAACATTCAGGCGATCTAAAAGTTATTACACGGTTTTTTGGTTTTGTCTCGCAGGATTGGCCCTTTCAGTGATGGTCGAAGGTTCGCTCCTAGCTGAAGGCGCGAAGGTTGTGTCGCAACCTTTGCGCGAGGGTGGACCAACCGCGTAGACCTGTGGCAAATGCGTCAGAGGTAAAAGATGACTTCTGGATGATGAAGGAATCAGTTACATAACCTTCGACGGCGCAAAGACCCCAAACCAAAGATCAAGGGTTTTGCTGAACCTTCGATGTCACATGAAGAGTGTGATCACCTTGTAGTGAACAATTTGTATACGTCAACGTCCGGAAATGATCCAAAAACCAGTCCCACGGATATTCTGGGTAGGTAGGGGTATTGCTGGAATTATGTAATGAAGGTAGAGGGGTATAAATACCCTCACCTTTTAGTGTAATCGGGATGATTTTTTTAAGATTTTGAAAGTGCATACAAGGTTATTCCGTTGAGTTAGAACACCATTTTCACTTTTCTATTTGGGGAAATATCCTTCGGATCCCAACAGAGACGTCCACCGTGTTCTCAGCTTGATAAAAAATAAACCTACGATGGCGCCACCAAAGAAGAAGGCCGTAAGCTTTGGGACAATCACTGAGCCTGAGCCAACGGCACCAAGCACTAGCCGCCCAAATAAGGAAACCATACCTCCGATACAAGGCCAAACCCCCTAGAGCCAAGAACCGAGACCCTCGAAGACACTACCCAACAAGAGCCAATAGTAGAGCCCACCTTGACGGAGGTCCTTGCACAACTCAAAGCCATGGAGAAAGCAAAGGGCAAAATTAGCGCTCAAGTAGCAGCTAAGAGAAGAGAAGCCCAAGAGGCTAAACAGCTGGCAGATGCCAAGCGCAAGCTAGTAGAGATGCAAGCAGAGCTCGATGACCTTCGAAGAGCTCAAGAAGAGTTCGAACAAGAAGAGAAAATACCTTTCGATAACCAAACCACCAACCACTACACAGAAAACCATAGCCTCCACCATGAAGGATACCATCATCATGAAGACCATTTCCAAAGAAGAACACACCGAGCATCACCCCCACCACAAGCATTCGATCCTAGTTCACCACTGTTGGTGACACTACAGCAAGTTCCATGGCCGCAAGGCTACAAGCCTGTCCAGCTTCCAAAATACAATGGCTCTGTAGACCCAACCCAATTCCTCATGACATATGAAGTCACAATTGCATCTGCTGGAGGGTTTGATCCCATCATGGCTAAGTCATTTATCATGGCTTGCGAAGGTCCAGTCGCTACCTGGTACTCCTACCTACCACCAAGGTCCATCACGAGTTGGAGTGATCTCAAAAACAAACTCAGACAAGATTTCCAGGGATTCAGGAGGGATGACTCATTCGCAGCCGATAACTTCCAATGCCTCTAGTAGGACAAAGAACCCCTCTACGACTACTTCCAAAGGTTTATCCAGAAGAAGGCACAAACCCCAAACTTCCTAGAGCGCATGGCAATCAAAAAATGCATCGAAGGTTTACTGCTAGGGCCACTAGCATCTCATTTGTCAAGAGAACCTCTGACAAACCTTCGAGAGTTATATGCAGAGATGGAAAAGTATGCAAGATCTAACGTAGATCACAAGAAGTGGATAGAAATGAGAAAAATGATGAGGCAGAACCCTCAACCTGGATGGCATAACCCAAACCATCACAACCCTCGACCACAGAACCCACAATACATCCTCCCAGTCCAACCTCAACAAAAGGATGATTCCCAAAGCATCCAGCCCTTCATCACCCCACCACCAACCCAACAAAGCACAACCTTCGATCAACCTTCGCATTGAGGAGGGCAATCCAACAGAGCCAGAGGAAGAGGCCGAGGCCGGGCGGCCGAGGACCTCCGCATCAAAACAACAACAACCCCAATGAACCCAACAAGTTCTTCTATCACTTCCACGGAAGAGACTCAGACCACACAACCAATTGCTGCCTCGAAAAGAAAAAAACCTTAGAGAGAATGGAGGCAGAAAAGAACGCCCAAAAACTGGTCAGCCATACCAACTGGGCGCCACAATCTTCATTCCCAACCTTCATCCCAAACCCGATCTACAACTAACAGCCACACCCGTTCCCTTGGCAGAACCCCCTTCAAACCACAAGCTTAGCACCTTCGCAAGCCGCTAACTACGCTCCACTCCAAACACCCAAAGAAGAGCTACCCCCACCTCCGCCAATGCCTGCCCCCAAAGAAGAAAAGTCAAACACCCAAAACGCCTTGGCTACCTTCAGCATGATAATGCCCATAGCCGGAGGATCATCGCTGGAGTTCGAAAACAAAAGGCAAAGGCGTAACTACTTCAAACAAGTCCACAATATTCTAGTGGATGGGCTGGTGGTCAAAACTCAATGGTCACACATGCCAATAACTTTCTCTGAGCAAGACATCAATTTAGTCAGCTATCCACACTTTGACGCCATGGTGACAGAAGCAAATATCCAAGGATGGACGATTGGAAAATACCTTGTGGACACTGGCAGCTCCGACGATATCATTTTCTCCAGCACCTTCGACAGAATGAACATCGACAGAAATCTCCTCCAGCTAGCAGAGATACCTCTCATAGGCTTCGGAGGCAAAAGGGTCAACACCCTAGGAAAGATACCCCTACCAGTGTCTTTCGGGGACCTCACCAACGTAAGAATAGAGAATATCACCTTCGATGTTGTGGAAATGAATTATTCATACCTTGCAACCTTTGGAAGGGGATTCATGAACAAGTTCGAAGCTGTCGTCCACCAGCTGTATCTCTGCATGAAGATATCTGTGGCCAAAGGGGTTATCATAGTTCATGACAACCAAGAGTTGGCCAGAGACATAGAACAGGGTGTTGCCCCAGGACAAAGAAATGTCCATCACCTCGAAGCTGACATGCAACCCCCGCCAATCAAAGAGCCCAAAAGAGACAAAGAAAACACAAATTTTGAGCAGGACTGCCAAGTAAAAAAAGGTCCTACTCGACAAGCACATACCAGACAAGATGGTGACGATCAGTGCAACCCTCGATGAACAGGAAGAGAAAGAGCTCCTTGAAATTTTGTGCAAGAACAAAGATGTGTTTGCATGGTCGGCTAATGATCTTCAGGGGGTAAGCAGAGATATCATCGAACATAGGCTCGACATTGATCCTTCGATCAGGCCCAAAAAGCAAAAACTCCGCAAAATATCTGATGACAAAGTCACAGCAGTCAAAGAAGAGGTGCAGAGGTTGCTAGATGCCAACGTCATCAGAGAGGTCAAGTATCCAACATGGCTGGCAAACACAGTGCCGGTCAAGAAGAAAAATGGGAAGTGGCGCATGTGCATTGATTTCACTAACCTAAATAAAGCTTGCCCGGAGGATGATTTCCCATTACCTAGAATCGATAGTGTTTGATGACGCAGCCAACAGCCAGCTCATGTCTTTGTTGGACTACTTCTCCGGATATCAGCAAATCTGGATGAGGAAAGAAGACGAGGAGAAGACAAGCTTCATTACCCCCTTCACCACCTACTGTTTCGTCAGAATGCCCGAAGGTCTCAAAAATGCTGGACAATCATTCTCAAGAATGTCTTTGGAGGTCCGAGGCCCTCGACTAAGAAGAAATGTACTAGCTTATGTGGACGATATTGTCATAACAAGTACCAAAAGACAGAATCATGTAACCGATCTGGCAGAAACCTTTGTTAACCTTCGAACAGCAAACCTCATCTTAAACCCAGAAAAGTGCATCTTCGGAGTGCATAAGGGGAAGGTACTAGGATGCCTTGTATCCACCAAGGGCATCGAAGCTAACCAAAACAAGATAAAAGCATTAGCCAACATGGAAGATCCAAAGTCCATCAGAGATGTACAGAAACTTACAGGAAGAATCGCAGCTCTGAACAGATTCATCCCACGCTCCGCAGATCGAAGCGTGTCATTCTTTAAAGTTCTTCGCAACGCCAATAAGTTCGATTGGGGACAAGAACAAAGGGAGGCCTTCAACTCCCTCAGAAACTATCTCACTAAGATGACCAAGATGATAGCACCAGACCCGAAAGATACACTCCTACTATACATCTCGGCCTCACACTCAGCAGTCAGTCCAGCCCTAATGCTGGAAAGAGAGATCGAAGGATCCGTCAGACAAGTGCCGGTATATTTTGTCTTAGAGGCACTCTCAGGCTCCAAAATTTTTTACTCGGAGCTAGAGAAAATAGCATATGCTGTCATCATGTCCTCCAGGAAGCTTCATCACTACTTCGAAGCTCACAAAATTATGGTGGTCTCCAATCAACCATTATATGATCTCTTCAGCAACAGAGAAGCTTCGAGCCGAATCAACAAATGGGCTTCAGAGCTCTCTGAATTCTACGTATATTTTGATAGAAGAACAGCCATCAAATCTCAAGTCCTGTCATATTTTATTGCAGACTGGACATCACCAACCTACAAAGCAGAAGCACCTGTAGAGCTCTGGGTCATATACTGCGACGGAGCTTGGTGCAAAGATGGTGTAGGGGTCTCAGCCATTATCGAGTCACCTTCGGGGTTCAAGTTGAGTTATGCAACTCGCCTAAACTTCCCCAAGTCAGATCCAAGCACAAACAACACAACCGAGTATGAAGCTCTACTGTTGGGGCTCTGCAAGATGAAGGCTCTTGGCCATCCAAACTTCGCAGTAAAGTCTAACTCGAAGGTCATTACAGATCACGTCGAGAAAGAATCCGAAGCCCAAGGACCAAAAATGATACAATACTTGGAGGCAGTAAGGGCCATGGAGAAGCACTTCAACGGCTTCACAGTCGAGCAAATACCAAGGGCACTGAATGACGAAGCAAACAAACTGGCGAAGGCAGCATCCAGAAAATAACCATTTCCACCGGATGTCTTCTATGAAGAAATCACACAACCTTCGATAAAGCAAAAGAAAGAACCTTTGGCACAAATAAATGCAATTTTCAGCGAAGACTGTAGGTCACCAATAATGGCATACCTTCGCAGCCACTTCGAGCCAGTAGATGAAACAGAAGAAAAAAGAATATCCCAGCGGGCCAGGGGCTACATAGTATCTGAGAGAGAACTCTACAAATCTAGCATGACAGCACCATGGCTAAAATGCATTTCCATAGCTTAGGGCAAAGAGCCGCTGAATGAAATCCACTCGGGACTGTGCGGCTCTCACATCGGGGTAAGATCCCTTGTAGCAAAAGCTTTCAGGCAAGGATTCTTCTGGCTTTCGGCATTAAAGGATGCAGAATAAATAGTCAAAACCTGCGAAGTCTGTCAAATGATGGGGCCAAAATCCAATAGACCCACACAACCTTCCCAACTCATACCTCCGGCATGGCCATTCCAAAGATGGGGCATGGACCTCGTTGGCCCACTCCCTACAGCATAGGGAAACTACAAGTATGCTGTAGTAGCAGTAGTGTATTTCACCAAGTGGATAGAAGCCAAGCCTCTAGTCAATATAACTTCCGAAGCTGTCAGAAAATTCTTTTGGCAGAATATCATATGCAGATTTGGGGTACCCAAGGAACTAACTGTTGACAATGGCAAACAATTCGACTCAGATCTTTTCAAGGAATTCTGCCACAGTATTGGCACGAAGGTCATGTTTGCCTCCGTCTACCATCCGCAATCCAACGAAATAGTCGAAAGAGCAAATGGGCTAATATTCTCCAGCATCAAAAAATGCCTGTTCGATCGAAAGAATGGCAAATGGGTAGATGAACTCCCGAAGGTCATATGGTCACACAATACGTCCGAGCCCAAAACAACAAGGTTCACTCCATTCAGACTACTCTACGGAGCAGAAGCTATGAGCCAAGAAGAGCTCAAAAACAAAAGCCTAAGGGCTCAATCACAAGAGAAAGAAGCACATCCCCTGAACGAAGCTAACCTAATTGAACTTCGTATCTTACAAGCGGCAAACAACCTAAGCAAGTATCAACAGGAAACCAAAAAATGGAGGGACAAGAAGGTAGTTAGAAGAGACATATCGGTGGTGATTGGGTGCTCAAGAGGAAGCCCAACACCAAAATCATCAAAAAGCTACACTCCAAGTGGGACGGTCCATTCCTCGTGGTGCGAAGCAACAGGCCAGGCTCCTTCTGGTTGGCAGACATCGAAGGTCACGAGCTGCAGCATTCTTGGAATGTTGACAGCCTAAAGAAATACTACATCTAGGACCCTTGTAACGAGCCTGGGCTGTAGAACTATAAACAAATCCAGACATGGTAGTCTACTTACTTTTCCTTGTAATAAACTTTTAAGGACCGTACTCTTTTCCTCACAAAGGGGACTCCACATCGGAGGTGAGGTTTTTAACGAGGTGGATCCTATGTAATAACTCTTCAAATAAATAAAGAGTTACTTTCCCCAAACTTTTGTTCAAGGTCAAAGCAGCAGTGCTGCGAATATCGACCATCGCCTCACGAAGGCTACAGCTATGTAAGTTAGCAAAGCTTGCATGCCTCGCAAGTTTTGCATACTTATCTAAGAAGTGCAACGCGCACTAAAAAGCCATGGGGCTATCAAACCTAAGGGTATCAAAGCTAAAACACCTTCAGCTCGATAATGAAAAGTGTAACGTGCACTAAAAAGCCAAGGGGCTATCGAACCTAAGTGTATCAAAGCCAAAACACCTTTGGCTTGAAAAATGAAAAGTGCAACGTGCACTAAAAAGCCAAGGGACTATCGAACCTAAGGGTATCAAAGCCAAAACACCTTCGGCTCAAAAATGAAAAGTGCAACGCGCACTAAAAAGCCAAGGGGCTATTGAACCTAAGGGTATCGAAGCTAAAACACCTTCGGCTCAAAAATGAAAAGTGCAACGTGCACCAAAAAGCCAAGGGGCTATCGAACCTAAGGGTATCGAAGCCAAAACACCTTCAGCTCGAAAATGAAAAGTGCAACCCACACTTGGAAGCCAAGGGGCTGTCGACCCTAAGGGGCTTCGAAGCCAAAACACCTTCGACTCCAAAAACATAATGCGCGCTCGAATGGTAAAGGGCAGCCCAAATCAAAGGAACAAAAACCCTCCAATGCAACAAAGGCTAGGGAGGGGGGGAGACATTTTCTCCCAACAAGAAAAGTAGAATCATTCAACCCTTGTTGCGTCGAAGGTCAACAGCTTACAACTTCAAGACAAACAAATATCTAAAATAATACATCACAAAGAGTCCTTACGACTTGAAGCAAACACAACTAATATGAGCATACACAACAAATATCTAAAATAATACATCACAAATATTCACAAAATACGCGTCATCCAAGTGCTTGCAAAGTTGCATCACTCACACATCATTAGATAGACCAGCGGCATACAAGAAGTCGCTAATGCTAGCTCCGGGATGAGCAAAACTGTATGTTTCCCAAGCAGATCCGGGCACGACGACCCCATCACAACCTATGTTCATCGGAGGTACGTCAAGCACGGGACTCGCAACCACGAGCGCCTGGCCAAAAGTTAGGAATATTTACATCAGAAGTTTCGATAAAAACACAAGTAAAAAAGTCCTCCTCTTCAAACCACATTCTGCACCTTCATATCCTGGCCATCATCACCCCAGTGTCCTTCGTTCCGGAGCTTTCCGCAACATCGGCAATCTTCATCTCCACCTTTGTTGACGTTTTTCCAGTATCCCGAATTCTTTTCGCCTGATTAAAACAAAGGGTTACGATCAGAGTCTAACAAGGATTAAACAAAAAGGGACCGGGCTTGCGGAAAGCTAACCTCTTCAAGTCGCCTCCGAGCTACCTCTCGAACAATCTCCCTACCAGAATCCTTCCAAAACTTTCGCACAAATGACTTCTTCAATGCTTGAATGTTTGATATGTTCGCACCAAGATCTGAACGTGATAGGAAAACATAATAACTAGCACTCATTTTTTGCAGGTCCTGGCAACCTTCGCGGTCCAGAATTGCCAAAACACTCTCACTCAAAATGACGGTAGAGTTGTCTGAAGTCATGGACAGTATGTCCGCCAGCGAGGTGAACTCGTTCAGTATCCAATTTAGCAGGCCACTCGCACCACCCTCAAGATCCTGAGGAAGAGGTGTAGGTTCGGCCCCGAATGTCGCTAGAGCCTTCTTATACTCAAGATAAATCCGATCGCTCTTCTCGACAATCTCTCCGATAGCATCGTTCATCAGATTGTGGTGATCCTCTGCCTCCTTCAACAACCTCTCAATCAAGTTACCTTTCTTGGCACCTTCGACTTTAAGTTGCTTGTTCTCAGCCTCTAGGTCATTGATCGTGACAACCTCTTTTTCCACAACAGCACGAAGGTTTTTCAGAGTCTCATCATTCTGATCAATGGTCTTTTGCATCCTTTGAATAAGATTTTCTTGATCATTCGCCTTCTATGTCAGACCAACAATTTGATCATTATGCAAAACCTGAAGGTCCTCCAGAACCTTATTTCGATCTTTTAGCCTCTGGTTCTCCATAACCAGGCGAAGGCTCTCGGATGACCTCTCTGATCGAGCCTCATTATCTTTTTTAGCGCTTCGCGTTGCAGCCCGGCTCACTATAAAAGCCTGCATAAAACGCACCTCAGCATATGATCATCAACAAAAAACATACATTTCACCTTTCAATACATTACCTTCAAGCACAAAGAAGCTGTGATGCACCCAAGATATTCCGTCCCATATACGTTAAGCTCTTCTTAAATTCTGCAAAATCCCAAGTCTCCTAAGCCACAGTAAAAAAAGGGCCCAAGTCTCCTAAAAGAAAAAGAGAGAAAAAGAAAAAAGCAAACTCAAAAGTTGGGGCTCCAACCTTCGACATTGAAGGATTCAAACTCCTCAGGAAGGCCTCCAGCTCGAGCAGACACCTCGGCCGGAGCAGACGATTTGGCCTCGGAAAGACCTGCACTAATCAACCCTCCAAGCTCAGTCATAATTTTTGCAACATCTACTTCAAGACCATACCGAAGGTATGGTCAATATCAGGACCCTGAAAAGGGAGACAACGAGTTGTCAACATTGTACCTAGCTCCGTGAAGTCCTGAGAAGCGTGCTCCACTGGAAGTCACGCATCCTCAACCACAGTACCGCGACACTCATCTTCCTTGTGCACACACTTCATCGCCGTATGCCCGTATCCTTCGCGGGAGATGTCGGCGCCGCCTCTGACGTAACTCCCAGTGCATCTCCTTCGAGGTTTCAGCCAATTGACCGTCAAGTTTTGGGGGGATCTCCACAGCATCCTCGTCGCTGTCGTTGTCCACCAGACTCACCTTGCGAAGCGGTGCACTTGATGCCTTGTGCAGATCTATAATCACAGCACCAACACTATCAGGGCTCGCACACAAAGAGCCAAACTGCGCAATATCAATTTCTATGGGCCTCCCCCTACTCCCTAGACCCCAAGGCACACTACGTTCAGTAGCCTTTAGAGCCTCCATGAAAGCTGGACTTCCCAAATTGCACTCCGCAATCTTGAATGCATACTTACTTGTTTTAGCGTCTTTCTTCTTCCGAATATCCGCTTGCTTGGCTGATAGCTTGACCGAAGGATTCCTCGGAGGTTTTGCTGCAGCAGCCAAGGAGGATGAGCCTCCAAACACGGATGAAACATCTTTTTTGCCTTTCTTAGCAGCAGGCTCTGTAGAGCCGATGTTACCAGATGCTCTCCCTCTCTTTTGCGGCTCTAGTGGTGTTTCTCGAGACTCATGCTTTACTCCCATCTCATGGAAGCTTCGGTTAATGCGGCTACCATGGGAACAACATTCCAAAAAGGCCTTGTGCTCTTTCCAGTTATACGCACCAAGAAGGGCGTTAGCCTCAAGCTCAACCTTTGACACGATCACCTCATCAATCGAATCAGATAGCCTCTTAAGTCCAAACACTGGACAAGGAATAGAACTAGATACATTGCCCACCTTAACCTTTGAAAAAGATTTAGCTGCCCAACCGAGGGTCAACGACCAAATCTTAGCTGCCAGGTACTCCTCCACAAGGTCATAGCCACCGATTGCCTTCGTCACCTCTCTGAACGCAGTGCAGAAATCCTTGAAATCCTTAGAAGATCTGTCGAAGTCGGCCTGATTGATATGCTGAAAAAGAAGGACCTTCGATGCAAGCAGAAAGGTCTCTTCTTGAGAAGAATTCACAAAGCCAATCTTGGCACAAAACAAGTATCGGGCCCAGTCATCATCCCACTTGTTCTTCTAACTAAAAGATATCTCAACACGATCCAACTTTAAAACCTTATTGTTCTTTCGTGGAACAAAGGTGCAACAACCACTTTGTGCGTGGAAGACTTCCTCTTCTCCCTCAAATGAAATCTTCCGTCCTTGAGGATGAAGCTCATAGAATCTACAGAAGGTGTCCAGTGATACCGGAGCACCGAAAGTCTTCACGGCCCAAAAAATTTTGACAGCTGGATTATGGCATTCGGCGTCAAATGTTGCATCTTGACAAAATATCCTGAAGCACGGGGCCAGTAGTGAAAAAATCTCGAAACACGACGGTTTCGCCTTCGCGTGGAACCGGGGTGTCTTCGCCCTCTGAGGGACAGCAGTCCCCCAACTTGAAGTAACCCTTATCAACATATAACTTGATAAGGTTCCGAGACACTAACGATGTGCCAAATCGAAGGGTCGGCTCGGGTTTTTCTCGACCCATCAGCTCAGAAGGGTCCACGTCAGTTGAGACAAATCCTCTTCTCCCTTCGAGTGCTGAGCAATGTTCTCAACCTCCGTGTTGGACTCTTCACCTTCGATGAGCTTCGCAGTCTCCTTGATATGAGCCATCCCAAAACAAAGAAACAAAATCAAAATAAGAAATACAAACAACGAAAGCAAAAGCAATAAAATCCTTCGATCAACTAACACTGCACTATCAGTGAAAAGAGATTCCACGTGAAGGTCGCTACCAATCATCTTGTAGCACGTGTCACAAAGGAATAGAAGCGAACGTTGCAAGAGTAAGAGAGCGTGAAAGCGATGTAGCCCCCCCCTTTATAGGGAGGGTAAAAAGCATAGTATTAGTCGGTGGTAATAACCAAGGAGAAGCTAAGCCATCACCCAATCAAAAATGGGCACGTGTAAAAATGACAACAGATAACCTTCGGCTCGTACCAACTTCCAATGTTTGGGGAGATGCATTCTATCGGTTGGCGGGCAATCTTTTTTCGAGGGTTCGGACCATCGGTGTCGGCCCTCACCCACGAGGGACTACTGTTGGGGATCGCCAACCCCGAGAAGGTCTCGCCAAAGGATATACCGAAGGTATCGAGGAACCTTTGGGCGACCTAAAAGTCATTACACGGTTTTTTGGTTTTGTATCACAGGATTGGCCCTTTCAGTGATGGTCGAAGGTTCACTCCTGGTTGAACGCGTGAAGGTTGTGTTGCGACCTTCGCGCGAGGGTAGACTGTCAGACCCGGGACCACGGAACTGCGCAGATGGCCTACATCTTACAGGATAAAGGGTGGGACATGGCCCACGCCCTACACCAGTTGTACCTACTCGTAGCCTAGTAGAACTACTCATATAGTAGTAAAACTAGTCGGATACAGTAGGGAACTACCAGAAAAGTACTCAGGTAGGACTTTAGGGCTTGTATCCGACTAGGACTTCCATGTAAACCTGTCCCCCCCGGACTATATAAGGGCGAACAGGACCCCCTCCAAATAGGGGGAATCACCCAGGAGATCACCAATCACCACCTAAGGAAATACAAACCATACAAGACGTAGGGTATTACGCTCTCGGCGGCTCAAACCTGTCTAAACCTTGTGTTCCTTGCACCTTCGAGTTCCTAATCTTGGCGACACCCTACCTACAAACTCACCACCTCGGGGGTATCCCTCGGTGGGCGTGGCGGTAAAACACCGACAGCTGGCGTGCCAGATAGGGGTGTTCATCGAGCATCCACTAGAGAACTCGATGGCATCTCTCAGCTTCACCAGCACCGTGCTCGACGAGGGCACAATCTTTGTCTTTGGCTCCTGGATCTGCGTCGCCAACGGCTTGGGTGGCTTCATCAGCAACCTAGTCAACTCCAGGAAGCCGGAGGCCTCTGCAGCAACTCGACGCAGCAACCTTGACTACTTCATCGACGATCTTGACAAGTTGCTGCTCCCAGATCTACTCAGGCAGATCAAAAGGACGTCCGTTTTCGACGTGACTTCAATTCGTGCTGCACCAGGACTGCTCGGATCGGATTCAAACCGTTCTGAGGAGGCTTCGCGATCCAAGTCCCTCTCCGATTTGGAGGATGACTTGGATCGCCTCTTCAAGATTTGAGATGAGGGAGCCACCGCGTGTCGGGGCCCCCTTGTTCTTGACTACGACTCTGAAAATGAAGAGTACCCGTTAAATACAAGTTCGAGCCGAGGAGGACTCAAGGACGGGGGAGCCACCGCTTGTCGGGAGGCCTCAGTTCTCGACAACCACTCGCAACCCGATGATTACTCTGAGTCGTTTTTGGTTAATCACCCGGGTTTGACCATACAATCTACAACGCAAGGCCGTTTCGTGTACTGGAAGGGTCTAGAGCCCTTCGAGTTACTCGAATTCGACTCCGGCCTTGTGGCACAATCCACCCATCGGCGTATCGACCCCAGGGAGCCGGAAATTTTCGACTACTCCGCTCAACATCGAGACATCTTCGCATGGCAACATGCGACTTGTTTTGGCCTGCCCAAGGAGTTCCTTCGGGCTAACTGAGACATCTGCGCATGGCACCATACGACTTGTCTTGGCCCGCCCAAGGAGTTCCTTTGGGCTAGCCGAGTCATCCTTGCTCAATGACTACTTCTGTAACAACGCATGTACAGGATTGCGTTGTCACTTCCTTTGGGCCAACCGAGACATCTTTGCATGGCAACATACGGCTTGTCTTGGCCCGCCCAAGGAACTGAGCAAGATCAAGTGCAGGGCCTCTTCGTCATTTCCTTCGGGCCAACCGAGACATCTTCGCATGGCACCATATGACTTGTCTTGGTCCGCCCAAGGAAATGATCACCTCACGTGAAGGACCTCGTCATCAATCCCTTCGCGCGAACCGTGACGTTTTCGCAAGCCAACATGTGAATTATCATGGTCCGCCCAAGGATACGACTGAAGCTACCAGCAAGATTTATTTCACCCTCGCTAATTGACTTCCAGTCACCTTCACATACTTCCAGTACAACTCCGTTTTACTGGTTTACGACCGGTATTACGTGCAAGTTTACTGAAGGGGCCTTGCTCTTATACTTTCAGTAACAGATTACTAGTTTCTGACTAGTATTCTATGTTACTGAAGGGGCTTTGCTCCCCAACTTCCAGTACAACTCTATTGTACTGGTTTACAACCGGTATTACGTGCAAGTTTACTGAAGGGGCCTCGCTCCCATACTTTCAGTAAGAGATTACTAGTTTCCGACTAGTATTCTATGTTACTGAAGGGGCTTTGCTCCCCAACTTCCATTACAACTCCGTTCTATTGGTGTACAACCAGTATTACGTGCAAGTTTACTGAAGAGGCCTCGCTCCCATACTTTCAGTAACAGATTACTACTTTCTGACTAGTATTCTATGTTACTGAAGGGGCTTTGCTCCCCAACTTCTAGTACAACTCCATTCTACTGGTTTACTATCGGTATTACATGCAAGTTTACTGAAGGGGCCACGCTCCCATACTTTCAGTAACAGATTACTAGTTTCCGACTAGTATTCTATGTTACTGAAGGGGCTTTGCTCCCCAACTTCCAGTACAACTTCGTTCTACTGGTGTACGACTGGTATTACGTGCAAGTTTACTGAAGGGGTCTTGCTCTCATGCTTTCAGTAACAGATTACTAGTTTACGACTAGTATTCTATGTTACTGAAAGGGCTTTGCTCCCCAACTTCCAGTACAACTCTATTCGACTGGTTTAGGACCGATATTACATGCAAGTTTACTGAAGGGGCCTCGCTCCCATACTTTTAGTAACATATTACTAGTTTCCGACTAGTATTCTATGTTACTGAAGGGGCTTTGCTCTCCAACTTCCAGTACAACTCCGTTCTACTGGTTTACGACTGTATTACGTGCAAGTTTACTGAAGGGGCCTTGATCCCATACTTTCAGTAACAGATTACTAGTTTTCGACTAGTATTCTATGTTACTGAAGGGGCCTCGCTCCCATACTTCCAGTACAACTCCGTTTACTAGTTCACGACTGGTATCCGCGCAGGTTTACTGAAGGGGCCTCGCTCCCATACTTCTAGTAATGCTTTGATTACTAGTTTCTGACTAGTATTCTATGTTACTGAAGGGATTTTGTTCCCTTACTTCCAGTAATGTTCAGACTACTAGTTTCCTACTAGTACTCTATGTTACTGAAGGTAGGGGCCTCGCTCCCATACTTTTAGTATTACTCCATTTACTAGTTTTCAACTAGTTATACATGGAGTTTACTTCAAGGGCATTGTTCCCAACACGGTTTCATGTATATCAGTTACAACATACTTTTATGTTTACCTTGCAGGGGATCTGATATGGACCGTGCTGCTGGGCAAGTCGGATTTAACTCCGATTAGTGGGCTTCATCAACAATCACCAACAACTACTCCGATTTTGCGAGAACGCTCGACTACATGTCGCTGTCTACAACGACTACTCGTCGGATTCTACTTCGACTAGTTGGGTTCATCAACAACCGTCGGCGACTACTAGACTTCGTGAAGAATGCACGGCGACACGTTGACGACTACTTCGACTTCTCGTTTCGCCTACACGCTAGTCGGAATTGACTCTGCTCGGCGATATGCTGGCGACTACTTCGACTACTCGTCTCGCCTACAAAACTAGTCAGAATCGACTCCGACTAGCCTGCTTCATCGACAATTCAAGAATCAGCGGCAACTTGGCCAATACCTAGGCTCGGGGGCTGGCGCCACCGACTAATAGGCATATCCTATGCAATTCATCTAGCTCCCAGGCTCGGGGGCTGGATACGACACGGCTCTCAGCAATGAAGGTTTGATTTGAGCGGTAATTTAGGGCGTTGTTTGGTGAAGTTATTTGTTTAACCATTTATTTAGGGAATTCATCCTGAAAAAATAGGTTTTCGAATTTACTGAACCGATTTGCCCATCTGATCCATCAAATCTTTGTTGTCACATATTGCATGCCACGATTCTTTGGATCCTTTATTCCAAACCTTGGGGATTTCGATTCAAGGCTCGAGGGCTGCGGGACACGTGTCATTAGCGACTTATTTTTAAATCTGTTGGAAGATAAGGATAAAAGACTTAAGATTAAATTGACCCTCACCTGATTCTACGAGTCAACCTAAGGCTCGGAGGCTACTCCATATGGAGTGCGAGTTTAATCGCACCCCATATAAAAGAAGACTTGACAACTACTTGGGGGCATGAGCACCTCACAGCCTCGATGCAGCCAAGGAAGTACTCGGAGGACACCTTCAAGATGAAGTTCGGGAGAACTCGAAGACGCCTTCAGAAGTACTCGGAGGCATGCAGTACTCGACTACGAAGAGCTCGGGGCTTGTCAGACCCGGGACCACGAGACTGCGCAGATGGCCTGCATCTTATAGGATAAGGGGTGGGACATGGCCCACGCCCTACACCAGTTGTAACTACTCGTAGAATAGTAGAACTACTCATACAGTAGTAAAACTACTCGGATACAGTAGGGAACTACCAGAAAAGTACTCGGGTAGGACTCTAGGGCTTGTATCCGACTAGGACTTCCATGTAAACCTGTCCCCCTGAACTATATAAGGGCGGACAGGACCCCCTCCAAACAGGGGGAATCAACTAGGAGATCACCCAATCACCACCTAAGAAAATACAAACCACACAGGACATATGGTATTACGCTCTCGGCGGCCCGAACCTGTCTAAACCTTGTGTTCCTTGCACCTTCGAGTTCTTGATCTCGGTGACACCCTACCTACAAACTCACCACCTCGGAGGTATCCCTCGGTGGACATGGCGGTAAAACACCGACATGGACCAACCATGTAGACTTGTGGCAAACGCGTCGGAGGTAAACGTTGACTTCTGGATGACGAAGGAATCAGTTACACAACCTTCGACGACGCGAAGACCCCAGACCAAAGATCAAGGATTTCGCTGAACCTTCGATGTCACATGAAGAGCGTGATCACCTTGTAGTGAACAATTTGTATACGTCAACGTTCGGAAATGACCCAAAAACCAGAATATCCCATGGATATTCTGGGTAGGTAGGGGTATTACTGGGATTATGTAATGAAGGTAGGGGGTATAAATACCCTCACCTTTTACTATAATCGGGATAAGTTTTTAAGATTTTGAAAGTGCATACAAGGTTATTCCGTTGAGTCTAAACACCATTTTCACTTTTCTATTTGGGAAAATATCCTTCCGATCCCAAGAAGCCCAATTTATTCATGCAACTGGAGCCTAGCCAACTCAGCCCATATTGATAGGGGGACCTAATGTTTGCATTATTATTATCGGATCTAATGTTTGCTCAATGTGGGCCAGTGGAATACCTATCTCCAAATCATTTCCCGCCGGAGTGTAGAGATCAATCGAGTGATTTTTGTTTGGGTTTCAATCGATTTTTTGGACCAGTCTTATCATGCCACGTGGCAGTGTTGGGAGGGTAAAAACCGAGTGGCAACAAAACAATATTCATGGTGTTTGGATCGCAGGGCTACACTTTAGCCCATGCAAATCGAATGTTTGTTACTAATTGGGAGTATTAAATATAGACTAGTTATAAAACTAATTACACAGATGGAGGCTATTTTACGAGACGAATCTATTAAGTCTAATTAATCTATCATTAGCGCATATTTACTGTAGCACCACATTATTAAATCATAGACTAATTAGGTTTAATAGATTCGTCTCGCAAATTAGCCTCCATCTGTGCAATTAGTTTTATAATTAATTTATATTTAACACTACTAATAAGTAACTAAACATTTGACGTGACATGGGCTTAGTTTAGCCGTGTGATCCAAACACCCTCTTCAATCGATTTTAGTCAGAAAGAGAGAACAACAAAATTCAAGCTAAAGCCGAAACAAGCTTGCCTTCAGTGTCGACGGCAAGCACTCACGACTTGCCGACCATGCGAAGGCTTAGCAGCGGTGCGGAGACGGTTTGGGATGCGGTGAGCTTGGGCGCACGGCGGGCGGCAAACTGCGGCAGCAGAGCAGGAGCGCTGTAGCGGCTGGTGGTGCTTGGCTAAGAGCAGGACGCCAATTGGTGCACGGCGGCGCATGGGTGGCCGAGCAGCGGGCAGGTCACGAATGGGAAGGCTCGGGCCAGCAGCACCGCCATGACTTGCACGATGAACATGGCAGCTGAGAGGTGTCTCAGTCACGATCGATCAGAACGGCAATGGCAAGCTCTAGGTATATATACCACGGATGGGCCCGTTGAAATCCAGTTGTAACAACACCATAAAAAAGTACAATACATACCATATACAAAACAATAACAGACATTCTAGTGATGACAACACAAAAATCAATCGACTGATGAGAAAAAAATTCAATCGAGGATGGGCCGGGCTGCATTCAACAAAAAACAAAAACAACAAATAAATACATTCCAAAAGCAACAAGTGACGGATAGAACAAAAATCGATGGATAGCATGGAAAGAAAACACTCGAGTATTGTTTAGCTCAAATAAAGCGTCGGCGTGCCAAAAATTGGTGTGGAATCAAACAACAGCATATGCAAGTAGCCAACGACAACAATTTGGGACGGTGATCTGCAGCTCCCAAACAAAAAAAAAATGAAATAAAGTTAAAGCTTATAATTTGGCCAAGACACACAATTCACTTATATTATACTTTACCACTGTGTTTTTCTACTTCAAATAGTATCTGAAAATTAATTTGGTCAGCAAGATTGAACATTATTATTTGCCTTTTTATGTTAGAATGATTGGCTGCAGCCGCTTTTTGCTGACTACCGGCAGCTAGATCGCAGTTTGTGACTAAGCCCTGTTTGGTAGAGCTTCTACCCGGCTCTAGCTCTGGCTGCTTCGTAGGAGACCTACCAAACATTTTATATGAGGAACCGTTTTTAGTGAAAAACTGAGAAGCCGCTCCAAAACGGCTCCGGCTTCTCGTGGAGCCCCTCATGAGGAGCCCTGTCAAACACCCCTTTAGTTAAAGTATTTTTTTCCTTAGGGAAGAGGGAAACAAAGGCTTTGCACAATCAACTTTTGTATACATAGTTTTTTCGTTATATTCCATTTGAGCTAAGTAGTGGGCATCACGTACAGCTAGGAATGGTAATGGGATCATGGCCCTACTGTTCTTTCACAGTCCAATTTAGTTCTTAGTCATTTCCAGCTGAAAAACTTTTTAGCCGGTGTCTTTTTAACCTCGATCCTTAAAATTTCTAGGTTCTTTATTTACCACCCTTGGAACAACAGTACGCAAGCATAGTTGACCCTTGAGCCAGAACTTTTGTTCATACGCGCTCACCACTTTCTCATTTCTTTTGACTGTATTCTCTATCCTACGTAAGGCTTCAATAAATAGATGCTGTTTTTAATGGGCATTCCCCACTTACTAACTATACACTTGGAGTGATGCGAATTGAGATATATAGAAACAAAAGTTTGTTGCAGCCCTGCATGTATTGATAATATGGCCAGAGAGAACAACTCCTAACAATTCAATGGAATTTATAGTCTTTTTCCAAAGGTTGGGTGCGCAGGAATAATTATGGAAAATCCCACAATGGCAAGAGGCTACTTTATAAATATAGACCGTCATCTTAGTTAACAGCTATTGTAGTAAAGTGTGGTGTATCTATTATTGTCAAGCACACTTTCGCTGTGAAGAGAGAGCCCTTTGGATCGGGGCGAGGGGCGAGGGGCGAGGGAAGGTATGCACCAAGTTTGTAGAAGTTGGAGTGAATATTAAAGACTTCCTAACTTTATTTGAACCCTTGTCAATTATAAGAGCCCATAAAATAAGGAAATATAACTAAAAGGAGATGGACGGCCGAGCGTGGTGTTGTCGAAATGGTCTTGAATGACCCACATTTGGCAGGAGAAATAATGTACCAACTATAACATATGTCAAATGTTGCAGGGGCCCCAAATGCAAAACTTTTGTAAAACATGTCAGGAGATTTGTCGCGAGAACGTACGTGTGTTATTTTTTTTTTGAAACAAATAACGTACGTGTGTTATAACTTGTAAGAGATTACAAACTATGCAGTTCCAAGAACAAGGAACCGCCCCGTCGAAAGCTGCATTTGGTTTCTGTGCTCTCGGGGTAGGCGATGAAGAAGCTGAGGGATCGAGCAACAAAACACGGCGGGCCTGGTGGAAGGCGCGCCGCCGACGGCGCGGCACTTGTGTCAGCCCTGTCGCCGGAGAGCGCAAGGCGCAAGGCAGGCTAGCTGTTTGACGCTTCTCCTCCGGTACACCAACCGACTACTGTACCACGCAAGACAACGTCCTTAGACGCCAGCCGCTCAACGGCAGCGGTGGCGTCACGCGCGGCCGGCAGTTTCCTCTGGAGCACCAGCAGCATGCTGTCAGCGGCCGGGGTCAGACCTGGATGCACGTACGTTGCTCCAAAACTCATTCAAGATCAAGGCCACTCTCCCAACGTAACTGAAGAAAGCGTGAGACTGCTGTGAGAGAGCGTGGGAGTGACGCGAGCGAGCGCTTCAGTAAACGCTGCACAGGAGCATGCATATGCATGCACTGCCTTGACCGGCTGTCGTGAGAAATGCATGTGTAATCAATAGTAGCTAGTAGTAATTCATGGCGAGAAACATGGTGACTAAAAGATGGGATACAATCTGGAGAATAAACAAGAAGGTAAAGTGTTCACGCCGGCTCCGGCGCCGGCGACGGCGACGGAGACGATGGCGAGGACGTTCGGCACGCGCGCCTGCCACCAGCTGGTACCTGCAGCTAGCAGAAGCTACCGGCTATAGCCGCCTGTGGAGAAGGGCGCGGCCTCTTATTACACACGGGAAATACTTCGGCTAGTAGTGGCGCGATCCAGCACGCCGCGTCGGTGGTGCCTCGTTCGACGAGCTTGCCTCGTCGGCGTAGAATCCCCCGTGACTCCCCCCAGCTCGGAACGCCGCTCCTCCGTAGTAGGGAACCATGGAACGCTGACCGCCGGGCATCTGATACCGGCTGCCGAAGTGCGACGCCGCGCTGCTGGCTGGAACTGGAACCGGGCGGGGGACGGGCCGGACGGCGTAACCTTGCGGCGCAGCTGGGTACGACACGGCGGGGCGCATCGTGTGCGCGCCGTGGAACGCGGCCAGGGACGTCCCGCGGCGCGAGCCGCGCCCGGATCCGCGTCCGCCCGCGCCACCACCCTCGATCTCGCGCATGCGCTGGAGGAAGGCGTTGAGGGGCCTGATGTAGTCGTCGAAGCCGAGGCGGTTCATGGCCCACACGAGGTCCTCGGCGGTGACGGTCTTGCGGTGCTCGGTGTGGCACCGCTCATTCGCCTCGCCAGTCACGAAGCTGATGAACTCAGACACGCAGTCCTGGATCATCTCCTTGGCGTCATCGGAGATCTTGGCGTGAGGAGGGAGCGCATGGCGCATGATGCGGGACACGTTGGCCACGGGCATCAGCCGGTCCTGCTCCCGGATCACTGGCTCGGTGCCGGGCACAAGCGGTTCAGTAGCCATTGCTTCCTTGGCACTGGCGGCGCGCTCTGTTGGCGAGGTGCAAGGAGCCCTGGGTTTAGGGCCTTGGGGATCCATAGACATGGGTTTGGTGGTGTAGGTCTTCTGTGCTTGTGAGTTTGAGGTGTTAAATAGGAAAGAACCAGTTGGGTTATGTGTGTTGGATACCTCTGTATTGATGTCCAACTTAACCTAGTAGGTTGGAGGCAGCGGATGTTTGGTTGCAGCATTCATCTTGGGCCTGAATTTCAGTGGTGGGAAAATTCTTCTTAGGACCTGTTTGGTATTGACCTCCGACTGATTTTGATCTCTATTAGAGCTGATTTTCTGAGAGAAGTGATTCACTAGCTGAAAGTGATTCTCTAAGATTCTCTAAGATTAACTTTATGAAAAATAAATCCAGTGCGAGAAGTGAATTAGGCGAAGCTACTTTTTCCAGGTCCCAGTTCCCAGTTCCTTAGTTCATTTCAGAGAATCACTTCTCTTAGAAAAACTGTTTGGTAGAGCTTCTCCTAAATTCAACCTAGAAGCTACTCTGGGAGCTCTGCCAAACATGACCTTATGTTAAGTACAAATGCAGAATCCGTGCGTTTCTCCTGAGCCAGGCTCTATGGATGAAGATTTATTGCCAACTAATGATGCTATTGTTATATTATTAGTACATATTAAGTGCTATCTGATTGGAAATTAAGTTTACATTAAAATTTATATTTTAATAAGATGAACAAGGAGATACAATACCTAGGTCAAAATACTAAAGTTAAATTTTTCGATTTTGAGGTAAAGTTTTGAGTACTATTTCTAGTTCTACTACCTAGCAAATGTATCCATCGAGAAAGTTATTTTCAAGAAAACTCTACACTTATGAGTTTTATGTTTGCAAACTAATAAACATTTTGCAAGTTATGGACGGTCCAAGTTTTAAGTGTTCAACCAAATCTTGGTCAAAATAGAGTATTATTACCCAGGAAGTACTAAAATGTAGTTGCAGAATAAGCATTCGTAATAATTACACTAAATTTCCCATGATTATTGCATGCAACGTACCTTAAATATCATTACGTCTCGGTTAGACTGAACAGACCGTCGGCCAAATCTAAGTCATATACAGGGAACTCATTTGTGAACTAAATTGAAATCAAGGGGTGCTGGGCTGTCAATTTTATTTTGGAGGAAGGCGAGTACCTCTTGGGAATTGAACTGAAAGAAAGGAAATTATTTTCAGCATCGAAAATTCCTAAAAATTTGTAAACCGAATTATGGGTACGTCCATTTTTTATGACATAATAGTTGATTGATTTGGTGATAATTATATATTTTTGGGAGGCAACAAATTTGCATCCAGATGTAGCTCAACACCAACAGACCTTTAGTAACACCAGTATGTGCTACTATAGATCAAGAAAAGTGTTACTGCGACAAATAGTAACACAATTGTTAAGTGTTCCTATTTTCAGTGTTACTATAGAATGGTTTATTGTACCATAATATATGTGTTCTTGTTAGCGAGAAAATGTGTTACAACCAAGTTATCGTAACACATCTGATATGTTCTACTATGTAAAAAAATATGTTCAACCATTCTGTAACACTTGTGAATGTGTTCCTGTTTGTGAGAAGATGTGCCCTAGTAAGACTTCTTTGGCTGTAGGATCATAGTAGTAACACTAGCTCCTAGTAACACAATCTTCATCTATAGTAACGTAGTGGTTCTAACGGTCAATACATTCTTAAAAATATAACCATTAGAGAAATAATTATCTATATTCCTGAATGAAATATGGAGAAGCATTCCATGTCACATAATAACAGAATTCAATCAATGAGCAACAATAGCTCCGGCAAACACTGAATTGTATCAATCAATATAACCACTTCATAGAGTAGTCCATAATTTATAATAACTCAATGCATGTAGAAATATATTTCTTGTACAACAGTACAGTTCCATAATACCAAAACCTGAAGTATATAACACTATTTCTATCGATTCCTTGAAATCCTTTGCCTTCATCCTTTCGTATGGCAAATAACAAAAAATGGGTGAACATTGGCATTGCGGAACCTGCAGGTAAGGAATAAAAAAAATCCATCATGAGCTCGCAGAATTTTTTTCATACATGAAGCACTAAAAAATTCGCTCTCTATACATTGGGTTAAATTAGAGAAATCCTAGAAAGATCAGATAAAGTATAAAAAATATAGACTTTAAAGCTTTATTTGAACTGCTCTCTATTCCCATACATCTTCAGTGAAAGGAAACAAAAATGCAATAAGGAGTCATGAACCCCCTGGGCTGATTTACCCATCCTGCAGCTTTCAACTACACTTTCCCATTTTCCATATAATTTCAACTACACTTTCCCCTTTTCCATATAATTAAATTTTGGTTGGTTGTCTCATAGTTTTGAATACAGATATGTGGGCTATGAGATATGCAGAATCTGATCCTGAAAGCAAACGAAATGCTGACACCATTTGTCCAAGCAACTTCTCACTACCCCCTGGGTTGATTTACCCAATGGATGAATGCATCCAAAGACAAATTATACACACAAGCATTGGAGGGACCCAATGGATGAATGCAACAGAAGACATTCCAGATGGAAAGCTTACCAAGGATCGGTGCACTGCTTCAACCAATCAACCGTTTTTGATGGCCTGCTTTTGGCTGTAAGTACCAAAGATCACGATGTCTGAAAGATTTGAAGAAATAGGATTAGACATAACAAAAGGCAAGATAAATTCCAACGACATTTGCATATGTAGTATCTTTTGAAAACCATTTTGTTAGGTTGGTGCTTTGCTTTATAAGAATGGAAAGCGAAAATTTGAGCAAACTGATATCTTTGTTAGGCATACTTGCATATAAAAGAAAACATGAATACCAGTTGAGAAAATCTAAGACAGCACTACTTGTGAGTTTACATACCTCTAAGCAAAGTATGTTGCAAGGCACTGTCAAACTCTGTTGCAGATCAGGGGTGGCACGTTTCAGGTTACCTATTACAAACCATTTGTTAATGCAATTTGCATCCTAGGCAGCGATCTGTTGCCGCAAAAATCAGACGGTGAGTTTTTCGGAGCACGACATGCTAAGGCATGGGAGTTCTGCTTATATCCAGTGTAGGTCCTGCAATCGAGGTTCGAGGCGTGCCAGTTAATTTGACCTACAATTGCCAAGGAAAAAGAAATTAAGTCAGTAAATAATAAGGAACACATTGGCTGGGATTCCGAATAATTCCAAAGAGCGCATCAGCCGGGATATACGATACTTATATCCATTCGTCGGCTACAGAGCCGATTCACGATGAGACAAAATTAAGAATAAAATCTTCATAACTAAATACAAATGTCCAATTAAACTAAATTTGTCATCACTATTAGTCGGATTGGACTTAACCAAGACAGCGCTAACAACAGGATGACAAACCGAGTATAATTAGCCGATACATCTAGTTGTATCAGAATTTATGCTTATAGTATAATTAGTTGATACATCTAGTTCTATCAGAATTTATGCTTATCATTAAATTTAAAATCGGCCAAAAGAGTCAATTGATGCTATCAAGATATCACAGTCATATCATTATTACCTGGTAAACGAATCCAGCTGATAAGACATCTAACATTATTATTTAAGGATTGGACCTAACCGATACAGCTTGAGATAACAAAACTAGAGCAAAGGAACTAGCCGATAAGATTACCCACAACGAAATCCAGGACTAAAGATAACTCGATAGTTTTAGTGAAAATCAACGAAGAAATCGGCTTATCGAATTGCTGCATGAAAAGGTTAGATAAGAGCTTATAAATCTATGATTATCACTAGATAAATTAAATTATGAAATCTATTAAGAATTAGCAAAAGTTGAACGATACAGCCTTACAAGAACTTGATATAAATCGATAAATTGGTAGATTAAACTAGACAAAACTATAGCGATATGCCGGTAGCTAAGGCCTAGAGAATCCGAAAGATATGAACTTACCAGCAAGCCGGAGATCGATCCGATGCAGCTCTATTTGCTGAAGAATTTACCGAGAAAAAGTACGCTACTCTTGCTCCTAGATTTACTCTTGCTCCTAGATTTCGGCGAAGTGCTGAGAAAAGTTGTATTGATTGATGATTATCTTTATAAACCCCGACTGCTCCTATTTACACTCTGAAAATAAAGACTCCTAGTCGATTAGACACGTAAACTTCACTTGAACAAGATAAAACTACTATATTTGCAAAGTTCCCAAAGAAATCGAACTCTAGTAAAATCTTCTGATGATGTCATCTCTCTAGCCCGATTCGAACCTCAACCATCTGCTTCTTTGACCGAGTCCACGTCGCTTTTGACTAGCACCACATCATCTTCAACTGGATTCTCCTGACAGCTTTGACCCAAGCGTTCAAATGGCCCATCGGCTTCATTTTTCTTTTATAAATAATCCTGCAAAATTTAGCGTTAACAACTAGTTTGAGTGATGTAAACATTCATACCTAGATATCGTTCACCTCATACTTCTCCCAAGTTTTATTTTTGGAAATTTAGATAGTAATCCCACTCATCACTTACTTTTTTGAAGAAATAAAATTAAAATGCTGCAAAGGACTAGTGGCTAGTTGTTTTACGAGTAGGACTATTGACTCACCAATACCCTCAACATTAATTTAGATGATCCTTTAGAAACATGAATTAAACTAATGACCTATTTTTAAAGTACAACAATTTGGTAAACCTTTCCAAAATTTACTAATAAACACACTAATATATTGGTGATAGATTTAACTCTCACAACTCATCATATAGTTAAGTGTCTATTTTACTTCGTTGCTTAAATCACTATTCATCCATGCTGGGGAAATTGGAGCCGCAGATAAGTCATGCAGGCTGGAACACTTTTTATAGAGACTATTCTTATTTGGAAATTTATAGCTATTCATAGAGACTCCAATAGAGACCCATTTTATATGGAAATTATTGTGTTCGACAAGACCTACAATTTTTTAATTGAAAAGCTTTTGATTTGATGTGGTTTTGACATTTAAATAGTTGATCAAAATTTAAGACAATAGAAGTCAAAATGAACAAAACTCCGAATATCTGCATAAATGAGATATAGGTGGGATGGTAAGAATGGATCATGTGAGTAGAGAGGTTCTAGGTTCAAATCCTAGAAGTAACATGTGTTCAATTTTTGTTTTGCCAGTTTTTGCTATTTTTTGTTCGACTCGCAACACGTATCAATAAAAGTACCCTTATACATGCTGGCTCAGCAGTAGGCATAGATACATACGAGTGCAAGTTGGATAACATGCACAACAAGAGTTGGTCGCATTGATCAAGGTTCCTGTAGTTGTAGTAACTAGTGTTTATTGTTAATAAAAAAATATTTCCATATGTGTGTTACCCTTGTGATATTAGCTAGAAAGCAGAAACTAAGATATGCATATTTCCTTGTAACCTTATAGATGTATCATTATTATTTTATGTTACTATATAAGAAACTAGACATGTTTTACACCTTTCAGTTATGTGTTACAATATACTACCGTTTTTTAACACTTTAGGTGTGACATTAATTTTGTGTTACTATAATCTTTGTCTATGACATAACTTTACAAACCAAACGCTATGTGTTACTAGCTGTGCCTGTAACACTTAGTTCTGTTTTACTATGAAACTTCCTTGTAACGTATAGATGTACGTGTTACAAGAGTGTGTTGCAATATCTATATTGTGTAATGTAGAAAGTATTTATGTTGACACCTCAACTTTTTTGCGCTGGCTCGCCATTGCCGACCATCAGCACAAATATTTTGTATTTGTGCTCGCGGTCAACAAAAGCAACTGCCAGCACAAATCAATTTGTACTGCAAGTTGGCTTAAGCAACCGTTAGCACAAATTATTTTTTAAGAAAAATAAATTAACTATTTTATATGAAGTCAGATGAACACAAATTTATCTAAAAGTTATAGAGCTTAACGAGATCTAAAACTTTGTATTTTACTAGGCTAAATATTCGTTACCATTTCTGAAATCAAATTTGGTAGTGTGGTACCATGCTTGTCTACTTGGTCTTGGTGCAGTATCTCCATCCTAATCATAGTCATTTCAATGGTAATAGCAACTCCAGCAATAGCCTCTAAATAAGACCTTCCAAATGCAAAATGAGGGCTACCTCTATTTGTAGGGGGGTTTCCAAATTTTCTTCAACTCCAGCAATAAACCTCAATTCTAATTTATAATAGAGGGCTCCTATAGACCCCTTGGGGAGGGTGGAGATCGAAGGGGATTTGGAGATCTCCCTAAAATAGAGGGCCAAATAGAGGATCTGCTGGAGCGTACCTTTTTATTTAACCCTTTAAATTTGAGATAGTGGCTGTTTAGAAAAGGTTCCGCTGAAGTTGCTCTAACGGGTCAAAATTGTTCGGTGTCGGCAGCCCATGTAGCAAGCTGATAACCGTGGAAATCTGCAGCATGAGATTGCATAGCCAATATGACAACCTCGCCAGCAAGATTAGGGCTGGGCCGGCCACTCCCTCACATCAGCCCTCATCCAAACCTCAGTGGGCATGGACACGACCATCCAAGTTCCGATCCGTCGATTAGCGGCGGTCAGGTGGAGAAAACAATTCTGTGCAAATGCTTCGTGCTGGAGTCACCGGCCTGGCCACCATCGTCTATGCCTTGATCCCCGGTTCCCTAAGACGAGGTCTTGCTAGAGGGTGGCATACTGTCGAACCTCGTCTTCTTCGGCCATGGCTTTGAACGGCCACCCGTGTTGAAACCAGGGTAATCATCATCCAACCTGGAAAACCAATGATCCAGGGGCATGTCTCCATCATTCAGCGAGTTAGACAGCCCATTCCAATCCTGCGCCTTGATGATCTTCACCATGACCCTCATCCTAAGGATCGGTAGCTTGGTGTGTATGATTTCTTCTGGATGGAGAACACCCTTCTGACGTTGGGGATTTCCAGTTCTAGAAAGATAGCAGCGACGTCAACAGTATCAGGTCAGGATCCACGCACCATGCAATCACCGTGAAGTGGTGCAGATCTCTCCCATCAATCGTCGGAGGGAATGGTGAGCAACTCAACCATAACACGATAGATCAAGACTCCCTGCGCTCACCATATATACATTAACGTGTCCATCACCAGAACAACAACTGGAATATCACCATGAAGTCGTCAGGTTCATAGTCGTGGACCGTGAAAGATCCATCAGGAACATCGAATTGAGCTACCAGCATCGAGACAACAAGTGACAATGTCACCCTCGGACGGGTTCCCACGACCATGGCCACTAAAGCACAACTAAATAGAGCAGCCTCATATAATGAGGGGATGACTACAACACATATGACCTTTTGTGATGAATACCTCGTGACGATAGATCAAAATGTCATACAGTCATCCCCTTTTATGATGTTTTGTAGGAGTGTGTACACTTTAGTGATGAAAATTGGATGAATAAGAAATCATCATATTGTACACTAAGATTAATAAGAAATCATCATAAACTATTCCAATATCATATTATGATGAACGCTCTTCCGTTTTTTGACCAGTATCAAGCGTCACATATTGATGACAATGTTGCGCCGTCATAAGTTTTCTCGTCAGTTTTCCAAAAACAAATTGGTGCATTATATTTATTTGGGCATATGTTTTTTAAAATGATTGGCATATACAAGAACGTTGGTTAAGTGGGTCCCACTAGGATTAAAGTGGCAAGTTACATTATTAAATGCATGTATATTTGCCTACAGCCGCGGCCTGTGCTGCAAGTATTCCAGATCATGAGATTGAGGCCTGCAGGCATAGCAGATCGGCACGGCGTGGGCAGATCTACGCGAGGTGGCGAAGGGGCTGCTGCGAGCCTGCCCTGCGGGCAGCGGATCCGGCCACCAGCACGCATGGTCTGAGAGGCAAGAAGCGGCACATGGGGGAGGCGGCGTACCGTGCATCAGAGAGAAGAGGCAGCGCAGGGGAGGCGGATCCACACTGCATTCCTTGAAATTGGTGGCTCTGACTAACCCGAGGTAAAAGCCTACCCATCCCAGCCTGTGCGGCTGTGCGTGATTTAAGTTGCATGTGTTTGAATTGTTGCTGGTAAAATCCCTGAGTGTCCACCGATTTGTACTAGTCTGTAGGTGAATCGCTGTAGCATATGTAGTGTTGGTCCATCAGGTTACAGATCCTTGTGAAAACCCCATATATTTTCTGATTGTAGTGGATTTCTATGGATTTAGATCACTGGTGAATTGCTACTTGCTTTCCTGTCCTGTTGATATCCTTATCTGTAATGGCATATAGGCTGCATTGGTTCCACAAGATATTTCTCATCATCATTTGCTTGGCTAGTTATGTAGATTGTGAAATCGCTGAACCTGGATCTCTTGTAACCTTTATTGTGGATATTTTTTGCTAATAAACAGCTGAAATCAGTGATAGCCATTTTCTTCCCCGCACTCTTCCAAAGTTGGTACAGAAAGCAGGGAAGAAGCCTTGAATTATGTATAAAAAAGTGTATCATTATACTCATAATTCTTTGATATGCTAATGAAATTCTGAAATGCCTTTGGAATGTACGCCACTGATAGTAGGTTGATTAACAATTAGTCTGTTCTACAAATCCGATTGTGAATGATGCTGTACTGTTAGATCGAATTGGTTATTTTTGTTTGAGGGGTACAGAGTTGATTAGGCTATCCATATATTTGATTGCAAAGTTCTTATCTTCAAATCATGACAATAATAACTATAAGGTAGTATTTGGATGTAGATATTGAAGGCTAGAATTTGGAATTGGTATTACTTGCACTAAATATCAGCTGTTTGGATGTTATTGGAATTGGCATTGAAAACTTCCTTCAATGCCAAGCGGTATTCAGCGTTCAGTTCCGCTCTCTCCCACGATTCCGACCCCTACGCCTCTGTGTTGGGTTGCATTCCCCCCCTTCCCCGCCGTTCCTCCACCGTCACCTCTACTTGCTCCGCCGCGCACCTCCCTCCTCCGCCGCTTTGCTCCCCACGCCGGTCCCTCAGTCGCGCCCCTCCCTCGCCGGCTGCGGCCCCCTCCTCCTCCTTCCTCGCCGGCCGCGGCCCCTCCTCCTTCCTCGTCGGTGACCGGGCCCCTCCTCCTCCTTCCTCGCCGGCGGCACGGCCCCCTCCTCCTCCATCCTCGCCGGTGGCGCGGCCCCCTCCGCCTTCCTCGCCGGTGGCGCGACCCCCTCCTCCTCTTCCTCACCGGCCGCGACCCCTCCTCCTCTTTCCTCGACGGCGGCGCGGCCCCCTCTTCCTCCATCCTCACCGGCGGCGCGGCCCCCTCCTCCTCCATCCTCACCGACGGCGCGGCCCCCTCCTTCTCCTTCCTCGCCAGCCACGGCCCCTCCTCATCCATCCTCGCTGGCGGCGTAGCCCCTCCTCCGATCCTCCTTCCTCGCCGGCCGCGGGCCCCTCTTCCTCTTCCTGGTGGCTGCCCTCTTCCTTGCAGGTGCGGCCTCCTCGCGAGCAAGACCTCGATGGGGTGGGAGCGACAAATGCTAATACCATGTTTCTGTGCATCCAAACACGAATCCAATTTGGCTGCTTTCCAGGATTCCAAAGGCCAATTCAATGGTCATCCAAACAACTGAATTTGAATCGTGATCCATTTCAATACCATGGTTGATTTGGTATTGAACCCAATTCAATACCATACCCTCCAATATCGACATCCAAACGGAGCCTAAGTTAAATTCCTGATTTGTTGCATATGACTGTTTTTATGTTATTGCCTTATGCCTTATAGAGATCATAAGTTCTCTTCCATTAATAGAGATTAAGCCATCCACACCACAATTTTTTTCCATGTATATGTAGTTGATCTCACATAGAACTCCCTTTATTTTTCAGCGTGTGAGTGGCGAGGTGCTGGCGAGGGGCAAGCCCTCGATGCCAGTCGGCCGACAAGCCACTGACTGCTCGGTCCACGCTGTGTCACCACCCATATCCCGTCACCATCCAATACCATGGGAAACCTTAGCGAGGTAGCATTTCTACTACTGCACTTGTACCTTGTTAGAAACTTGTTCTGTAGTACTCCCTCCGTTTCAAATTGTAGGTTATTTTGGCAAATCTAAATACATAAATTTTGCTATGTATCTAGATATAATGTATATCTTGGTGCATAGCAAAATCTATGTATCTAGTTTTGCCAAAACGACCTATAATTTAGAACGGAGGGAGTAGTACAGATTGTTCATGATCTGTTAGTGGTTGATGGTGCAGGACGGGTTGTATGCAAACATGAGATTGGTGTTGGACAGTCATCCGGAAGCATGAAATGATGCCTGAAAGTGATGTCTCCATGTAGAAAACTTGTATGATCGCCTTTCCTAAAAGATGAAACACATTTTTACAGCAAAGGAAAGCACGGCAGGTCTGTCTGCATCTATACAGCATAAAACTCTTTCCTAACAACCTAGGACTTGGAGTTCATCTTGTTAGCTTATGGTATAGTGTTCGTTACCTGCACAGTCATATTCTGTGTGCTAGTTACCTCATGACCTGATGAGTACTAGGAACCTTTGCTTTTAGAAACCAGAGTTCTTGCTATATAGCTATACAATATCTGCTACTGAATGTAAGCTACTCCAAATACTTGCAGCATCTTATAACCAAATTTGATTCCGATAAATTGTGATGCTTTCAGGTACCTAATTCAAGGAGAAACAACAGAACATGAAGAACTAGTTTATTGGATATGGCACATGTTACTATTCTTGAGCTCAACCTTTGTGAGAAGGTGCAGGTGTGTCGAATGTGCTTGTGAGGCTGCTAGTGGAGAAAGGGATACATGCTAGTCCTATCTAGTTATTTCTGTAGCTTGTTTACTGTTCTCCAGATTGTAGTTATGCTTTTAGTAATTTGTGACTTGTGCTTGCTGGAGCCACTTTGTTGAAGTGAACTGATGAAGCTGACCTGTGTTCTTTGAACATTGCAATGTCAACTTTTGATGTATGCAAATTTGTTTGATACTATGACGATTATTTTGGGCCTGGACCATTAATAATTAGGCCATATTTAATATTACATGTAAATGGGCTAGTCAGACATGTGTAAAATGAATTTGTCTTAGCCCACAATAGACTGCTTGCGATATGGGTTATATTGGGCCACCAGATATTTTGTGATGATCAAATCGTCACGATGGTGCCATGGATATCCTCGTCATTACCACGTCACACAATGATAAAATTTTATGACGCTTTTTTGTCCTATGTGGCACCTATATAGCCATCTATACTTAACACTGTGACATTTTCTAGGCTCGATAATGACGAAACATGAGTGTCATAAGTTAGTAACGAAAGAAGGATCGTCGTAAGATTTATGATGAAAAAAATATATTTTCTCATAGAACACCTTTAATTACGAGGTACAGGCTACGAATGAATTTTTGTCATGCGAGTGTCACGGATTGTAAAATATGACAGAATTTTCCATTTCTATGACATAACTCAAACGTCATGCAAGATCACGTGTTGTAGTAGCTTCCAAATGCTAAATAAGAGCCGCCTCGTATACGTCACAAAAGGTCATTGAATTTTTGTCAAGCTTCCATTTCTATCTCATTTGTGCTCTTGATGATGCGAAGTTCCAGGGCCGGTTGGCGAGAGGGGTGTCCACGCGCGGGTGTTGCGGCGGCGAGGGTAGAGTACGGCTCGGTGGAGGTGGTTAGTCACCCCTAAACCATGACTGCGAGGCCCTGCACACCAGTGGTGGTGGCAACGGGGAGCAACCGTACCGGTCAAACCAGAAGAATGCAACATAGTTGTGGCCACCGAATGGCCATCGCCACCCGCTGACCACAGTTGTATGATGCAGATTTCATTAACCAAGGAACAAAGATCCAAGCCATGATTACAATCATTTATTAGCACAACTACGAAGGGTGGAAGCGAACTGGCAAGGATTCGATCACTAATGGAAATAAGCAAATGTTTATTCTCAATCATCACCATGATTCTAGAGCAATCCTAGTCAAATCTGCCATCTCCAGGGCAGTTCACAGTTCACTTATTCCTCGTCGTCATCAGCACCAGGTGGCGCCTGCAAGGTTCCTGCAGCGGCCGCTGCAGCCGCACGCCACACAGCGTACACGCGTGCAGGCCCAGCTCAGTGACATCACGCACCGACTGCGGCTCCAGCTGCAGGGTCGGATCCGGCGACGGCGGCTGCAACGCCTCCGCCTCCACTGCCGGGGCCGTCGGGTCCAGCGCTGCCATCGAGCTGTGCCGCGCGCGCGGCCTGTTTCCCTCGATCTCGCGGTAGCGGCGGTACAGAGCCAGGGGCCTGACGTAGTCGTCGAATCCAAGGTTGCTCAAGGCAAGGATCAAGTCGTCACCGGTCACGGTCGTGCGCTTGTTCCGTCTGCACTCCTCCACGGCTGCAGCGATGAGGACCGCGCAGAACTCCACGAGACAATTGTCCACGGCCTCCTTCGCGTCGCCCGTGATCTTTGAGCTCGGCGGCAAGGCGTGGCTCATGATGCGCGCTACGGTGGCTCTTGGAATCCTTTGCTCTTCGGGTGCTTGATCGGTGCCTGTATATATGTTAAAAAAACAAGAATGAGTGATTCAACCAATACCAAAAATAAAATCCAGGTAGGTTTATTATTAACAGTTTGGTCGCTAATACGCTATGCCTGTTGCAGGTCATTGCAAAGGCATCTTGCATTGTTCACTATAAGAACATGTACCATATACATGACGATGCTAAGAAAATTCACTCATCTCCTTTTCTTTAGAATTATGTCTAATCGAACAAAGCATCCTTGGGCAGATGTACTTTATTTCCATCCTATCTAGGCATTGACTAACCAAAGGAAAAAAGAGGAAGCATGATGAATTAAGAACTGTATCATAAAACTAGGTCAGAGATGAGAGCAGGTTTGTATCATGGGCCCATTGTTGCAAATATCATCCAAGAAAAAAGTAGCAGCCCATGTTCGTACCTAAATAACGTGCGTAACTTATGCAGTTGTCCAATCTGACTCGCTATTTTGTCGGTAGCGATTCTCTCTTCCAGATACCCTACTCTCAACCGACAACTAGTAACACTAGCGTCTATACGCATCTTATGGTACAAAGATAAGAAAACTTACCTCTTGCACCATCTCGGTGATCGTTAGCTTGATTTTTGTCCATGGTATTGATGTTTCTTTCTCTCAAGAAAATTCTATTTATTTATAGCCATCTAAAAGAAGAAGAGGAGTTACACTTGTCCTAATAAATGTGTGCATGGACAACACTTGGCATATGAACGACCAAAGGAATCCAAGTGTTGTGTGAAGGTGGATGAAAGGAAATGTGGAGGGTTGAATTGTGTCTAATAGATATATGCATGGATAACACTTGTCATGGGAATACTGAATGGAAGCCAGATGTCTTGTGAAGTGGATGAATTGAAACATGGAGGAGTCAAGAAAATTTAATTGTTATGTAAATAGGCTCTACAAAAAACAAAGTAAATTAATGCACCTAATTCTTTTATATCTAATTGCAAATAAACCCCATATGTTAGTTCAGGTTATAAATAGTCCTTGAAGCAAAATAATTATATGTAGGAAAGTTAATTTGTCCTTAAAAGTATAAAAGGATTTGCCTCTGTGTTTCAACAGATCATCTCATTTGGGAAATATGATTTCTCTCTAAGACAGTAGTGCCTAAAATATATATTTCTTGTAAAAGAGGAGGTGAAAATAGTCTAAACATGGCAGTGAATGCCCTTGTCCTAGCTGTCTGTCATTCTCTCATCTCCCTTTCTTTTCTCCAGTGGTGGCTGCCACGGCGCCGCTTGCTTCTTCTCCGATACCGGTCTCCAGGCATCTAAGGATGGATTCGGATATGCACTACTACAGAAATAATCTTACATCCTCCTTATTTGTCCTGGCCAGGTTTAGGCTCGGAACTAATGAAGATTTTAATCATGGGTCCAACGACTAGAAGACGGCAGAGAGGTTTAGTCCCAGTTGGAGCCACCAACCGGGACTAAAAGTCACCCTTTAGTCCCAGCAGGTGGCTTCAACCGGGACAAACATTTAGTCCGGGTGGTAACTTTAACCGGGACTAAAGGATGACCCTTTAGTCCCGGTTGGTGGCTCCAACTCGGATTAAAAGGGTCTTTAGTCACGGTTGGTGGCTCCACCCGGGACTAAAGGGTGCTTCATGGGTTAGTTTAAAAGAAAGACATCCCATTTAAAGTCACATGTGCTGTGTAGGTAGGGTGATAGTTGTGCGCGAGGCAAGAGATTTTGAGTTCAAATCTTATGGACCGTAGGGTTGATTGTGCTTGCGCCAATTAATTTTTTGGGCTGGCAGATTCTTTAGTCCTGGTTGTTGGACCCAGGACTAAAGACCCAGGACCTTTAGTCCCAGATTCATAGTCCCGGCTGAGGAACCGAGATAAAGAGCTTTAAAAACCGGTACTATTGAGCATTTCTCTACTAGTGCGGATATGGATTTTTACCATAATTTAATCTGAATTCCAATATGAATACAGATCTTATCTAATACTGATACAAAATGGATAGTTCGAACTCGGATTCGGATCCGGATACCTTGTTGATTTGAAAGATAGCTCCATCGCTAGTATTAATTTACTTTGTCAACGATTTTGTAGTAGATCGGAATTATTATACAAGTAGAGAGTAAATAATTAGTATATAGCACTTGTACAAAAGATAGAAAATAAAAATAACATACTTATCTATGTATAACTTTTATAATTAAATATATCAAACTAATTTCAAATGTAAAGTAAATAAATATTCACTAAATATTTAAATACTTAATCATTAAGATATACAAAAGTGATTTCACCATTAAATTAATAAGTAATTTGACACATATAAATAATTTTATCATTAAATAAATAAATTAAAATAAGTAAACTTATTTTTTGTATCATTAATAATATTGGAATTAACATTATTAGTCATCTATCATATGGCAACGCACTAGATACGGAGGACTCCTTTTAGACGCCTACGCTCCCCAGCAGCAATGGCGTCCGTGTGGCCAACTTGGCCATGCCCTTGAATCGGCGCTGGCTGCAAACTCGTCTTCAGCCGTGGCCTCCGTTCCCTAGCAAGTCAGTCAGTCGACTACGGCGGACTCGCCTTCTGCAGCGTGGGCAATCTCTGTTCAGTAGGGGAAAGTCAAGTCAGCGTGGACGCTGGGTGCCGCGGGCGCATATGCCAAAGTCAGTTACATTCCACCACACCTAATTTTTGGCTGGGTCCTCCACTCTTTGAGCCTTAAATAACCTAGCCCACAAAAAAGTTTTGCATACAGAAAGTTGGCAGAAATAGCTGTCATGCAGTTCCCTAGACTGGTTATTTGGACGCGTCCCTGAATCAATTAGGCTAGACTGGTTTGCTTCTTAAGAATTTGCTAGCACAAAGCCATCAAGCACTGCTACGAAAAAGTTTGTAGAGGAGGGTAAAAACATATTTTTAGGGACGGGTGCAGTACCCGCCTCTACTTCTCGCAGCTAAAAATATGATTTTTAGGGACGGGTAACGCGCCCACCTCTAAAAATGATTTCTACGGGTGGGTCATGGCATGACCCACTCTAGAAATTCATTTGTGTCGTGACCCGCCCCTACAAATCGATTTCTAGAAAATGAAAAAAATAAAAAAAATCAAAAACAGCAAAAGAAAAAAGAAAAAAATATTGCAGCGAACCAGCCACCACCACAAGCCCCGTACTATCGGGTTCCAATTTTTTTGATAAAATATACACACTTGCATCACTTGGGGTTCGAACCGCATACCTTCCTCTCCACCATACTACACAGTCACTTCTGACTCTATGGGGTATGTTATTCTTTTATATTAACTCTAAAATTGATTTGTAGGGGCGGGTGATGGCGTCACCCGCCCCTAGAAATAGGTGACGCCACCACCCGCCTCTAAAAATATTTTTCAATTTTATTTCAAAAATTTATTTAAATCTTTACATATAGCAAAATAAATAAAAAAAAGTGAAACTTCTACACTATGGTTATTATGAACTATAGACAAAAAAAATATACCAAGTATATTTCAGTGTATATAAAGGTTAAAATTGTTGAAACCTCAAAGTATGATTTGAGTTGTATGAGATACTATATAATCATAGCCATATGTAGGTTCATAATAATTTTTTGGATAAAGAAATGACCTTAAATGAAAAAGTTATCAACTATAAAAATTTTAGGTCTGGTCATTCTCTACAATTTTGATATAAAGTTTGACTTCATCCAAAATCATATGAAAAAGTTATGAATTTTTTTGCGTGGAACCATTTTTAGGGGCGGGTCATGCCATCACCCGCTTTTAAAAATGCATTTTTACATACAGGTGACGCCATTACCCGCATCTAGGAATGCCATTTTTAGGGGCGGATGATGTCATGACCCACTCCTGAAAATGATGCCCATTTTGCAGGGGCGGGTGATGGTGTAACCCGCCCCTAAAAATACTTTTCTAGAGCAGGTCGGAAGGTCGGATGCTATAGTACCCTGCTCCATTTGTAGAAGCGGGTTACCTTTTGATCCACCCTTAGAAAAAAAAAGAGGCATTGCTACAAATTGTATCTGTAGCAGTGGAGGATAGGCAAACTGTATTATAGCAAAGAGCTAGTGGTGATACATGGACCAGAGATCGGTAAGAAGCATTCAAAGTTTACAGAAGAATGGTGCAGATTTGAGATTTCATTGACCAACGAACAGAAAGCCAAAAAATAATTACAACAGGACTGACCACAGTTGTATGATGCAGATTTCATTAACCAAGGAACAAAGATCCAAGCCATGATTACAATCATTTATTAGCACAACTACGAAGGGTGGAAGCGAACTGGCAAGGATTCGATCACTAATGGGAAAAAGCAAATGTTTATTCTCAATCATCACCATGATTCTAGAGCAATCCAAGTCAAATCTGCCATCCTCTCCATGGCAGTTCACAGTTCACTCCTCGTCCTCATCACCAGCACCACCAGGCGCCTGCAAGGTTCCTGCTGCGGCCGCTGCAGCGGCACGCCACACCGCGTACACATCCGCGTGCGGGCCCAGCTCAGTGACGTCACGAACCGACGGCGGGCCCAGCTGCAGGTTCAGACCCGGCGGCGGCTGCTGCTGCTGCACCTCCGCCTCCACTGACGGGGCCGTCGGGTCCAGCGCTGCCATCGAGCTGTGCCGCGCGCGTGGCCTGTTGCCCTCGATCTCACGATAGCGGCGGAGGTACAAGGCCAGGGGCCTGACGTAGTCGTCGAACCCTAGGTTTCTCATGGCGAAGATCAGGTCGTCACCAGTCACGGTCGTGCGCTTGTCCCGCCTGCACTCCTCCACGGCTGCAGCGATGAAGACCGCGCAGAACTCCACGAGACAGTTGTCGACAGCCTCCTTCGCGTCGCCGGTAATCTTGGAATTCGGTGGCGAGCCATGGCGCATGATGCGCGCCACGGTGGCTCTTGGGATCCGGAGCTCTTCGGGTGCTTGATCTGTGCCTGCATATTATTAAAAAAGTTGCGTATCAACCAAGAATGAAGTAATTCAACTGATACCAAAAACAAAATTCAGACAGGTGCATTATTAACAGCTTGCGTTGCCTGCTATGCCTGTTGAATGTCTTTTGGAAAGAACATGTACCATAAACATGACGATGCTAAGATAATTTACACATCTCTTTACTGTTATCATTTATGTCTAGAAAAGCATCCTTGGGCAGATGTGCTTTCCATCCTATCTAGGCATTGACAAACCAAAGAAAAAAGAGGAAGCCCGATGAATTGTGTCATAAAACTAGGACATAGATGAGAGCAGGTTTGCATCACGGGCCGTTTGTTGCAGTCTTGCAGATATCATCCAAGAAAAAAGGTAGCGGCCCATGTTCGTACCCAAATAACGTGCCTAACTTATGCGGTTGTCAAATCTGACTTGCTATTTTGTCGGTAGCCGTTCTTCCTTACTTCCGGATACCACCACTCACAACTGACAACTAGTAGCGCTAGTGCCTATACACATCCTATGATACAAAGATAAGAAAACTTACCTTCTGCACCATCCCGGTGATTATTAGCTTGATTTTTATCCATGGCACTGTTTGATGTCTCCTTCTTTCAAGAAAATCCCATTTATTTATAGCCATCTAAAGAGGGAGAGGAGTGACACGCGTTCTAGTAGATATATGCATGGACAACACTTGGTATGGAAACGAACAAAGGAAGCCAAGTGTCATGTGAAGTTGGACGAAAGTAAATATGGACAGGTGAATTATGTCTATTAGATATATGCATGGATAACAGTTGTCATAGGAACACTGAATGAAAAACAGATGTCATTCGAAGGTGAATGAATTGAAACCTGGAGGGGTGAAGAAAATTTAATTGTTATGTAAATAGGCTCTAGAAAAAAAACAAAGTAATTTAATGCAGCTAATTCTTTATGTCAAATTGCAAATAAACCCTATATGCCACTTGAAGTTATAAATAGCCCTTGAAGCAAAATAATTACATTTAGGAAAATTAATTTTTCTCTAAGGGTACAACAGGATTTGCCTCTGTGCGTCAATACGTCATCTCGTTTGGGAAAAATATGATTTCTGTAGTAGACCACAGGGTCTAAATTATATATTTCTTGTCAAAGAGGAGAGGAAAACAGTCCAATCATGGCAGTAAATACGCTGCAGCCATTCTCTCAGCTTCTTTTCTTCTCTCCGCTTGCACGCAAATGCTATGCGCGCGTCAGGAAGTGTCCTGACGCCCACCCCCTCGCCTCACACCCAAAATATTATTTTATATATAGGCCAGCTCATGGCCCACGAACGACAAGTAACGTCAGTTTTAGCTATGATACTTGGAACCGCAAGTATATCCGCAGCAAAGTTGATTATTTTTTTCTCTTTTTTAAAAGATTATTATATATAATATAGTTATAGCTATCTGAAAGAGGAAGAGGAGTTATACATGGACAACACTTGGTAGGAACGAACAAAGGAAAGTGTCATGTGAAGTTGAATGAAAGTAAACATGAACGGATAAATTATATCTAATGAATATATGCATGGATAATATTTGTCATAGGAATATTGAAGAAGCCAGGTATCGTTTAAAGGTGGATAATTTGAAACGTGGAGGGGTGACGAAATTTTAATTGTTATTTAAATAGGCCATAGAAAAAACAAAGTAATTTAATGCAGCTTATTCTTTTATGTCAAATGGCAAATAAATCCCATATACCACCTCAAGTTATAAATATTCCTTGAAACAAAAGAATTACCCCCAACCCCTCCCCCCCCCCCCCCCCAACACCCCCCAGCCATTAGGCATTAGTCTCGGACCTTAATTTGGCCGGAGGTATCGATGTGCCTTTTTCCAATAGTATATATTATTATCCTTCATTAAGCTAAGAGCCCTCATCTTTACAACTGATGGTGCTCCCCTTGGCTGCGTCGATTGTAGCAAAATGAACATAAGGCCATCGCTTCGTGGCTCTTTTCCCTAATTTAGTTTTGTACAACATGAGGTGCGACTATTCTTTTATATCAACGTTTATATTTTTTTCATTGTGGACTATACCACATATTTCTTCATGGTTTAATTAAAAAAATATTATAATATTTTTTAAATTTTTTTTAATGTTTATCTCTATTTTATTTTTTATGTCGAGACAACCTTCTTTGTACCATTACCCTGACCAAAAATATATGGAAAACTCAACTTTTTTTCTTTGAATACATACGATTTATTGGCAAACTGTGACACGACAACGTAACTTTTATTACAAATTCAATTTGTTGAATAATTTATTTTTATTTAATTTGGATCTGATTCAAAAATTTATTAGTTTTATTTATATCAGATATATTCTTTTGTCCAATCATATTAACTAATTTTATTATGTTTATTCTGAATTTTAGCTATTTTTATTATATTTTGGAGGGACTCTTTGTTTGATTGTAGTTTCCATCTCAAGTGGCGCATACTGCCTCGCGACCGCCCAAAGGCGCCGTTGCGGCAGGGCACTAGTCTGGTCAGGTTGCCGAGGAGGGGCAGCTTCCGGCGACCCGGCCGGTGGCAGATGCAGGGATGGCCTGCATCTGTTCCATCTCCTTGACCATGAGAGTAGGACGGAGACGACAGAAAGGGCGACTGCGACGGCTAGAGTTTCGTTTTTCAAAAAAACGGCTAGAGTTTCAGCGAGTCACCATTTTGGGACTAGAGTACGAACAGCGCAACGGTCATTCTTGCCTGTATGCGTGCATGTGTTTCTCACGGGCAGAGCGACATTGAGGCAACACGACAGTATTGTAGATTTGCAGTAGTCCCTGCCAGGAAAGATAAACTTGAAAAAGTGACATTTTTGTTCAAGAAGGGTATTTTTTTATCACCCCGAAGCAAGAGGTCATGGCACTCTGAAATTTTTAGAAAAAGGAATAATAATAATACTATGGACGGTTTCTGAAATTTTTAGGAACATACATTTGAAATGGAAAAGGTTCAAGATGACATGTTGTTGAAGGACCACTCGTTTTGTTATGATGTGACATATAGGATTTCAAATATCTCAATTGTACAATCTGAACCACTCTGTTGCCTCTACGAATCATCATACCTTATCATATGGTGGAGAGTGAATGGAAGGTCATCTCTTACTGTCTAAATTAAAGAGCGTGTTGTCAAGCAAGTTAAGGCATGTCTGGAGCGCTGGGTTCGGAAACATACCGATGAAAGAGGGAACAAGATCTGCGTGCTACTATTAGTTCTCAACGGCAAGAAGTGATGGATTTGAAGCAGAAAATTGAAGAAGCAAAAATTAGTCAAACAAGAGAAATGAAGAGCAGATGACCATTCAAGCAAAAGCAAGAAACTACTGATTCTCTTCTTTTACGCCTGCTTAGCCAATCACCAATCAGTTAAATTCAGGTTGACCATCCTTCGTTCTAGTGATACTATGGTAGATGTTCAAAGCCATGCTAATATTTTGTACTTGCTGCTGGTGACCACTAGGCCAATGTTGCTCTTTGCTTTTGTAAGAACTATACAGTTTTGGATGGTGAACACTCATGGATGAAACAATGACATGGTTGTAATGACATATTTTGGATAAATGCAATCCAACGTTGCATATGCTTCCTGTCGAACTATTTCATGACCAATTATTTTATCATAACAGGCATATTTTTATGACAACAGATTAGTCATGTCGGTTCATGTTTTTGTGAGGTATAGTTATACCGCACGTTACATGATGAAAAAAAATCATCATAGAAAGCACAAACTTAGTGACGTTATATTGATCATCATCAGATATATTGTATGACGATCGAGAAATCGTCATCAAATCTACTTTTGTGACCATATGCAAATCGTTATAAATGTGTTCCATTCTATGATGTTTTAGAGAAAAACATCACTAATGACAATTTATGATGGCCGTCCTATGACGATCCTCGTGACGCAGCTTAAATGTCACCATTACCGTTCAATGATGAAAAATCATGTTTTCAGCGACGATAACCGATCATCATGGATGCTAAATCTCTTGTGGTGAAATTATATGAACAGTTTCTAGTTTCCAAATGGATGATTGAAACGCAAATATTGTCATTTTCTAGTTATCAAATGGAGGAGAGAGAGATAGAGATAGTTTGAGAGAGAGAGAGAGAGAGAGAGAGAGAGAGAGAGAGAGAGAGAGAGAGAGAGAGAGAGAGAGAGAGAGAGAGAGATGTCCATGCCACCATCAACGGCAACAACTCAGCATACACAAGATTATTGCATTTGGCTGGTTGGGCTGGGCATGCACAAGATAAGGCATCGCTGTCACAGCCGGACAGTACTATAGGTTGACTACATGCTTTCATTTGACCATGTCGTGGCAGCTTACGAGTCAGATTTCTCTAGCTAGTAGACTCGTAAATGGTATCAGGCTATGCATGACTGCTGATGACAGTGGTGGATTGCAACGACACTCACGTTGGCTGCACTCTGCCAACCAAAACGATCCTGCCGCAACGGTCTCGATCACCTCTACACTGTTGCGCGTTCACCCGCTGCTGCGAATGCATGCGGTGAAGAACTGCCGATCGGGAGCTGGCCATACCTGTGGACATCTTCTGCCCTCGACGATCGACAACGTGGCACGCACTTCTCCGTAGGTTATATCTATTCTTGCTTTTTGGCTATCTCCAAACAATCAGAAGACACGAGATGACAATCCTTTTCGGCCTTTTCCCAAGAGGAAAACGGAATACTCAGATAGATATGTGACGATCTCCAATGAGAAGACACAATATGATGAGAGTTCATGCAAGCAAAGGCTACCAGCAGCCGAGATCGACGCTGCGAGCAGTTGAGCACTATGATGCGATGTCAAATCCTCATCAGCACTCCTCTATTGTCAACACCCAACAGTGTGTCTGTTCCTGGCTTCTGTTTTACTAATTATATGTAAGCACATACAGTTCCCTTTTATTTACATGTGTTTCACGTGCGATCATATGCACGCCGCTCAGCCCAAGTGCCCTGGTTAAGGTTCCATCAAACTGGCCTATTATATTTATCGTAACTGAGAGTAGTAGGCCGCAGCTGAAGAGCTCATCGATCGAGCAGTACAGTAACATCATGGAGGCGGTGGCTGCTGCCTCCCCGTCGCTTGGAGCCTCCTTCTTGCCCACCTCCTCCTCCACTATCCTCCAACTGTTACTGCTCATGGTGATGCTTGTGTACCTCGTCGTCCAAACCCTCGTTCCGCGGCGAAGGAGCACGTGCACCGCGCCGCTCCCGCCAGGGCCGAAGCCGTGGCCCGTCGTCGGCAACCTGCCGGAGATGTTGCTCAGCGGCAAGCCTGCGTTCCGGTGGATCCACCACGTTATGGAGAGGACGGGCACCGGCATCGCCGGCGTGAAGCTAGACGGCGTCCACGTCATCGCCATCAGCTGCCCCAGTATTGCACGCGAGGTGCTTAAGAGGCAGGACACCAACTTCGCCTCCCGGCCGCTGACCTTGGCCTCCGAGACATTCAGCAGAGGCTACATGGACGCCATAATGTCCCCCTACGGCGACCAGTGGAGGAAGATGCGACGCGTGCTCACCTCCGAGATCGTCTGCCCCTCCCGTCACAAGTGGCTCCTCGACAAGCGCGCCGACGAGGCCGACAACCTCACGCGCTACGTCTACAACCTCGCCGGAGCGGGGTCCGGCGGCGCCGTCGACGTCAGGCACGTGGCACGCCACTACTGCGGAAACGTCGTCCGCCGCCTCGTCTTTGGCAGGCGCTACTTCGGCGAGCCGCGGCCCGATGGCGGGCCTGGCCCGCTGGAGGTGCAGGACGTGGACGCAGTCTTCGCCTCCCTGGGGCTCCTCTACGCCTTCTGCGTCTCCGACTACCTGCCATGGCTGCTGGGCCTCGACCTCGACGGCCACGGGAAGATGGTCAGGGAGGCCAACGAGATGCTGACCAGGCTGCCCGACGCGTTCATCGACGAGCGGTGGAGGCAGTGGAAGAGCGGCGAGAAGCAGGGGCTCGTCGAGGACTTCCTCGATGTGCTCATTACCCTCGAGGATGCCGAGGCCAAACCGGTGCTCACCATCGAGGAAGTCAAAGCTCAGTCGCAGGACATCACGTTCGCGGCCATGGACAACCCGTCGAACGCGGTGGAGTGGGCTCTAGCCGAGATGGTGGACAGCCCAGAGGTGCTGAAGAAGGCGGTGGAGGAGATCGACGGCGTCGTCGGCCGGGACCGGCTGGTGCAGGAGTCCGACATCCCGCGGCTCAACTACCTTAAGGCCTGCATCCGCGAGGCGTTCCGCCTCCACCCCGTCGTGCCGTTCAACGTGCCCCACGTTGCGCTCGCCGACGCCACTGTCGCCGGCTACCACATCCCCAAGGGCAGCCACGTCATCCTCAGCTGCATCGGCCTCGGCCGCAACCCTGCCGTCTGGGACGACCCGCTCCGCTTCAATCCCGACCGCCACATCCCAACGGATCCGATGGCGGATGTTACGCTCACCGAGAACGACCTACGGTTCATCTCTTTCAGCACCGGTCGCCGTGGCTGCATCGCCGACCTATGAGTGTCATGCTCTTTGGCAGGCTTTTGCAAGGGTTCTCCTGGAGTAAGCCGGCCGGGATGGTAGCCGTCGACCTCAGCGAGTCGAGGCACGACATTTTCGTGGCAAAGCCGCTGGTACTGCACGCCGAGCCACGGCTGCTGGCGCATGTGTTGACGCCAGATTTTGACACGTGTTGAATCGGCGTCAGGAGAAAAGATTGGCCGATGCAGCAGATCTAAAGGCTACATAAAGAATCGGCCGATTGAGGCTACAGTTGGGAATCGGCCGATTGGCAATGCAATTTGCGCCAAACCGATTGGAACCACAACAGAGGATCCCGGTCAAAGTGGCCTGATGTTGGTCAACGGAGCAATGCTGATTCGGTCAAGAAGCAATGGAAAAAGTCCTGATTGAATTAGGAGACGGCGGCGGAAGATTCTGCGGGAGTCCGTTTCCTTTTTTAAAGATATTATAGATATAGTAGTTTTCCTGTTTGAAATGGGGTTGTAACCAGTCGTAATCGACCAGGAGTCCTGGTTTTAGGGTATAAATAGGAGTCGCCAGGGCTTTGCATGATATCAATACATCAATCAACAAAACACTTCTACTTTTTACTAGTACTTTACTTTCAAGTCGGCGACTTCGCCAATACTTTTTCTTCTTTCACGAGTTCGTACGGATTGGCAGGGCTGCATCAACTTGATCTCCGGCCAATTGGTAGGTTCCGCTTACCGAGTAACATCTGAGCTTTAACCTCGGGCGCATCGCTGTGGTTTTATTCGAATTTATTCACCAGTTATCGATATTTACTAGAATAGGTTTTACCTGTTGTTCTAGTATTATCACCAGTTATCCAGCTTGAGATTAGAGTATAGCCGATTAGATCTATTTTCAAGTGTTGCATTTATAATAATTGTTTAGATCGCTACAGCGGTTTTCTTTGCAATTATTACGTGATTATCGGCTGAATCCATAGCCGGTCATCTTCACAGCAAATCGGCCGATTCGCCGACGCGCTCTTCGGGACAGATCGGAACCCCAGCCGATCGGGACGCCCGGAAATTAATACTTTTATTTCCTTGTCAATCAACAGGTCAGATTGACTGGCACGCCGCGTGAACCACACCAGGGCAATAACCCAAACAGGAGCTAAGCAGATTCTCCCGGGTCGTGTGTCCGACGTTTAAGACCATCGGCCGATTCCTGTCTGGCCGATTTTAGCGCCAACACATTTTTGGCACGTCCGGTGGGACCACTTCAAGATCCAATATATCAAAGAGCGCAGAAGTTTCCGAGAGCAATATCATTGAGATCACAGAGGCGGATCTCAAGGACGACCAGAAGGAAGAATTGGCTAAACATCTAGAAGATTACAAGAGGATGTATCTGCAGTTATTCAGCCGTACCAGAAGCGGGGAGGCAGTCAAGAAAGCTCCTCTTCCAGTTCCCCGCCATATCACCATTGCTGAGGATTCGGCAAGATGTCCGATATGATCCAACAGTCCGTCTACCAGGTGTTCATCGACCAATCCTCGGTGATGACCAATACGGTGTATAACGCCGTCATCAGCTCTCTGGCCAGCGGAGGAGTTCAAGGATATCAGGGGCCAGCGTATGCCCCGCCGATTGCACTTCCAGCCAGAAGCTCACCAGGCACGTCCTACTCGGCTCCTCAGCCGACATCGACGCAACGCGAGGGATACAACACCCCGTTGCCTCCAGCGTCTCCAAGGTATAGCGGTGCACCATGCTTCCCATCGCAAGCACCGCTTCAGCTTGTCTAGATTGCTTCTGTGCAATCGTTACTCACAAACTCAGTACCCTGGGGGGCATCGACGACGACGGCTTTTCCTGATCTATCAACCGGACATGGGAGTTATCCAATCCAGGCGCCGTTCCAATCAGTCGTCCGGCCGACGGTCCCTCAGTACCAACCACTCCCGTCAGAAATCGGCAGGGGGGCAGGCGCTGTAGAGGCATTCCGAAGCACGGCGCCGATGACGATGTACGACGGGGCGGCGGATTCACTTCGCCATCAACTGTCAAGTGCTCAGGCGGCCACGACGCAACAGAATTCGCTGCATGCTGCGATCCATCACCCGGCCGTACTACCGCCAGTCCTCCAACATATGCCGGCACCTCGAACGGCTATTCATCAGCAGCAGGTGGATTGGACGGCGAGAATAGCGGAGGTAATTCAGGATCAATTCGGCTTGAAGCCGAAAGTACAGACTTACACATACAAAACGTCATATTCAACTGTCTATGACTTGCTGCCGTTTCTGCACCGGTACAAGGTGCCCGATTTCACCAAGTTTTCGGGGCTGGATGACACATCCACCGTGGAGCACATTAACAGATTCATCATCCAGTGCGGGGAAGCCGCCACGCAAGATGCTCTGAGGGTGCGTCTGTTTTCATCGTCTCTGTCTGGATCGGCGTTCCAGTGGTTCACCACTTTGCCACCTAATTCCATTGTTACTTGGGCCGATCTGGAGAAGCAGTTCCATAAGTACTTCTACGCAGGAGTACATGAGATGAAGCTCTCAGATTTGACCAGCCTCAGACAGAGGAGCGATGAACCGGTAACTGGATACATACAGAGGTTCAGAGAAGTTAGGAACAAATGCTACAGTCTGGCTCTGACCAATGCCCAGTTGGCCGATATTGCTTTCCAGGGCCTCCTGCCACAAATCATGGAAAGGTATGCTTCGCAAGAATTTGAAAGCCTAAGCCAGATCGTTCACCGATTGGCAGGGCAGGAAGTCCATCCGTTTGAGCAGCGGAGGAATTTCCAGAAGAAGGTGGCATACCTAGAAGGGTCTGAATCTGATGGGGAGGAGGAAATCGGCCTAGCAGAGTGGGTGAAAGGCAAAAAGCCAATATCATGCCCTTTCGGCTTTGACACATCAAAAACCGATAAAATTTTTGACTTGTTACTCCAGGAAGGGCAGATCAAACTATCTCAGTATCATACCATCCCTTCGGCTGATCAGCTCAAGAAGATGAAATACTGCAAGTGGCACAACGCCACGTCTCATGACACGAATGAATGCAAGATCTTTCGTCAGCAGATACAATCGGCCATCGAGCAGGGAAGGCTCAAGTTTGAAACCCCGGCCAAACCGGCAAAGCCGATGAAAATAGACCAGCATCCTTTCCCGGCTAACATGGTTGACACAGGAAGAAATTCACTTCAAACCAAGGTGCCGACGTCGGAATCGGCAAGAAGGAGCGGTGCCGTAGATCCCAGGAAGCAGGTCACGGTGGACGAGATCAAAGGGAAAAGGCGGGTTGAAGACAAGGGTGAAGGATCAGAACGATCACGCAGACCCGTCACCTCCCAGTTCTTGCTCAGCAAATATCGGCGGCAGCAGGAACAATCAAGATACCACGACGAGATGATACGCCGGCACGAGGATCACTGGCAATGTCCGTTCTTCATCCATTGCTGGGAGAACGACCTCCGATTGCCGTCAGCCGATAACTGTCCTGAGTGCAACGGATTAAACCGCAACGATCGCCCGTTTAAAAGATCGCGCTCCAGAGACAGAGGATCAGAGCCGATCAGCACGAATCAACGCATACAAGAAGGACAGTGCCTTTCAGTGCATGATCGGCTGGGGGGCAGAATTGACCGGCATCACCGGTCGAAAGGCAGGATCAACCAACAGGATGGACTGGGGGGCACAATCATCATGCACGATCGGCTGGAAGAGATGGCTGATGACAGGGTGTCAGATGAGAACCCCCTAGGAAGGGAACCAGATTGGGAGCACGTCAGATCATCGGCCAAACCAGTAAACCCCAGGTGGTGCCCTGATAGTCTATCCAAATCCCAGAAATGGAGGATACAACGCCTGCGCCAGTGGGAGCAACAGGAAGAAGAGCAGAGGCAGGTGCCGGAAAAGAGAAACGTTAAGTCTCGGGTCTGGCGCCCCAAGAAAAACAACAGTAAGGAAGCAAACAATCAAGAATCGGCAGCTGACATCAACATGGTGTTCATATTGCCGATGGAGTTCATGGCACCTGCCGATCGAGACAAAGCAACAAAGATAGAAGAGCAAATGGCGCAACTGGTGTTAGAGCCGATGACAGCCACCTTTGAGAAGCCAGAAGACGAAAAACGGCAACATCTCAAGGCATTATTTCTCAAAGGGCACGTTAACGGACGACCCGTTACCAGGATGCTAGTGGATGGAGGCGCCACAGTCAACATCATGCCGTATGCCATGTTTCGCAAATTGGGCAAAAGCGATGAAGACCTGACCAAGACGGACATGATGCTCAAGGACTTCGAGGGCAACGTGTCTCCCGCCCGTGGAGCGCTCTGCGTCGACCTCACCATCGGCAGTAAGACCCTTCCTACTACCTTTTTCATTATTAATGGTAAGGGGTCCTACAACATGCTGCTCGGTCGCGACTGGATACATGCAAACTGTTGTGTCCCATCTACAATCCACCAATGCCTCGTGCAATGGGTCAGCGACAGCACAGAGATAGTCACCGCCGATTCCGCCTACAGCGTCGCAGCGGACGACACGCAACAATGGAGCTGTGAGCACGTCAGGTGTATATCTGGCAGAACTTGGGACACTGATTTCCTGAAGGTGTCCGATTTCGGTCTACAGCCGCCCCAAGCAGTCGGCTCTGAAAATTCAGAGTAGATGGATCAGTTCGTACGAGAAGATAGAAAGCTTGGGCATGGATTTATGTCGGCCGATTCATTAGAGATTGTGGATTTGGGAGAAGGTAGCAAGCCGAGGCCGACGCATATTACTGCTAGCTTGGATCCTGGATATAAGTGTAAATTGATAAGTTTATTAAAAGAATTCAAGGATTGCTTTGCTTGGGAATACCATGAGATGCCAGGTCTAGACCGGTCCATTGTTGAACACCGGTTACCTATAAAATCAGGATATCGGCCATATCAGCAACCTACATGATGGTGCAACCCCAAGATTCTACCTGATATAAAGGCCGAGATCATAAAGGTAATTGAAGCAGGATTTATTCGGCAGTGCCGCTACGCCGAATGGATTTCTAATATTGTGCCCGTGTATAAGAAAAATGGAAAACTGCGCGTGTGCATCGACTTCAGGAACCTAAATCAGGCCACACCAATGGACGGATATCCAATGCCGACGGCCGGTGTCTTGATAGATGCTGCCGCAGGACACAAGGTCATCAGTTTCATGGATGGTAATGCCGGGTACAATCAGATATTAATGGCCGAAGAAGATATCTCGAAAACGGCTTTCAGGTGTCCAGGTCACCTTGGTTTATTTGAGTGGGTTGTAATGACCTTTGGGTTAAAGAACGCCGGTGTTACATATTAGCGGGCCATGATCTATATCTTTCACAAGCTTATTGGTACATCAGTGGAAATCTATATAGATGATGTCGTGGTCATGTCAAATGGTCATCAAGAACATCTGGCCGATTTACAAGAAGTACTGGAGTGCACAAGGAAGGATGGGTTGAAAATGAACCCGAACAAGTGTGCATTTGGCGTATCGGCCGGGCAATTCTTAGGATTCATGGTCCATGAGCGCAGGATAGAAGTCAACCGGAAGACCATAGATGCCATCAACAAAATTGTAGCCCCATAGAATAAAACTGAGCTACAATCCCTCATCGGCAAGGTCAATTTTATCAGAAGATTCATATCCAACCTGTCCGGGCGTATTCGAGCTTTCACCCCTTTGCTGAAATTGAAGCCCGACCAGGAATTTGTATGGGGAGAAGAACAAAGCAGGGCGTTGGAAGATATCAAGCAATATCTGATTTCACCTCCGGTGTTAGTCCCGCCACAGCCTGGTAAGCCGTTCAAATTATACTTATCGGCTGATGAACAAGCTATTGGATCGGCGTTGGTACAGGAGTTTGAAGGGAAAGAACGAGTGGTATATTATGTCAGCAGAAGACTTCTGGACGCCGAAACAAGATATTCCCCGGTGGAGCGGCTATGCTTGTGTCTATACTTCTCGTGTATCAAGCTCAGACACTATTTGTTATCGGCAGAATGCATAGTTGTATGCAAAGATGATGTGGTAAAATATATGCTATCGTTGCCGATTTTAAAAGGATGGATTGGAAAATGGATCCTGGCTCTGTCAGAATTTGACTTAAGGTACGAATCGGCCAAAGCTGTCAAGGGTCAAGTCATGGCCGATTTCGTAGCTCAGCATTGCGGACCAGAGATTGCTGTCGTTGAACCGGTTCCATGGACTCTGTATTTCGATGGTTCTTCGTGTGGGGCCGGATCAGGAATCGGCATTGTTCTTGTATCGCCTCGGGGGGCAAGTTATGATTTCTCTCTGCCGATAGAAGCATCCGCAACCAATAACCAGGCGGAATATCGAGCCATCCTAAAAGGTATCCAATTGTTAAGGGAAGTCAAAGCTGACGCAGTCGAGATTTTTGGAGATTCCATGCTCATCGTAGATCAGTTAACAGGGAAATCTGAATGTAAGGATGATATCTTGAGGATTTATTATGAAGAATGTCTCCAATTGTTAAAGAAATTCAAGTCTGCGATAATTGAGCACATCCCCAGAAATTATAATGAAGAGGCCAACAGGCTGGCCCAACATGCATCCGGATATCGGCCGATTAAGGGGGCTATGATTTTAGAGCTCGTGGCCGATGATTGGAGAAAGGAGATTGCCGATTACTTGAAGGACCCGTCCCAGAAGGTGGATCGGCGAGTGCGTTTTCAAGCCACAAAATATGTGTTACTTGAAGATGATTTATTTTACCGGACAATTGATGGAGTTCTTCTCAAATGCCTGGGAACACAGGAAGCGAAGGTCCTGATGGGGGAAATCCATGAAGGCGTATGTGGAGCCCATCAATCGGCTCACAAGATGAAATGGATGATCAGAAACAATGGGTATTATTGGCCAACGATTCTTGAGGATTGTTTCAAATATTATAAAGGATGCCAAGACTTTCAGAAGTTTGGCAATGTACAGCGCGCGCCAGCATCGGCTATGAATCCAGTAATCAAGCCATGGCCGTTCAGAGGTTGGGGAATAGACCTCATCGGACAGATTCATGCTCCATCGAGTAAAGGGCATAAGTTTATATTGGTGGCCACCGATTATTTACTAAGTGGGTGGAGGCAGTTCCTTTGAGGAACGTGACATCGGCCGATATGATTGAGTTCGTTAAGAACCATATTGTTTATCGATTCGGTATTCCTCAGACTATCACAACTGATCAGGGAACAATGTTCACCTCTGGATAATTCGGAGAATTCGCCGCCGATATGGGGATTAAATTATTAAATTCTTCTCCATACTATGCTCAAGCCAATGGCCAGGCCGAATCGTCCAATAAGGGGATAATCAAGTTGATCAAGAGGAAGATAGAGGAACAACCCAAAAAGTGGCACAAGTCTTTGGCTGAATCTCTATGGGCTTATAGGATGGCTTGCCACGGAGCCACTAAGATATCTCCTTATCAGCTGGTTTATGGTCACGAGGCAGTCCTGCCTTGGGAATTAAGGATGGGGTCAAGGCGTATATCGCTTCAAGATCAGTTGACGGCCGATGACTATTCCTTCCTTATGAAGGATGAGCTCGATGACTCGGCGGGTCAGCGTTTGAGGGCCCTGATTAGCATAGAAGAAAACAAGAAAAGGGTGGCCAGATGGTATGACAAAAAGGTTAAAGTTAAGCAATTCTCCCAGGGAGATTTGGTATGGAAGTTGGTGCTGCCGATAGGGTCTAAGGATCCCAAATTCGGTAAATGGTCACCCACTTGGGAAGGGCCGTACAGAATCGGCCGATGTGCCCCTGGAAATGCATATATTCTGGAAACTATTGAAGGGGAAGAATTCCCAAGAGCTTTAAATGGACGATATCTGAAGAGGTACTATCCAAGTATTTGGGTAGATGCATAACTTGCAGTGAGATATATCAAGACAACATGGCCGACCCCTATCGGCGTTTGTCCACACAGCCGATGTGGAAATGACATCACCTTAAGAAAGAAACATTGTGATTCAGTTTGACCAGCTCATTATTCGATGAAAACAACAGAGTACATGGTCAACAAGTCGCCCTTAGAATAAAAATACCGATATATCTATTGATTACGCTTGCTCTCGATTTCTCTCTCGATCCGGCCCAGTTCTATCAGAAGGCGGGTCCTATTCTCCTTCGGATTCTTCATGGTGGCTCCAATCTCAGCTTGATGGCATAGTTCTATCAGGAGGCGGGTCTTCTTCTCCTCCAGATTCTCCATGGCGGCTTCAGTCTCAACTTGATGGGGGAATGGAGGACTCTTTTCAGATGGTAGTCGCTTGTAGACCAGGCAGTGAGCGTCTATAAGGTCCCAATACTTTTGGACAAAAGCAGGAACATGATCTTTAAGTTCTTCAGAATAAGCTCTTATCAGATCTATGTCTGCCTGCGATAGTGGTTCGTCTGAATGCATAACTTCGATCGCTCATTCCAGACTGGGGCTGAGACATTTTGACTAAACAGAGATGAAAAGCTACCCAGCATCAGAGCGATTGAGATGTCTAGGGGAGAAGCAGAGGAGAGTTCGTACCTGATTAACAGAGGAAGAAGACGAAGAAGACATCTGGCTGTTCGGTTTGGGAGAATACCTCTGGAGACGGTGTGAGATCTCGTAATTATAAAGAGAAGGGAGTAAAAAGATAGTGGGACACGTCCTATCGGAGTAAAAGCATTCATAAATGCAAAGCTGTCAAAAGAAGTGGTCCAAGACCAAATCGGCGCATCAACATTAAAAGACTATTAAATGTCTACAAGATCCTTTACAACCCAAGGAGGGCATCTATAGGAGCAATAGCTCGTCGCCTAATCTGATCGGCCGAGTCTAATACTCTTTGGTCATCGTCGGCCGATCCAGGTATTTCCGGCATACGGCGATGAAGTCTTATTGCTTCACAGGCCACGTTCTGTCTTTCTTGTTTCAGCCCGGCGATGACGGATGGGAGCTCTTGAAGCTTCTTTTCTTCAGCAGCTATGTCTTTGGTTACTTGCTCCATCTCTTTGGCTAGCTCTGCTCTCCTCCGTTTGAGGCGATCTATTGTGCCGACGATATCCGGGCGGGCACTCTCGAGGAAGTTGATCCGTTGGTGTACTTCTTGAGCTCGGTGCTTGTAAGAATCAGCTTCCTCCCGGGTCTTTGCTAGCTGGGCACGATCGGCCATGTGACGCAAGGCCTTGGACACCGGAATCTGCATCCACTCTATGAACGCAGCAGGGTGTAGGGTTTCTGTCGCTTCTTCCGGGATTCGGCCTTTGATGTCACTGAAAAGCCGCCGAATCGGCGAGGCATCTTCTACCAATCGGCCGATATCATCTTGGAGGAGCTTGGCGCGGACATCGTCAGAAATTAAACTCGACGGAACTTGGCGCGAAGCGACTTCTTCATCATCAGGCAAAGAAACCGCGAAGGAGAAAAGGCTATTGTTCGGGGTATCTTGTTCCTGCAAAAGAATAAAGACAAAGATCAGTAAGCAGTAAAGGGGGATCGGCCGATTCCGGTGATAAGTTTTGTTACCTCCTTAAAGCGGATCTCTCTTGCTTGCGCCGATGGGAGTGTTTCCCTCGTATCAGGAACTGGTATGATCGGCTCATCAGAGGAAGAGGACTCGACCACTATCAACGCTCTGCTTGGGCCAGCTTCCTGAAAAGGTATGGGAAATAGATTCTGTAAGTGTACTATGGATAAATTGAATAGGATGATGTGAGATATTTGCCATACCTCTGTTGGTCTTCCGGCCGATGTTTGTTGTGGGGATACAATCGACGCTGGTGTTTGTTGAGGAAATACAGTCGACGCACCCAGATCGGCCTGCATCAAAGTCCGTGAGTTTCTTGAATGTCAAGAGGTCGAGTTAAGAGATTATCTACCTTGATGAGAAGGGTTGCTGGAGTTTCGGCTTCCGCTTGGGATGTGGCCGATTGCTGTGGTGACTACACTGGAGCGGCTTGTGCAGCCTGACAGAGAGAAGAAGTTAGTATTGGTGGAGCACTTAAAGATATATGAAGTGAGCAAGATTACCTGAACAGCTTCCACTAGCAATAATGTCGCAGTTGCTCCGACTTCTGCGGTGACTTGAGGATCGGCCATCTCGGTAGTCGGCAAGGGTAGAGGAGTCGGAGTTTCAGCCGATACTACCACCGATTGGTCAGTCGGTCTGATGCGGGCACGCACTCGACGGCTTGTTGTCATCAAGGTTGGCCTTTTCGGTGTTCGTTTCAATCGGCCAGTAGCGATGTCCTTGATGGTTGGAGCGTGAAAGCCGATGAGTGGATATGGCGTATATGGATGATCGCTCTCTATCGGCCTGCCGCTTCGGCTCCGCATCGGAGGGACTTGGCTTTCAGACTAAGAAGATAAATATAAGTTAACGGTAAGATGGTAGTATGGAAAGAGACAGCATTGAAATCGGCTGGGAGAAAGGACATACCGCTGCACTTGGGTCGATGTTTTCTGGGTCCAGAATGTTGCTATATGTTGATGGGGATTTGCAGAAGAGGTTTTGCTTCCATTCTGCCCACCATAGTTTAAATTGCTGAACGACAAAAGGGGCCACTGTCCAATTGTTCAAGTCAATGGTGCTAGAATATGGCACTAAGTTGCACAGCCGATTGTAGTCAAGACTCTTGGTCAATTCATCTCTGAATTTTGCTTGACCGGCAAAGTAGACCCGAATCGGCAGTTGACCAAAGCCCAGTTGCCTTGCTGCAGCCGATGGATTATAGAACTCATATGTGGGAGAGTCCTTTCCAGAGAAGAAGTTTGCCGGCAAAATCCCTGGCTTAATCAGGGTATCCATAAGTTCCCTATCAAAAGTATGAGTGGACGAGTTGTAGAACACGGGAAGTTAGAAAATCGGCTCTACTGTCCGATATGGATACCAACTGACAGTCTCTTCACTGAAGCCGTTGTAGAAGAATCTGAAGTATTCGGCCGTTCGGGCAGCAGTGAATTGACAGCCAGGGAAGGCCGATGCTGCTTCTCCAAAAGATCTGCAGCGTCGTCGGACGGTTGGGTTTTCCTCTGACTCAATGATGGGGAAAGCTTTGGTCTTTATTTGTTGCTGAGAGACCTTGCTCATATATAGGTTGAGCCAGAGAGTGATGAACCACCAGGGACCGCCAGGGTTCCCAATCGGCTCCCCTTTTGACAGTCTAGTGCCGATTTGGTGCATCATGTGGTAGGCCGATCCCAACAGATGCTTTCCAAGGGGAACGGCCGATCCTAGTGACAGAGCTTCTGCCAGGGCTTGGGTGTTAGAAGAAGGGCCAACTGCTCTGCCACAGAAAAAATGTTTCTCCAGCCACATCATCAAGAACGCAGTATGCTCTCTCTCTGAAATTGTCCCAGTCTTCATATTTCTGTTGATGTACCCCTTCCATCCGCCGATTCCTTTGGTTTCTAGCCGATGTGATGGTTTAATCAGATAGTCAAAGGGGGTATTAGAGGAGGAGATGTCAAGGCCAGTCAACAACAGGACATCGGCCAAAGTTGGAGTCATGGGTCCATGTCAAAAAGAAACGCATTGAGTGCGTCGGACCAGAAATAAGAAACTGCTATGACCAAGGGCTCGTTTTTCTCCATTTGGGACAGAGAGAGGTCTATGCACTGGCCGATTTTCAGTTCATCCCACTGAACTTTCCTAGACCTGGCTACTCTATGGTACCATTCTCTCCAGCCAGGGGTCTCATTCGGCCAGGACCTAAAGGCACCTGCCCACTGACCTAAATCCATGGGCGATTGCTTGAATGGGACTCTGTGAGTCTCTAGGTTGATCAGGTCAGTTGGATCGAGATTCCCCACGGGGCCTAAGTAGATAAGATCGGAGGATTCTGAAAGAGGAATGGTGATCTGGTGCCTAAATGCCTAAAAAGGAAGAAAAAGGGGAAAAACTGAGAATGGATCCAGAAGATACCGGAGCGGTAGAAAAGCAAAAGGGAAAAATTTCAGATGATTACCTCCGGGATGAAGCTCATCGTCGCCGATGGGGCCGCCAGTTGGGCCGTCGATCGGGCCGCCGTTGCTGAGGGGGAGGCCGACGGAACCTCCGTGGTTGGAGAAGTTGCTGATGGTGCCGCCATTGGAAGGTTGGAGTAGGTTGCAGGTGAGATCGCTGGGGGAGCGCTTGGGGATCGAGAGGGCTCAAGAAGAAGATGAACAGTTGTTCGCAGGAGAAGGTTACTAGGCTCGTGAAGAATGGAAGGTGGAGAATGCCGGTAATTAAAGACAATCTGAGAAAGAAAAGGCAAAGGCGGGATTTTTTGCCGCGCCGTCTACACGAATTCCAGGGGAACAGTTGTCTCGAGCGCCCAGTCCGAGAAAATCGCAATCATTATGTAGAAGATCGCAGAACGGAAGGAGATTTTTATTGCGCCCGTTTCGAAGAAAAGGATTAAAGAAAGAGTTTCGAAGTAAAAATTATGTTTTACTCCGAAACTGGGGGGCATGTGTTGACGCCAGATTTTGACATGTGTTGAATCGGCATCAGGAGAAAGGATTGGCCGATGCAGCAGATCTAAAGGCTACAGTAAAGAATCGGCCGATTGAGGCTACAGTTGGGAATCGGCCGATTGGCAATGCAATTTGCGCCAAACCGATTGGAACCACAACAGAGGATCCCGGTCAAAGTGGCCTGATGTTGGTCAACGGAGCAATGCCGATTCGGTCATGAAGCAATGGAAAAAGTCCTGATTGAATTAGGAGATGGCGGCGGAAGATTCTGCGGGAGTCCGTTTCTTTTTTTAAAGATATTATAGATATAGTAGTTTTCGTGTTTGAAATAGGGTTGTAACCAGTCGTAATCGACCAGGAGTCCTGGTTTTAGGGTATAAATAGGAGTCGCCAGGGCTTTGCATGATATCAATACATCAATCAACAAAACACTTCTACTTTTTACTAGTACTTTACTTTCAAGTCGGCGACTTCGCCAATACTTTTTCTTCTTTCACGAGTTCGTACGGATTGGCAGGGCTGCATCAACTTGATCTCCGGCCAATTTGTAGGCTCCGCTTACCGAGTAACATCTGAGCTTTAACCTCGGGCGCATCGATGTGGTTTCGTTCGGATTTATTCACCAGTTATCGTTATTTACTAGAATTATAGGTTTTACCTGTTGTTCTAGTATTATCACCAGTTATCCAGCTTGAGATTAGAGTAATCGGCTTTATCATCGCTCTTCCTCGCTCATCGTCATATAGCCGATTAGATCTATTTTCAAGTGTTGCATTTGTAATAATTGTTTAGATCGCTACAGAGGTTTTCTTTGCAATTATTACGTGATTATCGGCTGAATCCATAGCCGGTCATCTTCACAGCAAATCGGCCGATTCACCGACGCGTTCTTCGGGACAGATCGGAACCCCAGCCGATCGGGACGCCCGGAAATTAATACTTTTATTTCCTTATCAATCAACAGGTCAGATTGACTGGCACGCCGCGTGAACCGCACCAGGGCAATAACCCGAACAAGAGCTAAGCAGATTTTCCCGGGTCATGTGTCCGACGCTGAAGACCATCGGCCGATTCCTGTCTGGCCGATTTTAGCGCCAACGGATTATTAATCCATAGTTGCGGTAGTTAAGCACGTAGGACTTGGCACATCTAGCTCAATGCTTATCACTGGTGAGCCCGGCCTACCGCCGTCTGTGCTGTGCTAACCTACAAATGGTCACCTTTCACCGTACCTTCATCCCTATACGGAAGCAAAAAGAAAAGAAAAAAGTCTAGTTTACACATTTGGCAAACTATGTCATGACTACGTAATTTTTATTACAAATTTAAGTTGTTAATTAATTTATTTTACTTAGACTCTTTAGTTAGGTATTTTGCTCCTAATTTGTGAGGGAATGGAAAAAACTAATTTCCTCATTTTCATTCTGAATTCAACCATATATTAGTTTTGTTTATATTAGACCCACGTGCTATTCTACACCCTAGGTTTAGCTACACCCTAGTAATTACTGCAGAAATTTTCGGTAATAATTACTATGCTGAACCTGTTTTAGTAGTACGCCAATTCGGTTCAATAATTTCTAGTCAGTTTGTTCAGTAAATAATTTGACTATTGGGTGTAGAATAACTGCTACACCTATAATGTAGAATAGCATTACCGTATATTAGTTGTATTCTTTTGTTTAATGATATTTACTAATTTTATTACTTTTATTATGAATTTAGCTATTTTTATTTTATTTTGAAGGAACTCTTTGTTTGGGTATTTTACTTTCCAACTCACGTGGGAATTTAGAGATTTATGTGTTGTGTTTGATATGGACTTAACATTCCGTAATTCCATATTTTAATTATAAATTTGGTATTTTTTGAATTACTTTATATGTCCTCTTTGTTTTAATATATAGTAGGCTGTTAGATGATCACTATATGCTCGAATATTATGAGTTTTTACTATGTGCTACTGTGGCTTTTTGCGTGTAATTCTTCAACAATAGCTTCCTGGACGCTTATATATGTTGGTTTCTCGGTAGTCTTAGCTCATGTCATCAGGCTGTTTCATGCCCATACCAATTTTACCTCAGCGGCAATAAAATTTACTATATAAGAGGCATTAGTTTACCTATTCATAGTGGATAGAATCCTTGGAATGAACAATGGTAGATACAAACTATGGAGCCTATCTCATGCCACAAGTAGGTGGAAGTGATAATTGAACAACTTTAAGTGTATGTAGTAATAAGGTGTGAACTTGTTCCTAAGTTTTGCATAATTTTGTATGCTGAATTAACTCTATTTGAATGATGCATGTGAAAATTATTATATATGTACGTATTTATGTAAATGAGCTATATATGCTGTACGGGGTGCAAATTGGCCACCCAAAGGCTCTTCTAGTTTCAACAAGATACCAATAGTGAAGTTAACAGTTTGATTACAAGTTTATGAGAAAAACCAGGAGTGAAGAATACTTTCAGTCCCGTTTTTAAAATAAGTGAGACCCTCTTGGTTAGAGGTATCACCCCCACATGCATAGCCCTTGTTCAACTTTCGGTTGTGAATGGGTTTATTACGGGATTGAAGCCATGACATTGGTGGCATTTGGTTTAGCAATTTTCTTGGTATTAATTTTATCCTATATATATTTTATCCTATATATATTCCAAGTCCTGCACGGAGGTAAAAGCTGAAGTTGTGCCAAACAAAAAATGAGAACTTGACAAAATATACACTAATAAAGGCTAACAAAACTTTGATGGGAAGTAGATCCACTGTAGAGGTTATCAATTGTGTAATTAGTAAATGATGTGAAAACCTCTTATAGACAATTGTTATTGTTGGCGCTAAAAATCGGCCGATGACCTTCAGCGTCGGACACACGACCTGGGAGAATCTGCTTAACTCCTATTCGGGTGATCGCCCGGGTGCGATTCGCGCGGTGTGCCAGTCAATCTGACCTGTTGATTGATAAGGAAAGAAACGTATTAAATTCCAGGGGCCTCGATTGACTAAAGTTCCGATCTGTCCCGAAAAGCGTATCAGCGAATCGGCCGATTTGCTATGAAGATGACCGGCTATAGATCAGCCGATAATCACGTAGCGATTGCAAAGAAACTACTAGAGCAAATTAAACAATCGCCACAGATGCAACACTTGAAATAAATCTAATCGGCTATATGACGATAAATAAGAAAAATAATGATAAAGCTGACAGTTCGATCTCAAGCTGGATAACTGGTGATAAAACTAGAGCAATAGATAAAACCTATAACTCTAGTAAATATCGATAACTGGTGAATAAATCTAAACGAAACAACAACGATGCGTCCGAAGTTAAAGCTTAGATATTATTCGATAAACGGAACTTACCAATTGGCCGGAGATCGTGTCGATGCAGCCCTGCCAACCCGTACGAACTCGTGAAAGAAGAAGATGTATTGGCGAAGTCGCCGACTTGAAAGTAAAGTATGATGAAAAAGTAGATTATTTGTATTGATTGATGTGTCTGTTTTACAAAACTCTGACTGCTTCTATTTATACCCTAGGACTAAGACTCCTGATCTGTCACGATCCGTTACAAACTTGACTTAAATATAAAAACTACTATATCTATAAGACTGTCCTAAACGAAACGGACTCCCGCAGGATCTTCTCCTGCCATCTCCTAGTCCAATCCGAACTACTTCCATTGCTCCTCGACCGAGTCGGCGTCGCTTTTTGACCAATGTCATGTCATCTTTGACTGGGATCCTCTGTCATCTTGACTCAACATCCCCTCTTGGGATTCCATTGGCTTCATCCCCCTTCTATAAATAATTTATCTTTTGGCGCAAGCCCATATTGGCCCAAACGCTCCAGCCTTTCAATCGGCCGACCCCCACCAACTCCATTCACCAATCGCCCGAAACACTGCAGCGCCAATCGGCCGATTCCTAACTGTTGCGCCAATCAGCCGATTCCCAATTGTAGCCTTTAAGTCTGCCGCATTGGCCAATCTCCTCCTTCCCTAACGCCGATTCAAAACGTGTCAAAATTTGGCGTCAACACATGCCCCCCAGTTTCAGAGTAAAACAAGACTTTTACTTCGAAATTCTTTTTTAATCTCTCCTCCAAAACAAACGCGGCAAAAATCTCCTTCTGTTTGGCGGTCTTCTACCTGATGATTGCAATCTTTTTGAACTGGGCGCCTGAGACAACCGTTCCCCCTGAATTCATGTAGAAGGCGCGATAAAAATCCCGCCTTTACCCCTTCTCTCGGACCGTCTTTAAATACTGACGTTCCCTGCCGCTTCTTCTCCACGAGCTTAGTAACTTCCTCCCCGGCGAATCACTTTCTATCTTCTCCCAGCGCCCTTTTGTCTTCCAACCGCATTCTCCGGCGATCCTTCTTTCATCTACATTCCGCTTCATTCCTTCAATGGTGGCACCATCAGCAACTCCACCAGCCACGGAGGCTCCGCCAGCAACTTCATCGGCGACGGCAGTTCAATCAGCGATTCCATCAGCGACGATGAGCTTCATCCCGGAGGTAAACATCCGAAACTTTTCCTTTTTACTTTTTACCGCCCATGCATCTTTTTAGATCTATTCTTAGTTCTTCCCCTTTTTACCTTTTTTAGGCAGTCAGACACCAAATCACTATCCGCCTTTCCGAAGCTCCTGGTCTCATCTGCTTAGGCCCTATGGGGAATCCAGACCCGACTGATCTGATTAACTTAGAAACCCATAGAATCTCTTTCAAGCAATCACCTATGGATTTGGGCCAGTGGTTAGGCACTTTTAGATCTTGGCCGAATGAAACCCCCGGCTGGAAAGAGTGGTACCAAAGAATAGCCAACTCTAAGAGAGTTCAATGGGATGAATTAAAAATCGGCCAGTGCATCAATCTATCTTTGTCCCAGATGGAGAAGAATGAACCCTTGGTAATAGCAGCCTCCTATTTCTGGTCTGACGCGCTCAACGCGTTTCTCTTTGGGCACGGACCCATGACCCCAACTCTGGCCGATGTCCTGATGCTGACCGGCCTCAACATTTCCTCCCCCGATACGCCCTTTAATTATCTGATCAAGCCGACCCATCGGCTAGAGACGAAAGGAATCGGCGGGTGGAAAGGGTATATCAACAGAAACATGAGGACCGAGATGATTTTGGAGAGAGAATATTCAGCGTTCTTGATGATGTGGCTAGAGAAGCACCTCTTCTGCGGCAAAGCGGTTGGCCCTTCTTCCAACACACAAGCTCTAGTCGAAGCCCTGTCAAGAGGAGCCGCCATCCCTCTCGGGAAGCATCTGCTAGGATCGGCCTACCACATGATGCACCAAATCAGCATCAAACTGTCAAAGGGAGAGCCGATTGGTAACCCTGGTGGCCCCTGGTGGTTCATCACCCTCTGGCTCAACTTGTACATGAGCAAAATCTCCCACCAGCAGATAGAGACCAAGACATTCCCCAACATCGAGTCAGAGGAAAACCCCACAGTATGATGACGGTGCACCTCTTTCGGCGAAGCGGCATCAGCTTTCCCTGGTTGCCAGTTCACCGCCACCCAGACAGCCGAGTATTTCAGATGCTTTTACAATGGCTTTAGTGAAGAAACTAGCAATTGGTACCCGTACCAGAGAACAGAGCCACTTTTTGAGCTTCCCTTCTGCTATGACTCGACGTCCAACTCCTTTGATAATGATCTTACGGACGCCTTGATCAAACCAGGGATCTTACTGGCGAACTTCTTCTCTGGGAAAGACTCCCCAACTTATGAATTTTATAACCCATCAGTTGTAGCACGGCAGTTCGACCTTGGTCAGCTGTCTATTCAAGTTTATTTTGCCGGCCGCACAAAGTTCCGAGATGAGCTCACTAAGGGCCTTAACTACAATCGGCTGTGCAATTTAGTGCCGGACTCCAGTACCATTGATCTAAGCAATTGGATAGTGGCTCCTTTTGTTGTCCAACAATTCAAGTTATGGTGGGCAGAATGGAAGCAGCATCTCTTTTGTGTATCTCCTGCAACATATTGCAATGATCTGGATCCTGACAATATCGACCCAAACGCAGTGGTACTGCCCTTTTCTCGGCCGATTTCGATGTTATTTCTTTTTATGCTACAAATTTGCCGCTAACTCTTATTTCCCTTTTCAGTCCAAAAGTCGACTTCCTCCGACGCGGAGCCGAAGTGGTAGGCCAATAGACAATAGCTACCCATACACACCATTCCCACTCATCCGCTATCATGCCCCAACCATCGAAGACATCACCACCGGCCGATCGAAACAAACGCCTCTTTAAAGAAGACGAGCCGCCGAGTGTGTGCCCGTATAGAACCGGCCGATCAGTCAGCGACGGCATCGGCTGAACCTTTAACTGCGCCGACTCTGCCGATTATTGAGGAAGTCGATCCCCAGGCTGCTATAGAAGCTGGAGCGGCTGCTGCATCATTGCTAGTAGAAGTTGTTCAGGTAATTTCGCATACCTCACATCCTTCTAAGTATTCTGTCGATATTAACTTCTTCTTTCTATCAGGCTGTGCAAATCGCCCCAGTGCAATCTCCGCAGCAATCGGCTACATTCCAGGTGGAAACCGGAACGCCAGCAATTCCTCCCACCGAGGTAGAGAGTCTCTTAACTCAATTTTTTGATACTTAACCAAAAATAACCGATTTTTGATGCAGGCTACCCTGGGCGCATCGATTGTACCTTTCCAACAACCATCGGCCAGACAACTCACAGAGGTATGGCAGTCATTGTATATCATCAGACTTAATCATTTGCATTATACTTATAAAAATCCGCTTCCCATACCTTTCCAGGGGGCTGGCCCGAGCACGGCACCGATAATCATCTAATCTTCTTCTTCCGATGAACCAATCTCGCCAGTTTCCGAGATGAGGGTAGCACTCCCACCGGCGCAAGCAGAAGAAATCCGCTTCAAAGAGGTAAGAAACTTGTCGCCCAAATCAGCTGATTTCCCCTTACCGTCGGCTAATCCGTATTATTATTTTTTTATTCTTTCGCAGGAGCAGGACACTCCCAACAACAGTCTTTTTTCCTTTGCGGTTGCACTTTCTGACGATGAAGAGGTTGTCTCGCGCCAAGTTACACTGAGCTCGATCCCTGATGACGTCCGTGCCAAGCTTGAGACCATACGGACCCTCCTCCAAGATAACATCGGCCGACTAGTGGAAGACACCTTGCCGATTCGGCAACTTCTTAGTGAAATTAGAGGCCGAGTTCCAGAGGAAGCGGAAGAGGCTCTGGCATCCGCCGCATACATAGAGTCAATGCGGATTCCAGTGTTCAGGGTCTTGCGCCATATGGACAATCGCGCCAAACTAGCGAAAGTCCGCGAGGAGGAAGACTCCTACAAACATCGAGCTCAAGAGGTGCATCAACGAATTAGCTTCCTTGAAAGCTCTCGCCCAGATATCGTCGGTGCCATAGACCACCTTAAACGGCGAAGGGCAGGGCTAGCCAAGGAGATGGAGCAGGTGACCAAGGCCATAGCTGCTGAAGAGAAAAGACTCCAAGACCTCCCATCCATCATCGCCGAGCTGAAGCAGGAGAGGCAGAACCTGGCCCACGAAGCAATAAAAATCCATCATCATATGCCAGAAGTCCCTGGATCGGCTGATGACGACCAGAGAACCTTAGACTCAGCCGATCAAGTTAGGCAACGAGCGATTGCGGCTATTAATGCCCTCCTCGGGTGAACTGTAAAAGTACCGAATGCTCTGTAAACATTTAATTTCTTCTTGCCGTTGACGTGCGGATTCAAACTTGGACCGTCCTCTTCGGCAGCTTTTCATTTATTAACCCTTTTACTCCGATGGGACGATCCTACCATTCCTTCACCCTCTTCCTCCTATAAGTATGAGGCCCCGTATCGTTTCCAAAGGCATTCGCATCTCCCGTCTTCTTTTTCTCTAACGACTTGATCTCCATCCTCCCAGACTAGACGCCAAGATGTCTTCTTCGTCTTCTTCCTTCTCCGTTAACCAGGTACGAAATCTTCCTTTGTTCCCTCTCTTGATATTTCAATCAATCTGACGCTGGGTGGTTGTTTACTCCCCACACGAATTCCTGATCGGGTTTCAATTTCAACAAAGGAGTGAAAGCTTGAATATGCCCGGACAAGTTGGATATGAATCTTCTGATAAAGTTGACCTTGCGAATTTAGGGACTGCAGCTCAGTTTTATTCTGCGGGGCCACAACCTTGTTGATGGCAGCTATGGTCTTCCGGTTGACTTCTATACAGCGCTCATGGACCATGAATCCCAAGAATTGTCCGGCCGAGACACCGAATGCACACTTGTTCGGGTTCATTTTCAACCCATGCTTCCTTGTGCACTCCAACACCTCTCGTAAATTGGCCAGATGTTCCTGATGACCTTTTGACTTGACCACAACATCGTCGATGTAGATTTCCACCAATACACCAATAAGCTTGTGAAAGATATAGTTCATAGCCCGTTGATATGTAGCGCCATCATTCTTTAATCCAAAGGTCATTACCACCCACTCGAATAAACCGAGGTGGCCCGGACACCTGAAAGCCGTTTTTGAAATATCTTCTTCGGCCATTAATATTTGATTGTACCCAGCATTACCGTCCATGAAACTGATGACTTTATGTCCTGCGGCGGCATCTATCAAAATGTCGGCTGTCGGCACTGGATACCCGTCCATTGGTGTAGCCTGATTTAGGTTCCTGAAGTCGATGCATACGCGCAACTTTCCGTTTTTCTTGTATACAGGTACAATATTAGAAATCCACTCGGCGTAACGGCACTGCCGAATAAATCTCGCTTCAATCAATCTTGTAATCTCGGCCTTTATATCAGGTAGAATTGTAGGGTTGCATCGTCGTGCAGGCTGCTCATACGGCCGATATCCTGGTTTTATAGGCAACCGGTGCTAGACAATGGACCGGTCTAGACCAGGCATCTCATGGTATTCCCAAGCAAAACAATCTTTAAATTCTTTTAATAAACTTTTCAATTTACACTTGTACTCGGGATCCAAGCTAGCACTAATATACGTCGGCCTTGGCTTGCTACCCTTTCCTAAATCCACCATCTCCAATGAATCGGACGACGTAAATCCATGCCCAAGCTTCCCGTCTTCTCGGACGAACTGATCCATCTAGTCTGAATCTTCAGAGCCGACTGCTCAGATCGGCTGTAGGCCAAAATCGGACACTTTCAAGAAATTGGTGTCCCAAGTTCTACCAGATATACACTTGACGTGTTCGCAGCTCCACTGTTGCGTATCGGTCGCAGCAACACTGTAGGCGAAATCGGCGTTGACTATCTCGGTATTGTCGCTGACCCACTGTACGAGGCATTGGTGCATTGTAGACGGGACGCAGCAATTCGCGTGTATCCAATCGCGATCGAGTAACATGTTGTAGGACCCTTTGCCATTAATAATAATGAAAGTAGTGGGAAGGGTCTTACTGCCGATGGTGAGGTCGACGCAAAGCGCTTCGCGGGCGGGAGACGCATTGCCTTTGAAGTCTTTGAGCATCATGTCTGTCTTGGTCAGATCTTCGTCACTTTTGCCTAACTTCCGAAACATGGCATACGGCATGATGTTGACTGCAGCGTCTCCGTCTACTAGTAGCCTGGTGACAGGTCGTCCGTTAATGTGTCCTTTGAGGAATAGAGCCTTGAGATGTTGTCGTTTTTCGTCTTCCGATTTCTCAAAAGTGGGTGTCATTGGCTCCAAAACCAATTGTGCCATCTGCTCCTCCATCCTTGTCGCGTCATCTCGATCTGTGGGCGCCATGAACTCCATCGGCAAGATGAACACCATGCTGACGTCAGCTGCCGATTCTTGATTGTCGCCTTCCTCATTGTTGTTTCTTTTGGGGCGCCAGACTCGAGACCTGTCGTCTTTCTTAACCACCATCTGCCTCTGCTCTTCCTCTTGTTGTTCCCATTGGCGCGGACGTTGGATCCTTCGTTTTTGGGATTTCGACAGTCCATCAGGGCACCACCTGGGGTTCACCGGTTTGGCCGGCGGTTTGGCACGCTCCCAGTCTGGTTCCCGTCCTAGGGGTTTCTCATCTGACACCCTAGCATCGGCCATTTCTTCTAACCGATCGTGTGCGGTGGCTCTGCCCCCCAGTCGCTTGTGTTGGTCGATCCTGCCCCCCGACCAATCATACTGTTCAAGCCTGCCCCTTGGCCGATCATACCGGTCAACTCTGCCCCCCAGCCGATCATGCACTGAAAGGCGCCGATCCTTTTGTTCGCGCCAGTTTCTGCTGATCGGCTCTAATCCTCTATCTCTGGAGCGTGACCTCTTGAGCGGGCGATCGTTGCGATATGGTCCGCTGCACTCAGGGCAATTATCAGCTGATGGTAATCTTAGGTTATTTTCCCAGCAGTGGATGAAGAACAAGCATCGCCAATGATCTTCGTGTCGGCGTATCATCTCTTCGCGGTGTCTCGAACTTTCCTGCTGCCACTGATATTTGTTGAGCAAGAATTGGGAGGTGATGGGTCTACGTGATCGCTCTGATCCTTCACCCTCGTCTTCAACCCGTCTTTTCCCTTTGACATCGTCCATCGTAGCCTGATTTCTGGGGTCCACGGCGCCGCTTCTTTTAGCCGATTCCGATGTCAGCACCTTAGTTTGAAGCGCGTTTCTTCCCGTGTCAACCATGTTAGTAGGAAAAGGATGCTGATCAATTTTCAACGGCTTTACTGGCTTCGCCGGGACTTCGAATTTGAGTCTGCCTTGCTCAATGGCCGACTGTATCTGCTGACGGAAGATTTTGCACTCCTTTGTGTCGTGAGACATGGCATTGTGCCACTTGCAATATTTCATCTTTTTGAGCTGCTCGGCCGACGAAATGGTGTGGTAAGGTGAGAGCTTGATCTGCCCCTCTTGGAGAAGTAAGTCGAAGATTTTGTCGGCCTTTGACGTGTCAAAACCGAACGCTTCTGGTTCTTTCTTCCCGAAAGGGCATGATATCGGCTTTTTCCCTTTGACCCATTCTGCTAGGCCAATTTCCGCTTCCTCTTCAGATTCAGATCCCTCTAAATACGCCACCTTTTTCTGAAAATTCCTCCGCTGATCAAACAGATGTACTTCTTGACCGGCCAATCGGTGAATGATCTGACTTAAACTTTCAAACTCCTGTGAGGCGTACTTCTCCTTGATGTGTGGCAAGAGACCTTGGAAGGCGATGTCGGCCAGCTGAGCATCAGTCAAGGCTAGGCTATAGCATTTGTTTCTGACCTCTCTGAACCTCTGTACGTAATTAGTTACTGGTTCATCGCTCCTCTGCCTGAGACTGGTCAGATCTGAAAGCTTCATCTCGTGGACTCCCGCGTAGAAGTACTTGTGGAATTGCTTCTCCAGATCGGCCCAAGTAACGATGGAATTGGGTGGTAGCGTAGTGAACCACTGGAAAGCTGACCCAGATAGAGACGACAAGAACAGACGCACCCGCAGAGCATCTTGTGTGGCAGCCTCCCCGCACTGGATGATGAATCTATTCACGTGCTCCACAGTTGAGGTGTCATCCAGCCCCGAAAACTTGGTGAAATCAGGAACTTTGTACCGATGGGGAAACGACAGTAGATCGTAGGAAGGTGGGTATGGCGTTTTATACGTATAGGTTTGTACCTTCGGCTTCAATCCGAATTGGTCTTGAATCACCTCCGCTATCCTTGCTATCCAATCCACTTGCTGCTGATGAACAACTTGTTGGAGGATCGGCACATGTTGATGGATTGGCGGTGGGACAGCCGGGTGATGGATCAAAGCGTGTGGCGGATTTTGCGGCAGCGTGGCCGGCTGAGCGGTTGACAGCTGGTGGCGTAGCAAATCTGCCGTCCCATCGTACAGCATCATCGGCGCCGCGCTTCTGAGTGTTCCCGCAGCATCTACCCTCTGCCAATTTCTGACGTGGCCGGTTGATATTGAGGGACCGTCGGCCGGATAGCCGATTCGAATGGTGCCTGGATCGAAGAGCCTCCATGACCGGCTGATTGGTCCAGAATAGCCGCCGTTGCTGGTGCCCCCCAAGGCACTGAGTTTGAGGGCAGTGATTGCACGGATGAAATCTGGGCAGGCTGAGGCGGCGCTTGTGATTGAAAGCATGGCGCACTGTTGTATCCTGGAGGCATTGAAGGCAATGAAGTGTTGTATCCTCCGTGTTGTGTTGATATCGGCTGAGGAGCCGAGTGAGACGTGCCTGGTAAGCTTCTCACTGGAGCTACAATAAGCGGGGCGTATGCTGGCCCTGGATATCCCTAAGCTACTCCGCTGACCAGAGAACTGATGACGGCAATGTATACCGTGTTGGTCATCACTGAGGATTGGTCAATGAAAGCCTGATAAACGGACTGTTGAATCATATCGGACATCTTGCCCGAGTCCTCAGCGATGGTGATCTAGCGGGGAGTTGGAAGAGGAGCTTTCTTGACACTCTCCCCGCTTCTGGTACGACTGAAAGATTGCAGTTATACCTTCTTGTAATCTTCTATGTGTCTTGCCAGTTCTTCTTTCTGGTCGTCCTTGAGATCTGCCTCCGTAACCTCGATGACGTTGTTTTCAGAGATTCCTGCGGCCTTTGACATGTTGGATATTGAGGTGGTCCCACCGGGCGTGCCAAAAGTGTGTTGGCGCTAAAAATCAGCCGATGACCTTCAGCATCGGACAGACGACCCGGGAGAATCTGCTTAACTCCTGTTCGGGTGATCGCCCTGGTGCGGTTCGCGCGGCGTGCCAGTCAATCTGACCTGTTGATTGATAAGAAAAGAAACGTATTAAATTCCGGAGGTCTCGATTGGCTAAAGTTCCGATCTGTCCCGAAAAGCGTATCAGCGAATCGGCCGATTTGCTATGAAGATGACCGGCTATAGATCAGCCGATAATCACGTAGCGATTGCAAAGAAACTACTGGAGCAAATTAAACAATCGCAACAGATGCAACACTTGAAATAGATCTAATCGGCTATATGACGATAAATAAGAAAAAATAATGATAAAGCCGACAGTTCGATCTCAAGCTGGATAACTGGTGATAAAACTAAAACAAAAGATAAAACCTATAACTCTAGTAAATATCGATAACTGGTGAATAAATCTAAACGAAACAACAACGATGCGTCTGAAGTTAAAGCTTAGATATTATTCGATAAACGGAAATTACCAATTGGTCGGATATCGTGTCGATGCAGCCCTGCCAACCCGTACGAACTCGTGAAAGAAGGAGATGTATTGGTGAAGTCGCCGACTTGAAAGTAAAGTACGATGAAAAAGTAGATTGTTTGTATTGATTGATGTGTCTGTTTTACAAAACTCTGACTACTTCTATTTATACCCTAGGACTAAGACTCTTGATCTGTCACGATCCGTTACAAACTTGACTTAAATATAAAAACTACTATATCTATAAGACTCTCCTAAAGGAAACAGACTCCCGCAGGATCTTCTGCTGCCATCTCCTAGTCCAATCCGAACTCCTTCCATTGCTCCTCGACCGATGCGGCGTCACTTTTTGACCAACGTCATGTCATCTTTGACTGGGATCCTCTGTCATCTTAACTCAACATCCCCTCTTGGGATTCCATTGGCTTCATCCCCCTTCTATAAATAATTTATGTTTTGGCGCAAGCCCATATTGGCCCAAACGCTCCTTTCAATCGGCCGACCCCCACCAACTCCATTCACCAATCGTCCGAAACACTGCAGCGCCAATCGGCTGATTCCTAACTGTAGCGCCAATTGGCCGATTCCCAATTGTAGCTTTTAAGTCTGCCGCATCGGCCAATCTCCTCCTTCCCTGATGCTGATTCAAAACGTGTCAAAATCTGGCGTCAACAGTTATATTTCAAAGGTTATGGACAACTGATAGATATGTGGTTGTTAGATATATGATTGGAGATTGATGCAATGCCAAGAAGAACCAAACCATCGACTATAAAAGTACCTCCATAAGCCCCAGGGGATTTTATTCAATCCGGAAAGGGTGGAGGATGGTTTGAAGGTAAGGATGCAAGTAGGTACCCAGCAGTAGTATTTTTTGGGTTAGCTAATTAATTACGATGGCATACCACTCTAGTTCATTTCTCCTCCTAATTATTTATGTAGAATGCCATTCTAGTTTATTTTATCAATTTTTTGGGTCCACGCAATAACCCAAAATATATATAACTTGCATGCCTATTTGAAGGGCATGTATAGCACAGGGAGTATCAATTTGACATATTCTGGTGTAGTCCTAGACTTCTAGAGCACGGCTTCGGCACCGCCAGCAGTGGTGGTCGATCCAAGACAGGAACATCATGCAAGAGGTTGGGGAAGATATATAGAATCAATTCCATTGCTTGAATTCTCAGATTATTACAAAGGTCTTTATATTTATAGGCCATGATGCATTTGCCCCTCCATCAAGCTACTGAATACAACTCTAGCAAACCGAACTCCCTAGTAAACCAAATCCAACAAGCAAAGTTGAAAAAGTGACATTTTTCAATCCTCTCTTAATGCAAGAGAATGTTCTAAATTAAAGAGAGTTGGCAAACAACTTAAGGCAAGGCATGTCTGGAGCGCTGGGTATCGGGGATCGCTATTACAGAGATTGTCGGCCGAAGGTTGCGACTAGGCTCAAAGGAGCTTAAAGGGAAAAGCGCAACCTCCGACTAGTAATTTCAAGTACTGTTGGCATAATTGAATACAGGATTAGAGCAAAAGGTGATCGGAGGAGCCAGAGGATGAAGGGCAGCCGTCAGACACAGCTTCCACCTTCGGGACACGGGGTTCGGGCCCGATCCGGGCGAGATCCGGGCGAAGACGAAGATCAAAGTTCACTCCAAGCCGATCCGAGATGTTAATGGAGATCACGAGGTCAACGTGAGGCTATCGAAGGTTCCTCCCGTGTCACGAGGGAAGCGTGGGCTAGGTGGAATCCGAATTGTACACAATAGTTGTAAAATGAACCTCTAGCTTGTAATATTGAGGGTATATTCTAAGGCACAGAGGGTTTTGGGAATGATATATTTTCTGTATGGCACTATAAATACCCCCATTCTTTTTTGAGGGAGAGGGTAAGTACATGTGTGATCTTTGTTTTCAAATTTGTGTTTGGTATTAACTTGTTTAACGCCAACATAGCTCAAGAAAACCCACGATGCCACCAGCTAAGAAAAAGAAGGCCGCGATGCCTAAGGCTACCGGCGAAACTAAAACCCAACAATCCCATCAAACACACGATTAGGGCGGGCCGATGGCAAAATAGTGAGCTTTCAAGAAAATGATAGTAATGAGCAGAGATTTGAATGCGTGCAGCACAACTTAAGATCTACAAGCCGCAGAAGGAAAGTAGAGGCTGCCGCAACGCAAAAATGCTTTTAAGGTAGCGATGAAGAACAACATGAACAATCCAAGGAGTTGGCTGCGATACTTGAACAACTCAAGAAGCTAGCTAGAGAAGGCGAAGGAAAAAAATCAGTGCAGAGGTGTTAGCAAAAGGCAACACGGCAAGCTCAGCAGTTAGCTAACGCAAGATGAAGGTTAACAATGATGCAGACTGAACTGCAGAACTTGCAAAGGTCCCATGAGTAGGGGGGAGACGACAGTTTTCAGTTCTCTGATTTTGAAACTGAAAGGCCACGCTCTCAATGGCACCACAACGAAAACCATGTTTAAGGAAACCTCCGCAGAACTGTAGTTTACCCGAAACCTATCGATCTCACTTCTCCACTATCAGAATTTTTGCAAAATGCGGCATGGCCAAGAGGGATACAGGCATGTTCAACTTCTAAAGTATATTGGCGAGAGTGACCCAAGGTAATTCCTTATGAGCTATGAAGCTGCAATAGCATCAACCGGAAGAGATGATATGTTTTATGTAATCTAAGTTATGCATTGAGATGTGGTTTCCAACTGGACATATTCCTGGTGCTCGTATCTGAATTGTCCTTCAGTTCCGTCAGTTTCATTTGTTATTGTCTGAAGTACTGAACCTGCTCGTATCTGAATTTTCAGTCAATTTCACAATTTTGAGTCAGTTTCATCCGCCAGTATTAACTGAATGATGATCTGAAGAGAGGGATTAAGGGAAGGGATTTGATCCGCAAGAGGGTTGGGTGACATGGGAGGGATTCACCCAATCCCTCCCTGGATCGGTTCCCTTTGGGGATTTTACCCATACCAACCGAACGAGGTCTTACCATTTTTTCAGCCAAAGCAGTGACCGGGTCCGGGTTTTATTCCATGGTCAGACTCTTTTCATCCTCTCCCTTCATTCCCTGTAAGACGCAATGCACTGACCACCGAGCCGCTCGCGCACCTCTAGCCAACAGCGCTGCGCTGGCATTATGCCTAGTGCGTCGCTGGCCGACTTGCTGAACCACACCACCGCCCGCGTCTCCTGTCTATGTCACCGTGGCCAACGAAAAGGTTTGTTAACGAACAATCTGATTCTGCTTAACACAAGTATTCACTTATTATCAGCTGATGAGGGATTACTTTCACTGTAGGCACACGAACACCTGAACACGAATCGGACTCCACCAGAACGATCAGAAGAGAGTTTTGTGCTGCATTTTGTTAGCGGCGTTTTCTTTCTTTATATAATAACTACGGAAAAGAAACATGCAATGCAGATACAGAGGGCTGTTGCCCAGGCTCATTTGCCACGACGCAATCTGGCCGTGCCATCCCACGTCCGTGCATCATGGCGACACATATATGCTAGCTACAGCTTACAGACTCCGGCTACATGCAAACTCTTAAACCCTGACACTAGATGAACTAAATGAAGGTTTATTCTCGTCACCATGATTTAACCCTGCTGCAAGGTTTCACCAGGCGGTGGCGGCGCCTCCGCCTCCGCCTCCACCTCCACCGTCTGGGCGGCCATGGGGGCCGGCACTGGCGGTGGTGGCATCGTGCGCTGTGCCGGCCCTGTGGCATGGTGCCCTCGGACTCGCGGTAACAGCTAAGGTGCCTGTTCAGTGGCCCGGCGTAGTTGTAGAACCCGAGGCTGCGCATGCCGATGATCAGGTCGTCGCCGGTGATGGTCAGGCGCCGGTCTCGCCTGCACTCCTGCATGGCCGCTCGCGCGAGGACCTTGGCGAACTCCGCAACGCACAGGTCCATGGCCTCCTTCGCGTCGTCGGCGATGTTGGAGCTCCCCGGGGGATGGCCTGGCGCATCATGCGCGTCAGAATAGCTTTTGGGATGGTATACGCTTCCGGTGCTTCCTTGCCTGCTGGGTTTTTGGAAAAAAAAATGGATGTCTTATATAAAATCAAGAAAGAACAGGCTAAACATTGAATTGATACTGAAAAAAAATGGAACCAAATAATGCATTCTAAACAGCCTGGAAGTGTACAGAAGGCCTCTCCAAGAACATGTGTGTTCAGCGTTGCTAATCTTTCTCATGTGACTCTCTCCCCATCGCCAGTGGCGGAGCCAGGGGGCCCGGCAGGGCCATGCCCGCCCACCCCCCACCCCCACCCCCCCCCCCCCCACCCCCCAAAACAAAGTGACAATTTCTTTTACCCCTGTGATAGGCCAGGCTGCCATGCTTTATTTACTGGGCCTTAATTATTAGCATGAGGTCTAACCGTCTATCATTTCCGTTTTCCTTTTCCCTACTGATCTCCTATCCTCTCCCAGAATACTTTGGTTCATCCTTTGCAATTTCAGCTGCTACAATAACTAGTTAATGCTTCATTAAATCATTTTATTTTCTCTACTAATTCAAATCTAAGAGATTGTATGGTAATTTATATTGAGAAGATTGCACTAGAGTTCACAACAAATACACTTAACGGTGACTTCTACAATATCAAGATACGCATAGTACGACTAAAATAAAGGCTAGCTAAATATTTTGGTATGGTACTACTTGTGTAAAAGAATATCATTTTTAATATTTGTCTTTGTGTAATCATATTATGCTTTTCTATATTACCGAGAGCAGTGCATGTACAAGTAGCGAAATATGGTTAAGTATATATTCAATTAACAAATTTGTTGACAACCTCATTACAACTATAGACCTACTTGGATGGCTACGAAGATGTTCGCATGCCAAAATGTGGGCATGCCAATCTTTTTTATCAAAATTTTGGTGATTTTAAAAGGTAGGTTGCATAGAATCTCCAAATATCTCAATGCCATCGGCTTTGATCTCTCTTAGTAACTTTATCCCCTTGAGCACAGCTTCATACTCTGCCTGATTATTGGTTGATGTAGCAGGAATCGGCAGCGAGAACTTAAAGCTTGCCCCCTAAAGCGATATAAGAACAACGCCGATGCCACATCCTTTTCCACATGATGATCCGTCAAAAAATAAAGTCCATTGAGCAGGCTCCACAACCATAATATTTCAGACCACAATGATGGGTAACAAAATCGGCCATAACTTGTCCTTTAACCGCTTTAGCCGACTCATAACGCAAATCAAACTCTATAGAGCTAGAATCCATTTTCCAATCTTCCCATTTAAAATCGGCAACAATAACATGTATTTGACAATATCGTCTTTACACACAACGATGCACTCAACCAATAATAAATAATGTCTAAGCTTAGTACATGAAAAATATAAGCATAAACATAGTCTTTCGACTGGAGAATACCTAGTCTCTGCATCTAAGAGTTTTCTGCTGACGTAATAAATCACACGTTCCTTTCCCTCAAACTCTTGAATAAGGACCGATCCAGTGGCACGCTCATCAGCCGATAAATATAATTTGAACCTTGTGCTTCTCGGGTGGAACTAATACTAGTGGAGTCACCAAGTATTGTTTTATATCATCGAGAGCTTTCTACCGCTCTTCTCCCCAGATAAACTCATGATCGGCCTTCAGCTTCAACAACGGACTGAACGGTTGTATCTTCCCGGATAAATTTGATATGAACCTCCGGATAAAATTGATCTTGTCGATCAACGACTAAAGTTGTTTCTTGTTTTCTGGAGCAACCACCTTGTTAATTGCACCAAGAATCTTCTGCCCAATTTCAGATCTTCTTTCATGCACCATGAAATCCAAGAACTGTCCAACCGATATGCCAAAAGCACACTTGTTTGGATTCATTTTCTACCCATGCCTTTGGGTGCACTCTAGAGTCTTGCGCAAATCAACTAGATGCTCCCGGAACCCTTTCGATTTGACCACAACATCATCAATATAAATTTCCACAATCCTGCCGATGAGATCATGAAATATATAATTCATTGCTCTTTGATACGTGGCACCAGCATTCTTCAAGCCGAAACTCATGACAACCCATTCATATAACCCAATATGTCCAAGGCATCTAAACGCAGTCTTCGGAATATCATCTTCTGCCATGAAAATCTGATTATATCCTCCATTTCCATCCATGAAACTAATGACTTTATGTCCCGAAGCAACATAAATCAACAAGTCAGCCACTGGCATCGGATAACCATCCATCGGCGTGGCTTTCTTTAAGTTAAGTCAATGCACACTTGAAGTTTACCGTTTTTCTTATACACAGGAACCACATTAGAAATCCACTCAGCATATCAGCACTGTTGAATAAACTTTGCTTCAATTAATCTAGTAATCTCGGCTTTTATGTCTGGCAACACTTCTGGTTTGCATCGTCTACCACCTTGCTGATATGGCCAATATCCTGGCTTAATTGGTAACCGATTTTAAACAATTGATCAGTCTAATCCATGCATCTCATAATATTCCCAAGAGAAACAATCCCTGAACTCCTTTAACAATTGAACTAATTCTTGTTTGTACTCAGGGTCTAACTTAGCACTAATAAACGTCGGCCTAGACTTGCTACCATCTCCAATATCAACTTGCTCTAACTCATCGGCTGATGTAAACCCGTGTCCCAGCTTGCCTTCATCATCTACCAGGAAATCATCCATCAGGATGATTCTTCAGAGCCGACTGCTTGGATCGGCTTTAGTCCGGAATCGGACATCTTCAGGAAATCACCTTCTCAGACCTTACCCGATATACACTCTACGCCATCATACCCCCACACCTGAGGATCGGCTGTCGCAACACTGAGCAATGAATCGGTGTAGACAATCTCAACAGTATCCTTCAACCATTGAATAAGACATTGATGCATGGTAGACGGAATGCAACAGTTGGCATAGATCCAATCCCGACCCAAGAGCAAATTATATGAACCCTTGCCATTCATGATGAAGAAGGTAGTTGGGAGAGTCTTACTTCCGATCGTCAATTCAACGTTGATTGCCCCCTGAGCTGGCGATGCTTTTCCTTCGAAATCCTTGAGCATCATGTTGGTCTTGATCAGATCCTCTTCGCCTTTTCCCAGCTTCTGGTAAGTTGTATATGGCATCACATTGACGGCGGCCTCACCATCGACTAGCATCTTGGTCATTGGCCGGCCATCCACGTGTCCCTTGATGTACAAGGGCCTCAGGTGTCGATGCTCCTTTTTCCTCCAGCTTGTCGAACGTAGCCGGCATAGGATCCAGAGTTAGCTGAGCCATTGCCTGCTCTTCTGCTTCTTCATCATTGGTCGGAGCCTTGAATTCCATTGGCAAGACGAAGACCATATTAACTGATGTTGATGGAGCATTTTCATCAGTCTTTTGCTTGACACGCCACACTTGGGACCTTACTTGCTTCCTATCTTGAGTACGTTCTTCCTCTGGCTCCCTGTGGCGCAACCTCTGAACCCTCATTTTCTGAGACTTAGTCAACACTCCGGGGCACCATTGGTGATACATCTCAAAATCGTAACGATAGCTGCGCTGATGCTCAATTTTGGGGTTCAAAGGTTCTTCATCTGGTACCAGATCATTGTCCTCGTCCTCCAGCAGATCTTGTACCTTAACCCTGCCTCCCAGCCGATCGTGAACAGGAACGCATTTCACCTCGAGCCTGTCTTTGCCAATCGGCCGATAGCCTCTATGATCATGACACTGTCTCTTAATGAGCGGAAATCCTCACGCGGTCCATTGCATTCAGGACAGTTGTCAGCAGATGGCAGTCTTGACCCTTCGTTCCAGGAGAAAGCAAAGAAGGGGAACCGCCAGTGATCCTCGTTGCGTCGGCTTCTTTCATCCTGGTGACGTCTTTCTCTATCTTGACGAGGCTGATATTTACTCAGTAACATCTGGGATGTGACAGTCCTGTGAGGGCCTCTGGAACTCTGCCCTTGGTCGTATCAGCTCTGACTCTTTAACCCGCCAGCCAATACCTGCACCTTGGGATCCACAGCTCCTGTCTGCTTGGCCCGTTCTGAAGTCAACACCTTAGTTTTCCCTTTATTGCCTGGATCATAGATTTCCACCATATTTTTGCTGAAGGGAGAGGATGTCCATCTATCTTCATCGGCTTCATAGGATTTTCGAATTTGATCCTCCCTTGCTCAATAGCCAACTGGATCTGCTGACGGAAGGTCTTGCATTCGTTGGTATTGTGGGATACAGCATTGTGCCACTTGCAATACTTGCGATTTTTTAGCTCCTCGGTCGAAGGGATCATGTCAGACCCAGGCCCACGGGACTGCGCACATGGCCTACATCTTACAAGATAAGGGGTGGGCCATGGCCCACGCCCTACACCAGTTGTAACTACTCGTAGCACAGTAGAATTACTCATACAGTAGTAAAACTAGTGGGAAGCAGTAGGAAACTACCCGAAAAGTACTCAGGTAGGACTTCTAAGCTCGTATCTGACTAGGACTCCCATGTAACCTTGTTCCCCTAGACTATATAAGGGCAGACAGCGACCCCCTCCAAACAGGAGATCACCCATCAGATCACCCGATCACCACCTAAGGTAATACAAACCACACAAGACGTAGGGTATTATGCTCTCGGCGGCTCGAACCTGTCTAAACTTTATTTCCTTGCATCTTTGAGGTCCTGATCTCGGCGACACCCTACCTACAAACTCACCACCTCAGGGGTATCCCTCGGTAGGCATGGTGGTAAAATATCGACAGATCGTATGATTAGGAGACCACTTGATTTGCCCTTTCTACAAAAGCAAATCAAAGATCCTATCAGCCTTGGTGACGTCAAACTCGTACTTCTCTATTTCCTTCTTGGCAAACGAGCACGAAACCAGCTCATTGTTCCTGGTCCATTCTACCAAGCCGATTCCAGCCTCGTCTTTAGAATCGGAGGAGTCTTCAATGAAAGCAACCTTCTTTTGAAACGGGTTCCTCCTGGGATCCTGGACACGGATGTCAACATTGACAGCCTCTAAACGAGGTGACTTAAGATCTCAAACTCTTGTGAAGAAAATCATTCCTTGATGTGAGGCAAAAGTCCTTGAAAAGCCAATTTATCTAACTAGCTATCACTAAGAGATAAGTTGTAGCATCAGCTTTTGATGTCCCTGAATCTCTGAATAAAATTGGGGGCTGGTTCATCATTCCTCTGCTTCACGGCCGTCAGATCCGTAAGCTTCATCTCGTAAACACCAGCAAAGAAGTATTTGTGGAACTGCTTTTCAAGATCAGCCCATGATAATGGAGTTGGCTGGAAGAGATGAAAACCAAGCAAAGGCCGATCGACAAAGAGACAATGGGAATAAACGAATTTTCAAGGCATCACTCCCGGAAGCTTCCCCTCACTAGACTAAGAATCGACTGATATGTTCAATTGCTGTTATATTGTCTTGTCCAGAGAACTTGGCAAAATTCGGCACCTTGTACCGGTGAGGCATGGCAACTCTTGTGAAGAAAATCATTCCTTGATGTGAGGCAAAAGTCCTTGAAAAGCCAATTTATCTAACTGGCTATCACTAAGAGATAAGTTGTAGCATCAGCTTTTGATGTCCCTGAATCTCTGAATAAAATTGGGGGCTGGTTCATCATTCCTCTGCTTCACGGCCGTCAGATCCGTAAGCTTCATCTCGTAAACACCAGCAAAGAAGTATTTGTGGAACTGCTTTTCAAGATCGGCCCATGTGATAATGGAGTTGGCTGGAAGAGATGAAAACCAAGCAAAGGCCGATCGACAAAGAGACAATGGGAATAAATGAATTTTCAAGGCATCGCTCCCGGAAGCTTCCCCGCACTAGACTAAGAATCGACTGATATGTTCAATTGCTGTTATATTGTCTTGTCCAGAGAACTTGGTAAAATCCGGCACCCTGTACCGGTGAGGCATGGCAACCTGATTGTAGGCCTTAGGATAGGGCCTGCGATACATGTAAGTTGGCTCCTTAGGCTTTAAGCCGAACTGACTCTTCATCACATCGGCTATCCGGCAGCCCCGATCAATGTTCTGGAAGACATTGCCTTGTTGATGTGCTGCCGGGTGTGGTTGTTGCAGCGGAAGCTGAGTCTAATAAGCAACAGGCTGATGAGCCATCGCCTGTGGCTGATAACCCATGTGTTGCATTAAATGATTGATCGCCGGCTGACGAGCCGATGCGCCTAGTTGATAACCATCAGCCTGCTGCTGATACGGTACCATCGGCTGAGGAGCCGATGTATGCTTCTGAGGACCACTTGGCTACTGCTGAAGAGTCGATGGTTGGGTGTATAGCATTAGTGGCTGCGACCCCTGTGGCATGAATGACGCGCCCTGAGCTGATCTCCCTGCAGTTGTAGCGTTTTGAGCCTAGGCGGGGCCTCTGTACTAGTAGAGATCATATATTCAGGAGGCATCCCTAAAGATGTATTGGGGACGTAACCAGTCGGGGTGCTGAAGAGGCCTCCATGTGCTGATGACACCTTCAATAGCGAGCTAGGAGTGAACACCAGGGCTGTCGAGATGGGAGTTACCATCGGCTGATACGCCTGTGTATGAAGTAGATAAGGCGCCATCGGATATCCTCCTGCGCCGGTTTGTGCCGTGTTAGGTTGAGGTTGAATGCCGGCGCCTAATACAACAGTGCTTCAAGCTCTAGCTTCTGCTGTAGCCGATGACTCCGGTTGAGAGTAGCATGGCCCTTTATAGCCCATCTGCATACCGCCAGCGATTGTCTCTCTGACAACATTCTGAACTGAGTTCATCAAGACGCTTGACTGATTGATCATTGCGTAGTGCATGGCCTGGTCAAACACCTCTTGAAACTTAGCCGAGTCTTCAGTGACCGTGATCTCTCTCGGCTTTGGGAAAGCGGTCTTCTGTATAGCCTCTCCTTTCCTATTAGAGCTGAAAGTTTTGAGGCATGCTTGTTGGTAATCATCCATGGCCTTCTGCAATAGCTATTTCTAGGTATCGTTAAGGTCTTCCATGGTGACGTTGATGACGTTGTCTGGGTCCACTTCACCAGGCTTCGGGATGGTCATGTTGAAGTTGTTGTCGTGTCCCACCAGGTGTGCAAAAAGTGTGTTGACACAAAAAAAATTGGCAATCGGCTTTCTACATGACCCCACACGAGGACTTGGGAGATTTGCTTTCCTCCGGCGCAGGCTCAAATTAGCTTCATGTAGGTGCGAGGCGTGCCAGTCAATTTGACCTGAAATTAACAAGGGGTGAAACAACGTCAAATTCTGGAATGTATCGGTTGGTGTTCCGAACCATTCCACAGGGGATATTGCCTAGAGATCCGATATGGGTCAAAAAGCAATCGGCTAGGGTCAGCCAATACAACTGTAGAAGTTGTATTAATTTTACTTAATAATGCCTCGAAAACAACACCTAGATCTAGATCTGATCGGCTATGCTTGGCGAAATAGATTGAAATAACAAAACTGCAGTAAAAGCCGATAGATAACTAAAATCCAAGCTGGATAACCATGATAAGAGCTGAACTAAACAAGACTAAACAAATTAATCTCACGAAGAAAAGCTAATATCGATAACTAGTGAATAAATAGATCGAGAAAGAAGTGATGCGCCATCAACCAAAGACCTAATTTACTTAGTAAAACGCGGAACTTACGAGCAAGCCGGAGATTGAAGCAATGCAGCCCTGTCGACCAGAAGAACTCCTTGAAGAAAATAAAAGGCTACGAAGCTAGGGTTTGGCGAAGTCGCCGACAAAGAAGTAATTATTGTATTTGATTGGATATCTGACTTGACTAAAAAGAAAACAAACCATATTTATAGTCCAAGCTAACAAACCATATGACTTGACTAAAAAGAAAACAAACTTTCTAAAACAAAACGCTCGCACAAGACTCGGACTCCACACAACGTTTTTGCTGACGCAATCCATCAGCACCAATTCCGCTCCATCGGCTGCGACGCCACATTGGTCAATCGGCCAACTTCGTTTCAACATGGGCCGGCTTCCATCGGCTACTTCCCTTTAGGCCAGACTTGTGCCAAAAATAGTGTCAACACCCACGAATCAAGCTAAGTCACTTATACTTTTTCCGACTTATTATTCACAGGATCAGCTACAATTTTGGGTACGCCTCTCGACGGGAATTACCCTGGGGGCTACACCATGATTGACTAGTTCTAGGGTTTGCTGACTAACAGCCCACACGCTCGGTATATCGAGTTCTTAGGGCACTACCCACGCGCTTGGTACACTGAGATGTGTCGGGCTCACAGCGGCTACACCCTACGGACATGCGCTCTGTAACACGCGCTCTCGTCGACTACTTTATGCCAAAGAGCATTCTCTTTGTCGCAATGCCGACTTCTTATTTCTGCACGTTGTTTTCTCTTAACGATCGCTAATCTTCTCGAGTAGCACATGCCTTAATCAGTGAAACCTCGACTCTTTCGTCATGCCTAACGCCTCTACGCGTACATGGGACAAAGATCTCATACATGCTATGAGCAACGGCTAAAATAGGACCATGTGCTTAAACGTAACAGGCGGACTACTTGGGAGATTTACATGGCCTAAACAAGAGCTCGACACAACAAATTTATTTTTACATCGAATAGATTCTGGTATATTCAATACCAAACATTATGCTACATAATGTTTGCATTGTCTTTTTTCAAGCGACAACTCTCCAGGCCGCTCGGGGCGCCATCACGGCTTCGCTAGCTCTCAGGCTCGGGGGCTGGACACCAATAACTACTTGGCGTGGCTTCACCGGCTTCGCCTAGCTCGTAAGCTCGGGGGCTAGATGCCGCAAAACTACTCGAATGCTAACTCATGTGAAGGCTGAAGGCAAAAAAGGTAACCCTAGGTTACTGCGTGGTTAAAAAACCAACGGTGGCCTAAGGGTCTTTTGGGATAAGATCTGTTTTGAGCAGTACTTTAACCATCAATTCAGATTCTACAAAATTCTACAACGCATGCCACGTTCTTTTGGATCCTTTTTCCAAATTTGGGATTTGGATTCAAGGATCGGGAGCTGCAAGATACGTGTCATCAGCGACTTATTTTTCAAATCTATTTGGAAGACAAAGGAAAGAAGATTCAAGACTAATTGGACCCTCAGCCTGATTCTTCGATTCAATCTAAGGCTCGAGGGCTACTCCATATGGAGTGTGATTTTCATCGCACCACATACAGAAGATAATTTTTGAAGACTTGAAATCTACTCGGGCAAGAGCACCTCACCGCCTTGAAACAACCAGCAAAGTACTCAGGAAGATACATTTTAGGCGAAGTTCAGAAGAACTTGAAGATGACTCCAGAAGTACTCGGAAGTTTGCACTACTCGGCTACGAAGAGCTCGGGGGCTTGTCAGGGATAGATCCCCAGGTACCCGCAAGTAAGCTACCCGCAGGAAAAACGAAGTCAGACTCCTACTAGAATTCCTCTATGATCCTACTAAGACTCTACCATGTAATCCTACCAGGACTCCTACCTTGTAGCTAACTAGTAAACCGCCCCTGGAATATATAAAGGAGGGCAGGGATACTTAGATCGGCAGAGCAGCCAACAGGTAACTCAACACCCAAGCGCAGGGCGCAATATACAATACCTCAAACAGGACGTAGGGTATTACGCTACTCCGGCAGCCCGAACCTGTCTAAGTCTATATCTTGTGTCCTCGCTTTTACCTTCAAGTTCCAGACCCAGCGATCCCTCACCAAATAATCTCCTACCTTAGGGTATCCCTAGGTAGGCTGGCGGTAAAAACACCGACACTCGGTCTCCTGAAAATGTATCTATGCTCATTGCAATATCTATTTCTTTATTTATGTATTTTTTGAATCAGCATAGTGCTTTTCGAGCTGAATGTGACATGCCCGTGATAGATTGTGAATTTAGTTAACATCCTGCCATTCTGAAATGTAATTTTAGTCCGTAACTGAACACAAGCAAGCATTTGAAAATGAGGCTTTATTTTTTTCCATTGGTGGCACTGAACAATCAGCATGGCTAGCTAGCTAGTTTCTATTGAAGAAATTGTCATCATGCATGCAGGAACAAGTAGCAGCTAGGATATAGATCATTCTTTATACATTATGATTGGTAATTTGTTCTGCAGTTTGACTGTAACCATAACCTATTGTCTTTTCTACAAGTACAATATAACACTTAATATAGTAGCATAATCATTTTTTTTCTAAATATTCCACATGTTCAATTGCTTAGGCTGCTACGCTTGGCTCTGCTGTTCGAGAGGAAACGCCGGATGAAACAATTAGTAGGCTTGCCAATGGAGTGTTTCGGAGCCATGTCAATGCAACCACAAGTGGTGGCGGCAACTACTCTCCTCAAGATGATGATTTTCCATTGTATTGAAGTTACCGTTGTCAGGAATGATTCTTTTGGAACTGTCTTGGTTGTAGCTTAGATATGACTGGGAGGGGCTACTGCTTGTTGCACGTTTTGCTTAAGTAAGCAATCCATGTCAGGAGGGTTACAGCAAGGTTTATCACCTAAAGGAGCAGTATCCGTGGTTGTTTATTTTGGAACTGTGTTGTCTGTAGCTTATGACCAAACATTTAGTTGAAGGTCTTTTGTTGTGACAATGAATATTATGGAATTATAGTTGATATTTGAAAACCATCCATCCTTCTATTGCTGTGATAAAAATGTGTAGATAAATGGATGCTTCCTGTATGCGAATCGATTCTTATTTACTGTTCATGTTTTAAATTTGAATCCAAATATAATTTGATTTTGGATTTAAACATGTACATGAATGTAAATTTAAATATAAATTTATATTGAATTCAAAAATAATTTTAAAATTTGAATGCTTACAAAAAGGTTGCAATCTGTGATGTCAGTAACTTACCTACTCCCTCCGTCCTAAAAAATAAATCATTCTAGGATTCAAAATTTATCCCAAAAAATAAGTCATCTTACCCTATTTAGAAAGTGCATGTGCATGCAAAAATCAATTAGTACCAAATATGAGTAATAAATAGGGGCAAACATGGTCATTTTACCCTTTTGTTAATTTATCCTAGAATTCCTAGAATGACTTATTTTTTGGATGGAGGGAGTACAAAACTAAACTCCTAGAGGAAATGACCTTTACACATAGGATGTAGTATGCCATATCAGCAACTTTCCCTTCAAAACTATTTCCTAGGGAAACCGCAATCCCCTACGGTTTTCCATCAGCACGGTAGGGCACGCCCACCGTTCCCGTCAATTTGGTCCCTAGGAATATGTCCCTAGGAAATATTCATATGGAAACTGTTTCCCTAATGTTGTCCTTCCTTTCCCTAGGAATTTAACCTCTAGGGAAACCGGAGAGTTCTAGTAGTAATTCATAGGGTTTACGACAGCATATGTGATCGTTTGAATGATAAACATAATTGACATCAATGCAAAAATAAAAGGGAGGAGATAAATGAGTGTAGATCGAACAGCACATACACACTTTCTTATATTCACTGGTTTCCAATGATCAGACAATTCATAAATTTGATGATTCTATTGCAAGGAAAAATTTTACACAACAAGAGGTCATGTTGCTTGTTGGTAGTCGTTAATTACCACATCGATCACCAACATCTTGGTGAATAAAGTGGGTACAAATATATTTCTATGCATTATTAGATTTGAACTAATAAATTCCACAAGTTTTGGTGGTTTGAGATCTTTAGCAGGATTATGCTCAGAATATGCAAGAAACAACACTAGATGGAGCATATGCAAGGGTGGTGCAACATGGACATAAGATGATACCATTGGAAACATTGCCAAATGCTAAATTGTCAATTAACATGTCGAAGAGCTCGTCGAGATGATCGAATTGGATATTTGGTTCACCCAATTCGGAGTCCGGATGGAAAAGTTATGCATATCGGAAGTTCCGGACTTGTGTCGCGCAGAGGTAGCAGGCCGGCAGGCCTCACCTTGGCCGGCCAACCCCACACCTTTGCCAAGCACATCATACCTTGCCACAAGACCAATAAGGACCTCTTAATGGACCCGTATGCACTGGAGGAACAAGCAAATACAAAGGAAACGAGCGGAAGGCTTCCAACAAGGAACGAACGACCACAACTCGGAGCAAACTCAATCAAATTCAGTGAAATCAGGTGTGGCTGATCCATGATGACCATCCACCACACAATGGAAGTTGGTTGGATGGATTTGGTGGAAATGTCAGGCCGGCCAGCCTACTACGTCGGCGAAATCAATTAATCATGTTCGGGCAGCAAGTTGATGGCCTCCAGGAGCCAAAACCGTGTGCATCAACGCAAGACTAAAAGGCCCAGCTTTTTGACGGAACCGCCTTGTCTTGCTCTGGCGGCAAGTAACCAACGTGGGGAGTGTGGAGGCGGTAGCACTTCATGCTAGATGGCAGCGGGAGAGCGTTTGGAGGGGAAGATTCCCCTTGGATTCCAAGAGCATCTCCACTCTCCCGAGGTACCTCCAAGCTATAAATAGGACCCCTCTCCCACTTGAGGAGGCGCCCCTCTTGGCGGCACTTCCCTGTGTAATTCAGAGGTTAGTTCGAGAGTTAGAGTCAGGAGCTCTCTTCGGTTCTGGAGTCGTCTTTAGGAGTCTAGGTATAAGTTTTATTGTATCTTTACATTCTTGTAAGACTTTGCCTATTTAATATAGTGGTCTTTTTGCATTTATACCATGTCAAGTTTCGTTCCGTAATACTTTCTAAATTAGTACCGGAATAGTTGTAGAACTAAGTAGCTGGGTTGTTCTCTAGCTTCCCTTTTCTTTCACAGGATCCCTTGTCGGCGTAGCTAGCAAGATATACCTATTTGCGAGTGCTCTCTACCGCAGATCACGGTAGGAGTAAGTAACTAGATTGCCGAGGCATGGTACTTAGGCTTGACAGTTACCTTGGGTTGTGTTCCACCCCACGAAACAGTGTGGTAGGCGGCAGGTGTTGACAGTTCTGTTCGTCCTTTATAGTCCACCACGTTCGGGTGCTTTCATAGCAGTAGTAGTAGGTCGCCGTTGGACTCCCCTCTCACCCCTTTCTGAAGTCCTTCCTCTTCCAGCCGCCGAAGTGAATGAAAGGTGATACTAGTTTACATTCACACTGCCTTCGAGTTCTATAGTGAGCCGTCTCCCTCGCTGCTATTATACCTCTCGAGCAGTGTTACCTTAGCCTATATTTCCTAAAACTTGGCATGAGAATGACCCATCATAGGAATCGTGCTCTTGTCTCGTTTATCTCTCAGCTATCGTTATCCTTGTGGTGAGGATGCGTACCGTTATCTTTCCCTTCCTTCCATATCATTTATGTGGAATAGTTGACAACAGTTAGATGGTTGGTAATATAGTATCCATTGCTCAACTGCTTCCAATGAAAAATACGATACTCTGGAATACTCCTGAGTGAAATGCAACAATGGTGTTCTGTGCGCTTGCGGAATTGTTCTAAAGGCTTAAGAAACGCCAACATTGCTTTGCTTATTTCTACCTATGAAATTGCAGAGGTTCATAACGTTGGTATCACAATCTCACTCCATATTCACTAAGTTGGTATTCCCTACTCAAAATAAATAAATCATCATATATAATTTCCAAGATGAATGGAGGGGGGCCTGTGCCGGGCGGGACGTCTTTGTTGGTTTGGGAGCAGTCGCCGATTTCACGCTCTTCGATTGAAGATTGTTAACGGCGACGTGGAGGCGGCCCTGATCCACCTTGTACGTGGACAGATCGCCCTCGACGGGCGTCAGCTTGGTGTCGAGGTTGGTGATCTTGTTCATGAGTTTATCAATGGTTTTCTTGATGTCGTCCATCAGTGGATCGGCCATTAACCGAGGACAAGTGTGGGATGGGTGGGTGTGCGCAGGGGAAAAGAATTTTAGCTCTAAATACCAAGATGTTGGGGCAGGGAACCCAAGCTTTATTAGAAAAGATTAGAGATAACAATGGCAGATCGAGCAGAGGCCTGTCCTCACTAGCGGAGCCAGGGGGTGGCCAGCAGGGGCCATGGCCCCTCCCAAGGCTGCAAATTTGCAGCAAATATCTAGCAATTTTTTGATGAAAAAATATCTAGCAATTTTCAGTGAAGGGAAAAAAATCTAGTGAAGGTCTAATTACTCAATGCTTTCTAGTGGGCTCAGTTTGTGAGCTGTAGCCTCTGAGTCCCATAACATTTCATTTCGCATCCATCAAATACTGCAAGCTTGCTAGACCAGCCAGATCGTGAACGATAGTCAGATATGCTAAGACGTCTTCACTTGGCTCCCCTAAGTCGAAATCCTGGCTCCGCCCCTGCCTGTCCTCCTTGAGGAAGGACTCTTAGCTCAATTTCTGCATAAATGACTCCTAAACTGCTACGGCTTATATACTGCTGAACCTAACAAACAAAAGCAACAAACTCTTCTGAAAATAATCCCTGCTGCTAACTAACTAAATCTCTCTAGCCCTGGATACTGTTACGCCGCCTCCACTGGCACGTTTAGCCGACAAAGGAGTCCATAACAGTGAATGCAAAGCAATTGATGTGCTCGATCAGTTGTTACTCTCCTCGTTCCAAAAATTGTAGACAAGTTTCGCTACTTGTACCTAATTTTGTCATCAAATTATAGCCTATTCTAATTCCTCTATATAGATCAAGTATGAAGAGAAGAAAAAAAACGAACTGAGCATAATTCATCCGGTAAGGTTTCTCACGGTGAAACTTGACCACCCGAATTTGCGTCGTCAACTCAATGCTGGTGCTAGTTTTCTAGATTTATTTCAAGAATTAGCTGGTGACATTTTTCTTCAATGATAAACAATGTATCCGTCGATAATGAGACGGTGTATCATAGGCGCATTAGATGTAAATTGGATGTGTTGACCGAAGTATACAGTATAACGTGGCTTATGCAAAGTCCGGTTAATAATTTCCACCTCGATACCTTTGCTTTCTCATTTTATTCAATTTGCTCTTTTCATCTCGTTGGCAGATGTATGGAACCTGATCGTACCTGTGACCAAAGAAAGTACATTAACTTTAGTGGACGCATTTCCTTGATATCATGAGGTTAGGAAAAAAGAAATAAATCCTCTCCAGTCAAAGGTTTCTTATCTTGTGACTAATATTTCCAACTGACGAGATATTTGGAAAGATTTTTATTTTTTATGAGAGTTTAGGAATTTCTCAAAAAAAGAAGCTTAGGAAACATAGTGCATAGGCAAAATTGGCTGCTGGACACTAAAAAAACTTTGAAACTTAGTGCATAGGCAAAATTGGATGCTGGACACCGGAAAAAGATAGGCCACGAGCTATAGAAAAAAGATGTCTTTGCTAGTAGACACTACGATTCAATGTCAATTTGCTGGTGGACATTATAATTATTATAATAATATATTCTCATCAAATAGGTATAAACAACTTATAAAAATAAGTATACTCTTACCCCTTCAAATCAATATTTGAGCAATATATCCAAATAAGTAACAAATCAATATAAGCCAGTACACTCCACACCACCGCAGCGAGGCAGAGCGGTGGAGAGCAGACAGTGTGGGGCGAGAGATCCAAGGACCAGCGGAACCTGCGATTCTCGATGGGCAGGGCGCACCGGTTTCAGCTGCTGGCCGCCGCCGCCGCCGTCTTCCTCCTCCTCCACACGCCGATACCCGTGTCGTGCGCCGACCTCGACGCGCTCGTCCACAAGGGCTGCGCCAATCAGAGCTTCCCGGGCGGCGCGCTGCCCCTGACCGTCACCGCCCTCTCCAGCGCACTCTTGCTCAAGAATCGTGGAGACTCCATTTGCATCTTCTTCTTCGGGAGCAGGCTGCAGCGCCGGCTCGGCGAACTGCTCGGCAAGTGGCCCGGGCGCCGCGGACGGACGCGGCACTGGGCGCCGGTCCGTGCCCCCCGTGCGGCGCGGCTCTGGCCGCCGCCCCCTTCCGGCGCGGGCCCCCGTGTGGCGCGGCTCTAGCCTCCGGCGCGGGCCCCCGTGCGGCGCGGCTCTGGTGCCGCGCAGACGGACGCGGCCCCCCGTGCCGAGCGGCTCCCGCGCGGACGGGCGCGGCCCCCCGTGCCGAGAGGCCCCTCGTGCGGCGCGGCCCCCTGTGGCCAGGGATGGTCGCCGGAGCAGGAGAAGGGCGGCCGCCGGGGGTCACCGGAGTCAGGAGAAGAGCGCCGAGGATGGATTTTGGGGGGTGTCGGGTCCAGCGACGAAAGAAGAGAGAGGGGAGAGACATAAGGGTATAATCATCTTTTCCTGTGGCTTCATATTAAAAATGAGTATAATAATAGATGTGGAGTTCTACATCTAATTACCATAGATTTACAGATTTACAATGTATCATGGTAAAAATATCTTTTATTAGTAGCTTGTGGCAAAAATCACCTTTTTTTTAAGTGTCCAGCAGCCAATTTTACCGTGCATAAACTGGTTTTGGTTGGTCTCCAGTCCAGTCCTGAAAATGTGTTTGCTCCTGCATTCAGTGCTCCCGTCTAAAATTCGTGAAATTTTTTGTCTGTTTTTTATTTTCTTTTATTTATGCTTTTAAAAACTGAGCATTGGGCATTGGGGTGTTGATGTTCAAAGATCTCAATTAGCAATCGCGGGACAAACAAAGAGAAAATTAGAAGAAAATTCAAAAGGGAAATGCCAATTGAACCACGAAGAAAACAGTGCTTGCAAAATGGCACAACCATAGCTAAGCAGGCACAATAATCAGGTTCATATTATTCTGGCCAAAGCATGCCCACAAACATTGTTTCCACTGGTAAGCAAGATGATTGATCATCGGAACCCCAAATCGAAATGATCATATCTAATCAGCATAAACCCTTCACAGCAGCACGATCACCGGCACCGCGGTGGCCACTGCCGTGCCAAGACTCCAAGACGCCGTGTCCCTCGCTCCGTTGTTCTTCTGATCTGCAGGCGGCTGGCTGTCCTCGGCGTCCGGCGAAGCCGCAGGGGTGTCTGGTGTCGGCGCGGGGCGACGCCTGGGTGTAGGTGGAATCACCGGCGCCACGGCCGGCGCAAGGTCTGGCGGTGTATGTGCATGTGCAGGCGGCGAGGCCGGCGCAATGGCAGGTGGAGGTGGATGTGCAGGCGACGAGGCCGGCGCAGGAGCGGGGGAGGTGCGGCCCTGGCCGTTGTTGAACAGCTCCCTCGGCAGCAACACGGCGTCGATGAGGTAGACGGCGAGGGGCGCCTTGTCGACCAGAGTCTTGGTCACCTTGGCCGCGCTCGGGGACGCCGACGACAGTTTCACCGTGTTCCCGTCGGCATGGACGGTGAGGTTGTACTTGTAGCCCCTGGATCCGTCAGTGGCAAGTGTGTTCACGTCGCCATTGATCGCTTTGAGAGACTGCGCGGAGTAGTGCGCTGCCACGACGTGGTACAGAAGGAGGGCGACCTGGTCGTCGGCGCTGAGGTTCTTGAAGCTGGGGTTGAAGGCCGCCACCGCCTTGTCGCCCGGGCAGAAAATGGTGAGCCCGCCGGCGCCGCCTGCGCTGCGCTCGAACGTCGCGGCCGCATCGGCCGTCGAGGCAAGGAGACCGGCGAAGCCCCCGCACCCGTTTTTGAACAGGAGATCCGCCAACCTCGGCGCCGCGTCGGGTGGCGGTGCCGCCGCCGGCGCCCCGGCCAGCGGCGCTGGAGACCAGATCGGGGCGCTCACCTGCAGGACGGCGATGTCGTAGGGCGCTTCCTGGATGGATTTCTGGTAGAACGCGGCTGGCAGCGCGTTCGAGGGACCGGACAGTGCGAACGCCACACGCCCACCGCGGAACACGGTGATGTTCACGATTCCTTCGCTTGCCTGCGCCTTGCCGGTGGCCTGGTAGAGGCTAGTGGCCTGAGCGAAACCGCCTTGGATGCTACCGAGCTTGGTGGCATCGAAGTAGTCCAAGAGGACGTGGAGGTAGATCACGTGCTCGAGGTCCTTCGGCTGGAGTTTCTGCGCCTTGAGCTGCGCCATCACGGCGTTGTCGACGGCGAGGACGGTGATGGTGTTGCGGCGGTCGATCTCCGCCGCGGCGCCGGTGCTTGTCAGCGCGGCGCTGAACTCGGTGAAGTTCGGGTGGACCGCGAGGATGTCCGTGATCTTGTGGCTTGAGGCGCCATGGCACGACGGGGACGTGGCGAGGACGAGGAGGAGGGGGAGGAGGACGGCGGAGGCGGCGACGACTCCGGCGAGACGCATTGTGCTTGGGGAACAGGAAGGTTTCTTGCGTTCCTGAATGTGTATTTGGTTTGGCTGAGGAAAGGAAAGGTTGAGCCCCCATCTATATGTAAACCCCCAGCGTGCCAAACCAAACCTGCAGTCTAATGGTATCAAATTAAAATCACAAGGTCCATACCTCCAGAATCGAGATCCAGTGATGCAGATGGAAAAAAAAAACAAGATGTGATCTCACAACTCACCCAACAGTCATTTTGTCGCAACTAAAGGGGAGAAGACGAGCATTTCCCTTTCACCTAGATCTAGACCATCCAACACGATCCAACGGTCCAGGATCACCGCATCACATCTACAATAGTTTCGCGTGGATGCACAAACACCGCACTTCAAAGCCGCGTCAATGAGTTCTTTTTATGTTTAGGATGAGTGGATGCCATTTGTGCTCCTCCTAATGTTTAGCTGGTGTCTTGTAATTCCTAAATCTCATCATCTTGGAAGGATGCCAGTGGAGCAAACAACTGGAAATGCTAGGTTGAGGCCTTGAGGGGGATGGTAGTGCAAGCCATAGTGATAAATGTGAGATGCGCCGTTGTTTGTATTGCAATTCTGTGTTCTGCTGGCATGTGACCATCTTTACTAGTATGAATGACAAAAATGGTTGGCTGTGTAGGACGTTTGTTGAGATGGACAAATTTGCTGCAGAATACAATGCTGGAAAGGTTGGGCGGTGCAGTTTCAACTAGTCCATCTATAGTAGTTTTCACATGAGCGTTGCTGGTGCTTCATGGGCATCGAGGGGCTTGAAGTCTCTGCCTGCCTATTCATCATATACCATAGCCCATCAGTTAGGTATTTGGATATAAATTAAATCCTAAGAAATTGTTTCCAAAAGTTCCTAGGGCAACCCCTAATTATACATTAACAATATTTGTGCATTTTTATACTTTTGTAACATTTAGCATATTTAGAACTTATTTACATATAAATGTTGTCCGCGGATGTCTTGCATAGGTTGTTTAAATTTTACACTATATACCTTTTGATAAGTCATTTCACTTGCTAAAGCGTTTGTAGTAGCCAAAAGTAGTAATCGGACAAGCTATTTGGATCCATGACAGAGAAGTGTATCAATTAATGACCAAATCCCACATGATCGATAAGCATAAACTATCAAGCCATTCAAATAGCATCAAATTGATTAGATCCACGCCTCTGAAATTGATATCAAGGATCAAGAGAAAAAGAAAACGGTGTGATCTCACAACTGGTCTCATAATTTGAAATAGGAATTTGTCTTCACAATCATCTTTTTTTTAGATTGCATAGTACAACTCAGACACTCACAACTCACACACACTCACCCCTATGAACGCACGTACGTAAACCCTACCCCTATGAGCATCTTCGAAGACTGAGCCGGCAAATTCTCGAGATTGATGAAGTTACCACAGGTGCCTCGCTGTCGATGGGAATGTCGCCTACCACTAAAAGCACAACACCGTTAAATTCTAGAAAATTCGCTCCCACGGGGAGTCGAATCTAAAACCTGAGGTGCTAGTGAGGCTTTTGTAACCACTGGACTACAGACCTTTTCGCGTCTTCGCAATCATCTGCCCATACCGAAAGATCCAACAGACCAAGCTCACTCCATCGTATATACAATAGTTTGACCATGTTGCCAGATAAATATCATGTCATAAATGTACACAATAAAGTGCCGTATTGCATTTAAGATATGCTATTTGTGTTACCTGATGTTTAGGTAGTCACCAGGTTTTTCTTTCTTTTTGGCCACCTTGTGGAGAAAACAGCTGAAAATGCAAAATAAGGTGAGAAATTAATGCTGACTTCCATCATAGCTAAGCCCATTGATGGGGTTTTCCCATTAGCATCTATGGGTTTGCAGATTTAGCACATTTTTTCATGATATTTCACACATTTTCACGATCTATATATTACACATAAGAGTCGCGATCACTTGCCTTGTTTGCAAAGAGTTTTATCTAAATATATAATATATCTTCTTTTAAACACTTAAGTTGTATTGCGATTTATAAAAGCTAGTAATAATAACCTGGCAAGTTATTAGGATCCTTAAAGAGTAAAGTTGTACCAAATTAACCACCGCATCAATGTTTTCAAAAGCCAGTATAATAATCGATGTTATTTGTGCTACACCTTGATGTTTAGCTGGCGTACAGTTCCCCATTTTATCTCCATATCTTGGCAGGTTGACAGTGGAGCAAACTGGAAATGCAAGGTGAGGAAATGCTGGTGCTAGGGGGAGTGAAAAATGTGAGATGTAGCTATGTTTGTATTACAACCAATGCGTCAGCTACATGTGAATTGGGGCCATGTTTGCCAGCACGTATGACAAAAATGGTTGCCTTTAAGACGTTGTGATACAGATGTACATGGACATGGACAAAAATTCATCCAGAGGATACACTACTGGAAAAGGTTGGTTGGTGGAATTCTGACTAATAGTATATTGAGGACTGATTCACATGAGTGATGTTGGCGTTTTATTGGCAGCTTTGACGGAATTTATGTACCATTGATTTAATCGTAATTTACCTAGCCCACTGGACGTTTTCCGCCTCACCACATGGAAGGAAGCACAAGAATTTGTTTGGAAAGATGCAGTTTTGTTTTGTGGTTTCTTCTTGACCCATTTGTGATATGATAAGTGTTGATCTTTCCACTGATTACGTTTCACGGATCAGCAGTGGTTAGGAGTATATGGGTCCCATCATTATTATGAGATCACCAGGAGTCACAGTAAGATCAATAGCTTTGTAACATTAACAAGAGGGCCTTGTTAATGACTAATTGACTACTATTGAAAATAGAATCGGGAGTTCATTCCAGTGAAAACTGGATTCAAATTTGAAAATTGTAAAAAAAAATCCCCAAAGGAAAAAGAAAAACAAAGAGAAGATGTTCTATAGACATGTAAATTTTGGGATCAAATTAAACTACAATGCATTTATGCGGTACAAAAGAAATTTAATACTTGTTAACCAAACCAAAATTGTGTATTGGTCTGGTAGTTTTTAGAATTTTCACATATGATTCTCACACTTAGCAACATTTCCGCAGGTCAACACTCATAAATGTGTGATCCCACTTTTATTTGCCCAGCTGTGAAAATATATTATTCTCCAAGAGATGTATTTAAGTATTTTTCAAGAACCTTTTTAACATATTTACAATTTAAGAGTTGAGTTAACTATAGTATATAAAACCAGAAATAGAACAAGCCATCATAATTCATGACAGAGACAAGCTGTACCGAGTAATCATATCCATTCAGTTATATAAACGGTTGACCCCATAATAATGTTGCGCAAAGCGCAAACGATGTATGCAAAGCAAAGAAACGCTTGGTCCCTCCCAACCAAATGAGAAATTACAGCCAATCTTTCCGTCCTCTTGCCATACGTGACCACCCTAATGGCTCACCATGACATGGCCCCCAACGAATTTAGTAGAAGATCATGGTAGCAACCACACCCACAGCGCCGACCATGGAAGCCCCACTCCTCAGGGTAGCAACGCTGGATTGATCAGCATCAGCCGGTCCCTCGACAGGTCCCTCAGCGGCAGGGGATGCCGCAGGGGTGGATGGTGGGGGAGGGCTTGATGCATCCCCGTCTGTGGAAGGTGGTGGTGAAGAGGTAGTGGTCGGCGTCGCAGCAGCTGGACCAGACTTCCCAGACGATGAGGGGGTGGGGGCGACTTCGGGAGCCTTAGCTGGCGCAGCTTTCTTTGCAGCCTCAGGTGCCTTGGTAGGAGTAGGAGCCTTGGATGCCTTCGGTGACTCTGTTGGCGCCTCTGCCGCGCTGAGGGTAGCAACGGTGAGGATGTAGAAGAGGATCGCCACGGTGATGCGCGACATTTTTATTGGCTGGACGTGGTGAAGGATGGAGGGTTGCAAGATTCGTTTCTTGCTTTGTGGGTTGAGTTGCAAAGGAAGATGGGGACGAATTGTTATAGGGGTCACGCTGGTAGGGTTGAGAGGATGGGAGGAACTCACGGGGACATCTGAGGTGGGGATGAAGGCTGCCCAGGTGTTGCGCGCCATTGTTGTTTCAAACGGTTAGTGATCCACTGGCTTGTGGGGCCTGTCCCGTTATTATGGTTGGTGTGTAGATGGGCCTATATTCGGCCTAGTTATTGGTGGGCCTGCAGGCTTGTTCCATCGGATGGTGATATTTTAATTATGCCGAGTGTACCAAGACTGTTCACAACTCACACAGTGTTGCCAGTGGCTATGGTGCAGTTAGCTTTATCTTTGATACGTGCAGTTTATGGGACAACATCGTGCTCTGCTAGTAAGCACGAGCTATATCACGGGGGTAGTCACATCTCAAGTTCTCTTAAGCTGAGGAACAATCTGCATAAGCAGCATCAGCTATTGGCATTACATCTTTAAATTCTATCACAGGTGTATCTGAAGTATAGGTGAAGTTTCCTGATACACAATGCAGGGCTCAGGACTGAATAAATATGATTACAAAATGAAACAACAGCCAATTTACAGTGCTTAATCCATCACCACCAGAGCAATTCCACAAGCACCTCAACTCAACTCAAGCCAGCACTTGCAATTACATCAGCAGTTCAACATTATCATACATACACTTACAATCAGAACGGGGCATTATAGTACAAGGACCTGCAGCCTTGACCGTGCCTCCGCAGCTAAATTCAAGCGCTCCTCATTAGGGTTCTCTCTCGCAGCGGCGAGAGCTTCAGCATATGTTATCCGTTCCTGCTCTATCTTGTCAACCTCAATCTTGTCAATTTCAGTCTGAGAAGAAATTAATAATTGTTAGCTTGATATAGTCAATGCTTGGGAAAAGCATCTACTCAGTTTTCTTTGTGCTAATATTTCCATATTCAGCATCAACAACAATATTGCAAGATGAAAAATGTTATTCCATTATACAAATTTCCAGCCGAAGAACCCGTCACATTGATTGATAGTAAAAAAGTATCAGTGGCAAACGCCAGAGTGTTTCTAAAAGCAGGGCACATTCCAGAAAATGCAATTAGACTGTCGGCAACAAGCAATGAGTAACTATAAAACCCATAACACTATCTAACATTCTATCGCTAATTTTAATGGTTCAAGTAGGTCAATGGTGCTTCAAGGATGTGTGGTTACCGTTGATTGAAGTGCCTCTAATTCATATGATGATGGCATACTGCCATCATAAGAGTCACCTGAAACATTCTCTGAATTTTTCTCGAATAATGCCATCAATGAGCTTATCTCAAATTCCATATTGGACATATCTCCTTGAAGATCTTCTACTTTTTTATTCGACATCTGTACCTCCCATTCCAATTTCTCTAAAGAAGCTTGTTTGTCTGCAAGCATAATCTGTGGAAGGACAGAGAAAAGATGAGAATAAAGGCTTTTCCCATCACTTAAATCAACAAACATTTTATTTTAGCATCTTAAACAAAAAAATATTTAAAATTTATGCATAGCATGTGTGAGTAGAAAATCACTATATATAAGTCATCTGAAAGAGGAATACTTACAACCCACGAAATGATTTATTTGTGCAAAAGCACAACTACACTTTACCCAATGTCTCAATCAAATCAGCTCGAGTTGTACAAAGTGTGATGCGATTCTGTGCAGAACAGCAGGCGTAGCTGATTTGCAGTTTACTCAAAATAAGGATAAGAAACTTTTCACAAACAGCATTAAACAATAACCCAGGTTTCGACCATGAACTGGCATTGTAAAGCACCGCCAGAACTATGTATGTGTGAAGTGTGAATGACTGAATGCAATGCAAGACAATACTACTTGTGGCGGTGGATTTGTGCACGAGTCATTGTGACCGATGTTCTTAAAATCCTACCACTGTTTTAAATAGATGTTGTTATAGCCTTTATCCATTATGTCAAACTAAATAGAGGCCGATTATATGGTTTGATATCGATGTTGCTTAGTTGGGCCATTTTTCTGGTACTCGGAAAATCTAGTAACAGCAAGAAATTTGTCAAATCTTTAGTTAAAAGCTGCTGCCGTGCATAATTGCTAGGAAGTCCCTTTTATGTTCAGGAAATATGTATAGTACGCTTATTTTGTTACTCTATAAGTGTTTACATATCTATCTAAATTGTTCGTAAAATCAGGTAATGAACACATATGCATAAAGGCTGTAAGGTGGGTGACCATTCATTACTTGTGCACTGCTATTCAGAACATGGTTTCTCATTCGGAGGGTAATGAGTAATGACATAGTGCCAACTTTGATGGTGGTATGCCACTCTTTTTATGTCATAGTTACAAGGAAAATATCGAATTTCTACAGATTTATAGGTATTACCATGCTCATTGATTCAGATTTTCAGAGTACTAGTAAATCACTTTCTATGAGCAATTGGCAGCAGTTTACCTTTGCATCATGCAACTGAGAATTGGTAGATCTGATCAAAGCCTCTTTCTCAGCTACCTGGCGCCTCAGCTCATCAATGGTCGCATATGCCGCGTTCATCTCATTCACCGAGCTCTGAGCACACCTCAGCGCCTCCTCCTTCTCGAGCACTTTCTTTTGCAGGTCATCGATCTGCTCGCACAGCACGGCAACCTCATCCTTGGGTTTATTTTCAGCCCCCGACAGAGACAATGGCGCGTCTGAGCCATTCTCGCCGTTGGAATCCGGGGTGCTCTTCTTGGCTGCATCACCAGGGTCTCTCCGCTTCTTAGCCGACACGCTCTGTGGCGACTTAACGCTCTTCAAATCGCTCGCCTGTAAGAATGAACCATCATCCATCCTCAGGTTCTAAGTAACATCGCTACCAAAGCCAAAGAGCAATTATCACGATAGTTTCACAGGAGAATCGCATGCATTGAAGATTCAGTTGTATCAATCATCCCCAGCTAGGCTACAAAACATACGAAAGCTGCGAAGCTTACAAGATCTAGGGAAACTATCATTGTGAGAACGCCTAATCTGAAAGGGGGGGAATCAGCCTTTCGCCGCATTAATTTCTTCCAATCGTAACTAAACAGAGGAGGGGGACAGTCGAAGGAAATCCGCAATTTAAGGTAAAAAAGTATTAGATTCAAACATAAGCAACCGGGACCAGAACAGAATTGACCAATCCACGGTGTCCAAGAAAGAAGCACAGGGCAGAATTAATTAAGGGAGAAGGAGGAGAAGGCATGAAGGCCCGCAGCGAACCTTCTTGGCCGGCGCCGGCGTGTAGACGAGCGAGGCGCGGCGCGAGTAGGACGGGTTCACCCTCCGGTCCTGCGGCCAAGAACAACCAGCACGGGACAGCGGTCAAACGGCGCACGAGCCCAAGCAAAAGAGCCTCGGCACAGGCCCCCGGACCCGGCGAGATCTGCACGCCACCCACTCACCATGAGCGACTCGACGAGCGGCACCATCTCGACGAGGTTCTTGAACAGCACCCGATCCACGTTCCCGCCGCCGCCCTCGCCGGCCGCCCCGCCCCCGCCACCGTTGCCGGCCTCCGCCGGCTGGGATCGATCGTGCATTCCGTGGCCCGTTTCGAATCGAATCGGAATCGGGGGAGGAGAACGAGCGAATGGGGGGTGGAAATGAAATGGAACGGAATGGAATTGGGGTGGAAACGGCTTGGATGGAATGGGAAATTGGGAATGGATGGAGAGAGAGAGAGAGAGAGAGAGAGAGAGTGGCTCGGGTCGGGGGTTTAAGGCTTTCCGAGACGTTGGGCTCGGGTTCCGACCGGGCCGGCCGGTTGCTTGCTTTTCTACGAAGCTTGAAGAGGAGGCTTGCCGGAAGAACAAATGGAGATGCCGCGGCTTTTGGTAAAGAGGGCAGCGCTGGGTCACTGGTTATGAGTGGGTTAACTGGGTAATGCAAGTGGGATCGAGGTGTTATGCATATAAAATTGCCTTCACATCCATATCTTATCTCTCGCTAGATTGCTCCGTCGAGAGAGTAGTGGCATTTCTAGTTATCATCAGTATGAGTAAAGGGATCAATGACTATTTAGGGACAAATCTATTCAGTTTTCTCAGGTATCCAATTCACAATATTATAAAGAAATTGGTTATAAAAATGGAACAGCTGCCATTACCCTCGAAAGGTAACATCATACCTCTTTACGAGCAACACTGTAAATAAGCAGAGCTGAAGAGACTATTTAGGCTCGAGTCGCACATTGTTTGGAGTCATCAAAGAAATGTCTAGACTCTTAACGCTAATTATCTTATGCATAGACAATCAAAACACTACGCTTAAATATAAATTTGACCATAAATCATCTAAACTTGGCCACTTTAAGATTACAAAAAAGATAGAATTGTGCTCCCTAGTATTTTAAATATAAGTCATTCCAGAATTATACAAATTCAAACCTTTTCTAACACGAGATCGAGCTCAGCTCCTGGAGTAAGCCTCGCTTGAGTAGCTCAAAAATCTTGAGCTCTTCTTCATTTCTTGCAAGTAACATCTTGCTATAATTGTGGATGATAAATAAGAACTCCACGCCTTACATTCCCCTGAGTGCAGTACCACAAAGCTCTTGAAGAACGTGGCAACCACAACCACACTGAATTGCGAATTCACTTCACTCATCAAAATCAAGTACAGCACGAACGAGGGCCAGGGAGGAACCGCCATACCGGCCGGTCGGTACGTTAGCACGCTAACGAACCACCGCCCGTAGGCCGTACGTCCTCCTCGTCTCGTCAACTCACAACGGCTTGCACGCTAGCTACTCCGATCCGGCTTCTCAAACGCTCCGGTGGCAACCGGCGGCGCTACCGATCGCCGCCGGCTGGCCGGCCCGGCCGGACAAGTACGAAACCGCGACGGGCCAAGCGAGGCCGGCCGGGCCGGGAGAGGCCACCATCTGGAGAGGCGCGCGCGTGCAAACGGCGGCCGGCTCGGCGGCTTCCTCGTCACCTGCTCACGTCGTGCTCGTACAAGCAGACGTGGCGTGACGTGTCAAAGCTTTGGACCACCACGCCACGCTCCGATCGAGCTGGTGGGACGCAACGCAGTAACTACCGCGTGGTCGGTGCTGCTACTAATACGCGCTGTCAGTGTCGGCTCGAGGTGATTAAGGGGATACTTAAGTGTGCTCGCCTAACCTAGTACCACTGCAGACTGCAGTGCTCTGCTTTGGCCTTTGGTGCGTTCATACTGTTTTTCAAACCCTACTGTTTGCAGGAATTGACATCGCCACCGGTTGATGCTGTCTCCAGGACACTGATCGATGATACCCATTTTGCCCTCGCATGCGCTGTGTGCGGAAGGTTCAAGGGAATGTTCGGATTCAGTGATTTATTTTTAGTCTGTATCACATCGGATGTTTGGATGTCAATTAGAAAAACTAAAGATGATCTAACTATAAAACTAAGAGACTAATTCATGAGATAAATTTATTAAGTCTAATTAATTCATCATTAGCACATGTTTACTGTAGCATAATATTATCAAATCATAGACTAATTAGGCTTAATAGATTCATTTCGTAAATTAAGCTCCATTTATGCAATTGATTTTGTAATTAGCCTATATTTAATAATTCTAATTGGTGACAAACATCCGATGTGATGAAAATTTATTTTTAAGTCCCTGGAACCAAACAGGGTCTAAAATATGCAATGCATGGTAGATTGGTACAGTAGCTGCCGCAGGCGTTACTAGGTTATACTATGTTGGAGTAGGTCATATAGGAAGGTGCCCTTGTCTGATGGCAAAATATTATCTCTATACGCGTTTCCGATTTTCTTTTACAACAAATAAACCCCTAGGGTAATACACCATCAGTTTCTTTTCATAATTCTAAAGGATTCTTCTTTATTAATACATGAAAGACAGAACTCCTGCCAGTTCTCTTTTAAAAAAAATCTAAAGGATTGGAAAAGATCAAGCTTTGTAATTTTGACTAACAATTAGCTAAATTTTCTTCATGATTGGTATAAGAATGTTATATCCATAGTGTCGTTGTCAAGATTGGTAATCAAGATTTAGACTAGTAAATTTCTTTTATGCGCGTACGGCCTCAGGTGGTTGCGCGGGTGACACGGGATTTAGACTGGTTCGGGCGTGAAGAAACCCTACATCCAGTATGGGGAGTTGCTCGTGTTACTCACGCAGGTTCTGTAGTAGGGGTTACAGCAGGGCGAGAGAGGGAACCGGTCCCAAGTCTCTAAGGTGTGTAGCCGGGCTCTAATGGAACGGGCCTGTTCTTCTTTGCCGGGAAGAAGAAAGCCTAAGTGAGGAAGCGTGTGTGTGAGCATGTGAGAGTCTGAAAAATCCTGTCCTGTCTCCTGGGCCTGGCCTTCCCTTTATAGCTCCAGGGAGTCGACCAGGCATATGCGAGACGTGCGTGGGGTACACCGAGAGAGAAAGAACGGAGGGGGAGAGGAAACACGGAGTCCAAGAAGAAGATTCGTGCTTTCCGGGCGCCGCGGCCATCTTCCGTCTCCTTGCTTCACCGGGCGGCCTGCGCTGGTCTGGTCGCCGTTCTCCTCGGGAGCCGGTTACGGCGGGCATGCGTGATGATGGCGGTGGCTTCCGTCCCGTCGGGGCTGACGGCTGCCACGACTGTCCCTGTTATGCCGCAGGCGGCGTGAGCGGCGTGGTCGCCCTGTCCCTGTCGCCGGAATCGCGGGGTGCGAGGACGGGTAGGCGGAGCGCGGACGGTCAGGCGTGCTCCTGTGCCAGGCGCTGTGGGTCATGATGGCCTGACAGCGAATCAGAGAGGACTGAGCCGCTGTACCGCGCGCGGTGCGGTCGTGGGCGGGTAGGTGTGACGGGTCACGTCAGCGGCGCGGACGCCTTTCCCCGCCGTGTGGGCTGCTTGGTGATTGTTTCGACATGAGGGGAATCTCGCCGTTCCGGGGATCTCCCTCCGTATGGAGGCCTCATGTCGCGACCACCCGCGTGGTCACCGGTTGCGAATCTAGCCCCCGAGCTCCCGCTCGTTGCAGGAGACCGGTCGGAGGCCGGACCGACTTTTGTACGTTACCCCTCAAGCGTCCGTTCGTTGGGACGGAGGGGGTGAGCCGTGCCGCGTTATCCTCGTTGGACGAACCGCGGTGCTCGTTTTGAGCTGCAATCGGGTCAATTCGAGTGGGGTCCCGGTCCCCGTTCGGGGGGGTCCGGCCTGGGCCAAGCTGGTGGCGTACCCCAGATTCCGGTCGGCCAGTTCATATAGTTCCCGAGCCCGTTCGATGGGACCCGGTGGCTCGTTGCCTTTCGTCGGGGAAAAACCATGAACTTTGATGCCGGCCGGACTCGAATGTGAGGTCGGGACGCCCTGAGCAGTCGGGTGCCCGGGTGATGGCCGCTAGCAGACCCGTCCCTTCTCACCCCTCGCTCAGGGTTATCCTGGGGCGGCTGTCGAACCCACTGTGGGCCAGCCTTCGAACCCCTGGACCGTATCGGGCCGTAGGGACGTTTTCAGTCCCGTATCCCTTCTTACCTTTCCGTCGCTCCTTGGGCCGAGTGCGGAGGGGAACGTGCGCGCGTACCTCTCGGAAGACGAAGTGGCGGTAGGTGCCGACCCGCGAAACGAGGGGGCGTAAACGTTTCCCGCAGAATCGTGCGCACGGAAGATGAAGTGGCAGCAGGTGCCGACCCGCGAAGCGAGGGGGAGGAGACGTTTCCTGCAGAGTCGTGTGCACGTCTTCCGAAAAAGGAGGGGAACGGGCGTGGTGAGGTGTACCTGACGCCGCAATAACTGCGACGGGCGCGTCCGTTCCGCTCCACGCGTCGCCCTATAAGACGGGGGGCCGCCTCGCCGGTTCCGCCCCACCTTGTGCTGAGCCTTTCGCCTTCCTCTTTGCCTTTTGGTTTGCTGCGCCGGCCGTTTGCCTTCTTCTTCCCCAGCGCTCCGGCCTTCTTCCCCCTCCACCGGCAAGATTTCCCCCATCGCGCAATGGTGACCTGGGAGCGTTCCAGCTTCGGGACCTTGCGTGCTGAGGTCCTCGTGAAGAAGGGCCTCCTTTGCAATAGGATTGAGCGATATGAGTGGCTATTCCCCGACTCGGAGGAGGCGCCGGCCCCGCCCAACGGGTACATCGTCTCGTTCGCCCACTTCCACGAGCGGGGGTTCGCGGCGCCGCCGAGCCTCTTCTTCCGCGGGCTGCTGCACTACTACGTGCTGGAGATGCAGCACCTCAACCCCAACGGGATCCAGCACATCGCGACATTCGTCGCGCTGTGCGAAGGATTCCTGGGCATCGAGCCCAATTTCTCGCTGTGGAAGTATTTTTTCACAGTGAGTCTGTACCAGAAGGCCGAGAAGCGGAGCGGCCAGCCGCGGGCGACCCCGGTGGCGATTGGATGCGCCGGGATCCATCTTCGCCAATCCCATGCCAGGGAATATATGGCGATGAAGACTGCGGCGTCCCACAAGGGGTGGCATCAGCAATGGTTCTACGTGAAGAACTACTCCGAATCCCCCTTGCCGGAGTTTACCGGCCGCGTCTTCGAGGCGGCGCCGGAGGTGTGGGCGTACGGCCCAGTGGAGAAGGAGAAGAAGCGAATCTCCAGCCTTCTCCGTGCCATCGAGTACCTGAAGACGAAGGGGCTCACTAGAGCCGGAGTCATCGGGGCGTACCACTCTCGGAGGGTGGCGCCGCTGATGCTTCGCGTCCACCCGCTCGCCGAGATGGTTCCTGACGCTCCAACCGCGGGGACCGTCCTTGCGACGGGCGTGCTCCCGACCTCCGAGATTCGCCAGCGCGTCCGGGAGGCGCTGGAGGACAAGGATGTCGTCTTCCCGGTGCCCGGCCACCCTCCGATGCGGCCGAACAGGGGCTTTGTTGATCTGGTAAGTGTTCCGTGCGCCCGTTGCTTCTTCTCGCGTCCCTTGACTCGTCATTCCGACTCAGAGCCTTGCGCTTGCAGGGCCAACTGACGAACGTCATCGGCGCGCGCCCGCCCGTCCCTGAGGACGCGGAGCAGCGGCTGCGGAATCGCCTCTTTGCTGAAAAGCAAAAGAAACGCAAGGACGAGAAGGAGGCGAAGAAGCAGAAAAGGCTCGCCAAGGGGTTCCAGCGGCAGCAGAAGGGTCCGGTCCTCTCGGACGATGACGACGACGACGATGATGATGATGACGATGATGATGACGATGACGAGGAGGAAGAGGAGGAGGATGAGGAAGAGGAGGAGCGCGTCCCGATCCCTCAGCCGGGCGCGCTAGTTATCCGGGAGCGGCGCTCCAAGGCGGCCGCGGGGGACGGCTCGGGCGGCCCGTCCACCCGGGGCCCGACCCCCCAAGGCCCCGAGGCCGCGCCTCAAGGGTCGGCGCGGGGTGCGCCCCAGGAGTCGGGAGGGCCGACCCCTGCTCCGTCTGCCCGAGACCCGCCTCCACAGGGCTCCAAGGCCGTGCCTCGCGGGTCGGCGCGGGACGTGCCCCAGGAGTCGAGGGGGACGACCCCCGCCGCTCTGCCCCTGGCCCAGGAGCAGAGCAGCAGCGGCAAGCGTTCATTGCCAGATGCCCCGGGGTCGGCCTCGGGCTCAGAGGCGAAACGCGCCCGCAGGCCTAGCGCCCGCAGAATGCAAGTTGAAAAGTCCTTGTCCGCCTGTTTCCTTTTCCTTTATCAAGTTGATTTTGTTGACGTCACATGTTGCCCTGCAGCGTCCCTTCCCCGACCCGTGCTCCGCCGGTGGCGGCGAAGAAAACGCTGCGGGCGTCGTCCACCTCCGTGGGGCGGACCGCGGCCCCGTCGGCGGCGAGAGGTGACGCCAGCGGGAAGACCGCGGAGGCTGCCGTCGGGGTGGTTTCCACGACGGCGGGTCCCGCGGAGCGGGGGATCGTCCTGGCGGGCCCTCGGATCGAGGAGGTAATCAACCTCGATGACGAGGGGGAGGAGGAGCGCGCCGCTCCGGCGGTGGCGACGGGAATGGAGGAGTCCGTCCCTGCGGCTGCGACGGGTACGGCGGCGGAGGCATCGGCGGTGGCGCCGCACGTATCCGCCCGGGACGCCGCGGCGGGGGCGATGGTGGCGGCAGAGGTGGAGGTGCCTGCCCCGGCAGTCGTGGCGGGGGGAGAAGCGCTCGCCCCGGTGGTTGCGGCGGAGACCGCGGCGACCTTGGCAGGGGCGGCGGTGCACGCGACGGAGCCGCCGTCGAGGCCAGCGGAAACCGTGGTGGCCGTGCCCGCCCTTGCAGTGGCTTCGGAGACCGCGGAGCCGGGGCCCCTGCCCTCGCTGGGTGACGCCGAGGAATGGGAGAAGTGGCGCGCCATGCAGGATGCGCTCGACAGCGCTCGCGCAGCTCTGGACAGTGTCATTGCTCCCGTCGGTTAGGTATGACATTCCTTGCGGTGACCATTCCCTTCTTCGCTGTTCTAGCGTTGATTGTGGGTTGTTCTTGCAAGCCCTCCAGGAGTGTAGCCGGGGGAAGTCCAATCTCCTTCGGCTTGGGCAGGAGCGTCTCTCCGCGGAGGAGCAGCGGTCCAAGGAGCTGGCCGCGCAGGTCGCCGCCGCTCAGCAGGTCATCGATGACCTGCGGAGGCGCGAGCAGGCGGCGAAGGACGGTTTCCAGGCCGCCGTCGAGGAGGCCCGTTCTGCCCGCGCGGACCTCAAGGCCGTTGTCGACAAGGCCCAGCTCGATGCCGCGGAGCTCCTTCGGCTGAAGGAGGAGCACGAGGCGGTGAAGAAGGAGCGTGAGGCGGTGAAGAAAGAGCGCGAGGCCTTTCGGAAGACCGTCGAGCGTATCCGCCAGGAGCGACAGCAGGCCTGGCAGGACCGGGATCTTGAGGCGACCCGGAGGGTCGAGGCCGAGAAGATGGTGGCCAACCTCGGGACTGAGGTTGGTCAGCTTCAGACCGCTGCGACTGCGTTGAAGGCGCAGTCCGAGGGTAAGGCTCTTCCCACTCTCCTCCCTTTGCGGTGTTGGCGGGGCTTCTGACCCGGCGTGTTTTTTCACACAGGTCTCGCGGGCGAGGTCGTCCAGCTGAAGGGGGCTCTTGATGCGGAGCGCGCGGAGCACGACAGCCTGCGGGACGCGGTCCGCGTTGTCTGCACTGGCCTCGGCGTGGTCCAGGATGAAGGGACGAGCTCGCTGGCGGCTCGTGTCCTCGGGGTGTACCGGCGGACCTGCGAGATTGCTCGTGAGGCGCTTCGCGTCGGCATGAGGCGGGCTTTCGGGGTCTTCAGGTCCCATTACACCAGCCTTGACTTTGACCTGATGAGCGAAGGGTACGCCCCCGGGTACACCGAGGCTGAGCTGGACGAGATCGATGCGTCGATGCTCGGCCCGGCGGATGCCTTGGCGGTGCAGCTGGAGGAAGAGGCCGTCCCACCGGAGGAGCCCTGAACGGTCCAGCTGGGTCGGGTTGAGATACCCGGCCATGTAAATGTGTTAGTGTTTTTTGGACTCGCTTTTGTAATGGCCGCGAGGGTCGTTTTTGCAATTTATCAATGTTCAGTTCCGATCCCCTTCCTCGTCCTTTTGGGTCTGGAAAGGTTAGAATACGGGTCGGATGCGTAAGTAAGCGCTGATGGGCGATAGTACCGTAGCCGCTGGGGCGTGGGTTTTCTCGCAGTCCGATCAGTCTTGCCTGGGCATCGTTTGCGCACTCTCCCCTTTTCATGCTCAAACGTCTAGGAAGGGGGGGCCGGATCGGAGAAAAGTTGTTTTGGGAGGACCTCGGGTGACTTGGGCCAGAGCCCCTGATAGCCCCCCGAGGGATATGCGACCCTGAGGCAGGGTCAGGGTCGGATATCCCTGAGCCGCGACGAGACTCAAAAAAGGTTGACTCAAAACTGCTTTTCCCCGTGAACCAGAAATTTGCAAGGACGCGTGTATTTAAACTTGGAAACAGAATTTAAGGGTAGAAGCGTCTTAGTTGTTCTATGTTCCAAGCGTTGCTGAGGACCTGCCCGTCAGGGGTTGCCAGCTTGTACGTGCCTGGACGCAGTACTTGGGCGATGATAAAAGGTCCTTCCCACGGAGGGGTCAGCTTGTGCCGACCCATGTTGTCCTGGACGAGGCGGAGTACCAGGTCCCCGACGTTGAAGGCTCGGCCTTGCACCTTGCGGCTGTGGTGTCGTCGCAGGGCCTGTTGGTACTTGGCTGAGTGTAACAGGGCCACATCGCGTGCCTCGTCGAGCTGGTCTTGCGCGTCCTCGAGCGATGTCTGGTTTCCCTGTTCGTCGTATGCCCTGACCCTCGGTGATCCGTACTCTAGGTCCGTGGGGAGGATTGCCTCGGATCCGTAGACCATGAAGAACGGGGTGAAGCTAGTTGCCCTGCTGGGGGTCGTTCTCAAGCTCCATAGGACCGCGGGGAGCTCCGCAACCCATCGTTCGCCGAACTTTTTGAGGCGGTCGAAGATCCGTCGTTTGAGACCCCGGAGTATCATGCCGTTGGCTTGTTCAACCTGCCCATTCGTGCGGGGGTGCGCCACGGCCGACCAGTCCACTCGGATGTGGTAGTCGTCGCAAAACCGGAGGAACTTTTTCCCGGTAAATTGCGTGCCGTTGTCTGTGATTATAGAGTTGGGGACCCCAAAGCGATGGATGATGTCGGTGAAGAATCGCGCCGCCTGTTCAGATGTGATCTGCGCGATGGGTTGTGCCTCGATCCACTTAGAGAACTTGTCGATGGCGACAAGCAAGTGGGTGAAGCCCCCGGGCGCTTTTTTGAAGGGCCCGACGAGGTCCAGTCCCCAGACCGCAAAGGGCCATGTGATGGGGATAGTCTGGAGCGCTTGTGCGGGCATGTGAGTTTGGCGTGCGAAAAATTGGCACCCTTCGCAGGTGCGGACCACATGGGTGGCGTCAGCGACCGCCGTTGGCCAGTAGAAACCCTGCCGGAAAGCGTTCCCGACGAGGGTTCTTGGTGCGGCGTGATGGCCGCAGGCCCCTGCGTGGATGTCGTGAATTAGTGCCCTTCCTTGCTCGATCGGGATGCACCGCTGAAGGATGTCAGTGTGGCTCCGCTTGTAGAGCTCCTGGTCAATGACGACGAATGTCTTGGCGCAGCGCGCGATCCTTCGTGCCTCCGTCTTGTCCTTCGGGAGAGTCTCGCGGACGAGGTAGTCTAGGTATGGAGTTCTCCAGTCGGGCGGGGGGTCGGGCCCCGTGGCTGAATCTGTGTCCACCTCCATGACCTCAGGGTCGGACGGAGCATGGGCCACATCTGGGTCGGCGCCCGAGCCCAGGACAGGTGGCGCGCCGCCGACCTTTCCTGGTTCCCAACACCGGACCGAGGGCTCGAACTGATCGCTGATGAAGACGCCATCGGGAACGGGCTTTCGGCCGGATGCTGCCTTTGCCAGTTCGTCGGCTGCCTCGTTAAAACGCCTTGCGATGTGGTTGAGCTCTAGCCCGTCGAACTTGTCCTCAAGTTTGCGGACCTCGTTGCAGTAGGCTGCCATTTTGGGGTCGTGGCAGCTCCATTCCTTCATGACTTGCTCAACGACCAGCTGGGAGTCGCCTCAGACGTCCAGCCGTCGGATGCCCAGCTCGATAGCGATGCGGAGCCCGTTGAGGAGAGCCTCATACTCGGCGACGTTATTAGACGCGGGGAAATGGAGGCGGATCATGTACCTCATGCGGATGCCGAGGGGAGAGATGAAGACTAGGCCCGCTCCGGCGCGAGCCTTCATCAGCGACCCGTCAAAATTCATCGTCCAGTACTCATGTTTCTCCGGTGCCGATGGCGTCTGTATCTCCGTCCATTCTGCCACGAAATCAGCAAGCACCTGGGACTTGATGGCGGTGCGGGGGGCATAGGTGATGCCCTGGTCCATGAGCTCAAGCGCCCACTTTGCGACCCGACCCGTGGCGTCTTGGTTCCGTATCACCTCGCCGAGGGGAAAAGACGAGACGACTGTCACCGGGTGCGAGGTGAAGTAATGGCGCAGCTTCCTCTTCGTGATGAGGATGGCGTAAATGAGCTTCTGGATCTGCGGATATTGCGTCTTGGACTCGGACAAGACCTCGCTGACGAAGTAGACTGGGCGCTGTACCTTGAGGGTATGTCCCTCTTCCTCTCGCTCTACCACTAGGGCCGCGCTGACCACCTGGGTGGTTGCCGCGATGTAGAGCAGAAGGGGTTCCCCGTTGGCGGGTGGCACCAGGATCGGAGCTTTTGTCAGGAGTTCCTTGAGCCGGTCAAGTGCCTCCTGGGCCTCTGCGGTCCACTCGAAGCGGTCGGTCTTCTTCAGGAGCCTGTAAAGGGGAAGCCCTCGCTCGCCGAGGCGCGAGATGAAACGACTCAGGGCCGCCAGGCAACCCGTAACACGTTGGACCCCCTTTATGTTTCGGATTGGCCCCATGTCATTGATGGCCGTTATCTTCTCCGGGTTGGCTTCGATGCCGCGCACGGAGACGATGAAGCCTAGCAGCATCCCCCTTGGAACCCCAAAAACGCATTTTTCTGGGTTGAGCTTGATGCGCTTGTCTCTCAGCCTCTTAAAGGCGAGTTCGAGGTCGGGGATGAGCTGGTCACCCCTCTTGGACTTGACTACGATGTCATCGACATAAGCCTCAACGGTTTGCCCGATGAGGTCCCCAAAACACTTGAGCATACATCGCTGGAATGTAGCCCCCGCGTTTTTGAGGCCGAACGGCATCTTGACGTAGCAATAGGGGCCGAAAGGGGTGATGAAAGAGGTCACGAGCTGGTCGGACTCTTTCATTGCGATTTGATGATAGCCGGAATACGCGTCGAGGAAGCTGAGGGTTTCGCACCCGGCGGTCGACTCGACTATCTGGTCGATGCGCGGAAAGGAAACGGATCCTTTGGGCACGCCTTGTTGAGACCGGTGTAGTCAACGCACATTCGCCATTTCCCATTCTTTTTTCGTACAAGAACAGGATTAGCTAACCACTCGGGGTGGTACACTTCCTTGATGAACCCGGCCGCCAAAAGCTTCTGGAGCTCCTCCCCTATGGCCTTGCGCCTCTCCTCGTCGAAGCAGCGCAGACCTTGCTTTACTGGCTTGGAGCCGGCCTTGATGTTCAAGGAGTGCTCGGCAACTTCCCTCGGAATGCCGGGCATGTCCGAGGGTTTCCACGCAAAGACGTCCATGTTTGCGCGGAGGAAGTCGACGAGCGCGCTTTCCTATTTGGGAGATAGGTTAGCGCTGATTCGGACGGTCTGGCCGTCGGAACCGCTAGGGTCGAGCGGGACCTCCTTGACGCCTTCGGTGGTCTCGAAGGAGGTGGGCGATCGCTGGGAGTCGGGCCGACCCTCGGCGCCCTCCGCGAGCTGGGGCGCCGGCCCTTCCACGACGTTGATGGCTGCAGCGTACTCGCAGCACTCAATGTCGCACTCATACGCCTTCTGGAAGGACGTGCCGACAGTGATGACACTGTTGGGCCCCGGCAGCTTGAGCTTGAGGTAGGTGTAGTTGGGGATGGCCATGAACTTTGCGTAGCTCGGCCGCCCCAGGATGGCATGGTAGTTCCACGGAAGCCCACCACCTCAAAGGTGAGGATCTCCTTCCTGTAGTTGGACGGAGTCCCGAAGGTGACGGGCAGGTCGATCTGCCCGAGGGGCATTGCCTGTTTCCCCGGCACAATGCCGTGGAAAGGGGCCTTGCTGGGGTGGAGGCGGGCGCGGTCGATCCCCATGGCGTCGAGGGTCTCGGCGTAGAGGATGTTGAGGCCGCTGCCTCCGTCCATGAGCACCTTGGTGAGGCGCGTCGTGCCGATGATCGGGTCCACGATGAGGGGGTAACGCCCTGGCTGCAGGACACGCCCCGGGTGGTCGGACCGATCGAACGTGATGGCGGATCCCGACCAGTCGAGGAAGGTCGGCGTCGCAGGCTCGGCCGCGTAGACCTCGCGGCGCTCCAACTTCCGGCGGCGCCTGGAATCATAGGCCGCTGAGCCGCCGAAGATCACGAAGCAGCCGTCCACCTTGGGGAATCCGTCCTCCTTCCCTCCGTCATCCTTCCTTTCCTCGTCGGGTTTCCGCCTACGGTCGCCCTTCACCGGGTTGCCTGCAAAGTACCTTTTCATGAGGTTGCAGTCTTTGTAGGCGTGCTTCGCGGGGAACTCGTGGTTCGGGCACGGTCCCTCGAGCAACTTGTCGAAGAAGCCGGGGGTGCCCTCTGGGGGCGGCTGACCCCGCTTGCGCTCAGCGGCCGCCACGAGGGGTGCTTCGCGCCGCTGCTTGTTCTTTTTCTTCTGCGGACGGTGGGAGGTACCCTCGTCGGCGTCCTCTTTCCGCTTCGCTTCACCCTTGGAGCGGTCGAAAATTGCTCCGACAGCCTCCTCGCCCGAGGCGAAGCTGGTGGCGATGTTGAGGAGGCCCTCCGTGGTCCGCGGGCCTCGGCGTCCGAGCTCATGGACGAGGGGTCGGTAGGAAGTTCCCGCCAAGAACGCCCCTATGACGTCGGCGTCTGCGACGTTGGAGAGCTCGGTGCGCTTCCTGGAGAAACGTCGGATGTAGTCTCGGAGGGATTCGCCCGACTCCTGGCGACAGCTCCGGAGGTCCCAAGAATTGCCAGGGCGCATGTATGTGCCCTGGAAGTTTCCTACGAAAATTTCCCTCAAGTCGTTCCAGCTGCGGATCCGTCCCGAGGGGATATGCTCCAGCCAGGCTCGCGCTGAGTCGGCTAGGAAGAGTGGGAGGTTGCGGATGATGAACAGGTCATCATCCGCCCCACCGGCCTGACATGCAAGCCGGTAGTCGCTGAGCCATAGCCCGGGGTTCGTCTCCCCGGAGTATTTGGCCACGTTGGTTGGTTGCCTGAAGCGTGGCGGAAATGGCGCGCTCAGGATGCGTGCGGAGAAGGCCCGGGGCCCCGCCGGGTCGGGGCTGGGGCTGCGGTCTTCCTCGCTGTCGTACCGGCCGCCACGGTGGACGTGGTAGCCGCGGTCCACCCCTTCCTCCCTGTTCGCGCGGGAGCGTCTCCGCGCGTCCAGGGTGTCACGGGCATCGCGGATGGGACCGACGCGCTGGTGGATGGATGGAGCCCTACCTCCTGCGGGTGGCGGCGTCCGTCGTGCGGGCGCGGCCTGGTTCGTCCGTGGAGGAGGCTGGTGGACAGACTCCCCCCGCCTTTCGGACGGCGTGGTGGGGGCCGCCCCGCTGGCGTTTTGCCCGCGTCGCCGGGACGCGGAGCTCTCCGCCTGCTGAACAGCGGCGCACTCGAGCAGGTCGCGTACCTCTTGATGCGCCTGACACTCCTCGGGTGTCTCCGGTGCCGGGAGCCGTCGAAGCAGGGCCGCCGCTGCGGCGATGTTTTGGCTGGCGCGGGCGAAAAGCTGGGGGCGATCCTCGTCAGCGCAGATGTGCTGCTGGACGTCGCGCGCTCGCTGTCGCGCCCCGCCCTCGTGGCGGAGGTGCTCGTCCTCCCGGAGGGGTGCCGCGCGTGCCTCCGCTGTCGTGGCCGCTCCGGTGCCCGGGCAAGGGCTCCCGTGGTGGCCGCGACGCGTGGCGGGGGAGTTCGTTGCCTCCTCCCGGCGCCATCGCCGTTGGACCCCTCGGAGTGCGCGTCGGCCATGAAGCACTCACGCGAGGGGTGGCGACTCCCGCTGCTGGAGCCCGCGTCGGAGATCGTTCTCGCCGCGCCCGCGAGCTCGTTGCTCGCAGGGGGCGCGTCCATGGGTTGCGCCAAGGCACGACCGCGGGCGGTCACGGTGCTGCGCCGCCCGGAAAGCCGTTCCGTCGAAGGAGGCCCTCCGACGTGCGTCCGGCCACCCGTCACCACCCTGGCGGCAGAGCCAGAGGCGATGAGGCGAGTGGGTGAAGCAAGGAGGGGGATAAGGTTGATCCCTTCTCCGGTGGCGAGGAAGTCCAGGCTCCCAAAGCGGACCAGGGAGCCCGTGGCGAAACTGGCGTCGTGGCTGGCCATCTGAAGCCGGTGGTGTACGCGCAAAGGTCCCCTACCTGGCGCGCCAACTGTCGTTGTCAAGATTGGTGATCAAGACTTAGACTAGTAAATTTCTTTTATGGGCGTACGGCCTCAGGTGGTTGCGCGGGTGACACGGGATTTAGACTGGTTCGGGCGTGAAGAAACCCTACGTCCAGTATGGGGAGTTGCTCGTGTTACTCACGCAGGTTGTGTAGTAGGGGTTACAGCAGGGCGAGAGAGGGAACCGGTCCCAAGTCTCTAAGGTGTGTAGCCGGGCTCTAATGGAACGGGCCTGTTCTTCTTTGCCGGGAAGAAGAAAGCCTAAGTGAGGAAGCGTGTGTGTGAGCGTGTGAGAGTCTGAAAAATCCTCTCCTGTCTCCTGGGCCTGGCCTTCCCTTTATAGCTCCAGGGAGTCGACCAGGCATATGCGAGACGTGCGTGGGGTACACCGAGAGAGAAAGAACGGAGGGGGAGAGGAAACACGGAGTCCAAGAAGAAGATTCGTGCTTTCCAGGCGCCGCGGCCATCTTCCGTCTCCTTGCTTCACCGGGCGGCCTGCGCTGGTCTGGTCGCCGTTCTCCTCAGTAGCCGGTTACGGCGGGCGTGCGTGATGATGACGGTGGCTTCCGTCCCGTCGGGGCTGACGGCTGCCACGACTGTCCCTGTTATGCCGCAGGCGGCGTGAGCGGCGCGGTCGCCCTGTCCCTGTCGCCGGAATCGCGGGGTGCGAGGACGGGTAGGCGGAGCGCGGACGGTCAGGCGTGCTCCTGTGCCAGGCGACGTGGGTCATGATGGCCTGACAGCGAATCAGAGAGGACTGAGCCGCTGTACCGCGCGCGGCGCGGTCGTGGGCGAGTAGGTGTGACGGGTCACGTCAGCGGCGCGGACGCCTTTCCGCACACCCGAGCCGTGGAGCATTTAAGGCAAGGCTGCGCCCGAGTCTGATTTCCGTCCGGCGGGCCCACGTGAGTCCGACCCTAGGACCCTGGGTCGGGCGAGACGGACCCTCGTGGCGAGGGGTCGGGCGAGACGGACCCTCGTGGCGGGGGGTCGGGCAAGGCGGACCCTCGTGGCGAGGGGTCGGGCGAGGCGGACCCTCGTGGCGAGGGGTCGGGCGAGGCGGAGCCCGCTTGCCGGGGGATCGGGAGCGTCCGACCATGAGGGACGGAGTCGGGCGAAGCGGAGCGCCGCCTCCTCGTGTTGGGTTGGCGATGGTCGCCGTTGCTGCGGGTCAGTCCGGGCCTCCATATTTATTCCCCAAACAGTCATTAGATGACCGTTTACTTTTCCCCCTGACACATAGGTTCATCGTTTAAAAAAAAAACTTTTAGCTGGCGTTGATTTTATTAAATTTGATGATGGCAGTACACTTCCAAATATATTTTTTTCTCAAATCCTGATTAGGTGTTTGGACTAGATGAAGCCAAGGGGTCCAACTCCGGTGTGGGAAGTATGGTTACTATTACTACTGGCAAAATGTGCTAAAATTCCATCTTCACGCCAAGGTCAATAACAGATTTTTCTTTTGATTCCAGAGTAAGGATTTGGCGAAAGAAAAGGAGATCAAATGATTTTCCACCGAACAAATTATGTACTCTAAATTTGTGATGTGTTCAAGATATGGGCCGAACAAAATATGGGCCGTTACTGTGATTCACCAAAAATCGGGGCTAATTCCTATAGAAAGAAAGAAAAAACTAAAAAATTCGGCGCGCACACATTACCTGTGCTGTACCACCATGATGGAGCATTTCTCTCCTTAATGTTCTTTCACCCTTCGTTGCAGAGCAAGGAGCTAGCGATAAGAGGCACTTAAAAGTTGTAGAGTAGGCAGATAAAAGATTATGCGTGTGTACATTGTTGCTGCCTTCTAGTGGTAGTTGCCCCTACTATTATAATGGTCAAGGCATGGCCCAGCCAGCCAGCCCATAACTTGAGAAATTCTACACTCAACAGCCCAACACAGCCATCCGCATAGCCCCACTCCAGACATCCCGTTCGTATCTGCACACCCCACCCCACCCCACCTGCACGACCTAGCACCCCGCGCGCCGCCGGCCGCTCGTCCCGCGCCCCTCGCCACCCTTGCCTAGCGCGGCTGCACCCCTCGCGGCCTCGGCTCCTTGCCGGCTCGCCCAGCGCGGCAGGAGGCGGCGCAGAGCGCCAGCGCCCCTCGGCTCCTCGCCCAGCACGGCAAGCGGCGGCACGCCGGCGCTTCTCGGCCGTCGCCTCGCTCCAGAACCCGACTCGCGCCTAGCTGCTCAGCCGCCCGACCCCATGCCTAGTGCGCAGGAGGCGGCGCGGATCGGCCGGCGTCGCGGCAGACGGCGGCAAACGGAAGCGATGGCTGCCGTTTGGATTTTTCTCGACTGGCTTGAGTCTCGCGTGGTCTGAATTTTTCCAGGCTGGCTTGAGTCTTGCGAAACGCAAGTCTAGCGCACTTGTGCATGATGTTCACATCGTCCATTCTTAGTTGAACGACTAAAAATTATTTTGCTGACGTGGTCCAACCAAACGAGCCGGAATGCACCGGCTCTGGAGTGAAAAGATGGGTTGGGCTACTGGGAATGTTTGACGAGGCCAGGCTAAACTGGGCTTTCAAATTACCTGGTGGTGCTTTGCTTCATGTTGTGCACTTAGGTAGGTCTCTCGCAAGCCAATGTGGCCATATGGATCAAAGTGAAAATAGAATTAGGGCAAGAACAATGGTAATAATGTGTTTCCAAAGACCTGCTTACCTACTAATAGCTGCTCCCTGAAGAGAACATTTGTAGCTTATATTTCTATTAACAAAGACAGGTGGTCTAAATCCAATTTATAAGACTATATATATATAGGTTTTTATTTCTAAAGTTAACCATATGTTGTCTTTTCTATGAAATCTATGTGGGCTAGATCTGAGACTATAGGTTTTTATTTCTGAAGTTTATCATATGTTCAGTTAGTGCTTTGTGGTATCTTTGATTGATGTCAAGTAACTACAAGTTACTCTGCTGGTTTTCTTGCTTCTTACTTAGACCATTAGTGAAGAGCACTGCAAGACAGGTAGTGATGAAGCCATGACTAGAACATAAGTCACATTGTAAGGACTAAGGGTAAGTTCAGCTTGCCTGCTTCGTATGATCTTCAACTTTCACTATGGCTATAATTGATATGGTACGTATAGTTGGATGTAATTTGACATGATGCGAAATGTAAAAAGTAGCATTTGACATAAGCGACTCGTGGTGCTCACTGTTTTTATCAGCAATGTAACAATTACGTTAAACCTCTGGATGTAAAACTACTTTTATCATTCGGTCGTAGAAATTCAGGTGGGGGATCCTCTCCCCTCCCGTTGACCCTAAAAAAAAACATTAGAGCAGTTATCTTATCACCGAACAGAGCGTGGTGATCTCGGTTGAATCGCATAGTCTGGGCCAAAATTCTCCACCAAAGAGAAATTTACTTTCGATTTTGCTTGTGATTATGTAATTCCCAGTGTGGTGGCTTGATGACTATGCATATGACCTAGATCTCTGTTCTTTATTAGGAGATAATGATTGGTACGAAGTAGCTGTTGCAAAAAGCTAGAGTGCTTTTGTGGTGTCTTTGGTTGATGTCAGCTAACTACATTATTGTTTCTAGATTTCTTGTTGCTTTCTTAGCTCTTTGGCAAATAACAGTGCAAGAAGGGATCACATTGTAAGGAAAGTTCAGTTTTCCTGCTCGGTGTTAGCCTGCTTCTTTTGCTACGGTTATAATCGATATGATTACCAACGGGGATGGTATGTTCTAAAAAACCTAGAGTGCTATGACTGTAGTTGTCAAGAAAATTACTAATGTGGCTGTCTGACAATCGTGTGATGGTTGGTTCTGTGTGGTTATGCTTTTCTGTGATGGTTGATGCCTGTTTTTATATCCTTTTACTGAAACGGAATCGAGATATCTGTGTGAGACATTTGCCATGGATTTGTTCTTCTGATGAACTTTGCCCGCTTTTCACTGCCTTTGCTGTTCCTTTGACTTCAATTCGGCAGTATGTGCCGCTGCATTTTGTATCAATATTAATTTTTTATTCTTAAAAAACAACATTAATTTTTGCGGCAGTGCTTGTCCGGTAATAATGAAAGTCATTTCAATCTCTTCTAGCATTTTCACGCGCCTGATGTTTAGTAGTAACGCTCAAAACCGAGTGAAAATAGGGTTTCATCCTGGGCTGGTCTATCTGGTTGGAGATACTAGTTTAGTTTCCTTCAAAATATTTAGGGAAACTCCTTGTACCGGCCGGCGCTATAGTGGCTGTACGTGAGTAGCACGCCTACAACCACGACACTGGCACGAGTCGCAAGTGCCATAAAACTCCATGCCCCGGCCGGATTTCAAAGCAGGAAAACTCCGCCCCCGTCCTTACGCAACAGTAGAGCATGATCTGTGGTAAGGACGACGAGCAGTTAGTGATCGGTAACTCGTTCTAGAGACTTTTTATCTCCGACGCGACATGCCACCCGAGAACGAAGGACACCAACGCCGTGTTCCTCGCGATCGATCTCCATCGATCCAGAAGAACGCGCGTGCCTTCTTCGATTCGGAACGAGTCGCCGAGAGCACCGTGCCTGGGCAGCTCTTCCTCAGCTGACGACGCAGGTGGCGACTTGCATCGATCGGCGCCGTACTCCTCCTATCGGTTTCTGTTGGGCGTCTGCGTCACCGGCTGGAGCGACAGGTCTCGACGCGACGACTTCGCCGCCTGGCCTCTCTCTCTCTCTCTCTCCCCGTTCCGTGGGTTCAAAGAAACCGGCGTTGCTTCAGTGCCCGTTGTCCTTGGATAAGCTCAGCTCTGGACTCCTGGTCGGCTCAAGTTGGCGCCTGACGAACGACGACACGGTGCCCTTGCCTCCAAGTCGCTTCGTCGCATTGATTCCCACACAGTGATGACTGATCAGTCAGTGACAAGCAGGAGAAAATTGTGGTGTGTCACTCTCGATGGATCCACCAGCTGCTGTGTGTTTGGTCCTTTGGAGGAGATGATGATGTGTTGCCTGACCGACTTGGGACTAGAACTGGGAGGCTAGCTGCTTATTCATAGTGAGTTCTCCTGAGCTAGGTGTGAACTCCCGACCTGATCAGCTTGCTGTCTATCTCGTGGTGTGGCAACATTTGGTGCCGTGACTTCATTGGCAACCTGCTACAAACATATTCATATAAGCTGATAAGAAGAAGCTTACTTGGTCAGACGGACCAAACCAACTGCTGTACAAGAATCACTGTATGAATCCTGAACTCATCATGTTAAGCCTTGCAAATTACTCCAACCAGATCACAAAAAGCCTCCCAGCAGATCCTAAATCACACACTCATGGCTACGAAAATCCAATGAATAATCCATCTGTATAGAGTCATCTGATAGGGGGAGCCAGAGGATGCTACTTCTACTCTAGATGGCGTTCTGAGCAACAGCATGGAGCTGATACCATACGGTGGCGGCTACCCAAACCCAATGTGGCCGAGCAGAGGAGGATGTCAAGGCATCCGCGTGCCCAAGCAACCACCGCCAGTCCAAGAGTTAGTGGAGGCGCATGTCACATCTTCATGTCATCTGCCATGCTGCCCAACCAACTACACTGGCCTACTCGTAGAAGTAGAAGCAATGTACGCAAGCTAGCACAGATCAGAGGCCGGCGACATGTCTCTTCCCAAGCTAACTGCTTCTGATCATGGTATCTACTCTGATTGTACAGCCACAATTTGCTATTCAGAAACACTGCTAGTAGAGAAATGCTCAATACCAGTGACTTTGAATGGAATGCCTAACTTTGAAACTAATCCATGAAGGACCCTTTAGTCCCTGGTGGAGCTACCAATCGGGATTAAAAACCTTTTTAGTTCAGGTTGGAGCCACCAACTGGGACTAAAGGGTGTTACCACCCGAGATTAAATGTTTATCCCGGTTGGAGCCACCAACCAGGACTAAAGGGTGACTTGTAGTCTCGATTGTTGGCTCCAACTGGGACTAAAGCTCCCCGCCGTCCACTAGCCGTTGGATTCGGGACTAAAGTTTTCACTAGTCCCGAGTCCAAAGCTGGTCGGGACAAATAAGAAGGACGAAAGATCATTTCTATAGTAGTGCACGAAAATACTAAAGGTTATTTTTGACCTTTGTAACACACATGTGCTCTACTGATATGTGAATAACTGCGAAATGAGAAGCGTGAGAACCATGAGAACCAACCAGGTAGGTGCATTGCAGCCAATTGTAATCAACAGGTATATATATGCAATGCCCAAATTTCGCACAGGATTTGTACATATTCTTGTGAATTTCCTACATTCATTAAGCGTGATTTTGACCATTAAATCCTTTTGTGTACTTGGTTGTACATAAATGGGCGTACATTCAATCTTGCTCATTTTTGGCATGTGCCAGTTCAGCTAAGAGCTCACACTTAACATCCCACCTTCTAGAGTTCGAGCGCCTGACATATCGATCATGATTCTTTAGTTTATAGCGCAAATATTACGTGAGGAAGGACAGGCTTAGAGTGCGTCTAGGGTTTAGATTTTTGGGTGTCCATGGTGACCTACCTCTAGGATTAGATAGAAGTTTGGGGTGGTGGCTATAAAATGATGGGCGGAGCAATATCTACTGGTAATGGATGGTGGAGGATAACCATGAACGGTATCAGCCTGGGGTGGGGTGGTTGCAAAGTGGAAAGACGAAGGGTTGGCTAGAGCAGATCTAGCGGCATCCGGGGACGAGATTGAGGAGGAGTTTGATTGAGGGAGCACAAGCCACAAAAGATAATGCTATTAGACAGTCGGGAGGAGGAGGAAAGACTATCACTGAACAAAAGCTTCTTTTGTGTCACCAGCTCGTTATTAGCATATATCTTTAAGGCCTTTGTTTGGACAGATATTCCTCCAATCTATATATATTGAGAGGATTAACAGAGAAATAGTTTATTTGCCACCCACATCTACATATATATACTCTTTCCGTTTTAAATTAAAGGTTCAAATTAAAGTTATTTATCTAGAAAAACCAAACCGAGTTATAATTTGGAACGGAGGGGGTATATTGAAAAGGAATGGTTATAATTTGGAACGGAGGGAGTATATTAGAAAGGAATGGTGTTATTATCAGAAGAAGCCATTAACATTTGTTGGACCAGGATTTTTAAGTACTAAGAATGAACCAACTATATGATCAGTCACACGATGGTTAAGCACATCACACGCTACGGCAGATAGATGGTCGGGTCCGGGTCCGGGTCCGTCCAGCTTTCTGGGTTCCAGCACTCCGGCAGCGACGCGTCGCCGGCGATGCCTCCCGCTAGCTCGAATACCCCTGCGCCGGACGCTGCCGTCGGCCAGTCGGATGCTCCAGCCGCAAGCGCACCGTCCGGTCGTGCGGAGCCGGAGAACGGCGCTGTGCCTGCGGCGGCCGCATCGGACTCCAGCGACTGCTGCTCCGCAAGCGAACTGGCAACGCGCTCCTCTGCCATGGGATGCGCAGAGGAACTACTGAAGGCCGGGACAGGCCGCGGCGTCGCGAAGAGCGACGCGAACACGGCCGCCTGGTCGGAAAACACCGGCGCCGGCGGAGGCACGAGCAGCGTCCGCATGTCGCCGGCCGCGCAGCTGGCGGTGCCGGCGCCAGCCTCCGCGACGCTGCTGCTGGGGCCGCTGCTGATGCCGCTCGGTTCGGTCACAACAGAGAACGCGCTCGACACCGGCGCGTCGCCGTCGGCGGCGGGGCTGGAGCTGGCGCCGGCGCAGCCAGAGCGTGGGATCTTTCCGTTTCTGTCCGAGCCGTCGACGGCAGCTGCAGCGGGGCGCTTGGGCTTGTTCTTGCGGCAGCCGCCGCCGACGGGGACGTTGCGGAGGTGGCCGCCCTTGGTCCAGTAGCGACGGCAGGCCTTGCAGAAGTGGCGCGGCTGCGCGAGGTTGTAGTTGTTGTAGTAGCAGAACTTGGTGTTGGGCGACTCGCACCGCGGGCACCGCACCTTGCGAGCCTCCTGCTGCGCCGCCTCCGAGGAGCCGCCGTTGGCGGCCGCGCCGGCGCCGGCGCCGAACAGCCGCCCCGCCATGCCGGGGACGGGCTGGAGCTCCTGCATGCGCGGACCGTACGGCCTAGGGGCTCCTCGAACGCGTTGCTGCCGCGGTGGTTCGCGTCCGGAGCTGGTGGTTTCGATGGCGGAGCGCCTGAGGGCTTGATCGAGGCTGCCTGCTCTGCTCTCTCTCTCTCTGCCCGCTCTCCCCTGCTTCAGTGCTTTGTGTCTCTCCATCACAGAAGGAGCCGGTGGACGTAAATACCCTCGCGCTCACAGTGCGCGCTACTCCGCTGTGGCCTCTGCTGGCGCAAACAATTATGCGGTTGTCCTCGGCAAGAACAACCAGAAATAGCCTGAAAATACACCCGCCTCGACTAGAAATACTCTATCTGTTCCAACTTATATGTCGTTTTAGCAAATTTAGATTATAGTTTATAGATTTGCCAAATTGATCTACAATTTGGAACGAAGGGAGTAGTTGCGTTAAAAGAAATTGTTAAATTGATTAGCACCGCAAGAACAAATAAATATAGGAGAAATGTGAAGCTTTATTATTCTTTTGTATAGAGTGCAAGTACACCATTAGATGTATGGACGAGGTCAAAGGCTCCACTACTATACCTCTATTTCCAGAGGGTAAGATACATCATTAGACTAGAGTAAGTACATTTCTAGAACAGTCATCAGTGATCAGATTGCACCTATAGGTTACTTAAATGCCAATGGGATCGGAGCTATCAACATCTTATTCAGAAACGGGTACACCTAAGCGAGCTCCAAACAAGAGGCCGGGTTCACATCAGCAGTCAGCGACGGCCCAGCCCGGTCGCCCCGTGCCGCCACGGCGTACGACCCTGCCGGAAGAAACCATATATCCTAGCTGAAGAAATTCCAGACTTCCACATCGACTGACATGGCTGCGAGAAACAGGTTAGACTGCTTGGTCCCTCACTGCCCGCTCAAGTCAGAGAGCCATGCTTTCGTTCAGAGAGATCGTCATCTGATGCAGAAATCAAATGAATAATGGAACGAGAAAATAAAAAACAAATGCCAGCTACTCTGCAGTCACCGATGACAGCAACAGTCAGCCATGGTTGGAAATCTAGAAAAGAGAAAGAAAGAAAAAAAGCAAAGAGAAAGCAAGGCAATTACCGTATTTCTACCTTCAAAATCCTCAGTTTCAGGATCCAGTTCTTCCGCCTCCAGCATAGCTTGAGCAGCTTGCTCGTCTGAAAAGAGGTAGCCATCGATCGGTTTTTAATTCGGACGCTTGATTTATAAAATAGGGTATTGTTCTAGTTTACACAACGCAAACTAGTTGCATTCATATTGTTCGTAGAACCGAGAGAGTTTTACTGACGCAAGGTAACTGGGCCGCACCGACAACGGCGTGGGCTGGCAAGTTGTCTGCGGTTTTTGCGCGAGGGCCAAATTTCTTCAGACAGGCCGTAGCAGCATTTGCTCGGGTTTAGCCTGGAAGGCCCTAGTATTAATACTCGCAAAAAAAGGCCCTAGTATTAATGTAGGGCCGAGAGATTTGGGCCCTCTTCTTCACCCTTGAGGTCATCAGGCCCACAGGGCGTTGGGCCGACGCCTGCATGCATTGCTCAAGCCCGGAGTCGATTGGGGCATTTGGGTGGGCGTGAGAGCCCTACTGGCCGGACTCGAGAAAAGTATTGCTCCTACTTTTTTAAAAGCTTCCGGATTGTTTTTGTTCTCGCAAGCGAAGGACGGACCGACAAATAAACCGTCGGCCTGATCCAAGTGGCAAACCAACCCACCTGTTCAATTGATGCTGCCATTTCCAAACCCCTGAAACGACGGCCACACCAACACACATGCAATGCAAGCTGAAACGACGGCCGAGACGGCTTCCACCAACACACCTGCGCCGGCGACCCAGCTCGCAGCCGCCACCACGTGCGGTTGCCGAAAAGCGCGTGCACCTTTCGTTGACAGCTCAACCGCCGCCGGCGACACTGATCTGCGACCTCGCACCCGAGCCCAAGGTGGAAAGGTCGCCCGGAACGGACGCCGTGGCTGGCGGCGGCGGCGCCACGCGCCGGCCGGTGATACATCAGATGGTTCGTCGCACTGAATTGAAGCTGGACTGTGGCTAGCAGACCTCTTGCCAATAACGAGCCCTTTTGATTTCTCGTTGATCTTTCAGTTTCAGGCTCATGTTTATATGCAGTAGTTGATCGTTTGCATTGCGTCCATGCGGTTGATGTGGGGACCATATACTGCTGATGCTGATGCTGTGACGGTTTTTATACCGATGGCGGGAGTAACACCAGTTGGTGGACGGCGAGTGTCTTCACCAACCAACCGAGCAAGCATGGATCTGGATGGATGGCATCATGATGCACAAGGGCACAAAGAGAGAAGTGCAGCATCTATCATGATCCCACGGATGGTGCACTGGCCGTGGCTAGCTCTACCTGCAGCTATACGGTATGGACACTTGGAGCTGCGCACTATACATGGTTGGTAGTGAGCACAGCAGCGTGCGCGACTCACTTTTTCATGCCCACGGAGGATTGATCGTACTCCCTCCGTCCCCGTACTTACGATGTAAGGCATTCTATTAGCAATTATAGGATAAATTAAGGGAAAGAACAAAAGACACATGTACCTCTATTTAATATCTCGTTTGATTGTCATTTTGTTGATTTTATGGTTGGTTGGAAATAATTAGTTTCCAAAACATCTTAGGATGCCTTATCTTTGTGTACAAATTTTGAACCCTTCAATATCTTATATTTCAGGATGGAGCGGGTATGTATTAAGGTTGTTTTAGTTAGATCTAGTATCCCCAAAACATTTTATTTTCTAGTAAGTTGCAGGAGTGCTGTTGTATCATTCAAGAAGGAGAGTGAAAGTTCATATGGAACTGTCTTAAAAAAATAGACTTAAGCTCAAACTTAAACAAACGTACTTGACAATCACAAAACTAGGGGATCTATTACCCTCCTGTTTTCTTAAAAAAAATCACAAAACTAGGCCTCAGGGCCTTCGCATGCAAACTTCCTTAGGGTTAGGGTGACTTGCCAAGATCTTCTGATTCACTTGCATTGCGGTCGTTGCTGTGCCTTCGATTCCTCTCCTTCGGTGTATATTATTAACCTGAATATAGCCACGTAGGAAATTAGATACCCGACAATAATACTAGTAAAGCTCCTGGATCCCCATTCTTCTTCTTGTTTTAGAGCCGCGCTAACAACAAAGTACAGTCCGGAGGGAGAGCAGCCGTTGGAAGCCTTGGTAGGGGAAGCCGGAAGGACACAACACAAAGCAAGCAAAGCTTTGGGGGGGGGGGGGAGGGGGGGGGGCGGTGGAATACAGGGAAGACAAGGTAGATCAGCTGGTGTTTTGGCATTCATACAACACACATGCTGGGCTTGTTGGGACCAGACAGGTATACGGCTACTCATCCTCCCTTCACTTGACATACGAGAGAAAACAGAAGGAAAATACAAGGCAGCATGTGCCTGCTGGGTTGTGTTTATCTTCACTGTTCAGTTTCGCTTGGGGATGGGCGCCAGGCTCTCTCTCCCTCTCGTATTCCCGTGTATTCATTTTTTTTCACTCTGCTGTATTGCTTTTTATTAAGTGGGGCCCACACCATCACGTGCGTCGCACCCACCCGGTGCGGTGAGGGTTCAATCTTGGGACCCGTCGAGGTCGGGCTTTCATCTGTACCGTCACCGGCGGCGCGCCCCCCCCCGCGCGCACTGGCCCCGCCGGCGAGGCTGCAAAGTCGTCCTCGTCTCCGGCGCCGGTCCGATATCTCGCTCGCCGAGATACATTCGTTCTCTTCTCCGACGCCTCGCAGTCGTATTCGCCTCCGACTCCGGTGGCCTCACTCTGGGGAGGTAGTGTTTACCTCCTTCCCCGGCGCCCACGCGCACGGTTTTTTTTCCTTTTTATCTCCACAACAACCGGATTGTTATTTGTTTTGCCAGGACCGAGGGAGCCCTGCGATTTTCCCGGGACGGCTCCTCCTCTACCCTCGGGTCCGGGCGTCTCTTCCCCGAGGCGTCGCTCCCTGTCACGGCGTCACCTCGTCTCGGCCGTCGTGGATCTCCGCCTCGGCCGTCACCTCTGCGGCATCTCCTTAGCTGCCATCGCACCGCTTCCACCTGACCCTCCGCAAGTGAGTCTGCCTCCGCCCACGCCCCTGCACCCGCTAGGATTTCTCTTGTCCTTGGTTGGCCACCATCGCAATCCGCCACCATCTGCATGACCAGCAACCCGAACTGCTATATACTCCTAGTTAAGAGATGAGTATGATATTTATTCAGCAGTAGATAATGATGGTGAGCAAACAGCATCTGGAACAGAATGATGGTGAACAAAATAGGTTCAGCATCTGTAACAATACTTTTTTACTGGTTTTGGATCTCATTTAGCTCGTTATGGTAATTATCAGCATTATCTGTACACTAGATAATGAACTCTCTCTAACTGAAATGCTCTGAACATCACTATTTCAAGCTAGCGTATACTTTGCAGACAATAGGGTAGGGGAGCGTGTGGTCCAGAAAATGTCTCATGTCTTCACTATTATATTACTGCTGAAACTGTTGCCTTTTGTCAAGTTTGTGACTTGACTTTGGCTTGTTTTTTTATGATTAAATAGTATCAACTCCTCCAGACGATCAATGAGCGTTGAGGAGCATTAAGAGAAGGAGAAAGGGTGTTGCAGGAAAGCTCATTGGCTTCGTTTACTGATCATGCAACAATGACTTAAAACGGTAGTTTTGTAAGTTCCAACCCACAGTGTCTACGGGTAGTGTCTATACTGCCATATTATTAAGACACCATCTTTAGAAACTACACTCTACAGTCTATGATTGTTAAATTCAGCATGGCCTCTAGCTCATAGATCAGCGGGTATTTACTTGAGTTCATAAGTTACTACAGAGGGTACAACATTGAGATCTGAGAGTGAGAGGAAAAAGAGAGAGAAGAAGCTAGATCAACCTTCGGACTTGGTGGAGGAGCTCGACATGACGGTAGTGGTGAAGTGGTCGACGGTGGATCGGTGTAGACGTAGAAGAGGTGACGGTGTCGACGGCGTGGACGTCGGCGACGCGGTGCAGAGGTGGCGGCGCTTCCCGCCGCTTCAGCGCTCCCGTGGATCGGATCGGGACGTAGGGTTTTCGGTGGGGTGTTGGTGGCGCACGGTGAACCTCGTACCATGTGCCGCCGGCCCCCACCTCTATATATAGCGCTGTGCAACGGGGCCCACCAACCATGCTTGGGTTGGGTGCCCCGATCAGGACGTGAGACCGAGTCCGGTTCGGTTGTTGGACCGATCCGGGTGGGGATCAACTTAACAATGATGTCTTGGTGCAGATTCTATTAAACTCACTCTCTTTTCTCCACCTATCATATTTGTTCTCCATTTATTATGAAGACACCACCTCACTCCCAATGCACAACTTGTAGTGTATAGCGTATTAGATCCAGTTTCTTGGTCTTTTTCTCTCTCTCCTCTTTAATTGCATTGCCAAATCAACAAAATATTCTACATAGTATCATATTAAATGCTATAGAAACCATCCTAATCACTGCATTAGAACTGCTCTAAGATCAATTGCTTAATCAATGGTCTGCGCTTCTGCCTATTACAATATTCCAATGGTGCACATCCCCAGGTTCTGCGCTTCTGCATGTTAAGAGATAAGGATGTTGAATATATGTAAATCTATATGTTCATGATAATCACTATGTTTTAGTTTTTACCATGTATAATAAGTACGGTGTCTATAGACTCTGGTAGTTCAGCTTGTTGTTTGCCTGAGAAAGTGAGTGTTATAGTTACCATCATCTTGTTGTTTGCCTGAGAAAGTGAGTGTTATAGTTACCATCATTGTGGTGGTGGGAATCGGCCTTGTTGTATTTATGCGGTAGGTTTTCGCAAATCTTTGTTGTAATGCACTTTTTTTTTCATATTTATATCGATTGAATGTGAATTTTTGGTGAAACAAATATAGTGGCAGTGAATTGGATCTAAGTAAATCGAATCGATGTGAATGTAAATAAACATTTGTATCAGTGAAAATGGCCAAGAGGAAATGAATAAAGAATTATCATAGACTTGCGAGATACAAATGTGTAAATATCTTCTGAATTTAAGTATCCAAATATACAGTAATGCCAAATAACATTTTACAGAACTAATAACTCCCTGATAATCAAATAATATTGATAACACAGACCACATCCATATCTGAGGACCAATAAAAGTGGAAGGAACAGATATTAATGGTTTGAAATTATAGCTAGCTTTTATGACGGATGGTTTAATGAGATTCTTATTTAAATGAATTAAAAAACAGCTGTGATTAACATACTCAGACGACGTCCAAAATTACATAAGGCAAAGGACCATGGGAGCCTTTTGAAATTGCATACATGCCTCAATGATCATGTCCAGTCACATCTTCACAACATCAATCCAAGAAATGTTTAAGTTTATAACTATAGGAGCACATGCCCAGGTAAGGCACTCATCGATAATTTAAACTACAAAGTAGGCACTAAGAGAAATTAAAAACTTGTGCTTAGCTTGAGGAAGTCCCCTGTCATCCACTCATCCTTGCCTTCTTGCAGATGGAAAGAAAGCTAACAACCAAGCAGCAAGACCCCATCACCCCATCTCAATCGTGAGATAATATAGAGACATTTGAAACCAGTCAATCTCCATCCTGATGCAAAGAGCCATTTTGACGGTCCAGGGACCGGGGTCCACGACATTCTGGCTAGCCCAAGACCGCGCCTGGAACGGGCGATCGTCCTCGTGGGCTGTGACCCGTGACTTCGTCTAGACCGCCTCGGCCCGTGACCCCACCGGCCGCCCGGTCGGAGAAAACCTGGCTTGCGTCCCCGACCGAGGGGACGCTTGGGTACTAGGTCCATACCACGGCTCTGACCCAGATCCCCGACCAGATCCCCGACCAGGCTCCGCCTTACACGCGTCACTATCTTCGACCGGCGAGGCCGAGGCTAGCCGGACCTTGCGTACTGGCGGGCTCCGGGAGCAGGTGCGGCGGATAAGGATGCACGCCGAAGTCAACTTGCTGTACGGGCCAACCATTCCCTCCACGAGGGTTACAGTTCCCCTTGCTGCCACAACAGGGGGCACTATTCCACCTGCCTGTCCTCACGAAGGGACAGGGAGCGACGTCATCACGATACGACGAACACGCCTCCATCACGACAGAGTGATAGGGCGTAGCGCCGGGGACGGGGCGTGACTGCCATACCGTACTTATCGGTGCACGACCACCCTCTGATCGACAGAGCACGACATACAGGGACAGAACAAGACGGCCACTCCGCGACACAGGACTTGGGCGGTGGCTGCACGAGGACTCCGACTGACGGAGTTGGTGTCCCCGACTGACAAAGCTGACGACCCCGATCAGCGGGGCAAGGAAACTCTCTCTCTCTCTCTCTCTCTCTACCAGTCTCTGGTAAGGAGGGCCCCCCTTGGACTATAAAAGGGAGGGTCATCCGTTTAGGAAGGGGCATCGCTCCACATGTAGACTCATCGTCCATCTTCACTTGAAAGCTTGTAACTCCCCAAACTCTCATGAGCACCCGGGCTCAAGCAATACATCCGACTGACCCCCGACTGGACGTAGGGCACGATTGCCTGAACCAGTATAAATCTTGAGTCATCGTGTGCTAGGCCACCTCCGATCATAACACGCAATATACACTCGAGTAGATTTAGCTGCCGGCCATTTCCGGAACTGACAATTTGGCGCCGTCCGTGGGGAAGGTGTCGTGCGTTCACCACCCCAGTGATCACATAGCCTTCGTCTCCGATACCTCCAGCTTTACGAGCTTAGGCGATACGATTCGCTTCGGCTGTGTGCACCTCCTATCTTCACGCCCTTCCAGGCCTTCCGTTTTGGAAGCCTGGACTTCGTTGCTTAGTTTACTAGTTCCCGACTAGTACTCTATGTTACCGAAGGGGCTTCGCTCCCATACTTCCAGTAACGCTCCGTTTACTAGTTCCCGACTATTACTCTATGTTACTGAAGGGGCCTTGCTCCCATACTCCCTGACCTAGCCAAGGAGATAGAGGAATACGCTCTCCATGCGACATCGACTCGTGCTGCACTAGGACTTCTCGGGTCAGATGGAATCTGATCTGGGGGAAGAGCGTACCCGACTCCTATTCGGGTTACGAAACTCGGCTCCTGTGTACCAGGAGTCCATGCAATTTGAGTTCCATCCAATGCCCGACGGCATCTGCTCAAGAAGGTTGTGCGGTCAACATGTGGCTTCATCAACCGACTCCGGCTAGTTGGCTTCATCAACAACTATTTGTTGACAATCTCCCATGAATCAAGCTAAGGGATCGGACTTGGACCATGTCGCTTGGTGAGGTATGTTCTCGAGCACTGCCTTACTTGGCCATCACTTCATCAACACGTACCACTCGACGTGCTTTCGGCGACTCGTCCAGATCCTTGGCTCGGGGGCTGGACGCTAACAACTACTCGACATGGCTGCTACGACTCACCTGGCTTATACGATCGGTGGCTGGACGCCGCAAAACTACACGGAAAACTTGCAAAAGAACCCGATTTAAGAGGCTTTTGAGGATTTATCTCGGGAAGATAATTGTTTAACCATTATTTCAGGAATTTTATTCCGAAATAAGGGGTTTTTCAAACTTTTAACCCAGAGGTCTCATCTAGAAATTAAATCAGGGATAAGATATGTTTTGAGCGGTAATTTCAGAAAATTTTTAGGAAAGTTATTTGCTTAACCATTTTTTCAGGAATACCGTTCCGAAACAGGGGTTTTTGAATTTCTGAACCAATTTACCCATTTTAACCATCAAATTCAAATTTTTAATATTTTACACAACCTATGCCACGATTCTTTGGATCCTTTTCCAAACCTTGGGATTTGGACTAAAGGCTCGGGGGCTGCAGGACACGTGTCACCGATGGCTTATTTTTCAAATTTTTGGAAGATAAGAGCAGAAGATTCAAGACTAATTTGTCCCTCAGCCTAATTCTTCGATTCAACCTAAGGCTCCAGGGCTACTCCATATGGAGTGCGGGTTTCATCGCACCCATATAAAAGAAGACTTGACAACTACTCGGGGCATGAGCACCTCAAAGCCTCGATGCAGCCAAGGAAGTACTCGGAAGACACCTTCAAGACAGATTTCGGGAGAACTCAAAGATGCCTTCAGAAGTACTCGAAAGTCTACAGTATTCGACTATGAAGAGCTCAGGGGCTTGTCAGACCTGGGGCTCCGAGTCTGCGCACATGGCGTACATATTCTAGGATAAGGGATGGGACATAGCCAACACCCTACACCAATTATAACTACTCGTACAGGAGTAGGACTAGTCGGAACAGAAGGAAACTACCCGAGTAGTACTCGGGTAGGACTCCTAAGCTAGTATCGGGCTAGAATTTCCATGTAAAACTGTCCCCCCAGACTATATAAGGGCGGGCAGGGACCCCCTCCAAACATCAACCAACAATCAACACTTAAGGCAATACAAACCCCCACACAGGACGTAGGGTATTACACTCTCGGTGGCCCGGACCTGTCTAACTATTGTGTTCTTTGCACCTTCGAGTTCCTGATTTCGGCGACACCCCACCTACAATCTACCACCTCGGGGATATCCCTCGGTGAGCCTGGAGGTTAAACACCGACAGCGTCGTGATCCTCCCCCATCCGGACCCGACGCGTGATCTCAATATCCTTGTTCGTCCGCTTCTCAGCCTTCTCGGCTTTCTTCTTCTTCCTGACTTGGGAAGCCTCTACTTGGGCGGCCTGCTTGGCCGCGCCTTCGGCCCCCTTCGGGAGATGGGGGCGGGATTGGGGACAACCAAGCCCCTGGAAAAGCAAGGCAAGAAGGTGGAGAGAGGAGGACTTACCAAATTTGGCGGGTGCCCCTCGCTGAAGGCCGATGGACCCCTGATGACCCGCCGGTTCCCCACCTTGAGGACCATATGAAGCCACTACCACACCTCATCGTCGGGCACCGCCGTCGTTGACATCTGGTCAGGATCTGTGAGGCCAGTGTACTCCCACATCTTCGTCGACCTAACGGCCAATGGGACAACTCGACGGGAGAACATGGTGCCAAAAAGCCGCACCCCATCGAGGTCGTCCTCCGTGACATGCTTCCACAGCGCCTTCTCGAGGATCTCCACGCGTTCCTTCTCCGCAGCAGGGCGCCCCCATGTCCAGCTTTCCTTCCTCACAGGGTGCGTGTGACACCCCAGGTGTCTAAATGACTAAACAAAGATCCAAACCATGAAATCAGTTACAAAAGAGCAAGAGAATCATGAAACAACCTATCAAATCAACCTTTCAAGCAAATGAATATGTGTATATACATATATATGCATAAACATTTGAACTCTTGCAAAGAAACCCTGATAACTTTCAAAGTTGATCACAAATGACTCTGAAAATTTAATGGCACATCTGTCATATCAAGAGCAACAAAAGTCTAGTTGAACTCAAAGGCTAACAGTGCAAAAATTCACATAAAATGACGTGTCATTTAAATACTTATTTTCGGAATTTCAAAATAACATTTTATACATTGCTCAACTGGGCATAGTCATAAGAGAGAAAATGTTTGTCTTGAAAAGTTGAACAAAAATGGTATTCAAATGTTTTTGTTTTGACCTTGGGAAGAATGAGTTTTAGCCTCTTTTTCACCCAGGCCCCCGCTATTTTTGTTTCCTGCACATAAGTCCCATCATCTTCTTCCTTCTCTCTCCTCCCCCTGCCCTGTCCCATCGCCGGAAGGCCAACTGGCCGACGCAACCCGGCGCAGCTGAGGCCGCCCGGCCAAGTGGGCCTGCCAGCGCACCGGAAATCTTCCCAACCCAAGGCCTCAAACAGATGCGGTTTGTTCCCCTCTTGCCTCTCCCACCTTCGCCCCTCACCACCGGCAACCCTAGTCGCCGAATTTTGGCCGGCAGTCACCTAAAACTAGAACTTTGAAAACCAATTTATTAACTTTGAAGATGCAAAACAACTCACACTAAAACCCTAAGAACACAAACTAAGATGTTCTGGACTCCTTAAGTTAAGATCTACAACTTGGTAAAAGGATCTTGAGCTGTTTCCACATGATTTTAGCTGTGGATTTAAATCAATTTTAAATGTCTTTAAATTGTTCCAAGAGTTTCAGAAAAAAACTGCTCATGAAATTTGGATGGTAGCTTCAGTGCTAGGAGTAAAGTCTTTCATAAAATTTCATGCTCTGAATCCAAGCACAGCTAAATGTTTCAAGTACTTTTGTTATAGGCTAGATCCTTTTAAACTAAGATATTAGCCTCTGTTTCTTGCATAGGAAAAATCTGCAAAATTTACAGTAAACTACTCATGCGAGTAGGTTTGTTCAGTAAAAAGTTGAGCATCAGTTCTTGCATAGTTTGTTCTGTGCAAATAGATCTTGATCCTAGCAGTAGCCGTTCAATGAACTTTCATGTTTAGCTTGCTGACTAAAAATGGCTAAAACTTTTACAATGAGTTGTACTTAAGTAACAAGCTCTGCATAAAAATCTCAAACTACCTCTACGAGTAGTTTTGCAACCCAGGAACTACCTCTACGAGTAGTTTTGGTTAACCAATGCTTACTATTAAAAATGACCATTTACAACATGCAAAACCACTCGCTCACTTAATGAAGTCAGTTAATCCAGATAAGTACTCGATAAATGACTGCCCAGGGAAAAGAAAATAAAGTACTCGACTACTTAACTTAAGTTTTGACTACTTTATGGTGAAATAATTGTTTATCTTGTACCTTAAAACCACTCATACATGTGCATTCATATAGACTCGACTACTCTCGCGGACGGAACCTACAATCTGATGCCCAAGTCCGAGAGTGAGCAGGACGAAGCTCAACACATACATGTGCATTCATATAGATTCGACTACTCTCGAGGACGGAACGTACAATCTGGTGCCCGAGTCCGAGAGTGAGCAGCACGAAGATCAGGTTAATCTAACAGAAGTCGCTGAAGACCCGAACCAACGTTCGGAAGAACCCCCGACTAGTTTTGCTCAAAAAGGCAAGCCCCGGTGCATGCTCACAGTATTTAATTTATGCAACTGTTGTTCCTTTTTACCTGTGCATTTAAGTTCATAGGAGTTGATTGGAACCCTAGCTGTATGATCCTAGGCACCAATGTAATGAATACTAGAACAGGAAGTTCGAGTAGTTGCTCTGTTAGTAGGTACGGTAAAAGTCGAGTGGTTTCAGTTAGTCGCGAGAATTATAGGAGTTGAATGTTTTACCGCACACTGCAACTATAAGGTCAATAGGCGGGGCTGTGGTACGGTACTCATGGTTGAGGCCCCGTCTGAGTAGTGAAAAATGCTAAGGCCGCAGTGTGTGGTAGTGGTGGTTAAGCGTTTGAACGTACTAACCACAAGCTTAAGTACCTGATTGAACCGGTGCGTGGACAGGTTCCCACCGTCTTGACACTGTTCCCACGGGCCAATGGTGAGTGCAAGAGCAGCCATGGCCCAGCGTAGTCCGTGGTTCATGGATCTCTTGTACTCGAGGACGGTGGCCCTGATCCATGAAACGGGAATAAAGGCAAAAAATTGCACGTGTGACTCTTGGAGTAACCACGTGACGTGTGTTTAAATTTACTTTGCAAGGTTAAGAAATTCAATTCGAATCGTCCGTTTCTCGCGGTAATTGAGACTGCTTAATACTTCTGCCACAAAGAGTAACAAGAGGAACTATGGCTATGATGAAACTTGTTGGATGATAAAATATTTCCACCACGATTGATTAGAGATAGATGCTCACCTAGACTGGTTAAATGAACTAGAATATTGAAAGCTAAAATATGAAATTAAGGACTTACTCTTTGTTGCTTTTCAGAAAAAACCCTAGAACCCTAGAGCCATGCATGCTTAGTAGTCGTTATTTGCATACCACTAGTCGGGTAAGCGTTGCTTGTGGCAATATTTTCAGGTGTGTCTTTTGAAGATATGATAGCTGGTTTGACATAGCCGTGTACTTTGCCGATTGGTTGGTCCGTGGAGTGGGATCCGTCCCCGGCCAACAATGACCCTGTCGTGTGATGCCACGTATGGGCTTCATCGTGGTGTCCAGGTCGACGCTAGATGATCGTATTTTTCTTTCCGCTAATGTTAAACTCTGAATAATATTTTATGTTGCACTTAAAAGTACTCGTGTGGTGAACTCGACTTGTAATATTTGATGTCAGACTTGTGAGATAAAAGCTATGGGAAGTTGTAATCTCTGGATTTTCCTTCATGCGAGTTATGTGTACGTTTTGTTTCGATCAAAATATTAAGTGGTCGCATCGGGATTTACTCGACAGACTGTCGGATTACTCCGTTTGAAGTGCATGGTAGCCGGTTCATTGATGGTTAGTGCACTTGAGCCGGGTTAATTCGGGCGGTTCTGCCACAGTGCGCCCCCGTGAACGACGGGAATGGGTTCCCTGCAGGGTTGCTGATATAGAACCATTCTTCATGCCACCCCCGATTCGAGTGGTCTCCCAATCGGCGAGCCCCCTTTTGCAGGCCGAAGCCCCCGACCGATGCGAGCTCCAGGTCCCCCTTCATCACCAGGGCTCGCCCATAGAAGAAGGTCCGGAATAGATTCGCGCACGGATCTATCCCGAGGAAAGCCTCGCATAGTGTGACAAAGCTCGCGATGTGCAGCACCCCATTCGGATTGAGGTGTTGCAGCTCCATCTCCCACTCATTCAGCAGCCCGCGCAAGAATGGGTGCGCCAGGTACCCAAGACCGCGCTCGTGGAATGCAAGGAAGCTCACAACCTCATCGGCTTCGGCTGCGGCTGCTCGTGCTCCGCCGGGGGAGCCCTCTAGTTCGCCACCGCCTTTAGTGGTAGCAGCCCTTCTCCGCGAAATCCTGCAGCCGATCCTCGGTCACGGTCGACGGTCTCCAGTTCGACATCACGGCCGCAGGATGGAAAGGTCAGATGACTCTCACTCTCTTCCTCCCTCCTCAGGCGCGGCGAATGCAGGGAGAGGAATGGCGGTGGCGAAGAGTGGAGGAGAACGGCTCTGGCGATTGGAGCAGGGCAAAGGTGAGGTGGAAGAGCTCAAGAATCACCAGCCGCCCCCCTTTGTAACGAAACTAGGGAGCCCAACCAAGCGGGCATAACACGCGGCGCGGGGGCCCACCACAACTGCGACGTGGGCGCGAAAAACGGGGCGAAGCCCCGGCTTCCCGAGTAAGTCTCATCAGGCCACGGTCCCAATCAATAATCACATTTAATCCCTTGATTCGCGAGATATGAACGGCGCGGCCGTAAAAAAGTGTGCCAACGGGTCCCGACTTGGGAACCCAACCAACCGAGGTTCAAAGGCCGGTCCGCGGAGGACTCAAGGCCGCCTCGCATCAAACAGAACTAGAGGAGAAAACGCAGATGAGCCCCATTGGCCCTCGCCCGACTTGCTCAGGCAGCGATTCGGGTTATCTCAACCTTCTCGTCCGATCCGGACCTCGAACCATGCCCACAGAATCTCCATCGAGGAGAGGCCAGCGGGCCACCTGAGTCGGTCGGACGACTCGGGCATCTGCTGGGAGGCGGGTCGTGGAGCAATGGAATACCACCCGCGGGCTATGCCGACCCCGTCACGAACGACGGACCCGAATTCCACTCGGACGCCCAAAATTTTGCCCGGGCACACCTGTTAGGAGCTCACCGAGCCCGTCACTAGAGCCATCGAGGCAAGTGACGCCGGCTCAACCCCTCCGGTCGGAGACCGCGGATGGGGTCACCTCCACATGTGTTCACACGCGACGCCGCTGACCCAACCGCCTCCCTTTGCGGCAAAGCCGCGGCAAGTCGGGGTACCACTTTCTCACCCACAGGGGACGACAAAATTCTAGCCCCCGACCAGACTTGCGGTCTGGCGTGGCAGATACAAAGCACTCCAGAATAAACGTGTTTTATTCCTGGTAAATAAATATTACAAAGTACAGTCGGCCCATGGCCGCTACAAAGTACAAAACATGTTACCGCCACAAGGGTGGTAACACTGGAAGCATTGAGGAGGGCTGCTACAAGTGTGGGAAGACTGGGAGGAGCATCTTCCTCGCAAGCCTTCTTCTTGCACCCCCTTCTTCAAGGGCAACTTGGCAGGGGATGACGACGAGCAGTCCATCTACCGCCGCCGCCAACCGAACTCCCTCGCCATCATGAACGACAGCAAGGAGCTCTTCCCCATCTCCAGTCGCCTAGGAAGGCAAGCCTCCTCATAAAGCGAACTGGGGGAGAGGAACACGGGGAAGCCGAACACGCTCGGGACCCAGGCGACCCTTGCGGGCGCGCTCGGCAGCAGGCAGGAACGAGGAGTTCCTCCCCGTTTCAAGGCTCGGCCGGTGGGAACACTGACACATCCACCGCCCGAGGCTGGCGCTCCCCCTGTAGTCGCCCAAGGCGCCAAGGGAAACAGCGTTGACCGCCATCCGGAAACGGTGGCCTGCCTACGCACCTGCTCCCCTCGATCATCTGAGCGGAGCACTCGGAGGACCGAGCTTGGGAGAGGCCCGGGCGTACGGCATTGCCCGCGTGCTATCCCTGTCGCTCGCAAGCGTTCTTCTAGCACCAGATGCTAAAAAGAGCCACTGGCTTCGTCAGGTGGACGCACACGGGCTGAGAGCAGCTCCATTATACAAGACCAGGCTCACCCACGACTCAAGTTCTGGATAAGTTCAAAAGGCAGGGGCCTGGAGGCCCCCATTTATAGCCGCTCGGGCACTTTCGTGTCTTGCGGACAGGCTTCGCCGCGCGGCACATGGCTCCGCCTCAATAGGATGGAAACCCTCACAAGGGAAACAAGGAGGAACTCCTCTACGATGGGCCGACGTGACGGATCGGGCAGGCCTCGATATTCCGCATCAGAGATGGGCGGCTAGTGACGCTGTGGCGCATTCATTACAAGAGTAGATCAGAGCGACCCCAATGAACCCACGGTCACATAGGGGAGTCAATCAAACGTTGTGCCTCCCTGTAGCCGATGCAGCGCGATGTGACTTCTCACTCTGGGCTGAGACACAGCGCGATGAAAGAAGCGCCTTCATGATTAAACAAATCGCAAAGCCGCTAGGGGGCCTCTAACGGGTCCTGGGACCCCGGGTCCCTAGCGAGCCCACTTTCCACTGGCATTATGGCTAGCCCAAGACCGTGCCTGGAACGAGCGACCGTCCTCGTGGGCCGTAACTTCGTCCTGACCGCCTAGGCCTGTGACCCCGACCGGCCGCCCGGTCGGAGAAAACCTGGCTTGCGTCCCCGACCGAGGGGACGCTCGGGGACTGGGTCCATACCACGGCTCCGACTCAGATCCCCGACCAGGCTCCGCCTTACACGCATCACTATCTCCGACCGGCAAGGCTGTGGCCAGCCGGACCTTGCGTACTGGCAGGCTCCGGGAGCAGGTGTGGCGATAAGGATGCACGCCGAAGTCAACTTGCCGTACGGGCCAACCATGCCCCCCACAGGGGTTACAGTCCCCTTTGCTGCCACAGCAGGGAAACACTATTCCACCTGCCCGTCCTCGCGAAGGAACGGGGAGTGACGTTATCACGATACGGCGAACACGCCTCCATCACGATAGAGTGACAGGGCGTAGCGCCGTGAACGGGGCGTGGCATTCTTTTATTGGGCGGTGGCAGCACGAGGACTCCGACTGACAGAGTTGGCGGTCCCGACTGACAAATCTGACGAGCCCGACCAACACCAACAGGGCAAGGAAACTCTCTCTCTCTCTCTTTCTACCAGCCCCCTGTAAGGAGGGCCTCCCTTGGACTATAAAATGGAGGGTGATCCGTTTAGGAAGGGGCATCGCTCCACAAGTAGACTCATCGTCTATCTTCACTCGAAAGCTTGTAACTCCCCAAACTCTCGTGCGCACCCGGGCTCAAGCAATACATCCGACCGACCCCCGATTGGACGTAGAGCACGACTGCATGAACCAGTATAAATCTTGAGTCATCATGTGCTAGGATCACAGCGCACGACATCACTTCGAGTAAATTTACCTGCGGCCATTTCCGGAACCGACACATTTCGATCAAATAAAATGCAAAGCTGAATGAGAATGACAGTATAAGCCATGGTTGTAGAAATTGGCATTGAAATCTATCTGGTTTTCTTCACTGCACGGCATGCACATTTCAGATAACAATAATAATTTCAATATTACTATCTGACCCCAAGAAAATTAGCGAAACTATATATTACTTCTGATAATAATAGATAATATTAATCAGAGAAAGTCTCTATCGGATCATGGACAGGGGCGGAGCTAGGAATTCTAAGTACGGGGGCCAGCCAAGCACGATCAACATATTGCTATAATCAGATGGATGGGAATGGTATAAAATTAAAGGACCCAGCTAATTGATCAAAGTCCCGTACCATATTAGCATGTTAATTTGGGCTAGGACTATCTGAACTAACTGCACTGCAGCAGGAAGATTAATAACTTTTGCCACGTAGGGGGGGCCTTGGCCCCTGCTAGCCACCCCCTAGCTCTGCCACTATTCATGGATCAGATACATTGAAATACTATGATTTCTAAGATACAAAACATTACATGAAGCCTCTTGATAATCTTCTCCAATCAAAATCCTCGAAGGTCATATAAGGTTTGATGGATTGAAGATGTTAATACTATTTCTTCCTTGATATAGGACATGCAGATTTGTCTATTTTATTCAACTGCGCTGACTAAAATTGGCATCAAATAAAAACAGCTAGGAACAATAGTCAAAATCTACACCTTGACGTGTGAGTGTGACTATGTGAGACTGATTGCGCATGCAAATAGTTCATCCTATGGGAAAGTGAGATTTACATTTATGACTGACCACATCTGAAAAAAATCAAATAAATTCTGAGTGTTTGTAATTGCAAAAACAGGTTGCATTAAGCATTAATACCTATCATTGGGCTGCATTCCTGTGGCAACTTAAATGAGCTTCACCATTACATATATGCTTAAAGATGGCTCGACATGGAGCATCAATATGCGATTCATATGGGCGAAGTAATAAAGAATAACCCATTAGTTGTGATGACTAAGGTGATGAGATTACTTACAAGCGTGTGGCCGCGGTGGGCCTCCAGCTGGAGGCGACTTGACAGAAGCTGAACCACTCAAGAGGGGTTGGCCTTGCCGAGGATGATAGTGCCGGTGCAGCAGAGCCGACCCACCGTGCTGCCAGTTAGCCTGTTCTTAGGCAACTCCAAACACCAGAAAGCTAATATGATGCAATAAGAAACTTCGATGAGTAAATCTCCCTATACATACACTGCAGATGAGTGGGATCATATAAAGATATTAGATAGAACAAGTGCTAGGCAAAAGAAGAGCAGACCCTACAAACTGGATTGCTCCACACTGGATGGCTAGCTAGAGAAACCAGAAAATCTGAAGTCGCATTGAAATGGAGCAAGAGAGAGGTCCGCACCTTGACCGTGAAGGCCATCACCGGCCGCCAAGTTTTTTTTTTTAAAAAAAATATCACCAGCAGCCAAGATTCCAAGCAGATGGGGAGGGGACCGGAGGGGAAGACGGAGGGCCAAGATGATCTTCACACCGGTAGTGCTTTAGATTCTCACCTCCTCTGGTTCTTCCAATCGCAAGACTGTAGAAGAGTAGCGATAGCGACGCGGTGCTGTGGGGACCATTGGTCCTCGCCAGTGCGAACAAGCGCGGGGAGGACGGCTAGTTCGCGGCCTCTTCCGTCACTGGCAAGAGCAGCACCGGCACCATGGTGCGTGGATGGCATCGATGGCAGGTGGGGCGGCCTGTCGGGAATGGTGGAGTCGCGGCGCGCGTCGGCAACAACAGATCGTCGGCGCGGTGGCGCGATGGGTAGGCCAGGTGGGGAGGCGCATCTGGGCCGGCAAGTGGGCAGGCGTGGAGTGGGCGGGCGGGGGAACCGTCGGGCAGGGGGGAAGCGGGCAAGGTAGGAGAAAGAGCAGTGGCAACAGTGTGTCCGGCGATTCCTTGCCACGCGAAGCTGGATCCGGCGGATGCTTGCCGCGCAAAGCGTCCTCCATCAGTGCCTGCCACATTGCGGCGACGTAGGTTGGGCAGCGCGGCGGCGGGGGAGCGGCGGAAGAAAGCTTCCTGGCGGCGGCGCAAAAAGAACTGGAGCCCGAGGAAGGGGAGAGAAAGGATGATAATGGACGCGAGTCAGATAAAAGTGCCCCAGGCCCGCTGGTGCGGGACCCAGTAGGAAGACCGTATGGATACCGTATATGCGTTAGTATACGAAAGAACGGCGGAAATACAAAAGACTACAACATTCCGCGCACGATGCGCGCCCTACCATTTGAACAATCAAATGTAAGTAATCATATGGCAATAAAAAACGACAAACTATATACATGGTATAAAATGAATTCAATATGAATCCGCTATGTCAGAAGGATATAGTTAGCGCTACTTGTCCAACAGTATGTAACACTACGGTTTTGTAATTCAAAACAAAATTCGAATTCAAAAAATTTGTACAAATTTTATCAAAACTCGAATTTGAATCCTTGGTTTAGCTCACTTGATTCGGCTCGGCTGGTTCAGGTTCTTTGGAAAATCAGGATATGTCTTTCATCAGATGTCACTGTTTTACCGCCACGCCCACCGAGGGATACCCTCGAGGTAGTGAGTTTGTAGGTACGGTGTCGCCGAGATCAGGAACTCGAAAATGCAACAAACACAAAGTTTAGACAGGTCCGGGCCACCGAGAGTGTAATACCCTACGTCCTGTGTGGATTGTATTGCCTTAGATGTTGATCGGGTGATCTCCTGTTTGGAGGGGGTCCCTGCCCGCCCTTATATAGTCTGGGGGACAGGGTTACATGGAAGTCCTAGTCGGATACGAGCCCAGGAGTCCTACCCGAGTACTTTTCGGGTAGTTTCCTATTGTCTCCGACTAGTTCTACTATGGTACGAGTAGTTCTACTACATTATGAGTAGTTACAACTGGCGTAGGGCGTGGGCCATGTCCCTCCCCTTATCCTGTAAGATGTAGGCCATGTGCGCACTCCCATGGACCCGGGTCTGACAAGCCCCCGAGCTCTTCATAGTCGAGTACTGCAGGCTTCCGAGTACTTCTAAAAGCGTCTTTGAGTTCTCCCGGACTCCATCTTGAAGGTGTCTTCCGAGTACTTCCTTGGCTGCATCAAGATTGTGAGGTGCTCATGCCCCGAGTAGTTGTGAAGTCTTTTTTATATGGGGTGCGATTGAACTCGCACTCCATATTGAGTAGCCCCCGAGCCTTAGGTTGACTCGTAGAATTAGGCTGAGGGTCAATTTAGTCTTGACTCTTGTGTTCTTATCTTCCAAAAAGATTTGAAAAATAAGTCGCTGATGACACGTGTCCCCGAGTCTTGAATCCAAATTCCCAAGGTTTGGAATAAAGAATACAAAGAATCGTGGCATGCAATATATGACGGTAAAGATTTGATGGTTAAGATGGGCAAATTGGTTCAGAAATTCGAAAACCGCTTTTTTCGGGATGAATTCCCTGAATAAATGGTTAAACAAATAACTTCTCCAAAAAGCGCCCTAAATTACCGCTCAAATCAAACCTTGTCCCCTGAGTGCCGTGTCGTATCCAACCCTCGAGCCTGGGAGCTAGTTGAGTCGCACGAGAGACACCTAGTACTCGATGGCATCAGCCCCCGAGCCGCGGTATTGGTCAAGTTGCCGCTGGATCTTGAACTGTCGATGAAGCCAACTAGTCGAAGTTGATTCCGACTAGTTTTGTAGGCGAGACGAGTTGTCGAAGTAGCCGACGACGTGTAAAACTAGTTGGGAACTAGTAAACGCAGTGTATGGGAGCAATGCCCTTGCAGTAAACTCCATGTATAACTAGTCGAGAACTAGTAGACGGAGTAGTACTGGAAGTATGGGAGCGAGGCCCCTTCAGTAACATAGAATACTAGTCGAAAACTAGTAGTCCGAGCGTTACTGGAAGTATGGGAGCGAGGCCCCTTCAGTAAACTGCACATAGTACCAGTCGTGAACCAGTAGACGGAGTAGTACTGGAAGTATGGGAGCGAGGCTCCTTCAATAACATAGAGTACTAGTCGAGAACTAGAAATCTGAGCATTACAGAAGTATGGGAGCGAGGCCCCTTCAGTAGACTTGCACGTAGTACCAGTCATAAATCGGTAAACGGAGTGTTACTGGAAGTATAGGAGCGAGGTCCCTTCAGTAAACTTGCAACTAATAACAGTCGTGAACCAGTAAACGGAGTAATACTGGAAGTATGGGAGCAAAGCCCCTTCAGTAACATAGAGTACTAATCGAGAACTAGTAATCTGAGCGTTACTAGAAGTATGGGAGCGAGGCCCCTTCAGTAAACTTGCACGTAGTACCAGTCGTGAACCAGTAGAACGGAGTAGTACTAGAAGTGTTGATCTCCAGTCGCCTACTCAAGATGATTCCTTGGGCGGGCCATGAGAATTCACATGTTGCCATGCGAAAACGTCATGGTTGGCCCGAAAGAAGTGATGGCGAGGTCCTCCACGTGGGTTTGATCGGTTCCTTGGTCGGCTAAGGATGAAAACGACGTAGATGCTCGATATTCCAGGAGTTTGGGATATCTTGGCCATCAGGGTACTGTAAGCAATACAACCCTGGCCCTGTAACCTTGTGCACGATGAAGGGTCCCTCGCATCGCGAATTAAGCTTGTGTAGCCCGGTTTCGTCCTGGATGCGGCGAAGGACCATATCTCCAACGCTGAAAGATCATCGTTGAACGTTCCAGTCATGGTAACGCTGGACGCCTTGTAAGTAGCGGGGCGACTGGAGCCAAACAATGCATCTGACTTCTTCTGCTGAGTCGAGTTTGAGATGTCTTGCGTCATCAGCCTCGCCTTCGTCGTACATCTCTAGTCGAGGAGATTGCCACATGACATCAGCTGGTAATATAGCTTCGGACCCATAGACGAGAAAGAAAGGTGACTGTCCTGTGGCTTTGGTTGGTTGTGTGCGAAGCCTCCAGATTACTGACGAGACCTTATTGATCCACTTGCCGCCATTTTTGCTGTTCTCATCATTGTGTCTTTTCTTCATGCCATCAAGAATCAAGCCGTTGGCGCGCTCAACCTGACCATTGGCCTGCGGGTGAGCCACTGAAACATACTTGACCTCAATGGCACTGCGTTCACATAAGTCCCAAAATTGATGCGAGTGGAAATTGGATCCCAGTTCCGTGATGATAGTGTTGGGGAAGCCGAATCAGTGCAAGATGTCGCAGATGAAGCTAACCACTCGATCTGCAGAGAGCTTTGTAATTGGCTTGTACTCGATCCACTTCGTACCCTTGTCGATGGCTACCAACACGTGAGTAAAACCTCCTGGCGCAGTTGTCAAGGGCCCTATCATGTCCAGGCCCCAGCATGCAAACGGTCATTTAGGTGGTATGGTAATAAGGTTGTAGGCCGGGACGTGAAGCTGCTTGCTGAAGAACTGGCGGTTTGTGCACCGGCGAACGAGTGCTTCGGCGTCTGCCAAAGCAGCCAGCCAGTAGAACCCGTATCTGAAAACTTATCCGACTAGTGTGCGAGAAGCAGCATGGTTCCCGCACACGCCTTTGTGAATCTCTTGGAGAATTTCTCTGCCTTCCTCCGTGCGGACACACTTCATGAGTATGCCTGATGCTAATCCACGTGTGTATAAGTTGTCCCTGACCAGAACTTACCCTTTGCTGCGCCTTAAGATGCGTGTGGCCTCAGCACTTTATGGGTCGACGCCGGGGGGGTAGCTTGTGCTCCTTGTTGTAGTCGAGAAACGTCACCCGCAAGTCGACCTCGATCATCAAGACCTCTCGGTCGGGCTCCAGTAGACCCTGACCGATGGTGCTTTGATCTGGTAGCTTGATGGATGAGTGATGCAACTCGTGGACGAAAACTCCCGGTGGGACGTTGGCTCGATCGGAGCCAAGTTTCGAGAGCACATCCGCTCCCACATTATTGTCGCAAATCACATGATGAATTTCCAGCCTCGAGAACTTGTTCTCAAGCTTGCGTATTTCTGCAACGTACGCATCCACGGTGTCCTTGTTGACGTCCCACTCTTTGTTGACTTGTTGGACCACCTTCTCGGCTTCGTTGTTCGAGACATCAAATAGTATTTGGAACACATACTTGAGTTGTTCTCCTTTTGGAGTGATGAAGAGTACTCCCGCACACACACCTCCGAGCTTGAGTGAGCCGTCGAAGTACATCACCCAATGCTCTGGCTGGTTAGCTGGGGTTTCCACTTGGTTTTCTCACCATTCTGCCATGAAGTCAACAAGTGCCTGCGACTTGATGGCCGTTCGGGGTTTGAAGTCGAGAGTAAGAGCCCCCAGTTCCACTGCCCACTTGGAGATGTGCCCGGTGGCGTCCCGATTGTGGAGGATATCCGCCAATAGGAAATCAGTGACCACCGAGTTGTCGTATGCGTCGATGTAGTGGCGAAGCTTCCTGGAGGTGATGAGTATAGCGTAGAGTAGTTTCTGAATTATCGGGTAACGAACCTTGGATTCAGAAAGAACTTCACTGATGAAGTAGACGGGCCGCTGCACACCGAAGGCATGGCCTTCCTCTTTGCGTTCCACCATGATTGTCGTGCGAACGACGTGAGTAGTCACGGTGATGTAGAGTAACAGGTTCTCGCTTGGTTGTGGAGCCATTAGGATGGGGGGCGACTGCAAATGATGCTTGTGATCTTCCAGCGCCTGCTTCGCCTCCATTCATTATTGTTCTTTTTCAAGACTAGTACAGGGTTGGCTAACCACTCGGGGTGATAGACTTCTTTAAAGAAGCCAGCTGCGAGTAGTTTTGATAGCTCCTTCTTGATGGCCTCCCTCTTCTCGGGAGCAAAGCGTCGTAGTCGCTGCTTCTTCGGAGTGGCTTTGGGGTCGATTTTTAGGCAATGCTCAATCAACTCCTTGGGCACACCTGGCATATCCGCTGGTTTCCACGCGAATATGTCACGGTTAGCCCTAAGGAAGCTGATGAGCGCGCTTTCCTATTTGTTACTCAAGCCACCTCCAATCGAAGCAGTCTTGGATGAGTCGCCTTCTTGCAGCTGGATGGCCTTTATGTCGACGTCGCTGGGGTTGGGTTTTACCCTCGACTAGCTAGGCCTCTGGCTGGAGATCTCCATCTCTGAGTCGGTGAGTTTTTGCGCGGCCGCAAAGACTTCCGCAGAAGGTTCTGGCATGCGTGATGTCGTGGCGTACTCGAGCGCCTCTTGGTCGCAGTCGTACGACTTTTTCAAGTCTCCGCGGAACATGAGTACGCCTGTCTTGCCTGGCATCTTGAGTAGTAGGTAGACATAGTGGGGCACGACCATGAATTTGGCCAATGCTGGTTTTCCGAGGATGGCGTGGTATAATGACTCGAAGTCAGCCACCTCAAACTTTATGTACTCCGTGCGATAGTTGTCCTTTGTGCCAAAGGTGACTGGCAGGACCACTGAACCGAGTGGTGTAGCCGCGTTTCCCGGGACGATGCCGTAGAACGGAGCTCTACTAGTGGTGAGCATCTTGGAGATGTTTAGGCCCATCTTCTTCAAAGTACTCGCAAAGAGCAGGTTGAGGCCGCTCCAGCCGTCGATGAGTAATCGAGTCAACTGTGAGCCCGCCACGATAGGATCTAGGACGAGCGCGAATTTTCCCGGCTCGGAGAAGCTGGTCCACTGATCATCCCTAGAAGAGGAGATCGGGACCTCGCTGTATCTCAGAGGCTTTTGTATTGCAAGCTCGACAGAGAGGATTTCGCACAGGGTCAGCTTCTGCGCGCGCTTGAAGGGGAAAATGCCATCTCCGTTGAAGTTGACGTTGACGACATTCTTCGGGTCTTGGAAATCTTGAACCCCCAACTTGTCACCCTCATCATCGTCCTCCTGATCCTTTCGCTTTCCATCTTGAGGAAGGGGTGGAACATTGAGTGAGTTGCGGAGGCTGACACACTCGAAGAGCGTATGCCGTGACTTCGCATGCATCGAGCATCTGTTTGTGCATCACTTTCTCAAACTGTACTTGATTGCTCCCTGACTTCTTGCCTCGCGGATTGCACTCAATAGCCACGACATCTTGGTCTTGCTTGCGCTTTCAGGGATTCCCTGAGTTGTTCTGCTGGCCCTTGTCGAAGTGGTTGTTGCCGTTGCCCTGCTTGTCATTGTTGCGCTTGGGGAAGCGATCGTTGTCCTCGTCCCCCTGGTCAGCCCACCGTGCCATCATGTCGTGCAGTTCCACGGCGGTAGTCGGGCGGTTGCGTCCGAAGTCGTGGTATATGTGCTTCGAGAAGAGGTCGTTCTGGAAGCAGCGGATGACGTCCTCATCGGTGACGTTGGCAATAGTGGCTCGCATCTCGAAGAAACACCAGGTGTAGGACCGCAGGGTCTCATTCAGCTCCTGCTTGACCTGGGACAGATCGTGGCGAGTACCTGCTCGGATCATGGATCCCTGGAATTGTCGATGAAGGCTCGTTTGAGGTCCTCCCAGGAGTCGATGAAGTTTGGTTTAAGGCTTTCAAGCCAAGTGAGTGGTGCGGATTTCAAGGCTACCGGAAAGTAGAGTGCCTTGGTGGAGTTGGATCCCTTGAGACCTCGATGGCGACGGAGTAGCAGCGGATCCACTGGCGCGGGTCTTGCTTGCCATCGTACTTGGGGATGCCGACTTGTTTAAAATCCTTGGGGTAGGATTTCTTGGTGGTGTTTGAGGTGAAGGCGGGGAAGTGGTCGTTATCGTCATCATCGTGGTATCTGTCAGGACGGTCCCTTCTCCTTGCCTCAATAAGGCGCCGCACGTCGCGGCCATCGTTGATCTTCTGCCTAAGATCAATCGTGGGAGCGTCATGGAGGCTGTCCTCGGGTGGAGCTTCGCCTTGAAGCCTTGCATCGCGCCGGTTGCGAGGTGGGCGAGTGGATTGTTGCACCTCTTGTTCGATGTTGCCACGCGCGGACTGCTGGCCCTGGGGATTGCCATTTCCGATTGGATTGTCCTGGTTGCGCTGGCGATTGTCGTTCCTTCGATATCCGGGGCCTCTTCCAGTGGTGTGACTAATCTGGGCAGGGTCACCATGGCGCTCAGATCTCGAGAGCATGTTCCGCGTTGAGGACATCGGGTGTTGCCCATCGAGTTGCACGAGCGCGCGCTGGGTTAGATACTGTGGCTTTTGTATCTGGAGGTTGGGTGGTAGTTGTTGAGCTAGGAGCGCTGCATCTGCAATGGCGCCAATCGGTGTGCGATACTCCCGATCTGCAGCTGCTGCGAAAGCGTTGTTGAGGTTCCTTTGGTGCATTGGGTTGCGTGCGCGGTTTTCCGCGTTTCGCCTGCGCTAGGCGCGCTTGGCGTTCTTCAACCGTCGGATCCTTCTGTGATCCTCGTTCTCGTCCTGGGGGGCGTCCGCGGTACGCTCGTCGGTAGACACGTCCGTGAGTAGTTCAGCGTCATACTCGGGACCCCGCTCGTCGTCATCTGCATTGCGAAAGGAACCCTTGTAGACTTGATGATCCGGCGAGTTCTCAGCCGTATGGCTGTACTTGACTAGCTCTGTGCTGCCCTCTCCCTCTTTCGAGATGGGAGAGAGGGGTTTGCCCTCCTGGAAGGGCAGTTCCTGCGTGAAGGCCACAAGGTGGGAGTCGTACTCGAGTAGTTCAGAGGGATCTAAGCCCTTCGAGTACACGAAACGGCCTTGCGGCGTAGACGTTATAGTCAAACCCATGTGACTACCCAAAAAGGATTTGGGGTGGTCATCAAGTTGCGAGTGGTTGTCGAGAACAGGGGCCTCTCAACAAGCGGTGGCTCCCTCGTCCTTGAGTCTTCCTCGGCTCTGACTTGAACGTGTAGTACTATTCGACGAATACTTTGCGTCTGAGTCCGAGTAGTTGTCGAAAATGGGGCCCCCGACAGGCGGTGGCTCCCTCGTCTCCGAGCTTGAGAAGACGATCCAAGTCCTCTTCCAAGTTGGAGAGGGACTTGGACTGCGTAGTCTCCACAGATTAGTTTGAGTCCGATCCGACTAGTTCTAGTGCAACACGAGTTGAAGTCGCGTAGAAAACGGACATCTTCTTGATCTGCTCCGCTAGATCGGGGAGCAGCAACTCGTCGAGGTTGTCGATGAACTCATTGAGGTCGCTACATCGAGTTGGTGTAGAGGCCTCCGGCTTCCTGGAGTCGGTTAGGTGGCTGTTGAAGCCACTCAAGCCGTTGGCGATGCAGATCCAGAAGCAGAAGGCGAAAGTTGTGCTCTCATCGAGCACGGTGCTGGTGAAGCTGATAGATGCCATCGAGTTCTCCGGTGGATGCTTGATGAACACCCCTACCTGGCGCGCCAGCTGTCGGTGTTTTACCGCCACGCCCACCGAGGGATACCCTCGAGGTGGTGAATTTGTAGGTAGGGTGTCGCCGAGATCAGGAACTCGAAGGTGCAAGGAACACAAAGTTTAGACAGGTTTGGGCCGCCGAGAGCGTAATACCCTACGTCCTGTGTGGTTTGTATTGCCTTAGATGTTGATCGAATGATCTCCTGTTTGGAGGGGGTCCCTGCCCGCCCTTATATAGTCTGGGGGGACAGGGTTACATGGAAGTCCTAGTCGGATACGAGCCTAGGAGTCCTACCCGAGTACTTTTCGGGTAGTTTCCAACTGTCTCCGACTAGTTCTATTACGGTATGAGTAGTTCTACTATGTTACGAGTAGTTACAACTGGTGTAGGGCGTGGGCCATGTCCCACCCCTTATCCTGTAAGATGTAGGCCATATGCGCAGTCCAATGGGCCCGGGTGTGACACCAGATGTAGTGGCTGATTCAGTTCAACCTGCATAAAAAGGCAACACCGAGGAATTTGAGCCTAAATATGTCTGAGTAACTGATTAAAGTGAAATACATTCGAAGAAAGACCCAAATATTTAGAGGGCACGCATCCACTCCAATTATCCAAATAACTATCCACGTGCCACATAATATAGGAATTGTCATATTTTCATCTATCTAGTGCAATAATATATAACATAACACTGACCGGAGGGAATGAATCGTAACAGCAATCAACTAGTATGTAGGAATTGTCATATTTTTCATCTATCTAGTGCATAATATATAACGTAACACTCACTGAGGGAAAAATGAACCACAACAACAATCATCTAATATAGCACGGTTAGTATTTAGTATAAAAACCTACTTCAATTCTTTGGTACCATACAAACAAAATAAAGGAACAAATATGACATTGTTTGAGGCTTTGAGCTATCCATTGAATGGCTAGTAGTTTAACTGGAGAAGCAAAAGTGGGAAACCAAATTAATAATCAAAGGTCTAAAGTAATATTAACATCTTAGTTCTGACAAAAAAAAAGCTTTCCAAATTTTAGAAGCAGGCATATGAAGCAAAAGGGCAAATTAACACAAGAGCAACACTGCCATGTCATCGTACGGTATCAAAGGAAAATTTATCTGGTCATAGTTGTGCATGTGATCAGATAAAAAATATAAATAATATGCACCACCATGGATCTTATGCTTGCTTTGCCCAGTGTATCAGCACCAAGACAATGCATGGTGTTTTTCCCCTACAACTCCAACTACCATCCCCGATCAGATCATTCTACCAATGCCATTTTGAGATATACAGTCAGCAGGTTTATCATGTTAATAGTCAAAGAAATGCATCCTATAATCAAAACAGCATAGCACAACGGTCAAAGAATGCATCCTACATCTCATCCGTGCCTATAAAAACTGAAGAAAAAAAAGGAACCGTTACCAGTGAGTTTCACACACACATTGTTCTTACCTGTGGTCATTGACAAACCATGACGTCTCTCAGGTTATCAGCATATACAGATACTTGCTTTGTGACCTGAAATAACATGTTCAATTTTAATTAAGGAATAATTTTGCAGTATGACAGCAACAAACAAATATTTTAGTAAGTCCTAAGGAGGTTGCTATCCAAAAACTTTGGCAGTAATCTCCAAGCAACAGAAGGTGTGTGGAGATCATTGTCCTTTTGCCTTTTCTTTTTGTATGCAGGTTACATTTCTGAATTAAGAATGCTCTTTGTGATGGAAGGCAAAGTGCAAAATAAATGGTAGGAAATTGGATCTGTTTTCGTTGGGCATGTCAAACTTTCCAACTCGCTATTCTCCTTACAGCTGATTGCTCGTAGTCGTATTAATGTGCCTGTACTTAAAGCAATCACAGTGATTTCGTGCTCATATAATATACATAAAAAGGTGCTTTTTATCTTAACTTCTAGACAATATTGTGTGTGTTTTCTTGTGAGAAATATGACGGCGCGTTGCAAAAATATACGTCTTTTCTTGTGATAATATACATAAAAAATATGTTTGTAATCAAAGTGGCGAGCAAAAATATGTTTGTGCTACGCAGTCAAGTGGTCAAGATGATTTCCATACAAAAGAAACAAGTGAATATTGCATAGCAATCACCAAAAATTAAAGTACGCCAAGGCATTTAAGGATATTGTTTGAAACGAACAAGTAAAAAGCTGCTTATTAGTTATATAAAAAGCTCACCTGCATCGAGAAATTAAATGCCATAAATTCTACAATAGGCCGAAGACCTTGATAAGCTTCACCAACATCAATGCCAGTAAAGCCAGCCTGAGGATATAAAGGAAAATGAGTAAGTGTGCGATCATATTTACGTAGACTGAAAATAGACAGCAACAATTCAACATTTTAATAGCGCACCTCTGTGATAGGCGTGTCAAGAACCCTATCAGGACCATACTTGTCAAGCAAGCCTTTAGAAATCTGCAACAGAGCACCAATAAATACTATCAGTGATGCTAAGACTTCAGATATCATGATTCAGTTATCAATGGATTAAAGGCATTAATCTTTAGAAATTTAACACGCTTTGTATGCACTTTGATACTCTCCAACCTACCACAAATGAACAAGAATTATAAGAGATCCATTTAACAGGCAAAAAGACCATAATCTTGAATTTGTTTCAAGTGATACCTCTTCTCCCATCAGGAAGGCAGAAGCATCAGCAGACATCTCTTCATACAGTGCAGAGTTCAATGCAGCGTCCACATCATGACATCCAGTGCAGAGTTCAATGCAGCGTCCACATCATGACATCCAGTGCACAGTTCAATGCATCTCACAAAAATCGCAGGAAGTGGTTAGTACATGTCCAGGGTGCTAGATCGGGAGGCAAGGGCAACAAAGGAAAAGAGGGGAAACACGCACGCACCTGGATGTTCATGGCCTTCTTGTTGGCATCGAGTTGGCTGCCTGCAAGGAATCGAGTAGAGACCCTAATCAAGTTAGATCAAGATAAATCGATGGATGGGAGGGAGCAGAGGTGAAAGGATCCTGGTGATGCCTATGGATGGGAGGGAGCAGAGGTGAAAGGATCCTGGTGATGCCTAGAGGGGATGGGTGAATAGCCGTATCTAAAAAACCTGAAAAATTCTTCGCAGCAATTAAATCTATCGGAACTTTCGACACTGTGTAGGAAGTTCCGATGGGTCGGAACTTCCGACAATGGACCGGAACTTTCAACAAAAGGAAAGTTCTTATACGAAATTCAAAATTAAACTTGAAACTGCAGAACCTAGCTGAATGAAAAGTTGCGCAATGATACTAGGAGACTTCTGCAGGTGATCTTTGCAAGCACAACAACTCGAGTACGTAGATCGGCACGAAACAAACTCTAGGTCAATAAGAACTAAATAAATGCAATAAGCACAAGGCACAAGAGATTTGCTCCCGAAGTTCACTCCCACTAAGAAAGCTACGTCTCCGTTGAGGAGCTCACAAAGAGCCGGGTTTTCCACTAATCCTTTACCTCACTCAATCAACCACAAAGGAGGATTGAGTCACTTACTATGAAATCCACAAAGGATGGGTAATACAAACTTCTCGGGGCGCGCACACACACGAGAGGACGCTCAACCGGGCGACGCCAAACCTTCTAGAAGCAAGCTTCAAGAGTAACAAACGCGAATAGATGGATGAAGATGCTTCAAATGCTCTTGAAATGAATGTGGCTGCCTTCTCACTCAAAAGCTCAAGGCTCACACCTCACTCTAGCTCTCACCCAAGCCCTAGCTCAAATCAACTAAAGGATTAGCTCTTGGAAGGATTGGAGAGGAGTAGTGAATGCTGTTGGAGGTGTTTGTCTTGGGTTAGGTCAGCAGCAAATGAAGGAGGGTCTCAGGGGGTATAAATACCCGAGCCCCCAAAACTAGCTGTTAGTCTGCAGAATAAGTGATTGTCGGAACTTCCGACATAGGGTCGGAACTTCCGACCCATTAAAAACAGTCATCCAAGGACCCCCTGTCGGAGCTATTAACCAACTTCCGACAGGGGTCGGAACTTTCGACACACACTGAGTCAGTGAGAAAACTAAGTGCACAAGTGTGTGATTTTGTGCCTCTCTTGGGTAGTTTGCATCTTAATTAAGCACTTTGACATCTTCAATCTATCCATTCGCATTCCTCTTAATAGTACGGTGTTTCCTATACTCAAATTCAAAATAGAAAATAAATAAAGATCTTCATTTGAGCTCCATCACCGTCTATCAAGTAAATTGGTGTCTTTTCATGCATATAATTTATTTCATTGAATTTTATCCTGTCCATAGCTCCATAAACACATTAGCTCCTTAATCATGCAAGTCATCAACACCAAAACCCACTTAGGGGGCCAAATGCACTTTCAATCTCCCCCTTTTTGGTGATTGATGACAAAAAAATTAAGGTTCACAAATAATATATCGAATCATTTTGAATCCAATCATATAGTTGAGCTCCCCCTTAATATGTGCATTTTTCAAGATGAAATAAAAAATGGCCTCAAATGCCATTTTCTCATATTAAAGGAGCTCCCCCTATATCATTGCATTCGTGGGGTGCAAAGTGTGATAAATATCAACGTGATGTATATGACAAGATATCACAACAATAAAGTGGAAATAAACAACCACTGAGTCATGATCATCACATAAGCAATGAGTTCTAAGATCATACTAACATAGCAAGTCATGAATAAGTCTTACAAATTAAAATTCTCACTTGGCACACCACACATAACACATACAAATTTCTCACATGTCCATAAGCACAAGAGTTCAAGGTTTAAAGCTACTAAATGCTAAGATAGATAGATAAAGCCCAATATCCACCAAATGGCCTATGGTGAGCTCACTCCCCCTTTGGTATCAAGTGCCAAAAAGGAGAGGCCCTGCCATAGCCATCACTTCTCGTCCACATCATCTTCATCATCATCTTCTTCTTCATCTGTGGGTGTGTCGGCTGCGGGCACGTCGTCTTCTTCCTCTTCATCCGTCTCCTCACGGCCGCCCAAATCCTCCTCAATATCATCCTCATCCATTTGAGGAGCACCAAGCATCATAGATGAGCTACCAAGCTCCTCCCAAGGATTGAAGAAAGTTGGAGGGGGAGGGAAGTCCATTGGAGCATGAATCGGAGAGTGAGGCATGTCATACTTTGCCATAAGGGCCTTTTGCCTTTCCTCCATCTTCAAGAGTTGCTCATCCACATACTTCCTATGAGCGTAAATTTCTTGCGCATTGTGACGGCCCACGTTGAAGCATGCAAACAAGTCTTGAGAGATGAAACTTAGAATTCCCTTCTTCTTTGGGGCACGAGGAGGCGAACCATGGGAGCTTGAGGGACCTTGGGAGCTAGATGGACCATGAGAGCTAGATGGAGCATGTGATGGTCCTTGAATGGAGCGGCGAGGTGCATGAGCTCCAAGCTTGAGAAGACGCTGAAGTTGACCTTTCTTAGGCTCGTATACTTGATGGCCCTTGTCGAGCAAGATATTTACACCTATCACTTGTTTGATCATGGCAAAGATGTACGGTGCATAGTGACAGTCTTTCTTTGGTGAAACAGAGCCATCCTAAAATGAAGTCAAAGACCCTAAAATCATTCTTGTTGGGAGCCATCCTAGCAAGAAGATTCTTGGACATGTTGGAGACGTTGTTCGAGTCACCACTTTTGGGACATAGAGTGTAGCAGAAGAGTTGGTTGAGCAGCTTGTAGTAAAGTGTCAACCCATGTATTGTCTTAAACTTAATGTCACCATAATTTTTGCACTGTTATACATGAAGTGAAGTTCTCCATCGTCTAGCACATTTTCCTCCTCATGTATCTTCTCTCTCGTGAGATCAGCATTAGAGAACCCAAGAATGCTTGCAAACTGTGCATACTCAACTGAAAAAGGTTTGCCTTGTATGGTCCAATGGAAGGTCTTGGTTGAGCAGTTGACATAAAGAGTTGCATAGAACTGAGCAATGACCTCCTCATTCCAATCATAGTTGAAGGACATGATTGAGGAGAGATTTATTCTTCAACAAGCATCTTCTACTTCCCTTACCACCGGCAAATCGATTTCAAACAAATAATCCCAGTTGATGGATTTCATCTCAGTGGTGGGATGAGATTTGCAAAGGATCACGGAGGCATACCAATCTGCATGAAAGTTCAACCGAAAATGAGCATCCCCTTGTTGCTCTTTGCCATACCCAGAGGGATCATCATATCTCAAAGCATATAGATTATGATTGCCCTTTGTGTACTCTATTGGATGAGTCCCATTGTACTGCAGATCAGGTTGTCTGATTGGTGGCTGCATCCGAATGATAATTCTCTCAAGATACTCCAAGAACTCTCTTGCATCTGCCATGTGAGAGCCCGGAGCTGAGGCACGCTTAATGCAAGGGCTATTGCCATGACCTGCCTTGAGGGTTTGGCCTCCCTTGTCTACGGGAGCGCAAAAGAGCCTTAGCAACGTCCTTTCTTTTGCCCGTGCGGTGAGCAATCGGTGAAGCTTCCTCCGTTGCCTCGGAATCGGATGATGAATAAGACTCAATTTTCGGTGATGCTGCCCTCTGCTTCCCTCTCTTTTCATGAGCCATCTGAAGAATATTTGATGATAATTAGGATGGATCGAAAGAACGGAGTCAAATGAGTCAAGATTGTGCAACAGAGCCCGAGCCGGCCCAATCTCCATGTATCGAGAGATTTAGCCCACTAAACTTGACAAGATTCTAGGCAAGAGTTCTATGATGCATCTAGAAACTATCCCCAAAAGAAAATCATCTAATTCCTTCTACATTGAGAGATCGGGCGATGGGATTTTTGAATGATTTACCTTGAAGATTTCCTGCGAGTATCAGAGGAAAGATGATGGGGATCGGATCTTCCGAGGGGTGGAGAATCCAAAGAATCCACGAGCAAAGAAATCCCATGGCTGAAACTTGAAATCTCCTCCAGAGTTTGAGAGAGGAGAGATGGAGGTGACGGTGGCTTTTGAGAAAGAAGTTATAGTTTGAGGGGCTGGCCAACGGGTATTTATAGGTACAAGTGTAGTGTCGGAAGTTCCGATGGGGGCCCGGAAGTTCCGACGAAAAAGAGATTTCGAAGCCGAGGACCCTCGGTCGGAAGAATGAAGAAACTTCCGAGGGTTGTCGGAAGTTCCGACCAAACGTCGGAAGTTCTGACGGTAGCTTATTTTCTCCAAAGGACAGATTTTGATATTGAACGAATTTGGAGATTTTGAAAGATATGGCTTGTAGACATATGTGACAACTTGACACTTTGTGATCAACCACAATAACAATACATAACAATGATCACAAGAGTCAAGTTTTGATTAAAAGATCAAAATCCAAATATTTAAAAAAAATAACTCAACACAAGTAAATTCATTTTTCCTATTTAGGCAACAATCAAGTATGCGCAATAAGTCAAGCCAAGTTACGATAATCCAAGATATTTAGTTCACTCTTCAAGGCACAAAACCTTTGCTCATCTAGAGGTTTAGTGAAGATATCGGCAACTTGTCGTTCGGTGCTCACATGAAGTAAAGCAATATCTCCCTTAGCCTCATGATCCCTTAAGAAATGATATTTTATATCTATGTGCTTTGTTCGGGAGTGTTGCACCGGATTATTTGCTAGCTTGATAACGCTCTCATTGTCACACAAGAGCGGAATCTTGCTAAACTTACAACCGAAGTCACTCAACGTTTGCTTCATCCACAAGAGTTGGGCACAACAAGCACCCGCTGCAGCATATTCAGCTTCGACGGTGGATAAAGCAACCAAATTTGTTTATTAGAGCTCCAAGACACTAGGGACCTTCCAAGAAATTGGCAAGTGCCTTTGGTACTCTTTCTATCTACCTTATAACCGGTACAATTCAAATTGGAATAGCCAAGTAGATCGAAAGTGGAGCCTTTGGGATACCACAAGTCAAGGTTAGGAGTGTGTATCAAATATCTCAAAATTCTCTTAACAGCTATTAAGTGATATTCCTTGGGATTGGCTTGAAATCTTTCACACATGCTCACTAAGCATAATATCGGGCCTAGATACACAAAGGTAAAGAAGAGAGCCGATCATGGAGCGATATACCTTTTGATCAACCGACTTCCCTTCTTCGTTGAGATCAAAATGACCATTTAATGCCATGAGTGTCTTGATGGGCTTGGCATCAACCATGTCAAACTTCTTAAGTATATCCTTCACATACTTGGTTTGACATATGAAAGTCCCTCCTTTCATTTGCTTGACTTGAAATCCAAGGAAGAACTTCAATTCACCCATTATGGACATCTCAAACCTCTTGGTCATGATCCTACTAAACTCCTCAAAAATTTTTTTATCAGTAGAACCAAATATAATGTCATCGATATATATTTGGCAAACAAAGATATCTTTATCAACTTTGTGAGTAAAGAGAGTAGAATCGGCTTTGCCCATTACAAATTCGTTCTTGAGAAGAATATCCTTTAGCCATTCATACCATGCTCTAGGAGCTTGCTGAAGCCCATAGAGCGTCTTATGGAGCTTGTACACATGATTTAGAAATCTTGGATCTTCAAAACCTTGCGGTTGTTCTACATACACCAACTCGGATAGGGGGCCGTTCAAGAATGCACTTTTCACGTCCATTTGATAAAGCTTGAAATTATGGTGAGTAGCATAGGCTAATAGTATATGAATTGACTCAAGCCTAGCTACGGGTGCATAGGTTTCACAAAAATCCAATCCTTCAATTTAGGTGAAACCTTATGCAACTAACCTTGCCTTCTTTCTTGTGACGATGCCATGTTCATCTTGTTTGTTTCGGAAAATCCACTTGGTGCCAATCACATTTTGCTTTTGTCTTTCAACCAACTCCCATACCTCATTTCTTGTGAAGTTATTCAACTCTTCTTGCATGGCAATTACCCAATTCGGATCATCAAGTGCTTCATCTACCTTGAGAGGTTCCAAAGAGCAAACAGACGAGTAATGTCCACAAAAAGTTGCTAAGCGTGAATGAGTAGTTACCCCTCTTTGAATACTTCCAAGGATATTGTCAACGGAATGATTGCGTTGAACGCTTTGATGAACTCTTAGATGAGGCACTTGTGATTGAGGTTGAATGGGTTCATCATCATCATCATCTTCAACTTGTGGAGCATCTTCTAGAGCTTCTCCACCTTGTTCTCCCCCTTGATCATTGCCATGAACTTGATCATCACCATGAACTTGACTTTGATCTTGAGGTTATTGAGAGCTTGGTGGTTCAACTCTTGTGGATGATGATGGATCATTGTTTCTTTCTTCAACCGGAGTTTGAGCTTGAACTTCACGAGGCCTCACTTCTGCTAAGCCCATCCTCATGATTGTTAGACTTGGGGGTTCCTCTTTATCTATAAGGTTTTTATCAACTTGCTCTATTTGAGAGCTGTTGGATTCATCAAAAGTTACGTCCACCGTGACCTCAACACAACCGGTAGTTTTGTTGATGACACGATAGGCGTGTTCGTTAATACCATAACCAAGTAGGAATCCTTCATCAACCTTTGGTGCAAAATTTGAGCTTTTGGTTTTCTTGTTAAGTATGAAACACTTACTCCCAAAAACTCTAAAGTAGTGCACCTTGGGTTTATTACCGGTGATTATATCGTAGGGTGTTTTGCCCAAGTATTTGTGGAGGTAAAGGCGGTTGATAGCATGGCAAGCCGTGTTGATTGCTTTAGACCAAAAGATATCCGGAGTCTTGTACTCATCAAGCATGGTTCTTGCGGCTTCAATCAATGTCCTATTCTTCCTCTCCACAATGCCATTTTGTTGAGGAGTGTATGGAGCGGAGAATTCATGCTTGATCCCTTCTTCATCAAGAAATTCCTCAACATTGGTATTTCGGAATTCCGAGCCATTGTCACTTCTTATGTTCTTGATTTTCAACTCATACTTATTTTGAGCTCTTCTAATTAATTTCTTGACTATTCCTTGAGTCTCACTTTTATCTTGCAAAAAGAATACCCAAGTGAATAAAGAAAAATCATCAATAATGACAAGACCATATTTGTTACCGCCAATGCTTATGTATGCAATAGGTCCAAAGAAATTCATGTGTAGAAGCTTCAATGGTCTTGATGATGTTATGATGTTCTTGGTAGGATGTGGAGCACCAACTTGCTTCCCGGCTTGGCATACGCTACACAACCTATCTTTCTCAGAAATAACATTGGTTAGTCCTATGATGTACTCGCCTTGTTGAAGTTTGGCCAAGTTCCTCATCCCAACATGGGCTAGTCGGCGATGCCAAAGCTAACCCAAGTCAGATTTTGCCACTAAACAAGTCTCGAGCTCAACTTTCTCCTTAGAGAAATCAACAAGATAAACTTTGCCCTTCAAGCAACCTGTAAAAGCAATAGAGGTATCCTACAATCTAAATATGGTCACACCCTCATTATTAAAGAGACAATTGTAGCCCATCACACAAAGTTGCGAGATCGACAACAAATTGTACCCCAAAGTTTCAACCAAATAAACATTTGAAATAGAGTTTTCATTTGAGAGAGCAATTTTACCCAAACCAATCACATCTTCTAGGGATGTAGCTATAGGGATGTGAACAAGTCCTTCTCCCCGGTCATATGATTTGAGCATCCACTATCAAGCAACCATGTGGTGCCACCCGAGGAGTAGGCCTACAAAACAAGTTAAGCTTTGAATTTAGGTACCCAAAAAGATTTGGGTCCTTGAGGGTTAGATGGATACACTTTTGGAACTCACACACTTCTAAGAATGGTCTTCTTAGTGTATGCTCCAATATACTGGACCACTATTTTACCATTGTGGTCCATCATCACCATATAATCCATGGTGTAACTTGGTGACGACTCATGCTTAGTGACCTTGGCCTTGATGGGAGGTTCATCTTTCTTCTTGGCTTGAGAGGGAATGGTGATCACACCATGTGCAATGTTCATCAAATCTTAAAGGTTTGATCCCTTGGTGAACATAACACATTCCTTACCTTTGACCACCTTCCGGTCATTTACCTTGCCTCCTTTGTAATTTCCAAGTCCATCCTTTTTGTTTGAATATCTTCCATCCTTGTAGTTTATCTTAGGCTTGGGCTTGGTATTACCTTTATATCCATTCTTTACTAACATGTTCAATCTCTCAAGTTGAGCATCATTTGCTTGGATCCACTTTTCTAGTTTAGCCATGTTAGTAACACAAGCTTGTACATCAACTTTATAACATTTTGAGCACCCTTCACTTGTGGAGACATTGGAGTCAAGAGTTGCTTTAAATTAGTTTTGGTGCTTTCCCAAAGGGAATTGTAGCTAACTTCAAAACCTTTGTACTTGGTCGTTACGCATGAGAAGATTTCTTGAAGTTCACTATGAGTGGCCTTTACGGAAGCTAGAGATTAATTTATTAAAGTGGTCTCCTTTGACATCCTCTCTTTTGAATCATTAGCTAGAGATAAATCAAAAGCTAATTTTTCAACCTTCACCTTTTCTTTGGCAACAACCTTCTCTAAGGCAAGGTTTCTCTCCTTCTCAAGGATGAGCAAGTCCTCTTGCCTATCGAGACATTCCTTCTTTTTCTCCAATTTCTCCATAAGTTTTTTAATTTCATTAAAACCTTTCTTTCCAAATTCTTTTATCATGAAAGCTTTATGTTGCTCTTCCTTATCATCAAAATTATTTTGTGTACTACTAGATGTGGTGGAATGATAAGAGAAAGAAGTGGATCATTCTTGTACCTTGGTATTTCTTGGCATGAGGCAAAAAGGAGTGCCATCTTCATCATCGGAGATGTTGTTGAAGAGCTTCCTTGATGACTTGGGTATGGCTCAACTTGCCATACCTTCATGATCGGAGTCTTCATTACTAGACTCCCATTATTGATCAATATTAGCATGACCTTAATATTTCTTCTTGTAGTCCTTGCTCTTCTCTATGTACCTCTTCTCCTCCTTTTTCCTTGTTCTTCAGTTGTGGGCAATCGGCAATGTATGCCTACTTCCTTGCACTCATAGCATCTTTTTTGTGATGGCTTCTTCTTGTCATCACCACCTTGTAGTACTTCTTCTTCATGAACTTTTTGAAGTTTCTCAACACTAAGACCATCTCTTCATCGGGGAGCCTTCATCACTTGAATTTTCCTTCCTTGACTTTAGAGCCTTGGGGCTTGATTCAACCTTGTCACTTGAGCTAGCATTGAGTGCTACGTTCTTGTTCACTTTGTGGCTAGACTTGGCTACATCCCTCTCAACCAACTCTTGATGAAAAATTTCACCAAGAAGTTGATTAGGTGTCTTGATCTTAAATTTGGGATCTCTTCTAATCATTGTTGCAAGAGTAGGATTCCTTGTTGTGAAAGCCTTAAGTAACTTCTTTGTCACCTTGTGATCTTCCCACTTCGTGCTTCCAAGAGATCTAATGTCCGACACAAGGACCATTAGTCTATCATACATTTGCCTCACGGTTTCTTCATCATGCATGAAAAAGTGCTCTAGCTCTCCTTGAAACAAATCCATCTTCCCTTCTCTAAATTCATCGATCCCCTCATGAGCTTCTCTCAATGTGTCTCAAATTTTCTTGGCTACTTCAACATTGCGGACCTTGTTGAATTCTTGAGCACAAAGGGAACTTGTGATGACCCTCACAGCTTGCGCATTGTGGAAGTAGTCTTGAGCTTGTTCGATCGTGGGTACACCGTTCGTAGGAGGAGTCACACCTACAACCACAACTTCCCAAATAGAGAGGTGAAGCCTGTAGAGATGCATTTTCATGTCATAAGACCACTTGGGATAATCCGTCCATCAAAGAAAGGAGGTTTTCCCAAGTGGACCGAATGCATAGTTATGAGCAACTTGATCTAACCCGAAGAAAGGATGCTTCTCGCTTTCTTCTTTGATTCGCTTCCTCATCAACTTCTCGGCCTTCTTCTCAATTTTGGTCTTCATCTTCTCTTTTCTCCTTCCTCTTGCTTCCGATGTCTCACCCTCGCTTTCATCACTTGAACTTGAGTCAGGATCATGAATGGAGGGTGCACGACTTGTTTGCCCAAAGGGATTTCCGGCACCATCTAACTCGGTACCAGCATCGACTTGAGCAGCGGCGGTAGCGGCGGCGTCAGCACCATCCCCAACTATTGACATCTTGATATCCATTAGCGGTTAGGTCTCAATCAAGAGATTAGGCTCTGATACCAATTGAAAGGATCTTGGTGATGCCTAGAGGGGGGTGTCAGACCCGGGCCCACGGAACTGTGCGCATAGCGTACTTTTCCTAGGATAAGGGATGGAACATGGCCCATGCCCTACATCTGTTGTAGCTACTCATAGTATAGTAGGACTACTCATACAGTAGTGAAACTAGTCGGACACAGTAGGAAACTACCCGAAAAGTACTCGGGTAGGACTCCTTGACTTCTACCTGACTAGGACTTCCATGTAAACCTATCCCCCAGACTATATGAGGGCCGACAGGGACCCCCTCCAAATAGGAGATCACCCGATCACCATCTAAGGAAATACAAACCACATAGGACGTAGGGTATTACGCTCTCGGTGGCCCGAATCTGTCTAAATCTTGTGTTCCTTGCACCTTCGAGTTCCTGATCTCGGCGACACCCTACCTACAAACTCACCACCTCGTGGGTATCCCTCGGTGGGCGTGGCGGTAAAACACCGACAGCTAACACGCCAGGTAGGGGTGTTCATCGAGCATCCACTGGAGAACTCGATGGCGTCTTTCAACTTCACCAGCGTCGTGCTCGACAAGGGCACAACTTTCATCTTCAGCTCCTAGATCTGCGTCGACAACGGCTTGGGTGTCTTCAACAGCCACCTAGTTGACTCTAGGGAGCCGGAGGCCTCTACATCAACTCGAAGCAATGACCTCGACGAGTTCATCGACAACCTTGATGAGTTGCTGCTCCCCGATCTGTCCCTACAGATCGAAAAGATATCCGTTTTCGACGCGACTTCCACTCGTGATGCACCAGAACTAGTCGGATTAGACTCAAACCAATCTGAAGGGACCACACAATCTAAGTCCCTCTCCGACTTGGAGGAGGACTTAGATCTGCTGCTCAAGCTCAAGGACGTGGGAGCCACTGCTTGCCGGGGAGCCCCTATTTTCGACAACTACTCGGACTCCAACGAAGAGTACTCGTCACTTAGTACTACACCTTCAAGCCAGAGCCGAGGAGTACTCGGAGATGAGGGGGCCACCGCCCATCGGGAGGGGGCGCTCTTGAAAACCACTCGCAACCCGATGGCTACCCTGAATCATTTTTGGGCAACAATCTGGGTTTAACCATAACATCTACGCTGCAAGGCCATTTCGTGTACTGGAAGGGCTTTGAGCCCTCCGAACGACTCGACTACGAGTCCCGCCTTGTGGCCTTGGCACAGGAACTAGTGGCAGAACCACCTGAATTAATCCGGCTCAAGCGCGCTAACTATCACCACGAGGGCAATCAGGGCTAACTCGCACATCAAACGGAATAATCCATTGGTCTGTCGGGTAACCTCCCGATAAAACCACGGTTTTTGCCGATCGAAACCACACATACATGTACACACAAGAAGGTGAGCCCAGAGGATACAACATTCCACAAATTTTACATCACAGGTTCATCATAAATTATTATTACAACTGAGTTCGAATTCGTAAAGCAAGGTACTTCAGAGTTTACAGTAATTGAGTCCTTCAGAGTTCAATGCAGCGGAAAAATAACGATAAACTACTCGATGATATATGATGTCTCGACGAAGCCCGTATGAGACATCACTCGGCATTATCATCGTTGGCCGGGGGCGCATCCCATTCCACCGACCAACCAGGAGGAAGGGTACACGGCCAAGTCAAACTAGCGATCATATCCTCGAAAGTATCACCTGAAAACGAGCCACAAGCAAGGCTGAGTATACTAATACTCAGCAAGGCTTACCCGACTAGTGGAATATACTTAGCCGACTCCTAGACATGCAAGGCTTTCTGGCTTGAGGGGTTAGTTTTGCCGAAAAGCATATACAAGTAGGTCGTTACATTCAAATTTTAGCTCCAGATTCTAATTTTCTTAACCATTCTAGGTAAGCAACTATCCAATGTCATACATGGTGAAAGAATTAATTTTTCATCCAACAAGATTAATCATCATTATTGTTCCTCTTCTTACTCTATGTGGTAAAAGGGTCAAGCAGTCTCAATAACCGCGAGAAACGGACGATTCGAATCGAATTTCTTAACCTTGCAAGGGAAACCTAAACACACGTCACGTGGTTACTCCTAGAGTCACACATGCAACATTTCCCCTTTCTTCCCGGGTTGTGGATCAGGGCCACCATTCGAGACTACAGAGCCCGGCTCTGTACCCACCATGTGCGCGCATGGAACCGAAGTTGAGAGGGTGGGATTGCTGTCCACTTGCCGGTCCGATTAGGTACTTAAGCTTACCGATTACCATATTCTCAGCATGTGGTTAGTACGTTCAAAGACTTAACCACCACTACCACACACTGCGGCCTTAGCATTTTTCACTAAACAGACGGGCCATCAATCATCAACTTTAACATCGCACCATAGCCCCGTCCGTCGACCTTATGATTGCAGCATGTAGTAAACATTCAACTCCTATATTCTCGCGAGTGACAGGAAATCACTCGACTTTTACCGAGTCCTATTAGCATAGCATTCTATCGAACTTTACATCTAGTGTTCACAGCATGGGTACCAAGGATCATGCAACTAAGTTTTCATCCAACTCCTATAAACTTAATGCACAAGTAGAATAGAGTATTAAGTTGCATAATTTAGAAAAATAGGGTTCATGCTCCGGAGCTTGCCTTCTTGGGTAAAGTTAGCTTGGGGCTCCTCTGAACTCGGGTTCGGGTCTTCGAAAGCTTCAGTTAAATTCACTTGAGCTTCACGCTGCTCACTCTCGGACGCGGGCACCAGCTCGTACGTTCCGTCGGCGAGAGTAGTCGATTCTATATGAATGCAGAAGTGTAAGTTGTAGTGATGGTATATGACGATTATTTTCCTTCACGATAAAGTTGCAGTCCACCATAACATAGATTTGGTTGTAAAGTTACTTAGTTACGATTTCTTGGGCAATCTTTAACAGAAGGGGTGGTGTTGTCTTGGAAATTTAATTATTGCAATATAAGCATGGATTAAGCACAAACACTGATCTAGCTAACGTCTGGTGAAAAAATTGTTATTTAGAGTACATTATGCAGAGATAAGACTACTGTAAAAATTTCAGACAGATTCATGAAGCAAAATAATTATGAAAAATGTATTACATAGCCACTTGTAGATCCTAGTTATTTTTATACAGGACGAACCATGCAAGTGTTGATGCCAAAACTTTTACAGGGTGTCAACCTAACTATATGTGTGTTACTGTAAATCTTTTAGATTTTATTGTGCAGGATACAGAGAATAATAAATAGAACAAGATACACTTATGTTAATAAAGATTAATTTCTACAGGATGTTCTACAAGGTTTCTGTGTATGAAACTTTTTATACAGTATAAACTACACTAATGTGTCCAACAGTAAAACAATGAACATTTTCCAAGCACAGAAACTAATTATCTTTATTTAGTGCATTTTTCCTACTACAAAATTATATAAATAAGTTACAGAAAGGAAAAAGGTTCTAAACTTTTTCTGTGGTATTTAGGCATCACTATAGCAGCTCTGGAAAAGTTGCACTGCATGAAACACAATATAACAGCCGGTACAAATTAGTTCTATTATTTCATGGCATGAACAAAGTTTGACAAAAAGTTTAGCTAGAGAAGGATTCTGGTCCTAATATTTTTACACTAGCCTACACATCAAGCAACCAATCTACTGTCCAAAAATCAGATTCAGAACTGGTCTACAACTGTGGGTACAATTAAAGTCTATTAAAATTTCCATTTAATTTAGAGCAAGATTTAGCATTAACTGAAGAAAAGTATTTAACAAACGTTGTAGATTTTCTTTTAAAGAATCCAGAACATTTGATTTTGTATTTTTCTGATTTTTCTATGATTTTATATGAATTTTACAAGTTTGTTGTTTTTGAATTCAAAGTTTAAACACTGATTTACATTTCTGCTCCTGGAAACTTGCGTGCAAACTCTTTTAAAGATTTCAATCGTTGCAATTAAGTCCCTGGGCGGCGCTGGCATGGCGGCCGGCCAGATTCCGGCGAGGGGGCTCATCGGCGGCGAGGGGAAAAGGGTCGTGGAGATCCAGGGAGGTGAGAGCTACCTTGGGGTAGGCTTGGTCGGGGTTGGGGGTGGCCGGAGGTGGCTCGTCGGCGCGGAACAAAGGGGCGGCAGCGGTGCGGAGCGTCGGCGACGGTGCTCCAGCGAGGAGGGGAGAGCGTGGGCTAGTCGATGAGCTTCACGGCATCGAGGGGAAACCGTTTCGAGGCTTGGCTTGGACGGAGGAGCTTCGGAGTGGGCTATCCACGGAGCAGTAGGGGAGCGGCGGCAGCTCGGGCGGCGCTGGCGGTGCTCCGGCGGTCGAGATGGCCGGGGAAGAGGCCGGTGAGGTTTAGTGGAGGGAGGGCAAGCTCGCTGGATGATGGGTTTGGGCAGTGGGAGACTGGAGGATGGGACTCCACGGGCGGGTGGTGCACGGCGGCGGCAATGGCAGCGGCGGCGGCATTCTGGGGGTTTAGGCACGCGCGAGTGGCCTGGTGTCGCCTTTAATAGGCTGCAGGAGGGAGGGAGAGGACCAGGCGACGCTGGGGAGGGGCGGCACGACGGGGGCGCGTTACTGGTCGCGGTGGGCGGCGAACAGAGCTGGCGCGGCGTGCGGCGGGCGCGGGCAGGGGATTGGGCGCCGGGGATTTGGCGTGGGGAGCGGGAGATCACGCGGCGCGCGGGTTGGGTGAGGAGCTGTAGCAGCTGGCTTGCCGGGCGGCGAGCGCGGCGACTGGCGGGACGCGGGGGGGACACGGGCACGGCGCGGCTTGTCCATTGGGCATGGCGGGCGGCGAGCAGAGGCGCGCGTCGCCAGTGTGCGCGTGGCGTGCGCGGACTGGGGAGGAGCGCGGCGTGGGGGGGAGCGCGTGCGAGCGGGCGCGGCCAGGCATTGGCTTGGCGCCTAGCGCCGGTCAGGCATCGCCGCCCAAGTGGCCAGCGGCGACTGCGCGGTGGGCGGAGGGTCGGGCGAAGCGGCTGCGCGTCGGAGGGTCGGGCGGAACGGAGAAGGAAGGGTCTGCAGCAACGGTGCGTCGGAGGATCGGGCGAAGCGTAGGGTCGGGCGAAACGGAGAAGGAAACGTAGGGTCAAGTGTTTCTCAAATTTTCATGTTGCAACTCAAAAATCTCTGAACATGAAAGTTGTTCAAAATGAAAAGTTACACAAGTTTTGTCCCAGGTCAAAGTTCATTTGAGTTCTAGTTTAGAAGTTATTTTAAAAACTGACAAAGTAGGATTCGGAGGGCACGTCATTTCCTGGGCAAAAATTTGTATTCTCTCCTAGGCTTCAACTAGACTTTTGATTATCATGTTAATAACGATGTGCCTATTCAATTTTGTAGCCATGTTAGCAACGATGTGAAAGTTATTTAATTTGTTTGATTAAAGTACAAGTATTTATGCACATATACACATCTATTTTTAATTCAAAGCAAAATGAATTTATAATTCGTTTCTTTTAAACGTTTCTTAGTTATCTATGCATCGTGTTAAGCTAATGAGGCTTATTTCATAATTTAAACACCTGAGGTGTTACAGCCTTCCCCCCTTGAAAAGAATCTCGCCCCGAGATTCGAGCAATAAGCTTGTGTGGATAGTGTGTGTACCTTCGGTAGAGTTGGGAAAACCAGGGAAATTTTGTTTTAGATAGCTTTCAGTTTCCTACGTGGCTTCTTCCTCAGTGTGATGATTCCATTGAATTTTATACATTTTAATTACTTTCCTTCTAGTGCTTCTTTCCTTTTGATCCATGATTTTGATAGGATACTCAACATACGAGAGGTCGGGCTCTACCAATATTTCTTGTTGTTCCACAACCTCGCTATGGACTCGAACACACTTCTTGAGTTGAGACACATGAAAGACATCATGGATGGCTGCAAGCTGAGGGGGCAGTCGTATTCTATAGGCTACGGGTCCACAGCTCTCGATGATTTCGTAGGGACCAACATAACGGGGAGATAGTTTTCCTTTGACTCCGAATCGTTGTACACCCTTGGTTGGTGAAACTTGAAGGTAGACGTGGTCACCAACTTCAAATTTTAGTGACTTTCTCCTTCTGTCGAAATAGCTCTTTTGCCTGGATTGTGTGGCTCTAAGGTTTTCCTGTATTACTCACACTTTTTCTTCTGCCTCGATTACCAAGTCTGGTCCAAATATTTTGCGTTCTCCGGTCTGGGACCAACTCAAAGGGGTTCGACACCTTCGTTCGTATAAGGCCTCAAATGGTGCCATTTTCAAACTCGCTTGATAGCTATTGTTATATGAGAACTCTGCTAGGGATAGGCATTTGTCCCAATTCTTTCCATAGTGAATGACGCAAGCTCTAAGCATGTCTTCAAGAATTTGGTTCACTCTTTCAGTTTGTCCATCAGTTTGAGGATGATAGGCTGAGCTTCGAATCAATTTAGTACCAAGAGAAGCTTGCAATTGTTCCCAAAAGCGCGCTACAAACTGAGTACCACGATTGGAAATAATAGTCTTTGGTACTCCATGTAGGCAAACGATACGATCGAGATAAATCTCGACATATTTCTTGGCAGTATAGGTGGTGTGTACCGGAAGAAAATGTGCCATCTTTGTGAGCCTATCAACGATAACCCATATGGAATCATGTTTCTGTGCGGTACTTGGCAATCCAACAATGAAATCCATACTTATGTCTTCCCATTTCGATGAGGGTATAGGCAAAGGTTGAAGTGTACCGGCTACTTTCAGGTGGCTGGCTTTTACTCTCTGACATGTGTCACATTCTGAGACATATTTAGCGATTTCTCTTTTCATTCTAGTCCACCAGAAATTTTTCCTAAGATCTTGATATATTTTGCTACTGCCGGGGTGAATAGAAAATTTGGAAAGGTGTGCCTCATCAAGAATTTGCTTACGGAGCTCATGATTCTTTGGAACGACGATGCGACTTTCGAACCATAGAACTCCCTTATGGTCCTGGCGGAAACATTTGTATTTCTCTTCTCCTAGAGAGAGTTTTTGTTTGATGATCTTAACTCCTTCATCATGTAGTTGTGCCATGATGATTTGATCTTGGAGAGTGGGCTCAATTGAGATGTGATGCAAGGTGCCTTGAGAAATCATTTCCAAACTAAGCTTCCTCATTTCTGAACATAATGTCTCATTATAGATTTCCACTAATAGGCAATGGCAATGGGCCTTACGGCTTAGTGCATCCGCGACTACATTGGCCTTGTCGGGGTGATAGTGCACCTCGAGATCATAATCCTTGATTAATTCTAGCCATCTTCTTTATCTCATATTCAGATCGGCTTGGGTGAAGATATATTTGAGACTCTTGTGATTGGTGTAGATATTACAATGAGTACCCATGAGATAATGTCTCCATATTTTTAGAGCATGAATGACTGCTGCTAATTCGAGATCATGGATCGGATAATTCTGCTCATGGGGCCGAAGGGCTCGTGAAGCATAGGCGATAACTCGATTTTCTTGCATAAGCACACAACCAAGACTAGTGTTAGATGCGTCAGAGTAAACATCGAACGGCTTGGTTTTATCGGGTTGAGCTAACACAGGGGCTGTAGTCAAACGTTCTCTGAGAGTGTGAAAAGCTTCTTCACATTTCTTATCCCACACAAACTTTACTCCCTTTTTCAATAGTTCAGTCATAGGCTTAGCAATCCTGGAGAAATCCAGAATGAAACGGCGATAGTAACCGGCTAAACCAAGAAAACTGCGGATCTGATGAATAGAGGTAGGAGGTTTCAAATCCATCACTTCTTGTACCTTGCTGGGGTCAACGGCTATACCTTCGCTGCAAATAGTGTGACCCAAGAATTTCACACTATCCAACCAGAATTCGCACTTAGAAAATTTAGGATAGAGCTAATGGTCTCTGAGACGCTGAAGAACAATGTGCAGGTGCTTAGCGTGCTCTTCCTCGTTCTTGGAATAGATAAGGATGTCGTCAATGAAAACTACGACGAATTTGTCGAGCTGGGGCATGAATACCAAATTCATGAGATACATGAAGTAGGCAGGGGCATTGGTGAGACCAAAGGACATGACCAAGAATTCATATAGTCCATATCGTGTGAAAAAGGTGGTCTTAGGAATATCGCATGGACGAATCTTTATCTGATGATATCTAGATCGAAGATCAATCTTTAAGAAAACTCTAGCTCCAGTTAATTGATCAAAGAGAACATCGATGCGGGGAAGTGGGTATTTATTCTTAACGATCACCGCATTGAGAGGTCGGTAGTCCACACATAATCTTAAACTGTCATCATTTTTCTTTACAAATAGGGCTGGACATCCCCAAGGTGATGCCCTAGGACGAATGAAGCCTTTGTCCAGTAGTTCTTGGAGTTGTGTTTTCAGTTCGGCCAATTCCTTAGGTGGCATTCTATAGGGTCTTTTGGAGATAGGTGCGGTGCCTGGTTGCAGTTCAATAACGAACTCAATATCCCTATCTGGTGGCATTCCTAGTAAGTCATCCGAAAAAACATCGGCATACTCGCATACCACTGGAATATCTTCTAGTTTGATTCCTTCCATCACGAAAGCACAAGAATTCGTGCACTCCCGAAATGGTAGGTAAAGGGTAGTGGCTCCGTGACTAGGTGAATTTATTTCAACAGCTCGGGAAGAAATGTCCAGTGTGACTCCGTGTAGAGCCATCCAATTCATACCCAAAATAACGTCCATGCCGTCAAGGGGTAAAAGAACAAGGTCCGTGTTGATGGTTTTACTTCCCAACTTGATTGTTACTTGCCTTATCATTTGATTTGAAGCAATTTTACCACCCGGTGTTGATATCATATACGACCCTTTTGTGTGACAAACATCCAAGCCTACTTTTGCACCAAACTTTGCACTAATGAAACTATGTGATGCACCAGAATCAAACAATATAACTGTAGGCTTGTTATGGATAGAGAATGTACCCGTCATCACTGGTGCTCCTTCAGGAAGTTTTGCAAGAGTGGTGAAATTGATCCGTCCTTGTTTGACCTGAAGGGTCTGCCTCTTGCCTTTGTTCTTGTTGTTCTGGTTAGAGTCTTGGCCCTGATTTGGCTGCCTAGGCTGAGGGCATTCGCGAGCAAAATGACTGGAACTCCTGCACTTGAAACAACGATTGGTGATGCTCGGTCGAAGAAACTGCTGAGTAGCGGGCCTCGGGCCAGTTTGCTGAGGCACAAGGGGTCGTACCACGCCTTGCTGTTGTGGGGGCCTGACAATCCAACGCCCTGGCTGAGGGGCCTTCTGTTGAGCTGAAGGCGCAGCATTTTGCACCAAGCGATACCTCGGTGGCTGAGCACCCGAGGGTCCAGCTGGCGCCTTCCTCTTCTTTTCAGCACGATGAGCCTCAATACAATCCTCTTGAGTGATGGCCATATTGACCAGCTCATTATATGTATCGGCCTTGACAAGATTCAGCCGATCCTTGAGTTTGGTACTCAGACCTCTGCGGAAACGATCACGCTTCTTAGCATCCGTGTCTGCGTGATAGCTCGCGTACTGGCACAGATTGTTGAAGGTCTAAGCATACTGAAGTACAGTGCGGGTACCCTGAGTGAGTGCCAAAAACTCATTTAGCTTTCTTTCTATAAGACCTTGTGGGACATGGTGTGCCCGGAACGCAGTTTTGAATTCATCCCAGGTGACAACGTGATCAGCAGGGAGCATAGCAAGGTAGTGGTCCCACCAAAAATGAGTTGTACCGCGAAGCTACTACGCGGCATAGCGAGCCTTGTTTGCATCCGAACATGGGGCCACGAGTAGAGAAAACTTGGACTCGATTGTGCGAATCCAAGCGTCCGCATCCAAGGGTTCCTCCATTTTGTGAAACAAGGGAGGCTGGGACCCAAGGAAATCCATGTAACCGACACCTTGAGGTTGGTGAACATTGTGCCCACCACGCTGATGGTGCTGTCCTTGCACGAGCTGGCGAAGCAACTCGGTTTGAGCGGCCATTACTTCCACTAAACGGGGTGGCGGCGGTGGTTGCTGTTGTGATTCACTAGCGCTAGCACCGAACCCTTCAGGGTTACCACGGGTTGCTCCAACCATCTGAAATGTGAAGTTTTATCATTATCAACGTGATCCATATTGCTTCCACGATTAAAAAGGATTAGGGCGGAAAGAGTAGACTTCTGAAAGATCATGAATAGAATCGTGGACAGAATACTATTCGCTACAAGAAAACTCATAGCTCCTGGTAGGTTCATCCAAAACATCTCATACTTTTGAAGTGAGTAGCAATTTTAAAGATGCATAACTTTGGTATTCAACTCAGACGCTAAATCGATGGCCAAGATGGTCGAAAGATTCATTCTTTGCTTCTCTGTCTCGGCCGTTTTTCAGCAGAACGAGTTATAGTATCTTGCCTATAACTCAAACTAGCAAAGTCTAATAGTGCTGAAATTTTGTGAGCTATTAGGTCATGAAATTCTTGACAACTTTGGTATTTAACTTGCTGCTCAGAAGGATCATCTTTAAAGGGTAAAAGTTTTGACAAGATCATGCCATAGGATATGAACTAGAGGATGGAAGTTGAATATTTCTGGAAGCAAATTTAAAACTCCATAACTCCAATTTGAGTAATCTAGAAATTCTCAAACTTCACCAAAACATCCATAAGGTATTAGTGAACAACTTTGCTAGTCAACTCCAGAGCTAGATCAGGCTCTAAGATTGTCTTTCTCTTTAGGTTTTACTTTACTGTCTACCCAAAAATTTCAGTGAACAGTGCGCCAAGATTTCGTGCACCATGGAAAATCTACCTAGAAAAAAATTACCAAATTTTAACAGTAGCTGCCTGAGTAAATTTACAACAAGTTTTGTGATGAACACTTTTGCAGAAAACCGTAGTAAAGGGGCATAAGAATTTATGTGGCAAAAGTGCTTATTTTGGGCAAAAAACTGACATCTCAAGGTCTTTGTTGTTCCTCATTATCCATATGTTCAGAATTTTTCCAATTTAGACAGAAGGTAGAATATAAATTTTGGAACAAAACTTTCAACATGAGTTTCTCTAGAAAGGATCATTTTCTAAGCTCGATAAATCCATCTTTGCAGGTGTGGCAGAAATGTGATAGATTTGCTAGATAATCCTTATGCAAAGACAATTGTGTGGGCGCATGAACCTTACCGCTCTCACGCATCGCATTTTGAATTTCAGATTTGTATAGTCATGATGCATGCATGTCCTATTTGTCCTCACAAAATAAAATAATTGTCAAATAGCTTTGGTCTTACGAAGTTAGTTTCAGTGGCATACACAATACGTCTCTCACTATAATAGCTAGTCGAGAATTCTCTACCGTTCTTTAACTTATCGTAATCGTGGTTAGTGTACCTGCAGAAGATTGATATAACATATATATATCCATTGAACCTTTCATGCAAGCACTCATGAAAGCGTCCGTATTCATTACCGTTCACTATAGAAATGGCATCCGTACAATTCCCGCCGTACAGACGACGTTAACATACGTTATCGAGATAGCGTATTCACGGGGGGGTACCGTCTTGAGACGGGGGTATGAACAGCGATCGCCATACCCTGCGCCAAACCTTCTACTTCTAATATAATCAACTAATAGTTGGTATATTGGCAGCATCTCAAGTAAGCCACTGCTTGAGGGCAGCGTTCGGCTCGCATCACCGACAGGAAGGCCAAGCTCTCTCAGTTGGCTGAGGATTCTTACCTTCTTACCTTAGCGATGAGTGTGTTGTTATAGAAATTAAGGGTCGATTGTGCATAAAAGTAAGTTTTGACAGAAATTAATGTGCCAGGAGTCAGTTGATAATATTCATAAGTTAGATAGCCACCTAGTAACTTTCCCATAATCCCTTAGGGCTTTACGAACTAGGTACCATCCTTAACGAACCAACGCATCTTGCAAATGTATTTTTCTGGTCAAGTTTTATGAAAACAAGTTTTTAAGGCTTGTTGCATTCTCTGGCGCATGCAACCTGGCTCTGATACTAGCTGTGGCAGAATCACCTGAATTAATCCGGCTCAAGCGCGCTAACCATCACCACGAGGTCAACCAGGGCTAACTCGCACTTCAAACGGAATAATCCATTGGTCTGTCGGGTAACCTCCCGATACAACCACGATTTTTGCCGATCGAAACCACACATACATGTACTCACACGAAGGTGAGCCCAGAGGATACAACATTCCACAAATTTTACATCACAGGTTCATCATAAATTATTATTACAACTGAGTTCGAATTCGTAAAACAAGGTACTTTAGAGTTTAAAGTAATTGAGTTCTTCAGAGTTCAATGCAGCGGAAAAATAACGATAAACTACTCGACAATACAAGATGTCTCGACGAAGCCCGTACGAGACATCACTCGGCATTATCATCGTTGGCCGGGGGCGCATCCCATTCCACCGACTAACCAAGAGGAAGGGTACACGGCCAAGTCAAACTAGCGATCATATCCTCGAAAGTATCACCTGAAAACGAGCCACAAGCAAGGCTGAGTATACTAATACTCAGCAAGGCTTATCGGAATAGTGGAATATACTTAGCCGACTCCTAGACATGCAAGGCTTTCTGGCTTGAGGGGTTAGTTTTGCCGAAAAGAATATACAAGTAGGTCCTTACTTTCAAATTTTAGCTCCAGATTCTAATTTTCTTTAACCATTCTAGGTAAACAACTATCCAATACCATACATGGTGAAAGAATTAATTTTTCATCCAACAAAATTAATCATCATCATTGTTCCTCTTTTTACTCTATGTGGCAAAAGGGTCAAGCAGTCTCAATAACCGCGAGAAATGGACGATTCGAATCGAATTTCTTAACCTTGCAAGGGAAACCTAAACACACGTCACGTGGTTACTCCCAGAGTAACACGTGCAACCTTTCCCCTTTCTTCCCGGGTTGTGGATCAGGGCCACCATCCGAGACTATAGAGCCCGGCTCTGTACCCACCATATGCGCACATGGAACCGAAGTTGAGACGGTGGGATGTTGTCCACTTGCCGGTCCGATTAGGTACTTAACCTTACCGATTACCATATTCTCGGCATGTGGTTGGTACGTTCAAAGACTTAACCACCACTACCACACACTGCGGCCTTAGTATTTTTCACTAAACAGACGGGACATCAATCATTAACTTGAACATCACACCATAGCCCCATCCGTCGATCTTATGATTGCAGCATGTAGTAAACATTCAACTCCTATATTCTCGCGAGTGATAGGAAATCACTCGACTTTTACCGAGTCCTATTAGCATAGCATTATATCGAACCTTACATCTAGTGTTCAGAGCATGGGTACCTAGGATCATGCAACTAAGTTTTCATCCAACTCCTATAAAATTAATGCACAAGTAGAATAGAGTATTAAGTTGCATAATTTAGAAAAATAGGGTTCATGCTCCGGGGCTTGCCTTCTTGGGTAAAGTTAGCTTGGGGCTCGTCCGAACTCGAGTTCGGGTCTTCGAAAGCTTCAGTTAAATTCACTTGAGCTTCACGCTGCTCACTCTCGGACGCGAGCACCAGCTCGTACGTTCCGTCGGCGAGAGTAGTCGATTCTATATGAATGCACAAGTGTAAGTTGTAGTGATGATATATGACGATTATTTTCCTTCACGATAAAGTTGCAGTCCACCATAACATAGATTTCGTTGTAAAGTTACTTAGTTACGATTTCTTGGGCTGTTCTATAGGGTTTCTGTGTATGAAACTTTTTATATAGAATAAACTACACTAAAGTGTCCCACAGTAAAAATATGAACGTTTTCCAAGCACAGAAACAAATTATCTTTATTTAGTGCATTTTTCCTACCACAAAATTATATAAATAAGTTACAGGAAGGAAAAAGGTTCTAAACTTTTTCTGTGGTATTTAGGCATCACTATAGCAGCTCTGGAAAAGTTTCAAAGCATGAAACATAAAATAACAGCAGGTACAAATTAGTTCTATTATTTCATGCAATGAACAAAGTTTAACAAAAAGTTTAGCTAGAGATGGGTTCTGGTCCTAATATATTTACACTGGCCTACACATCAAGCAACCAATCTACTGTCCAAAAATCAGATTCGGAACTGGTCTACAACAGTGGGTACAATTAAAGTCTATTAAAATTTCTATTTTATTTAGAGCAAGATTTAGCATGCAACTAAAGAAAAGCATGTAACAAAAGTTGTAGATTTTCTTCTAAAGATTCCAGAACAGTTCATTTTGTATTTTTCTGATTTTTCTATAATTTTATATGAATTTTACAAGTTCTCTATGATTTCAGAACTGCAGCAGCTGGCTTGGCGGGACGCGGCGGGGACACGGGCACGGCACGGCTTGTCCATTGGTCGCGGCAGGCGGTGAGCAGAGGCGCACATCGCCGGCGCGCGCATGGCGTGCGCGGACTGGGGAGGAGCGCGGCGTGGGGGGGAGCGCATGCGAGCGGGCGCGGCCAGGCATTGGCTTGGCGCTTAGCGCCGGTCAGGCATCGCCGGCCAAGTGGCCAGTGGCGACTTTGCGGCGGGCGGGGGGCGAAGCGGAGGGTCGGGCGAAGCGGCTGCGCATCGGAGGGTCGGGCGGAACGGAGAAGGAAGGGTCTGCAGCGACGGCGCGTCGGAGGGTCGGGCGAAGCGTAGGGTCGTGCGAACGGAGAAGGATTGGTCTGCAGTGAAAATAGAAGAAAAGGCAGGGGCTGGTTTGCAAAATCAAGTGTTTCTCAAATTTTCGTGTTGCAACTCAAAAATCTCTGAACATGAAAGTTGTTCAAAATGAAAGGCGAGCAGAGGCGCACGTCGCCGGCACGCGCATGGCGTGCGCGGACTGGGGAGGAATTTTCATGTTGCAACTCAAAAATCTCTGAACATGAAAGTTGTTCAAAATAAAAGGCGAGCAGAGGCGCACGTCGCCGGCACGCGCATGGCGTGCGCGGACTGGGGAGGAGCGCAGCGTGGGGGGGAGCGCAGCGTGGGGGGGAGCGGGCGCGGCCAGGCATTGGCTTGGCGCCTAGCGCCGGTCAGGCATCGCCGCCCAAGTGGCCAGCGGCGACTGCGCGGCGGGCGGAGGGTCGGGCGAAGCGGCTGCGCGTCGGAGGGTCGGGCGGAACGGAGAAGGAAGGGTCTGCAGCAACGGCGCGTCGGAGGATCGGGCGAAGCGTAGGGTCGGGCGAAACGGAGAAGGAAGGGTCTGCAGTAAAAATAGAAGAAAAGGCAGGGGCTGGTTTGCAAAATCAAGTGTTTCTCAAATTTTCGTGTTGCAACTCAAAAATCTCTGAACATGAAAGTTTTTCAAAATGAAAAGTTACACAAGTTTTGTTTCAGGCCAAAGTTCATTTGAGTTCTAGTTTAGAAGTTATTTCAAAAACTCGAAAAGTAGGATTCGAAGGGCACATCATTTCCTGGGCAAAAATTTGTATTCTCTCCTAGGCTTCAACTAGACTTTTGATTATCATATTAATAACGATGTGCCTATTCAATTTCGTAGCCATGTTAGCATCGACGTGAAAGTTATTTAATTTGTTTGATTAAAGTACAAGTATTTATGCACATATACACATCTATTTTTAATTCAAACCAAAACCAATTTATAATTCGTTTCTTTTAAACTTTTCTTAGTTATCTATGCATCGTTTTAAGCTAATGAGGCTTATTTCGTAATTTAAACACCTGAGGTGTTACAGAACTGCCCTTTCAGGAGGGCAAACCTCTCTCTCCAATCGCGGAAGAGGGAGACATTAGCACAGAGCTACTCGACTACAGCCATACGGCTAACAACTCATCGGATCGTCAAGTCTACATGGCCTCCCTTCGCAACGCGGATGACGATGAGCCGGGTCCCGAGTATGTCGACGAGCAACTCGCGGACATCTCTGCCGATGAGCCCACAGCTGACGCCCCCAGGATGAGAACAAGGAAAACCGAAGGATCCAGTGGGTGAAGAACGCCAAGCGCGCCCAGCGTAGGTGGAACGCGGAAAATCATGCCCGTAATCCAATATACCAAAGGAACCTCAACAATGCTTTTGCAGCAGCCACGGATCGGGAGTACCGTACACCAATTGGCGCCATCGCAGAAGCAGCTCTACTAGCCCAACAACTACCACCCAACCCTCAGATACAAAGGCTGCAGTATCTGACCCAGCACGCTCGTGCAACTCGATGGGACACATCCAGTGTTTTCCACTCAGAATCTGCCCTCGAGGTCTGAGCGCCATGGCGAAACCGTGCTGATCAGTCGCACCCCCGGGGGAGGCCCCGGGAACCGGAGAAATGACAGTCGCCAGTGCAACAAGGGCCACTTGTCCGCGCGTGGCAACGATGAATAAGAAGTACAACAATCTACTCGCCAACCTCGCAACCAGCGTCATGCAAGGCCTCAAGGACAAGCTCCACTCGAGCCAGCCTTCATGATGCTCCCACGATCGACCTCAGGCAGAAGATCAGTGAAGGCTGCAACGTGCGGTGTGTTATCAAAGCAAAGAGAAGGGACCGTACCGACAAGTACCACGACAATAACGACCGCTTCCCCACCTTCACCTCCAACATCACCGAAAAATCCTATCCCAAGGAGTTTAAACCAGTCGGAATCCCCAAGTACGACGGCAAGCAGGACCCGCGCCAATCGATCCGATGCTACTCCGTTGCCATCGAGGTTTCAAGGGGATCCAACTCCATCAAAGCTCTCTACTTCCCGGTAGATTTGGAACCCGCGCCCCTCACTTGGCTTGAGAGACTCAAGCCAATCTCCATCGACTCCTGGGAGGACCTCAAGCGGGCCTTCATCGACAACTTCCAAGGATCCATGATCAGAGCGGGTACTCGCCACGATCTGTCCCAGGTGAAGCAAGAGATGAATGAGACCCTAAGGTCCTACACCCGGTGTTTCTTCAAGATGCGCGCCACCATTGCCAACATCACCGACAAGGATGTCATCCGCTGCTTCTAGAACGGGCTCTTCTCGAAGCACACGTACCACAACTTCGGACGCAATCACTCGACTACTTCCGTGGACCTACGTGACATGATGGCACGGTGGGCTAACCAGGAGGATGAGAAGAACAACCGCTTCCCCAAGCGCAACAAAGACAAGCAGAGCAATGGCAACGGCCACTTCGACAAGAGCCAGCGGAACCACTCGGGGAACCCCCGAAAGCACAAGCCAGACCAAGAAGTCATGGCTATTGAGCACAATCCGCGTGGCAAGAAGTAGGGGAACAATGACACACAATTTGAGAAAGTCTTGCACAAACAATGCCCGATGCACCCAAAGTCGCGACACACGCTCTTCGAGTGCGTCAGCCTCCGCAAATCACTCAATGCCCCACCCCTCCCTCAAGCAAGAAAGCGAAAGGACCAGGAGGAGGAGGGCGAGGGTGACAAGTTGGGGTCTCAAGACTTCCAGGATCCGAAGAACGTCATCAACGTCATCTTCGGCGGATTCCCCTCCAAGCGCGTGCAGAAGTAGACCCAGCGCAAAATCCTCTCTGTAGAGCCGGCCACGCAAAAGCCTTTAAGATACAGCAAGGTCTCGATCTCCTTCTCCAGGGACGATCAATGGACCAGCTTCTCTGAGTCGAAAAAATTTCCGCTCGTTCTAGATCCTGTCGTGGCGGGCTCACAGCTGACCCGAGTACTCATCGACGGCGGGAGCGGCCTCAACCTGCTTTTCGCGAGTACTCTCTAGAAGATGGGCCTGGACATCTCCAAGATGCTCACCCCTAGCAGAGCTCCTTTCTACGGCATCGTCCCGGGAAATGCGGCTACACCACTCGGCTCAGTGGTCCTGCCAGTTACCTTTGGGATGAAAGATAACTACCGCACCGAGTACATCAAGTTCGAGGTGGCTGACTTTGACTCGTCATATCATGCTATCCTTGGGTATCCGAAAATCCTAAAAAATTCTTCGCAGCAATTAAATCTGTCGGAACTTTCGACACTGGACCGGAACTTCCGAAAAAAGAAAAGTTCTTATACGAAATTCAAAATTAAACTTGAAACTGCAGAACCTGACTGAATCAAAAGTTACGCAATGATACTAGGAGACTTCTGCAGGTGATCTTTGCAAGCACAACAACTCGAGTACGTAGATCGGCACAAAACAAACTCTAAGTCAACAAGAACTAAATAAATACAATAAGCACAAGACACAAGAGATTTGTTCCTGAAGTTCACTCCCACTAAGAAAGCTATGTCTCTGTTGAGGAGCTCATAAAGAGCCGGATCTTCCACTAACCTTTTACCTCACTCAATCAACCACTAAGGAGGATTGAGTCACTTACTATGAAATCCACAAAGGATGGGAAATACAAACTTTCCGGGGCGCACACACACAAAAGGACGCTCAACCAGGCGATGCCAAACCGTCTAGAAGCAAGCTTCAAGAGTAACAAACGTGAATTTATGGATGAAGGTGCTTCAAGTGCCCTTGAGATGAATGTGGCTGCCTTTTCACTCAAAAGCTCAAGCCTCGCACCTCACTCTAGCTCTCACCCAAACCCTAGCTCAAATCAACTAAAGGATTAACTCTTGAAAGGATTGGGGAGGAGTAGTGAATGCTCTTGGAGGTGTTTGTCTCGGGTTAGGTCAGCAGCAAATGATGGAGGAGCTGAGGGGGTATAAATACACGAGCCCCCAAACTAGTTGTTAGTGTGCAGAATAAGTGATTGTCAGAACTTCATACATAGGGTCTAGAACTTCCGACCCTATTAAAAACAGCCGGCCAAGGACCCCCTTTTGGAGCTATTAACCAACTTCCGATAGGGGTTGGAATTTCCGATCCATGGTAAGAACTTCCGACACACACTGAGTTATTGAGAAAACTAAGTGCACAAGTGTGTGATTTTGTATCTTTCTTGGACAGTTAACATCTCAATTAAGCACTTTAATATCTTCAATCTATCCATTCGCATCCCTCTTAATAGTATAATGTTTTTTATACTCAAATTCAAAATAGAAAATAAATAAAGATCTTCTTTTAAGCTCCATCACCGTCTATCAAGTAAATTGGCATCTTTTCACGTATATAATTCATTACATTGAATTTTATCCTATCCATAGCTCGATAAACACATTAGCTCATTAATCATGCATGTCATCAACACCAAAACTCACTTAGGGGGCCAAGTGCACTTTCAAGGGTGGGGAATAAAAGGAGGAAGGGAGGGATCTAGTAGGGCATACCCTTGGATGCCCTGTTCTTCTCGGCATTCCTCTCACAGGCCATCTTGGACTTCTGGCCGTTGCCGCCGCCCATGGATGCTTGTGGTCGTGGTGGTTCCTCCGCTCTGGCTACGCGTGCGAGACGGGTTGGGGTTTGGTCTCACTCCAGTGTGGGTGGGCGGTGGGGTGGGGAAAGAAGAAGAGCGGCACACCTCCCGCTTGCCACGGCGTCGCCGCTGGTCGACGCGCTGCGGGCCTCCCCCGAGCCGCTCGCTCTGCCGAACCTCGCGCGCCGTCTCCACCGCCGCGGCCCGCTCCACTTCCTCCACCTCTTCCCGTGCATCTTCCACCTCCGCGCCCTGCTCCCGCTCTCCCTCTCGCTGACCCCCACCATCGCGGGCCTCCGCGCCATCGCCAACTCCCCCTCCTGCTGGCGGTTTGGATCCCGCAGGAGCGGGCGGCGGCGGAGTAGAGCAGGAGGAGTGGCGGCGGGGAGGGGCGATGTAGGCAAGCGGAGAGGGAGGAGGGGTGGGGAGGCTGCGGCGGGGAGGCTGAGAGTAGAGAAGGAGAAAGAGGGCGGCGGCAGGGAGCAGGAGAGGGAGGGAGAGGGCGGTGGGGAGGCAGGGAGGAAGGAGAGCGGGTTAGGGTTCGTGGTTGCGGGAAGGGGTTAACGAAAAATTGCCTCGCGGGGGGTTTTTTAAAGACGGTTGCGTTATCGGATTTTTTCTTGTTTGCATCAAAATAAACATTAATTTGAGGGTCTACATGAAAAATATACGAACGTGGTTACTGTGCCGTCTGGGCTAGCTAGGTTTAGTTGTGATTATTAGAAAATTGGAGAGCTTTTTTGCAAAATAGGCAGAGCTAGAGGGAGCCGACACGTGTCCCTTTTTTCTGTGGGATGCGGGGAGGAGGCCAAACGGGAGAGGATTTTAATCAAGCCGATTTCCATCCCTACAACTGCTGACAGCCCATCCGATCCAATGGCTGTGATAAGCACAACTGAGCATGTACATCTAAAAAACCGCTTCCAAAACAGAAGGCCAGTATGCTCATGGACCACGGACACGAATTTCCCGCTGTCCTTAACGGATGGACTACACAAAGAAAGAAAAACAGAGTAGGCGGTGATTGCTTTCCCCTTTAAATATTTTTACGGTATTTGGACTGGAATACTCCATACCTCTCAATAACGGTCTTCTCTTGCCGTGGATGATGAAATAGCAATCTTCCAAACCGCACATGCACTTCCCAAGTTGCTTCTTCTTGTTCTTCTCGTTCTTTTTCTGAAGTCCACTGTACATGCATCTCAGTCTACCCAATTAGTACTTCTAGCTTCTAGAATATCACAACCACATGTAAATCAAATAAAAAGTTCCCAGTCCCAGCACCTGTCAATATTTAAAAAAAAAGAGCAACCAACAATATTCTCAAAGAACATTCGTTGCTCGATGAGGTAACATGCCATTTGAGCGGAAATGATTAGCAAGATCATGAGCATCAGCTAGTGATGGCATTTTATTTTAGTAACAGAGGCTATCCTAGCCTGGCCAGTGGAGTGGCCACCACTTATTTGTTCGGTGCACACGCTCTTTGACACGCTATGATCTGTCACGTTGCTCCCCCCTCCCGATTTGATTCTTTTGGAATGCGGTGTGGACTGCCTTCTCCGCGAAGCACCGGCACGGGGCGACGCTGGGGGCGTGCACGTGAAGCGTGGAAAAAAGGCAGGGCGCGCCGGCCGTGCCGCGTTCTTGGCCAGGCTAAAAGGAAAAGGGCAATACGGGAATGGAGAAAACGAGCTTTCTTTTTTCCCAAATTTCTGTGGTGACCTAACGCTGTAATGCTTGCAGATGATCAATGGTGCAGTGCGCCATCTCTAGTTCCTTGTGTACATGAATGCATTTATTTCTTGTTCTTTTTTTACAAGCTGAGAAATGTAATGCTATTTTTGTTTTAGGTACTAAAGAACTGTGAAGAAAAGCCATGATTATCTCTTTTTAAAGCGCGGTTAACTCAATTTTCTAAAGCAAGCCTTCAGCTCGAATTTGAACTTCTCGATGTGAATTCACATGTGCTCCTTGGAGTTAAACGAACACCACAAGATGGAAAGAAACACAAGTTTTTACCTAATAGGTTCCCGAATAGCAATGAAGATTGCAACACTCGGACCATCAGATATGAGGGTGGGATATATAAAGAGACTACTACTTAACTAGCTGCTGACTTGAGCACATCAGTCTCTGAAGAAAAAAATGTTTTGAAATAACTGTTTCAACGTCCAAATAGTGAAACTCAGATATATGCGTGCAGATATGGATCAAAGTGTATCCGAGCATATTCTCCTTAAAGTTTCTGGACGAAGGAGCCGGGTTCGAACCATTGAAAACTACGAAGAAACTTAACAGACGAAGGCCCCCGTTCGTGCCCTGACTGAAATCTAGTCTCGTTACATCGGATGTTTGGATACCAATTAGAAATATCAAATGTAGGCTAATTATAAAACCAATTTATAAGATTAATTCGTAAGATAAATCTATTAAACCTAATTAGTCCATAATTTGATAATATTTTGATAATATTGTACTACAATAAAGATGTGTTACTGATGGGTTAATTAGGTTTAATAGATTCATCTCGTGAATTAGTCTCCAATTATGCAATTATTTTTAGAGTTAGCTCATGTTTAGTTCTCTTAATTAGCATCAAACATCCGATATGATCCGGATTAAAAATTAGTCTCTGGATGCGAACAGTGCTGAAATTGCTAGACAACAGCATTTATATAAAAAATATACGAAATTCAGTGTGCCCTTTTTGAAAGGAGAATATTTTTGTATACTTTTGCAAGGAAGTTCCATTTTTCCGCTGCGTGATTAAAAGCTTTGCCGCGAACACGCAAGGAATTGTCAGGAACAAATTTCACCGATGAAAAGGAAGGAAGACTACACCACAAAACGACACAAACCTACTACGCATGCAGTGAATCCCAAAAGCTTCATGATACCCTGCGATGCATGGAATTACTAGCGTAGCACCAAGAATTAAAAGAAGCAAGATACCAACACCGGCATGTGACCGATAAAAAACAGCGCCCCTCCGGTCCATGCCCAGAGTAACACCAGCGTCCAGCCCAGCCGAAGCGCCCAAGTGCACGTGGGGCCGCCTCGTCTCGCCGTCGCCGGTAAAAAACCCGCCGCGCCGGCGGTGGTATTCCCGGCCGGCCGGGCCGAGCCACCGTCGTCACGGGTGGCGCCGTCCCACTCCGCCACCACCCAACGACTCGTCGACTCGTCGTCCGTCCATCCACACCCGAGTACCCGACGCCATGCTGCGTCCATGCTCCACCACCCCCCACTTGCCAACCACCTCACCGCTGGCCAGGGCCATCCTGGCCGTCCGCCCCCCACGGCTTTCCACGCCCCGTCAATCCCGGCTCTCCACGTGCGCGCATTCCCCGCCTCTCGTGTGCACGGCCCCGGTGCCGCCCGCCGATTTTATCCTTCCTCTCCTCCGACACACGCCGCTCCGCGACGGCTTAATTGACGCCGCTACGAGCACACGCGCGAGTGCACCCACCACAGGACACCGCGCCGAGGCAGCGAGCCAGCGAGGCTGGCTGGGCAAGGCGAGGCGTGGCGAGGCGAGGCGAGGGAGAGGCACCGACGCCCAAAAATAACTAGGCGTCCCCACAAATCGCTCCGCCTTCCCTCTCCCGCACCCCCCTCCCTCGCTCCGCTGCGCCAGCGCTGCCCCCGAGATCCACGCCGCATCCTCCTCCCCGCCGGCCTGCCCCCCTCGCTGCGGCGGCCGACGCTGCCTCCCCGGCGATCCCGGCGCGGCCGCGACCGACCAGGCTAGCGCGGCCTGTCTCGCCGGCCAGTTTTGGCTGCCCAGGTCGAGGGAGCGCTCGACAGGAGGAGCAGGAGGAGGTGGTGGTGGTGGTGGTGAAGAGGCGCGGTTGCTGAGGTTCGCGGCGGCCGGCGGCTGGATTCGGGCCAGGACCGCGGTGTCGGCGGCGGTGGGGCTCTCGGTTTTCCTGCGAGCTCGCGGAGGCGGCGGACTGCGGCGGTGCTGGTGGAGCTAGGAAGCGGCAGGAGGAGGCCCCGGTGGCAGCCGCATTGGGCGGGAGTAGAGCGGCGGCTTCGCCGAGGAGGTCGCGGATTTGGTTCCAGGAGGAGCTTCCCAGCCAGTCGGTGGCTTTCGCCCCCGCTTGGTCCATGGTCCATGGGGTGGAAGGTGGCGCCAGGGGATAAGGCGGCTGCGGCGGCCGCCGGCGAGAAGCTCAGGTTCCCTCCCTCCTCCGCCGCCGCGCGCTCGCGGATGAAGCTCTGGGTCGTGCGCGCCACCACCACGGTGCTGCTCTGGACCTGCGTCGTCCAGCTCACCGCCGTCGGCGACACGTGGGGCCCGCGGGTGCTCAAGGGCTGGCCGTCCTGCCTCACCGCGCCCGAGGAGGAGGCCGCCGCGGCGCTCCCCGGCGCCGCAGCCGCGCGCCCGCAGCCGGTCGTCGAGAAGGCCGCGCTGCCGCCAAAGAGTGAGTCTCCTCGCATCGCCTCGTCCCGTCTTCTCTGGTTGCTTCCTCGCTTTCGCTCGCACTGTTCCGACCTGCTGTCTTGTTGCTGGACAATGCGGGTTCCAGCTGGACATCGACAGCCGGCCTGCATTGTGGTAGATCCCTCCAAAGCTCCCGCGGACAATTCCTCGGCCTTGCATGAAAATGACTGGTGATTGGTGAGGATTTCGGTCGTTTTCGTGTGCTCAAATTAGCAAGCCCTGCATAATCTAGATTGCATCATGTGGACTTTGTTCTGTGGTAGTGTCACATGCAGTGCTCTGCGCAGCATTTGATAATGCTGTCATGCACTCATGGTTTTGAGGATACTGAATCACCATATTCATATCAAAGTTTACGTTGGGTGGTGCATGCCGATCGCGTTGCATTGGGCTAGTACTGGAAAATGCATGATACCCCTTTGGTCAGTAGGTCAACAGTTTTTGTCATTCTGGTCATTGTATTCTGACCATGATATTTGTGTTTTGGGGTTTCCATGTTAGGATCATACTTTTTTAGGTGGGCCACGTTTCATAGGCTTGGTTGGGCAGCAATCATTCATGAAACTGATGGTCTGTTCTTCCATAATTTCTTAATTGTTTCTTCACATGAATGGCAAAGGACATTCTCAGAAGCATTGGGTGGGCATTTTTTCTAGTAATTGCATTTGGTGAAACAATGATTCTGTCAATTAGGAGGTAACTTAACTCTTAGGACACAGTTCGGCTCAGACATAGGAGTAATGGTAATTTTTCGTGTACAAGGGCTTTGGTTAACACATTATTGCACACTGCATTTCTATTGACAACTGAATGCCTTTCCTAATGAGTAATGAATGACTGGAAAACTGTGCTCATTGTTCTCTTGTTTGCTACTCAAGTACTCTATGTGCACCAGTACTATAGTTATGGTCTTTAAACAGTAAAAATACTTTGTGCATGTTCTAGTGTTTCCTTTCTTTGATTTTTGTTGTCATTGCCTTCCAGGAATATATAGAAACAATGGTTATTTGATGGTTTCGTGCAATGGTGGGCTTAACCAGATGCGAGCTGCAGTAAGCAATTAGAGAAACCTTATTTGTGTTAATTCAGCTGTTTCCTTACAACTTCTCACCCTTAACACTGGTTTCTGGTTTTCTGTACTTTTTATCAGATATGTGACATGGTTGTAATTGCAAGATATTTGAATGTCACTTTAGTTGTGCCAGAGTTGGATAAGACTTCATTTTGGAATGATCCAAGGTGCTGCTTGGCTACTTTAATTTATTTATCAAACTACTATTGGTACTTGTGTTTTTATCAGGGGAAGCTAACTTCAGCAATCTATTCTATCCTGCAGTGAGTTCCAAGATATATTTGATGTCGAGCACTTTATAACCTCATTACGAGGCGAAGTTCGCATTCTGAGAGAATTGCCCCCAAGGGTAAAGAGAAAGGTTGAACTTGGAATGTTTCACTCCATGCCACCGATTAGTTGGTCTGATATTTCCTACTACCAAAATCAGGTAAGTTATATCTTACTTTATTTCATGACTGCTCCGGCATTGCAGAATTTATTGTATGAACTGACGTTTGATTAATTTTGAATCAGATTCTTCCTTTGATTCGTAAGTACAAAGTTCTCCATCTGAATAGAACTGATGCAAGGCTTGCAAACAATGGTTTACCAATTGAGATTCAGAAACTACGATGCCGAGTAAATTATGCCTCCCTCAGATTTACCCCACAAATTGAAGAATTGGGCAAGCGAGTAATTAGAATACTTCGCCAAAATGGCCCTTTCTTGGTCCTTCATTTACGTTATGAAATGGATATGCTGGCATTCTCTGGCTGTACACAAGGTTGCAGTAATGAAGAGGCAGAAGAGCTCACAAGAATGAGGTGATTTTTTTTTTTGGAACTGTAACTTTATCCTGCACTGAAAATTTTCTTCTTGTTTCTTTTTGATAGTTTTTCATAGACACCTGTTGATTAGACATGCTCCAAACTACTCTTGGCTTCAGGTATGCTTATCCATGGTGGAAAGAGAAAGTGATTGACTCAGACTTGAAAAGAAAAGATGGGCTTTGCCCATTGACACCGGAGGAGACTGCTCTTGTCCTCAGAGCATTGGACATCGATAGAAGTATGCAAATATACATTGCCGCTGGAGAAATATATGGTGGAAAGCGCAGGATGGCTGCTCTAACTTCAGCATACCCGAATGTGGTATGGACATGACAGAATATGTTATGCCACTATTGTATTGTACTTGTGTTACACAGTACTCTTCCACCTGTCCTCTTCTCCTTGCTAATGTTTTGCTATCTCCATTGTGTGTAGGTGAGGAAGGAGACACTTTTGGAACCTTCTGATCTGATGTTCTTCCAGAACCATTCATCACAAATGGCAGCACTGGATTATTTGGTATCTTTAGAAAGTGACATATTTGTTCCAACATATGATGGCAATATGGCTAAAGTCGTTGAGGGTCATCGGAGGTTTGCACTATTCCACTTTGTGATACAAGTTATATTCTGCACGTGCGTTTTCAACATACCAGGCTGCATGCTAATAGGATCAACACCATTGTTTCTTGTGAGTGGGGCATTAGTAATATCCTGAAAAAAGTGAATAGTAGAATTTTTAAAGCACATTAATGGTCTTGTGTTCAACCACCAATTCTTCACTGCTACAGTGTTGCTTCAAGATTTGCGCGTTTTAGTGGAGACAGCATAGAAAGGCTACACCTTTGTTTTTCTTTCCCTTTTTAATTAAGCTGAAATCTGGCAATATGTTCATGGTAGTTTATTAATGACTAGAGAATAGACATCTTATTTTGCAATTTGTAAGCAGCATGTTAATATGCTGGCCAATCCTCATTGATATTTATAGGCGCAATCCATCTTATGCTTTCTACTACCTATGCTGCAAATCTTTGCACCTTTTCACATGTAGTAATCACGTGTATTCTGCAATTTGCTGTTTTCAGATTCATGGGTTTCAAGAAGACAGTCTTGTTAGACCGAAAACTTATTGTTGAGCTAGTAGACCGGTACACCAATGGTTCTCTGCAATGGGATGAGTTCTCTTCATTGATCAAGGCTGCCCATGCAAAGCGGATGGGATCAGCTTCAAAGAGGACGGTGATTCCCGACAGACCCAAGGAAGAGGACTACTTCTATGCCAATCCCCAAGAATGCCTCCAAGATCGTGATCTTCTACAAACATCATGATATCCTCTCATGTCTATATCACATTCACATTATACCATTCTTTCGCAAATGCAACTGAATCTAAAAGGCGATATTTTGAAGTCAGACAGGCGAGTCGCTCTGGCGAGTCATAGTTGAGGTCTACCTGTAAACTTGAGGAATGGGGGAGAAAGGGGGGTGTTGGACGTAGTCGGTAAATGCACAGTACAGCATGGAGTGGGGATTTGTTCATTCCACCAAATAAAAGAGAAGGTCGTGTATAGATGGCGATAGAATTTATTTACCACCAAGAGGGTTGTAATTTAAGAGAGGACTGAGATGCAACTGGGTTCCTGCATCCGGTCTCGGGTTGTATAACATAGCAGTTGCTCTTGATAGCCGCCCCCATTGTCCCCACCGGCTAAATTTTGGCAACCATGTTGTTGGAAGATGTACACACTGTTTATTGTATCGATACAACATGTATTATATGTCAATTGTGCAGAATGTTTGTACCACTTGTAGTTTTTATAATGCAATCATTACGTTGCAATATTTTTAAGTCGTCCGACTAATCGCGATTAGTCGCTATTAATCGCGCTTATTGGTCCGCCGGTACCTATCACGCCCACCGAGACAACTATCTTTGGCTAGAAGTCTGATCATCCGACTAATCGTTGACTAACTATGATTAGACATCCGATTAACATATAGACATCCGATTAACATAGGGACGACTATCTTCCAGCAAGCTCCGGTAACTTTTGGGCCATTGATGGTTTTGACCTGCTCTGGTAACTTAACTTTTGCGCCATTGATGGTTTTGACCTTTTGGATTTTGAAGTTTCCCTAACGGTCAGTGTATCTCTGCTGTTATTTTTTTATATCTAGTCTAGTGCTCTTTACAAATCAGAACTCACAAATTACTAAGTTAGTGACCATCTAACCATCAATAAATATTATCTTGATCTTTGCTTTAAACAATATACTATAAAGTATATCGGTCCTGAAATATACAGGACGACTAGACTACGACTAGAACCGACTAGGCTCGACTAATCGGACTGATCAACGACTAATCGTGACTAATCTTCTTATCGGTACCGTTACGACTAGACACAACTTTTACGATCTGAAAAACATTGGTACGTTGAATTCCTATGTGGAGGATGCTTAGTTGATGGGGAAACATTGGTGACCGAGTAGACTGTCTGTGTTCATAATTTCTCCATGTGGGCAATAACAATGCCGAGCGTTTTATCAGTTTGCTTGGTGTCCGTTGGCAGAATACGCTAAGGTACTCTTCTTTCGCTGTACTGGCAGCTGGAGCTGCAGGCTGACTGCTTTGTCAGCTGCTCAGCGTTTAGTTATCACTTGTCGATTGTCGTATCCGATTGGCTTTCTTGAGTTTCACTTGCTGACTGTTAGGCTGAGCACTGGGTTTGATGGTAAGATCACTGACTGCACACTTGGTTTGGTTTGCAGCTAAGGGACAAAGACACCTTACAGATTTGAATACCATTCATGACAAGTGATGTATTATTAAGCCAACCAATATGCCGAAACATGACAAAAACACCATGGTAATGCCATGCTCTCTTGACCCTATGCTAACCAGAATACTGTTGCATAACAAGGATTTCAATCATACCAAAGTCCAAAGTAAAGACAGCGAGTATGGTGATTGTCAGTTTCGCCGCGGCTTGACTAGTTGTACGATAAACAAATTTCAGTTCCAACTCACACAAGGTAGCTTATAATCATATGAAAACTTAAATCTGCATCTTGGTTCGCCCTCTATCCGCTTCCATCTCTCCACCTCTAAATTAGAAAAAAGACAAGACATGGTTTGGGCTGTCATGTTTTTCTACAGAGAATGGTACGTTGATTCAGCAAGCGTGTTCAGCCTTACTGTTTAGCTCAGGGTGGAACAACTGGAATTCAGGATTTGGAGACGTGGTACTGTGGTAGAAATATTGGCCATCGCTGCTAACTCTACTAGGTACTAGCCTTTGGTTTTTCTCTTCCAGAAAAGGAAAAACATAGCCGTTGGTTTTCTCAATGTCTTGGTTGTAATGGGCCTCCGAGGCGGCCAGGCATCATGCATGCAGCATGGGTCGAGCGCGACGAGTCTCTCATATGGATGGCGTGGGCTGCTATGTCGGCCTGTCCATTCCACTATTGCCATACTGGGCCGGACCGCACGGCCAAGCGCGCTTACGGGCCACCCGTTCGTCCGCGGGCCCCGCCTACTGCTCCTTTCGCTTTTGTTTTTGCTCCTTTTTCGGCCGCCGTGGCAGTTTCAGTCCGGGTCGTACACTTGGACTGCGCTTTGTTCATTCGGCGTGGGCTCACTCAGCCGCAGCAGATTTGGTCGGCCACCCGCCCTCCCGGGCTCCCGTACGCCACCGGTCAACGCATTCAAACGTAGCGTGAATTTGAATACGTTGACCGTTGAAGGCTGGAGCCGCTACTTAGATTGTTTGGTCACTGGTCACTGCACGCCCGCTGTAGACTTCAACGTTAGCACTTGAGCTCGTGCCAAGGCGCAGTATTCTACCAGTAGAACGTACTCCTCCATCCTAAAAAATAAGTCATCATAGAAATTTTAGAACAAATTAACAAGAAGGTAAGATGTTCAAAGGTAAGATGATCATGTTCACCTCTATTTATTATCCATATTGGCACTATCTGATTTTTCATGTACTTGCACTTTCTAAATAGGGTAAAATAATTTATTTTTTGGGATAAATTTTAAATCCTAAAATAACTTATTTTCGAGCAGGCTCCCGAGGAGTCTATCGAACCGTCTTTAGCATCTTCCTCGTCAGGAAGGGGCGCCACAAGAGAAGGAGTAAGGAGCCCTAAAAGAAATCTTCTTTTGCTGGTCATGCAAGTGGAGAAGCGACCCTTATCCCAGTCTCTTTTTCAACCTGTAAAGTAAAGTACTCTCACCCCTATCTATTTATCCTAAAAACAACTAATAAATCAACTTATTACCCCCGCACTTTCTATCTCTCCTATTCTTTTCAATAGGGACAAGTCATGTTTCTTCACCGATTTTATCCAGATTTTTACTCTTTTCTTTGCCAGGTCAGTTGATCAATGCGAGCCTAGCCTCGTCCAACATGACTGTAAGGCACGTTTTGCATGCCTTAAAAGTGTACCCCCTCGGAGGAAAAGTGCGAGAAATCGCATTAATGACTAATGTCCCTACCTCTTTTCAATCAATCTTTCATACCGTATGCCTTTTCTACACCTAAAATAAGTTCGTCTCTCCTCTCTGAAAAGTAAGTCGGACCTTATTGAAAAGCAGTACACTTTCTTTTGTGGTGTTCAGAATCCCGTGCTTTGTAGTTCACGCATGGCTTTCTCTAACGAACGCTATTGGCTCCATCCTTTTCAGAGGAAGGGCTTACTTACTTCGTCGGTCCTACTCGTGATTGATTTGCCAGCGTAAATGGATTGAATGATCGAAGCATGCATGGGAGATAAACAAGAGTTTCCATTATCCTGAAAGGCGGACAGGGCAAGCAAAGTAAAGAAGTTAGTACTTCGCTACTGGACAAGGCTATTATTACAAGTCCAAAAAATACGTTACTCACTAGAGCGATGACCGATTCAAATTTTGAAGGTTTTCTACGTAGGTTCGAATCCTGCCTCTCCCACTTGTTGTAGACTTAAGAGAAGACGTTTCCATGAGACTTTCTTTCATTGAAGAAGTCCATGACTTGTTCTAGGTAATATGAGGTTGAACAGGCTTTAGAAAAAATGCAAAGAAGGGTACATAAGGGTGGAATAAAAAACAAAAAGATGACCCCTCCTGAGCATTACCGAAAAATATTCTTTCTTTATACGTTAGGTTGGGTTTTAGATGTATATCATTTATTATATGAAACCAAAGAGAGAAGTCACTGGTTCGATAGGACCAGGGTGAGGACCCTGATCACCTTGCCAACGAATTCAAAGCCTTAGGAAAATCATCCTACAATGGACCATAGGGACTGAGAACGAAGAAGACATCAAAATCAGGTTAGGGGGATAAAAAGTCAACCTCCAAAGGAAGGAACCTATTTTTCTAGGAAGGTTAACGGCTTCGGCACCTCGGAATGAAACAAATTCAATAGATTCAATAGAGGTATCCCCACCTCCCCTTAGCTATCAATATAAAAATCCCTACTTGTCTTTGGGTTCAACAATGCACACTAACGGGATGAAATCTACGCCCAGCGGGGCAGCTGTCCTTGTCCTCGGTTCAGTAGGCCCCTATGTTATGCCGTAATATTTTTATACCTTCCACCGCTGTTACGCCAGAAATCCAAGGTTCCACACGAGCTCCCGGATCGAATCAGAGTTCACGCCGCCCGCCCTGAACAAATAGAATAGGATTTGGGACGGAGTGAGTACGTAGGAACATCACGGGGAACAATTAGTGTAATTCTGACAGGCGATTACAGTGCAACTATGGTGTGACAAATGGAAACGGTGTCGTGCTGCATTATTATTCATCTGCTTACGACCCGTCAGCTCTAGCAGGGTTTGTGTCGCGAACTAGGTGCTTTTCGTTCTCCTCTCTTGCAGCTGCATCCTAGCTATTTTTGCTCTTGGGCGCTCCGAGGGTCAACGACGCAAAAGGATATTAGCTACCATAGTACAATGGCACGTTAGCTCATGACATTTTCTCCCACAGCTTCCATAAGCATTCATGCTATGGAAGCCCATATCCATAGCAGCCTTACCACCTCTCCTCTTTGGCCGCTACTACTTGTAGTCAATTTTTTAAAGATAGATTAGTATGTTTTAAATGTTAAAACGTTCTAAATGTATGGAGTGACTAGCGAACGAGGGGAAGGATGACTTGGGACTTGCAAGCTACAAACTCGTTAGCGTAGACATTTCGTAGTTTTGGAGTTCTAGCTTTAATAATAGTTAGTTGCCTAGTGTTACTTGTTAGATAAAACATTTCTTAAAACTTAAACTTAACAGGATCTAACACCTAAAACATGAGCACGATCTATAGAGCAAGAAGAACAATAAGGAGGGAGTTTAGATCTCGACCGCCAGTCATCGTAGGAGTAGCTGAGGATGGCATCTCGGCGGTGGTTTGTGTCGGGGATGAAGACGGCGGGTCCGTAGTCGTTCCTGTAGATGTTCCCGACGTAGACGAAGTAGTCGATCTCGCCGGGTACCGTCATCCTTCCGGTCTGTACCGGCACTGTCCGGTGTTGGACGGCAGGCGGAGGCGGTGGCCTTCAGGTAGCTCCAGCGCCGCCGTAGATCGGGACGGCTGTAGTGGACGGCTAGGGTTTCTTAATCATTAGCTTAATCACAAAATGTCGGGTCCCACTATTTAATATGGCGCTGAACGACCTGGGGCCACAACCACTAGCAGGCTTGGGCCTCCGATCAAGGCGCGTAACGGGCTTTGACTTATCCGTTTCTTGTCTTTCATTTTCGGCCTTTTTGACCACCGAAAAAAAAGTTCCAACATTCTCCCTTTGGTATAAAGGCCTAAAACTGATGTCATTCTTAAAGTGGAATTATGTAAAGAGAAAATGTATCACAACAGTGTATAATTCCATCGTGACACAATTATCCACAATGCATTAAACCACTCATCGTAATGGGAGGTGGTTGACTCCCTTTTAATTCCAAGATCACAGGCTATCCAATAGTCCCATGCCGGCAATGAGCTCACGAAATTGATTGGGACGTAAGCCTTTCGCTAATGGATCCGCGAGCATTTCCTTAGTACTTATATGCTCTAACTCAATAGTACGATCTTGGACTCTATCTTTCACAACATAAAACTTAATGTCAATGCGCTTGGCACCACCACTTGACTTGTTATTACTAGCATAGAAAACTGCGGCTTTATTATCGCGGTATAACTTTAGTGGTTTGCTTATACTGTCTACCACTCTTAATCCGGGTATAAATCCTTTAAGCCACACAGCTTGCCCCACGGCCTCATAACATGCCACAAACTCAGCCTGCATGTTTGATGTTGCAGTAAGTAATTGTTTGGAGCTTTTCCATGATATTGCTCCATTTGCAAGTGTGAAGACATAACCTGATGTCGACTTTTTAGTGTCAACACAGCCTGCGAAATCAGCATCTAAATAGCCAACTACTTCTAAATTTTCAGTTTTCTTATATGTGAGCATGTAGTCCTTAGTGCCCTGCAAATAACGCAAGACCTTCTTGACCGCTTTTCAGTGATCCATTCCTGGATTAGATTGATATCTACCAAGTATCCCGGTAATGAAAGCTAAGTCAGGACGTGTACATACTTGTGCGTACATAATGCTTCCAACAGCTGAAGCATATGGAATCGAACTCATTTGATCAATTTCTAATTGATTCCTGGGACTTTGAAATTACCCAAACTTATCGCCCTTAACCACTGGAGCGGCTGTGCCTGAACATTGATGCATATTATATCTTTTAAGAACCTTCTCTATATAAGCCTTTTGAGAGAGTCCTAATGCACCATTGGATCTGTTTCGGTGTATCTCAATGCCCAGTACATAAGAGGCATCACCGAGATCCTTCATATCAAAACTCAATGAGAGAAAACCTTTTATCTCATGCAGTAAGTTCTTATCGCTGCTTGCTAATAGGATGTCATCCACGTATAAAACTAGGATGATGAAAGAGCTCCCCTTGATCTTAATATATATACAATTGTCCACTATATTTTCAACGAAGCCCAATTTCTTAATTACTTTATCAAACTTAAGGTACCATTGTCTGGACGCCTGTTTCAAACCATAAATGGACTTCTATAGTCTGCACCCCAACTGTTCTTTGCCTTCCACAACGAAACCTTCTGGTTGCACCATGCATACATTCTCATGCAAATCACCGTTTAAGAACCCAATATTAACGTCCATCTGATGCAGCTCGAGATCGAAATGAGCTACCAGAGCTATAACGATTCTAAATGAGTCTTTCATCGAGACAGGCGAGTATAATCAATTCTCTCTCGCTGTGTGAAGCCTTTAGCCACAAGCCTTGCTTTGAAACGTTCGATCTTCCCTTTGGAGTCATACTTAGTTTTGTAGACCCATTTACAGCCCACCCTTTTGGCTCCATCAGGAATCTCTACTAAGTCCCATACCTTATTTATACTCGTAGATTTCAACTCTTCTTCCATAGCCTCAATCCACTTGTGGGAGTGCTCACTACTCATAGCTTCCTTGAACGAGTTTGGATCATCAACCTACCCCATACCGTGTCCTTCTCCACTCATGTACACGTAATCATTGAAGATAGTAGTTTTCCTCTCTCGCGTTGATCTTCTCAGAGGTTGTGGCTCCTCCACTGGAACAGGCTCAGCAGCGACTTCTTGATGTGCTTATGTCGCCCCAGCGGCGGTCTGATCCTGTGCTTCCTCAACAGGTTCTTCTATGATTTCACTTTGATGCTCATTAGGCACATTCTCATGCTCACTTATAACAGGTGCTTGCTCCACATTCACTTCTGGGGAATCAACTGTCTGAGCTGGTGCTGTATTCTGAAAATTAGGCAAAATAGGCACATAATAATCACGAGTCAGCGGTGTAGTATCATAAGTCCGTATTTCCTCGAGATCGATTTGCCTAGTCTCAGTGCATATATTTTCCTCTAAGAATATTGCATGTGTCGTCTCAACAAACTTAGTAGTACCCTTAGGACAATAAAACCGATATCCCTTTGATCTGCCTGGGTATCCAATGAAATAGTAGCTTTCTGTCTTAGGATCTAATTTTCCAAGGGACGGATTAAATAACTTCGCTTCAGCTGCACAACCCCAGACATGAAAATAATTAATGCTGGGTTTCCTACCAGTCCAAAGCTCATAAGGCGTCTTAGGGACTAACTTACAAGGAACGCGATTACTTATATGCGCGACAGTTTTCAGTGCTTCCATCCATAAACTCACTGGCAGTGTAGATTTTCTTAGCATACTGCGCACCATGTTCATTAGAGTGCGATTTCTTCTTTCTGCTACACCATTTTGCTGATGTTCACCAGTTGAGTACTGAGCTACTATTCCATTTTCTTGAAGGAATCTAGCAAAAGGGCCTGGGATTTGTCCATATGTGGCATATCTCCCATAATATTCACCGCCTCTATCTGACCATACCACTTTAATCTTTGACTGATGCTGATTTTCTACTTGAGCTTTAAAGATTTTGAACTTATCAAGTGCCTCGGATTTTTCTCTTATGGGGTAAATGTATCCATAACGGGAGTAATCATCAGTGAATGTAATAAAGTAACTAAAACCATCCACCGACTTAACATTAAATGGACCACAGATGTCAGTGTGAATTAATTCCAATATTCCTGAACTGCGCTTAGCTCCATCCTTCTTAATTTATTTTGCAAATTTTTCCTTTATACAATCAATGCATTGGTCTAAGTCAGAGAAGTCTAATCTTGGAAGTATCTCTTCTCTAATGAGATGCTCCATTCTCCCCTTTGAAATGTGGCCCAAACGAGAATGCCACAATTTCAACGAAGTTTCATTACCTCTCTTGCGTTTGTGACTAACTTCGCTTACATTCATCACAGAGATATTATTATGGGACAGTAAGTAAAGATCATTGTGTGAGGGTGATCGATAAATAACGTCACCATTCAAACTTATTACACATTTGTTGTCACCAAAAGTACATGAATAACCATTAAGATCTAATTTAGAAACGGAAATCAAGTTTCTCTCAATAGACGGAACATAAAGGACATCAACTAAGTGAAGAATGAAGCCGTCATGAAGTTCTAATTGGAGAGCTCCAATGGCCTCCACGTCGGCTTCAACATAATTTGCGACTCTTAACCTTCGAGTCCCCTTTCTTATAGTCCGCACGCCAGACTATCCCTGTGAGGAATTTGTAACATGAATGGTGGTACCAGAATCAATCCACCAAGTACTTAATGGGAAATATGCATAAAAGGACTCATCGACTATAGAAATGATGTCGTTATTACCTTTTCTCTCACACCACGCCTTAAACTTCGGGCAGTCTTTTCTCTCATGGCCCTCATTGTCGCGGTGGTAGCAGAGAAGCTTCTTAGGAGCAGATTGATCATTCTGCTGAGGAGCTTCATGAGGTTTCTTACCCTTCTTTGGCTTATTGGGGCGGGATACCCTCTTGTTTCCTCCCCTATGTCCCTCATGTCTTACGATGTTGGCAAAGTCGGGGTTCTGAGAGCGCAACCTTTCTTCCTCTTGAGCATACTTAGACACAAGCGTGGTGATGTCCCACTTCTGATCGCTTGCATTGTAATTTACCTTAAATGGCTTAAAGACTGATGGAAGTGACATCATGATGGTATGAAGCAGCGCTGCATCATTAAGGGGACAGTCGAGATCTTGAAGCTTATCCCTCATGTTGACCATGCCCATAATGTGCTCTCTAACACTGCCTTGGCCATTATACTTAGCCTTCACGACTTGAGACAAGAGAGTGCTAGCATTGGCCTTGTCAGACCCCTTAAAGTAACTCTCAATCTTATTCATGAAGTCCTTAGCATTCTTAGGCTCTTTGTCTAGAGCTCCCCTGATAGAAGGGTTAATAGTCATGTTCATAAGACTTAGGGCCACTCTGTCAGAATGCTCCCAGCGCTCTTTTTCTTTCTCGTAAGCAGCAGTGCGTGCAGCAAGGGTAGTATCCTCAGTCCCTTGTGACACTGGTGCGACAGAAGCGGGCATCCTCAGGGAATGATCCTTATCCATCGTAAGCATAATGAAGCCAATCTCAGTCTTCCACTTGACGAAGTTGTCCCCTCCCAACTGAGAAACACCATTGATATAAGTCATGATGCTGGAGGGGGAGGCTTCTGTTCATAAAATAAAATTTAATCAGTAACGACAACAAAATAATGAATGTAATCAGCGTTGGCCAGATTAAAACATTAAATAATCTTGAATAAACAATTTTGCATCACCGTTGGGCAGAAGCAAATAAACTTATCATTTCATGAAATAATTTTGCATCACCGTTGGGCAGAAATAAAATAAACTTAATGACTTAGCGTAACTAACGCAGCGGAAAACTTAATTTTGCATCACCGTTGGGCAGAAGCAAAATAAACATAAATAAAACTAAGCATCTCCAAATAATTAATAACAACATTGGTCAGAAAATTAATTAAATGCACAAATGACTTAAACTATTTCAAATAAATTTCACGTTGGTTCTATTTATCAAGAATAGTAACTCATAATTTTCTCATAATTTTTCAGCATAAATCACCACCAAAATAAATTTCTTAGTGCTAAAGAGGAAATTATACTGAAAATGTAACTCAGAAATTAAGAAACTTAAATAAAAGGAGAAAACAGAGGGGCCAAAACTTAAATGGGCTAAAAGCCTAAAAACCGACGGGCAGGCTGGGGATTTGGCCCAGTCGCGCGTGCCCCTCCCCTTCATCCGCCTGGGCCTTGGGCCCAGCAGCCAATGGCTGGGCCGCCAATTTGACCCAGCTCGGCTCCCCTTCTCCCCGCCTCAATCCAGGCCGTTGATTAAGAAAACCCTCAATCCGATGGCCAACCTTCTTTATCGGTGGTATAAAGGGCCGACTGCTCCACACAACCCTAACCCTAGCTTATTCTCCTCCCTTTCTTTTCCCACCAGCAGCCGCCGGCCTGGGAGCCTCTCGGGCTCGCCTGCCGCCCCTCATGGCGTCACCGCCGCGTGCCTTATGGCGCCGTCGCCGGCCACTGACGGCATGCCTGCAACCTCGCCGTCTGGTGGCGGTGCTCCACGGCCGCGGGAACCTGGCAGTCGGAGCGCCGCCGCCGGCTGGCGTCGTACATGGCCGTCGTCGGCATTTGGCGCGGGCGCGCGAACTTATGCGGCCTTGGCCGCCTTAGCGCCGGAGCAGGTGCACCGCCACGGGGCCGTGGTGCCACTGCGCAGCCTCTGCGCCCCTTTGCGCGCAGTCCGTTATTCACGGCTTTGCGTGATGCGGGTGCGCCGCCGGTCCCGGCGCCTCATAGGCGGCCATGGGCCGACGGCGCATCCGCGGCTTGCTTAGCCGCGACGCCATCTTATTTTTTTTGTTGCGGTGGGAGCCTCTGTGCCCCATGGGGCCTCATGTCGCGTCGCCGTGGGAGCGTTGTGCCCCGCGCGACCTTATGCGAACGCCACCACGCGAGCACCCGGCAAGTACGTTTAACTCTAGCGGAAAAGCCGGGCGCCGCCGTGGGGTCTTCTTTATCTTTATGCTATGCTTATTATGTACTAATGCTAAGGGTTTGATGGGGTTTTGCGGGTGGGATAGCTTCGGATCTAATGCTTTCTTACTCATTTCTTATTTTGTGCTTCTCGATCTATCTATCATGCGAGATCTACGTTTAGGACTTAAAAGATCTATACTAAAACATAAACTAAAACATGAATCCGATAGAGAAACACTTAGACCGAGAACTAAAACTTGAAACAAACCAACCAAGATCTAAAACTTGACTAGATCTATAGGATCTTAAGGCTCACGGTTAGGTGCTTAGGCGAAAGATACCAAATGTTAGATAAAATATTTCTTAGAACTTAAACTTAACAGGATCTAACACCTAAAACATGAGCACGACCTATATAGCAAGATGAACAATAAGGAGGGAGTTTAGATCTCGACCGCCAGTCATCGTAGGAGCAGCTGAGGACGACATCTCGGCGGTGGTTTGTGTCGGGGACGAAGACGGCGGGTCCGTAGTCGTTCCCGTAGATGTTCCCGCCGTAGACGAAATAGTCGATCTCGCCGGGTACCGTCGTCCTTCCGACCTGTACCGGCACTGTCCGATGTTGGACGGCAGGCGGAGGCGGTGGCCTTCAAGTAGCTCCAGCGCCACCGTAGATCGGGACGGCTGTAGTGGACGGTTAGGGTTTCTTAATCATTAGCTTAATCACAAAATGCCGGATCCCGCTATTTAATATAACGCTGAACGACCCGAGGCCACAACCACTAGCGGGCTTGGGCCTCCGATCAAGGCGCGTAACGGATTTTAATTTATCCATTTCTTTTTTTCATTTTGGGCCCTTTTGACCATCGAAAAAAAAATTCCAACATTACTATCTTATTTCGTACAAACTCCCGGATGGTAGCTCGAGATAGACATGTTGACAAACATCTTCCTGCTGCAAAAAGAAAAAGGAAAAAAACCAAGGTGGAATTAATTAAACAGGCGACCCATGATGCACAGAATCAAAAAGGTTCAAGCGAATGAACAATCAAGGGCGAAGGAATCACGGGGCCAACCAACAAACCCAACTTTGAATTCGTACCATCAGCGTACAGTACTAAGTTAAGAAACCTTTTCTTCAATGAAAAGGAGAGAAAATAAAAAGGTTTAAAAGAGTGGATCAAACAAGATCGCTAATCAGAGCACCCAGCGGCACTGCTCTGTGCTTAACCAGCTGCAGGACGACCAGGGGAATCAACACGCGGCCTGCGGCCAGCCGGCCCCGGGTGGACAGCGCACGGGCAATGATTGCGGCGAGCGCCTCCCCACGTGCGGAGGTTGCGGTGGCGACTGGACCGCAGGGCGCAGGGTGATCCCCCTGGGGCCCACGCTCGCCGGGTGGTGAAGCGAAGGATCCCGTGAGATCGGCGCGTTCGGTACCAAAATGAATGTTCGCTGCTACGTCATGCTGGGCCGTGCCGAGCTCGAGAGAGAGAAGGGTGGGGATGAAACGGTTGCGGCGGGAGGTGGGCGGAACGGCCGACGCCGAGGCGCCGACAGCCGCGGGCGGCGGTGGAGTCCAGTAGAGGCGGTGGCAGTGGAGAAGTTAAAGTTAGGGATTTGAGGTTCTATAGCCGGCGGGGTTAGAAGGGATGGTTGGGGCGGCAAGCTCGACGGCGATTGTGGGTTGTGGGACGCAAGGTCAGCGACAATAGCGCTGCCGGCTAGGTGGTGGAGGAGTCTCGATGGGCGGTGCCGGCGGCGGGAGCGAGCGCCGGCAGCAATACGGGGGCGGGTGGCGTGCGAAGTGGTGAGGCGGGGGCGGGTGGCGGGCGGAGTGGCGCGGGCGGTGGTGGGATGGCCGATCCCTATTGTGAGGAAGAAAGAAGAAAGAGAAAAGGAAAACAAAAAGAAAGAAGAATAATAAGAGATATGTGGAGTCGCTGTTAACCAGTTGCACTTGACCTTTGCGGTATAATAGGCCTCCGTTGATACGCGGTACGGTTGGGTGCAGAAAAGAAACCACGTGGACGGCCGAGACGGAACGGCGCGTGGTCTCTAGTCAAGAGAATCTGTGTCTGTCTTTGCCTCCTTTGGGATGGTCTTCCCCGTGAGTAGCAGTGCGGGAAACATTTCATGTTTTATGTTTACGCCACTATCATGGACCGGGCTGCCTTGTGAGCCCAGTGGGTAGGGAGATGAAGGCGGTGGAGACCAGCATACAAAAGAAAGGAGAACAGAAGGGAAAGGACATCGAACGGAACACAACGATGAAGTCGTATTCAGAATTTCTCTTCAGAATTGTATCCATAATACCTAAATACTCTTGCTATTATTATGATTTGGAAGTCTAGGATCATAACAATCGGTAATCAGAGCCTTGTTCCATCCGAATCCACCAAATTTTTTTCCCAAATCGAATCGAGCCATGGTGGAGATGGCTGATCTCTGCGCTTCGATGTCGAGGATGGAGGAGAAGTTGCGGCGGTTGAACGAGATCCTGGACCACATGAATGGAGTTTCGCCACCCCCGTCCTCAAGCACGGCATCGGCGCCCTCGAGTCCGACCTCGGCGCAAGTCACCACCACCCGTGCGCCGGCTCCTTCGCCTGCAACCCCGGCCGCCACGACGACCAGTGTTGTCAGCACGAACTCGCCCTCGCCGATGACTCCACCGACCTTCCCTCTCCAAGGAGCATCCTCGTCATCCAGCACGGCATCCACCAGCCTGACCCCAGAGCCGGTCGCCACCACCGCTGCTGCGTCGACTACTTTGTCTACATCCACCAACGCCACGACCGCCAGCGCTATGTGCGCCAACTTGGCCACACCAACGCCATCCACCGCTTCGGCTGATGCAGTCCATGCCGTGGGCGAGCTGACCTCGAGCACCAAAGCGTCCTGCTGCAAGTCAACGGCGACCCCACCGACCGTCCTCTCCATCTCAGAGCCATGCCACGGGGGGGCCGACCTCGAGCTCCAAGACGACTTGCTGCAAGTCGACAGCGACTCCACAACTGCTACCGTCAAGTTCTTTGGCAATTTCTAGCAAGCCATCCAACTCTTCCTTGGGTGCCCAGAAGGTGTTTGACGAAACTCCGCCCCAGCAGGATATACTCGTGGGAGGTGCTCTTGAAACCGTGGAGCACAACCTGTTCACCGTGCTGTCCAACTATGTTTCCTCAACGACCAGCAGTTTAATCAGTAAGCTATTTGCACACATTTCTCCACCTTCGAGGATGCTAGATTATGTGGCTTTTCTTGCACATCAAGTGGTTGTGGAAATGCCAGATAAGAAAAATGTGGAGCAAGTGCTATGCATTCAGCCACCTGGGAAATTCTTTGAGTTCTATAGGCTTGACTTGTTGGCATTGTGGCAATTCTCGAGGGTGTTTCCTTTGTGCCGCGCATTTGGAGTACATCTCAAATCTATGGGAAGCAAAGTCAAACAGAATCCGTGGCCTCCACTTGTACACTTTGATCTTGCAGCTCGTGGGCTTGATGTGTTACCAGTACCATGGCCCCCACCAATGTTGGTGAAGATTACTAAGTAAAGGAGCCGATCTGCGGCCAATACCATGGCCGTCTTTTGGGTTTTGTCAAGGTCTGAAAGCTGCAGCATCACATTGCATTGAGTTGCTTGAGAATGCATTGCAATCTCCTTCCTTGATCAGTATTGAGTTGCTAAATGGCGGAATCAGAGTGCTTCTTATTCTTAGCTACAAAACTGGTGTGTTAGACTGGTGTGTATGCATGATGGACAGATAAGTGCAATGGTGATATGGCCAATTCTTTCAGAGTGTTTGTTTCAGTCAAGGAATTGTGCACTGATTGTTTGGCAAGATGGTTTACATTTGCTGGTTGAACTGAAGCAATGGTCTCCTTTTGTAAACTTTTTCTGTGTCAGACGAACAACCATCTTTTGCATTATACTTCCTCCGTCCTGAAATATAAAGCATTGAAGAGTTTAAAATTTATACTCAAATATAAGGCATCCTACATCGTTTTGAAAACTAATTATTCATAGCAATCGTGGAATCAACAAAATGATAACCAAACAAGACATTAAATAGGGGTACATCCATCATTTTCTTATTTTCTTAATCTATCGGAAAAATACTAGGATGCCACGGAGGAAGTACAACTGATGGATATCTGTTTGTTGTCCTGCAACTACTACAACACAAAGTATTTCAGAGGACTACATTTTTGCGGATGCAAATGAAAAGATGAAGGCGGTGGAGACCAGCATACAAAAGGAAAGGAGAACGGAAGAGAAAGGACATCGAAGGAACACAACGACGAAGTCGTCTTCCTCCTCACGATTCTATCCTCTCTGTACCTCTTGCTGTTCTTAGAGCAACTCCAGCAAAATTATGATTTGAACCGATACTCAAAAAGTAGAGATCGAGAGAAAAAAAATCTACTCCAAAAGAGTCCTACGAGCACCTCAAATTTACCCTCCAAGCCCCTTCGCCCACGGCTGGCCAACGACTTTTCTGCTTCGGCCGTTTCCTCTTCTCCGCCGCCTCGCGTGCTCGCTCGGGCGGCACCTCCGCGCGGGCGCTGCCGATTCTTCGCCGCTCCTCCACCTTCTCGCAGCAAAGCTCGCCGTACTGCTGCCACTCAGGCCCACAGTCACCGGATTCGAGCTTGGCCTCGCCGCCGCATCCTGCCGAGCAGCACCTTTCTGCTGCCGAGCCCGCCCCAAGCAGCTGCAAATCAAGCGCCGCCGTCGATTCAAGGCTGTTCACCGCCGATTCGTCGTTGTTCCGCAGCCGCTTCGAGCATGTCACGTGAGAATCGTCATCCTCCGCGCATGACTGGAGCTCTGCTTGGCTGAGGCTCCGCTCCTCGTGCGGATAGCATTGGGGGCCGTGGATCCATCCTATCCATGCACCCATGCACGCGAAGAGAGGAGGGCACAGGAGGAGCACCGATCAATAGCAAGAAAATGAACAGTGCAGGTGGGAAAGAGCGCAGGTGGGAAAGAGAAGGGCGGTGGGGAACAAGAACTGCTGGCCGTGGTGGGAGAGAGGTCGAGAGGAGAGAGAATCGGAGGGGAGGAGAGCCGCGGAGAGGGAAAAAAAGAAAATTAAAGAAAAAACACACTGATGGATGGATCCCACTTGTCATATTAAAAGAAAGGGTTGAGAAGTAGAGATGCTGTTGGATATTTGAAAAAGAGAAAAAAAAAATAGGAACAACTTCTAAGGGACTCTTAGATAGGGATTATTGCTGGAGTTATTCTTATCCTACGTCAATCCTCGCTAATTCTCTACCCAATCCCTCCAATTTCTCTCCAGAATTGTATCCATAATACCCAAATACTTTTGCTATTGTGATTTGGAAGTCTATGATCATAACAGCCACGAACTAAGTTACTGGTTGATCTAGCCTCGTGGACCGCGGTGGAACTGAAATACTCATCAACCAATTCTCTGCTTGTTCTCGAGGACTTGTTTATTTTTTTCTTGGTTTCTCTCTCGAGTTTGCTTTTCAGCAGTAGTTATGATAGCTCGTATAGAAGCACGTCATGTTATGATAGCTCGTATAGAAGCACGTCATGTCGCTTTCGATCTACTTCGCTCAATCAGTTTGGTTATTATTACCTTAGAGCATGGTTAATAATACAACCAATATCAGACTAAATGTATATTGCCATATTATATATAGTCAACTAAAAACCCACTCATACAGTGATGTAGTTATAGATATAGGATAAGTCATTAATATATGACCCACCTTGTTCTCTCACAAAACATCTAGAGATAATGCACATCTGGCTGTAAGTGAGCAGGCCACTTCCCTTCTCTCTCCTCTTCTCTCACTACTAGAATTCCAATAATAGCCAAGAGTTTTATAAGGAAAGCAAGTGGCCAAAGGTATACTGTCGGCCATCTCCCATGGGTTATCCATAATCGGGCATTCGATCAATAGCCGAGGGGATCTCGGCCACTACGTTACCAACAGTGAAAGCCCGACCGTCCTATGTCAGCCATTTGATATTCATGCTAACTGGATATATGGACATCAATCCCATTTCCCGACAGTTCTAGTACTCTTAGCCACACGTTTTATTTTCTAAGCCAAAATAATTGTTTCTAGTATACTTGTTTGATTTTTATTTGGGCAATTTTTTGCTGTTATTTTACCTAGATGAGTGCCACGGCAATACTGATTGCATTCAACAATTCCAGATAGAGAAATATTAATATAACACATGGTACTCTGTAATATGCGTCTCTGTTGCATTTAATAAACGCTGAAACTTTGATAAATAAAAGGTACACAGTTGCTCATGGTCTGATGAATGAATCTTTACATAGTTGGTACGTACATACATGTTCGGCTGTTCGCACATACTATACAGAATCTACAGAAGAAAAAAATACTGCAAATCCGTCCTTTGGGTGCTCCTTTCACGAACTGTTCAATACTTAGCCTTATGACACGATCATTTGGGACCAGACTAATAATCTGGATTCTGGAGAAAATTAAAAGTAGATTTGACAGTGACAAGCTGGTGTCAGAGAGAAGTAATGAGAAACAAGAGACGGACAGAAGAAGATTATACGGAACATTGAATTCGGTAATACCTTTCCAGCAATGTAGAAGATTAACCAAATCTAATGTCACTCTATAAAAAGGAAGGTGTTCTGATAAGACAAACAGAAAGATGATTAGCTCAGATTGGAACAAAATGTGTTTTGAAGCCGCTGGCACCTTTGAGTTCCCGATGGTGCGCCCTTGTACCTTCCGTGCATGTCGCTTCTCCCCTTGATCATCCACAGTCTGGCATTCTATAAACAGCCGAGGGGATCTTGGCCACTAGTTACCAACAGTGAAAGCCCGACCGTCCACTGTTAGCCATTTGATATCCATGCTAACTGGATATATGGACATCAATTCCATTTTCTGACAGTTCTGGTACTCTTAGCCACATATTTTATTTTCTAAGCCAAAATAATTGTTTTTAGTATACTTATTTTGTTTGATTTTTATTTGAGAAATTTTTTTCTGTTATTTTACCTAGTTGGAGGAGAGATCCCTCCTTCAACTCATCACAATAATCTGACATGGCAACTCTTGCAGCCCGCTTGCATCATTGTATAATACTTGCTCTTAAGGTCTCAAACAATAGTGTCCAAGGTTTCATTATTGGTTTTTTGGCGGTGTACATATAAATTGACTACATTGAGTTACATAAGTTTTTGTCGCCACAACTCCCAGCGTACCAGCATGTTTCTTTCATATTGTGGTAGAATCTTGTACAGAAGCTGCACCAAACAAGAATGAATCTTGTTCTGTATGCCACTGGAACGATGCCAGACGTGGAGCATGGCCCCACAGGTTCCTGCTGATGATTCACTTTACGGGTCAATTGTGGCCGAGCTTGAGCCAGTTGTTAGTGGGGGGCCGGGCTCCATTGTGCTTAATTAGAGAGAGAGGATGGTGGCCCTTTGATTGGCTAAGTAATTAGCAACTAGGCTAAAATCTTATCCTTTGACCCGTGCTAGCTACAGTAAATTTCGTAAATGGACGCCCTTTATTATAGGACATTTTTGCACAAATGAAACTTTGAACCTCTCTTTTACTTTGTCACAGTAGTTACTGAGATGTTTTTCCCCCTTAAAGTGCTTGCATACCGAACACAAAGAGCTGACTGCAGTTTGTGCACTTTTTTTTTGGCATTTTGCTGAGCCCGATATTCCGGCCGGCCGGCCAGCCGGACGTTCCATGCTCTTTCCGACAGGTTGCGCTAGCCTGTGGATCGACGTCCCCGTCGATCAATCGATCCCCGCCGCGACACACGTCGTTTTCTCGCTACTAGCTTTCATGGTGGATCGCTCGGCCCGGCCGTTTCTTTTGCGCGGCTCATCGATCGACCCATGGACGCGGGCCGGCGGGTGGTGCTGTCGCTCCGTAGTCATTAATCAAAGCAGGCTGACGTAGGCATAGCCGCGGAGTGCGCGCGGCTGCCGGAGTGCCGCCATTGGCAACCTCGTGGAGCACGATGGGCCCAAACAGATGAAACCAGGCCAGATCGCCACCAGTTAAAGCGTTCCGGGATCCATCGATCGATCGACCAACACGCGGCGGTGTGATCACCGCCGGCGCGGCGGGCGGCGGCGAGAGCCACCGTACCGTAGCGCCACCCGCACGTGCGGCGATCGCGCGCGTTGCGGCGACAGCACGTGATCCGCGTGGGACCCGAGGACCGTGGGCAAAAGCCAAAAGATCATCGGCCCGTTGGAGAAGAAGATGAGGCAAGTGGACGGCTGGGGACGGCAGGTTCGTGATCTGCCCGGTCAAGGGGGGTGTCAATGTATCATCTCTTCCGGACCGTGCGGGTACATCGCACGTGGACGAAAAGCGGGGCACGTACGTGATCGTGTGATTGAATCTAGCTGACGACCGACCGTCTGCTGTGTCCTCTGGGCTCTGGCGCGTTCATGTGCGGTCACGAGGCTCCGAGTCATCGGTATGGTACACGCATCGAAGCTTTTATTTTCAGAGAATTCGTTATATAGCACCGGAAAAAAACATGATTTCTTATATGGCACTAGAAAACTTTATCTTTCCTAGACACCGAAATTTTTATTTGGTTCCGTTCATAGCACTTCCGTTAATTGGACTGTTAAAGTCAACCTGAAAAGACACCTTTACCCCTCATATTGTTTACTGAAATATTATCAGATCCCATAGAGCGAAACATAATATTTCATAGTCTATTGACATCTCCATTCTGTTACTTTATATTCAAATATCAACGATGCATAGGTATTCAATAGAAAAACAATAAAGAATATTGTCCTCAATTCTAATAATCCAATACAGTGATTCCAACACGAACAATTTATAAATAGTGATAGGTTCAATCATTATAATAGGTTGAGACACGAACACGGTTCAATCAGTGTAATAGGTTCCCATCAACAATTGAAATCTACATCAAATTCACATGCATATCTTACAATCAAGTTCATAGATACACACAACCAAACAGGTTTACATCCATTACATCTGATTTAAAAGTAAGCCATGTGCAATTATAAACTAAATCTTCTTTTACTTCTTGTGCTCATTGCAAGGCTAGCAGGGCCTCCAACTTTTTTGCTTCTTGTCCCCATTGCTGGGCTGTCAAATGAGAGCATAAGATTTTTTCCTTGTTTCTTAGCTTGCTGCTTCCTTTTCTTTTTGGCCACACACACGAATGAGCTTAGGCTGATTTGAGCCACTTCTTGACCTACAAATATGCAAAAATAATTTAGCAAGTTAAAGTTCAGAAATAATACATATGCTATATTAAGAATCAGAACTACTGCACATTAGATGTCCAAATATTACCGTTTGGACCCAACAGATTCTGAGTTGGGACTTTTTCCCTTTATTGCAGCTGCAGATTCCAAAATTTGACTACAAAGAGAAGAAATACACTTAGAAAAATGATCAACAAGTATATATATAATCATGAGAATACAACAACTTATCACATAAACTGATAACCTAGGTGGGGATGATATAGATGATGCTGGTACTTCATCACCCTCAAAAGGCACAATGCTTGTCTGAGATGATTTGATGGTGTTTCTCTTCTTGTCTGTCCCAATCACCATAGAGTTGTTTCAATGCTAGCTCCTTACCCATATATACTATTTTATAGTTGATACTGATCTTGTGGTGTTCTTTAAGCTTCTGTTGCAACACCTTTGCTAGCACAGTTGGATCATCAATGAGAAAATCCTTTACCTTTGTTGCTATCCAATGTTTCGTTGCATTCTTTACCTTCTTTTTTCTTCTTGTACTAGAGAAATCATGATCATATGGGTTCTTTTTCACCTGCACATAACAGCCATGGTAAGTAGCCAAAAATAATAATGCAAACAAAAATTTCAGTAGAAGAGTATAGTGAAAAGTTACCGTCACAGTGCCCATGTTCTCTTTTCACAGAAGCATGTATCCTCCATGGACACTTGGACTTTCCGTGCACAATTGGCCCTAAACCTGTACGATGCACTATACTCGGTGTTATATTCAAATTCATGTTTGATAGCATGTTGTGATAGTGCCAATTTGAACTCCTCCATACTAGGATATGTCCTACTGACTGTCATTGGTGGGTCGTCTTTATCATATTCAGCATGTGGTACATGCTCTGCCTCATGGTCATTTCCAACCAACTCATCCTCCTCAACCTCTGAATCTGATCCATACTCATCCTTGGGGACATAGTCCCTATCCTCTTCTCTATCAGAACACCTGACCATATTTAGAGCATTTATAGGTTCATTGGGTAAGTACATGATCTCCTCATCAACACTAAGTTTATTTTCTTGAAACGAGTTTTGTAGGTAACCATCCTCATCTAACTGTGTGCTATTATTAGCCTCTTACATACGCTGACTCTGCTCATCACTATACCACTCTTTAATAGGCTGATACGGTTTATAAGGATTACTGTATGCAATGAACATGGTGACAACCTTTATCTCAGTATATTTCTCAAATATTACCATTAATTCTTGATGAGTTTTAACTTCTGGATAGATTTTCAACACATCATCATAGTACTGAATATGAGGAACCTCCTTGTAACCCGGTAGGTACTGGTTCACTATTAATTCAACAAAGTTCTTAAAATTTGTTGTGTCACAATCAACAAACTTCTCAAAGGAAAAACATCTGATATCCTTTTTAGCCTTTTCTGGGTTGCCAAGAAGTTTAATTTTCAATAAATAGCATGAATTTGGATCCATCCTGTGAGTAAAAATAACACTACCTGAGCATGAGCAATATCCTAGCACTACTGTTTGACAATCAAAATTGATGCATCAGGATGGAAAACTAACCCTTGAAGGCATGCATCGTTGCCGTTTCCTCCATCGCTACACCATCCATTGGCGAGGCATCCCCTGCGCCCTTGGCCGAGCCTGCCCTCACGCCTTGCCTGCTGCTGCACCTGCCAGCGGCCGGAGCTGGTGCCCCCGCGGCCTGCCTGCTGCCGCAGCCACCCACACCCTACCCGTTGCTGCAGCCGCCCACGGTCTGCCCACTGCTGCTCGCGACTGCCGCGGGTCCCCATGCCGCCGGCCGGCAAAAAGGGTCGCCCCCGCTCCTAGAAGGAGCCTGTGCCGTCCGCGGCCATGCCTGCTGCCGGCCGCCGCCGCCGTAGATCTAGGGTTGGGAGAGAAGGAGCAAGAGGGAGGGGAAGAAGTTCACGTGAGGGAGGGGTCGGTGTTCTGAGGGAGAAGGGAGGGGTCGGGGTTCAGAACAAATTCCAATATGAACAACAGTGCTTTTTTAATGGAATATGCTAATAGATGTAACGGAAGTGTTAAAAAGAGATGGGATAAAATTTTTGATGTCAATGAAGGGAAGTAAATTTTTCCAGTGCTATATAGGAAATTCTGTCTTTATTTTCCTACCAGCTGAGATCAAGCTGCTAATATTTGCATGCATGCATGGTTAAAGTATACTGATGCTCACGCTTCGGTGGTAATATTTGCTTCCAGATCGATCTGGCGTTTCGTGTTATGGCAATTTTGAATTTTCCCGCATAATGTTTAGCTGTCCAGCTAAAATTAGTTGGGTTGGACCAACTAATTAGATAGTTACTATTTAGCTAGTTACGCATTAGCTGATCCCGTTTGGATCCACTCTAGCTAAAATTAGCTAGTGGTGCATCCAAACGGTCTCTTAGCATCTACGTGCCCAATTTCACTTACACAAACAAGATGGTTTTTCTCAATGTGCTACACGAATGGATCCATGGGAGAAATTTAGGGATTCCTTAGAAATCATGTGAGACCACGCTGACTAGAGAAAAAATATATTAATCGACAGATGAACTTCTATACCCTTAATAAATATCATTGCTCCATCCATGTATAATTGTCTAATTAACAGATATTGTTGTTTGGACATGAACACCACTAGAGGAGTATGGCGTCCACTCCAAATGTTTGCCACGGCCACTAATTGTGGGAATTGATTAAAAGAGTTGGTTGGAATAGCAGGCGACAATGATGCACAATTAGCTTTTCCCTACAATTAACCTCTAATCTTAGCATTAGTTTCAACGTCAGTTTTAGCTAGTAGCTAGCCAGCACTTGAGTAATCAAAACTAGCAAGGTGTCTTGTGCAAATTGCGCGGGTAGCTAGTCTTTTATACCAATTTTTATATTTTATTCAGATGGTGTCATTGTAGTTCTTTTTTCAAATAAATGAGGAATCATCTATGATTCTTACATTGGTTATATTTTGTGGAATATTTTTTCAAACATGGATTTAGGAGAAATTGGAATATCCTATATAAACATATACGTTTATATTTTCATGATATCTCATGCTTATATTATATTAAAATATTTTGGCATTAATATTTCTAAACTTTTTGACAAACCATGCACTGTTTTACTTGTCAGCGTGCATGAAAAATAATCTTAGATTTTTAGAAAAAGATCTAGATGAGTGTTCAACGTATACCGGTAAAAGTAAATAATCTCCTTTCTTTTCTTTATTCTCCAATCTCCAATTTCTAAAGCTCCATGTATACATGCACCTATATAATCTTATGATTGTTGGACCTTTTTCCCATCACGTGATATAACATGAAAAAAAAGAAAGTGTAGAAATTGGATTCTAGTTTAGAAATTGGATTCTAGAGGCGGGTGACGCCCCCACCTGCCCTCACCCGCCCCTACAAATCGATTTCTAGGCGGGTGATGCCCCGACCCGTCCCTACAAATCGATTTCTAGGGGCGGGTGGCGCCCCCACCCGACCCTGAAAATATTTTTCAAATTTAATATGAAAAATAGATTAAATCATAAAAATAGCAAAAAAATATCAAAAGAACGTGAAATTTGTACACTCACATTTTTGTGACCCATAGAACCAAATATAAAAATATGCAAAAGCATATTTCAGTATATTTAATACTTAAGAGTGTGCAAACCTTAAAGTATGGCTTGAATTGTATGACATACTAGTGTGGGTGAGCCATACACTGTGGTTCCACTATCTTAACCATTATATATGCTGAAATATGGTTGCTATATTTTTTTAAGTTCTATAGGTCACAATAACCCTTCTGTACAATTTTCATATTTTTTGGATGTAATTTGCCATATTGTACAATTTAAACAAAATTTTAGAAAAAAAGAAATAATTTGTACGGGCGGGTGGGGGCGTCACCCGCCCTACAAATCGATTTCTAGGGGCAAGTGGGGGCGTCACCCGCCCTTAGAAATGCCCCGCCTATATAAACGAAGAGGCGGCGAGGACTTAGGCATTTTTTGAGTTCGCGCTGGAGACGTCGGGAGGCTGCCAAAATTTCTCGCACCGCCTCCTCGCACCGCCGCCTCCCCGTGCCACGCCGCGCCACCACCTCCCCACGCCGGCGCCGCCTACCCACGCCGTCGCCGCCTCCCCTCGCCGCGCTCCTCCCCACGCTGTCGCCGCCTCGCGTTGCCTTCTCCCTCCTCGTCGAGATCCGGCGCCACCCCCTCCCTCCTCCTCGCGGCGCACGCTTGTCCCAGCCGCAGAGCGGACCTCCTCGGCGACGCCCTCCTCTGCGCGCGGCCCCTCCTCCTTGCGGCTCTCCTTGACGCGAGCCTCCTAGTGCCGACGCCGCCCCCTCCGTCCCCTTGTCGAGATCCGGTGCCGCCTCCTCCCTCTTTCTCGCGGCCCTTCTCGGCGCGGCCCTCCTCTGCGCGTGGCCCCTCCTCACGGCTCTCCTCGCGCTAGCGCCGCCTTCTCCGCCTTCTTGTCGAGCTCCGACGCCACCCCTCCACGTGGATCTGCGCCGCATGCCGCCGGCCTCCTCCCCGCGCTGCCCTCGCCGCCGGCACCGCCCTGCTCCCCGAGAACCGAAACCACTAGCCTCGATGAGGCTTGATTTTCATTTTTTTCTTTTTTTTCCATTTAAATGTGAGATGTGAAATGTTAGTGAGTTAGTAAGTTAGTGAAGATGTGAAAAGTAAAATCTTGATATTCAATTTTCCATTGTCACTTTGAAAATGGGAGTTAGTGAGTTAGTGAAAGTTAAATTTTCTATGTGAAAGTGAAATGTTAATGAGTTAGTGAAATTTGAAATGTAAAATTTTTTATGTGAGTTAGTGAATTAGTGAATATTCATGTCTATGAGGAATAGTGAATGAAATTTTAGTTGAATATATGACGAATATGAGTGTAATGCGAATTAGTAAAATTCAATTTGAATGTGTTATTTCTTGTACTCTCAATTTGAGTATGAATGTAATTTTAATGTGAAAATGATTGTATTTTTTTTCAAAGGTCTAGTTATTGATTTATATGAATATGAGATAATGTATATTTCAATTATGTTTAATTCAACTCTGAATTATGTTTGAATTATATTTCAATTTATTTTACTTCAACTCTGGATATGAGATAGTGTATATTTCAAGCATTTTAGTGCAAAAGTTGTGAGCTAGGTTTAATTTTGTATTACGTATGAATTATTGTGACACTCTAATGATGTAATATAAGGGATTGTTTTGTGCTTCTTCCCAACATAGCCATAGGAACATTAAAATCTTTCAGGCTCACATATTAAAACCATTTTGTTGTTAGCAAATTCCCGAGACACTCTATTCAAAATGTATTCAAATACGTTTATTTTCAAATTTTGTGTTCAAATATGATTCTATTGAAATTTTGTATTCAAATATGTTGCTATTGAAATATGTAGAACTCGTAAATGGATCAACCGTCGTCATCATCCCTGTAAAGGGAGGATGCAGCATCAAAAATCGGCGAAGTCGAGCGAATTGCATCCCAGATGTCGTGGCATGACCTGGCCGATGTCGGTGTGCAATTCGGGAATGATGATGTTGATGCCAATGTGCAATCTGCTGGGGACGATGATGCCGGCGACCTGGCAAACGAAGGACCTAGGATTGGGTAGAGGGCGTGTGGCACAATCCGATAGATCCACACCCTATCGCTCCAAGAGAACGCCGTTCAATGTCGGAGTTCGATCCGGATTGCATTCCGAATCTAGTTTAGGTAATGATTACATGCGGTTAATTACCACCTATCTTTTAGTTTATATTTTTCATAGACTACGCGTAATGACTAGCCAAAATCCTATGATCCGTGTAGGCGGCTCCAACAGGAAGGAGTAAACGTCGACGCCGACCCCCAAGCCCCACAGAGGAAGAACTTGAAGGCAACGATAGCTCCGGTCTGGAACCTCACACTATGACCTCTGGCAGCCAAAGGAAAAGGAAATGGGGTCAACAAGGAGGAAACCAATATCCCGAAGGCCAATGGACGGTCAATGCAGTTAACCCAGTAGGCGAGCCCATAGAGCCTCTTGAGGTGCGTGCAAAGTTTCGGAATACAATCGGTTCTATAATCAAATATTTATTTTGCCACGAGGAACTCAGGAAAGAGTTAAGCATTATGCTAAGAAGATGCTGGGTGAAACTTTCCGCTGGTGGAAGAGTAATCTGAATACCAAGTATGTCTAGAAGGGCCGAGAGCCATTTCCAGATTATGGGGAAATCACACGGGCACAGTGGGAGGAGGTTGTTCAGAAAAAGACCTCTGAGGAAGCTCTAGTCCTAAGCTAGAGGAATAGAGAACTTGCACTGAGAAACATACATAGAGTTCGTCTTGGGCCGGGTGGATACCAAAGTCAGGTCGAGAAGTGGCGGCTTGAAAGAGAGGCGACAGTAGCCGCTGGGCAACCCAACCCTTTTGAAGGCTTTGACGAACGTAGCTGGCAGTGGCTTCAAGCAAGGAAGCCTAAGATAGTGGATGGCAAGCCTAAGTTTGATCAACCCGAGACCGAAGCCGTGGCACAAAAAATGTATGAACTTACCGAGCTTCAAAAGTAAGGCAAGTTCAAATCCAAGAGGGACAAGGATATGCTAAGTATAGCCATTAGGTCCAAAGAGCATGGAGGCCACGTCAGAGGCTTGTCCTCTAAGTTGACCATCAAGGATGGGTTCCAGCAGAACCGGGCTAGCTATAGGAAGCATGACCGCTACAAGGAAGAAATGAAAGAAGCAGAAGAGAAAGCACTAGAAAGTAAGTTTAGGGAATATTTCCAGGCAGCAGTTGCAGAGGAGCAACAGTCCGGGCTATTATGGATTAACTCGTCGCAAGAGGTGGGGGCAACAACAGATGGTTAGGATGCCCCCTCCTGTATTGGGCCAAGCGAATACGGCGTGTGCTAAGCGCAGTGTCGCATCTACCACAACACAGCCATACCTGGTAGATTGCATATCCGTTACTACTCCCTACTTATTGCTGTATCCGATCGGCAGAGCTGGGAAGACAAAGGAAGTTGCCAAGGCCGAGGTTTATCCGGTTGGGGGTTTGTTTGAGGGAAAAACGATCCCGCCCCTATATGCATTCATACAAGTGGAGCAACTACTGAAATCAAGCTATGAGGATAACGAGATAGACATCCCCACTGCAGATGGGAAGAATTGCCTTGGAGAGTGCATCGGCAGTACCATTCTGTGGCATAAACGAGATATAGTACTGCTTGGTGCACAACCTATTGCTGCTCTGGATCGTACCTCGCTAGAACCACCACAACGACAAGAGGGGGCAGTTCCTAAGCATACTCCACCGACTCTGCCATCTCTACCGCCCCCGCCATCATCACTACAAGCACAAGTGGGGGTAGCACCAGAGCATACTCTGCCAGCCTTGCCATCACCACCACCACGAGAGGCATCACCACCGCCCCCGCTATCTCCACCGGCTCAGGTTGCCCGATCACGAGAGCCATTACCACCGCCCCCGCTATCTCCACCGGCTCAGGTTGGCCGATCACGAGAGCCATCACCACCGCCCCCGCTATCTCCACCGGCTCAGGTTGCCCGATCACGAGAGCCATCACCATCAACCCGCTATCACCGCCGGCCCAGGCTGCCCAATCATGAGAGCATACTCCACCGGCTCCGCCAACGGCTCCGCAATTGCCTGTTCCACGAGTAATACGCGCTTACGGGAACAATCCGGAAGGGAAAGAGATTGCAGGTTTATGGTGTGCTGCAAACAAAAAGGACAAGTCAAAATCTAAGTCAAAGGATGATGACAATTCTGGTGCTAGCAGACGAACGAGCCGTTCCTTGTCCCGCACTGACATGGACTTCAAACTGGATGTTGGGATCGATACACTTCCAGATTTACCGGGTTGTCCTCAAAAATTTGAGTACGGTAAACGATTTCTACCAGAGTGCGCTATCACAAAGGTTCCAAGTGAAATGTGGAGGATGCATAATTGGTACATGAGGGCATGTAGACTTGGGCTCCGTACCCTATGCGCTCCGTACTATCCACAAGTATTCGGACTTTAAGGTAATGGTATCTTGGATGTCATGTTCGATTTTAAAGGCATCTTCAGTATTTTCCGCCTCGATGAACTAGACATTGAAATGGTTAGACTTTGGTGCATGTAAGTACCTCATCAATACTAATATCTTGTATGCTATGGCCTTAATTACTATATTTGCATATCTAATTAATTGACATACATTCAATTCTACAAGATGCAAACAAATGATGCTATTGTTTTACATCAAAATACGAGGTATCGTGATCCTACAACTATTTGCGAGACCAGGCACGCCGGGCCAAGTAAGTGGAAGGACAACGATGATATGCTAGCTGGTTGTGAAACGCTCAAGGAGAAGAATGGGAAACGAATGTCATATCATAAATATGCTATGAAGAAAGTTGCGGTCTATATAGGGATTATGATGGAAAAATGGCAAGATGAGGCCGATACCATATATGGGCCATACCACATCGGGTAAGTCTAATCTCAATCTTTTGTTACAATATACACTATACACTTGCTCTGATCTATGGCTAAAAATCACATATAATATTTTTGCAGAGGTCACTGGATTGCTTTTGTGATACAACCAAAGCTAGGAAGAGTGCTCGTATTAGCCTTCTTGGATTGGCCAAAGAAGAGATACACGGAATTCTTATTCATCCTCAAAATGTTAGCGAATTTCTTATCTTTCCTACGTACATCGTGCTAATTTTTTCATAAAAAGTAAAAATTTATAAACTAACTTCTCATTTCTTTCTTTTTAAAACAGGGCTTACGAGCACTACATTAGAAAAGGAGGTTCTCATCCGGTCAATAAAAATACAGAAATGACTCTACGCACAAACTTCTTGTGCCACAAGCAACTTGCAAATTCCGTGTACTGCGGGTATTACATGTGCGAGCATATACGGGTGCAAGGGAGATAACCAACTAATCCTGAACGTGTAAGGGACTACTCTTTATTAGGGATAGATGTATATGTGTACATTATTTTGGTGTCTATCTAACATTGCTTAATCTTTCCATGGATTCATCATTGCGGATTCATCCAAGAAGGAACATGAGGCGACTCCATGAGAAGCAACTCCTAGAAGTAGTAGCCGATTTATGCCGTTTTATTATGCATCAAGTGATCCAACCAATGTGCATATTTTTTAAAAAATATCACGAATTAGCAACGGATCCTAAATACATTAGTCTTCGTGAGTGGGCGAACCCGTAGCACCGTGCCTCCTCACGCAACAGGCCGTACTAGGCTTTTGAAACAACTATTTCTCCATGTAGAGGAACAATTGTCCCAACAAAGTTATTGGCACCGTACCGTTAGCTGCTTGAATTTCAAGGTTACAATATCCTACTCCATCCGTTCCATAAGGAAGGTCATTTTAGCTTTCTTAGATTCATAGTATTTGTTATGCATCTAGATGCATAGGAAAACTATGAATCTATAATAGTCAAAACGACCTATATTTTAAAACGGAGGGAGTACATGGTTTCCATCTCTTTTAATCTAGAGAGGAAATAATTGCGGTTATACCTGGACGTCATTGACTGTATAAACAACAACAACATAATTTCTCTTGCCATGTGCTACCATGTGGCACCAAATCAAAGATAAATTAAAGAAACCGCATATCTCCATTAGTGCCCGCCCATTACGTGTACAGCCCATACGTGATAGGAGTACTTCCTTTGTTATCAAAATCAACTAAATTGTTGCATACCCATGCTAAGACAGAATCAAGCTAGATTTCATGACATGTCTTGCATGCACCGACAACAATGTAGCTATCACTTGCTTGCTAACATCCAATTGTATCCGTCCAATTCTCTCTTGCTTGCCCTAGTATTGTGAATATTTTTCCTAGATTCTTGTTAATGTGCGGTAGCTAGTTGACAAATCCTATAACTACGTCCTATAGCTTTCGACGGTCTCTTTCTTAAACTTGTAATCAGCTTAGTTTTTAATCCGAGGTCTCAAACAAGAGTTTCTGGCGGAGCAAGTGTAGGAGATCCATGGACCTGTGGAGCTGTTATCATTGCCGGTTTTGGGTTCTTTTTGTACGCCTCCGGATCCGGCCCTCAGAATCGCAAAACCTTAGGTATATATGTCTGCTTTTCTTTACATTTTAGTTTGGTCATTTGCTGGCAACAGGAGTAACTTGTAATAATAAGTTTGTTACTATGGCTAACTCTAAATGTGGGTGTGTCTCCTTACATTGTTAGGTGACTTGGATATTTGCGGATGCGCTGGGCAGACCTATCCTAAATCTGTGTGAGGACCTGCTTGTGTATGGACTTTCTTAGCTTCTCCAAACAAGACCCATGTCCATAGAAATCAAAATATAAGTGGAGGTTTATGTCTTTGCTAGGCTGGGTTCGCCCTGCTTGTGTGTAAGATATTGCTTACTGTGCCGTCTCACAAAAGAATGAAATTTTAGGAATTGTGTAAGACAAATTAGTGGTGAAGGAAAGAGTTCCCATGCGTATGCAGATAACCGAACGCAATTAACTGTGCAGGAAAGATCGGTATTCATTGGGCGCCATGCGGTCGGGGATAAGGCTAGATTTGTCCTATGATTTTGGTTATATCTAAGAACATATGCTCTTAGGAACGAACATCTAAGGGCTATAATGTTATAATCGAAACCATAGGACACATCTAGAAAGCATGTACAAATGCCATACAAAATGAATTACACACAAGAGAGATCTAAGATGCCTTAGAACTAGCAAATCCATGCATGCATGATGCATGCTTCTATCTCGCGTTATACATTCTAATTAAGATCACATCATATGTCCATTTTTGAAGCTTGTCATGCAGAATGTATGGTTGTTAGGCATAAGTGCTTAAAGAGAATGAGAATACCATTACTAACATTGTAAAAGAGGTTCAAATTAGACGCCCCATCTCTGACGCACACAACAATCCCATACTGTTCCGAAGAATCCATATATAAGAGATGAGGCGTCAAGATTAGGATTTTTTTAAAATAATAATAATAATAATAATAATAATAATAATAATAATAAAAAGATTAGCATTTTTAATTCCAGGGGTAAACTGTATTTAGAAGCGAGGAAAATGAACATTGGCACTAATAATACGAGATATTTTAAGAAACTATTCACAAAACGACACTAGTCTTATGAGATCAAATTCAGGTTCATGCAAATGTGAAACATGTTACCCTTTCTTACACAGTGAGTGCACAAGTAGATGGATATCATATCATGACGCTCATCCTCTGTTCCTTTGCCCTTTTAATGTTGGCATGGTCGTCACACGCAGACACAGCACAGGCACAGTTGGTGATACCATCAAGTGGGAGACAACGTGTCTGGAAACCAGACATAAGAGCCTGCCTCGTCCCTGCACTTTTTGCTGACGTGGAATGGATAATTGTGCCAGCGACCACTGACACCTCAGCCAGCATCGTCGTCCCAATCAGCCGTTAATCGCCGCCTCAACCGCCACGACAGCAAAGTGCAACTACGCATCTCTCCTCATCTCTGGTTCATTGAACAGAGAAAGAAATGGAACGGCTGGTCCCGTGGTTGTTGGCTGCGGCGAGGTTGACGGCTCCGAATCAGCCGAACCAGGGTCCCTGTCGGAGGGGCAGCCCATAGGATTTCACCAAACACCCACGGAGTTTCAGAAATCTGCAGTCTCCCTCGCATCATCGTCACCACGTTGGAAACGATGCCCACAAGTGTGTGCATTCCTGTGGGTTTGAGTCGAGATGAAAACAAAAGATATGTAATACATCGTTGCAAAAAAGAAAAAGAATAATACATGGAAATCGTTGAAGCTATTTTCAACGTACTAATATCATTTAATCTTAAATATTTTCTTTTTTTAGGCTATATATCCTCCTACGACTTAGGGTCTATTTGGATGGGCTAAAATTGAGTGCTAAACTTTAGCACCTATTAGCACTCTTACCATTGCTTAAGTCTTAGCTAAAGTTTATCTCACCAGATTAGTACTCCTATTTGGATAGACTAATGCTAAAGTTTAGCACTTTAGGGCATTAGCACTTGGATTCAAATACCCTCTTACTCCATAAAAATTACCATCAGTTGAAAAATTGAATCCGCTGTATAAACAAAAAACCGTCTTAGTCTTAGTTACTGAAATAGAGTAATACTACTGCAACATACTTAGCGACTCAAAGAGTACCTACAAAAAGTGCCATAGAAAGGAAGGGGGCGCTAGCCGCAACTCCGCCGTGTGGCATGTCGTTTTCACGCGTGCGCTTTTGCCTCTTTTCGGCTCCCTATCGATCTATCGTTCGTCGCTTTTTCCGCTCAAGCAACAGCGGGGCACGGCAACTGAGTGAGGTTAGATTCGTGTGGCGCTGTCGCAACGAGGTGCAGGCTCTGCGTAGTGGCGTCGACAGTGCTTTGGGATGGAATCAGTGAGGACAACAAATAATCTGGGAGTGTTCACGCATTACAAATACTTAGGTGTACTTTTGCAATTTGCACGAATCCTTGTTGGAATGTACAGGGAGTACTATGTGATGACGGCAGGCTTTGCTCGGTTAGGACATGCGAGGTGCTGGCGAGCTAGCATTTGGGATACGTGCAATCAAACATATATGTAAAGTTTAGTGTTCATGGCCTGTGTGGATTAGTGTAGTAGATTTATCTCGGAGAATCGCAACGTGAATGTGCCAGTGGTACTCTGGCAAGGTAAAATGGTTCTCTATGTATCATTCAGTTATGTAGCATAAAGGTAACAACGACAACAACAGCTTTTTGTCCCAAGCAAATTGGGGTAGGCTAGAGATGAAACCCATAAAAAAAACAAAGATCACGGATCTTCAGGTACGTGGATGGCGAGTCTCCAAGCGCTCCTATCCAAAGCTACCTCTTTGAAGATATTCCACTCCTTAAGGTCTCTCTTCACCGACTCGTCCCAAGTCAGTTTAGGTGTACCTCTACCTCTCTTTATATTTTTGGCCTGTTTTTGAACCCCACTACGCACCGGCGCCTCAGGGGATCTCCGTTGGACATGTCCAAACCATCTCAATCGATGTTGGGTAAGTTTCTCCTCAATTGGTGCCACCCCGACTCTATCCTGAATAACTTCGTTCCGGACTCTATCCCTTCGTGTGTGCCCGCAAAACCATCGCAACATCCGCATCTCTACTAAACTCAGTTGTTGGACATGTCGTCTTTTTGTAGGCCAACATTCAGCACCGTATAACATCGCCGGACGAATCGCTGTCCCATAGAACTTACCTTTTAACTTTTGTGGCACCCTTCTGTCACATAGGACGCCAGAAGCTTGACGCCACTTCAACCAGGCAGCTGAAATTTTATATCTAACATCTTCATCAATGTCGCCATCTTTTTGAAGCATCGATCCTAAATACCGAAAAGTATCCTTCTGGGCCACCACTTGCCCATCGAGGCTAACATCTCCATCCTCATGCCTAGTCGCGCTGAAATCGCACATCATCTACTCGGTCTTGGTCCTACTGAGTCTGAACCCTTTCGACTCTAACGTGCGTCTCCACAGCTCTAACTTCCTATTAACCCCTTCTCTACTCTCGTCCACCAGCACCACATTATCAGCAAAGAGCATACACCAAGAGATATCATCTTGTATGTCCCTTGTGACCTCATCCATCACCAAGGCAAATAAATAAGGACTCAATGCTGACCCCTGATGTAGGCCTATGTTAATAGAAAAGCCAGTGGTGTCACCATCACATGTCCGGACAAACGTCATCGCATCCTTATACATATCCTTGATGAGGGTAATATACTTAGTTGGGACTTTGTGCTTCTCCAAGGCCCACCACATGACATTTCTCGGTATTTTATCATACGCCTTCTCAAGGTCAATAAAGACCATATGCAAGTCCTTCTGCTTTCTATATCTCTCCATCAATTGTCGGATTAAGAAAATTGCCTCCATGGTCGACCTTCCAGGCATGAACCCAAACTGGTTTTAGGTCACACTTGTCACTCTCCTTAGACGGTGCTCAACAACCCTCTCCCAAAGCTTCATCGTATGGCTCATTAGCTTAATCCCACGGTAGTTAGTACAGCTTTGAACATCTCCTTTGTTCTTGAAGATTGGTACTAATATACTTCTCCTCCATTCTTCAAGCATCCTGCTGGACTAAAAAATAAGGTTAAAAAGCTTAGTTAACCATACTATCGCTTTGGCACCTAGGCATCTCCACACCTCAATGGGAATACCATCAGGGCCCATCGCTTTACCCCCGTTCATCCTCTTCAACGCCTCCCCGATCTCAGCCTCCTGAATTCTCCTCACAAAGCGTCTGTTGGTGTCATCAAAAGAGTCATCTAACTCAAGGGTAGGGCCCTCATTTTCCCCATTAAACAACTTATCAAAATACTCTCGCCATCTATCCTTGATCTCCTCATTCTTCACTAGAAGTCGATCTGTCCCATCCTTGATGCATTTGATTTGGTTGATATCTGTTGTCTTCCGCTCACGGATCCTAGCCATCCTATAGATGTCCTTCTCCCCTTCCTTCGTGGCTAGCCGCTGATACAGGTCATCATACGCTTTACCCTTTGCTACGCTCACAGCTCGTTTTGCAACCCTCTTCGCTAAATTATACCTCTCGATGTTGGCTGCACTCTTATCAAGGTGGAGGCGCTTGAAACACTCCTTTTTCTCCTTAATAGTCCTTTGCACCTCGTCATTCCACCACCAGGTGTCTTTCCCTTCCTGTTTGCCTCCCCTACTCACGCCAAATACCTCTGAGGCCACCTTCCAAACACATGTTGCCATCTTTAGCCACATGTCTTCTGCATCTTCTCCTTCCTCCCAGGGCCCTTCACCTAGCATTCTCTCCTTGAACATTTGCGCCGCTTCCCCTCTAAGCTTCCACCACTTCGTTCTCGCAATCTTGGCGTGTTTATGTCGATGGACACGTACCCAAAAACGAAAGTCCGCCACCACAAGCTTGTGTTGAGGGACAACACACTCCCCGGGTATTACCTTACAATCTAAGCAATCCCGTCTATCCACCCTCCTAGCAAGGATAAAGTCGATCTGGCTCGAGTGTTGTCCACTATGAAAGGTCACAAGATGGGATTCTCTCTTCCTAAAAAGGGTATTCGCTATCAACAAGTCGTAGGCCAACGTGAAGTTCAAAATATCCTCCGCCTCTTGACTCTTGCAACCATACCCAAAGCCCCCGTGCACTCGCTCGAACCCTACATTAGTCGCACCCACATGGCCGTTGAGATCTCCTCCTATGAAGAGTTTCTCGCTGCTAGGAACGGTACTAGCCATGCTATCTAGGTCTTCCCAGAACTGCCTCTTGGTGCTCTCACTAAGACCTACCTGAGGGGCATAGGCACTGATCACATTCAGGGCTGAGTCTCCAACTACCATCCGGACCAGGATAATCCGGTCGCTTCGCCTCCTAACCTCTACGACTCCATCCTTAAGGATCCTATTGATCAAGATACCTACACCATTCCTATCCGGTGTTGCCCCCGTGTACCAAAGCTTGAAGCCAGTATCCTCAACCTCCTTCGCCTTTTGACCCTTCCATTTAGTCTCCTAAAAGCATAGAATATTTACACGCCTCCTAATTGCTGCATCAACTAGCTCCCGCAACTTACCTGTTAGGGATCATACGTTCCAGCTACCTATGCGAATCCTAGTTGGCTCGGCTAACTTCCTTACCCTTCGCACCCGTCGAGGGAAGTGCGAAGACCCTTGCTCATTTTCCACTACACCCGGGCGCAGATGTAGCGCGCCACTTAGGCTGTGACAACCCGACCCTTGCTCACTTTTCATCGTACCTAGGTCACGATACGACGCACTCTTGGGGGGATGGCGACCCGGCCCTTGCCCATTTAACACCACACCCGGGTTCTGATGTAGCGCGTCGCTAAGAGGGTTACGCCCCAATGAGTTTCTTATGGGTTTCATATCCATTAGAGTGGCTATTTTTTTTACGCTGGTTCGCCAAACCTAACACAACCCTCCTCCTTTATCCGGGCTTGGGACCGGCTATGTTGAGAACCAACACAGGTGGAGTTAGATATGTAGCATAAGGCGCGCAGTTATAACCCAAATTCAAACTTATTTGACTGAAACTTATTCTCTGTCAGATTATTTGGTTTCTATGTACTTGGATCTGAATTTCTGAGGGGCAAATACAGCTGGTGATTTTTTTAACATTAGAAAATAATGGAGAAGTGGGCCCACCTTCTAAAAACATACCTCTCGTAATGACATATCTTAATACCCCTCATTCCACATGAGTTCCACTTTAAACTAACTTTTCTATCAGAGACACGACGAATCTCTTAAGCTACATCATCATACGTGATCCCACCTTAAAAGTTAAAACAACCCCCCTTTTTTTTACACGCAACAATGGAATATCTGCAGCGTGCACTACGTGAAAAATGATTTTAGGTAACGTGTCATTGGTAACGGGAATAAGTTGTCTGTTACAAGAAACATTAATCGTAACAGACTTTACTAAAGCCCGTTACAAATTAGACCCCAGGTCCATGCCGGATCTAGGCAACAATGAAGTTCATTACCAATGACAAGATATTGGTAACAGACTTTATAGACGATTGGTACTAATATCATTGGTAATGGACTTTGTTAACGCCCGTTACCAATATGACAAACAATGGTAATGGCCATTTGTTGCCGTTAGAAATAAGTTCTAAATGGTAACGGGCGTTGTATAAGCCCGTTACCAATATGATGAACAATGGTAACAGCTATTGTTGCCCGTTACAAATGAGTTCACCCCAGGATATATGGAGGCTCTTCTACATTTAGAACTCCGCAAACCTGGCCCTTTCCTCCCCTCGTCATCACCGCCGCCGCCTGCCTCGCCGCTCCTTCTCCACCACCGGCGTCCCTCCCCGAAGCGGACCCGGCGGCGGCGCCGCCGCTCCCCCTCCTCCATCGGTTCGGCCTCCTCCACCGACGCGTCTCCTCCACCGGCTTGGCCTCCACCACCGACACGCCTCCTCCGCCAAGGTGAGTCCTCCTCCTTATGCCCTTTATGGATGCATGGATTGATGAATATGCTGTGATATGATGGATGTTAGATGAATCTTAGTTTATGGGGCTGGATCAATGTGCTATGCATGATATGGTTAGAACAATGTTAGTGATATTGTGCACATATGCCCTATGAAAAAGATGAATAAATCCAGCACAAAGTTTCGTATATTAATCTTGGTGCTATTTATTTGCAGCAATGATTTGGACCCGAGCATTGGAGCATCGAGCCAAAGCCCGTCTAAGCGTTCGCAGATCGATGGCGCGTGCAGGGCAAGGCCCTATTGTCATTAGAGTGGTGGATCGTGCAGGGCTTCAAAGCATTTGTGTCCGAGAACATATGCGTGTTGCGAGTCGCGTACTAGAGTGGATGCGTGCGGGTCATATAAATGAAATGTATGTGGCCGTCTACGGCTGTGCTGAAGATAAAACTTGGTTGGCCTGACGCAAGGCGAGACGCGAGGCGTTGGGACTTGCAGCAGTTGATCGTGCGCTGAAGATGATGGTCAAGGTGGTTCGCCAAGTTGTAGTTAGAAGGTAGGATTAGTTTTTACTAGATGGTAGCTATATGTACGGCATGTCGTAGCTAGATGATTAGTTTGACCTCAGGATTAGTTTTTACTAATTATCTTTTGCCCTTCCTAGCCAATCTTTTGCCCTTGCTAGGGAATGATTTGTGAACTTGTTAAGATGCCTGGGTTGAGAACTTGTTAAGATGCCTGGGTTGTGAATTTGTTAAGATGCCTGATGGGTTGTGAACTTCTTAAAATGCCTGGGTTGTGAATTTGTTAAGTTGCCTGAACTTGTTTCCTGGTACCAAAAGAGACCTTGTGATATTGATGATATGTTTATATTGAGTTCCTGCATTATAAACCTGTCCTTGCGCTGTGGAGTATATATATTGCTTGCACGTTCAAGGCGGCTGCCAAATCCTGGCTGGTTCCAGGATGCAGCCAGAAAACAGGCCAGCCAAATTGTGCTGGCAGAGCTATAGGTAACGAGCATCATGTTTAACCCGTTACCTTTAACAGGTAGCCCATTACCATTCATAGATCAATGGTAACGGGCTTCAAGTGATGATCGTTACCTTCGATCTATCACTGGTAACGGGCATCAAATGAAACTTGTTACCTATGATAATTTATTGGTAACGGGCTTCAAGTGAAGCCCATTACCTATGACCAAACAAAGGTAACGGGCGTCACAAGACGCCCGTTACCGATACTAATAGTGGGCTCAGCGGGAGCAGCCGCGTTTGATTAGATGCATAGGACATTTGTAACGGGTAGCATGCTACGCTAGTTACCAAATTGAGGATATTTCATTCCAATTTCAATACTCAATTCAAACATAATAACTTAGGCAATTTCAGTCAAAATTCTATAGCCAATTCAAACACAATAACTAAAAACAAACGCATGCTCCTCGGTACAAGACTAGCCATTGTTGACGGCCATTAAATCACACTTTGTTCGTCAACTTCTTGGAAATAAATAGAGCTTTGCATCATGTTCCATACATATTTTGTTTATTCTAATAAAGTTCCACAAGTTTTGGATGAGTTGTGAATGTAGGGGTAGGTGTATCAAAAATGAGGAAAAATGGGAAAATTCCAGGCCGACCGGCCTAACCTAGGCCGGCCGGCCTGACACGGGAGCCAATCGCCACATCATCAATCCAGGGGCAAGGAAACACACTTACCTTGATCCTGAGCCATACACTTGAAGCCAGTTTGATCAGATTACCCGAAAGGTTTCACTCATAGATTGAAGGGCCCACCTGCATGCAAGACTTGGGCAAAATCCTGAGATTTGCCTCCCTGGACAAAGCACAAGCGTTGATCATCATGTCGGTAAAACGGAGGGACGAAACGCGCTGAGGTCAGGCCGACCGGCCCCTAACTGTCAAACCTCGGACCAACGCATCTGCCACCGACACCAGGAGAGCATCAGGGACGTCCAGGAGAAGGGCGGTGCCAAGTGGCACAAATCCCGAGCCGGCTGGCCTCACTTTGCAGCCTGTCGAGCTCAACTTCGCGTGGAAGTTACCTCAACCGATGAAGTGGCATCCAAGCTAACATCAACCTCATCACCGACCTGCAAGTGCTATAAATAGAGGGTCACCCATCACTTGTAACACACACCAAGGAGTTCTCACTCATTTCACTTTCTAGAGTTAGGTTTAGTAGTCTGGGAGTTAGAGTCGAGTCGAGCTTGTCTCGGGATTCTGGAGTCATCATCGGAAGTCTGGTATAAGCTCTTGTATCTTTCCCTTTGATATTTTTATCAATATAAGTTATCTTCTTTATCTTATCGAGTCAGCTTTACTTTCCGCATTTATTTATCTTTCCAAGTTATTCAGCTTGTGCGCGGAAGTTCCGTCCTCTAGCTTAGGCTTTGTTATCTTCCTTGTTTTATCGGGATCTTACCTTACGGGTTTTCTCGCCCGGACTAGGGAGCCCAAGTAAGGTCCCTAGGTTGTGGGGGATTTCTCTTGAAGGCCTCAAGAGAAATCCTAACACCGAGTGCCGACGTGGTGTCTGGCTTAGTGTTCGCTAGGAAGTGTGTTCCACCCCACAGAACAGTGGGGTAGGTGGTAGGTGGTGACAACCCTGTCCGTCCCTTATAGTTCACCATGTTCGGGTGCTTTCATAGCAGTAGTAGCAGGTTGCCGTTGGACTCGCTCTCACCCCTTTTTGCAGTACTTCCTCTTCCAGCCGTCGAAGTAAGCTCTTGGTTCCCGATAACCAGTTAGATGCAAGGTTTAATCTAGAGAGGCTAGCTCGTTAGTCTAGAAGTGCTCTAGGACTATTTCTCGCTCATTGTCCTCCCAGCTGCTTACCGCTCTAAGGTTTAGAGTCTCCTGTGTCAAACGGTCATTGCCTGGTCATTTATCCTATCATATCTTATCTGGCTTACCCCCACTAAGTTAGTTGGTGGATATTTCCAGTAAAGTTTCACTCATTCATTCGATACTCTTTAGACCACAGTGCTTCCCCGTGGAAATCTACGATACCCTGGAATACTCCAAGGTGAAGTGCTACAGCGGTGGATTCTGTGCGCTTGCGGAATACATATTCTATTAGGCATAAGAAACGCCAACAGCCATCAAAAAAGACACAACAAAGGTAGTAGGAAGCTAAACATTATCTTGACCTACCACCTTCACCCCAGACAGAAACATTCCAACCATCGGACCTACAACAACAGCAGAACAACTCCAACGCCACCATTGTCCTCTCATCTCTCCAAATAGGATCTTCAATTGACAAAGCTCCATCTGCGTATCACAAATTTGCATCTTCATCTCTTGAATAGTCATGGTCACACTGTTGCTTGGTTCTTCAACATGCCGATGTGAAATTCATTCAGGAAGAGGCCTCATTGCAGCTGTTGAAGTTTGACCTCCCTCTTGTGCAGCATGAGCAAGCAACAGATGGGGAAACTAGTCGGTTAAGTGCTTCAGATAGTTTCTCTCAAGCCAGTATGTGCCGCGGCATGAAGTTAGATCATCCTTGAGCACCAAACATACAAATCTTCCTTCAAAACCCATTTCAAACGGAATAGAACCCAAGATATCAGTATTAGCTGCTCACCTAGATGTTGTTGGGGCACTTGTAGAACACCTCGCCGGCTCGGCTCCTTAAACAAATGATCTTGTTTCGGCAACATTTGCAATCGATGAGGGGGAGATGGTCACTCACCAATCCGCTAGGCAATGACGATGGCGGCCGACTGTTGCTCGCCATGGAAAGCCCCTGCCCTTCAAACTCTCGGGATGTTGAGGAACTGGAGGAAGATGAGTAATTCGATAGGTTTCTAGCAGTGGTGGTGTTGCCAGCCGTGGTGACAGCTTGGGGGTGGCGCAATGGGCGGCGGTCGCTGAAAGCGAGAGCGAGAGCGAGCAATAGCAGACCAAGCAAGCTGCTTCATGGCCGGTCGGCCATCGTATCCGTTTGGACATACTGTACAAACTAGGCCTGCAGGTGGACCCGTCGTCGGTCGAGGGGCACAGGATTTGTAACGGGCAGCATTCAAAGCCCGTTACGAAGGAGGGCCATTGGTAACGAGCTTCATATGACTCCTGTTACCACAACTGATAGTGGGCCCAGCTGGAACAGCTCATTTGATTATGGCATAGGATATTTTTAACGGACAACATTCTATGCCCGTTACCAATGATCTAGCTCCATTATTACAACCCGTGACCGCTGCCCGTGAACAGAGTGGTTGTTCGCCACTGTTGGTAGATAGCAGCTAGCGCTTTGGGGGCAATTTTTACCATTTTTTCAGTTTTACTTTGGGATTATTGCTTCCGCGTTAGAGGTATGCATTTTGCTGACATTCTTCTCCTTCTTACCCTCCTCATCCACTCTCCTCCTTGGATTTTTGAGTTAATTTAGCAAAAGTTGAACTTTACATATTTATGATATGTTTGGGTACAAAGAGGTTGGTTATGTTAGTTGCCATGTTTAGGATTGGTTGATCTAGTATCAAATGGCTCAGATCTGCTAGTTTGCCCTTATTTATTACCCATATTTGGCACTAATTGATTCTTGCATGCACATTCACTTTCTAAATAGGGTAAGATGACTTGTTTTTTGGGATAACTTAATTTAGAATCCTAGAATGACTTGTTCTAAATAGGGTATGTTTATTAATCTTAGGTTGTCTTGATTATTTCTTAAACAATCTTTTTAATTTTTTCCTAGATGGCTGGTAGAAGTTCGATGTACAAGGAGCCCCGATGTTGGGATGAGTTTTTGTGTGTGGGGTGAAGGGTTTCCTTGCTGACGCAGAGGCGGATATGAGAAACAGAGGTGTACCGACAATGTATTGTCTGTATGTTGATTGCAATAATAAAAAGAAGTTTGTGCAATGTGATAATATTTTCACACATTTTATTATGCGTGGATTCAAAAAGACTTATACATGGCGAGGAAGGTCTTAATGAAGGTGAAGCAGGATGCCTTAAAGGTGAAACAGATTGTCGCAACCAAGAAGAAGTGGGATGTCTTAACAAAGGTGGGAACGATGAATTTGGGGAAGAGGAAGTATTCCCGCCTTTTTTTATGCAACCTGAAGATATGAGCGAGGAGGACATACTTGGTATGAATACTGACGATGTCACGATTTGTGTGGACAATGTGGACCAGATGGTGAGGGATGCTGAGCAGCAAGGTGTGTACACAAATGTTGAGTTAGCTAGACTCAGGCAGTTTGTCGAAGACTCCAAACAACTCCTCTATCCTAGATGTAATAGATATTCATGCCTATTCGGTGACCTCAACCTTCTATAGCTAAAGGCAGCTCATGGTTGGACTGATCGTAGTTTCAAGGCACTATTGGTTCTGATAAAGGACATCCTACCAAGGGGAACCTTGTGGCTGACTCCATGTATGAGGCTAAGAAGATAATTTGTCCTTTGGGATTGGAAATTGAGAAAATACATGCATGTAAGGATACTTGTGTTCTATTTCATGGAGAGTATGAACATCTGGATAATTGCCCTAAATGTGGTTTATCGCGGTACAAACATAATAAATATAGTGGAGATAATGTGGGGGAAGGGTATGAGCCCAAGAAGATCAAAGGCAAGAAGAGTAACAGAGGTGCTGCTATGAGGGTAGCATGGTATTTTCCCATCATTTCTCGCTTGAAACACATGTTTGCCACTAGAAAGGAGGTCGAGCTCTTGCGTTGGCATAAGGAAGGTCGCAGGAAGATTGATGGTATGATGCGGCACCCTGCTGATGTTGCTCAATGGGGACACATCAATGCGCAATATTCACGGTTTGCTGATGATTGTAGAAATATTAGGTTCGCTATGAGCACAGATGGTGTGAATCCATTCGGTAACTAGAGTTCCACACATAGCACATGGCCTGTTGTATTGTCAATTTACAACCTTCCACCATGGCTTTGAAAGAAACAAAAATATATGATGTTGTCAATCTTAATATCCGGACCAAAACAACCTGGTGAAAGAATTGACGTGTACCTTCGGCCACTTGTTGATGATCTTAAGAAACTTTCGAGACCTGGTGTGGGTGTTTGGGATGAGTTCAAGCCTGAGGACTTTCGCTTGCATGCCATGTTGTTCACAACCATCAATTATATTTGTTGGCGCTAAAAATCGGCCAGGAATCGGCTGATGGTCTTCAGCGTCGGACACACGACCCGGGAGAATCTGCTTAGCTCCTGTTCGGGTTATTGCCCTGGTGTGGTTCGCACGGCGTGCCAGTCAATCTGACCTATTGATTGACAAGGAAATAAGAGTATTAAATTCCGGGCGTTCCGATCGGCTGGGGTTCCGATCTGTCCCGAAGAGCGCGTCGGCGAATCGGCCGATTTGCTATGAAGATGACCGGCTATGGATCAGCCGATAATTACGTAATAATTGCAAAGAAAACTGCTGGAGCGACTTAAACAATTATTAAAGATGCAACACTAGAAATAGATCTAATCGGCTATGTGACGATGAACGAGGAAGAACGATGATAAAGCCGATAGTTCCAATCTCAAGCAGGATAACTGGTGAAAATACTAGAACAACAGGTAAAACCTATAATTCTAATAAATATTGATAACTGGTGAATAAATCCAAATGAAACCACAGCGATGCGCCCGAGGTTAAAGCTCAGATGTTATTCGATAAATGGAACCTACCAATTGGCCGGAGATCGAGTCGATGCAGCCCTGCCAATCCGTACGAACTCGTGAAAGAAGAAAAAGTATTGGCGAAGTCGCCGACTTGAAAGTAAAGTACTATGAAAAAAGTAGATGTGTTTTGTTGATTGATTGTTGTTTTACAAAGCCCTGACGACTCCTATTTATAACCTAGATCCAGGACTCCTGATCGATTACGACTTGTTATAATCTTATTTTAAACAGTAAAACTACTATATCTATAATATTTTTATAAAGGAAACGGACTCCCGCAGAATCTTCCGCCGCCGTCTCCTAATCCAATCAGGACTTTGTCCATTGCTTCTCGACCGAATCAGCATTTAGACCACTTTTGACCGGGATCCTCTGTTGTGGTTCCAATAGTCTCACTCCCCTTATCTGTTGGTGCAAGTTGCGTCACCAATCGGCCGATTCGCAGCTGTAACCTCAATCGGCCGATTCTTTACTGTAGCCTTTAGATCTGTCGCATCGGCCAATCTCTTCTCCTGACACCGATTCAACACGTGTCAAAATCTGGCGTCAACACATGCCCCCTAGTTTCGGAGTAGAACATAATTTTTACTTCGAAACTCTTTTCTTTAATCTTTCTCTCCGAAACGGGCGCAGTAAAAATCTCCTTCCGTTTCACGGTCTTCTACATAATGATTGCAATTTTCTCGGACCGGGCGCTCGAGACAACTGTTCCCCTGGAATTCATGTAGATGGCGCGGCAAAAATCCCGCCTTTGCCCTTTATCTCCCGGATTGTCCTTAAGTACCTGCATTCTCCGCCTTCCTTTCTCCACGAGCCCAGTAATCTCCTCCAGTGAACCGCTATTCATCTTCTTCCTGTGCCCTCTCGATCTCTAACCGCTCCTCCCAGCAATCTTGCCTGCGATCTGCTCCACCCTTCCAATGGCGGCGCCATCAGCAACTTCTCCAACCACGGAGGTTCCATCGGCAACCCCCTCAACGACGGCGGCCCCATCGGCGGCTCCACTGGCGGCTCCATCGGCGACGATGAGCTTCATCCCGGAGGTAATCATCCGAAACTTTCCTCTCTTATTCTTTTACGGCTAAAGTATTTTCTAGACCCATTCTCAGTTTTTTTCCCTTTTTTCCCCTCTTTTTAGGCATTTAGGCACCAGATTACTATTCCCCTTTCCGAGTCCTCTGAACTCATCTGCTTAGGTCCTATGGGGAATCCAGATCCAACCGATTTGATCAACCTAGAGACCCACAGAATTCCGTTCAAGCAATCGCCCTTGGATTTAGGTCAGTGGGCAGGTGCCTTTAGGTCTTGGCCGAATGAGATCCCTGGCTGGAAAGAATGTGTTGGCGCTAAAATCGGCCGGATGGGAATCGGCCGATGGGTCTTCAGCGTCGGACACACGACCCAGGAGAATCTGCTTAGCTCCTGTTCGGGTTATCGCCCTGGTGCGGTTCGCGCGGCGTGCCAGTCAATCTGACCTGTTGATTGACAAGGAAAAAGAGTATTAAATTCCAGGCGCGTCGATCGGCTGGATTTCCGATCTGTCCTGAGGAGCGCGTCGGCGGTAAATCGGCCGATTTGCTGTAGAGATGATCGGCTATGGGTCAGCCGATGATCATATAGTAATTGTAAAGAGAACTGCTAGAGCAATCTAAACAATTACTATAGAAGCAACACTTGAAATAGATCTAATCAGCTGTATGATGATAAATCGAAGGAGAACGATGACGAAGCCGATTAGTCTGATCTCAAGCTGGATAACTGGTGATAATACTAGAATAACAGGTAAAACTTGCAATTCTAGTACATATCGATAACTGGTGAATAAATCCAAACGAAACCACAGCGATGCGCCCGTAGTTAAAGCTCGGATATTACTCGGTAAGCGGAACCTACCAATTGGCCGGAGATCAAGTTGATGCAGCCCTGCCAATCCGTACGAACTCGTGGAAGAAGAAAATATTGGCGAAGTCGCCGACTTGAAAGTAAAGTACTGGTAAAAAGTAGAAGTATTTTGTTGATTGATGTGTTGATATTTCGCAAAGCCCTAGCGACTCCTATTTATACCCTGAAACTAGGACTCCTGGTCGATTACGACTTGTTACAACCTTATTTAAAAAACAGGAAAACTACTATATCTATAATAACTTTTAAAAAGGAAACGGACTCCCGCAGAATCTTCCGCCGCCGTTTCCTAATCCAATCCGGACCTCTTCAATTGCTTCCCGACCGACTTAGCATGCCTTGTTGACCAGCTTTTGACCAGGATCTTCTGGAATAATCCCATCCTGTTGGCATAGGTTGCACCACCAATCGGCCGATTTTCAACTGTTACCTCAATCGGCCGATTCCTCACTGTAGCTTTCAGATCTGCTGCATCGGCCAATCTTCTCCTCCTGACGCCGATTCAACACGTGTCAAAATCTGGCGTCAACAGAATGGTACCATACAGTAGCCAAGTCTAAGAGAGTTCAGTGGGTTGAACTGAAAATCGACCAGTGTATTGATCTCTCTCTATCCCAAATGGAGAAAAACGAACCCTTAGTAATAGCGGCCTCTTACTTCCGGTCTGACGCGCTCAACGCCTTCCTTTTTGGGTATGGACCCATGACTCCAACCTTGGCCGATGTTCTAATGTTGACCGGCCTTGATATCTCCTCTTCTGACACCCCCTTTGATTATCTGATTAAACCATCTCATCGGCTAGAAACAAAAGGAATCGGTGGATGGAAGGGGTATATCAGCAAGAATATGAGGACTCGGACGATTTCAGAGAGAGAACATACTGCGTTTCTGATGATGTGGCTAGAGAAACATTTTTTCTGTGGCAGAGCAGTTGGTCCTTCATCTAATACCCAAGCCCTGGCAGAAGCTCTGTCACTAGGATCGGCCGTCCCCCTTGGGAAGCATCTGTTAGGATCGGCCTATCATATGATGCACCCTCGGCGTCAGACTGTCCAAAGGGGAGCCGATTGGCAATCCTGGTGGTCCCTGGTGGTTTATCACCCTCTGGCTCAACCTATATATGAGCAAGGTCTCCCAGCAACAAATAGAGACCAAGACTTTTCCCAACATTGAGTCAGAGGAAAACCCCACCATTCGACGACGCTGTACATCTTATGGAGAAGCGGCATCGGCCTTCCCTGGCTGTCAATTCACTGCCACCCGAACGACCGAATACTTCAGATGCTTCTACAACGGCTTCAGTGAAGAGACTATCAGTTGGTATCCATATCAGACAGTAGGGCCGATTTTCGAGCTTCCCGTCTGCTACGATTCATCCTCCCATACTTTTGATAGTGATCTTATGAATATCCTGATCAAGCCAGGGATTTTACCAGCCAATTTCTTTTCTGGAAAGGATGCCCCCACCTACGAGTTTTATAATCCATCGGCCGCAGCAAGGCAACTGGGCTTTGGTCAACTGCCGATTCAGGTTTACTTTGCCGGTCAATCAAAATTTCGAGATGAACTGACCAAGAGCCTTGACTACAATCGGCTATGCAACTTAGTACCAGACTCCAGTACTATCGATCTGAACAACTGGACGGTGGCCCCTTTTGCCGTCCAACAATTCAAACTGTGGTGGGCAGAATGGAAGCAATACCTCTTCTGTCTATCTCCATCAACATTTTGCAACAGTTTGGACCCAGAAAACATCGATTCAAGTGCAGCGGTATGACCTTTCTCCCAGTCGATTTCAATATTGTCTCTTTCCATGCTACAATCTTACCGTTAACTTGTGTTTATCTCTTCAGTCTGAAAGCCAAGTTCCTCCGATGCGGAGCCGAAGCGGCAGGCCGATAGAGAGCGATCGTCCATATACATCATATCCACTCATCGGCTATCACGCTCCGACCATCAAGGACATCACTAGCGGCCGATGGAAACAAACGCCGAAAAAGCCAACCTTGAAGAAAACAAGCCGTCGAGTGCGTGCCCGCATAGGACCGACTGACCGATCGGCGGTAGTATCGGCTGAATCCCCAACTCCTCCAGGCTTGCCGACTACCGAGATGGTCGATCCCCAAACTATCACAGAAGTTGGAGCGGCCGCGGCATCGCTGCTGGTGGAAGCTGTTCAGGTAACCTCACACACTTCACATATCTTTAAATACTCTATCAATATTAACTACTCCCTTCTGCCAGGCTGCACAGACCGCCCCAACGCAATCCCCACAACAATCGGCCACATCCCAAGTGGAAGCCGAAGGTAGACCGATCTCTTAACTCAATTTCTCGATATTCAGAAAACTAACCGATTCTGATGTAGACCGATCTGGGCGGGTTGACTGTACCCCCTCAACAAACATCGGCCGGAGGACTCATAGAGGTATGGCAAGTATCTCATATCATCATATTCAAATATCCACAATATACTCATAGAATCTATTTCCCATACCTTTTCAGGAAATTGGCCCAAGCAGAGCATTGATAGTGGTTGAGTCCTCTTCTTCTGATGAGCCGATCGCACCGGTTCCTGAGATGAGGGAGGCACTCCCATCGGCGCAAGCAAGAGAGATCCGCTTCAAGGAGGTAATAAACTTATCACCAGAATCGGCTGATCCCCTTCTAATCCTTGTCTTTATTCTTCCACAGGAACAAGACACTCCCAATAACAACCTTTTCTCCTTCGCGGTTTCCTTGCCTGACGATGAAGAAGTCGCTTCACGCCAAGTTCCGTCGAGTTCAATTTCTGATGATGTCCGCGCCAAGCTCGAGAGCATGCGGATCCATCTCCAAGATGATATCGGCCGATTAGTGGAAGATGCTTCGCCGATTCGGCGGCTTCTCAATGACATCAGAGGTCGAATTCCGGAAGAAGCGACAGAGACTCTACACCCTGCTGCATTCATAGAGTGGATGGAGATTCCGGTGTTCAGGGCCCTGCGTCATGTGGCCGATCGTGCCCAGCTAGCAAAGACCCAGGAGGAAGCCGATTCCTACAAGCACCAAGCCCAAGAAGTACACCAACGGATCAACTTCCTCGAGAGCTCCCGCCCGGATATCGTCGGCACAATAGATCGCCTCAAACGGAGGAGAGCATAGCTAGCCAAAGAGATGGAACAGGTAACCAAAGACATAGCTGCTGAAGAAAAGAAACTTCAAGAGCTTCCAACCGTTATCGCCGGGCTGAAACAAGAAAGACAGAACCTGGCCTGTGAAGCGATAAGACTCCATCGCCGTATGCCGGAAATTCCCGGATCGGCCGACGACGATCAAAGAGTATTAGACTCGGCCGATCAGATTAGGCAACGAGCTATTGCGACTATAGATGCTCTCCTTGGGTTGTAAAGAATCTTGTAAACATTCAATGCTCCCTTAATGTTGATGCGCCGATTCAATCTTGGATCGCTTCCTTTGGCAACTTTGCATTTATTAACGCTTTTACTCTGATAGGACGTGTCCTACTATCTCTTTACCTCCTTCTCTCTATAAGTACGAGGTCCCACACCGTCTCCAGAGGCATATGCATTACCCATCTTCTCCGCCTCCAAATAACTGGATCTTTATCTTTCCCAAGCTGGACATCAAGATGTCTTGTTCATCTTCCTCCTCCTCTGTCAACCAGGTATGAACCCCCCGCTATTCTCCCCTGGACATCTCAATCGCTCTGATGCCGGGTAGCTGTTTGTCTCTCTTTAGCCAAAACGTCTCAGTCCCAGTCTGGAACTAGCGATTGAAGTTATGCATTCAGACGAACCACTGTCGCAGGCAAACATAGATCTGATAAGAGCTCACTCTGAAGAACTTAAAGATCATGTTCCTGCTGATGTCCAGAAGTACCGGGACCGTATAAACGCTCACTGCCCCAAGCGACTGCCAACTGAAAAGAGTCCTCCACTCCCTCATCAAGTCGAGACTGAAGCCACCATGGAGAATCTGAAGGAGAAGACCAACCGCCTTCTGATAAAACTGGGCCGGATCGAGAGAAAAATCAAGAGAAAGCATAATCAATAGATATATTGGTACTTTTTATTCTAAGGGCGACTTGTACCATGTCGGCCATGTACTCTGTTGTTTTCATCGAATAATGAATTGGTCAGACCAAACCAAAATGTTTCCTCCTTAAGGTGATGTCATTTTTGCATCGGCTATGTAGACAAAACCCGATAGGAGTCGGCCATGTTGTCTTGATGTATCTCACCGCAAGTTATGCATCTACCCAAATGCTTGGATAGTACCTCTTCAGATATCTTCCATTTAAAGCTCTTGGGAATTCTTCCCCTTCAATAGTTTCTAGAATATATGCATTTCCCGGAGCACACCGGCTGATTCTATACGGCCCTTCCCAAGTGGACGACCATTTACCGAATTTCGGATTCTTAGACCCTATCGGCAGCACCAACTTCCATACCAAATCTCCTTTCTTGTTTAACTTTGACCTTTTTGTCATACCATCTGGCCACTCTTTTCTTGTTTTCTTCGATGCTAATCAGGGCCCTCAACCGCTGACCTGCCGAGTCATCGAGCTCAGCCTTCATGAGGAAGGAATAGTCATCGGCCGTCAGCTGATCTTGAAGCGATATACGCCTTGACCCCGTCCTTAATTCCCAAGGCAAAATTGCCTAGTGACCATATACCAGCTGATAAGGAGATATCTTAGTGGCTCCGTGGCAAGCCATCCTATAAGCCCATAGAGATTCAGCCAAAGACATGTGCCACTTTTTGGGTTGTTCCTCTATCTTCCTCTTGATCAACTTTTTATCCCCTTATTGGACGATTCGGCCTGGCCATTAGCTTGAGCATAGTACGGAAAAGAATTTAATAATTTAATCCCCATATCGGCGGTGAATTCTCCAAATTCTCCAGAGGTGAACATCGTTCCTTGATCAGTTGTGATAGTCTGAGGAATACCGAATCGATAAACAATATGGTTCTTAACGAATTCGATCATGTCGGCCGATGTCACGGTCCTTAAAGGAACTGCCTCCACCCACTTAGTAAAATAATCGGTGGCTACCAATATAAACTTATGCCCTTTGCTCGATGGAGGGTGAATCTGTCCGATGAGATCTATTCCCCAACCTCTGAACGGCCACGGCTTGATTACTGGATTCATAGACGAAGCTGGCGCGCGCTGCACATTGCCAAACTTCTGACAGTCTTGGCATCCTTTATAATATTTGAAACAATCCTCAAGAATCGTTGGCCAGTAATACCCATTGTTTCTGATCATCCATTTTATCTTGTGAGCCGATTGATGGGCTCCACATACGCCTTCATGGATTTCCCCCATCAGGACCTTTGCTTCTTCTATTCCCAGGCATTTGAGAAGAACCCCATCAATCGTCCGGTAAAATAAATCATCTTCAAGTAACACATATTATGTGGCCTGGAAACGTACTCGCCGATCCACCTTCCGGGACGGATCCTTCAAGTAATCGGCAATCTCCTTTCGCCAATCATCGGCCGTGAGCTCCAAAATCATAGCTCCTCGAATCGACCGATATCCGGACGCATGTTGGGCCAGCCTGTTGGCCTCCTCATTGTAATTTCTGGGGATTTTCTCAATTATTGCAGACTTGAATTCCTTTAACAACTGGAGGCAATTTTCATAATAATTCCTCAAGATATCATCTTTGCATTCAGATTTCCCTGTTAACTGATCTACGATGAGCATGGAATCCCCAAAAATTTCGACTGCATCAGCCTTGACTTCCCTTAATAATTGGATACCCTTTAGGACGGCTCGGTATTCCGCCTGATTATTGGTTGCGGATGGTTCTATCGGCAGAGAGAAATCATAACTTGCCCCCCGAGGCGATACAAGAACGATGCCGATTCCCGATCCGGCCCCACACGAAGAACCATCGAAGTACAGAGTCCATGGAACCGGTTCAATGACAGCAATTTCCGGTCCACAATGTTGGGCTACGAAATCTGCCATGACTTGACCTTTGACAGCTTTGGCCGATTCGTACCTTAAGTCAAACTCTGACAGAGCCAGGATCCATTTTCCAATCCGTCCTTTCAAAATCGGCAGTGATAGCATATACTTCACCACATCATCTTTGCATACAACTATGCATTCTGCCGATAACAAATAGTGCCTGAGCTTGGTACACGAGAAGTGTAAACACAGGCACAGTCGTTCCACCGGGGAATATCTTGTTTCGGCGTCCAGGAGTCTTCTGCTGACATAATATACCACTCGTTCTTTCCCTTCGAACTCCTGTACCAACGCCGATCCAATAGCTTGTTCATCAGCCGATAAGTATAATTTGAACGGCTTACCAGGCTGTGGTGGGACTAAAACTGGAGGTGAAATCAGATATTGCTTGATATCTTCTAACGCTCTGCGTTGTTCCTCTCCCCATACGAATTCCTGATCGGGCTTCAATTTCAACAAAGGAGTGAAAGCTCGAATACGCCCAGACAGGTTGGATATAAATCTTCTGATAAAATTGACCTTGCCGATGAGGGATTGCCACTCAGTTTTATTCTGTGGGGCTACAACTTTGTTGATGGCGTCTATGGTCTTCCAGTTAACCTCTATCCCTCGCTCATGGACCATGAATCCAAAGAATTGCCCGGCCGATACACCGAATGCACACTTGTTCGGGTTCATTTTCAACCCGTGCTTCCTTGTGCACTCCAGTACTTCTTGTAAATCGGCCAGATGTTCCTGACGCCCTTTCGATTTGACCACAACATCATCAATGTCAATTTCTACCGATGCACCAATGAGCTTGTGAAAGATATAGTTCATGTCCCGCTGATATGTAGCACCGGCGTTCTTTAACCCAAAGGTCATTACAACCCACTCGAATAGACCAAGGTGACCCGGACACCTGAAAGCCGTTTTCGAGATATCTTCTTCGGCCATTAATATTTGATTGTACCCAGCATTACCATCCATGAAACTGATGACCTTGTGTCCTGCGGCAGCATCTATCAAGATATCGGCCGTCGGCATTGGATATCCGTCCATTGGTGTAGCCTGATTTAGGTTCCTGAAGTCGATGCATACGCGCAATTTTCCGTTTTTCTTATACACGGGCACAATATTAGAAATCCATTCGGCGTAACGGCACTGCCGAATAAATCCTGCTTCGATCAATTTTGTGATCTCGGCCTTTATATCAGGTAGAATTTTGGGGTTGCACCGTCACGCAGGCTGTTGATATGGCCGATATCCTGATTTTATAGGTAACCGGTGTTCAACAATGGACCGGTCTAGACCAGGCATCTCATGGTATTCCCAAGCAAAGCCCATCACGCAGGCTGTTGATATGGCCGATATCCTGATTTTATAGGTAACCGGTGTTCAACAATGGACCGGTCTAGACCAGGCATCTCATGGTATTCCCAAGCAAAGCAATCCTTGAATTCTTTTAATAAACTTATCAGTTTACACTTATATCCACGATCCAAGCTAGCACTAATATACGTCGGCCTTGGTTTGCTACCATCTCCCAGGTCCACCATCTCTAATGAATCGGCCGACGTAAATCCATGCCCAAGCTTTCCGTCTTCTCGGACGAACTGATCCATCTATTCTGAATTTTCAGAGCCGACTGCTTGGATTGGCTGTAGACCGAAATTGGACACCTTCAGGAACTCAGTGTCCCAAGTCCTGCCGGATATACACCTGACGTGTTCACAGCTCCATTGTTGCGTGTCGGCCGCTGCGATGCTGTAGGCGGAATCGGCGGTGACTATCTCTGTACTATCGCCGACCCATTGCACGAGGCATTAGTGCATTGTAGATGGGACACAGCAATTCGCATGTATCCAGTCATGATCGAGCAACATGTTGTAGGACCCCTTACCATTAATAATGAAAAAGGTAGTAGAAAGGGTCTTACTGCCGATGGTGAGGTCGACGCAGAGCGCTCCACGGGCGGGAGACACGTTGCCTTCGAAGTCCTTGAGCATCATGTCCGTCTTGGTCAGGTCTTCATCACTTTTGCCTAACTTTCGGAACATGGCATATGGCATGATGTTGACTACGGCGCCTCCATCCACTAGTAGCCTGGTAACGGGTCGTCCGTTAACGTGCCCTTTGAGAAATAATGCCTTGAGATGTTGTCGTTTTTCACCTTCTGGTTTCTCAAAGGTGGCTGTCATCGGCTCTAATACCAACTGCGCCATCTGCTCTCCCATGCTTGTCGCCTTGTCTCGATCGGCAGGCGCCATAAACTCCATCGGCAATATGAACACCATGTTGACGTCAGCTGCCGATTCTTGACTGTCCACCTCCTTGCTGTTGTTTTTCTTGGGGCGCCAGACCCGAGACTTGACGTTTCTCTTTTCCAGCACCTGCCTCTGCTCTTCTTCTTGTTGCTCCCATTGGCGCAGGCGTTGGATTCTCCGCTTCTGAGATTTAGACAATCCTTCAGGGCACCATCTGGGGTTCACTGGTCTGGCCGACGATTTGGCGTGCTCCCAATCTGGTTCCCTTCCTAGGGGGTTTTCGTTCGACACCCTGTCATCAGCCATCTCTTCCAGCCAATTGTGTACGCTGGTCCTACCCCCCAATCGCTCCTGCTGGTTGATCCTGCCTTTCGACCGGTGATACCGGTCAACTCTGCCCCCCAGCCGATCATGCACTGAAAGGCGCTGTCCTTCTTGTTCGCGCCAATTTCTGCTGATCGGCTCTAATTCTCTATCTCTGGGGTGTGATCTTTTGAACGGGCGATCGTTGCGGCTTGATCTGTTGCACTCTGGACAGTTATCGGGGTATGGCAATCGGAGATCGTTTTCCCAGCAATGGATGAAGAACGGACATTGCCAGTGATCCTCGTGCCGGCGTATCATCTCATCGTGGTATCTTGACCATTCCTGCTGCCGCCGATATTTGCTGAGCAAGAATTGGGAGGTGACGGGTCTGCGCGATCGTTCCGATCCTTCGCCCTTGTTTTCAGCCCGCCTTTTCCCTTTGACCTCATCCGCCGTGACTTGCTTCCTGGGATTGAAGTGAGTTCGCCGCTTCTTCTTGCCGATTCCGATGTCAGCACCTTGGTTTGAAGTGAGTTTCTTCCCGTGTCAACCATGTTGGCCGGGAAAGGATGCTGGTCTATCTTCATCGGCTTTGCCGGTTTGGTCGGGGTTTCAAACTTGAGCCTTCCCTGCTCGATGGCCGACTGTATCTGCTGACGGAAGATCTTGCATTCATTCGTGTCATGAGACGTGGCGTTGTGCCACTTGCAGTACTTCATCTTTTTGAGCTGATCGGCCGAAGGAATGGTATGGTATGGTGATAGCTTGATCTGCCCTTCCTGGAGTAGTAAGTCGAAAATCTTATCGGCTTTTGTCGTATCAAAGCCGAAAGTTTCTGGTTCTTTCTTTCCAAAAGGGCACGATATTGGCTTCTTGCCTTTCACCCATTCTGCTAGGCCGATTTCTTCCTCTCCCTCCGATTCAGACCCTTCCAGATATGCCACCTTTTTCTGGAAATTCCTCCGCTGCTCAAACGAACGGACTTCCTGACCTACCAATCGGTGAACGATCTGGCTTAGGCTTTCGAATTCTTGTGAGGCATACCTTTCCTTGATATGTGGCAAGAGGCCTTGGAAAGCGATATCGGCCAACTGGGCATCGGTCAGAGCCAGACAATAGCATTTGTTCCTGATTTCTCTGAACCTTTGTATGTATCCAGTTACTGGTTCGTCGCTTCTCTGCCTGAGGCTGGTCAAATCTGAGAGCTTCATCTCATGTACTCCTGCGTAGAAGTACTTATGGAATTGCTTTTCCAGATCGGCCCAAGTAACAATGGAATTAGATGGTAAGGTGGTGAACCACTGAAAGGCCGATCCAGAGAGAGATGACAAGAACAGACGCACCCTCAGAGCATCTTGTGTGGCGGCTTCCCCACACTGGATGATGAATCTGTTAATGTGCTCCACGGTAGATGTGTCGTCCAGCCCCGAAAACTTGATAAAATCAGGAACCTTATATCGGTGGGGAAACGGCAGCACGTCGTAGGCCGATGAGTATGGCGTCTTGTATGTATAAGTCTGCACTTTCGGCTTCAACCCGAACTGGTCCTGAATTACCTCCGCTATTCTTGTCGTCCAATCCACTTGCTGCTGATGAACAGCTGTTCGAGGTGCGGGCATATGTTGGAGGATTGACGGTGGTACGGCCGGGTGATGGATCGAAGCATGCGGCAAATTCTGTTGCGTCATGGCCGTCTGAGCAGTTGACAGTTGATGGCGAAGCGAATCTGCCGCCCCGTCGTACATTATCATCGGCGTCGTGCTTCGGAGTGCTTCTACAGCGCCTGCCCCCCTACCGATTTCTGACGGGGTTGGTTGATACTGAGGGACCGTCGGCCGGATGGCAGAATGGAACGGCGCCTGGATTGGATAGCTCCCATGTCCGGTTGATTGATCGGGAAAAGCCGTCGTTGCCGATACCCCCAAGGCACTGAGTTTGTGGGCAGCGATTGCATAGAGGCAATCTGGACAAGCTGAAGCGGTGCTTGCAATGGGAAACACGGTGCACCGTTGTACCTTGGAGACACTGGAGGCAACGAAGTGTTGTATCCTTCGCGCTGCGTCGATATCGGCTGAGGAGCCGAATGGGACGTGCCTGGTGAGCTTCTGGCTGGAGGTGCAATAGGTGGGGCGTATGCTGGCCCCTGATATCCTTGAGCTGCTCCGCTAACCAGAGAGCTGATGACGACGTTATACACCATGTTGGTCATCACCGAGGATTGGTCGATGAAAGCCTGATAGACAGACTGTTGGATCATATCGGACATCTTGCCCAAATCCTCAGCGATGGTGATGTGGCGGGGAACAGGAAGAGGAGCATTCTTGACTGCCTCCCCGCTTCTGGTACGACTGAACGACTGCAGATACATCCTTTTGTAATCTTCCAGATGTTTAGCCAATTCTTCTTTCTGGTCGTCCTTGAGATCTGCTTCTGTTACCTCAATAATGTTGTTCTCGGAAACTTCTGCGTTCTTTGACATATTGGATTTTGAAGTTGGGTCCCACTGGGCGTGCCAAAAGTGTGTTGACGCTAAAAATCGGCCAGGAATCGGCCGATGGTCTTCAGCGTCGGACACACGACCCGGGAGAATCTGCTTAGCTCCTGTTCGGGTTATTGCCCTGGTGCGGTTCGCGTGGCGTGCCAGTCAATCTGACCTGTTGATTGACAAGGAAATAAGACTATTAAATTCCGGGCGTTCCGATCGGCTGGGGTTCCGATCTGTCCCGAAGAGCGCGTCCGCGAATCGGCCGATTTGCTATGAAGATGACCGGCTATGGATCAGCCGATAATTACGTAATAATTGCAAAGAAAACTGCTGGAGCGACTTAAACAATTATTACAGATGCAACACTTGAAATAGATCTAATCGGCTATGTGACGATGAACGAGGAAGAACGATGATAAAGCCGATAGTTCCAATCTCAAGCTGGATAACTGGTGATAATACTAGGACAACAGGTAAAACCTATAATTCTAATAAATATCAATAACTGGTGAATAAATCCAAATGAAACCACAGCGATGCGCCCGAGGTTAAAGCTTAGATGTTATTCGATAAACGGAACCTACCAATTGGCCGGAGATCGAGTCGATGCAGCCCTGCCAATCCGTACGAACTCGTGAAAGAAGAAAAAGTATTGGCGAAGTCGCCGACTTGAAAGTAAAGTACTATGAAAAAAGTAGCTGTGTTTTGTTGATTGATTGTTGTTTTACAAAGCCCTGACGACTCCTATTTATAACCTAGAACCAGGACTCCTGATCGATTACGACTTGTTACAATCTTATTTTGAACAGAAAAACTACTATATCTATAATATTTTTATAAAGGAAACGGACTCCCGCAGAATCTTCCGCCGCCGTCTCCTAATCCAATCAGGACTTTTTCCATTGCTTCTTGACCGAATCAGCATTTAGACCACTTTTGACCGGATCCTCTGTTGTGGTTCCAATAGTCTCACTCCCCTTATCTGTTGGCGCAAGTTACGTCACCAATCAGCCGATTCCCAGCTGTAACCTCAATCGGCCGATTCTTTACTATAGCCTTTAGATCTGCCGCATCGGCCAATCTCTTCTTCTGACGCCGATTCAACACGTGTCAAAATCTGGCATCAACAATATTCTGGCAAATCATAACGTGTTAGGGCAGAGTAAAAGAAAGGGTGAAGCTTGCCCCCACTGCTTGGAGGAAACATGCTCTCTGTGGTTGCCAAACTCAAAGAAATTTGTGTATATGGCTTATCGACGCTTCCTTCTGAAGAAACACGCATACCGGAAGATGGACTGTCAATTTGATGGGCAAAAGGAAACACGGACAACACCTCAGCATGTATCTGGAATTTAGATCCACCAGCAGGCGGAAGGCATCCGAACTATCAAGGAGTTACCAGCTGGAAAGTAGATTCTTGGCAAGCGGAGACGATATGGTGAAGAAGAAGATTTAGGGATATGGAATAAAAAATCAATACTATGGGAGCTGGAGTATTGGGAAGTATTAGATGTTCGCCACTCAATTGATAACATGCACTTAAAGAAGAATGTATGTGAGAGCCTTTGTGGCACTTTGCTACAACAGAGTGGAAAAGGAAAGGATCATGAGAATGCAAGGGCTGATCTTGAAGAGATGGGCATAAGACTAGAGCTTTATGCAAGGGAAATAGACACTGGGAAGGACCTTCCTGTAGCGGCTACCACACTATCAAAGAGGGATAAGAAAGAATTTTGCGAGTTTTTGCATGGTTTGAAAGTTCGCTCAGGTTACCCATCCAATTTCAAAAGGCTTGTGTGGTGAAAGACTACAAAATGAATTTCCACATGATGAAGTCTCATGATTGCCATGTGTTGATGATAGCTCTGCTTTCTGTGGCAATTAGAGGTATCCTACCAATAGAGACTCACGAGGCTATCAAGAGCTTGTGCTTTTTCTTCAATGCAATAGCGCAAAAGGTAATTGATGAGAACTCGCTATTGGAGCTAGAGAGGAGGCAATATGAGACGCTATGCCTTCTTGAGGCTACTTTCCCTCAATCATTTTTTGATCTGATGGTCCATCTCACTGCACATCTATTGAAGGAGACATTCTTCCTTGGTCCATCATATCTACGTCAAATGTTTCCATATGAGAGGTTTTATGGCTTCCTAAAATCATTGGTACATAATCGATCATTTCCCATTGTTCGTGTTTATGGGACTATAGAAGTTGTGAAGTGGGCCACGGGTTGTATTGACCCTAGAACCCCATTGGTGTGCCTTGTTCACGGCATGAAGGCAGGCTCACAGGTGTTGGGACTTTGGGTAAAAAATAATCCCTCCGGACCAGAATGAATTCAACCAGGCTCATTTTGTTGGGCTATAGCAGACCAATGTAGTTGCACCGTATGTTGATGAACACATGCAACATCTCCATTAGGACAATCGTAACTGGAATGATTCTTGGATTGCAAACAAGCATATGCAAAGCTTTAACACTTGGTTCTGAGATCAAATCCAAAATGCGAGCACTCTAGTAACCGATGATCTGATGAGAAAACTAGCAGCGGGGCCACTATTCACAATTACTACATACCAAGCATATGATATGAATGGATACACATTTTACACTAGAGACCAGGATGCCAAGTGCAGGTACCAAACCAGTGGTGTTCATGTGGATGCCATGGACAACGACATGGCAACATGCACATATTATATGGTCAAATCAAGGAGATCTGGGAGCTGAATTATGTGGGATTCAAGGTAGCTCTATTTCAATGTTGCTGGGTAAATGGGAAAAGAGGCGTGACACATGACAAATATGGGTTCGCTAGTGTTGGTTTATGACTTGCCAGTTACAGAACTGAACTATTCGTCTTTGCCAAGGATTTTCAACAAGTATTTTATGTGCCTGACCTTGCAAAGAAGAACGGGAATGTGGTTATGCCCAGGAAGAAAATGATTGTTGGTGATGCCAATGTGGTTGATGAGGAGGAGTACAATCAATTTGATGAAATACCCTCTATTGCTACTACATACATGCCACGACTCTTGCCGCATGATAAAATTCCATACCTACGAACTGACCATGCGGAAACAATCTATGCCCGAAAAGCAAGGAATAAGCAAATTTAATGTGTATTGATAAGCATGAGTGAATATGTCAAAAATTTGATGGTAATTGATGAACTTGAGTGAATTTGTTGAAATTTGATGTGTATTGATGAACTTGAGTGAGTTTGTCAAAATTTGATGTGTATTGATGAACTTGATTGAATTTGTCAAAATTTGATGTGTATTGATGAACTTGAGTGAATTTGTCAAAATTTGGTGTGTATTGATGAACTTGAGTGAATTTGTCAAAATTTGATGTGTATTGATGAACTTGAGTGAATTTTCAAAATTTGATGTGTATTGATGAACTTGAGTGAATTTGTTGAAATTTGATGTGTATTGATGAACTTGAGTGAATTTGTTGAAATTTGATGTGTATTGATGAACTTGAGTGAATTTGTTAAAATTTGATGTGTATTGATGAACTTGAGTGAATTTGTCGAAATTTGATGTGTGTTCTGTTTCAGACAACCTGAAGCAGAACTGACTGTTGTTCTGCTTCAGATTGTTTGAAAGATACCCTGGTGCAGAAATTCTTTGGTAACGGGCAATGATAGATGCACGTTACCAATGACAAAGTGGTAATGGGTAGTGAGAGATGCCCGTTACCAATGATGTAGACTCAATAGCTAGATTCAAGTACTAGAACTTGGTTCACATATCAGATAGTCATACATTAACATCAGCAACAAACATTACATATGCAGCAAGATATGCATCAAAATTTATAATAGGAGATATAGCAAACAATAAGTATACATTAACCAGTGTCACATATAAGGTTCACATATTAGTTAATTACATCACCAAGATGAACCACAACATCACCGAAACCGCAACTGAAGAGTGCAATGAATCACCTCTCTCTCAGCAGCTGGCTTCTTCTCTTCTTCTGCCAGATCCTCGTTCTTGTTTGCAGCTTGTGCCAACTTAGTCTCCTTCTCATGTGCTTCTTCAATTGCACTCATCTTCGCCTCTAGTTTTGCAAGTCCTTGTGCCAGCTCAATGTTCTTCTTTGCCGCTTCTGCCAGCTCAGTGCCCCTCTTCTTCAGTTCATGTTTAAGTGCTTTCACCTTTGATTTTAATTTTTCCACTTCATTTGAAACCAACATATTCTTCTGAACATTCTTGTAATGGATCTTCTCTTGCTTGTTGATTACGATCCATATGTTGTCGATGTCATCCTCAATTACAACATGTGCCTAAAACAAAGGCATAATTAATTAAGGCAGGCTAATTAGAAGCAATATGACTCATGAAAGCATAAGTACAGCCAAGAAATCATATTGCTACATTTCATGACTCATGAAAGGCAGCGCGCGGTCACATTTAACCATATTGCTATTCACGTCTAATTCCCTACTCACACTATATCTATGCAGCTATAGCACAATAGCTATCCACTAAAACTATATTACTAGTAGAATTTTCATGAAAAATGCTCTAATTGTGATCTTTCACTATATTCAGTATGCTCAAATTACTAGCGCATGCACCAAGACATTGTTTCACAAAGCATAAGAACAAACAAGAAATAAGAACCTCAGCCTTGTGATCCCTGGAGTCGTCACCGGAGTGGCCGGGGCATTCACTGCAAGGGCAGGTGTACTCGCCGGAGTGGTCGGAGTCATGACCATAGTGGCCACAGTGGCTGGAGTCGCTGCATTCATCGTCGAGGTTGATGATTTCGATCATCTCCACCTTCCTCCTAGCGGCCCAAGAAGATTCGGCCTCTCCCTTGCACGCGTCACCGAAGTAGATCACATTGTCGGCCGCTCATGTGTACGGCTTCCTCCTATGCGCCGAGGACTCCGAGACCTCGCCGCCGGCAATCACTCCCTTGGCGGGGGTGGCGTGCGCGGACTCCGAGTCCTCGCCGTTGGCCCTTACCCCCTTGGTGGGGGCTACGCGCGCGGACTCTGAGCCGCCGCCGCTGGCCCTCATCCTCTTGGCGTGGGCGGTGCACCGGCGCCACGGCCGCAGCATGCGAACCTCCCATGAGTGTCACGCTCGTACGACCTCCTCCTAGAGTAGCTGTCGGCCATCTTCGCCGACAGGAAAAGGAGAGATGGGAAGCAGAGAAACGGGAAGAGGGTCGGGCTTATTTATGCTCAGATAAGAAGATATTGGTAATGGTCAATGATAGCGGTCTGTTACTGTCGTTGTCAAGATTGGTGGATCAAGACTTAGACTAGTAAATTTCTTTTATGCGTGTACGGCTCCGGATGGTTGCGCGGGTGACACGGGATTTAGACTGGTTCGGGCAAGAAGAAGCCCTACATCCAGTATGGGGAGCTGCTCGTGTTGCCCACGCGGGTTCTGTGGTAGGGGTTACAGAAGGGCGAGAGAGGGAACCGGTCCCGAGTCTCTTGGGTGTGCACTGAAGATCTAATGGTGGGAGTGTGTTCTTCTCGCCGGGGAAGAAGAAGCACGAGCGAGCGAGTGTGAGTGTGAGTGTGTGAGAGTCCAAATTTCTCCCCCCCCCCCCTCCCCTTCTCTCGGCCCCCGGCCTTTCCTTTATAGTACAAGAGGGGCGACCGGGTTACAGGTGAGATGGGCGAAGGGAGAGAGAGAGAGAGAGAGAGAGAGAAAGCGCAGAGTCTAAGGGGAAGATTCGAGCCCCCTGGACGCCATGGCCGGCTTCAGCTTTCGGCTTCGTCAGACGGCTTCCTCCGATCTTGTCGCTGATCTCCACGGGGGCCGGTGCCGGCGGGCGTGCGTGATGATGGTGTTGGTCGTGGCCTCCGTCCCGTTGCGGCATGCGGTTGCCCCTGTTATCCTGCTGCTGACGTCCTGCGCGGCGTGGGCGTCCCGTCCCTGTCGCCGCATTTGTGGGGCGCGAGGACGGGTGCGAAGACGGTCAGGCGTGCGCGAGGACGGTCAGGCGCGCGCGAGGGCGGTCAGGCGTGCTCCTATGCCAGGAGATGCAAGTCATGAGTGCTTGGTGGCAAATCAGGGAAGATCGTGCCACGGTGGCGTGCGCTGCGCGGTTTTGTGTGGGCAGTTGCGACCGGTCACGTCGAGGGCGCGGGCGCCTTTCTGCGCGCCAGAGCTGCGGCGCATTTATGGCAAGGCCGGCGCGGGGCCCACGAGACCCGCGCTCGCAACTTCCGGCCTGCGCCTAAGGCTGACACTCGCCTGGCGGGCCCGGGTGAGTCCGACCCTCTACGCCCCGGGTCGGGCGAGGCCGACCCTTGTGGCGAGGGGTCGGGCGAGGCGGAGCCCGGCCGCCGGGGGGTCGGGAGCATCGAACCCCGAAGGACTTGGTCAGGCGAAGCGGAGCGCTTCCCTCCCACGTCGGGCTGACGGCGGTCGCTGTCGCCGCAGGTGGGCCCGGGCCTCCATGATCGTCGACGTGATGCTCATTAGGAGATCGTTCACATTTCCCCCTGACAGTAGCCCCCGAGCCTGTGGTGGAGCGGGGACGCTCCTCCAGAGGCTGTTATCGTCGTTCCTCGGGAATTTTTGCTCGTCGTGTTAGCTGCAGTTGGCTAGGGACGGGAAGCACTGTGACTGTCTTGACATGAGGAGATTCTTGCCATTCCGGCGGACGCCCTCCATCTGGAGGCCTTAGGTTGTGACCATCCGTGTGGTCACTAGTTGCGAAGCTAGCCCCCGAGCCCCTGCGCGTTGCAGGAGACCGGTCGGGAGGCCAGATCGACTTTTGAACGTTACCCCTCAAGCGTCCGTTCGCTGGGACGGAGGGGGTGAGCCGTCCCACGCTATCCTCGTTGGACGAACCGTGGTGCTCGTTGAGCTGCAAACGGGTCGATTCGAGTGGGGTCCCGGTCCCCGTTCGGGGGGGTCCGGCTTGGGCCAAGCTGGTGGCGTACCCCAGATTCCGGCCGGCCAGTTCATATAGTTCCCTAGTCCGTTCGATTGGACCCGGTGGCTCGTTGCCTTTCGTCGGAGAAAAACCATGAACTTTGATGCCGGTCGGACTCGAATGTGAGGTCGAGACGCCCTAGGCAGTCGTGTGCCCGGGTGATGGCCGCTAGCGGACCCATACCTTCTCACCCCTCGCTCGGGGTCATCCTGGGGCGGCTGTCGAACCCGCGGTGGGCCAGCCTTCGAACCCATGGATCGTAACGGGCCGTAGAGGCGTTTTCAGCCCCGTATCCCTTTTTACCTTTCTGTTGATCCTAGGGCCGGGTGTGGAGGAGATCGTGTGAGCGTACTTCTCGGGAGACAAAGTGGCAGTAGGTGCCGACCCGCGAAATGAGGGAGGAGGGGATGTTTCCTGCAGGGTCGTGCGCACGACTTCCGAAAAAATGGGGGGACGGGCGTGACGAGGCGTACCTGGCGCCGCATTAACTGCGATTGGCGTGTCTGTTCCACTTCCCACGCGTCCTCCTATAAGACGGGGGGCCGCCTCGCCGGTTCCGCACGCATCCTGCTCCAAATCTTTTCGCCTCCCCTTGCGCCTTTTGGTTTCTCGCGCGAGCCATTCGTCTTCTTCCCCCCAGCGCTCCAGCCCTTCTTGCAGCTTTGGCACCTCGCGCGCTGACGGCCTCATGAGGAAGGGACTCCTTTGCGAGAGGATCGAGAGGGGTGAGTGGCGGTTCCCCGGAGCGGAAGAGGTGCCGAGTCCGCCCGCCGGCTACGTCGTGTCGTTCACCCACTTCCACGAGAGGGGGTTCGCGACACCGCCGAGCCTCTTCTTCCGCGGGTTGCTGCACCATTACGGGCTCGAGCTGCAGCACCTCAACCCCAACAGGATCCAACACATCGCGGCGTTCGTCGCGCTGTGCGAAGGATTCCTGGGCATCGAGCCCAACTTCTCGCTGTGGAAGTACTTCTTCACGGTTAGCCTGTACCAAAAGACCAAGAGGAGGGGAGGCCAGCAGCAGACGATCCCGGTGTCGATTGGGTGCGCCGGGATCCACCTTAGCCACACCCGCGCCAAGGAGTACATGGCGTTGAAGACCGCGGCGTCCCACAAGGGGTGGCATCAGCAGTGGTTCTATGTGAAGAACTACTCTGAGTCCCCCATGCCGGAATTCACCGGCCGCATCATCGAGGCGGCGCCGGAGGTGTGGTTGTACGGCCCGGTGGAGAAGGAGAAGAAACGGATCTCCGGCCTGCTCCAAGCCATCGGGTACCTAAAAGGGAAGGGGCTCACCGGTGCCGGAGTTACCGGGGCGTACCACTCTTGGAGGGTGGCGCCGCTAATGCTCCGGGTCCGCTCGCTTGCCGAGATGGCTCCTGGCGCACTGACTGAGGGCACCGTCCTTGCGACGGCTGCGCTCCCCGCCTCCGAGATCCGGCAGCGCATCCGGGAGGCGTTGGAAGACAAGAACATCGTCTTCCCGGTGCCCGGCCACCCTCCGATGCGGCCGGACAGGGATTTCGTCGACCTGGTGAGGATTTCGTGCGCCCGTTACCCTTTCTTGCGTTTCTTTATTCACCATTTTGACGCGGAGCCTTTCTGCCTGCAGATCCAGATGACAAATGTCGTCGGCGCGCGTCCGCCAATTCCGGAGGACGCCGAGCGACGGCAGCGGAACCGCCTCCTTGCCGAGAGACAGAAGCAGCGCAAGGACAAGGTGAAGGCGAAGAAGCAGAAGAGGGCCGCCAGGGAGTTCCAACGGCGGCGGAGAGGTCCGGTCATATCGGATGACGACGACGATGATGACGACGACGACGATGAGGAGGATGAAGAAGAAGAGGATGAGGAGGAGGAAGACGAGGAGGAGCTCGTCCCGGCCCCTCAGCCGGGCGCGCTCATTATCCAGGAGCAACGCTCCCAAGCGGCCGCGGGGGACAGACCGAGCGGCCTGCCCGCCCGGGACCCGACCCCTTAGGGTTCCGGGGCCGCGCCCCAAGGGCCGGCGCGGGGCGCGCCTCGGGAGTCGATGGGGCCGACCCCCGTCCCTCTACCCATGACCCAGGAACAGAGGAGCAGCGGCAAGCAGCCGCTGCCAGATGCCCCGGGGTCGGCCTCGGACTCGGAGGCGAAGCACGCCCGCCGTCCTTGCGCCAATGTAGTGTAAGTGGAAAATCCTCGCTCGTCTCTTTCCTTTCCCGACATCAAGTTGTTTTCGTTGATGTAATTTGTTGTCTTGGAGCGCCGCTCCCCGAAGCCGTACCCCGCTGGTGGCGCCGAGGAAGGTGCTGCGGGCTTTGTCCACCTCCGCGGGGCGGGCCGCGACCCCGCCGACGGCAAGAGGTGGCGTCGCTGGGGAAACCGCAGAGCCTGCCGCTGGGGTGGCTCCTGCGGCGGCAACCGGCGGGGAGGTGCCGCGGCCGGGCACGAGGCAGGGTCTGACCCCTGCTCCACCCTCTGCCTCTTCGGCGGACCCTGCGGGACGGGGGATTGCCCCCGGGGGCCCTCGGATCGGGGAGGTGATAGACCTCGATGACGAGGCGGAGGAGGAGCATGCTGCTCCGATGGCAGCAACGAAGACGGAGGGGTCCGCACCCGACGCTACGACAGGTACGGCGGCGGCAGAGGAGGCGAGAACGCTCGCCCTGGCGGCTGCAGTGGAGGCGGCGGCGACGGCGCCGCGAGCATCCACCCGGGACGCCGTGGCGGGGGCGACGACGGCGGCAGAAGAGGAGGCGCCTACTCCGGCGGCCGCAACGGGGGCGGGGACGCTTGCCTCGGTGATCGCGGTGGAGGCCGTGGCGACGGCGGGCGAGTCGGGACGCGCGTCGGCGCCTACGGCGGCCGCGGCGACCTCGACAGGAACGGTGGCGCATGCGCCGGAGCCATCGTTGAGGCCAGCGGCATCCGCGGTGGCGGTGCTTGCTCCTGCAGCGGCATCGGAGACAGGGAAGCCGGGAGCGGCCGGAGCAGCCTCTATCCCTGCTTCGGTCCGTCCCGTTCTCGAGGCGTGGAGTGGGGCTAGGACCACCCTGCGATGGACGTCTGGCGACGACCCGCAGGGGCCCCTGCTCACGCTGGATGACGCCGAGGAGTGGGGGAAGTGGCGGACAGTGCAGGGCGAGCTTGACAGCGCCCGTGCTGCCCTGTCTTCTTTGATAGGGAGGTTGGATGGCGTCGTCGCTCCCGTTGGTCAGGTACGACGTTCTTCCTGGTGATTATTTTCCTTCCGCCGCTCTTTTACTGAATGTGGATTGCTTTGCAGGCCCTCCAGGAGTGCAGCCGGGGGAAGTCTGATTTCCTTCAGCTCGGGCAGGAGCGCCTCTCCGCGAAGAGGCAGCGGACCGAGGAGTTGGCCGTGCAGGTTGCCGCAGCCCAGAAAGTCATCGACAACCTGCAAAGGCGCGAGCAGGCGGCGCAGAATCAGCTCCAGGCCGCCGTTGAGCAAGCTTGCCTCGACCGCGTGGACTTCCAGGCCACTGTCGAGAAGGCCCGTCTTGATGCCGCGGAGCTTGTTCGGGTGAAGGAGGAACGTGAAGCCCTTCAGAAGACCGTCGAGCGCATCCGCCACGAGCGGCAGCAGGCTTGGCAGGACCGGGACCTCGAGGCGACCCGGAGGGTCGAGGGCGAGAAGATGGTGTCCGATTTCGGGACGGAGGTTGGTCAGCTTCAGAACGCCGTGACCCAGGGGCTTGACCGAGAGCGTGCGCTGAGGGCTCAGTCCGAGGGTAAGGCTCTTCTTGTCTTTCTGCCTTTGTGGTGTTGAGATGGTTTCTGATTTGGCGGGTTTTCCTGGACAGGTCTTGCGGATGAAGTTGACCGGCTGAAGGAGGCCCTCGACGTGGATCGCGTCGAGCACGGCAGCCTGCGGGACGCGGTCCATGTCGTCTGCGACGGCCTCGGCGTGGTCCAGGGGGAAGGGACGAGCTCGCTAGCAGCTCGTGCCCTCGGGGTGTACCGGCGGGCCCGCGAGATTGCCCGGGAGGCGCTTCATGTCGGCGTGAAGCGGGCTTTCGGCGTCTTTGGGTCCCATTACACTGGCCTCAATTTCATCGCGATGAGCGGGGGATATGCCCCCGGGTACTCCGAGGCCGAGCTGGACGACATCGATGCGTCGGTGCTCGACCCAGCGGAGGCCTTGGCGAAGCTCCTGGAGGATGAGGCCGTCCCGCCGGAAAACCCATGAATGGGCTAGCTGGATCGGGCTCAGATGCCCCAGCGTGTAAATACGTTAGTTAATTTCGAACTTGTTTTTGCAATGGCCACAGGGGCCTTTCCTGTAATTTATCGAAAGACACTTTCGATCCCCTTCCTTGTCTTTTGGGTTTGGAAAGTTTAGAGTACGGGTCGGACGCGTCAGTAAGCGCTGATGAGCAATAGCACCGTAGCCGCTGGGGCGTAGGATTTTTCGCAGTCCGATCAGCCTTGCCTGGGCGTCGTTTGCGCACTCTCCTCTTTTCACGCCCAAACGTTTAGGAAAGGGGTCGGCTCGGAGAAAAGCTATTTTGAGAAGACCTCGGGTGACTTGGGCCAGAGCCCCTGATAGCCCCCGAGGGATATGCGACCCTGAGGTAGGGTCAGGGTCGGATATCCCTGAGCTCGTGATGAGACTCAAATGAGGTTGACTCAAAATTGCCTTTCTCCGTGGACTAGAAAATTACAGAAATGTGCGTGTTCAAACTTGAAAACAGAATTTAAGGGTAGAAGCGTCTTAGCTGTTCTATGTTCCAAGCGTTGTCGAAGATCTGCCCGTTGGGGGTCGCCAGCTTGTATGTGCCTGGTAGCACTCGGGCGACGATGAAAGGACCTTCCCATGGAGGGGTCAGCTTGTGCCGACCCTTGTTGTCCTCGACGAGGCGAAGCACCAGGTCGCCGACGTTGAAGGCTCGGCCTTGCACCTTGCGACTGTGGTGTCGTCGTAAGGCCTGCTGGTACTTGGCCGAGTGCAGCAGGGCCACATCGCGTGCTTCGTCGAGCTGGTCTTGTGCGTCTTCGAGTGACGCCTGGTTCCCTTGTTCGTCATACGTCTTGACCCTCGGCGATCCGTACTCCAGGTCGGTGGGGAGGATTGCCTCAGACCCGTAGACCATGAAGAACGGGGTGAAGCCAGTCACCCTTCTGGGGGTCGTCCTTAGACTCCATAGGACCACGGGGAGCTCTGCGACCCACCGGCCGCCGAATTTTTTGAGGCGGTCGAAGATCCGTGGCTTGAGACCCTGGAGTATCATGTCGTTGGCTCGTTCAACCTGCCCATTCGTGCGGGGGTGCGCCACGGCCGACCAGTCCACTCGGATGTGGTGGTCGTCGCAGAACCGGAGGAATTTCTTCCCGGTGAACTGCGTGCCGTTGTCCGTGATGATGGAGTTGGGGATTCCAAAGCGATGGATGAGGTCGGTAAAGAACCGCGCCGCCTGCTCAGACGTGATTTGCGCGACCGGTCGTGCCTCGATCCACTTAGAGAACTTGTCGATGGCAACGAGCAAGTGGGTGAAGCCCCCGGGCGCTTTCTTGAAGGGCCCGACGAGGTCCAGTCCCCAGACCGCAAAGGGCCATGTGATGGGGATGGTCTGGAGCGCCTGTGCGGGCAGATGAGTTTGGCGCGCGAAAAATTGGCACCCTTCGCAGGTGCAGACCACGTGGGTGGCATCGGCGACCGCCGTCGGCCAGTAGAAGCCCTGCCGGAAGGCGTTTCTAACAAGGGTTCTTGGCGCGGCGTGGTGGCCGCAGGCTCCTGCGTGGATGTCCTGAATCAACGCCTTTCCTTGCTCGATTCGGATGCATTGCTGGAGGATGCCGGTGTGGCTCCGCTTGTAGAGCTCCTATCGACGATGATGAAGGATTTGGCGCGGCGCGCAATCCGGCGTGGGTGTCCCGTCCGTCGGGAGCGTCTCGCGGATGAGGTAGTTGAGGTACGGGACTCTCCAGTCGGGCGGGGGGTCGGGCCCCGCAACTAGGTCCGTGTCAATCTCCATGATCTCGGGGTAGGAGGGATCGGCCTCCAAGCCCAGATCAGGCGGAGCATTGGCTACATCGCCCGGGTCGGCGCCCGAGCCTGGAACAGGTGGCGCATTGCCGACCTCTCCCGGGCCGAAGCTTGAGTCCGGGGCAGATGGCACGTCGCCGACCTTTCCCGGTTCATGGTAATGGATTGAGGGCTCGAACTGGTCGCTGATAAAGACGCCGTTGGGTACGGGCTTTCGGCCGGATGCCGCCTTCGCCAGTTCGTCGGCGGCCTCGTTGAAACATCTTGCGACGTGGTTGAGCTCTAGTCCGTCGAACTTGTCCTCGAGTTTGCGGACCTCGTTGCAGTAAGCTGCCATCTTGGGGTCGTGGCAGCTCCACTCCTTCATGACTTGCTCGACGACTAGCTGGGAGTCACCTCGGACGTCCAGCCGTCGGATGCCCAGCTCGATGGCGATGCGAAGCCCGTTGAGGAGAGCCTCATACTCGGCGACATTATTAGATGCAGGAAAATGGAGGCAGATCATGTACCTCATGCGGACGCCGAGTGGGGAGATGAAGACTAGGCCCGCCCCGGCGCGTGCCTTCATCAACGACCCGTCGAAGTGCATCGTCCAGTACTCCTGCTTCTCCGGCGCCGATGGCGTCTGGATCTCTGTCCACTCTGCTACGAAATCGGCGAGTACCTGGGATTTGATGGCGGTGCGGGGGGCATAGGTGATGCCCTGGTCCATGAGCTCGAGCGCCCACTTCGCAATTCATCCCGTGGCGTCCTGGTTCCGGACCACCTCGCCGAGGGGGAACGACGAAACGACCGTCACCAGGTGGGAGGTGAAGTAATGGCGCAGCTTCCTCTTCGTGATGAGGACAGCGTAGCTGAGCTTCTAGATCTGCGGGTATCGCGCCTTGGACTCGGACAAGACCTCGCTGACGAAGTAGACTGGGCGTTGTACCTTGAGGGTGTGTCCCTCCTCCTCTCGCTCTACCACCAGAGCTGCGCTGACCACCTGGGTGGTCGCCGCGATGTAAAGCAGGAGGGATTCCCCGTCGGTTGGTGGGACTAGGACCGGGGCTTTCGTCAGGAGGTCCTTGAGCCGGTCAAGTACCTCCTGGGCCTCGGTGGTCCACTCGAAGCGGTCGGTCTTCTTCAAGAGTTGGTAGAGGGGGAGCCCCCGTTCGCCAAGGCGCGAGATGAAGCGACTCAGGGCCGCCAGGCACCCCGTGACACGCTGGACTCCCTTTATGTTTCGAATCGGCCCCATGTCGTTGATGGCCGCTATCTTCTCCGGATTGGCTTCGATGCCGTGCACGGAGACGATGAAACCCAGCAGCATACCCCTTGGAACCCCAAAAACGCACTTCTCAGGGTTGAGCTTGATGCGCTTGTCTCTTAGCCTCCCGAAGGCTAGTTCGAGGTCGGGGATGAGTTGGTCGCCCTTCTTGGACTTGACTACGATGTCGTCGACGTAAGCCTCAACGGTCCGCCCGATGAGGTCCCCAAAACACTTGAGCATACATCGTTGGAATGTAGCCCCCGCGTTTTTGAGGCCGAATGGCATCTTGACGTAGCAATAGGGGCCGAAAGGGGTGATGAAAGAGGTCGCGAGCTGGTCGGACTCTTTCATCGCGATTTGATGATAGCTGGTATACGCGTCGAGGAAGCTGAGGGTCTCGCATCCGGCGGTCGAGTCGACTATCTGGTCAATGCGCGGCAAAGGAAACGGATCCTTTGGGCACGCCTTGTTGAGACCGGTGTAGTCAACACACATTCGCCATTTCCCATTCTTTTTTCGTACAAGAACAGGATTAGCCAGCCACTCGGGGTGGTACACTTCCTTGATGAATCCGGCCGCCAAAAGCTTCTAGAGCTCCTCGCCGATGGCCTTGCGCCTCTCCTCGTCGAAGCGGCGCAGACCTTGCTTCACTGGCTTGGAGCCGGCCTTGATGTTCAAGGAATGCTCGGCGACTTCCCTCGGAATGCCGGGCATATCCGAGGGTTTCCATGCGAAGACATCGATGTTCGCGCGGAGGAAGTCAACGAGCGCGCTTTCCTATTTGGGAGATAGGCTAGCGCTGATCCGGACGGTCTGGCCGTCGAAACCGCTAGAGTTGAGGGGGACCTCCTTGACGCCTTCGGTGGCCTCGAAGGAGGTGGGCGACTGCTTGGAGTCGGACCGACCCTCGGCGCTCTCCGCGAGCAGGACCGCCGGATCCTCTGCGACGGTGATGGCCGCGGCATACTCGCAGCATTCTACATCACACTCGCACGCCTTCCGGAAAGACGTGCCGACGGTGATGACCCCATTGGGCCCCGGCAGCTTGAGCTAGAGGTAGGTGTAGTTGGGGATGGCCATGAACTTGGCGTAGCTCGGCCGTCCCAACATGGCGTGGTAGGTTCCACGGAAGCCCACCACCTCGAAGGTGAGGATCTCCTTCCTGTAGTTGGACGGAGTCCCGAAAGTGACGGGCAGGTCGATCTGCCCGAGAGGCATCGCCTGCTTCCCCGGCACGATGCCGTGGAATGGCGCTTTGCTGGGGCGGAGGCGGGAGCGGTCGATCCCCATGGCGTCGAGAGTCTCGGCGTAGAGGATGTTGAGGCTGCTGCCTCCGTCCATGAGCACCTTGGGGAGGCGCGTCGTGCCGATGATGGGGTCGACGACGAGGGGGTAGCGCCCTGGCTGCAGGACGCGCCCAGGGTGGTCGGACCAGTCGAAAGTGATGGCGGATCCCGACCAGTCAAGGAAGGCCGGCGTCATAGGCTCCGCCGCGTAGACCTCGCGGCGTTCCAGCTTCCGACGGCGTCTGGAACCATAAGCCGCCGGTCCACTGAAGATCATGAAGCAGCCGTCCACCTTGGGGAAGCCGTCTTCCTTCTCTCCATCGTCCTTCTTCTCCTCGTCGGGCTTCCGCCTTCGGTCGCCCTTCACCGTGTTGCCCACAAAGTACCTCTTCATGAGGTTGCAGTCCTTGTAGGCGTGCTTCGCGGGGAACTCGTGGTCCGGGCACGATCCCTCGAGCAGCTTGTCGAAGAAGTCGGGGGTACCCTCCGGGGGCGGCTGGCCCCGCTTGCGCTCAGCAGCCGCCACCAGGGGAGCCTTGCGTCGCTGCTTGTTCTTCTTCTTCTGCGGGCGGTTGGAGGTGCCCTCGTCGGCGTCCTCCTTCCGCTTTTCCTCGCCCTTGGAGCAGTCAGATTGCTCCAACGGCCTCCTCGCCCGAGGCGAAGCTGGTGGCGATGTTTAGGAGGTCCACCATGGTCCGCGGGCTTCGGCGCCCTAGCCCGTGGACGAGGGGTCGGCAGGAAGTTCCCGCCAGGAAGGCCCCTATGACGTCGGCGTCCGCGACGTTGGAGAGCTCAGTGCACTTTCTGGAGAAGCATCGGATGTAGTCCCGGAGGGACTCATCCGACGCCTGGCGGCAGCTCTGGAGATCCTAGGAATTGCCAGGGCGCATGTACATGTCCTGGAAGTTTCCCACGAATACCTCCCTCAGGTCATTCCAACTGCGGATTCGTCCTGAGGGGATATGTTCTAGCCAGGCTCGCGCCGAGTCGGCTAGAAAAAGTGGGAGGCTGCGGATGATGAACAGGTCATCGTCCGCCCCACCGGCCTGACATGCAAGCTGGTAGTCACTGAGCCATAGCCCAGGATTCGTTTCCCCGGAGTACTTGGCCACGTTGGTCGTCTGCCTGAAGCGCGGCGGGAACGGCGCGTTCAGGATACGCGTGGAGAAGGCCCGGGGCCCCGCTGGGTCGGGGCTCGGGCTACGGTCTTCCTCGCTGTCGTAGCGACCCCCACGGTGGACGTGGTAGCCGCGGTCCACCCCCTCCTCCCTGTCCGCGCGGGAGCGGCTCCGCTCGTCCAGGGTGTCGCGGGCGTCGCGGATGGGACCGACGCGCCGGTGAATGGATGGAGCCCCGCCTCCTGCGGGTGGCGACGTCCGTCGAGCGGGCGCGGCCTGGTTTGCCCGGGGAGGAGGCTGGCGGACAGACTCCCCCCGCCTCTCAGAGGGTGCGGTGGGGGCTGCCCCGCTGGTGTTCTACCCACGTCGCCGGGACGCGGAGCTTTCCGCCTGCTCAACGGCGGCGCACTCGAGCAGGTCGCGCACCTCTCGGTGCGCCTGGCCTTCTTCGGGCGTCTCCGGCTCGGGGAGTCGTCGAAGTAGGGCCGCCGCTGCGGCGATGTTCTGGCTGGCGCGGGCGAAGAGCTGGGGGCAATCTTCGTCTGCGCAGATACACTGCTGAACGTCGCGCGCTCGCAGTCGCGCCCCGCCCTCTTTGCGGGGGCGCTCAACCTCCTGGTGGGGCGCCACGCGCGCCTCTAGCTGTCGCGGTCGCACCGGGGCCCGGGCAAGGGCTCCCGTCGTGGCCGCAGCGCGCGGTGGCGGAGTTCGCTGCCTCCTTCCGGCGCCGTCGCCGTTGGATACCTCGGAGTGCACGTCGGCCATGAAGCACTCGCGCGAGGGGTGGTGGCTCCTGCTGCTGGAGCTGGTGTCGGAGATCGCCCCCGTCACGCCCGCGAGCTCGTTGCTCGCGGGTGGCGCGGTCATGGACCGCGCTAGGGAACGACTGTAGGCTAGCGCGGCGTTGCGCAGCCCGAAGAGCCGTCCCGCCGGAGGAGGCCCCCCGGCGCGCGCCCGGCCGCTCGCCACCACCCCGGCGGCAGAGCCAGAGGTGATGAGGCGAGTGGGTGAGGCGAGGAGATGATGGCGTTGGTCGTGGCCTCCGTCCCGTCGGGGGCCGGTGCCGGCGGGCGTGCGTGATGATGGCGTTGGTCGTGGCCTCCGTCCCGTCGCGGCAGGCGGCTGCCCCTGTTATCCTGCTGCTGACGGCCTGCGCGGCGTGGGCGTCCCGTCCCTGTCGCCGGATTTGTGGGGCGCGAGGACGGGTGTGAAGACGGTCAGGCGTGCGCGAGGACAGTCAGGCGCGCGCGAGGGCGGTCAGGCGTGCTCCTATGCCAGGCGATGCAGGTCATGAGTGCTTGGTGGCGAATCAGGGAAGATCGTGCCATGGTGGCGTGCGCTGCGCGGTTTCGTGTGGGCAGTTGCGACCGGTCACATCGAGGGCGCGGGCGCCTTTCTGCGCGCCAGAGTTGCGGCGCATTTATGGCAAGGCCGGCGCGGGGCCCACGAGACCCACGCTCGCATCTTCCGGCCTGCGCCCGAGGCTGACACTCGCCTGGCGGGCCCGGGTGAGTCCGACCCTCTACGCCCCGGGTCGGGCGAGGCGGACCCTTGTGGCGAGGGGTCGGGTGAGGCGGAGCCCGACCGCCGGGTGGTCGGGAGCATCCGACCCCGAAGGACTTGGTCGGGCGAAGCGGAGCGCTTCCCTTCCACGTCGGGCTGACGGCAGTCGCTGTCGCCGCAGGTGGGCTCGGGCCTCCATGATCGTCGCCGTGATGGTCATTAGGAGATCGTTCACATTTCCCCCTGACAGTTACCAATGTCTCACCATTGGCAACGGGCAATGGTAGATGCCTATTACCATTGACTACTCAATGTAACGGGCAATGACAGACGCCCGTCACAAATGACTACCCATTGGTAACAGGCCTCAATGTTGCCCATTACCAATGGCATTTTGTATATAGGTGCCTCTTTGACCCGTCGAAAAGGGTTGTGCCCTAAATCGAACTCAATTCTTCCCGCCCCGCCGCTTCGCCACTGTCCTCTAGTCATCCTCCCCACTAGCACTTTTTCGAAGCCGCTCCTCCTCGCCGCGACCGCCCATGCCCTCCGGCCGTCCACCACGCCAGGGCCTCCACCGCGCGAACCCTGCTCAGCGCCGGCCTCCACGCCAGCCCTCGTCCGAGCTGGGGCCTCCACCGCGCCGGTCCTCCTCCGCGCCGGCCCTCCACCGTGCCGGCCCTCAACCGCGCCAAGGCCTCCACCGCGCAGGCCCTGCTCTCCGCGGGCCTCCAGGCCGGCCCTCATCCAAGCTGGGACCTCCACCGCGCCGATCCTCCTCCACACCGGCCCTTCACTACGCCAGCCCTCCTCCGCACCAGTCTCCAGCCGGCACTCCTCCGTCGGGTCTTCATCTAGTCCCCCGCCGGCGGCGAGCATCCTCTAGGTATGACCCTCACTGGATCCACCCCTACACAACACATGCGTCTAACAGGTTGATGCTCCTGGTTTAATCGGAATTTTAGAGCTTGACTTGTTCTGGTTAGCAATTGGAAGGATTGTTCAATTTCTTAAGCTCAGAATTTTATGTCCATGGCTAAGATGAGTTGTTCATTGATCCTAACTGTACGTGTTAACTCGATTTGTACATCAGTTGTTATTTTCATACCAAGACTAGACTATCTTTGTTTGGCTAGCTATTTTACTTGAGCTCAAATATATCTTAGGAGGACCAATTGCATTTTATTTTTGCAAAGAGTTGCAAGGAAACATTTTATTGAGTTAATGCACTTAGAAGAAATTTAGTGTAACGCTTAGTTTAATGTGATCAATTTTCTAAGAATTTATTTTCAAATTTGTTGATTCAGATGTCTACAATGGGGTCCTCTGGTGACAACAATTCACCACCTCATGTGCCTAGACCGGCACTAGCGCAGTCCTCACAGACAGCAGGGAGTGCTACTCGAGCCCGCAAGCTAAGGACACAAACCAAATGGCTAGAAGACAAGGTCGCTGCCACTGGAATCGATGATGACGGTTGGCCTGTCCCACAAGCTGCGAGGGATAGATTCGTATTGGTTTGTGGGCTCGTTGCTCGGGAGAGGGTCTCAATAAATGGCAAGCTTGAATCGATCCCAATGGAGATGAAGGAGATAGATTTGTTCACTATTATAGAGGACAAATTAGAGTACCACAGAACCTGTCCAGAGCGGATCGTCAGAAGCCAATTAGGGCAGCTATGAAAGAAATAGGCACTTTGCAACGACGCTTCAAGTCCCATTTAAGATCAGATTTTGTGAGGCGAGAATTGGCACCCTTTGAGAAACATCTGTTTCTAAAGCCAGAAGATTGGGACCAGTTTGTGCATACAACCACATCTGAAGATTTTGAGAAAAAGTGCTAAGAGATGAAAGACATGCGAGCACTGCACACAAAGCCGCACAAGATGGGCCAAAAAGGTTATGCTGCTAAAAGGAAGGATTGGGAGGAGGAGGATGAAAAGTTAGCCGCCGAAGGAAAATATAACCCTTGGATGCAATTACCTAGTTGATCAAGGCCATATTTGCGTGCTAGGTCAGATAAGAGGATTGAAAGAGGAGATATAACATTCAGTTCCCCTTCAGTATGGGCTTTGGCAGATAGAGTGGAAGCCATTGCAGCTGAAGCTAGCGATGGTTCTTTTACTGGTGTTAGGGAAAATGATGTTCTCACCCAGGCACTTGTAAATCCTGAGCATCGAGGTTGAGTTCGAGGAGTGTCTAGTTCATCCGGCTGGCAAAAAGGTTTTGGTCAAGAATATGTTGGGATGTATAAGAAGAAAAGGAGATCTGGTAATGTGAACAAGAAAGAGATAGTGGGTGAAAAAGTCATACGAGTTATGGAGATGCTAAGAGGTGCAAGCGTAGCAATACCGCCTAAAATTGGCGGTAGCCCCCTCCAAGGACGGAGGAAGAGTTGTGGGGAGGTGGATCAGAGAATACCGGGTCCATCATCCGAACCAGACACCATAGATAGCCTTACGGAGCCGACAGTTTGCAGCCTTTTGGATAGCAACCTGAACATGGAGCTCTCATTTGCCACTGTCTATCCAGGTCAGGAGGTGTGCCATACAGTACCTGTAGAATATAGATATGTTGTGGTGCAACCTACTTTTGTGTGGGGCAATTCGAAGCAAATCCCGTTACCTATCCCAGTCGATGATGAGATCAGAAACCTTGGTGAAGCTCTTTGTAATCGAATACAGTGGCCAAGGGGAAGTATCCTAATACCACCAAGGACAAGGCCTCCCAACTTGGTCCCCACATCATCTTCAGGTGCACCTAGACTTACCCATCATCCTCACAAGTCACTCTCGTCATCTCCAGCACCTCAAAAGGATGCCCATGAGCCACCTGGTGTTGGACTGATAGAGCCACCTCCTCCTCCTGAAAAGGATGCCCATGAGCCACCTGGTGCTAGACTGATAGAGCCACCTCCTCCTCCTCCTCCTCAAAAGGATGCCCATGAGCCACCTGGTGCTGGACCCATAGAGCCACCTCCACCACCTCCTCAGAAGGAGGCGCCGCCTCAGAAGGCAAAAACTTCAGCCGTTAGCGCCATTTGGACTTAGGCTAATACTAAATACAATCCTGGTAAGCCTATGCTATCAGAGGATGATCTAAAGTCTGCTGGACCGTCATGTCAGCAATTGAGAGTGCAAATGGTGTCAAGAATATTGGTGTACAGTTTCATGCATGCAACTTTAAAACTGATATGCCAGATAATTTTTATATCAGATTCAATGACTTGTATGACCTATTCAACCTTGATGCATTGGACGTTAGCTTGCTGAGGTGTTTCTCATTGTAAGTTCCTTGACAATAGAGTTTCATTAATTAGTACCACAATGTTCAAACTAACAACTTGATTTTTTTTATGTAGGAAATGTTTCAAATGGCAAAAGAAGTGGGGGTAGATGTCAGATTTGTTGAGCCACAAACACTCTTGGCCTCTATGATCCAATTTGAAACCAATTTTCTAGTAGATCAAATTGCTAAGCTTATGCACCATGACTTCCTGGTAGCAGCGTACAACCCGGGTGGCCACTGGGTACTAGTACTCATTGTCATCAAGTGGAGTCTCGTATTCTATATCGACTCCGCGAAGATTGTGCCGAAGCGAAAGTTCACAGATGTCCAACATGTTGTTAATTGGTAAGTTTTTTGTAGGTTTGTTTCTATATATGCAAATTTTCTAACTCTTTAATGTTGCTAATCACTACCGCTTCATGCAGTGCCTTTGGAAAGTACATGAAGACTGAAGGACCGAAATCAAAGTCCAAAACAGCGAAACTCACGCATAAGACTGATTTACAGGTAATTCTGGCAAAGAAATGAAGGATTCCATTTTTGATGCGGTATTGCCTTAATTTATGCCATTTCATCTAGCATAACAATTTTGTGTATTTTTAGTGCGTTCAACAACCACTAGGGACCAATCTATGTGGTTTCTACGTTGCACACAACATGATGAACCTAGTGTGTGATGGAAAAACCTACAAAAAAGTTGTTGTATGTACTCTTCATAGCGCGTTTATGCATTAATCACTTGTTCTATTTACTTACTATTTGCCAATATAGTTTTTATTAAGCATGGTGTTCTGCAGGATTATAAAGCTCCACTAGACCAATTTCCAAAGACACATATGAGATGATCCGGGAGATGCTATGCGATTTCATCATCAAGGATGTCAACCAACCGGACGATGGCTTCTACTATGTCCACTTTCAAACTGTGAAACTTGTGTATGACATGTGCAGAAAATGTAAACTTGATGTACATGTGTATAGTTATGTTAGGTTACATTATTGTGAACTTGTGATGATATGTGAGACTGCATTGTAAATTTGAGATATGTGATTATATGTTTATGCTGAGTGTCTGCATTGTAGGCATGTCCTTTCTGCTGTGGAGTATATATATTGCTTTCTGGTTCAAGGTGGCTGCCGAATCCTGGCTAGTTCCAGAATGCAACCAGGAAATAGGCCAGCCCAATTGGGCTGGCAGAGCTCTAGGTAACAGGCATCATGGTTAGCCCGTTACCTATAGATCAATATGTAACGGGCTTCAAGTGATGACCGTTACCTTAGATTTGTCACGGGTAATGGGCATCAAGTGAAGACCGTTACCAATGACCAATCAAAGGTAACGGGCGTCACACTATGCCTGTTACCAATACTGACAGTGGGCCAGGTGGGAGCAGACGCACGGAGTGATTGGTAATGCATTTAGTAATTGACGTCTGTTACCTCTGACCAATCAAAGGTAACAGGCCTCACATGATACCCGTTACCGGTACCAGCGGTGGGCCCTGCATGAGCAACTGCACGGGGTGATTGGTAACGGCCTTTAGTAACGGATGTTCTCTGACGCCCGTTACATGTTGTACGTAATTGTTACCAATGACATTAGTAACCCAGAATCGGTAATGTTGGCAATGCCCATTACCAATGTAAGTCTTTGCCCGTTACCTATTACCCCGCTTTCACGTAGTGGTGCGTACAATCTAGCATAAAGTAGAAAAGTAATTAAAAAGACATTACAAACAAAACTGAAGCTAAAATGCAGCGATTCAAGGCACCAAAGGAGCGTAAACACAAAACAGCCAGACCAAAAAAAAAGCTAACTTTGCCGCAATTCACACGGTATGTCCTTCATGCCCATTGGGCAACCTTACATATAGTAAATTAGTCTCTTTTACATCATTCAAATAGGTAATATAGGATGATAATGATATGATCTAAATTCCAAAATCCCTAGACAGAAACTCATTGAGTTAGATTATTTGATTATTTCTACGCTCTTGGATCTGAATTTGGCAAAAAAAAAGGGTACCTTTTACATTAGTCTAGAAAATAATGGCGTAGAAGCGGGGTGGGGTCCATTTGCATGGAAGAGATTTGGATGAACGGATTCACGTGCTAAAACCTTACACATCTTAGAGATATGTATTAGGGGGTGTTCGGTTCTGGAGGTCTAAACTTTAGCCCTGTCACGTTAAAGAGAATCTTATTATTTAGAGTATTAATTAAAGTCTAATTACAAAGCTAATTGCAAAACCTCTGGGCTAATTCGCGAGACGAATCTAATGAGGTTACTGCCGCATCACTGTAGCAAATCATGGATTAATTAGGCTCACTAAATTCATCTCGCGAATTAGCACCCATCTGTGCAAAAAGTTTTGTAAACAGATTTTATTTAATACTTCTAAATGACAACATTCTCTTTGATATGATAGGACTAAAGTTTAGACCACCAAAACCAAACACCCCTTTAGACACCTCATTCCATGTGAATCTTGCTTTAAAGTGCCTTTTTTGTCATACAAGGTGAGTCCCTTAAGCTACATCAATGTACCCTGGATCCCAATTTAAAACAACTTTATTTTCAACTTACAGCAAGAGATATCTATAGCATATGAACACTCTAACAAAATACAGAAAAGGTAACTAAAAAGACATTACAAACAAAACTGAAGCTAACATGCAATGATTCACGGAAAGAAAAGTAGCATAAAGTCTAAACAAACAAACATGGAAAAGCTAACTTTGCCACTATTCACAACAAATTCACAAGGTATGCTCGTCATCACACCATGTACGTTTGCACTCACACTAGCTGCCGTGAGCCAAAAGAGAAAACAACCCAGATCACCACCATCATATATGCCTTATCTCTGATCCCTTGATAGGAAACCGGCATGGGGTAGACACACTTGACGTGGAGCAACCAAATGTTGAGACGCCAGCGGCGCACGGTTCCTGTGTGCACGGAACCTGGTTTGCTTGGGGGCAAACGCTATGGCCCTACTCCTGCATGCATGATCTGCTAGCCTGTCACGATGAGCACAACCATGCAGTGCATCGATCCAAGCCCAAAAAGGGCAGCATGGAGCAGGGGTGTGAACTTGCCTCTGCCATATATGCTAGTGTCACGAGAACGAGATGTGCTTCCGTGTTAGGCGAGGTAAAGTAGCCATAGCTAACTGAATTTGGTGCATATCAGGTGAAAATGAATGTATCTTTACACGTAATGTTTAGATAAATAAATCATGACTACTGAAATAGAGACAAACTAAACTAGACTTGGACACGTCACTGTGCATCTTTCGCCCTTGGGTTATGCAAAGCTCCAATATACCAAAACAACTTCACTCAAAGCCAAAGAAAAAAGAGAGTCTAGCTTTTTGCATGAAAGAGATTGGACCTAATTGTAGATTGACCCAAGAAAATGCTAAATTAGTACATTGATCCTACCTTTCATGAAGAGACGTTTAGAAATTATATATTGATAGTAAGGTCCTTGGTAAAAATTACATATTTATAGTAAGGACCTTGGACCTTTCTAAAATATTAACACAAGATTAAGAATGTAGAAGCACATCAAATTGTGCTGACGAAATGCACCATTACTAGAATTAAACTATGATTGAAACAATATAATACCTACCACTTGACCAATACGCTTAACATATAGAAGATATGCGTCTCCTCCGCTCCACATTTTAGTGGTTGTACTACGAGCCCACCAAGTAGTTAGGATGTCTAGAGTGGTAGTGGTGACGTAGAAGATACAACTGGGAAAACGCTAATGTAGGGAAGCAAATTACCATGGCTACCCAATATGGGTAGAAGATATATCAAGAAAGGGAGTAAGGGAGATGTGTGGTAGCCAAAGTAGGTAATGCATATCACCAAGAGGCATTAAGGGAGATAGTTTCTATTGACAAGAGCTCTAGCAGAAGTCCTTAATAGATGCTATCAATGGATATAATACATAGAGCATCCTTTTCCACAATATGTCCAACTAGTGTTTCTATAGGTACTATGAAACTATGGTAATGCCTCGTTGGCAAATGCGAATGCAAACATAAAGAAGCTATGACTAGAAACAATATAAGGAACATTACCATCATTTGGTTCCTCTTGGTAAAGAAAATGGGAATTGCTTGGCATTGAAAGCCATCTCTCTTTAGCGGCAATAGGGTCAACAGGGTGTAGCACCTCTCCAGTAGTGTAGAAGAGCCGCCGCAGCCAACATGAGATGAACGGCATCACGTGGTGATGTATTTCCACAACTAATAAAGGTTGATGAGTTGTGAGTGCCACTATCAAGGAATCCACTCATTCTAACCTATCATGCTCATATCAAAAGCATTCACCAGTCATCCAACAATGCTCTTGCTATGCAAGAATCATGATCGAAGCTAAGCTCCTGCCGACGATGCCATTCCCTATACCTATGGTTAGCATTTCCATAGAGATATGTAGATAGTAAAACATTAAGCAATCGCATCATATCCCTTTCCCTATTCTAGGCATACCGAATCCTTCTCGTCTCAATGTAACACCTTCCTCCTTACCATATTGTATTTTCCCTATTATAGGCATAGCGCTTCCTTCTCATCTTAATATAACACTTTCCTCCTTACCATATTGTACGTAAGAAGCGGATGTGGCAAGAAAAATATTAACAAAAAGTAAGACAATGGCTTAACTTGAAATCAAAAGGTGACTAGGCATGTGTCGGCGTTCGGGGACAGGGGTCCTCTGGCGCCATGTGGAGCTTGGATCTCAAGTCGCCACGTGTCCCGTACCCAGGTGTCCTCTATGAGTCGAACCATGGGGCGTGAGGCCCAGGACCCCCCCCCCCCCCCCCCCCCCCCCGGTCAGGACCCATCCTTGCTCCACGACCCTCCTCTCCCCTAGCCCACTTGTTAGGCAATTGGTGGGGACTGACACGCGGGTGGTGGCAAGTTGGTGTGTGCAGGCAGATGAATTTATGGCGGTGAAGGAGAGCTCACCTGCACTGGTGGAGCCATATATCGGCCAAATGAGGCCACCCCCCTGCCTGAGCAAAATTATCACTAGCACCTGATTGCAATGCATTGGTACAGGCAGGCAACACAACAAGATGGAGCATTTTAGCAGTAGCAGAACCAGCATGACATCATTTAGTACCCTGTTTAGGGGTGTTTTGCTTTGCACCCTCCCCCCTCCTTTAGTTCGTGTCTGGATCCGCCAGTTGCCCAGGAGTTTGACCGGACCGCCCACCTGCCACGTACGGCATGACACTATCATCACGTCGCCAGCATGGACAACCCGATCAATCCTATCAGTCCATAGGGGCCGTGGTAGAAGGTGTGGGATGCTATCCCATCAGGTAGAGGCATGGCCGTATCCTGGAGACGGGCACTCGCCTACACGTGGCCCATGACATGTGGGGACTATGGAAAGGGTGGAAGTGGGCTGGGCATTCTGGCTGGTCCGTACCTAGGCGGACGTAGGAGATGACGACACATGGCACTCGACTGGATGATGCCCAGGCCTCCAATCATTCCTCTCATAGGGTATAGGATGACTTACCTACTACGGCGTGGGTGGCGGTACGGGATCCGTACGGCGCGGACGCCACCATCGGATGGCTACAGGATGATTTTATCTAACTTCTTATCCGGTAGATGGGCAGCTGTGGTGACCCCCATGGAGTATATAAGGGGAGGCCCGATGCATGTATAAGGGTTGAACACCAGTTAGACACTCGAGAAAGGAAGAGAGCATTGTAAACTGCCATTGCCAAGCTCCCGCGAGCTCGGCCAAGGTAAAAATGACGCATGCCCCGTAGGATGTAGGGTATTACATCTCCGTAGGCCCAAACCTAAATATGGCGTGTTCACTCGGATCCGCATCTCCTGAAACCCCAGGAAACCGTTTCCCCCGGCCAAACTCAAAAGGAGGATTCGTCGTGGGTCCTACGACTGGCGAGAGATCGCCGACAGCGTGAGCAGTGTTGGCTTCCTACATAGGCCCCTTACCCAAAACGTGATCCGATTTGAGCTGTGTCAGCGTCGATTATGTGGGAATTAATTTTAGCGGCACATAAACAACATGTAATGGAAACTGATACAATGCAAATCATTGTGCTCTAAAACTGCCGAACTAAAAAACTACAATCGACCATTTTAGTTTCAAGGCAGTAAACAAAATAAGGTCCTCTAGGACTTGCCTCTAAATGTTTCCCTTAAAAAAACTAAATAGGTTCTCTATGCAAAATCACCAGCCACCGATTCCTTATTAGATTGTCTAAGTTTTCTTTTTCAAAACTAGAAAATAGACATAAAGTACTCAATGACTACAGGCAACCTAAATTAAATTACAGGGAAGCAGATGGTGGCAAGTGCAAAAGGACAAAAAAAATGTAGAGACGACCGTTGCCTCGACCAATCCCCTCTCACGCACAACTCACGTCTCTCTAACTATGGTTATTTGCTAACCCACCTCCTTAATCCCTCTCTTAACCCATCCCTCACCCCCTACTTGAGGCGCATCACCCCTGCGCACGAACACACAGCACGGACGCCAAGAACGATTGAAGGAGCGTGAGTGGGAGTTGGGAGGCAGAGCTGTCCAGTGGTGGCGCCGGGAGGTGGGGGCGTGCTGCCAGCAACCGAGTGTTGGTGCTGCTGCGCCTGCCGCCGAACAGGGACGGGTGGTGGTGCCTCCTCGGAGTGCGGCAGCGGCGGCGCCGGAGCAGTGCCGGATCTGCGACTTCGCCGGCGGCAGGGCACCATCCCTGAGGCTCCGCATTGGATCAGGTACGGCTGGCGGGTCCTCCTCCCCGTTTTTCCTGGAATCCTGGGGTTCTCCGTTCGCGCTGCTAATTCTGCCGGCTCTATTTATTATTTCTCCGTACCTCGTTTCTCTGGCTGGAAGAGCAAAAGCTGGCGTATTTGGCTGGAAAAACTATATTTTCTTGCAATTAGATGCAGCACAGCTCCATTTCTAGTAGCTTGCGGAACAGTACTTTCCTTTGCTATGCCTCTGTGATAAGCTCACAACTGTGCCTGATTTCATTCTTCTACCTCTTGACGCGATAGCATTAGGCGTTTGCTTCTTCATCTGCTTCTAGCAGCAGCGCTGCAGCGGGTCTGTGTCAATCGAGCTGTGGAGCAGAATTTGTGCCTGTGCAGCTACCGGAGTAGTGTAGATTCAGCTCGAGGAGTACGATATTCCTGTAGTAAAAGGGCCACCTTTGACAATTACTCACAGTTTTGACTAACCCGTTCGAGATGAGATGAGGTGGCCGGTGCTTTCAGCTACCAGGAAGAACTTAGATGTGGGTTTTGGTGTGCCTTATTTCAGTTGCCATGTGGAATTTTAGTGGCATGCCTAGATCTCATCTCGGTTGACAGCGGTTCAGGGTGAGCAAACACAGGTGCTATTGATGGAAGAGTGATTGCGGAGGGGGGGTGATCTGAAATGATAAAACTGCAAAAAGATGCACCTATCTTCAACCAACATGTCATAGTTGCAACATGCACATTAAAAAAACAACTTAAGATCAACTCCAAGAACCTAGGTATAATCCAAACTAAATTTGAAGTTTTAGAAGACCTATAAAAAAATAGAGAGCTTCGTAATGGTGGTGTAAACTAACATACTCTCCGAATCTTTAACTCACCGTATTGATCCCCTTCCTCTTCCCTTCAACACACACCCCCAAGCAAACCTTCCTACTCGGCGGCTTGGACCGAGCAGGAGCATCGCCGCCGGCGCCCCGGCCAGCTCGGGCCGCCATTCTTCGATTCCTCCCACCCGGACTTGCACCACCCCCTCCCGCACCTCCGCCCGTACTCCACCGCCCTCGCCTGAGCTTCTCCCGGCCGGAATCGGCCATCTTCGGCCCGCCGGAGTTGCTCCTCCGCCCGACCTCCTCCCTCACCATCGACCCCTACCTCCGGCCGCTCCTCCTCGCCCTCCGACAGCACAAATCGGTCCCCGGTGAGCTCCTCGTTTCCCTCGCTGAGCTGCTGGGAACGGCCGCGCCGCTGCGCCGGCCCCTCCTGCCGCCACCGCTGCTCGTCGCTGGCAGCCCTCGCGCGGCCCTGCGCTGCGCCAGCAAGCGCCCCAGCTCCGCCCGGATGCGCAGCCCGCGGGTCTGCCCCGCCCCGCCACCGACGAGAACGGCGCCCAGCGCCGCCGGCGCGAGGGGGCGGAAGGGCGCGGGAACAGGCGCATGCGCGGGGGAGGAGGAAGATGGCGAGGGCAGGGAGCTCGGCAAAAAAGGCTAGCGGAGGCGTGTAGATGCCGAGCGGGATAGCGAGGGGAGGAAGATGGAGAGTATGTTGGATGGAGTTTTTACCACCCCTAATCCAAATTTACCCAGCCAAATAGATTTACCTAGGCTGTTGGAGTTGCTCTAATGGTCAACAATTATATGGAAAGTGGTAGTCCACTCCTTGTGTGTGCCAATTTTTCCTTAACAAAGATGGATGCTTACTTTAGCCATCTGAAATGTTGGGGTTTCTTGATTGTGTGCCTGCCTGAGTGTGTCATGAGGAAACTTCCTTTATTTTTTGTTCCATGCTTCATGTGGAACAGGAACGATGCTAGAGTTGTGTAAGTCATGAAGAGATAATTTTCATATCTTGTTTTTATACTTGTTAGTTGTTTGTTTCTTCTGACCTGGGAATATGATGATAACATCCTCTTATTCTGTCTTTCTTGCAGGATCTAACTATCAACAAGCAAGCTTGTCCAGTTCCATCAGTTACGGCCAGCTGCTGTCTTCACCTTCCTTATTTGTTGTTGCTTTTTGGTGCTGCCTAGAAAGTGTACAAGATGTCTGTCATTTCCTAATGATCACTGGAGTGACGTCTCTCTGGCAAGTTGCGCAGAAGAAAACAAGAGAGAAGCCAGAAAGGCTGCATTTTGGCAGCTCCCCCTAGTACATTGGCCTCAATTCCTTTGTCAGTGTCCACTATGTCTCGCAACTTGGAGAGCCCAGTGCAGACCCAGATGGCAGTTTCAGCCTTGGATCGAGCTCTTGGCAGTGAGTATCCTACGAAAAGTATAAGTGAGACCAAGGTTGGTGGATGGAAACGTGTCTTTGTCCAAACTGACACTGGTTGTGTCCTGGCTGTTCAACTGGATCGCGGTGACAATGTGCACACGGTCAAGAGAAAGCTGCAGGTGGCCCTCAATTTTCCCACCGAGGAAAGTTCTCTGACATTAGGTGATCGTGTCCTAAAAAATGATCTCAGCACCATCAGAAATGATTCCCCATTGCTTCTCACCAAGACATTCATGCATCGAAGCTCCTCCACACCATGCATGTCTCCTACAGGCAAGGATCTGCAGCAGCAAAGAGATAGGGGTTGTCCAATTGAACTGTTAGTATGCCCGAGCCGCTGCTCTCGAACAAGGCAGCTCGTGAAGGATGTTGCTAGGGCTATAAGAAAAGGTGTGGATCCTGTACGTGTCAATAGCGGGCTTGGTGGTGCCTACTATTTCAGGAACAGCAAAGGTGAGAATGCTGCAATCGTGAAGCCAAATGACGAGGAGCCATTTGCACCCAACAACCCAAAAGGTTTTATAGGGAAATCCCTTGGGCAGCCAGGCCTCAAAAGATCTGTTCGAGTTGGTGAGACTGGTTTCAGAGAGGTTGCTGCCTACCTTCTAGACCATGATAACTCTGCTAATGTCCCTCCAACGGTTCTCATTAAGATTTCTCATCCTGTGTTTCATATGAATGAAGGCATGAACTGTGCTAACAAGAATGTTGCTGATGGTTGTACTCAAGCTGTTAGCAAGATTGCATCATTTCAGCAGTATATTCCTCATGATTTTGATGCTAGTGATCATGGAACCTCAAGCTTTCCGGTTTCTGCTGTCCATAGGATTGGTATTCTTGACATCAGGATCTTCAACACTGATAGACATGCTGGAAATCTTCTGGTAAGGAAGCAGACTGGAGCAGGAACATTTGGGAATCAGACTGAGCTTATTCCTATTGATCATGGTCTCAGCCTTCCAGAGTGTTTGGAGGATCCTTATTTTGAATGGATCCACTGGCCTCAGGCATCAGTTGCATTCTCTGAGGATGAGCTCGAGTACATAGCAAATCTTGATCCAGTGAAAGATGCAGACATGTTGCGTATGGAGTTGCCTATGATCCGTGAAGCATGCCTGAGAGTACTAATACTCTCAACAATATTTCTGAAAGAAGCCACAGCATTTGGTCTGTGCCTTGCCGAGATTGGGGAGATGATGAGCAGGGAATTTACTGGGATGGAAGATCAGCCAAGTGAGCTAGAGTTTGTCTGCATGGAGGCAAGGAGGCTAGCAACAGAACAAGAAGACAGTTCAATAGAACATGACTCTGGTGACGAGGATTTAACTCAATTTGAACTGGATGGTGATGATCATGAAATGCCAAAACAACCATCTGCCCATCAGTTTGAATTTAAGCAGGGAAACTACATAAACCAACTCTCTAAATTGGATGAGGCTGATGAAGAAGAAGAAGAAGAAGACGAAGAAGAAGAAGAGGAAGAAGAGGAAGAGGAAGAAGAAGAAGAGGGAGAAGAGGAAGATGACATTGAGGAGGTAGAAAGCAATGCAGAAAAGTTTGCATGCCCTAAGCCTGTCAATAAGTGGCTTGCTAACATTTCGAAGCTGTCGACCTCACTGAAGGGTGTCAGTCTAACAGACAAAACCCAGCGTCAACTGTCTACTGGTCCTAAGATTGTGGATTCCGTGAAAACTTCTAAGAGTAGTAGCAACGACCATGGCTCTCAACTTTGTAACTGGGGGAGTGCAAATGATATGCTCCCGACAAGTGTGAGCTTCGTCAAGCTGGCTGACATGGGACCTGAGACATGGGGGTTGTTCCTTGAGAAGTTCCAGGAGCTTCTGCCTGAGGCATTCCGCTCGCACAAGAGCAGCGTGACAGCGCAAAGGGCAAAGCCAAGGCTGGGCACTTCTTGCCAGTTTTGAGTTAGCGCAGGAGTAGGGAGGTGAGCACCTGTTCAGCCGCTGCTGTTTGCTTGCAGGTGTTAAGCTATGCAGTTCTAGAATAAAGCCATCCTTCACTGGATTGCAATAGGGTTTGAGTGATTGAGCGCCTGATCCAGAGGTCCATGTTGTGATGATGGCCTTGCCCTGTACATAGTTTTTTTTTCCTTTTCATTTTCTAGCTAGGTTGCTAGACATGAGTTGCTTCAAGGAAGTTGGGATGTGATGTCACCCCAGTTCTTGGGGCGCCCAACTCTTCCACTCATGATATGCATTCAAAAGTTCCATTCAAATAAACATTCAGCAGAAAATTTCTGATGTGGTAATTAAGCATTGTGACAGACCTCAGGTGAATGTTAAAGCTCAACTTACAATCATTTTGTTGTGTTGTAGTTGGCATGCTGAGTATCAGTCCTGTACCTTAGTCCATACTGATGTCAGTTAACCGTAACTCTTCGGTTTGCTGCTCTGCTGATGACCCTGCCAGAGTATTCATTTTCTCGTTCAGATGGGCATGGTAAAAAAAAATTAAATTTCAGTGGTTTAGTTGAACCGCATCTATGAAATTAAAGCCATGCTACACTTTAATGCTCTTAGTCTATCTTGCAGTCTTTAGGTGTGAAATTAATTCTCTCATATGTTGTACGACAAGAATAAATGCGACAGAAGTCCAGAAAATTGTTGGGAAAACACAGCAGTAACTTTTGTTGCTGCTGCAGTGTTTGTACTCCAAGGTACTTCCGCTCATGGCATGAACTCATACATGTATGTGTTTCCATCTATTTCCAGCTGTTACTTTTGTTGTAGTGTTTGTATTCCAAGGTACTTTGGCTATTGCACAATTATGACTGCGGCAAAATAAGAAAGAACAGCCAAAGAATAACTGCGACTGATTTTTTCCAATGGTTTGATGCATCCCGGATTCTTTCAGTTTTGTTTCTCGAAACACGTGAACTTACAATGGTTTTATAAATTTTCCTTGTTGATTTACGTAAATCTGCAATAAGGATGTCATTATCTGTCAAATGCTACAACTACTACTGTTGATTATATACAACGATTTCAAACCTCAGGTCAGTCAGAACTCCAATTATCGAGACGTCGATACCTCTCGTGGCAGCCAAGACATCATCAAGGACCTCAACTACTTGATGCTTTCATCAAACAGCTACAACTTCCTTCAACCCTCTTTACATTTTGATTTACTTTTTGATCAAGTTAAAATCTAAGTCTACAAGGAACCTACATACTAGAACAAGCTCATGCCCTTATGGGCGTCAGTTCTTTCATGCTGGTAAGGTCACTCAGCTCGACATGCTGGTACTCTATCCTCCTCAGGACGGTTCTAGTCTCGCTCCTCGGCAAAGTCAGAGCATCATGCTTTGTCAGCTGGCGCTGCCTGAGCCTTGAGATGGCCTGCGTGACCTCTGATATCCAGGGGCGCTTCCTTGGACTCTTGTTAACACATCGGTAGGCAACATCAGCAAGCATCCTGACCTCTTCAGGGATGTTCCCTACTAGGAGGTCCTTGTCGAGTATCTCATCCCAATCAACCCTTCCCTCCCCTCCAATTGCTGCCTGAAAGGAAGCATGCATCGTATAAGTTGTTTGGTACTCCACAGCACTGCTGATGGCACTTGTGCTCACGGACTGGTTTAATAAGACATCTTCATCTTACAGCAATGTAGTAGTAAGTAGTTGTACTAAACAACAAAATTTGTGGCCTAACATCATGCTTCACAGCAGGTAATAAAGGACTAAATGAACTGTACTACTGTAGTAATATACACAGGTCCGGTGTGCATGACTCAAAAGTGGACCAGGCAAAACTAGTCAGACATAAAATAAATGATTGACCTGCTAATATTGAGTGATAATACCAATGGAATAAGTAGAAAAAATGCTTTTCCAATTCTGTATGACTTTCAGTAACGTTAAAATGACTTACCAGATTAATGTAATCCATTAGACCTTGCTGCGGATTTATGGCTGTTATCAGTTCAAAAAGTATAATGCCAAAACTATACACGTCGCTCTTCTTTGTTAACTTATTTGTGGACATGTAGTCAGGATCCATATATCCATAGGTGCCCTTGAGGCCCGACTTCCTTCCATCATATACTTCCTCCTTTGATAGACCAAAGTCTGCAACCTGCACCCACAAGCAAAAGGTAAATTAGAATATATGAGCGTAGTTTTCAGGCTATGTATTTTATCTCGTGATTTTAATCTTTCTTTTAGTTGCATATATCCGGGTGGAGTTGAATCATTGAACTTTATACTCATCATGAGTCAGTATTGGTTCAGTTAAATGAACTGACAGGATAATACTTAAAAGTGCATGTGGAGCAGTTGAATGATCAATATAAAGTACATCACAAATTGTCAAACCTTGGCCCTCATTGAATGGTCCAAAAGTATATTATCAGACTTTAGGTCTCTGTGAATAACAGGTGGAACAGCCTGCACACATGAAACATAGTCATATATCTTTCATTTATTGCCAAGATTAGGTTACTTACACACACTTCAATAGCCATGAACTGTTAGCGTACCCCTTCATGCAGATACTCAATCCCATGAGAGATATCATGGGCAATTTGCAGCCTTTCTTGCCAGCTCAAACTCCGTTTATTGTCGCCTGAGTGAAATTATATGAATGTAACTAGGGTCATGTATTTGAAATGATGAAACAATTGTTTGTTCCATATGCAGTGCACTGACATACTATATGCTCTGTGCAAAACTAATATGCAAATCATTTGTAGCATTTCTTTGTTTCGTGCTTACTTTTACAAAAAATAGAGAAATTGTCTCCCTTACCGTACAAAAGTCTTGCCAAACTCCCATTGCTCATGTACTCGTAAATCAGAATGCGCTGACCTTTCTCCACACAATACCCGACCAAATTAACAAGGTTCCTATGATGCAGCCTGCTAAGCAATGCTACCTGCAAACAAGAAGTAGTCACGATTGCACTTTGATCAGTTTATTAGAGTCAAATGTCCACAGAAAACTACTTTACATAGATTAAAGGTACTTGCTTTACCCACATTATGTTTCTTTTTTCTTTCTTTCCTTTTCTTTGGAGGTAAATAATGTTTCAATTTTTGAGGCAAAGCGTGTTCCATCATTCAAGAACATAATTACTTTGTGACGACAAGTGGATGTGTCTAAGAAAAAGATAACCCTTAGATTAGCTAATCATAGGAATGGGACTGAAACCAAATAAGAAAAGGTTCTTTTTCAATGGCACTTCTCTCTAGACTCGTGAGACTTATTCTTTTTAGGTGAATGTGCGCATTTCTCATCTGCTTTTTCACTTCATCATACTATGCGACTAGAGTGCAACGGCAGCATTATGTCGATAGGAGCATAATTGAGGGCACAGCATGCCAATAAGCAAGCCAATTTCCAGAGAAGTTGTTCCCTGATGTACAAATTATCCATAGGATTAGCAAAAAGGTGCACCTCTTACCACATCCATCACACCAACCAAAATAGATAATTTGCTTAGAACAAAAACCAAAAAAAGATGCACCCGAAAAAGATTAACATACCTCAGTCTGGAACTCTCTTTCCCCTTGCCTTGAATCACTCGCGAGCACCTTTACAGCTACCACTTCACCGGTGGCCATTACAGCCTTGTACACAGGACCGAACGATCCTTGCCCCAGAATTGTGGTAAAGTTGCTGGTAGCCTTCTGCAGATCCCTGAGCAGCAACCACCAGCAACATGATGGAACGATTCAGAAAATGATGTGATATTTGCAACTGAACATTTGATCATCTACAAGTGGCTACTCTATTCAGTGACAGTTTAACAGACCCATCTGAATTGCAATAATTTTTCGCAGGAATTTCATATGGAACATTTCAATTGCGTAAGGCTGTGGAAAATGCCCATGTTCCAAACAGGCGTAAAACTGCAAGAAAGCATTTGAACACGAAAACTAAAGATAAAGAATTGCCATACTTGTAGTGGTATTTTGGGATCCCGGAAACGGTCAGCGGCGGCGGCTCCCTGCCGTTGTGGCCGGTGCCGCCTCTCCAGGCCCAGAACGCGGCGCGCTTTGCCGGCGGGGGATGGCCCCAGTCAGCGACGCTCTCGGAGACCACCGAGACGGAGACGCTGGAGTCAAGGCTGGCGCAGCAGGCGCCGTCGGCCCACAGCGTCGCCGAGGACGACTCCAGGGACCGCGTCCGGGCGGCGTCGCTGGCCCGCCGGCGGTACAGCCAGATGGCGACGAGCATGCACGCCGCCGCGAGCACCGCGGCCGCGACGCCGGCGGTGACCCCGATGAGCACGGCCCTCGTTCTATCGACCATCCCCCGGCGAGGCAACGAACATGCCGCGCGAGGCCACGCTAGGGAGCACGGACCGCGCGCCTCTCGGTGCCGGGCTGTCCTCCTCTTGCTCCTGCCATGGGAGCAGCAGCACCAGCAGAAAACGCGTCAAGAAGCGGTCTTTCACCGAAACATCTCGCTGGCACAACGAGCCAAAACGGTTGAAGCGGCCCTGCGCGGCAGCGTCACGCGCGGTAAGACGCAATCTCAACTTCGCGGCGCCATGGGGGCAAGCCGCAATTTTGCAGAGCAACTTAGCCGTAACACTGCGGAATTGATACGAGTCTGAACAAAGGCATCTAAAACTTGGCAGCAAGGCCTTGCACCATACCTCGATGCCGCGGAATTCCGGTAGACGGAGTCGATCCCCAGCACCTTGCTTCAAGGAACTGCTGCAGATAATGGATCGAAGAGACGACCGAGTGGAAATCCTCCCCCCCCCCCCCCCCCCCCCCCCCCCTCTCTCTCTCTTTCCTCTGTTGCTTTCTCCTCTGCGTGGCGGAGTAAGGGAGAGGAGGGCCGAGGAAGCTGGGTTCGGAGCAGAGTGGCGCGTGGAAAAGGGCAGTGTCCCCTGTTCCGGAGTAGACGGAGTCCAACCCCTCCACCCAGACGCAAGCACGCAACTAATATCTGGCTCGAAAACAACCGATGGCGGGGCTCGCTCGCAAGACCGGGAAAGGGAAGACTGGCACCCGTCGACCTCTCCCCTCCCCTGTTCCTCCTTGTCGTCTGTCTTCGTTCCGGCTTTTGTTTGGATTCCGAAGAAGCTGCCTACCCTCCGTTTGGATCAAAGTATTTTTGAGTATTGGATAAATACTATGATTTTATAAAATACTTTGGTTTTTAAAAACTTATGGGCTTTGTGGTTTTAGAAACCGTAGTTCTATCACAAAATTATAGTTTTTTGGAGTTTTAAAAACTCTACTCCAGACCTCTTTTTTCTAAACCATAATTTTGCACGTCCTTATCTTATAAAACTACAAAACTACAATTTTGTAATACTATAGTTTTCTAAAACCGTAACGTCCAAACTGGCCCTACATCTACATGCGTTCTCCAATTCTTGATTGCGAGACGGGAGCAGTTGGTGGCCGTGTTCGTTGAGATTTGAGGCGAGACCCTGTCAAATTGCCATGTGCACACGGGTCGTGCTCCTGCGTGTACATCCACGGGTTTGATTTGGTGGTCACGTCGGGCCCTCCTAAATAAAAAGCCTAGCCATGTTGCCTTTGTAAAATGGTCAGGAGAGGCAATTTGGTGCTTTTTTAATGTGTGGCGATTCTAAATTTAAATTTTCAAAGGGAACTACGTTTTCCAAATGACTCATGGAGACAAATTTGGTGCTTTTGTAATGTGTGGGTTCTGAATTTTTGGAAAGGAATTGCTTTTTCAAATCGCCAACTTATATCGACGAACTGGCTCCTGATACTTGTCCGATATTATGACTTAGCGAAATGGGGAATGGGCTGAACCGATGTGTCGCGTAGGACCGATGTGTCGCATAGGAATGGTATACGATCCTAGTACGCGGACCATTTTGCGCAGGTATGGTGACTAACGATGCAAGTGGGTACCTAATAATGTTTTTTATCAGCTAATTAATTGTGATGGCATGCCGTTCTAGTTCATTTCTCCTCCCAAATTATTTACGCAGAATGTCATTCTAGTTTATTTTATTAACTTTTGGGTCAATCCAATAACCGAAAATATATATAACTTGCATCTCTAACGGTGACTGACTCGGGAGACTCTTTTGTCTTTTGCTTTCTCTTCTTTTTTTCTTATTTTGTTGTGCCCATTAATTTGTTGGGTGCGCTTAATCCATTAACAAGGTTAGGTACCTCTTTTCCTCTGCCAGCGAAAAGGCAATGACAGCTCCATCCATGCCTCCATTTATACTACGGTATAAGGTATTTGGTGCCTCTACGGTTGTACTGTACGTAGTACTAGTACCACGTCATCGTAATCGCTACGCCGTCCAGTACGCGGTGTACCTGTACCGTATTCCCATACCATCTCGGCAGCAACGGCGGCTTCTCCTAGTTTGCCTAGCAGCAATAAAGGCACGCGGTTACACCGCCACACACACCAGCAGTAGAGCACACTGGCCGGGCCGCCGAAGACATTGATTTGGAGTTTTGGACGCGTCCCATCCCATTGGCGCGCGCGTAGGATGCTCGTGTTGGATCCGCTCGAGGGCAGTCCCAACTAATAAACTTTGCAGTAGTGTCTATAACATACCATATTATATAGACACCACTTAATAAACTATAATAAACTATAGTTTTCAATGCATAATTTGTAATTATGGTTATAAAATAAATTCGTCCAATGATCTTTCTCCTCTCTCTACCAATCCCCTTCCTTCCTACTCTTTAATTCTATTTTGGTATCTGTGATATCCATCCTAATGGGTATCGTGTACTTCCTCCGTCATTTTTTAAGTGCTGAAACGTGACTAGGAGAGCAGCACGCTTCCCGAGGGACACTTGAAAATAATAGAGGGAGTAATTTCTTAGATTTTGATTTTTGTGCGAGAAACTATTTCTTGTATGAAACCTAGTTCTTGATCTTTTACTGTCTCCCCTTTTTAATTGTATTGCCAAATCAGCAAATTATTCTACATAGCATTATATTAAATACTATAGAAACCAACCATTGGAACCACCCAGGAGAATAAATAATACGACACCCTCGTGCACAGCGCGGTGTTGAACGTACCGCCTGCAATTTGGCGACTGGCCACGCGCCATTCTATTCTGAAATCGCTTCTCTGACTCGCGTCGGATTTGCTTGGTCTTTTGTGTTTTGACTGATGCCGGCGGCGGCCCTAGACCCGTAGTGGTAGTTTACATGAACCAGTCCATCTTTTCTTTTATTAATGAACCAGTCCATCTTGCCGTGGAACTATACTGTATGGTCTTTTCTTTCCTACCTCGCACCTGGTAGTGCTGCAGAAGCAGAACCGCTAGGGATGAGGATGGTGGGTCGTCAGGGGCAAGAACGTAATGAGATGCTCACCAAAGTTGGAAAAATATGATGCCGGAGGTGGGATGAGGCAAGCGCTCGACAAGGTGGCTTTGCCGGTGTCGGAGGGACAAGGCGACAAGCTGTGGACGGTGCGGGGGGTAGGCAAACCTCGCGAAGGAGGACAGACCTCAAAATTCAAGTGGTCGATGGGCAGGGGCTATATATGTATGTCCATGCAAGTTCTAGGCGGACTAATAAGCAACAATTATTTCTTCTGTCCTAAATTTTAATTTATTTTGATCTTTTTAGATATATGTATTAGACATGGTGTCCATCTACATGCATAGTAAAATATATATATCTAGAAAAATTATAATAAATTGTAATTTAGGACGGAGGTAGTACTTGGCAGTGAAAGCACCTTTTCATTTAGCTCCATACTGACATGGAGAAAAATTTATCAACGTAGCTCTTTAGTTACCGTATGCCTAGCTAAAATTCCCAGAACGAAAATTAATAGGTGATATGACGGAAGAAAACAATACCCTTGGCAAAGTATATGTTCGGCAAACTTGTACCGCTCTACACTCAGAATTGGACTACTCCATGAAATTTGTTATGAATCCTTAATGCTAATTTGAAAATAGTTTGCATAATTATAGTACAGCAGCTTCCATTCCTTTTCTTTTCTTTATTTTTGTGAGAAAACTGCAGTACAGTACCTAACTCACGATTTGCAATAAATCAGCATAGATGTTGCAACAATATGCTATTCTGCATTGCTCATACGGGTACTTTTTATGAAGACTTGACCTTAGTTAAGATGTTAGCTGCTGGAGCAACCAACCCCCGCTTTTTTTGTTCCTGTTGTTACAACACGACTGTTTGCCTGACATTATAATTGATTCCTGAGGAAGATAAACACTGCAAGTTGGGCAACAACTTGTTTGAACATTTTAGGTATTGCTTGGATCCAGACCGGCTACAAAATTTCAACAGTAGTCGTGTGCTTTCCTCGCTTTCCCAATCAGTGTAAGGCTTTAGTTGAACCGTCAAAAGCCAGTGCATCTTCATTTGAGATCAGCAGTTATGCCAAGTTTCATCCAGTTTTTCCTTCATCGAGAGACTTTTGCCCACCCATTGATAGCCAGCATTTACAAAACCCAACCATGTTATGATGTGAGACCCATTCCGTGCTCCAGGTGCACCAACCACACCTCATGAGCCCGAAAATGTTTGGTTCTAGTACTACAACCATGGTCATGGCAAAATAAAGAGAATGTTAGTTGTTAAAGGACTGATCAGACCTAGCAACTACACTATAGGATGGTATTGACATGCTATGAAAATATGAAATGTACACCTTGTCTCTAGTTTGTGCTGTAAGATATTCACAATGAGCAGACAAGAAAGAATCTCAAGACTATATGTCTAGAATCTAACAGGAGGCACTGGTTTGATCCATATGCCTACCTGACAACGCTAAACTGATGGCTTCTTTCACAGAGATACGCAAGCATTCGCTGCAAGAATCGGTGATCTCTGATGACTTCGGCGGTTTGACTTTGGGGCTGTGTTTGCAAATCGGTCTTGGGAGTGCAAGGGATTGCGATGGCGAGTGCTCAAATCCGCAGGCAGCCAAGACGGTATGTGTTGCTGTCCGAGCAACTTCCTTGAATGTTTCAGAGCCTGAATCACAGACAGTGGTTTATGAGATTAAATATGTGACAGCAAAAGAAAAGTTATACTGGGGAACAGAAGAATAGGAAGGAGGATGTGTACCGTGCATTTTGTCTATCTTAAGTAGTTTCAGCTCACGAACAGCCAACGAAGAAATCTCACTTTTTGCAATTTTACAGGCTGACCTGGACCTTTTGGATCCTCCAGCATTGCAATTTTCAGAACTGTGTTTCCTCTTGCGCTCATGACAGTCTGCTCTAGAACTTTTTCTAACTTCAGTGGTTGCAGCACTACCTATTTCATTGGTTGTCGCGGCACTAACAGCTGGGGGTTCCTCAGGGTTTACCATCATAGTAGATTGGCTCCCAGCACTAGGTCCCAACTGTAGTGATGAAGTCGGAGGGGACCGACCGGATGATGAACTGCACTTTAGTGGATGCAGCGATTTGGATTTCTCTAATATGCCTGTACTACATGAAGGTGCTAACGATTGATCAACATGTTGATCTTGAGTTGATGATGAGGCAACTTCACCGTTTAGACTATCCTGATTTATTCGAGTCTGAAAAGAAATCGTCCTTTCTTGAATCCGCGAACGACTGTCCTCAGACAAGCTACGGCATTCTCCTGTGTATTTTGCCGGCGGTGTAGTTTCCGTTTTTGTACCCTGACCACAGTTTGCGGTATTTTGTTGAGACGCCTTATTAGGCTGGTTACGGTTCTTGTGTCCCAAGACTGTATCAATCGCACTGTAAGAAGTTGATCTATTCCCCATGGAAAATGGGGGGCTGCAGCTAAGGGAGGCAGGTTTGCTAGATATCTTCTTCCCACCAGAAGTCTTTGCCATCTCCAACCTTTTCCATGCCTTACGGGCATCACGAGCATCCTTGTGCGAGACTTTTTTACTATGTCCCAGTGAGGTGCTAGTTTCCTGAGGGGAAGGCGATGGCAGCTGAACAGAAGTAGCAGCAGCACCATTTCTGTAACTGACAGTTCCAGGCACCGTGTGACACTGCTCGGTAGCAACAGAAACGGAACCATTCATATCTTTCCTTCTTCCGTTAGGCACACGTGGAGCAAAACCCAGAGAACCATCACGCAGAGCAGCCCAGTTGTCCCGCAGCTCCCTTATGCGCTTATCAAGGTTGCGGGAGTTACGTAGTGTTCTAGCTCTCTCAACTTCAAGGCGAATGCGAGCATGATACGCCCCAAGACCATTATCTCGTCCCTTGGTCAATCCAGGACACTGAGATCCAGCTGATGAAGTACCCTGTGATGGAAAATCCTCAGCATTCCTTGCAGGCCTCCTAAAGATCCCGGCACTGGTAGCGAAATCGTCACCCACAGTGTCATAAATGGAAGGAACCGGGTCATCCATGGAAAGCCTACCACTCCACACATCTGTCCTATCCGGATCATGCTCATCATCCACAACATCAGTAACAGAAAGGGCTGCAACTGGCTCAGCTCTGGGAACATCCATGCTGATCTCAAATTCACCCTGGCTGTCCTGGCCCTCATTCTCAGCCAGCCACCTCAACTGCTCCTCCCTGATCGTCGCGCAGTCCTTGCAGAACCAGTCCCCCTCCGGCACAGTGGTCCCCAGCCCGGCGCAGTAGGTGTGCGTGGCCGAGTCGCAGAGCTCGCAGAGCAGCAGCAGCTCGTCGTCCCTGGAGCCGTTGCACACAGTGCAGATGGTGTCCGCGTAAGGATCCCGGCCCACCGTGGTGCTCCCGTTGCCCTGGGGACAGTATGCCTGCACCAACCAGCACAGCACGTCAGTGTCGTCCCGCGGAGAATTCATGGCGTCCGGGCATGGCAAATTGATAGGGGAGCGGAATAGCACGTGGTACGGAGTAACCAATGGCGAATTTGCCGGAATTCGCAGTCACGGACAAGAAGATTTCTACTACGGAGATACCAAAAACTCGTGGGTTACCGGATTAGATCGGATCAGATTTAATTTAGGGTACCAAACGATTACCTGGTTGCGCTCGGGGACGGAGACGATGCACTCGTCGGGGAACCGCCCCGGGACGGGCGGGCGGCGGATGGTGAGGAAGCGGGCCTTGCAGAATGGGCAGCGGGACTCGACGCGGCCCCAGGCCATGATGCAGACGAAGCAGAAGTAGTGGGCGCAGCAGTCGATCTCGCCGCGGATGGCCCGCCCGCCGTCGACGTAGCAGATGCCGCACATCTTCCCCGCGCCCTCCACCTCCGCCTTGCCGTCCATCTTGGCCTTGCCCTTTGACGGCTCCGGCGGCGGGAGGGGCGGGGAGTCGCCGCCGGCGAGCGCGGCCATGTGGGATGTGGCTGTGGGTTGGGCGCGTCAGCTTCGAGGCGGAGAGGACTCGTCTCGGTCGACGAGATGGGACTGGGAGATGGCCTTGGGCGAGAGGGGCTTCGCGGCGCTCGTATTTGGGCTCCGGAGTTGGAACGATCAGAGTCCGACACGGTTTGTGTTGGGCTCGGATTCTGAAGTGTGGTTGTGGGCCTTAGGCCTTTTTGACGACGACTTGCTCGGCCCTCGAACAGGTAACATGCTTGCAACAGCCGTTCGCGTTTGAATGATCTCCGATTCCACCAAAAGAAATGAACTACAGCTCTCAAAAAAGGACGCGGCTACGGGGAGGACTGTCCCGATAACGATAGGTGGAGAGCCTCCTACCCCCACCATCTATATATTATATATTGCATGTAAGTTATGAGTATGTTTTGCTTAAAGCGATGAAGTTAAATTTTTCAAAAATAAACTTTGCTTCCTCTGTCATAAAAATTAATCATAAATTACTTCATATCATGTATACTATTGGCAAATTATTTTCTATCATGACCTAAAAAGTTACTTTTTCTAAAATTTATATAATATAATATTACTTTTCTTTAACTTTCAACTTTTCTTAATAAAGACACGGATCAGAAAAAATTATTTTCTCTAACATTAATATACTACGAAGTTACTTTTTCATATTTTTCACGGAGTATAAAGTTACTTCTTAGGCAAGTACTTGCTGCATGTCAGCAATTTTATAAGTTGTCTCATGCAGATGCATATAGAATTTTTGATGATGTGGATGAGAAGAAGGGAGGAGAGAGAATGAGCTAAACAACCACTTCATAGGTTAAATTTAAGAACTATAAGACTGCTTACTCACCATTATACGAGTTGTTGTTGTCGTGCTACTCACAATATTTCGTTTTTCATTCCACAAATTAAGGGATACGATACTACGACGAGACAACAAAAACAACACATTGTCCAGTCGTCTTCAGATTACATGTCATTGCATCAGACCGCCTATTAGACGGCTCTAAGAGCATCTCCGACAGATTACTAATACCTGTACCCAAAATATACTCTCTCTCCATTACTAATAATTACTTTTGTGCTTTTGGTCATAGTTGCTGTAGCAGACTACCAAAATTCAATCACCAAGGATAGTGTAGACGGATGAATTCCGTTCATTTAGGTGAGAGGGAGGTGTGTTTTGGTGATTACAAAAATCTTTTTAGGTAATAGAGATTGGATCGGTAATCTGCTAGAGCACCTTCAATCATCAAAACATCAAATTTTTGGTATTAGAGAGCAAAATGAGTAATATGTTGGAGATGCTCTGATGTACTGGCCTTTAAACTGGAGCCCTCAAATTAATTTTAAAATGTCTTTTTAAATCTGATGGGACTAGATTTTCTATTTTTAAATTGTCTAAATTGTCTGAGGGCTCCTTTTAAGATTAAATGGTGAATCCTCACCAGTTATATTTTACTGGTAGTCAACGGTCAGAACGCGAACACCTCGCCCGCGACGAACTGGGGTTAGTCCATTGATCCATTCCAACGCCTAAGCTAGAAGAAACTCCCGCACCATAAACGACACGAAATGGAGGTAATATACAATCGCCGTCGAACCGCGCACAAACTGTACCACCAGACCAGTGACCAAGTCGACAACCACTCGACCAGGACCAGCGCGGCGCCCAACATGGCCGTCGTCGCCCCCGGGCAAGCCGCCTCCGGCTCCACCACCGGCGCGCCGCACGTGCTGGTCGTCCCGTACCCCGCGCAGGGCCACATGCAGCCGCTCCTGCACCTCGCCTCGCTCCTCGCCGCTCGGGGCCTCCGCCTCACCGTCGTCGCCACGCCCGCCACGGTCCGCCTTCTCGCGCCGCTCGTTGCCGAGCACCCTGCCTCGGTGCGGCTGCTCACGTTCCCTTCCGCCGCTGACCACGACACCTCGGGCCCGACCTCCGTCGGCGCCGACTTCCACGCGGTCGCCGCGCTCCGCGGCCCCTCGGCGAGTGGCTGCGGTCCCGAGCCCATTCAAACTCCGGCGACGGGGAAACCGGCCGCGTCGTGGCGGTGATCTCGGACTTCTTCTGCGGGTGGACGCAGCCGCTCGCCGCGGAGGCGGGCGTGCCGCGGCTGGTGTTCGCGCCGTCCGGCGTGCTCGCCACCGCCGCCACGCACTCGCTGTTCCGACGCATGCCGAGGCCACCGGAATGCGACGCGGGGCGCGGGTACGCGGTCTCGTTCCCGGCTCTGCCCGGCGCGCCGGCCTTCCCGTGGCGGCAGATCTCGCGGATGTACAGGAGCTACGTGGAGGGCGGCGGCGACGAGCACTCCGAGGCGATCAAGGATAACTTCCTCTGGAACCTGGAGAGCGCGGCGTTCGTGTGCAACACCTGCCACCCTATCGAGGGGACGTACCTGGACGCGCAGCCGCTCGAGGACCTGGCTGGCAAGCGCGTCTGGGCAGTGGGACCGGTGGCGCCGCCGCCGGACAGCACAGGCGAAGACGACCCCGCCAGCAACGTCACCGCGTGGCTGGACGCGTTCCCGGACTCGTCGGTGGCGTACGTGAGCTTCGGGGCCATGATGGTGCCGCCGCCGCCGCACGCGGCGGCGCTCGCGTCCGCGCTGGAGCGGAGCGGCACGCCGTTCGTCTGGGCCCCCGCGACGACCACGCTCCCGGACGGTTTTGAGGACCGGTCGGCCGCGGCTGGCACGGGGCTGGTGCTCCGCGGGTGGGCGCCGCAGGTGGCAGCGCTCCGGCACCGCGCGGTGGGCTGCTTCGTGACGCACTGCGGGTGGAACTCGGTGCTGGAGTCCAGCGCCGCCGGGGTGCCGATGCTGGCGTGGCCGGTGGCCGCCGACCATTCTTCAACGCGCGGCTGGTCGTGGAGGCGCGCGTGGCCGTGGCCGCGAGCTGGGGCGGGTTCGGCGGTGTCCCGGACGCGGAGGACCTCGCGCGCGCGTTGACCGAGGTCGTCGGGGAGGCCGGCGCCGGCATGAGGGCGCGCGCCAAGGAGCTCGCTCTGATGGTGGCGGAGGCGGTGGGTGAAGGCGGCAGCTCGCGGCGGGATCTGGATGGGCTGGTGGAGGAGCTACGGGAACTTGGAATCTTGGGATAAGACAAGGCACCATGATCGAAGATCAAGCTCAAACTCTCCGCGCAATGCAAACAAGAAAACAAATAAGTTCAGCCAAAAATCTTTTTACTGCTGAATCATGTTTAACATGCTCCTTATGTACCCTGCTGCTGCATTTCAGTTCGGTTCAACTCAGTATTCAGACTGCTCTGAATGTACATGTTTGTATCCGTTTGGTGGTTGTTTTTATTTGCTCAATATTCAGACCATAACATGTTTTCCATGTCTTAATTATTCTATGCTTACTCTTTTGCTTTGGTGAAACCTGCTTTTGAATGAAACAAGAGGATATGATTAGCAGGCTTCGCCCTGGCCATCATGTTTACACTGATTGTCACGAACATTCATGTCACGAATTTTGGATCCTTGGTTCAGCTTCAAATGCATCTGTGTGCCACAAGTTTATTCCATCATTCCTTGTCATTGCCTAAAACACCTGAAATTTCATCTCAAGAATCTGAGTAGAGCGAACGAAGTTCTTAGTACTAATACGCATGGATCGCTCGAATCAAATTGAGGTGCTCAGTAGTTTGAGATCGTCTTGGTTGTTGGTTCGCTCGCGAGCTCGCGCAGCTCCTGCACCAGCTCCTCCACCTCCCGCCACGAGTCCCCGCCTTCGCGCACCGCCGCCGCGGCCTCAGCGGCGAGTTACTTCGCCCGCCACCACGTCGCTTCGCAGCCGGCCACCGTTCCCGACGACGGCGGCGTGCAGCACCCGCGAGACCTCGTCCAAGGCCGGCGCGGCCTTGAGCCCGCCCCAGCTCAGGGGCATGGCGGCGCCAAGCTCTTCCACGAGCAGCCGCGCGTTCACTTACTGGTCCGCCGTCATCGGCCACGTGAGCATCGCCACCCCGGCTGCCGCGGTCTCCAGCACCGAGTTCCACCCGCAGTGGGTCACGAACCACCCCACCGCGCGGTGCCGCAGGGCTGCACCTGAGGCGCCCACCCACGGATAACCCTGCCCCTGCCGCCTGCCGCCGCGACGCGCTCCTCGAATCCGTCCGGAAGCGGCGCCGTCGTCCCGGCCGCCCACACGAACGCCACCCCGGTTCGCTCCAGCGCGTCGGCCAGCGCCGCGGCGTGGGGCGGCTGCAGCACGGCCATGCTCCCGAAGCTGATGTACCCGACGGAGCGGTCCACCGAAAACCTGTCGAGCCAGGCGCAAAGGTCGGCCGCGGACACCGCAGTCTCCCCGCCGCGGCCGCCCGCGGCGTCGGGCTCCGGCGCCACCGGGCCGACCGCGTGCACGCGCCTCAGGCCCAGATCCGCGAGCGGCGCGCGGAGGTAGCGCTCCTCGAACCGCCGGAACGTGTGGGACACGAACGCCGACCCTTCCAGGTTCCAGAGGAAGTTCTGCCGCACCCCCTCCGAGACCTCGTCGCCCTGCTTGCATGTCCGGTAAGATCCGGGAAGCCCATCGGGCTCTCGTCGTCGGCCTCGTCCTCGCGCCTCGGCGGCCGGCGGAACAGCGAGTGGAGCACGGCGCAGCCATACACTCCGGACGGCGAGAACACGATCCCCGCGACGCCAAGCTCGGCCGCTAGCGGCTGCGCCCACCCGCAGGAGTGGTCGGCGAGGACGGCGACCACGCGATCCGGGGTGCCCGACCGCTCGCGGACCCAGGAGACGAGCGGGCCGCGGAGCCCCGCGAGGACGACGATGAGCGCGGCTAAGAGCGTGGGCGGCGCGTCCCTGGCGCATTCGACGCCCGCGGGGAGGGCTGGGTGGGACGGGAATGGGAGGACGAGCGCGCGGACGGCGCCGTCGCGGTGCGCGGCCAGGAGCGGCGCGAGGAGCGGGGCCGTGGCGGGCGTGGCGACGACAGTGAGGCGGAGGCCGCGGTACGCGAGGAGGCCGGCCAGGTCGAGGAGCGGGATCATGTGGCCCTGTGCCGGGTATGGGACGACCAGGGCGTGCGGCGCCGCCGGTGCGGTGGGTCCTGTCGCCGCCATGGCGAGAGTGGGCGACGCTGTGGACTGTGAACGGTGACCGCACGACCGACTCGTGTAGTCGTGTGCCGGTTGGTTCTGAGTTCTATTGGCAATTTGGCAAGTGAGCGGACGCAGGTCCCCTGCCAGCCAGCCTGCTGGGCTGCAGATGGGACACGCTGCTGGGTTGACAAAAAAGGCCGCGTTTGGGACGCCAAAACAGCTCCGGCTCCGGTCTTATCCGGTGGAGCGGTTTTCTTCGGAGCTGAAGCTGTTTTAAAAAATATTTAGTAAAACGGCTACTCTTAGTTATTTAAAATGCATAAAAAGATAAAATATTCATAATACTTTTAATTTTTAATTTTTATCTTTTCTTCTTTTTTCCGTCCCATTTTTCTTTCCCTTCTCTCCAACCTTATCTGCTTACGCCTACCACCTCCATCTCCGCACCCGTCGCCTGCACTGCCGCCCCTGCCACTCACGCCTCTCCAGCTTCCTGCCGCATCCGCTTGTAGCTGCCGCATCCGTCGACCGCCGCCGCCACCACGAGCACCCACAGCCCCCGCATCTCCGGCCGCCGCGCGCACCCGTGACACCCATATCCCCGGCCGTCCCGAGCTCCTGCTGGCTGCCGCGAGCTCCCACCAGCCGCCGCACGCACCCGTGGCCCCGCATCTCCTGCCAGCATGAGCTCACGCCGGCCGCTGCCGCGAGCACCCACGGCTCCACAGCAGCGAGCTCCCGGCGGCGCTGCAAGCACCTGCGGCTCTGCTGCCGCGCGCTCCCGCTGGCTCCTGCCGCCTTCGGCTCTCACGGCCGTCCATCTCACGGTCGTCCATCTCTTCCCGCTGCCACCTCAAGCTCCCGCCGCGCCTTCCCCGCTCTCGTCGCTTCCCGCTATTGGCTGCCCGCGCCACCCGCGAAGGGTGGAGAGGACAAGCGACGCAAGAAGCCGCAGGAGCCACTTTTTTCGGCTCCCACTCCACGAAACAATTCCTCTCAGCAGTTTTTTTGGACTTCTTCACCGAAGCGCTTTTGGTGCATCCCGTTTGGTAGGGCTCCAGTAGGAGCCGGCGAGGGAGCCGGAGCTCGAGCCCTCCCAAAGAGACCCGAAGATGAAATGCGGCTCTGCGACTGTCTTAGTTTGCAACAATGGCGAGTGAAGGTGAAGCCTGCTGAAAGGTGGATTAGCACAAAGGAGATGTAAGATAAAATTGTTTGAATAGATTAATGAGAACGATTGATTGACAGCACTGAAAAGGTTTGGACGGTTGTTGAATAGATTAATGAGAAGGATTGGGCTACACATCTATCGGATTACGAACGGTCAATTGAATTTGATAGAATTCATATTTTTTATTGGGTGGGTCCACAAGGAAGTTCGGTTTCAAGCAGCTCCACCGCACACGGGATTTAAATTTTCTTGCTCTTTGAAATTCATTTTTCTTCGGCTTGATCAGATCACAGCACAGAACCATGCGTTGCGAGCCATAACCAAGGCATATGTCCATATTGTACTCCGATCCTGTCGCCGTGATTCCCTCGTACTCGCATCCACCTAACACAACCGACACGGGCCACCTCGTCCGCCATGGCGACGACGGCCAGCGACCGCCCCACCACGCTGGCTGCGCCACACGTCCTGGTGGTCCCGTACCCGGCGCAGGGCCATATGATCCCCCTCCTCGACCTGGCCCGCGGGGCATCCACCTCACCATCCTGGCCACGCCCGCCACCGCCCTGCTCCTCGCGCCGCTCCTTGTCGTGCATCACGACGGCACCGCCAGGGGCTTGTCGCCCGCGCTCTTCGGCGCGCTCATCGTCGCCTTCGCCGGTCTCCATGGGCGGCTCGGCAATTGGCCCGTGCCCGGTCGGACGGCCCGGACCGCGTTGTCGCCGTGCTCTCCGACTTCTTCTGCGGGAGGACACAGCCGCTCGCGGCCGAGCTCGGCGTCCCGCGGATCACGTTCTCACCGTCCGCGGTGTACGGCACCGTTGTGCTGCACTCGTTGTTTCGCCGGATGCCGCGGCGCGAGGACGAGGACGACGACGAGAGCCTGCTTCCGCTCCCACAGATTCCCGACGCCCCGGCGTACCCGTCGCGGCAGCTGTCGCTGCTGTACTGGACGCTCAAGGATGGTGACGAGGTCTCAGAAGGTGTCAAGCGCAACTTCCTCTGGAATCTCGAGAGCTCGGCATTCGTGCCCAGCACGTTCTGGCAGCTTGAGGAGTGCTACCTCCGCGCGCCGCTCGCGGACCTAGGCTTCAGGCGTGTGCGCGCGGTCGGGCTGTTGGCACCGGACGCCGACGCCGCGGGCAATCAAGGCGGGGAGACCGCTGCCGCCGCGGCCGACCTATGCGCCTGGCTGGATAGGTTCGCCGACGACGACTCCGTTGTGTACATCAGTTTCGGGAGCATGGCGATACTGCAAACTGCCGCACGCGGCGGCGCTTGCCACCGCGCTGGAGCGCACCCGGGTGCCGTTCGTTTGGGCGGCTGGGCCGACGGTGATGCTCCCAGAGGGGTTCGAGGAGCGCATCGCGGCGGCGGGCGGGAGGTGCCGCGTGATCCACGGGTGGGCGCCGCAGGTGGCGGTGCTGCGGCACCGCGCGGTGGGGTGGTTCGTGACACACTTCAAGTGGAACTCGGTGTTGGAGGCCTGCGCGGCCGGGGTGGCGATGCTCGTGTGGCCGATGATTGCAGACCAGTTCGTGAACGCACGGCTGCTCGTGGACGAGGCGGGCGCCGCCGTGCCGGTCAGCTGGGGCGGGCTGACTGCCGCGCCGGCCGCGGACGAGGTCACGCGGGTTCTGGACGCCGCAGTTGGCGGGAAGTTGGGCCATGTTGCGGCGCGCGTGGTCGGAGCTGGAGGTGCTGGTGCACGAGCTGCGCTGGCTCGGAGAAATTTTGATATTTAACATCCAATCCGTGCGTCCCACCATTTTTTTTCGAAATATAACCTTCCGCCCGCGAATTCTTTTGATTCCGGTGATTTCTTCTTATTTAATTAATTTCAAGTTTTTCATATTTAATTAATTTCAAGTTTTTTGTTTTTATTTTCATTTTACAGCGTACGTGAATGGACCGTTTTTCCCTGACCGTTTACACAGCGCGTGCGGTCTCTCGCCCAATCCTGATTCTACACTCGCCCGGACGCAACCCAACTCACGACCGACGCGCCATTGGGGGTGGAGCGCACGTGTGTGGGCCCCGCAGGCCCAGCATTTATCGGGCGCCTCCTTTCCCTTTCCTCCCTTTCCCTTTCCTCTTTCCTCCCTTCTTTTTCTCCACTTCCTCTTTCCTCCCTTCTTTTCCCTCCACACGAGAGTATGGCGAGAGGAGGAGCGCGGCAGGCGGTGGAACGGGTCCGCCGTCCGACGGAGCGGTGGAAGATGGAGCCCGCGGGAGCCTCTCGCAGGGGGCGCCGGCTAGGGAGGGCCATCAGGCACGGTGACCTCACCTCGCGGGAGTGGCGGTGCCGAGGAGCGGGCTGCCCGCGACGGTGAGCGCGGCGTGCTCCCCCGCCGGAGCGGCGGCGGCGGGCTGCCCGGTGGTGGCGATGCCCGGAGCGTCAATTTTTTTTGTTTTTTTGAGTTTTCCTTTCTACAAGTATAACTTTTGTTCCCGATTTTTTTCTTCCAGAAAAAGATTTTGTGCCAACTTTTTTTCCAATTTTTTATTCATCATTTTTCTTTCGAAAATTTTGTTTCCGATCTTCCAAATTTTTTCGTATAACTTTATTCTCTTTTTTTTCTGCAAACTTTTTGCCTACAATGTTTTATTTTAAAATTTTCGTTGATAACTTTTTTTAAAAACCTTTTGCTTCATTTTTTGTCCGGGAACCTTTTTCCCAATCTTTGTTTCAGATGTTGTCAAAAAAATTTGTTTCTAAAAGTTTTCTTAAACTTTGGTGTATAATTTTTTTAGGTTTATTACGCGGGGAGTGTCAGATCCGGGTACACGGGACTGTACGCATGGCATACTTTTCTTAGGATAAGGGACGGGACATGGCCCACGCCATACATCTGTGTAATTACTCGTAGCCTAGTAGAACTGCTCTTACTGTAGTCAAACTAGTCGGATACAGTAGGGAACTAGCAGAAAACCACTCGGGGTAGGACTCTAGGGCATGTATCCGACTAGGACTTCCATGTAAATCTGTCCCCCCCCAGACTATATAAGGGCGGACAGGACCCCCCAAGGGGATAGCTCAGAGATCATCCAGGGAACCACCCAGGAGATCACCCAATCATCATCAAAGGCAATACAAACCACACAGAACATTGTGTATTACGCTCTTGGCGGTCCAAACCTGTCTAAACCTTGTGTTCCTTTGCACCTTCGAGTTCCAGATCTCGGCGACACCCTAGCTACAAACTCACCACCTCGGGGGCATCCCTCGGTGGGCGTGGCAGTAAAACACCGATAGCTGACGCACCAGGTAGGGGTGCTCAATGAAGATCCCCTGACGAGCTCGATGGCAGTAATCATCAACTGGGTGAGTCGTTCCAAGCGATATTACTAGATCAGTCTAGTTTTTCTGTGGCGAATCACAAATATTTTTTTGGTAACGAGCGCTTCTTATGGTCGACCATAAATTAGCGTGGCCCGGTCTCTTGTCTCTCGCCAGTCTCTCTGTCGGTGTTTTACCGCCATGCCCACCGAGGGATACCGCCTAGGTGGTAAGTTGTAGGTAGGGTGTCGTCGAGACCAGGAACTCGAAGGTGCAAGGGACACAAAGTTTAGACAGGTTCGGGCCGCCGAGAGCGTAATACCCTACGTCCTATGTGGTTTGTATTGCTTTAGAGGTTATGAGATTGTTGGTTATGCTTTGGAGGGATCCCTGCCCGCCCTTATATAGTCCGGGGGGACAGGTTTACATGGAAGTTCTAGTCGGGATGGCCTGAGGAGTCCTACCCGAGTACGGCTCGGGTAGTTTCCTTACGTCTGACTAGTCCTAGTGCTACACGACTAGTTACAATGAGGATAAGGTATGACCCATGTGCCATCCCATACTATATGTATATGTACACCAAGTGAGCAGTCCTGCTGCCCCGAGTCTGACAAACCCCCGAGCTCTTCGCAGCCGAGTACTGTAGGCTTTCGAGTACTTCTGGAAGGTGTCTTCAGGTCCCTGCTGAGTCCCCTTGAGAAGGTGTCTTCCAAGTACTTCCTTGGCTGCATCGAGGCTGTGAGGTGCTCAAGCCCCGAGTAGTCTTCAAATCTTCTTTTATATGGGGTGCGATGAACTCGCACTCCATATGGAGTAGCCCCCGAGCCTTAGGTTTAATCTAAGAATCAGGCTGAGGGTCAAATTAATCTTGAATCTTTGATCTGTATCTTCCAAGAATTTTTGAAAAATAAGCCATCGATGACACGTACCCCGCAGCCCCCGAGCCTTTAATCCAAATTCCCTAGTTTTGGAGAAAAGGATCTAAAGAATCGTGGCATGGAATGTAGGTTTTTGAATTCAATTGTGCGAAATTTTAGGGTTAAATTGCACTGGAAGTGGAAAGGTCCGAACTCTCGGGAGCCTATCCCAGAAAAAACGGCTAGTCTCCCTTATCCGTTGCACAGAACCCGTAAAATCTTCTTAATCGAATCGTTATCCCGAGAAAAACTCTTTGGCTTCCAAAGGAAAAATGAGGAACTTCTGGTTATAAATAACCCCGTGGTACCCTTTAAGGTTTTCACCCTACTCTGTTTCCACTGCGGTAAAAATTGATCTACTTTAGCCAAGAACCCTAGTCACCGCCACCCCAAATCCGAGCACTTCTCCACCTCAATCCAAGCCTAGAACAGCTCGAATCCTCGATTCCCGGGTTCACCCACACCTGTGTGAGTTCTCCGTGGCATGCGCACGAAGATCCCGGTGACATTTCGACCCATGGCGCCAAGAAAGCAAGCCACCGGTCGCGGGAAGAAATGGGTAGCCGATGGAGAAGGTGGATCATCGCCGCTATCGGCGAAGGTCGCCAGGACGACGGTCGAAGGGTCATCGTGGAGGGCCTCCATGATCAAGGAGAGGTATCTGCTCTGGCTCGTAGCCGAGCGGGTCTTGCAAGAGGAGGGCGTCATCCAGTGGCGGGTCGCCAGCACCGATTCATCGCCTTGGGAGAACACGGGTGAGACCATAATGTTCGCCCCTTCCGCCGATCGTGGCCTTGCCCTTCCGTCTTCCGATTTCTTCCACGGTTTGCTTGGATTTTACAAAATCAAGCATTACCGTCTTCCCCCCAACTCGATTCTGCACATTTCTATTTTTGTGCATCTTTGCGAGGCATTCCTAGGAATTCGCCCGCTTTTTTATCTTTTCCGTCATCTCTTCCTCCTTAAGCCCCAGGCAGATGAGGACAACCTTGCACTAGTCGTGGGAGCCGGGGTACAGCTGCGTGATAAGGCGCTGTACCTCAAGTTCTCAACCCCGAGTAGCCTGTCCGGGTGGCACGCTCAGTGGTTCTACATCGGGAACCACAAGCCTAGCCTCCCCGGACGGGATAATGCCCCGCCGCAGCGCCAAGAGTCTTGGCTGAAGAAGCAAACGGAGGAGGAATCCCGCGACATCCCCGAGTTGATGAAGCGGATCCAGCACCTCAAGGATCAGGGCGTCACTGGAGAGTCTATGGCATACTCGTTCATCGAGCGTCACATCCAGCCTCTCCAACAGCGTGTCCACCTTTGTTTTGAGTAGGAGGGTACTCAGGACCCGTCACGGATGGCGCCAGATATGCCTTCCGCTGAGGAGGTCATGCACCGAGTCACCCGTCTGTTCACGGGGGTTACCTCGGAGCCGTGTGTGCCGAGGCTCTTTGGAGCAGATTACTCGCCAAACCCGGTAAGCACTAACCCAAGTACCTTTGCTGTGTTCTTGAGCTAAGTAGTCGTTTGCTGACTTGTTTTTGTCTGTAGGGCGACTTGGAGCGGTTTAGGTCTGACCCGCCTGAACCCGTCTTCGAGGAGCCGACCCAAGACACGCCCGCCGCAGGAGACGCGAGTGACGTTGCTGCGAGGCCACCGCGCATGAAGCGGGTAGCAACTCGCAAGCGGAGTGTTGCTGCAGCAGCGACAACACCAAGCAGTCGCAAAGCAATGTAAGTAGCCTTCTGTTCTGACTTGTTTGATTTCGCCTTTGTTCCGCGAGTTCTTGGCTTCCCTTTAGTGACATTCAGGAGAAACCTGAGCTCCCGAGGCAAGGGGTAGTTGATTTGGCCGGGGAGACGAGTCCGATGTTGGGGAAGACATCGCCCGCGACTGGTCCGCGACTCTCAACCTGGACGGGTAACAAGACCGCGCCACGAGGGCTGGTCATGCCCACAGCACTCCCCCTCAGGAAGCCGCCAAGGTTAGCAACCAGGATGTTCTTTCTTTTTTCTTGGTAATTGTTGATGCCAGATTTTGACACGTGTTGAATCGGTGTCAGGAGAGGAAGAGATTGGCCGATGCGGCAGATCTAAAGGCTATAGTGAGGAATCAGCCGATTGAGGCTACTGTTGGGAATTGGCCGATTGGCGATGCAACTTGCGCCAACAGATAGGGGGGGGGGGGTGAAACCATTGGAATCACAACAGAGGATCCCGGTCAAAAGTGGCCTGATGTTGGTCAACGGAACGATGCCGACTCAGTCGAGAAGCAATGGAAAGAATCCTGATTGGATTAGGAGATGGCGGTAGAAGATTCTGTGGGAGCCCATTTCCTTTATGAAAATATTATAGATATAGTAGTTTTCTATTTAAATCAAGTTTGTAACAAATCGTAATCGATCAGGAGTCGTGGTCCTAGGGTATAAATAGGAGTCGTCAGGGCTTTGTAAGAGGGACATCAATCAATCAACAAAACAATCTACTTTTTTATCGCACGTTACTTTCAAGTCAGCGACTTCACCAATACTTTTTCTTCTTTCACGAGTTCGTACGGATTGGCAGGGCTGCATCGACTCGATCTTCGGCCAATTGGTACGTTCCGCTAATCGAATAACATCTGAGCTTTAACTTCGGGCGCATCGCCGTGGTTTTGTTTGGATTTATTCACCAGTTATCGATATTTACTGGAATTATAGGTTTTACCTATTATTCTAGTATTATCACCAGTTATCCAGCTTGAGATTCAAACTATCGGCTTTGTCATCGCTCTTCCTCGTTCATTGTCATACAACCGATTAGATCTATTTCAAGTGTTGCATCTGTAATAATTGTTTAAGTTGCTCCAGCAGTTTTCTTTGCAATTATTACGTGATTATCGGCTGATCCATGGCCGGTCATCTTCATAGCAAATCGGCCGATTCGCCGATACGCTCTTCGGGACAGATCGGAACCTCAGCCGATCGGAATGCCCGGAATTTAATACGTTTATTTCCTTGTTGATCAACAGGTCAGATTGACTGGCACGCCACGCGAACCGCACCAGGGCAATAACCCGAACTGGAGCTAAGCAGATTCTCCCGGGTCGTGTGTCCGACGCTGAAGGTCATCGGCCGATTCGTGGCCGATTTTTAGCGCCAACACACTTTTGGCACGCCCAGTGGGACCACCTCAAGATCCAATATGTGAAAGAACACCGAAGTTTCTGAGAACAACATCATTGAGGTCACAGAAGCAGATCTCAAGGACGACCAGAAAGAAGAACTGACAAAACATCTAGAGGACTACAAAAGGATGTATCTGCAATCTTTCAGTCGTACTAGAAGCGGGGAAGCAATCAAGAAAGCTCCTCTTCCTGTTCCCCGCCACATTACTATCGCTGAGGATTCGTGCAAGATGTCCGATATGATTCAACAGTCCGTCTATCAGGCTTTCATCGACCAATCCTCAGTAATGACCAACACGGTGTACAACGCCATCATTAGTTCTCTGGTCAGCGGAGCAGCTCAAGGATATCAAGGGCCAGAATATGCCCCACCTACTGTACCTCCAGCCAGAAGCTTACCAGGCACGTCCCACTCGGTTCCTCAGCCGATGTCGATGCAACACGAAGGATACAACACTTCGTTGCCTCCAATGCCTCCAGGGTATAACGGTGCACCATGTTTTCGATCGCAAGCGCCTCTTTAGCCTGTTCAGATTGCTTCTATGCAATCGTTGCCCTCAAACTCAGTGCCTTGGGGGGCACCAGCAACGGCAGCTTTTCCCGATCAATCAACCAGACATGGGAGCTATCCGATCCATGCGCCATTCCATTCGGCCGTTCGGCCGAGGGTCCCTCACTATCAACCAACCACGTCAGAAATTGGCAGGGGGGCGGACGCTGTAGAAGCACTCAGAAGCACGGCGCCGATGACGTTGTACGACGGGGTGGCGGATTCGCTTTGCCATCAACTGTCAACTGCTCAGACAGCAACAATGCGACAGAATCTGCCGCACGCTTTGATGCATCACCCGGCCGTACCACCGCCAATCCACCAACATATGCCGGCACCCCGAACAGCTGTTCATCAGCAGCATGTGGATTGGACGGCAAGAATAGCGGAGGTAATTCAGGACAAATTCGGGTTGAAGCCGAAAGTGCAGACTTATACATACAAGACGACATACCCATCGGCCTATGACCTGCTGCCGTTTCCCCACCGGTACAAGGTTCCTGACTTTACCAAGTTTTCGGGGCTGGACGACACCTCTACCGTGGAGGACGTTAACAGATTTATCATCCAGTGCGGGGAAGCCGCCACATAAGATGCTCTAAGGGTGCGCCTGTTCTCATCGTCTCTGTCTGGGTCGGCCTTTCAGTGGTTCACTACTTTGCCACCCAATTCCATCGTCACTTGGGCCGACCTAGAAAAGCAATTCCATAAGTACTTCTACGTGGGAGTACACGAGATGAAGCTCTCAGATTTGACCAGCCTCAGGCAGAGGAGCGACGAACCAGTAATTGGATACATACAGAGGTTCAGAGAAATCAGAAACAAATGCTATACCCTGGCTCTGACCGATGCCCAGTTGGCCGATATCGCTTTCCAAGGCCTCTTGCCACATATGAAGGAGAGGTATGCCTCACAAGAATTTGAAAGCTTAAGCCAGATCGTTCACCGATTGGCCGGTCTGGAAATGCGTCCGTTTGAGCAGCGAAGGAATTTTCAGAAAAAGGTGGCATATCTGGAAGGGTCTGAATCGGAGGAAGAGGAAGAAATCGTCCTAGCAGAATGGGTTAAAGGGAAGAAGCCAATATCGTGTCCTTTTGGAATGAAGGAACCAGAAACGTTTGGCTTTGACACATCAAAGGCCGATAAAATTTTCGACTTATTGCTCCAGGAAGGGCAGATCAAGCTCTCACCATACCATACCATTCCTTCGGCCGATCAGCTGAAAAAGATGAAGTACTGCAAATGGCACAACGTACATCTCATGACACAAATGAGTGCAAGATCTTCCGTCAGCAAATACAGTCGGCCATTGAGCAAGGAAGACTCAAGTTCGAAATCCCGGCAAAACTGGCAAAGCCAATGAAGATTGATCAGCATCCTTTCCCGACTAACATGGTTGACACGGGAAGAAACTCACTTCAAACCAAGGTACTGACGTCGGAATTGGCTAGAAGAAGCGACGTCGTGGATCCCAGGAAGCAAGTCACGGTGGACGATGTCAAAGGGAAAAGACGGGCTGAAGACGAGGGCAAAGGATTAGAACGGTCGCGTAGACCCGTCACGTCCCAATTCTTACTCAGCAAATATCGGCGGCGGCAGGAAAGGTCAAGACACCACGACGAGATGATACGCCGACATGAAGATCATTGGCGATGTCCGTTCTTCATCCATTGCTGGGAAAATGACCTCACATTGCCATCAGCCGATGATTGCTCTGAGTGTAGCGGATCCAGTCGCAACGATCGCCCGTTCAAAAGATCGCGCTCTAGAGATAGAGGATCAGAGCCGATCAGCAGAAACTGGCGTGAACAAGAAGGTCGGCGCCTTTTAGTGCATGATCGGCTGGGGGGCAGAGTTGATCGGTATCACCGGTCGAAAGGCAGGATCAACCAGCAGGGGCGACTAGGGGGCAGAACCAGCATACACGATCGGCTGGAAGAAATAGCTGATGCTAGGGTGTCAGATGAAAACCCTCTATGGAGGAAACCAGACTGGGAGCGCGCCAAACGGTCGGCCAAACCAGTAAACCCCAGGTGGTGCCCTGATGGACTATCTAAATCCCAAAAACGAAGGATCCAACGCCTGCGCTAATGGGAACAACAAGAGAAGGAACAGAGGCAGGTGCTGGATAAGAAAAACGACAGGTCTCGGGTCTGGCGTTCCAAGAAAAATAACAACAAGGAGGTTGACAATCAAGAATCGGCAGCTGATGTCAACATGGTGTTCATATTGCCTATGGAGTTCATGGCGCCTGCCGATCGAGATAAGGCGACAAGGATGGAGGAGCAGATGGCGCAGTTAGTTTTGGAGCCGATGACAGCCACCTTTGAGAAACCAGAAGACAAAAAATGGCAACATCTCAAGGCACTATTTCTCAAAGGGCACGTTAACGGACGACCCGTTACCAGGCTACTAGTGGATGGAGGCGCCGCAGTCAACATCATGCCATATGCCATGTTTCGGAAGTTAGGCAAAAGTGATGAAGACCTGACCAAAACGGACATGATGCTCAAAGACTTCGAAGGCAACGTGTCTCCCGCCCGCGGGGCGCTCTGCGTCGACCTCACCATCGGCAGTAAGACCCTTCCCACTACCTTTTTTATTATTAATGGTAAGGGGTCCTACAACATGTTGCTCGGTCGCGATTGGATACACGCGAATTGCTGTGTCCCATCTACAATGCACCAATGCCTTGTGCAGTGGGTCGGCGATAGTACAGAGATAGTCACCGCCGATTCCACCTACAGTGTTGCGGCGGCCGACACGCAACAATGGAGCTGTGAACACGTCAGGTGTATATCCGGCAGGACTTGGGACACTGATTTCCTGAAAGTGTCCGATTTTGGTCTACAGCCGATCCAAGCAGTCGGCTCTGAAGATTCATAATAGATGGATCAGTTCGTCCGAGAAGACGGAAAGCTTGGGCATGGATTTACGTCGGCCGATTCATTGGAGATTGTGGATTTAGGAGATGGTAGCAAGCCAAGGCCAACATATATTAGTGCTAGCTTGGATCCCGGATACAAGTGTAAATTGACAAGTTTATTAAACGAATTCAAGGATTTCTTTGCTTGGGAATACCATGAGATGCCTGGTCTAGACCGGTCCATTGTTGAACACCGGTTGCCTATAAAATCAGGATATCGGCCATATCAGCAACCTGCATGACGGTGCAATCCTAAAATTCTACCTGATATAAAGGCCGAGATCACAAGATTGATTGAAGCAGGATTTATTCGGCAGTGCTGTTACGCCGAATGGATTTCTAATATTGTGCCCGTATATAAGAAGAACGAAAAGTTGCGCGTATGCTTCGACTTCAGGAACCTAAATCCGGCGACACCAATGGACGGATATCCGATGCCGACGGCCGATGTCTTGATAGATGCTGCCGCAGGACACAAAGTCATTAGTTTCATGGATGGTAATGCTGGGTACAATCAAATATTAATGGCTGAAGAAGATATTTTGAAGACAGCTTTCAGGTGTCCGGGCCATCTCGGTTTATTCGAGTGGGTTGTAATGACCTTTGGGTTAAAGAACGCCGGTGCTACATATCAGCGGGCCATGAAACTATATCTTTCACAAACTCATTGGTGTATCGGTGGAAATTTACATCGACGATGTTGTGGTCAAGTCGAAAGGTCATCGGGAACATCTGGCCGATTTACAAGAAGTACTGGAGTGCACAAGGAGGCATGGGTTGAAAATGAACCCGAACAAGTGTGCATTCGGTGTATCGGCCGGGCAATTCTTAGGATTCATGGTCCATGAGCGCGGGATAGAGGTTAACCGGAAGACCATAGACGCCATCAACAAAGTTGTAGCCCCACAGAATAAAACTGAGCTGCAATCCCTCATCGGCAAGGTCAATTTTATTAGAAGATTCATATCCAACTTGTCCGGGCGTATTCAAGCTTTCACTCCTTTGTTGAAGTTGAAGCCCGATCAGGAATTCGTGTGGGGAGAAGGACAACGCAAAGCGTTAGAAAATATCAAGCAATATCTGATTTCGCCACCGGTGTTAGTCCCGCCACAGCCCGGTAAGCCGTTCAAATTATACTTATCAGCTGATGAACAAGCTATTGGATCGGCGTTGGTACAGGAGTTCGAAGGGAAAGAACGGGTGGTATATTATGTCAGCAGAAGACTCCTGGACGCCGAAACAAGATATTCCCCGGTGGAGCGGCTGTGCCTGTGTTTATACTTCTCGTGTACCAAGCTCATGCACTATTTGTTATCGGCAGAGGGCATAGTCGTATGCAAAGATGATGTGGTGAAATATATACTATCACTGCCGAGTTTGAAAGGAAGGATTGGAAAATGGATACTGGCTCTGTCAGAGTTCGACTTAAGGTACGAATCGGCTAAGGCTGTGAAGGGTCAAGTCATGGCCGACTTCGTGGCTCAACATTGTGGACCGGAAATTGCTGTCGTTGAACTGGTGCCATGGACTTTGTATTTCGATGGTTCTTCGTGTGGAGCCGGATCGGGAATCGGTATCGTTCTTATATCGCCTCGGGGGGAAGCTATGATTTCTCTCTGCCGATAGAAGCATCCGCAACCAACAACCAGGCAGAATACCGAGCCGTCCTAAAAGGTATCCAATTGTTGAGGGAAGTCAAAGCTGATGTAGTCGAAATTTTTGGGGATTCCATGCTCATCGTAGATCAGTTAACGGGGAAATCTGAATGCAAAGATGATATCTTAAGGATTTACAATGAAGATTGCCTCCAGCTGTTAAAGGAATTCAAGTCTGCAATAATCGAGCACATCCCCAGAAATTACAATGAAGAGGCCAATAGGCTGGCCCAACACACGTTCGGATATCGGCCAGTCTAAGGAGCTATGATTTTGGAGCTCGCGGCCTGTTGGCGCTAAAATCGGCCGGATAGGAATCGGCCGATGGGTCTTCAGCGTCGGACACACGACCCGGGAGAATCTGCTTAGCTCCTGTTCGGGTTATCGCCCTGGTGCGGTTCGCGCGGCGTGCCAGTCAATCTGACCTGTTGATTGACAAGGAAATAGAGTAATAAATTCCAGGCGCGTCGATCGGCTGGATTTCCGATCTGTCCTGAGGAGCGCGTCGGCGGCAAATCGGCCGATTTGCTGTAGAGATGATCGGCTATGGGTCAGCCGATGATCGTATAGTAATTGTAAAGAGAACTGCTGGAGCAATCTAAACAATTACTATAGAAGCAACACTTGAAACAGATCTAATCGGCTATATGGCGATGAATCGAAGGAGAACAATGACGAAGCCGATTACCCTGACCTCAAGCTGGATAACTGGTGATAATACTAGAATAACAGGTAAAACTTGCAATTCTAGTAAATATCGATAACTTGTGAATAAATCCAAACGAAACCACAGCGATGCGCCCGTAGTTAAAGCTCGGATATTACTCGATAAGCGGAACCTACCAATTGGCCGGAGATCAGGTTGATGCAGCCCTGCCAATCCGTACGAACTCGTGAAAGAAGAAAATATTGGCGAAGTCGCCGGCTTGAAAAGTAAAGTACTGGTAAAAAGTAGAAGTGTTTTTGTTGATTGATGTTGGTTGTTTCCTGCAAAACCCTAGCGACTCCTATTTATACCCCGAAACTAGGACTCCTGGTCGATTACGACTTGTTACAACCTTATTTAAAACAGGAAAACTACTATATCTATAATAACTTTAAAAAGGAAACGGACTCCCGCAGAATCTTCCGCCGCCGTTTCCTAATCCAATCAGGGCCTCTTCAATTGCTTTCCGGCCGACTTAGCATGCCGTGTTGACCAGCTTTTGACTAGGATCTTCTGGAATAATGCTATCCTGTTGGCATAGGCTGCGCCAGCAATCGGCCGATTTTCAACTGTTACCCCGATCGGCCGATTCCTTACTGTAGCTTTCAGATCCGCTTCATCGGCCAATCTTCTCCTCCTGACGCCGATTCAATACGTGTCAAAATCTGGCGTCAACACATGCCCCCCAGTTTCGGAGTAAAATATAACTTTTTCTTCGAAACTCCCTCTTTAATCTTTTTCTTCGAAACGGGCGCAGTAAAAATCTCCTTCCGTTCCGCGGCACAATGATTGCAATTTCCTCGACCCGAGCGCGCGAAACGACCGCTCCCCTGGAACTCGCGTAGACGGTGCGGTAAAAATACCATCTTTGCCCTTACCCCCTTATCTCTCTTAAGTACTGGTTTTCTCCGCCTCTCCTCCTCCACGAATCCAGCATCCTTTCTGCCGCATTACTGTTCATCTTCCTCCAAGTTCTTTCGATTTCCAAGCGCTCCCCCTTCTCCGGCGACCTCGTCTGCAGCTTGCTCCGACCCCCAATGGCGTCTCCGTCGGCGACCACCCCATCTACAGAGGCTCCATCGGCTGCTCTTTTGGCGGCGGCGGCCCAATCGGCGGCTTCTCCAGCGGCGTCATCGGCGACGAGGGCTTCCATCCCAGAGGTAAATGCCCAAAAATTTTTCCCTTTTCACCTTGCTGCTTCAGTATTTTCCGGTCCCTTTCTTAGTTTCTTCCCTCTTTCCCTTTCTTTTTAGGCCCTTAGGCACAGGATCACCATTCCTCTCTCAGAGTCTCCTGACCTCATCTGTCTAGGCCCTATGGGGAGCCCTAATCCAACGGATCTAATCAGTTTAGAAACTCACAGAATCCCCTTTAAGCAGTCACCCATGGATTTAGATCACTGGGTATGCGCATTCAGATCCTGGCCGAATGAAACACCCGGGTGGAGAGAATGGTACCAGAGGGTAGCCGGGTCTTGGAAAGTTCAATGGGAAGAACTAAAAATCGGCCAGTGCATAGATTTGTCCCTATCTCAGATGGAAAAGAACGAACTTTTGGTTATGGCAGCCTCTTACTTCTGGTCCGATGCACTTAACGCATTCCTTTTTGGACACGGACCCATGACCCCAACCTTGGCCGATGTCTTACTGCTGACCGGCCTAGATGTCTCCTCCGCAGATACCCCCTTCAATTACCTGTTCAAGCCATCTCATCGGCTAGACACCAAAGGAATCGGCGGGTGGACAAGATACATCAGTAAGAACATGAAGACAGGAACAGTCTCACAGAGAGAGCACACCGCCTTCTTGATGATGTGGCTGGAGAAACACCTCTTCTGTGGCAGAGCGGTCGGCCCCTCTTCCAATACTCAAGCTTTGGCAGAGTCTCTCGCACAAGGATCGGTCGTCCCCCTGGGTAAACATTTGCTGGGATCGGCATACCATATGATGCATCAAATCGGCGCCAAGCTATCGAAAGGAGAGCCGATAGGGAATCCAGGCGGCGCCTGGTGGTTCATCACCCTCTGGCTCAATCTACACATGAGCAAGGTCTCTCAGCAGAGGATAGAGACAAAGACCTTTCCCAACATTGAGTCAGAGGAGAATCCATCGGTCCGTCGCCGCTGCAGATCTGTCGGAGAGGCGGCATCGGCCTTTCCTGGCTGCTAGTTCACCGCTACCCGGGTAGCCGAATATTTCAGATGCTTCTATAATGGACTTAGCGAGGAGATGATCATCTGGTATCCATATCAAACCGCGGAGCCGATTTTTGAATTGCCTATATGCTTCGACTTCTCCACCCACACATTTGACAGAGAGTTGATGGATGTCTTGATTAAGCCGGGAATTCTGCCGGCTAACTTCTTCTCGGGGAAGGACTCACCCACTTATGAGTTCTACTGCCCGTCAGCTGCAGCAAGGCAACTAGGTTTTGGCCAATTGCCGATCCGAGTCTATTTCGCCGGCCAAGCAAAATTCAGAGACGGATTAACCTCTAGTCTCGACTACAGCCGATTGTGCGATTTAGTACCTGACTCCAGCACCATTGACTTGAACGGCTGGTCAGTTGCCTCTTTCGCCACCCAACAGTACAAATTATGGTGGGCAGAATGGAAGCAGCATCTTTTCTGTAAATCCCCATCAATTTACTGCAACATTCTGGACCCAGAGAACATCGACCCAAATGCTGCGGTATGTCCTTTTCTTTCAGCCGATTTCAATGTTGCACTATCATCTTGCTGTTAACTTATGTTTACCTCTTCAGTCTGAAAGCCATGCTCCCCCAACACGGAGCCGAAGCGGCCGGCCGATTGATAGCCATCATCAATACACAGTGCAGCCACTCATCGACTTCCATGCTCCATCTATCAGAGATATCTCCACCGGCCGATCAAGATGAGCGCCCAAGAGACCAACACCAAAGATATCCAGCCGTCGGATGCGGGCTCGCATTGAATCGGCCGGTCAGACAACAATAGCATCGGCCGAAGTCTCTCGTATCGGATCGGCTAGCCAGATGGCAGCAGCATCGGCCGAGACCCCCCGTGTTGGATCGGCTGATCAGATGGGAGTGATGCGCGCCGAGACCCCAGATCCTTCACCTCCATCAGTCGTCGAGACGGCCGATCCCCAAGTCGCCGCCGAAGCCGGGGCTGCTGCAACATCACTCTTAGTAGAAGCTGTCCAGGTAACTTTATTTATCTCATGTATTCCCCAAAAACCTTCTGCTGACATCAATTTCATCCCTTTACCAGGCTGCACGAGGTGTCCCACCACAATCTCCACGGCTGTCGGCCACGTCTCAAGTAGGGACTGAAACTATAGCAGCTCTTGTTGCCGAGGTAAATGATCTCTTACCCTGCATCCTTAATATTCAGGAAACTTAACCAATTCTGATGCAGGTTGACTTGGGTACGCCGATTGTAACTCCACAGCTGGAATCGGCCGGAGAACCCGCAGAGGCATGTCAAATTCCCACTACCATCTTATCTCATTTTCCCATAGTATCCTCACGAGCATTTATATCTTTCTCAGGAAGCTGGCCCAAGCGGAGCACCAATAATGATCGAATCTTCTTCTTCTGGTGAACCCAGTGCACCAATCCCTGAAACAAGGGAAATACTTCCACCGGCGCAGGCAAGAGAGATTCGTTTCAAAGAGGTAACAATCTTACCATCAGAATCGGCCGATTTCCTTTCACTACTTGCTTACCCTTTGCTTCATTCCCTTACAGGAGCAAGATTCTCCCAACAATAGTATCTTTTCTTTCGCTGTCTCCTTGGCCGATGAAGAGGAAACTGCCTCACATGTGGTTCCACCGAGTTCTGCCTCCGACGATGTCCGCTCTAAGCTCGAGAGCATCCGTACTCTCCTCCAAGGTGACATCGGCCGACTGGTGAAAGATGCATCGCCGATCCGACAACTTTTCAATGAGGTTGTAGATCACATCCCAGAAGAAGTGTCGGAAGACTTGGGGTATGCTGCCTATATAGAGGGCATGCGGATTCCGGTCTCGCGGGCGCTGCGACGTATGGCCGATCACGCTCAGATGGCCAAAACTCAGGAAGAGGTTGACTCGTACAAGCACCAGGCCCAGGAAGTACATCACAAAATCAACTTCCTCGAGAACTGCCGTCCGGACATCGTTGGCACAATAGATCGGCTGAAACGGAGGAGAGCAGAACTAGCCAAGGAGATGGAACAGATAACCAAAGAGATAGCCGCTGAAGAGAAAAAGCTCCAAGAACTCCCAACCATGATCAGCGAGCTGAAGCAAAAAAGACAACATCTGGCCCGTGAAACAATAAGACTCCGTCGCCACGTGTCAGAAGTGTCAGGATCGGCCGAAAGTGATCAGAGGATAGTAGAATCGGCCGATCAAATTAGACGACGAGCGATTGTAGCCATAGATACTTTCCTTGGGCTGTAATCAATATGTTAAACATTATTGTTCCTTGATGCCACCGCGCCGATCTGGTTTTGAACTGCTTCATGTAATCCGTAATTTCCACTTAATAATGAATCCCAATATCTCCTTTTGTGCTCAGAATCCCAATCGGTACCAACGTGCGTCGGCCTTGATCTGATACTATTTCTCGAATTTCCCATCTCTAATGAATTGGCCGACGTGGACCCATGCCTCAGCTTCTCATCCTTTCGAACGAGCTGAATCTTCAGAGCCGACTGCTTGGATCGGCTGTAGACCGAAATCGGACACTTTCAGGAAGTCAGTGTCCCAAGTCCTGCCAGATATACATTTGACGTGTTCGCAGCTCCACTGTTGTGTGTCGGCCGCTGCAACGCTGTAAACAGAATCAGCAGCTACTATCTCTGTACTGTCGCCGACCCATTGCACAAGGCATTGATGTATAGTAGATGGGACACAGCAGTTTGCATGTATCCAGTCGCGACCAAGCAGCATATTATAGGACCCTTTGCCATTAATGACGAAGAAAGTAGTGGGGAGGGTCTTACTGCCGATGGTGAGGTCGACGCAGAATGCCCCGCGGGCAGGCGACACGTTGCCTTCGAAATCCTTCAGTATCATGTCCGTCTTGGTGAGGTCGTCATCGCCCTTGCCCTGCTTGCGGAACATGGCATACGGCATGATGTTGACTGCTGCGCCTCCATCTACCAGTAGTCTGGTGACGGGTCTTCCGTTGACATAGCCCTTGAGAAACAACGCTTTGAGGTGCTGTCGTTTTTCTTCCTCTGGCTTTTCAAACATAGCCGTCATCGGCTCTAATACCAGTTGTGCCATTTGCTCTTCCTCTGTATTTGTCACTTTGTCCCGATCGCTTGGCGCCATGAACTCCATCGGCAGTATGAAAACCATATCGATTTCGGCCGCCGATTCTTGTTTATCCGTTTCTTGATCGCTTTTCTTTGGGCGCCAAATTCAAGATTTCACGTTCCTTCTCTCTGGCACCTGTCTCCGTTCTTCTTCTTGATGCTCCCACTGGCGTAGGCGTTGGATCCTCCGCTTTTGGGATCTGGATAGGCCGTCAGGACACCACTTGGGATTCACTAGTTTGGCCGATGATTTAGCGTGTCCCCAATCTGGTTCCCTTCCTAGGGGATCTTTGTCTGACACCCTATGATCGGCCATCTCTTCCAGCCGATCGTGCGTGCTGATCCTGCCCCCCAGTCCATCTTGCTGGCCGATCTTGCTTTTTGACCTACCGTACTGGTCAACTCTGCCCCCCAGCCGATCATGCACCAAAACGCGCCGTTCTTCGCGCCGATTTCTGTTGATCGGCTCTAATCCTCTGTCCCTAGAGTGCGGCTTCGGTCGATCGTTGCGGTTTGATCCGTTGCACTCCGGACAGTTATCGGCAGATGGCAATCTGATATCGCTCTCCCAGCAGTGGATGAAGAAGGGACACTGCCAGTGATCTTCACGCCGGCGTATCGTCTCTTCCTGGTGTTGTGCTTGTTCTTGTTGCCGCTGATATTTACTGAGTAGAAATCGGGAGGTGACAGGCCTGTGTGGTCGTTCTGGTCCTCGCCTGTTCCTTCTGATTTCTTCCGTCGTGATTTGCCTCCTGGGATCGACAACGCCGTCTTTTCTCGCCGATTCTGCCGTCAGCACCCTGGTTTGACTTGATTCTTCTCCAGCGTTGACCGTGTTGGCCGGAAAGGGGTGCTGGTCTATCTTCATCGGCATTGCCGATTTGGTTGGAGTCTCAAATCTGAGCCGCCCCTGTTCAATGGCCGATTGTATCTGCTGACGGAAGACTTTACATTCATTGGTGTCATGAGAGGTAGCGTTGTGCCACTTGCAGTACTTCATCTTCTTCAGCTGATCGGCCGTAGGGATGGTGTGATGTTGCGATAGCTTAATCTGTCCCTCCTGAAGCAGTAGATCAAAAATTTTATCGGCCTTGGACCTGTCAAAGCCGAATGTCTCTGGCTCCTTCTTGCCAAAGGGGCAGGATATTGGTTTTTTCCCTTTTACCCATTCCGCCAGGCCGATTTCTTCCTCCGCGTCAGATTCAGATCCCTCCAAATACGCCACCTTCTTCTGGAAGCTCCTCCGCTGTTCAAGTGGTCGGATCTCCTGCCCTGACAATCGGTGGACAATTTGACTCAGGCTCTCAAACTCTTGGGCGGCATACCTCTCTCTGATTTGCGGCAAGAGACCCTGGAAAGCGATATCGACCAACTATGCATCGGTCAGAGCCAGACTGTAGCACTTGTTCTTGATTTCTCTGAACCTCTGTATGTACCCTGTCACCGGCTCATCGTTCCTCTGCCTGAGGCTGGTTAGATCCGAAATCTTCATCTCGTGTACTCCTGCATAGAAGTACTTGTGGAATTGTTTCTCCAGATCGGCCCACGTGACGATAGAATTTGGTGGCAAAGTGGTGAACCACTGGATGGCCGATCCGGATAGAGATGATGAAAATAACCGTACCCTCAGAGCGTCTTGTGTGGCAGCTTCACCGCACTGGATGATGAATCTATTGATGTGTTCCACAGTGGATGTGTCATCCGTCCCTGAGAACTTGGTGAAATCAGGAACCTTGTAGCGGTGTGGGAACGGCAAGGAGTCATAGGCTGATGGATACGGCGTCTTGTAAGTATAAGTTTGAACTTTCGGCTTCAGCCCAAACTGATCTTGGATTACTTCTGCTATCGTTGCCGTCCAATCCACCTGCTGCTGATGAACAGTTGTTCGCGGCGCGGGCACGTGTTGAAGAGCTGGTTCGGTCAGGTGATGAATCGGCGAAGTTTGCTGAGCGGCCGATAACTACTGGCGAAACGCGTCCGCGCCCCCTTCGTACGTCGTTGCTGGCACCGCGCCTCTGAATGCCTCCACAGTGCTTGCCCCCCTGCCGATTTCTGGTAGAATCGGCTGGTACTGAGAGACCACCGGCCGGGCGGCCGATTGGTACGGCACCTGAAACGGATAAGTGCCCTGCCGGTTCGCTGGCTCGGGGAAATACGTCGTGGCTGATGCCCCCCAAGGTACTGAGCTCATAGGCAGTGTTTGCACAGAAGCCACTTGAACGGGTTGAAACGGCGCTCGCGATGGGAGACATGGTGCACCGCTGTATCTTGGAGACGCCGGAAGTGGTGGAGAGCTGTATCCTTCGCGCTGCGACAATATCGGCTGAGAAGCTGATTGGGATGTGTACGGTAAGCTTCTGGCCGGCAAGGTAGTTGGAGCGGCATATGCCGGTCCCTGATAACCTTGAACGGCTCCGCTGGCCAGAGAGTTGACGACGGCGTTGTACACCGTGTTGCTCATCACCGAGGATTGGTCAATGAACGCTTGATACACGGACTGTTGAATCATCTCTGACATCTTGCCTGAGTCTTCAGCAATGGTGATGTGGCGAGGTGCTGGAATAGGAGCTTTCTTAACTGCTTCCCCGCTTCTGGTACGACTGAACGATTAGAGGTACATCTTCTTATAATCTTCCAGATATTTGGCCAATTCCTCCCTCTGGTCGTCCTTGAGATCAGCTTCTGTGACCCCAATGATGTTGCTGTCAGAGATTTCTGCGTTGTTCGACATATCAGGTCTTGGATGGTCCCACCGGGCGTGCCAAAAGTGTGTTGGCACTAAAATCGGCCGGATAGGAATCGACCGATGGGTCTTCAGCGTCGGACACACGACCCGGGAGAATCTGCTTAGCTCCTGTTCGGGTTATCGCCCTGGTGCGGTTCGCGCGGCGTGCCAATCAATCTGACCTGTTGATTGACAAGGAAATAGAGTAATAAATTCCAGGCGCGTCGATCGGCTGGATTTCCGATCTGTCCTGAGGAGCGCGTCGGCGGCAAATCGGCCGATTTGCTGTAGAGATGATCGGCTATGGGTCAGCCGATGATCGTATAGTAATTGTAAAGAGAACTGCTGGAGCAATCTAAACAATTACTATAGAAGCAACACTTGAAACAGATCTAATCGGCTATATGGCGATGAATCGAAGGAGAACAATGACGAAGCCGATTACCCTGACCTCAAGCTGGATAACTGGTGATAATACTAGAATAACAGGTAAAACTTGCAATTCTAGTAAATATCGATAACTTGTGAATAAATCCAAACGAAACCACAGCGATGCGCCCGTAGTTAAAGCTCGGATATTACTCGATAAGCGGAACCTACCAATTGGCCGGAGATCAGGTTGATGCAGCCCTGCCAATCCGTACGAACTCGTGAAAGAAGAAAATATTGGCGAAGTCGCCGGCTTGAAAAGTAAAGTACTGGTAAAAAGTAGAAGTGTTTTTGTTGATTGATGTTGGTTGTTTCCTGCAAAACCCTAGCGACTCCTATTTATACCCCGAAACTAGGACTCCTGGTCGATTACGACTTGTTACAACCTTATTTAAAAAAAGGAAAACTACTATATCTATAATAATTTTAAAAAGGAAACGGACTCCCGCAGAGTCTTCCGCCGCCGTTTCCTAATCCAATCAGGGCCTCTTCAATTGCTTTCCGGCCGACTTAGCATGCCGTGTTGACCAGCTTTTGACTAGGATCTTCTGGAATAATCCTATCCTGTTAGCATAGGCTGCGCCACCAATCGGCCGATTTTCAACTGTTACCCCGATCGGCCGATTCCTTACTGTAGCTTTCAGATCCGCTTCGTCGGCCAATCTTCTCCTCCTGACGCCGATTCAATACGTGTCGAAATCTGGCGTCAACACGGCCGATGATTGGCGAAAGGAGATTGCCAATTACTTAAAGGATCCGTCCTAGAAGGTAGATCGGCGAGTGCGTTTCCAGGCCACAAAATATGTGTTACTTGAAGACGATTTGTTTTACCGGACGATTGATGGGGTTCTTCTCAAATGCCTGGGAACGGAAGAAGCAAAGGTCCTGATGGGGGAAATCCACGAAGGCATATGTGGAGCCCATCAATCGGCTCACAAGATGAAATGGATGATCAGGAATAATGGGTATTATTGGCCGACGATTCTTGAAGATTGTTTCAAATATTATAAAGGTTGCCAAGACTGTCAGAAGTTTGGCAATGTGCAGCGCGCGCCAGCTTCGGCTATGAATCCGGTAATCAAGTCGTGGCCGTTCAGAGGTTGGGGAATAGATCTCGTCGGGCAGATTCACCCTCCATCGAGCAAAGGGCATAAGTTTATATTGGTAGCCACTGATTATTTTACTAAATGGGTGGAGGCAGTTCCGTTAAGGACCATGACATCGGCCGGTATGATCGAAATCGTTAAGAACCACATTGTTTATCGATTCGGTATTCCTCAGACTATCACAACTGATCAAGGAACGATGTTCACCTCAGGAGAATTTGGAAAATTCGCCGCCGATATGGGGATTAAATTGTTGAATTCGTCTCCGTACTATGATCAAGCCAATGGCCAGGCCAAATCGTCCAATAAGGGGATAATCAAGTTGATCAAGAGGAAGATAGAGGAACAACCCAAGAAGTGGCACATGTATTTGGCTAAATCTCTATGGTGTTGGCGCTAAAATCGGCCGGATAGGAATCGGCCGATGGTCTTCAGCGTCGGACACACGACCCGGGAGAATCTGCTTAGCTCCTGTTCGGGTTATCGACCTGGTGCGGTTCCACGGCGTGCCAGTCAATCTGACATGTTGATTGACAAGAAAATAAAGTATTAAATTCTAGGCGCTCCGATCGGCTGGAGTTCCGATCTGTCCTAAAGAGAGCGTCGGCGGCGAATCGGCCGATTTGCTGTAAAGATGATCGGCTATGGATCAGCCGATAATCGCGTAATAATTGTAAAGAAAACTGCTGGAGCGATCTAAACAATTACTACAAAGGCAACACTTGAAATAGATCTAATCGGCTGTGAGATGGTAAATCGAAGGAGAAAGCTGACGAAGCCGATTACTCTGATCTCAAGTTGGATAACTGGTGATAATACTAGAATAACAGGTAAAACTTGCAATTCTAGTAAATATCGATAACTGGTGAATAAATCCAAACGAAACCACAGCGATGCGCCCGTAGTTAAAGCTCGAATATTACTCGATAAGCGGAACCTACCAAATGGCCAGAGATCAAGTTGATGCAGCCCTGCCAATCCGTACGAACTCGTGAAAGAAGAAAAGTATTGGCGAAGTCGCCGACTTGAAAGTAAATTGCTGAAAAAGTAGAAGTATTGTTGTTGATTGATGTGATTGATCTCTTTGCAAGACCCTGACGACTCCTATTTATACTGTAAAACTAGGACTCCTGGTCGATCACGACTTGTTACAACCTTATTTAAAAAACTGAAAAACTACTATATCTATAATAACTTTTAAAGGAAACGGACTCCTACAGAATCTTCTGCCGCCGTCCCCTAATCCAATCAGGATTCTTTTCAATTGCTTTTTGACCGACTTAGCGTTGCCCTTTTGACCAACTTCTGACCAGGACCCTCCGAAATAGTCCCATCCTGTTGGCGCAAGCTGTATCACCAATCGGCCGATTTTCAACTGTTACCTCAATCGGCCGATTCCTTACTGTAGCCTTTAGATCTGCCGCATCGGCCGACCTTCTCTTCCCGACGCCGATTTAACACGTGCCCCCCAGTTTCGGAGTAAAACATAACTTTTTCTTCGAAACTCTTTCTTTAACCTTTTCCTCCGAAACGGGCGCAGCAAAAACCTCCTTCCGTTCCGCGGCACAATGATTGCAATTTCCTCGGACCGAGCACGCGAAACGACTGCTCCCCTGGAATTCGTGTAGACGCCGCGGTAGGAATACCATCTTTGCCCTTGCTCTCCCGATTTTTCTTAAGTACTGGCCTTCTCCGCCTACTCTTCTCCACAAATCTAGCATTCTCTTCCAGCGAACCACTGTTCGTCTTCCTCCAAGCTCTCTTTGATCTCCAAGTGCTTCCCCCCTTCCGGCGATCTCATCCGCGACCTGCTCCAACCCTCCAATGGCGTCACCATCGGTGACCGCTCCATTCACGGAAGCTCTAACGGCAACTCCTTCAGCGGCGGCGGCCCAATCGGCGGCTTCCCTGGCGGTCCCATCGGCGACGATGATTTCCATCCCAGAGGTAAATGCTTGAAATTTTTCCCTTTTCGCTTTTCTACTGCTTCAGTACTTTCCGGATCCTTTCTCAGTTTCTTCCCCTTTTCTCCTTTTTTAGGCACTTAGGCACCGAATCACCATCCCCCTCTCAGAATCCCCTGACCTCATCTGCTTGGGCCCTATGGGGAACCCCGATCCAACAGACCTGATCAGTCTAGAAACTCATAGAATCCCATTCAAGCAGTCGCCCATGGACCTAGATCAGTGGGTAGGTACTTTTAGATCCTGGCCAAATGAAACCCCCGGCTGGAGAGAATGGTACCAGAGAATGGCCAGATCTGGGAAGATTCAGTGGGAGGAACAAAAAATCAGCCAGTGCATAGACCTATCTTTGTCTCAGATGGAAAGAAATGAACCTCTGGTCATGGCAGCTTCTTATTTCTGGTCTGATGCACTCAATGCATTCCTTTTCGGACATGGACCCATGACCCCGACTCTGGCCGATGTTCTGTTGTTGACCGGCCTCGATGTCTCCTCCGCTGATACCCCTTTTAACTGTCTGTTCAAGCCATCACATCGGCTAGAGACCAAAGGAATCGGTGGGTGAAAAGGGTATATTAGCAAAAATATGAAGACCGGGACAGTTTCAGAGAGGGAGCATACTGCTTTTCTGATGATGTGGCTAGAGAAGCACTTTTTCTGTGGCAGAGCAGTTGGACCCTCTTCAAACACCCAAGCTTTAGCAGAGGCTTTGTCACAAGGATCGGCCATCCCCCTTGGAAAACATCTGCTGGGATCGGCCTATTACCTGATGCACCAAATCGGCACCAAGCTGTCGAAGGGGGAGCCGATCGGGAACCCTGGCGGTCCCTGGTGGTTCATCACCCTCTGGCTCAATTTACACATGAGCAAGGTCTCTCAGCAACGGATAGAGACCAAAACTTTCCCTAACATTGAGTCAGAGGAGAATCCATCCGTCCGACGACGCTGCAGATCTTTTGGAGAAGCGGCATCGGCCTTCCCCGGCTGCCAGTTTACTCCTACCCGCACAGCTGAGTACTTCAGATGCTTTTATAATGGCCTTAGTGAAGAGACCGTCAGCTGGCATCCATATCAAGCAGTGGAGCCGATTTTTGAATTACCCATAAGCTACGACTTCTCCGCCCATACTTTTGACAGGGAACTTATGGATGTCTTGATCAAACCAGAGATTCTGCCAGCTAATTTCTTCTCAGGAAAGGACTCTCCCACCTATGAGTTCTACAATCCATCGGCTGCAGCAAGGCAACTGGGTTTTGGCCAACTGCCGATTCGGGTCTACTTCGCCGGTCAAGCGAAATTCAGGGATGGACTGACTTCAAGTCTTGATTACAGTCGGCTGTGCGACCTAGTACCCGATTCCAGTACTATTGATCTGAATAATTGGTCAGTTGCCCCCTTTGCCACCCAGCAATTTAAATTATGGTGGGCAGAATGGAAGCAATACCTTTTCTGCAAATCCCCATCGATTTATTGCAACATTCTGGATCCAGAAAATATTGACCCAAATGCAGCGGTATGCCCTCTTTCCCAGCCGATTCCTCTTTCCATATTGTTATCTTGTTATTAACTTACGTTCATCTTCTCAGTCTGAAAGCCAGGTCCCTCCGATGCGGAGCCGAAGCGGCAGGCCGATAGATAGTCACCATCAATACACGCCGTATCCACTTATCGGCTTCCATGCTCCAACTATCAAGGATATCTCTACTGGCCGATCGAAACGAGCACCGAAAAGGCCAACCTCGAAGATAACCAGCCGTCGGGTGCGAGCTCGCATCGGATCGGCCGATCAGACGGCAATAGCATCGGCTGAGACTCCCCGTATCGGATCGGCCGACCAGATGGCAGTGGCATCGGCCGAGACTTCCCGTATCGGATCGGCTGACCAGATGGCAGTGGCATCGGCCGAGACTCCAATCCCTTCACCTTTGCCGGTCGTGGGGATAGCCGATCCTCAAGTCACCGCCGAAGTCGGGGCAGCTGCAGCATCGCTATTAGTAGAAGCTGTTCAGGTAATCTTACTTATCCCATATATTCTTCAAATCTTCCACTGACATTAACCCTCTTCCTCTGCCAGGCTGCCCAAGCTATTCCACCGCAGTCTCCGCAGCAATCGGCTACGTCTCAAGTGGAAGCCGAAACTCCAGCAGCTCCTCTCGTCGAGGTAAATGACCTCTTACCTTGATCTCTTAATTTTCAGAGAACTTAACCGATCCTGATGTCAGGCCGATTTGGGCATGCTGACTATAACCCCACAACAAACATCGGCCGGAAGATCAACGGAGGCATGACAGATTTCTCACACCATCTTATTTCAATTTCCCATAGCATACTCACAGGATCTTCTTTTATGTCTTTTTTAGGAAGCTGGTCCAAGCGGAGCACTAATAATCATTGAATCCTCTTCTTCCGACGAGCCAACTGCACCAGCCCCTGAGACAAGGGAAACGCTTCCACCGGCGCAGGCAAGAGAAATTCATTTTAAGGAGGTAACGAACTTACCATTAGAACCGGCCGATTCCCCTTTACTGCTTGCTCACCCTTTTCTTTATTTCTTCACAGGAGCAAGACACCTGTGACAACCCTGGTAAAAATTTCATTTCTAAAATCAGTATCATTAGTCTAACCCTATGCTTAAACCAACTAATAAAAGGGCGGAAAGAATTAGAACGGGTTCAGTTGGAATTCAAATTTAATTGGAGCACATTTGGTTACTTTCGAACTTTTAAATTTAACTTTCAAACCATAAGCCAAATGAGATTTTGCCTGAAACCAAAGTTGTAGAACGTTTTATTCTGAACAACTTTCGTGTTCAAAAGTTTTTGAAATTCAAATCAGAAAGAGGAGAAAACGCCCTGTTTGCACCCAGTCCCCTGAAGTTTTCCAAATTCTCGCATCCAGGCCCTCGCGCCCCCCCCCCTTTCTCTCCTCCCCGCCCGACCGCCGCGCGCCAGGTGGCCGGCGACACCTGACCGGCGCGAGGCGCCAGGCCAGTGGCCGCCGCACCACCCCGCCACGGCCGGCTTTGCCCCCCCCCCCCCACGCCGCGCGGCCCAGTGAGCGCCCGCGCGTGCACGCGACGCTGCCGCTTCCAGCCCCGCCGCCCGTCGCGCCCAGTCGCCGCGCCCCGGCTCCCGCGCCCCGCCAGTCGCCGCGCCCGCCCTCCGCCCGAGCCGCTGCAGCTGCTGCTCCACCACTCCACGCCCAGCGCTATCCCACCGCGCCCACGCCATATCTCCGGCCGCCCAGTCACCGCGCCCGCACGCCGCACGCCGCGCCGGCGTTCCGCTGCCGCCCGCCGTGGCCAGTGCGCGCCGTGCCGTGCCTCCGCCCCGCGCGCTGCCCAGGCCCCTCCGCACCCCCTCCGGCCCCTATAAAAGCCCCGCCCGGCCACGCGCGCGAGCCCCAGCACCCAGAACGCCCTCGCCGTCGCCATTGCCGCCGCCGAGCGCCGCCCGCCCGTGGACAGCTCTCCACCGCCGCTCACCGCCCAAACTGACGCTTCAGCCACCACTACATCATCCCCCTGAAGCTCGCCGACCCACCCAACGCCGCCCAGAACCGCCGGAGCGCCGCCGCCCGCGCTGCCGCCGCCGCCGCCGCCCCTGCTCGCCGTGGACAGCACGACCCCGACCTCCTCCGTCCGAGCCAAGCCCCTGAGCAGCTTCCCCACGCGCCACCGAAGCTCGCTGACCGGACCAGGCCGCCCCAAGCCCGCCGGAGAACCACCGTCGACGCGTGCCGCGCCGCCGCCGCCTCTGCTCCAACGCCGGCGAGCCCTTCCCGGCCGTCCCCCACCTGAACAACACCCCCACAAGGTAGCCCTCGCACCCATGAACCTTCCCCGACCCTCACCCCTCGCCGCCGGCGAGCCCCTCGTCGGAATTTCGGCCGGTCGCCGTACCCGAGCCGCCCGAGGACCCAATTGCAAGAATTTAAATCTTTAGAAGGGTCTGCGCGTAAGATTCAAGGACCTAGTTGTAAAAGAAAGTTTCAAATCTAGATTCAAATTCAGTGAACTTGTAAAATTCGTATAAAATCGTAGAAAATTCAGAAAAATGCAAACTTAACTGTTCTGGAATCCTTAGAACAAACTCTACCACTTTTGTTACAAAAAGTTTCTCAGAATCTCAACATATTTTGTCTACATTAAATGGAAGCTTTAATGGACTTATTTTGTACCCACTTTTGTAGAACAATGCTGACCCTAAATTTTGGGCAGTGAGTTAGTTGCTTGATGTTTAGGGCTGTGTAAAAAGACCAGGCCCAAATTCCATCTCTAGCTTTACTGTAAATTAAACTTAGTTCCATACCATGTTTAAGAAAAATATTTTATCCCTGCAGTTAGGTGGTGAATCACCCAATGAAACTTTTTCTATGCTAGTGTATTGGTACCTAGAAGCCAGAGAAAAATTAGGAGACTTTTTATCTCATAGTAACCTATTTATTTGATTTATGTGCTAATAACATACATTAAATCAAGAAAAAGGTATATTAGCTTGGAAAATTCCCAAAGTTTTACTAGGAGATACACTGTGGTAGTGGTTGCTGTGTAAAAAGTTCCAGAGACAAAAACCCTGTGTAGGGTCCTGTAAAAAATGAATCCTTGAATAACCTAGCTGTGCAATGTCATATTTTCTATGCTCTGGATACTGCATAATAAATCCTACAAAAATTACAGTAGCTTCTGAATGCTTAAGTGAAAGCTTTGTAAAAATAATAGACTCATTTGTTGCACTAATTGTTCTGTACAAAAAGAACAAGGATCTAACAACAACTATGTAATATATTTTTCATAATTAATCTGTTACATAAAATTGGCTGAAAATTTTACAGTAAGCACATCTTTCCCTGATGTGCCTAAATCCAAAAATTTCATGACCAGAGACTATCCATTGTAGTAATTACTCTTAAATCGTATCGATTGCCATTACCACGACTTAAACTTGTGCATTCATGTAGAATCGACGACTCTCGCTGACGGAACTTACGAGCTGGTGCCCGCGTCCGAGAGTGAGCAGCGTGAAGCTCAAGTGAATCTAACTGAAGCTCTTGAAGACCTGAGCCCAAGTTCGGAAGAGCCCCAAGCTAACTGCGAAGGCAAGCCCCGGAGCATAACCCATCTCTTTCCTAAATTATGCAACTCACTACTCTCTGCTTGCGCATTAAGTTTATAGGAGTTGAATGAAAACTTAGTTGCATGATGTTAGGAAGCCTTGCTTGAAAACTAGACGTAAGGTTCGATAGAATCCTGTGCTAATAGGACTCCGGTAAAAGTCGAGTGATTTCCTGTCACTCGCGAGAAAATAGGAGTTGAATGACTACTTGTTGACGCCAGATTTTGACACGTATTGAATCGGCGTCAGGAGAAGAAGGTTGGCCGATGCAGAAGATCTGAGAGCTACAGTAAGGAATCGGCCGATCGGGGTAACAGTCGAAAATCGGCCGATTGGTGGCGCAGCCCACACCGACAGGATAGGATTATTCCAGAAGATCCTGGTCAAAAGCTGGTCAACGAGGTATGCTAAGTCGGCCGGAAAGCAATTGAAGAGGTCCTGATTGGATTAGGAAGCGACGGAGGAAAATTCTGCGGGAGTCCGTTTCCTTTTTAAAGTTATTATAGATATAGTAGTTTTCCTGTTTTAAATAAGGTTGTAACAAGTCGTAATCAACCAGGAGTCCTAGTTTCAGGGTATAAATAGGAGTCGCTAGGGTTTTGCAAAGAACAACCAACATCAATCAACAAAATACTTCTACTTTTTACCAGTACTTTACCTTTCAAGTCGGCGACTTCGCCAATATTTTCTTCTTTCACGAGTTCGTACGGATTGGCAGGGCTGCATCAACCTGATCTCCGGCCAATTGGTAGGTTCCGATTATCGAGTAATATCCGAGCTTTAACTACGGGCGCATCGCTGTGGTTTCGTTTGGATTTATTCACAAGTTATCGATATTTACTAGAATTGCAAGTTTTACCTGTTATTCTAGTATTATCACCAGTTATCCAGCTTGAGATCAGGGTAATCGGCTTCGTCATTGTTCTCCTTCGATTCATCGCCATATAGCCGATTAGATCTGTTTCAAGTGTTGCTTCTATAGTAATTGTTTAGATTGCTCCAGCAGTTTTTACAATTACCATACGATCATCGGCTGACTCATAGCCGATCATCTCTACAGCAAATCGGCCGATTTACTGCCGACGCGCTCCTCAGGACAGATCGGAAATCCAGCCGATCGACGCGCCTGGAATTTAATACTCTATTTCCTTGTCAATCAACAGGTCAGATTGACTGGCACGCCGCGCGAACCGCACCAGGGCGATAACCCGAACAGGAGCTAAGCAGATTCTCCCGGGTCGTGTGTCCGACGCTGAAGACCCATCGGCCGATTCCTACCCGGCCGATTTTAGCGCCAACACACTTTTGGCACGCCCGGTGGGACCATCCAAGACCTGATATGTCGAACAACGCAGAAATCTCTGACAGCAACATCATTGGGGTTACAGAAGCTGATCTCAAGGACGACCAGAGGGAGGAATTGGCCAAACATCTAGAAGATTACAAGAAGATATACCTCCAGTTGTTCAGTCGTACCAGAAGCGGGGAAGCAGTTAAGAAAGCTCCTATTCCAGCACCTCGCCACATCACCATTGCTGAAGACTCGGGCAAGATGTCGGAGATGATTCAACAGTCCGTGTATCAAGCATTCATTGATCAATCCTCGGTGATGAGCAACACGGTGTACAACGCCGTCGTCAACTCTCTGGCTAGCGGAGCCGTTCAAGGTTATCAGGGACCGGCATATGCCCCTCCAACCACCCTGCCGGCTAGAAGCTTACCGTACACATCCCAATCGGCTTCTCAGCCGATATTGACGCAGCGCGAGGGGTACAGCTCTCCACCACTTCCGGCGTCTCCAAGATACAGCAGTGCACCATGTCTCCCGTCGCGAGCGCCGCTTCAACCCGTCCAGATGGCTTCGGTGCAAACACCGCCTACCAGCTCAGTACCTTGGGGGGCATCAGCCACGACGTGTTTACCCGAGCCAGCGAACGGGCATAGCACTTATCCGTTCCAGGTGCCATACCAATCGGCCGTCCGCCCGGTGGTCTCCCAGTACCAGCCGATTTTACCAGAAATCGGCAGGGGGGCATCAGCCATGACGCATTTTCCCGAGCCAGCGAATGGGCATGGCACTTATCCGTTTCAGGTGCCGTACCAATCGGCCGCCCGGCCGACGGTCTCCCAGTACCAGCCGATTTTACCAGAAGTCGGCAGGGGGTCAAGCACTGTGGAGGCACTCAGAGCCGCGGCGCCAGCAGCAACGTACAAAGGGGGTGCGGATGCGTTTCGCCAGCAGTTATCGGCCGTTCAGCAAACTTCGCCGATTCATCACCTGGCTGAACCAGCCCTTCAACACGTGCCCGCACCGCGAACAACTGTTCATCAGCAGCAGGTGGATTGGACGGCAAGAATAGCAGAAGTAATTCAAGATCAGTTTGGGCTGAAGCCGAAAGTTCAAACTTATACTTACAAAACACCGTATCCATCGGCCTATGACTCGTTGCCGTTCCCACACCGCTACAAGGTTCCTGATTTCACCAAGTTCTCAGGGACGGATGACACATCCACTGTGGAACACATCAACAGATTCATCATCCAGTGCGGTGAAGCTGCCACGCAAGACGCTCTGAGGGTACGGATGGGCTATGGAACGATGGTTACGATTGGGGCCCGTCTGTCTAGTGAAAAATACTAAGGCCGCAGGGTGTGGTAGTGATGGTTAAGTCTTTGAACGTACTAAACACATGCCGAGATTATGGGAATCGGTAAGCTTAAGTACCTGATTGGCCCGGCAAGGGGACGGCATCCTACCCTTTGAACTTCGGTCCCATGTGCATATGGCGAGTGCAGAGAGTGGTCACGACCCGGCGCCGAACCGTGGCATGGGGCTCTTGTACTCTCGGAGGGTAGCTCCGATCCACGACCCGGAAAGAAAGGGGAAAAGTTGCACGTGTGACTCTAGGGAGTAACCACGTGACGTGTGTTTGGGTTTCCCTTGCAAGGTTAAGAAATTCGATTCGAATCGTCCGTTTCTCACGGCTATTGAGACTGCTTAACCATTTTTACCCACAGAGTAAGAAGAGGAACAATGATGATGAATGAACTGGTTGGTTGAAAAATTTAATGCTTCACCATGTATGCTTTTAGATAGCTGCTTATCTAGACTGGCTAACGAAACTAGAATCTTGAGCTAAAAGTTGAAAGTAAGGACCCACTTGTAGATGCTTTTCGGCAAAACAAACCCCTGAGCCAAAAAGCCTTGCATGTCTAGAGTCGGTGGAGTAGATTCCACTACGCGGGTAAGTCTTGCTGAGTATTAGTATACTCAGCCTTGCTTGTGGCTCATTTCAGGTGAGACCTTCGAAGATATGATTGCTAGCTTGACTTGGCCCTGCACTCTTCCCCCTGGTTGGTCGGTGGAATGGGATGCGCCCCCGTCCAATGGAGATAATGCCGAGTGATGTCTCGTACGGGCTTCATCGAGACATTCTGTATCGTTGAGTAGTTTCCGTCGTTTATTTCCGCTGCAACTTAAACTCTGAAGAACTATTTAGTGATGATCATTGAAGTACTTGCTTTCTAAACTCAAAACTTGGTCTGTAATATTCACTTATGCTAATATTGTAATATTTGCTGGAATGTGGCATTCTCTGGGCTCATCGTCGCATGAGCGTTTGTATGTATGGCGCTCGATCCGCTCACCGTGGTTGTATCGGGAGGTTATACCCGACAGACCAGTGGATTACTCCGTTTGAAGTGTAAGGTTAACCGAGAATGCCTTAATGGTGATGGTTAATACACTTGAGCCGGATTAATTCAGGTGGTTCTGCCACAGCTGGTATCAGAGCCGTAGCTGGTGCCACAGCTGGTAACAGCTGGCACCAGAACCGAAATACATACGCCAGAGAATGCGACAAGCCTTAAAAACTAGTTTTAATAAAACTTGACTAGAAGGATGTGTTGCGAAATACGTTGGTACGTTAAGGATGGTGCCTAGTTCGTAAAGCCCTAAGGGATTATGGGAAAGTTACTAGGTGGCTATCTAACTTATGAAATATTATCAACTGACTTCCAGCACATTACCTTCTGTCAAAACTTACTTTCATGCACAACCGACCTTAAATTCTGTAACGACGCACTCGTCGCTAAGGTAAGAAGGTAAGGATCCTCAGCCAACTGAGAGAGCTTGGCCTTCCTGTCGGTGATGCGAACCGAACGCTGCCCTCAAGCAGTGGCTTACTTGAGGTGCTGCCAATATGCCAACTGTTAGTTGAACATATTGGGAGTAGAAGGTTTGGCGCAGGGTATGGCGATCGCTGTTCATACCCCCGTCTCATGACGGTACCCCCGTGAATACGCTATCTCGATAGCGTATGTTATCGTCGTCTGTACGGCGGAAATTGTACAGATATCGTTTCTATAAGTAAACGGTAATGAATACGGACGCTTTCATGAGTGCTGGCATGAAAGGTTCATGAAATATATATGCTTTGTCAATCTTCTGCAGCTACACTAACCGCGATTACGATAAGTTAAGGAACGATTAGAAAGACTCGACTAGCTATTATAGTGAGAGCCGTATTGTGTATGCCACCGAAACTATCTTCGTAAGACCAAAAGTATTTGGCGATTATTTTATTTTGGGAGGATGAATAGGATGAGCATGCATCATGAACACATATATCGGAAATTGAAAATGCGTTGTATAAGAGTGGTAAGGATCTTGCGTATCTAAGCATGGTTTGCCTAAGGACCATCTAGCAAAACTGTCCGAAATCTGCCGTGACCGAAAAGAGCGATTTATTGGCCAAAGAAAATGACCTTTTCTGATAAAGTTCATGTTGAAGAAATTGTTCCAAATTTTGTGTTCTATCTTCTGTTCAAAAATGAAAAATTCTGAACTCAAGGATAGTAAGAAATAACCAAAACCTTAGAATATTAGAATTCTGTCCAGAATAAGCCCTTCTGCCTCTTAAATTTTTAGGCCCCCTTCCTGTGGTTTTCTGCAAAAGAGCACAACACAAAAATTGTTCCAAATTTACCCAGGTAGCTGCTGTTAAAATTTGGTAAATTTTGGCTGGGTAGATTTTTCCTGGTGCACGAAACTCTGGCCCTCTGTTCACTGAAAATTCTGGGTAGACAGTAAGGTAAAACCTGAAAAGAAAGACCATCTTAGAGACCTATTCAGCTCTGGAGTTAACTAGCAAAGTTGTTCACAAATACCTTAGGAGTGATCTGGTGAAATTTGAGAATTTTTGGATTAGAACTGTGGAAGTTATGGTTATTTTTGCACCCTATGCAGAATCTGTCCTTGTGCTGTTCACAGTTTTTCGCTATCTCACCCCATTTGATCTTTTGTTCAGATGGCCGAGCCTGTTGCTATGATGGTGGATGAGGATGGACGCGTACACTCGCAGTGTCTCCACTGGGAGGGCTTTCCCTCTATTTTGTGGGATGTTCTGCGTACCGCGGGCTACCTAATTCCCCCACGTTACGCCGGACTGGAGTTTATAGAAAATGGAGTTACCCAGTGCCGTGTCAACATGACTATCTTTCCGCACCCGCTACACCCGGAGTGGCCCGCCTTGGAGCTTGAGGCTGTTGGTCGCCGTTTGGCCGATACTTGGGAGCTTGCAGCCATGAGGGCGCTCACCACTTTTTGTGCGCAGCGTCCCGAGGTTGTCACACTCGCTCCCATTGGATTGTTTCCTGCTGCCCAGGACAACGACCCCTTTTGGCTCAACAGGGTGCAGCACGCACAGTACTTGGTAGACTTTCACGCCCAAGAAACTATTCATACCTCCGTGCGGTGCATGAGTGCACTCTACCGGCTTCAGACTCTCCAGAGTCAGGCACTGGAGCAGCTCACTGATCTTGCTCAGGCCTACCACATGATGGCAGATACCAGGGATGAGCAGATTAAGGAGCTCAGTCAGGATCTTGAGGACAGAGATGCTCAGATTGGCCAACTTGAGGGCCAAATTCAGGAGCAGGACACTCTCATGAGTGAGAGAGATGCCACGATAGCACAGTTGGAGGAGCAGCTCCATGATCTGAGCCTTGAGTTGGAGGACGCGAATGAGCACATTCAGTGGCACCATGATCAGAATGACCATCCCCATGAGGACGACATGGAGGAAGATGAGGAGGAGCCACAAGAGATTGATGGTGTCTCCGGTATGGATTTCGAGGGTGAGGTACCACAGGCACCTCAGATGGGAGCTCACTCTCCTGCTCACAGCGAGTCGTCCGTCAACGACTTGGATGATTTCTAGAGGACGACCTAGGAGGACTTTTGCACATACTCCTCGATAGGGTAGCCTAACTTTTGGCAAGTGTTGTAATAGGCTAACTAGGAGTTGAGTAACTCTTTTGTGTTGGGTACACCTGAACCATGTGGATACCCTCAGCATGTAAGGAACGGCGATAAACTTGGGTGATTTCGTTGTAATTTGGTAAACGATGAAATCCACAATCGCTGAGACTTGTTGGAATTTTTACCCATGTCTCCTTGCATTTCTTGGCTGAGTGTTGAATACCAGACTTGTGCTAAATTTTGTGATCTAGGTTCTCACAAAAATTCAGCATCATTGGACCTCGCTAGTTTAAGATATAGGCGAAACCGTACCGATCAATCTGCTGAAAAAAACAGCTAAGACAGTAAGGCAAAGGACGAGCTTTTCGACCACCTTAGCTATAGTTCTAGCACCGAAGTTAAATACCAAGGTGGTGCATTCCTAAATCTTCTGACTACTGCGAAAGTTTGAGATGTTTTGGATGGACCCACAGCAAGCTATGATTTTTCTCGTAGCAAACAGAGGTCCATACTCCTAGCTGTAATGTCGGAAGTCTATGACTACACCAATCACTTATGAATCAAGGAAGTAATATGGATCGCGTTACTAACGGTAACCTTTCACGTTTCAGATGGTTGGATCAACACGTGGTAACCCCGAGGGTTTTGGTGCCGGTGGCAGCCGCTCGCGACAATCGCCACCGCCCCCGCCCAGTTTGGTGGAAGTGATGGCCGCTCAAACCGAGCTGCTGCGTCAGATTGTGCAAGGACAACACCAGCAGAGGGGTGGGCACAATGCTCACCAACCCCAAGCTGCAGGATACACGGATTTCTTAGGGACCCAGCCGCCCTTGTTCCATAAGACCGAGGAACCCCTGGACGCAGATGCATGGATTCGCACCATCGAATCCAAGTTCACATTACTTGTGGCCCTATGCTCAGAGGCCAACAAAGCTCGTTTTGCCGCGCAACAGCTTCGCGGTACCGCTCGACTGTGGTGGGACCACTATTTTGCGATGCTCCCGGCTGATCATGTGGTCGACTGGGATGAATTCAAAACCGCGTTCCGGGCACATCATATTCCCGAGGGCCTCATGGAGAGGAAGTTGAATGAGTTTCTGGCACTCACCCAGGGCACCCGCACCGTGCTGCAGTACGCCCAGGCATTCAACAACCTATGCCAGTATGCGGGCTATCACGCTGATACGGATGCCAAGAAGCGTGATCGTTTCCGCCGAGGTCTGAATACCAAGCTCAAGGAACGTCTGAACCTAGCCAGGGCTGACACCTACAACGAGTTGGTCAATATGGCCATTACCCAGGAAGACTGTATCATGGCGCACCGGGCAGAGAAGAAGAGAAAGGCACCCGCAGGACCATCAAGTGTCCAACCACCAAGGTATCGCATCGTGCAAAATACCGCACCCACAGCTCCACCAAGGGCCCCGCAGCCAGGAAGATGGATTGCCAGACCCCCACAGCAGGCAGGCATGGTACGACCCCCGATGCCTCCACAGAATGATCCGAGGCCCATTCTTCAGCAGTCTCTTCGACCTAGCCCCGCGAATCGCTGTTTCAAATGCGGGAGTTCCAGCCACTTCGCACGAGAATGCCCTCAGTCTGGACAGCCCAACCAAGGTCAAGGATCCAACCCGAACACCAAGAACAGGGGCAAGAGACAGACCCTACAAGTCAAGCAAGGACGGATTAACTTCACCACGCTTGCAGAGCTTCCTGAAGGAGCCCCAGTGATGTCGGGTACATTCTCTATCCATAACAAGCCTGCAGTTATATTATTTGATTCTGGTGCATCGCATAGTTTCATAAGTGCAAAATTCGGTGCAAAAGTAGGCTTGGATGTTTGTCACACAAAAGGGTCATATATGATATCAACACCAGGTGGTAAAATTGCTTCAAACCAAATGGTCAGACAAGTACCAGTCAAATTGGGTAGTAAAACCATCGACACGGACCTTGTCCTTTTACCTCTTGACGGCATGGACATTATTTTGGGAATGAACTGGATGGCTATGCATGGAGTCACACTGGACCTTTCTTCCCGAGCCGTTGAGATAAATTCACCTAGTCACGGAGCCACTACCCTTTACCTACCGTTCCTAGATTGTACGAATTCCTGTGCTTATAAGATGGAAGGACTTAAGCTAGATGATATTCCTGTGGTAAACGAGTATGCCGATGTTTTCCCGGATGACCTACCAGGAATGCCACCGGATAGGGATATTGAGTTCATCATTGAACTACAACCAGGCACTGCACCTATATCCAAAAGACCATATAGGATGCCCCCTAAAGAATTGGCTGAGCTGAAAATTCAACTCCAAGAACTACTGGACAAAGGTTTTATTCGCCCTAGCGCGTCACCTTGGGGATGTCCAGCCCTATTCGTAAAGAAGAAGGATGACAGTTTAAGATTATGTGTGGACTACCGACCTCTCAATGCGGTAACTGTTAAAAATAAATACCCACTTCCTCGTATCGATGTACTCTTCGATCAATTAGCTGGAGCCAGAGTCTTCTCAAAGATTGATCTTCGTTCGGGATATCATCAAATCAAGATTCGCCCCTGCGATATTCCTAAGACTGCCTTCTCCACACGATATGGACTATATGAATTCTTGGTCATGTCCTTTGGACTCACCAATGCCCCTGCCTACTTCATGTATCTCATGAATTCGGTATTCATGCCCGAACTTGACAAATTCGTCGTAGTGTTCATCGACGACATCCTTATCTATTCCAAGGATGAGGAAGAGCATGCCAAGCACCTTCGCATTGTCCTCCAGCGACTCAGAGACCATCAGCTCTATGCTAAGTTTTCTAAGTGTTAGTTTTGGTTGGATACTGTAAAGTTCTTAGGTCACACGATCTCCAGTGAAGGCATAGCTGTTGACCCCAGCAAGGTACAAGAGGTGATGGATTGGAAACCCCCTACCTCTGTTCATCAGATTCGCAGTTTTCTCGGCTTATCCGGTTACTACCGTCGCTTCATCCCGGATTTCTCTCGAATTGCTAAGCCCATGATGGAACTATTGAAGAAGGAAGTAAAGTTTGTATGGAATGAGAAGTGTGAAGGAGCCTTCCACACTCTCAGAGAGCATCTGACTACTGCACCTGTGTTAGCTCAACCCGATAATACCAAGTCATTCGATGTGTATTGTGACGCATCGGGTACTGGTCTAGGATGTGTGCTTATGCAAGAGAATCGAGTGATTGCATATGCCTCACGAGCCCTTCGGCCCCACGAACAGAATTATCCCACTCATGATCTTGAGCTTGCAGCCGTCATTCACGCTCTGAAGATATGGAGGCACTATCTCATGGGTACACAGTGCAATATCTACACGGATCATAAGAGTCTCAAGTATATCTTCACACAAGCCGATCTGAATATGAGACAACGGAGATGGCTAGAATTAATCAAGGATTATGACCTTGAAGTGCACTATCACCCCGGCAAGGCTAACGTAGTCGCTGATGCACTAAGCCGCAAGTCCCATTGCCATTGCTTATCCATGGAGTTCTACCATGAGACATTGTGTGCAGACATGAGGAAGCTTAACTTGGAAATGGTTTCCCAAGGCACTCTAAATCACATCTCAGTTGAGCCCACTCTTCACGACCAAATCGTCATGGCACAACTACATGATGAAGGAATTAAGATCATCAAACAAAAACTCTCCCTAGGTGAGGAGAAGTACAAATGTTTCCGCCAGGACCATAAGGGAGTTCTATGGTTCGAAAGTCGTATAGTCGTTCCGAAGAATCATGAGCTCCGCAAGCAGATTCTTGATGAGGCACACCTTTCCAAATTCTCTATCCACCCCGGCAGTAGCAAAATGTATCAAGACCTAAGGCAAAACTTCTGATGGACTAGGATGAAAAGAGAAATTGCTGCGTATGTCTCGGGATGTGACACGTGCCAGAGAGTAAAAGCTAGCCACTTGAAGGTAGCAGGTACACTACAACCGTTACCTATACCATCCTGGAAATGGGAAGACATAAGTATGGACTTCATCGTTGGACTACCAAACACTTCCCAGAAACATGATTCCATATGGGTTATCGTGGATAGACTCACAAAGACGGCACATTTTCTTCCGGTACACACCACCTATTCTACCAAGAAATATGCCGAGATTTTCCTCGATCGTATTGTTTGCCTGCATGGAATACCTAAGACAATTATTTCCGATCGTGGTCCTCAGTTTGTAGCACGCTTTTGGGAACAACTGCAAACGTCTCTTGGCACTAAGCTGATTCGCAACTCAGCATACCATCCTCAGACCGATGGACAAACGGAAAGAGTAAACCAAATTCTTGAAGACATGCTAAGAGCTTGTGTCATTCATTATGACAAGAATTGGGACAAATGCCTACCCCTGGCAGAGTTCTCGTACAACAACAGCTATCAAACGAGTTTGAAAATGGCACCATTTGAGGCCCTGTACGGACGAAGGTGTCGAACCCCTTTGAACTGGTCACAAACCGGAGAACGTAAGATAATTGGACCCGACCTGGTAATCGAGGCAGAGGAGAAAGTAAAAGTAATACAAGCAAATCTTAGAGCCGCCCAAGCTCGACAAAAGAGCTATTCGGACAAAAGGAGAAAGCCCCTAAAATTCGAAGTTGGCGATCATGTCTATCGTTGAGTTTCACCCACCAAGGGAGTGCGAAGATTTGGAATCAAAGGCAAACTAGCTCCCCGTTATATTGGCCCTTACGAAATCATTGAGAGCTGCGGACCCGTAGCCTACAAATTACGACTGCCCCCTCAGCTCACGGCCACCCATGATGTCTTCCACGTATCTCAACTCAAGAAGTGTATTCGAGTCCCTACTGAGATTATGGAACAACAAGAAATATCGTTAGAGCCCGACCTCTCGTATGTCGAACACCCAGTTAAGATTTTGGATCAAAAAGAAAGAGAGACCAGGAGGAATGTAATTAGAATGTATAAAGTACAATGGAATCACCACACGGAAGAAGATGCCACCTGGGAAACTGAGAGCTACCTGAACCAACATTTCCCTGGGTTTCTTATCTCAACCACTGGTATGTGCACCCACGCCCACACTAAGAATTACCGAATCTCGGGGCGAGATTCTTGTTAAGGGGGGAAGGCTGTGACAACCCTGGTAAAAATTTCATTTCTAAAATCAGTATCATTAGTCTAACCCTATGCTTAAACCAACTAATAAAAGGGCGGAAAGAATTAGAACGGGTTCAGTTGGAATTCAAATTTAATTGGAGCACATTTGGTTACTTTCGAACTTTTAAATTTAACTTTCAAACCATAAGCCAAATGAGATTTTGCCTGAAACCAAAGTTGTAGAACGTTTTATTCTGAACAACTTTCGTGTTCAAAAGTTTTTGAAATTCAAATCAGAAAGAGGAGAAAACGCCCTGTTTGCACCCAGCCCCCTGAAGTTTTCCAAATTCTCGCATCCAGGCCCTCGCGCCCCCCCCCCCCCCCCCTCTCTCCTCCCCGCCCGACCGCCGCGCGCCAGGTGGCCGGCGACACCTGACCGGCGCGAGGCGCCAGGCCAGTGGCCGCCGCACCACCCCGCCACGGCCGGCTTTGCCCCCCCCCACGCCGCGCGGCCCAGTGAGCGCCCACGCGTGCACGCGACGCTGCCGCTTCCAGCCCCGCCGCCCGTCGCGCCCAGTCGCCGCGCCCCGGCTCCCGCGCGCCGCCAGTCGCCGCGCCCACCCTCCGCCCGAGCCGCTGCAGCTGCTGCTCCACCACTCCACGCCCAGCGCTATCCCACCGCGCCCACGCCATATCTCCGGCCGCCCAGTCACCGCGCCCGCACGCCGCACGCCGCGCCGGCGTTCCGCTGCCGCCCGCCGTGCCGTGCCTCCGCCCCGCGCGCTGCCCAGGCCCCTCCGCACCCCCTCCGGACCCTATAAAAGCCCCGCCCGGCCACGCGCGCGAGCCCCAGCACCCAGAACGCCCTCGCCGTCGCCATTGCCGCCGCCGAGCGCCGCTCGCCCGTGGACAGCTCTCCACCGCCGCCCACCGCCCAAACTGACGCTTCAGCCACCACTACATCATCCCCCTGAAGCTCGCCAACCCACCCAACGCCGCCCAGAACCGCCGGAGCGCCGCCGCCCGCGCCGCCGCCGCCGCCGCCGCCCCTGCTCGCCGTGGACAGCACGACCCCGACCTCCTCCGTCCGAGCCAAGCCCCTGAGCAGCTTCCCCACGCGCCACCGAAGCTCGCTGACCGGACCAGGCCGCCCCAAGCCCGCCGGAGCACCGCCGTCGACGCGTGCCGCGCCGCCGCCGCCTCTGCTCCAACGCCGGCGAGCCCTTCCCGGCCGTCCCCCACCTGAACAACACCCCCACAAGGTAGCCCTCGCACCCATGAACCTTCCCCGACCCTCACCCCTCGCCGCCGGCGAGCCCCTCGTCGGAATTTCGGCCGGTCGCCGTACCCGAGCCGCCGGAGGACCCAATTGCAAGAATTTAAATCTTTAGAAGGGTCTGCGCGTAAGATTCAAGGACCTAGTTGTAAAAGAAAGTTTCAAATCTAGATTCAAATTTAGTGAACTTGTAAAATTCGTATAAAATCGTAGAAAATTCAGAAAAATGCAAACTTAACTGTTCTGGAATCCTTAGAACAAACTCTACCACTTTTGTTACAAAAAGTTTCTCAGAATCTCAACATATTTTGTCTACATTAAATGGAAGCTTTAATGGACTTATTTTGTACCCACTTTTGTAGAACAATGCTGACCCTAAATTTTGGGCAGTGAGTTAGTTGCTTGATGTTTAGGGCTGTGTAAAAAGACCAGGCCCAAATTCCATCTCTAGCTTTACTGTATATTAAACTTAGTTCCATACCATGTTTAAGAAAAATATTTTATCCCTGCAGTTAGGTGGTGAATCACCCAATGAAACTTTTTCTATGCTAGTGTACTGGTACCTAGAAGCCAGAGAAAAATTAGGAGACTTTTTATCTCAAAGTAACCTATGTATTGGATTTATGTGCTAATAACATACATTAAATCAAGAAAAAGGTATATTAGCTTGGAAAATTCCCAAAGTTTTACTAGGAGATACACTGTGGTAGAGGTTGCTGTGTAAAAAGTTCCAGAGACAAAAACCCTGTGTAGGGTCCTGTAAAAAATGAATCCTTGAATAACCTAGCTGTGCAATGTCATATTTTCTATGCTCTGGATACTGCATAATAAATCCTACAAAAATTACAGTAGCTTCTGAATGCTTAAGTGAAAGCTCTGTAAAAATATTAGACTCATTTGTTGCACCAATTGTTCTGTACAAAAAGAACAAGGATCTAACAACAACTATGTAATATATTTTTCATAATTAATCTGTTACATAAAATTGGCTGAAAATTTTACAGTAAGCACATCTTTCCCTGATGTGCCTAAATCCAAAAATTTCATGACTAGAGATTATCCATTGTAGTAATTACTCTTAAATCGTATCGATTGCCATTACCACGACTTAAACTTGTGCATTCATGTAGAATCGACGACTCTCGCTGACGGAACTTACGAGCTGGTGCCCGCGTCCGAGAGTGAGCAGCGTGAAGCTCAAGCGAATCTAACTGAAGCTCTTGAAGACCTGAGCCCAAGTTCGGAAGAGCCCCAAGCTAACTGCGAAGGCAAGCCCCGGAGCATAACCCATCTCTTTCCTAAATTATGCAACTCACTACTCTCTGCTTGCGCATTAAGTTTATAGGAGTCGAATGAAAACTTAGTTGCATGATGTTAGGAAGCCTTGCTTGAAAACTAGACGTAAGGTTCGATAGAATGCTGTGCTAATAGGACTCCGGTAAAAGTCGAGTGATTTCCTGTCACTCGCGAGAAAATAGGAGTTGAACGACTACTTGTTGACGCCAGATTTTGACACGTATTGAATCGGCGTCAGGAGAAGAAGGTTGGCCGATGCAGAAGATCTGAGAGCTACAGTAAGGAATCGGCCGATCGGGGTAACAGTCGAAAATCGGCCGATTGGTGGCGCAGCCCACACCGACAGGATAGGATTATTCCAGAAGATCCTGGTCAAAAGCTGGTCAACGAGGTATGCTAAGTCGGCCGGAAAGCAATTGAAGAGGTCCTGATTGGATTAGGAAGCGACGGAGGAAGATTCTGCGGGAGTCCGTTTCCTTTTTAAAGTTATTATAGATATAGTAGTTTTCCTGTTTTAAATAAGGTTGTAACAAGTCGTAATCAACCAGGAGTCCTAGTTTCAGGGTATAAATAGGAGTCGCTAGGGTTTTGCAAAGAACAACCAACATCAATCAACAAAATACTTCTACTTTTTACCAGTACTTTACCTTTCAAGTCGGCGACTTCGCCAATATTTTCTTCTTTCACGAGTTCGTACGGATTGGCAGGGCTGCATCAACCTGATCTCCGGCCAATTGGTAGGTTCCGATTATCGAGTAATATCCGAGCTTTAACTACGGGCGCATCGCTGTGGTTTCGTTTGGATTTATTCACAAGTTATCGATATTTACTAGAATTGCAAGTTTTACCTGTTATTCTAGTATTATCACCAGTTATCCAGCTTGAGATCAGGGTAATCGGCTTCGTCATTGTTCTCCTTCGATTCATCGCCATATAGCCGATTAGATCTGTTTCAAGTGTTGCTTCTATAGTAATTGTTTAGATTGCTCCAGCAGTTTTTACAATTACCATACGATCATCGGCTGACTCATAGCCGATCATCTCTACAGCAAATCGGCCGATTTACTGCCGACGCGCTCCTCAGGACAGATCGGAAATCCAGCCGATCGACGCGCCTGGAATTTAATACTCTATTTCCTTGTCAATCAACAGGTCAGATTGACTGGCACGCCGCGCGAACCGCACCAGGGCGATAACCCGAACAGGAGCTAAGCAGATTCTCCCGGGTCGTGTGTCCGACGCTGAAGACCCATCGGCCGATTCCTACCCGGCCGATTTTAGCGCCAACACACTTTTGGCACGCCCGGTGGGACCATCCAAGACCTGATATGTCGAACAACGCAGAAATCTCTGACAGCAACATCATTGGGGTTACAGAAGCTGATCTCAAGGACGACCAGAGGGAGGAATTGGCCAAACATCTAGAAGATTACAAGAAGATATACCTCCAGTTGTTCAGTCGTACCAGAAGCGGGGAAGCAGTTAGGAAGGCCCCTATTCCAGCACCTCGCCACATCACCATTGCTGAAGACTCGGGCAAGATGTCGGAGATGATTCAACAGTCCGTGTATCAAGCATTCATTGATCAATCCTCGGTGATGAGCAACACGGTGTACAACGCCGTCGTCAACTCTCTGGCTAGCGGAGCCGTTCAAGGTTATCAGGGACCGGCATATGCCCCTCCAACCACCCTGCCGGCTAGAAGCTTACCGTACACATCCCAATCGGCTTCTCAGCCGATATTGACGCAGCGCGAGGGGTACAGCTCTCCACCACTTCCGGCATCTCCAAGATACAGCAGTGCACCATGTCTCCCGTCGCGAGCGCCGCTTCAACCCGTCCAGATGGCTTCGGTGCAAACACCGCCTACCAGCTCAGTACCTTGGGGGGCATCAGCCACGACGTATTTACCCGAGCCAGCGAACGGGCATAGCACTTATCCGTTCCAGGTGCCATACCAATCGGCCGTCCGGCCGGTGGTCTCCCAGTACCAGCCGATTTTACCAGAAATCGGCAGGGGGGCATCAGCCATGACGCATTTTCTCGAGCCAGCGAACGGGCATGGCACTTATCCGTTTCAGGTGCCGTACCAATCGTCCGCCCGGCCGACGGTCTCCCAGTACCAGCCGATTTTACCAGAAGTCGGCAGGGGGTCAAGCACTGTGGAGGCACTCAGAGCCGCGGCGCCAGCAGCAACGTACAAAGGGGGTGCGGATGCGTTTCGCCAGCAGTTATCGGCCGTTCAGCAAACTTCGCCGATTCATCACCTGGCTGAACCAGCCCTTCAACACGTGCCCGCACCGCGAACAACTGTTCATCAGCAGCAGGTGGATTGGACGGCAAGAATAGCAGAAGTAATTCAAGATCAGTTTGGGCTGAAGCCGAAAGTTCAAACTTATACTTACAAAACGCCGTATCCATCGGCCTATGACTCGTTGCCGTTCCCACACCGCTACAAGGTTCCTGATTTCACCAAGTTCTTAGGGACGGATGACACATCCACTGTGGAACACATCAACAGATTCATCATCCAGTGCGGTGAAGCTGCCACGCAAGACGCTCTGAGGGTACGGTTATTTTCATCATCTTTATCCGGATCGGCCTTCCAGTGGTTTACCACTTTACCGCCAAATTCTATCGTCATGTGGGCCGATCTGGAGAAATAATTCCACAAGTACTTCTATGCGGGAGTACATGAGATGAAGCTTTCGGATCTAACCAGCCTCAGGCAGAGGAACGATGAGCCGGTGACAGGGTATATACAGAGATTCAGAGAGATCAAAAACAAGTGCTACAGCCTGGCCCTGACCGATGCACAGTTGGCCGACATCGCTTTCCAGGGCCTCTTACCGCAAATCAGAGAAAGATATGCCGCCCAAGAGTTTGAGAGCCTGAGTCAAATCGTCCACCGATTGTCAGGGCAAGAGATCCGATCGTTTGAACAGCGGAGGAGCTTTCAGAAGAAGGTGGCGTATTTGGAGGGATCTGAATCCGACGTAGAGGAAGAAATCGGCCTGGCGGAATGGGTAAAAGGGAAAAAACCAATATCCTGCCCCTTTGGCAAGAAGGAGCCAGAGACATTCGGCTTTGACACGTCAAAAGCCGATAAAATTTTTGATCTACTGCTTCAGGAGGGACAGATCAAGCTGTCGCAACATCACACCATCCCTACGGCCGATCAGCTGAAGAAGATGAAGTACTGCAAGTGGCACAACGCTACTTCTCATGACACCAACGAATGTAAAGTCTTTCGTCAGCAGATACAATCGGCCATTGAACAAGGGCGGCTCAAGTTTGAGACTCCAACCAAACCGGCAATGCCGATGAAGATAGATCAGTATCCCTTCCCGGCCAACACGGTCAACGCTGGAGAAGAATCAAGTCAAACCAGGGTGCTAACGTCAGAATCGGCGAGAAAAGATGGCGTCGTCGATCCCAAGAGGCAAATCACGACGGAAGAAATCAGAAGGAACAGGCGAGGACCAGAACGACCACACAGGCCTATCACCTCCCGATTTCTACTCAGTAAATATCGGCGGCAACAAGAACAAGCACAACACCAAGAAGAGATAATACGCCGGCATGAAGATCACTGGCAGTGCCCGTTCTTCATCCACTGCTGGGAAAACGATATCAGGTTGCCATCTGCCGATAACTGTCCGAAGTGTAACGGACCAAACCGCAACGATCGCCCGAGGCCACACTCTAGGGACAGAAGATCAGAGCCGATCAACAGAAATCAGCGCGAAGAACGGCGCGTTTCGGTGCATGATCGGCTGGGGGGCAGAGTCGACCAGTACGGCAGGTCAAAAACCAAGATCGGCCAGCAAGATGGACTGGGGGGCAGGATCAGCGTGCACGATCGGCTGGAAGAGGTGGCCGATGATAGGGTATCAGACAAAGATCCCCTAGGGAAGGAACCAAAGTGGGAACACGCTGGATCATCGGCCAAACCAGTAAATCGCAGGTGGTGTCCTGACGGCTTATCCAGATCCCAGAAGCGAAGGATCCAACGCCTACGCCAGTGGGAACATCAAGAGGAAGAACAAAGACACGTGCCAGAAAGAAGGAACGTGAAATCTTGAATTTGGCGCCCAAAGAAGAACGATCAGAAAGCAAACAACCAAGAATCGGCAGCCGAAATTGATATGGTATTCATACTGCCGATGGAGTTCATGGCGCCAAGCGATCGAGACAAAGTGACAAATACATAGGAAGAGCAAATGGCACAACTGGTATTAGAGCCGATGACGGCTATGTTCGAGAAGCCAGAGGAAGAAAAACGACAGCACCTCAAAGCGCTGTTTCTCAAGGGCTATGTCAACGGAAGACCCGTCACCAGACTACTGGTAGATGGAGGCGCGGCAGTCAACATCATGCCGTATGCCATGTTCCGCAAGCTGGGCAAGGGCGATGACGACCTCACCAAGACGGACATGATGCTGAAGGACTTCGAAGGCAACGTGTCGCCTGCCCGCGGGGCATTCTGCGTCGACCTCACCATCGGCAGTAAGACCCTCCCCACCACTTTCTTCGTTATTAATGGCAAGGGGTCCTATAATATGCTGCTCGGTCGCGACTGGATACATGCAAACTGCTGTGTCCCATCTACTATGCATCAATGCCTTGTGCAATGGGTCGGCGATAGTACAGAGGTGGTAGCTACCGATTCCGTTTACAGCGTTGCAGCGGCCGACACACAACTGTGGAGCTGCGAGCACGTCAAGTGTATATCTGGCAGGACTTGGGACACTGACTTCCTGAGAGTGTCCGATTTCGGTCTACAGCCGATCCAAGCAGTCGGCTCCGAAGATTCAGAATAAATGGATCAGCCCATCCGAGAAGATGGGAAGCTGGGGCACGGGTTCACGTCGGCCGATTTGTTAGAGATGGTAGATTTGGGAGATAGCAGCAAATCGAGGCCGACGTACGTTAGTGCCAATTTGGATCCTGAGTACAAATGCAAATTGATAAAATTATTGAAAGAGTTCAGGGATTGCTTTGCTTGGGAATATCACGAGATGCCAGGACTAGACCGGTCTATTGTTGAACACCGGTTACCTATAAAATCAGGATATCGGCCGTATCAGCAACCTGCACGGTGGTGTAATCCCAAGATCCTACCTGATATAAAGGCTGAGATTACAAAGTTGATTGAGGCAGGGTTTATTCGGCAGTGCCGTTACGCCGAATGGATTTCTAACATTGTGCCTGTATACAAGAAGAATGGAAAATTGCATGTGTGTATCGATTTCAGGAACTTAAATCAGGCTACGCCAATGGATGGTTATCCGATGCCAACGGCCGATATCTTGGTGGATGCTGCTGCAGGCCACAAAGTCATAAGTTTCATGGATGGGAATGCCGGATACAATCAGATATTAATGGCCGAAGAAGATATTTCGAAAACGGCTTTTAGGTGCCCGGGCCATCTTGGTTTATTTGAATGGGTGGTTATGACTTTTGGCTTGAAAAACGCCGGTGCTACATATCAACGGGCCATGAACTACATCTTCCACAAACTCATCGGTTCATCAGTGGAAATTTATATAGATGACGTCGTGGTCAAGTCAAAAGGTCACCAGGATCATCTGGCCGATTTACAGGAAGTGCTGGAGTGCACAATGAAGCATGGGCTGAAGATGAACCCAAACAAGTGTGCGTTTGGTGTCTCGGCCGGACAATTCTTGGGATTTATGGTCCATGAGCGCGGGATAGAAGTCAGCCGCAAGACTATAGACGCCATCAATAGAGTAGTGGCCCCACAAAGTAAAACTGAACTGCAGTCCCTCATCCGCAAGGTCAACTTCATCAGAAGATTCATATCCAATTTATCGGGACGTATTCAGGCTTTTACCCCTCTGTTGAAGCTAAAGCCCGACCAAGAGTTCATATGGGGGGAAGAACAACGCAAGGCACTGGAGAATATCAAGCAGTATCTCGTTTCACCTCCGGTGTTGGCCCCGCCACAGTCTGGTAAGCCGTTCACGTTATATTTATCGGCTGATGAGCGGGCTATTGGATCGGCGTTGGTACAGGAGTTTGAAGGGAAAGAACGAGTGGTGTACTACGTCAGTAGAAGACTTTTAGATGCCGAAACGAGATATTCTTCGGTAGAGCGGTTATGCTTGTGCTTGTACTTTTCATGTACTAAGCTCAGGCACTATTTGCTATCGGCAGAATGCATAGTCGTGTGCAAGGATGATGTGGTGAAGTATATGCTATCATTGCCGATTTTGAAGGGGCGAATTGGAAAATGGATCCTGGCCTTGTCAGAATTCGATCTAAGGTATGAATCGGCCAAAGCCGTCAAAGGTGAAGTGTTGGCCGATTTCGTAGTTCAGCATTATGGACCAGAAATTGCCGCCGTTGAACCAGTTCCATGGACTTTATATTTTGATGGTTCTTCGTGTGGGGTCGGATCAGGAATCGGCATCGTTCTTGTGTCGCCTCGGGGGGCAACTTATGATTTCTCTCTGCCGATAGAAGCTTCTGCAACCAACAACCAGGCGGAATATCGAGCTGTTCTGAAAGGCATCCAATTGTTAATAGAAGTCAGGGCGGATGCAGTCGAGATCTTTGGGGACTCCATGCTCATTGTGGATCAGTTAACAGGACGATCCGAATGCAAGGACGACATCTTGAGAATTTATTATGAAGATTGTCTTCAACTTCTGAGAGGCTTCAAATCTGCAACAATTGAGCACATCCCCAGAGGTTATAATGAGGAAGCCAACAGACTGGCTCAACATGCTTCTGGGTATCGGCCGATTCAGGGAGCGATGACGCTAGAACTCGCGGCCGATGACTGGCGGAAGGAGATCGCTGATTATTTGAAAAATCCATCCCAAAAGGTGGATCGGCGAATACGTTTTCAGGCTACAAAGTATGTGTTACTTGAGGATGACTTATTTTTTCGGACGATTTATGGAGTTCTTCTCAAATGCCTGGGAACAGAAGACGCAAAGGTCCTAATGGGAGAAATCCATGAAGGCTTGTGTGGAGCTCATCAATCGGCCCATAAAATGAAGTGGATGATCAGGAACAATGGATATTACTGGCCGACCATCCTGGAAGATTGTTTCAAGTATTACAAAGGATGCCAAGACTGTCAGAAGTTTGGCAATGTGCAGCGCGCACCAGCATCGGCTATGAATCCGATAATTAAGCCGTGGCCGTTCAGAGGTTGGGGAATAGATCTCATCGGACAGATTCATCCTCCGTCTAGCAAAGGGCATAAGTTCATATTGGTGGCTACAGATTACTTTACCAAATGGGTGGAGGCAATTCCTCTGAGGAACATGACATCAGCCGATATGATTGAGTTTGTTAAAAGCCATATTATATATCAATTTGGTATTCCTCAAACCATCACAACTGATCAAGGGACAATGTTCACTTCTGGAGAATTCGGAGAGTTCGCCGCCGATATGGGGATTAAATTATTAAATTCCTCGCCATACTATGCTCAAGCCAATGGCCAAGCGGAGTCATCTAACAAGGGGATAATCAAGCTAATTAAGAGGAAGATAGAAGAACAACCCAAGAAGTGGCATATGTCTTTGGCTGAATCTTTATGGGCGTACAGGATGGCTTGTCATGGGGCCACTAAAATATCCCCTTATCATTTGGTTTATGGCCATGAGGCAGTCTTACCATGGGAGATAAGAACACGGTCAAGACGCATATCGCTACAGGATCAGTTAACGGCCGATGATTATTCCTTTCTCATGAAATATGAACTTGACGATTCGGCGGGTTTGCGGTTAAGAGCTCTAATCAGCATAGAGGAGAACAAGAAAAGGGTGGCCAGATGGTATGACAAGAAGGTCAAAATCAAACAATTCTCTCAGGGAGATCTGGTATGGAAGCTGGTGCTGCCGATAGGATCTAAGGATCCCAAATTCGGTAAGTGGTCACCCACTTGGGAAGGGCCGTATAGAATCGGCCGATGTGCTCCCGGAAATGCATACATTCTGGAAACGATAGAAGGGGAGGAATTCCCAAGAGCTCTGAATGGACGATATTTGAAAAGGTACTATCCAAGCATTTGGGTAGATGCATAACTTACAGCAAGATATATCAAGACTACATGGCCGACATGGTGTAAGTCGCCCTTAGAATAAAAACACTACTGGTTACGCCTGCGTTGGATTTCTCTTTCGACGCGACCTAATCTTATCATGAGGGAGAGCCTTTCATCTTTCAAGTCCTTTGCAGTGACTCCAGCTTCAGCTTGGTCGCAGAGTTCTTTCAGCAGGCGGGCCTTCTCCTCTTTCAAATCTTTCATGGTGGCTTCGGTCTTTGCTTCAGCAAGTCGGTGAGAAGATGAAGAACTCTCGTCAGAGGATGGCATTTGTTCCAATTGGTAGGTTCCGATTATCGAGTAATATCCGAGCTTTAACTACGGGCGCATCACTGTGGTTTCGTTTGGATTTATTCACAAGTTATCGATATTTACTAGAATTGCAAGTTTTACCTGTTATTCTAGTATTATCACCAGTTATCCAGCTTGAGATCAGGGTAATCGGCTTCGTCATTGTTCTCCTTCGATTCATCGCCATATAGCCGATTAGATCTGTTTCAAGTGTTGCTTCTATAGTAATTGTTTAGATTGCTCCAGCAGTTTTTACAATTACCATACGATCATCGGCTGACTCATAGCCGATCATCTCTACAGCAAATCGGCCGATTTACCGCCGACGCGCTCCTCAGGACAGATCGGAAATCCAGCCGATCGACGCGCCTGGAATTTAATACTCTATTTCCTTGTCAATCAACAGGTCAGATTGACTGGCACGCCGCGCGAACCGCACCAGGGCGATAACCCGAACAGAAGCTAAGCAGATTCTCCCGGGTCGTGTGTCCGACGCTGAAGACCCATCGGCCGATTCCTACCCGGCCGAATTTAGCGCCAACACTACTACACGCTGCAATCATAAGGACACGGACGGGCTATGGAACGATGGTTACGATTGGGGCCCGTCTGTCTAGTGAAAAATACTAAGGCCGCAGGGTGTGGTAGTGATGGTTAAGTCTTTGAACGTACTAAACACATGCCGAGATTATGGGAATCGGTAAGCTTAAGTACCTGATTGGCCCGGCAAGGGGACGGCATCCTACCCTTTGAACTTCGGTCCCATGTGCATATGGCGAGTGCAGAGAGTGGTCATGACCCGGCGCCGAACCGTGGCGTGGGGCTCTTGTACTCTCGGAGGGTAGCCCCGATCCACGACCCGGAAAGAAAGGGGAAAAGTTGCACGTGTGACTCTAGGGAGTAACCACGTGACGTGTGTTTGGGTTTCCCTTGCAAGGTTAAGAAATTCGATTCGAATCGTCCGTTTCTCACGGCTATTGAGACTGCTTAACCATTTTTACCCACAGAGTAAGAAGAGGAACAATGATGATGAATGAACTGGTTGGTTGAAAAATTTAATGCTTCACCATGTATGCTTTTAGATAGCTGCTTATCTAGACTGGCTAATGAAACTAGAATCTTGAGCTAAAAGTTGAAAGTAAGGACCCACTTGTAGATGCTTTTCGGCAAAACAAACCCCTGAGCCAAAAAGCCTTGCATGTCTAGAGTCGGTGGAGTAGATTCCACTACGCGGGTAAGTCTTGCTGAGTATTAGTATACTCAGCCTTGCTTGTGGCTCATTTCGGGTGAGACCTTCGAAGATATGATTGCTAGCTTGACTTGGCCCTGCACTCTTCCCCCTGGTTGGTCGGTGGAATGGGATGCGCCCCCGTCCAATGGAGATAATGCCGAGTGATGTCTCGTACGGGCTTCATCGAGACATTCTGTATCGTCGAGTAGTTTCCGTCGTTTATTTCCGCTGCAACTTAAACTCTGAAGAACTATTTAGTGATGATCATTGAAGTACTTGCTTTCTAAACTCAAAACTTGGTCTGTAATATTCACTTATGCTAATATTGTAATATTTGTTGGAATGTGGTATTCTCTGGGCTCATCGTCGCATGAGCGTTTGTATGTATGGCGCTCGATCCGCTCACCGTGGTTGTATCGGGAGGTTATACCCGACAGACCAGTGGATTACTCCGTTTGAAGTGTAAGGTTAACCGAGAATGCCTTAATGGTGATGGTTAATACACTTGAGCCGGATTAATTCAGGTGGTTCTGCCACAACACCCCTAACAACAGCATCTTCTCCTTTGCCGTCTCCTTGCCTGATGACGAGGAAATTGCTTCACACCCAATTTCGTCGAGCTCTACCTCCGATGATGTCCGTGCCAAGCTCGAAAGCATGCGCACTCTCCTTCAAGATGACATCGGCCGATTGGTTGAAGATGCTTCGCCAATTCGACGACTTTTCAACGAGATCAAGGGTCGAATCCCGGAAGAAGTGTCAGAAAACTTGGCTCATGCTGCCTATATAGAGCATATGCATATTCCGGTTTCCAGGGCGCTGCGCCACATGGCCGATCGTGCCCAGATAGCAAAAACTCGGGAAGAGGTCGATTCATACAAGCACCGGACTCAGGAGGTACACCACAAGATCAACTTCCTCGAAAGCTGCCGTCCGGACATCGTCGACGCGATAGATCTGCTGAAATGGAGAAGAGCAGAGCTGGCCAAGGAGATGGAGCAGATAACCAAAGAGATAGTCGCTGAAGAAAAGAAACTCCAAGAACTCCCATCCATCATCAGTGAGCTGAAGCAAGAAAGACAGCATTTGGCCCGTGAAACGATAAGGCTTCGTCGCCGTGTGTCAGAAGTTCCAGGATCGGCCGATGATGATCAGAGAGTACTAGACTCGGCCGATCAAATTAGACGACAAGCTATTGTAGCCATAGATGCCTTCCTTGGGTTGTAAAGAACATTGTAAACATTTATTGCTCCTTCAATGCTACTGCGCCGATTTGTTCTTGAACTGTTTCTTTAGTTAGCTTTGCATTTATGTATGTGTTTACTCCGATAGGACGTGTCTCACCATCCATCTACCTCTCTCTCCTTTATAAGTAGACCCTTTACCATCTCCAGAGGCATACGCATTACTTATCTTCTCTCTCCCTCTTTACTGTCCCAAATTGAACGGCAAGATGTCTTCTTCGTCCTCTTTATCTTCTTCCTCTGTCAACCAGGTATGAACTCTCCTCTGCCTTTCCCCTAAGAATCTCAATCGCTCTGATGTTGGGTAACCCCTTTTATCTCTGTTTAGCCAAAACATCTCAGCCCTGGTCTAGAACGAGCGATTGAAATCATGCATTCAGAAGAACCACTATCACAGGCAGACACAGATCTGATAAGAGCTCATGCTGAGGAACTCAGAGATCATGTCCCCGCTGTTGTCCAAGAATATTGGGACCTTATAGATGCTCACTTTTTGGTCCGTAAGCAACCATCTTCTGAAAAAAATCCTCCACTTCCTTGTAAAGCTAAGACCGAAGTTGCCATGGAGGATCTGGAGGAGAAGAAGACCCGCCTACTGATAGAACTTTGCAACCAAGCTGAAATTGGAGCCACTGCAGAGGACCCGAAGGAGAAAAGGCTCAGCCTTATGATAGAACTGGGTCGCATCGAGAGAGAAATCCAGCGTAGGCGTAACCAGTAGACATATCGGTATTTTTATTCTAAGGGCGACTTGTACCATGTAGGCCATGTACTCTATCATTTTCATCCCATAATGAATCCCAATGTTTTCCTCCATTAGATGTGTAGACGAAAACCGAAGGAAAAATCGGCCACATCATCTTGATATATTTTACTGCAAGTTATGCATCTACCCAAATGCTTGGATAGTACCTCTTCAGATATCATCCGTTTAAAGCTCTTGGGAATTCCTCTCCTTCGACTGTCTCCAGAATATATGCATTCCCAGGGGCATATCGGCCGATTCTGTACGGCCCTTCCCAAGTGGGTGACCATTTACCGAATTTGGGATCTTTGGATCCTATCGGCAGCACCAACTTCCACACCAAATCTCCTTGAGAGAATTGTTTAACTTTGACCTTTTTGTCATACCATCTGGCCACCCTTTTCTTGTTTTCTTCTATACTAATCAGGGCTCTCAACCGTAAACCTGCCGAATCATCAAGTTTGTCCTTCATGAGGGAGGAATAGTCATCGGCCGTTAACTGATCTCGAAACGACATACGTCTTGACCCCGTCCTTATCTCCCAAGGCAAGACTGCCTCATGACCATAAACCAACTGATAAGGGGATATCTTAGTGGTTCCATGACAAGCCATCCTATAAGCCCATAAAGATTCAGCCAAAGACATATGCCACTTTTTGGGTTGCTCTTCTATCTTCCTCTTGATTAGTTTGATTATCCCTTTATTGGACGATTCTGCTTGGCCATTGGCTTGAGCATAATATGGAGAAGAATTTAATAATTTAATCCCCATATCGGCGGCAAACCCTCCAAATTCTCCAGAAGTAAACATTGTTCCTTGGTCAGTTGTGATGGTTTGAGGAATACCAAATCGATAGATAATATGGCTTTTAACAAATTCAATCATATCGACCGATGTCACGTTCCTTAAAGGAACTGCCTCCACCCACTTAGTAAAATAATCTGTGGCTACTAATATGAACTTATGCCCTTTGCTTGATGGAGGATGAATCTGTCCGATGAGATCTATTCCCCAACCTCTGAACGGCCACGGCTTAATTATTGGATTCATAGCCGATGCTGGCACGCGCTGTACATTGCCAAACCTCTGACAGTCTTGGCATCCTTTTGTAATACTTGAAACAATCCTCAAGAATAGTTGGCGAATAATACCCATTGTTCCGGATCATCCATTTCATTTTGTGAGCCGATTGATGAGCTCCACATACGCCTTCATGGATTTCTCCCATCAGAACCTTTGCCTCTTCTGTTCCCAGGCATTTGAGAAGAACTCCATCAATCGTTCGGTAAAATAAATCATCCTCAAGCAATACATATTTTATAGCTTGAAAACGTATTCGCCGATCCACTTTTTGGGATGGATCTTTCAAGTAATCGGCGATTTCCTTTCGCCAGTCATCGGCCGCAAGCTCTAGCATCATCGTTCCCTGAATCGACCGATTTTCGGAGGCATGTTGGGCCAACCTGTTGGCCTCTTCATTATAATTTCTGGGGATATGCTCAATTATCGCAGACTTGAACTCTTTTAAAAGCTGAAGGCAATCTTCATAATAAATCCTTAAGATATCATCCTTGCACTCAGATTGCCCCGTTAATTGATCCACAATGAGCATGGAATCTCCAAAAATTTCGACTGCATCAGCTTTGACTTCCTTTAATAATTGTATGCCTTTCAGAACGGCTCGATATTCCGCCTGATTATTAGTTGTGGAAGCTTCTATCGGCAGAGAGAAATTATAACTTGCCCCCCGAGGTGACACAAGAACAATGCCGATTCCTGATCCGACCCCACACGAAGAACCATCAAAATATAGAGTCCATGGAACCGGTTCAACGGCGGCAATTTCTGGTCCACAATGCTGAGCCACGAAATCGGCCATTACTTGACCTTTGACAGCTTTGGCCGATTCGTACCTTAAGTCGAATTCTGACAGAGCCAGGATCCATTTTCCAATCCGTCCTTTCAAAATCGGCAATGATAGCATATACTTCACCACATCATCCTTGCATACGACTATGCATTCTGCCGATACCAAATAGTGCCTGAGCTTGGTACATGAGAAGTATAAACACAAGCATAACCGCTCCACCAGGGAATATCTTGTTTCGGCGTCTAAGAGTCTTCTGCTGACGTAATATACCACTCGCTCTTTCCCCTCAAACTCCTGTACCAACGCCGATCCAATAGCCTGTTCATCAGCCAATAAATATAATTTGAACGGCTTACCAGGCTGTGGTGGGACCAAAACTGGAGGTGAAACTAGATACTGCTTGATATTTTCCAATATCTTGCGTTGTTCTTCTCCCCATATGAATTCCTGGTCAGGCTTTAATTTTAACAGAGGAGTAAAAGCCTGAATATGTCCTGACAGGTTAGATATGAATCTTCTGATAAAATTGACCTTGCCGATGAGGGACTGTAGCTCAGTTTTATTTTGTGGGGCCACAACTTTGTTGATGGCGTCTATAGTCTTGCGGTTGACTTCTATCCCGCGCTCATGAACCATGAATCCTAAGAATTGCCCAGTCGATACACCAAATGCACACTTGTTTGGGTTCATCTTCAACCCATGCTTCCTTGTGCACTCCAGCACTTCTTGTAAATCGGCCAGATGTTCTTGGTGCTCTTTTGACTTGATCACGACGTCATCTATATAAATTTCCACCGGTGTACGAATGAGCTTGTGGAAGATGTAATTCATGGCCCGCTGATACGTAGCACCGGCGTTCTTCAACCCAAAAGTCATAACAACCCATTTGAATAAACCAAGATGACCTGGACACCTGAAAGCCGTTTTCGAGATATCTTCTTCGGCCATTAATATCTGATTGTACCCTGCATTCCCATCCATGAAACTTATGACTTTGTGTCCTGCGGCAGCATCTATCAAGATATCGGCCGTTGGCATCGGATATCCATCCATTGGCGTAGCCCGATTTAAGTTCCTGAAATCGATGCACACGCGTAACTTTCCATTCTTCTTGTATACGGGCACAATATTAGAAATCCATTCGGCGTAGCGGCACTGCCGAATAAATCCTGCTTGAATTAACTTTGTAATTTCGGCTTTATATCAGGTAGAATCTTGGGGTTACACCGTCGTGCAGGTTGCTGATATGGCCGATATCCTGATTTTATAGGTAACCGGTGTTCAACAATGGACCGGTCTAGACCTGGCATCTCATGATATTCCCAAGCAAAGTAATCCTTGAATTCTTTTAATAAATTTATCAGTTTACACTTATACTCAGGATCCAAATTAGCACTAATATACGTCGGCCTTGATTTGCTGCTATCTCCCAAATCTACCATCTCTAATAAATCGACCGACGTAAATCCATGTCGAAGCTTCCCGTCTTCTCGGACGAGCTGATCCATTTATTCTGAATCTTCAGAGTCGACTGCTTGGATCGGCTGTAGACCGAAATCGGACACTTTCAGGAAGTCAGTGTCCCAAGTCCTGCCAGATATATATTTGACGTGCTCACAGCTCCACTGTTGCGTGTCGGCCGCCGCAACGCTGTAGGCAAAATCGGCCGTGACTATCTCTGTGCTGTCGCCGACCCATTGCACGAGGCATTGATGCATTGTAGATGGGACACAGCAGTTTGCATGTATCCAGTCGCGACCAAGTAGCATGTTGTAGGACCCCTTGCCATTAATAACGAAAAAAGTGGTAGGAAGGGTCTTACTGCCGATGGTGAGGTCGACGCAGAGCGCTCCAAGGGCAGGAGACACGTTGCCTTCGAAATCCTTCAGCATCATATCCGTCTTGGTGAGGTCTTCATCGCCCTTGCCTAGCTTGCGGAACATGGCATACGGCATGATGTTAACTGCGGCACCTCCATCCACTAGTAATCTGGTGACGGGTCGTCCGTTAACATAGCCTTTGAGAAACAACACTTTAAGATGTTGCCGTTTTTCTTCTTCAGGTTTCTCAAAAGTAGCCGTCATCGGCTCTAACACCAGTTGTGCCATTTGTTCTTCCATTCTTGTTGCTCTGTTTCGATCGTCAGGCGCCATGAATTCCATCGGTAATATGAACACCATGTTGATTTCAGCTGCTGATTCTTGATTGTTTGCTTCTTGATCGTTTTTCTTTGGGCGCCACACCCGTGACTTAACATTTCTTTTCTCTGGCACCTGCCTCTTTTCTTCCTCTTGATGCTCCCACTGGCGTAGGCGTTGGATCCTTCATTTCTGGGATCTGGATAGGCCATCGGGACACCACCTGGGATTTACTGGTTTGGCCGATGATCTGGCGTATTCCCTGTCTGGTTCCCTTCCTAGGGGGCCCTCATCCGACACCCTGTCATCGGCCATCTCTTCCAGCCGATCGTGCACGCTGATCTTGCCCCCCAGTCCATCCTGTTGGTTGGTCCTGCCTTTTGACCGGTGGTACTGGTCAACTCTGCCCCCCAACCGATCATGCACTGAAATGCGTTGTTCCTCTCGTCCGCGCCGATTTCTGCTGATCAGCTCTGATCCTCTGTCCCTAGAGTGTGGCCTCGGGCGATCGTTGCAACTCGATCCATTACACTCCGGACAGTTATCGGCAGACGGCAATCTGATGTCGTTCTCCCAGCAATGGATGAAGAACGGACATTGCCAGTGATCTTCATGCCGGCGTATCATTTCTTCGTGGTATCTTGATTGTTCTTGCTGCTGCCGATATTTGCTGAGCAAAAACTGGGAGGTGACGGGTTTGCGTGATCGTTCTGGCCCCCGCCTGCTCCTTTTGATTTCTTCCGTCGTGATCTGCCTCCTGGGATCGACGGCGCCGCCCCTTCTTGCCGATTCTGACGTCAGCACCTTGGTTTGGCGTGAATTTCCTCCAGTGTCAACCATGTTGGCCGGGAAGGGATGCTGATCTATCTTCATCGGCTTCGCCGATTTAGCTGGGGTTTCAAATTTAAGCCTCCCCTGTTCGATGGCCGATTGTATCTGCTGACGGAAGACTTTGCATTCATTCGTATCATGAGACGTGGCGTTGTGCCTCTTGCAGTATTTCATCTTCTTGAGTTGGTCGGCCGAGGGGATAGTGTGATGTTGAGATAGTTTAATCTGTCCTTCCTGGAGCAATAAATCGAAAATTTTATCAGCCTTTGATGTGTCAAAGCGGAATGTCTCTGGCTCTTTCTTTCCGAAAGGGCATGATATCGGTTTCTTCCCTTTCACCCATTCTGCCAGGCCGATTTCCTCCTCCCCATCGGATTCAGACCCTTCTAGGTATGCCACCTTCTTTTGAAAATTCCTCCGCTGTTCAAATGGACGGACTTCCTGTCCCGACAAACGGTGGACGATCTGGCTTAGGCTTTCAAACTCTTGCGCAGCATATCTTTCTTTGATTTGTGGCAGGAGGCCTTGGAAAGCGATATCGGCCAACTGTGCATCGGTCAGAGCCAGACTGTAGCATTTGTTCCTGACTTCTCTGAACCTCTGTATATATCCCATTACCGGTTCGTCGCTCCTCTGCCTGAGGCTGGTCAAATCCGAGAGCTTCATCTCATGTACTCCTGCGTAGAAGTACTTGTGGAACTGCTTTTCCAAATCGGCCCATGTAACAATAGAATTTGGTGGTAGGGTGGTGAACCACTGGAAGGCCAATCCGGACAGAGACAATGAAAACAAACGCACCCTCAGAGCATCTTGTGTGGCAGCCTCCCCGCACTGGATGATGAATCGGTTGATGTGCTCTACAGTGGATGTATCGTCCGTCCCCGAAAACTTGGTGAAATCGGGAACTTTGTAGCGGTGTAGGAACGGCAGCAAGTCATAGGCCGATGGGTATGGCGTCTTGTAGGTGTAAGTTTGCATTTTTGGCTTTAATCTAAACTCGTCCTGGATCACTTCTGCTATTCTTACCGTCCAGTCCACCTGCTGCTGATGAACGACTGTTCGCGGCGCGGGCATGAGCTGAAGAGCTGGCACGACTGGGTGATGAATCGGCGAATTTTGTTGAGCAGCTGATAGTTGATGGCGAAGTGAATCCGCCATCCCATCGTATGTTGTCATCGGCGTCGCGCCTCTGAATGCTTCTACAGCGCTTGCCCCCCTGCCGATTTCTGATGAGATCGGCTGATATTGAGGGACCATCGGCCGGACGGCCGATTGGTGCGGTGCCTGGATTGGATAACTCCCGTATCCGTTCGTTGGCTCGGGAAAAACCGTTGTCACCGATGTCCCCCAGGGTACTGAGCTTGTGGGCAGTGATTGCACAGAAGCAATCTGGGCGGGTTGAAGCGGTGTCTGTGATGGGAGACATGGTGCACCGCTGTATCTTGGAGACGCTGGAGGCAACGGAGTGTTGTACCCTTCGCGTTGCGTCAATATCGGCTGAGGAGCCAATTGGGACGTATATGGTAAGCTTCTGGCTGGCAACATGGTTGGCGGGGCATACGCTGGTCCCTGATAGCCTTGGACTGCTCCGCTGGCCAGAGAGCTGACAACGGCGTTATACACCGTGTTGGTCATCACTGAGGATTGGTCGATGAATGCCTGATAAACGGACTGTTGGATCATATCAGACATCTTGCCCGAGTCCTCAGCAATGGTGATGTGGCGGGGAACTGGAATAGGAGCCTTCTTGACAGCCTCCCCGCTTCTGGTACGACTGAACGACTGAAGGTACATCTTCTTGTAATCTTCTAGATGTTTAGCTAATTCTTCCCTCTGGTCGTCCTTGAGATCCGCTTCTGTGACCTCAATGATGTTGCTATCGGAGATTTCTACGTTCTTTGACATATCAGATCTTGGATTTGTCCCACCGGGCGTGCCAAAAGTGTGTTGGCGCTAAAATCGGCCGAATAGGAATCGGCCGATGGTCTTCAGCATCGGACACACGACCCGGGAGAATCTGCTTAGCTCCTGTTCGGGTTATCGCCCTGGTGCGGTTCGCGCGGTGTGCCAGTCAATCTGACCTTTTGATTGACAAGAAAATAAAGTATTAAATTCCAGGCGCTCCGATCGGCTGGAGTTCCGATCTGTCCTGAAGAGCGCGTCGGCGGCGAATCGGCCGATTTGCTGTAAAGATGATCGGCTATGGATCAGCCGATAATCGCGTAATAATTGTAAAGAAAACTGCTGGAGCGATCTAAACAATTACTACAAAGGCAACACTTGAAATAGATCTAATCGGCTGTGAGATGGTAAATCGAAGGAGAACGATGGCGAAGCCGATTACTCTGATCTCAAGTTGGATAACTGGTGATAATACTAGAATAACAGGTAAAATTTGCAATTCTAGTAAATATCGATAACTTGTGAATAAATCCAAACGAAACCACAGCGATGCGCCCGTAGTTAAAGCTCGGATATTACTCGATAAGCGGAACCTACCAATTGGCCGGAGATCAAGTTGATGCAGCCCTGCCAATCCGTACGAACTCGTGAAAGAAGAAAAGTATTGGCGAAGTCGCCGACTTGAAAGTAAATTGCTGAAAAAGTAGAAGTATTGTTGTTGATTGATGTGATTGATCTCTTTGCAAGACCCTGACGACTCCTATTTATACTCTAAAACTAGGACTCCTGGTCGATCACGACTTGTTACAACCTTATTTAAAAAACAGGAAAACTACTATATCTATAATAACTTTTAAAGGAAACGGACTCCCGCAGAATCTTCCGCCGCCGTCCCCTAATCCAATCAGGATTCTTTTCAATTGCTCCTTGACCGACTTAGCATTGCCCTGTTGACCAACTTCTGACCAGGACCCTCCGAAATAGTCCCATCCTGTTGGCGCAAGCTGTATCACCAATCGGCCAATTTTCAACTGTTACCTCAATCGGCCGATTCCTTACTGTGGCCTTTAGATCTGCCGCATCGGCCGACCTTCTCTTCCCGACGCCGATTTAACACGTGTCAAAATCTGGCGTCAACATATGGGCTTATTGGATGGCTTGCCACGGGGCCACTAAGATATCTCCTTATCAGTTGGTATATGGTCACGAGGCAGTCTTGCCTTGGGAATTAAGGACGGGGTGAAGGCGTATATCGCTTCAAGATCAGTTGACGGCCGATGACTATTCCTTCCTCATGAAGGATGAGCTCGATGACTCGACGGGTCAGCGGTTGAGGGCCCTGATTAGCATCGAAGAAAACAAGAAAAGGGTGGCCAGGTGGTATGGCAAGAAGGTCAAGGTTAAACAATTCTCCCAAGGAGATCTGGTATGGAAGTTGGTGCTGCCGATAGGGTCTAAAGATCCCAAATTCGGTAAATGGTCGCCCACTTGGGAAGGGCTGTATAGAATCGGCCGATGTGCTCCGGGAAATGCATATATACTAGAAACTATCAAAGGGGAAGAATTCACAAGGGCCTTAAATGGAAGATATCTGAAGAGGTACTATCCAAGCATATGGGTAGGTGCATAACTTACGGTAGGATGCATCAAGACAACATGGCCGACTCCTATCGGCTTTTACCTATATAGCCGATGTAAAAATGACATCGCCTTAAGGAGGAAACATTTTGATTTGGTCTGACCGATTCATTATTCGGTGAAAACAACAGAGTACATGGCCGACATAGTACAAGTCGCCCTTAGAATAAAACGTACCAATATATCTACTGATCACGCTTTTTCTTGAACTCTCTCTCGATCCGGCCTAGTTTTATCAGAAGGCGGATGCTCTTCTCCTCCGGATCCTCCATGGCGGCTTCAGCCTCGACTTGATGAGGGAGTGGATGGCTCCTGTCGAGAGGTGGTTGGGATGTTCCTGCCGCGACATCTTCAAGGGCAACTGAGCGAGGGAGTGGATGACTCCTTTCAGTTGACGGTTGCTTGGAGCAGTGAGCGTCTATATGGTCCGAGATTTTCTGGATATCAGCAGGAACATGACCTTTGAGTTCTTCAGAGTGAGCTCTTATCAGATCTATGTCTGCCTGCGATAGTGGTTCGTCTGAATGCATAACTTCAATCGCTCGGTCCAGACTGGGACTAAGGCGTTTTGGCTAAAAAGGGGCAAACAACTACTCAGTATCAGAGCGATTGAGATGTCAAGAGAGGAAATAGAAGAGGGTTCGTACCTGGTTGACAGAGAAGGAGGAAGATGAAGAAGACATCTTGATGTCCACCCTGGGAAGATAGAGATTAAATTATTGGAGGGGAAGAAAATGGGTAATGCAGATGCCTCTGGAAACGATGTGGGATCTCGTACTCATAGAAGGAAGGGGGTAAAGAGATGGTAGGATGCGTCCCATCAGAGTAAAAGCGTTCATAAATGAAAAGCTGCAAAAGAAGACGGTCCAAGTTCGAATCGGCACGTCAACATTAAGAGGGCATTGAATGTTTACAGGATTCTTTACAATTCACCCAAGGCGGGCATCAATGGTCGCAATCGCTCTTTGCCTAATCTGATCGGCTGAGTCTAATACTCTTTGGTCGTCATCGGCCGATCCGGGAATTTCTGGCATATGACGATGAAGTTTTATTGCTTCACGGGCCAGGTTGTGTCTTTCTTGCTTCAGCTCGGCGATGACAGATGGAAGGTCTTGGAGTCTCTTTTCTTCAGCAGCTATATCCTTGGTCACCTGCTCCATTTCTTTGGCTAGCTCTGCCCTTCGCCGTTTGAGGCGATCTATTGTGCCGACGATATCTGGGCGGGAGTTCTCGAGGAGGTTGATCCGTTGATGCACTTCTTGGGCTCGGTGTTTGTAAGAATCGGCTTCCTCCCGGGTTTTCGCTAGCTTGGCACGATCGGCCACATGGCGCAGGGCCCTAAACACTGGAGTCTGTATCGACTCTATGTATGCAGCAGATTATAGAGTCTCTGTCGCTTCGTCCGGAATTCGGCCTCTGATGTCATTGAGAAGTCGCCGAATCGATGAGGCATCTCCCACTAATCGGCCGATATCGTCTTGAAGGAGAGTTCGCATACTCTCGAGCTTGGCACGGACGTCATCCGGAATTGAGCTCGATGTGACTTGGTGTGAAGCAACTTCTTCATCGTCAGACAGGGGAACCGCGAAAGAGAAAAGACTGTTATTAGGAGTATCTTGTTCCTGCGAAAGAATAAAGACAAGGATTAGCAGACAGTAAAAGGGAATCAGCCGATTTCGGTGATAAGTTTCTTACCTCTTTGAAGCGGATTTCTCTTGCTTGTGCCGGCGGGAGTGCCACCCTCATCTCAGGAACCGGTGCAATCGGCTCATCAGAAGAGGAGGACTCGACGACTATCAATGCCCTGCTCGGGCCAGCTTCCTGAAAAGGTATGGGAAACAGATTTTATGAGTATACTGCGAATAATTGAATCTGATGATATGAGATACCTGCCATACCTCTGTGAGTCTTCCGGCCGATGTTTGTTGGGGGGGTACAATCGACGCACCCAGATCGGTCTGCATCAAAATCGGTTAGTTTTTTTGAATATCGAGAAATTGAGTTAAGAGATTCTCTACCTCGGTGAGGAGGGTCGCTGGCGTTTTGGCTTCCGCTTGGGACATGGCCGATTGCTGCGGGGATTGCGCTGGAGCAATTTGTGCAGCCTGGCAGAAGGAAGAGGTTAATATTGATAGAATACTTAAAGGTATGTGAAGCATGCGAGGTTACCTGAACAGCTCCTACCAGCAGTGATGCAGCGGCCGCTCCAATTTCTGTGACAGTCTGGAGATCGACCTCCTCGGCGATCGGCAAAGCTGGCGCAGTAGGGGTTTAAGCCGATGCCACCACCGATTGATCAGTTGGTCCTATGCGGGCACGTACTCGGCGGCTTGTCTTCTTTAAGGTAGGCCTTTTTGGCGTTTGCTTCCATCGGCTGCTGGTGATGTCCGTGATAGCCGATAAGTGGAAATGGTGTGTATGGGCGATTGCTCTCTATCGGCCTACCACTTCGGCTCCGCATCGGAGGAATTTGACTTTCAGACTGAAAAGAGAAATACAAGTTAGCGGTGAGATTGTAGCATGGAAAGGGACGATATTGAAATCGACTGGGAGAAAGGTAATACCGCTGCACTTGAATCGATGTTGTCTGGGTCCAAACTGTTACAATATGTTGTTGGAGACGAACATAAGAGGTACTGCTTCCATTCTGCCCACCATAGTTTGAATTGTTGGACGGCAAAAGGGGCCACTATCCAGGTGTTTAGGTCGATGGTACTGGAGTCCGGCACTAAGTTGCACGACCGATTGTAGTCGAGGCTCTTGGTCAGTTCACCTCGAAATTTTGCTCGGCCGGCAAAGTAGACTTGAATCGGCAGTTGACCAAAGCCAAATTGTCGTGCTGCGACCGATGGATTGTAAAATTCATAGGTGGGGAAATCTTTTCCAGAAAAGAAGTTGGCCGGTAAAATCCCTGGCTTGATCAGGATATCCATGAGATCACCGTGAAAAGTATTGGATGATGAATCATAACAGACGGGAAGCTCGAAAATTGGCCTTGTTGTCTGATATGGATACCAACTGATAGTCTCTTCACTGAAGCCGTTGTAGAAACATCTGAAGTATTCGGCCGTTCGGGTGGCAGTGAATTGACAACCAGGGAAGGCCGATGCTGCTTCTCCAAAAGAGGTACAACGTCGTCGTATCTTGGGGTTTTCCTCTGACTCGATATTGGGAAAGGTTTTGGTCTCTATTTGCTGCTGGGAGACCTTGCTCATGTATAAGTTGAGCCAGAGGGTGATGAACCACCAAGGACCACCAGGATTGCCAATCGGCTCCCCTTTTGATAATTTGACACCAATTTGGTGCATCATATGGTAGGCCGATCCTAACAGATGCTTCCCAAGGGGGACGGGCGATCCTAGTGATAGAGCTTCTGCTAGGGCTTGGGTATTAGATGAAGGACCAACTGCTCTGCCACAGAAGAAGTGCTTCTCTAGCCACATCATTAAGAACCCTGTATGTTCTCTCTCTGAAATCATCCCGGTCCTCATATTTTTGCTGATATACCCTTTCCACCCGCCTATTCCTTTTGTCTCTAGCCGATGGGTTGGTTTGATCAGATAATCAAAGGGTGTATCAGGGGAGGAGATATCAAGGCCGGTCAACATCAGAACATCGGCCAGGGTTGGAGTCATAGGTCCGTGCCCAAAGAGAAACGCGTTGAGCGCGTCGGACCAGAAATAAGAGGCCGCTATTACAACGGGTTCATTTTTCTCCATTTGGGACAGAGAGAGATCGATGCACTGGCCGATTTTTAACTCATCCCACTGAACTCTCTTGGACTTGGCTGATCTGTGGTACCATTCTTTCCAACCAGAGATTTCATTCGGCCAAGATCTAAAAGCACCTGCCCACTGACCCAAATCCATGGGTGATTGCTTGAAAGGAATTCTATGGGTTTCTAGGTTGATCAAATTGGTTGGATCTGGATTCCCCATGGGACCTAAGCAGATGAGACCGGGGGTTTCGGAAAGGGGAATAGTAATCTGGTGCCTAAATGCCTAAAAAAGAGGGAAAAAGGAGAAAACTGAGAATGAATCTAGAAAGTACTTGAGCAGTAAAAAGTAAAAGAGGAAAGTTTCGGATGATTACCTCCGGGATGAAACTCATCGTCACCGATGGAGTCACCAATGGAGCCGCCGATGGGACCGCCGTCGCCGAGGAAGTTGCCGGCGGAACCTCCGTGGTTGGTGAAGTTGCCAATGGCGCCGCCATTGGAAGGATGGAGCAGATTGCAGGCAAGAGAAAAATCGCCGGAGGATGCGGCTGGAGACCGAGAGGGCGCAGGAAGAAGATGAACAGTGATTCGCTGGGAGGAAATTACTAGGCTCGTGGAGAAGGAGTGGCGGAGAACACCGGTACTTAAGGACAATCCAAGAGAGAAACGGGAAAGGCGGGATTTTTGCCGCGCTGTCTACACGAATTCCAGGGGAACAGTTGTCTCAAGCGCCCGATTTGAGAAGATTGCAATCATCATGTAGAAGACCGCGAAACGGAAGGAGATTTTTACTGCGCTCGTTTCGGAGGAAATATTAAAGAAAAGAGTTTCGAAGTAAAAATTATGTTTTACTCCGAAACTGGGGGGCATGTGTTGACGCCAGATTTTGACACGTGTTGAATCGGCGTCAGGAGAGGAAGAGATTGGCCGATGCGGCAGATCTAAAGGCTACAGTGACGAATCGGCCGATTGAGGCTACAGTTGGGAATCGGCCGATTGGCGATGCAACTTGCGCCAACAGATAGGGGGGGGGGGGGGTGAAACCATTGGAATCACAACAGAGGATCCCGGTCAAAAGTGGCCTGATGTTGGTCAACGGAATGATGCCGACTCGGTCGAGAAGCAATGGAAAGAATCCTAATTGGATTAGGAGATGGCGGCAGAAGATTCTGCGGGAGCCCGTTTCCTTTATGAAAATATTATAGATATAGTAGTTTTCTATTTAAATCAAGTTTGTAACAAATTGTAATCGATCAGGAGTCGTGGTCCTAGGGTATAAATAGGAGTCGTCAGGGCTTTGTAAGAGGGACATCAATCAATCAACAAAACAATCTACTTTTTCATCGCACTTTACTTTCAAGTCGGCGACTTCGCCAATACTTTTTCTTCTTTCACGAGTTCGTATGGCCAATTGGTAGGTTCCGCTTATCGAATAACATCTGAGCTTTAACTTCGGGCGCATCGCCGTGGTTTTGTTTTGATTTATTCACCAGTTATCGATATTTACTGGAATTATAGGTTTTACCTGTTGTTCTCGTATTATCACCAATTATCTAGCTTGAGATTGAAACTATCGGCTTTGTCATCGCTCTTCCTCGTTCATTGTCATACAGCCGATTAGATCTATTTCAAGTGTTGCATCTGTAATAATTGTTTAAGTTGCTCCAGCAGTTTTCTTTGCAATTATTACGTGATTATCGGCTGATCCATAGCTGGTCATCTTCATAGCAAATCGGCCGATTCGCCGATACGCTCTTCGGGACAGATCGGAACCTCAGCCGATCGGAATGCCCAGAATTTAATACGTTTATTTCCTTGTCAATCAACAGGTCAGATTGACTGGCACGCCGCGCGAACCGCACCAAGGCAATAACCCGAACAGGAGCTAAGCAGATTCTCCCGGGTCGTGTGTCCGACGTTGAAGGTCATTGGCCGATTCCTGGCCGATTTTTAGTGCCAACAGTAATTTGGTGTTATTGTTGAGTACTAACACATCTTTGCAGGAAGTCGGAGACTCCCGCCGCGGCTTCCTCCAGTACAATCCAAGCAGGCACGAGCACAAGCTCGTAGCCGAAGGAGCCTGTCGCCGCGAGCACCACCGAGCCGTCCGTCGATAAGGACGTGCCGGCGAGTACTGGAGGAAGAGATCTTGAGCCCCCGGTAGATGCGGGGGCGCAACCGGAAAAGGAAGCCCCCGGGAATATTCCTGGGGAAAATATTGAAGATAGTGCTCAAGTCGGCAAGCAGGCGATCATGAGTACTCCAGGCCAGCACGAGGTCCCGGATGGTTCCCGAGCTCAGCGTAAAGAGGAGGTCCCAGAAGACTCTCGAGTACCTGAGCGGCAAGAGGAGGAAATCTCGCTATCTCGTGACGAGATCCTGGAGGACCCCCTTGTGAAGTCGGAGACCGTGACGCTCATGATGGAGCTTGGACGCCGCTTTACTGATTACACAAAAGTATGTACTCGAGTACCTCCTTTGACATTGATGTTATAGAAGTGTACTGACTTTTTCCATGCAGGACCTTGTCAAGCATTCGAGGCAGAAATCAATCTTGTTGTCCAGGATTGGGGACGTGCTTCCGCGTTCCCATGAAGCCAAGGGCAGCCTTATGGTTGAAAAGGACAAGAACGCAAGGCTCGAGCAAGAGCTGGCTGCCCTAAAGACCGCGCACCAGGACGCCATGATTGATCAGCAACGAAAGCACGATCTGGCCCACAAGAAAGTGAAGGACTTGACCGCCCAGAAGGAGAGTAAGTAGTCTTTTCCCCCGACCCGAGTGGTATTATGCCTCTATCTTTCTTCTGAGGTGTATATATGTATGGTTGTCCCAGAGTATGCTCATATTGAAAGAGCGCTAATTGACTAGAAGTGTGATATATACGAACTTACAGAAGAAAAGGAGCAGCTGAAGAAGGCCCTGGAAGAGCTTCAACTGAAGTACTCGGATCTGGACGAGGAGCACAAGACTGTCACTCGCGAGCTGAAGGATGCTGACAAGCAACTCGCAGCGGACCTGACGAGGATCCATTCCATGGCTTGGGACAAATAGCGCCATGGGAAGGAGATGGAAGAACTCACAACAACTGCTTATCAGCTGTGTGAGGTTGTCGACCCGACACCAAGTGGTCGCTCGTTGGTACAGCGCCTTGTGGATGCTCCAGTAAGGATCGCAGGCTATGCATCCGCCACCGCCAAGCTGGTCTTAACCCACACTTTAGTTGTGGTGTAGTCATACTACCCGAGTATGGACGTCAGTCCTTTCGCTGAGGGCGTCTTCCGCGGAGTGTACCGAGGAGCGATTCAACGAGTACCGGGCTGAGGTGCAAGATGTTGCCCATCAGATAGTTGATGACCTCCCACTATTTTGAGCTTTGTAATGAACTGTGTATGTTTTGCTGAAAACAACAGTTTGCTCATGTAATATATTTATGCTTGTTTGATTGTTTGTTTGCTACGCTCGACTTATGAAGTGGTGTGTATGAAACGTAATCATTAAGCAACTTAGTACATTAATGCTAGTGTATAGTTACCCTAAAGGCATCGCTTTAGCTGGTGAACTATGTACTAGACTTGTACTTTTATACAGAGTTGAGTTCATAGAACCTCTGTGTGTAGGTGTGATGACCCCTTCGACTTTACCTTAAGAGACCTTGCCCCTTAGCTTGAATAAGCCGTAGAGGAAGGTGGTCGGAAATAAGTTCCATAACTCGTTTGAACGGGTGAGCCTGAGAGGCAGGTAATAGACTGTAATCGTGATGGAGAGTACTTGTGGCACTAGCCCCCGAGTATTCCAAGGATTAGTCAATAGTAGCGTATTGAGATAACTCGTGGCGACAGCCCCCGAGTGTACTCAATGTTGCTTAAAAGAATAAAAACACAGTAGTCATTTGGGGAACCGAAATAACCATGAATTTATATACTAAGCTGCGCTGCAGCTGACGGGGTTTGTATAAATTTCTTAAGCATAGAAATGGCGTAGGTGCTCGATGTTCCAAGAATTTGGAACCTCTAGGCCGTCAGGGTATTGTAGTCAATACGACCCTGGGCTGGTTACCTTCATGACGATGAGGGGTCCTTCCCATCTAGAGTTGAGCTTGTGAAGCCCAGTCTCATCTTGGATGCAGCGTAAGACCAGGTCCCCAACGTTGAAGGATCTTTCTTGGACGTTGTGGTCATGATGCCGTCGAACGCCTTGTAGATATCTTGCTGATTGAAGCAAAGCATTGCATCTGACCTCTTCAGCACAGTCGAGTTCCAAGTGCCTTGCCTCATCAGCTTCGCCTTCCTCGTACATCTCTAACTTGGGGGAATTCCACATAATATCTGCTGGGAGAATAGCTTCTGACCCGTAGACGAGAAAGAAAGGTGACTGTTCTGTGGCTTTACTTGGTTGAGTACGAAACCCCAGACAACTGTGGGTAATTCATCAATCCATTTGCCGTAGAGTCTTTTTTTGAGCCCGTCGAGGATCATGCCGTTGGCGCGCTCCACCTGGCCATTGGCCCTCGGGTGAGCCACCGAGACATACTTGACCTCAATGCCGCTTCATTCGCAGAACTCCCAGAACTCGTGTGATGTAAAGTTGGATCCCAGGTCGGTGATGATCGTATGGGAAACCAAAATGGTGGAGTATGTCACAGATGAAGGTGACAACTCTATCGGCCGTAAAGGTTGTTATGGGCTTGTACTCGATCCACTTGGTGAACTTGTCAATGGCCACCAATACGTGGGTAAAGCTTCCTCGTGCCATTGTCAGTGGACCAATCATGTCGAGGCCCCAACATCCAAACGGCCGCAATGGTGGAATGGCGATCAGCTTGTGAGTTGGGACATGAGCTTGTTTGCCAAAGAATTGGCAGTTGGTGCATCGGCGAACGAGATTTTCGGCGTCTGCCAAATCCGTAGGCCAATAGAACCCAGACCTGAAGGCCTTCCCAACTAGAGTTCGGGAAGCCACATGATTGCCGCACGCTCCCTCATGAATTTCCTCTAGAATTTCCCACCCTACTTCGGTAGTTACACACTTCATGAGTACTCCTGACACTGATCCGCGCTTGTAGAGCTTATCTCCGACCAGGACATAACCCTTGCCGCGCCTAACTAGTCGGATAGCCTTGGCACTCTTGGGATCAAGGTTGGGAGGTAGCTTCTTTTCTTTAATCAAGTCGATATAATGTGTACGCCAATCCTCTGCGATCATGAGGACCTCTCGACCAGGCTCCACTGGGCCTTCGTCGATGGTTCGTCGCTCTACTCTTGGAATGGAGTGGTGGTGGAGTTCGTGAACGAAGACTCCAACCGATACTTTGGCTCGCTCGGAACCAAGCTTTGAGAGTACGTCTGCCCCGACGTTGTTGTCGCGGAGCACATGATGAATCTCGAGCCCTGAGAACTTGTTCTCGAGCTTGCGGACTTCCGCAACATACGCGTCCATGGTTTCTTTGTTGGTGTCCCACTCCTTGTTGCATTGTTGGACCACCAGCAGCGAGTCGCCAAAGACGAGTAGTCGTTTGATGCCAAGAGAGACAGCCGGGCGTAGCCCATGCAATAATGTCTCGTACTCGGCCTCTTTTTTGGAGACCTTAAATATTATTTGGAATACATATTTAAGTTGCTCACCAGTCGGGCTGATGAAGAGTACTCCTGCGCCACCGCCTTCGAGCTTGAGTGAACCATCAAAGTACATGACCCAATGTTCTGGCTGGTTAGCTGGAGTTGGTATTTGGTTTTCTTGCCACTCTGCCAAGAAGTTGACTAGGGCTTGTGACTTGATGGCCATGAGTGGCTTGAAGTCGATACTGAGAGCCCCCAGTTCCACTGCCCACTTGGAGATACATCCAGTGGCATCCCGGTTGTGGAGTATATCCGCCAACGGGAAATCAGTGACAACTGTGATCTTGTTCTCGTCGTAGTAGTGGCGAAGCTTTCTCGAGGTAATGAGTATAGCGTAGAGAAGTTTCTGGATCGAAGTATAACGCACCTTCGACTCAGAAAGGACTTCGTTACCAAAATACACTGGCCGCTGCACACCAAAGGCATGGCCTTCCTCGGATCACTCCACCACAATAGCCGTGCGGATTGTGTGAGTAGTCGCAGCGATGTAGAGTAGCAGGTTTTCACCTGGGTTCGGAGCCATAAGGATGGGGTCGATTCAAGGTGGTCCTTAAGATCCTCCAATGCCTGAGCCGCCTCCTTGGTTCAAACAAAGTTGTCCTGCCGCTTGAGGAGTTTGAAGAAGGGTAGACCCCGTTCTCCGTGTTGGGAGATGAATCTGTTTAACGCCGCCATACAGCCTGTGAGCTTCTGCACATCTTTAATCTTCTGTGGGACCCCATGCTTGTAATGGCGGTTATCTTCTCAGGGTTAGCCTCAATGCCTCGGTGACTGATGATGAAACTGAGGAGTTTCCCTTGTGGTACGCCGGAGACGCAGTTAGTCGGGTTGAGATTCCACTTAAATCTTCGTAGGTTGTTGAAGGTTTCCTCGAGATCAGAGATGAACTCGTTGGGATTTGTGGTTTTAACAACCACGTCATCCACGTATGCTTCAACATTGCGGTGTAGTTGATCAGCAAGGCATAGCTGGATGGCCCGCTGATAGGTCGCACCCGCGTTCTTTAGCCCGGACGACATAATCGTATATGCGTAGGCACCAAATGGGGTGATGAAAGCGGTTTTGATCTGGTCTTCTTCCTTGAGGGAAATCTGATGATAACCCAAGTAGCAATCAAGGAAGGAGAGCAGAACACAGCCAGCGGTGGAGTCGATGACCTGATCAATACGGGGTAGCGCGAAATGATCTTTCGGGCAGTGCCTATTGAGATCGGTATAGTCGACACACATCCTCTATTCATTATTATTCTTTTTCAGAACAAGTACACGGTTGGCTAGCCACTCTGGGTGGTACACCTCTTTGATGAAACCAGCCGTGAGTAGTTTAGCTAGCTCTTTTTTGATGGCCTACCTCTTTTCTGGAGAGAAACGACGTAGTCGTTGCTTCCTCGCAGTGGCTTTGGGATCAACTTTTAGGGCATGCTCGATCAACTCCTTGGGCACACCTGGCATGTCCGCTGGTTTCCAGGCAAAGATGTCTTGGTTAGTCCGAAGAAAGTTGACGAACGTGAGTTCCTATTTGCTGTTCAGGTTCCCGTCGATTAGAGCAATCTTGGATGAATCACCCTCCTGGAGCTGGATGGTCTTGATGCCAACGTCGGAGTTCGGCTTGCCCCTCGACGGATTTGGCCTCTTGTTCGCCACCTCCAGCTCTATCTCGGAGAGTTGTTGTGCGGCTGCGAGTACTTCCGAAGAAGGCTCTGGCACAAGAGCTGATGCAGCGTACTTGATCGCCTCTTGGTCGCAGTCATAGGACTTCTGAACGGCGCCGCGGGGAGATAGCACACCGTTGGTACCTGGCATTTTCAAAACCAAGTGGATGTAATGGGGTACCGCCATGAACTTGGCCAAGGCGGGCCTGCCGAGGATGGCGTGGTATGATGATTCAAAGTTTGCGACTTCGAATTTGATGTACTCCGTTCGGAAGTTGTCAGCTGTCTCGAAAGTAACTGGCAGGGTGACCGAGCCGATTGGTGTAGCCGCGTTACTCGGAACGATCCCGTAAAACAGATTCTTGCTTGGGGCGAGCATCTTGCCGATGTCCAACCTCATTTTCTTCAGAGTACTCGGGAAGAGCAGGTTCAAACTGCTCCCCCCGTCGATGAGTACCCGGGTCAGTGTAGAGCTCACGACTACCGGGTTCAGTACGAGCGGGAGTTTTCCCGGCTCGGAGAAGGTGGTCCACTGATCCTTTTTGGAGAAAAAGATCGGGACCTTGGTGTGTCTCATAGGACGCGGCACTGCTGGCTCAAATGACATGACTTCGCGCCGAAAGAGTTTCTGCGCGCTTTTGGTGAGAATACCATCGTCGCCTCTGAAGATGACGTTGACGGTATTAGTTGGGTGTTGGAAACCCGGAGGCCCTGACTTGTCGTTGCCATCGTCCGCCTTGTCCTTGTCCTTTTCCTCATCATTGGGGAGTGGTGCATTGAGGCTCTTGCGGAGGACGGTGCACTGGAACATGGTATGCTTGGCCTTCGGGTGTATCGGGCATTGCTTGTGAAGAATTTTCTCGTATTGCTCCTGCAGCTTGCCCGACATCTTGTTGCGGCAACTAGTCTCGACGCTGGCCACTTGGTCCTCCGGCTTCCGCTTACGGGCGGCGCCCGAGTTACTGTACTGGCCTTTGTCGGGACTGTTGTTGCCGTTGCCCTTGTCGGTCTTGCACTTGGGGAAGCGTTCGTTCTCCTCGTCTTCTTGATCCGCCCATCGCTGCATCATGTCGTGGAGCTCGAGTACGGTAGTTGGGAGATTTCTCCCGAACTCGCGGTACGTTTGCTTCACGGCCAACCCGTTGCGGAAGCAGCGGATGACTTCTTCGTCGGCGATGTTGGCGATGGTGGCACGGGTGTCGAAGAAGCGACGCGTGTACGACCTCAGGGTCTCGTTCTCCTGAAGTCATGGCGGGTACCTGCTGGGATCATGGAGCCTTGGAAGTTGTCGATGAAGACCTGCTTTAGGGCCTCCCAGGAGTCGATGGAGTTCGACCGGAGGGTTTCTAGCCATGTGAGCGGTGCAGTCTCAAGGGCCATAGGGAAGTAGAGGGCTTTAGTCGAGTTAGAGCCCCCGCACACCTCAATGGCCACAGAGTAGCATCGTAGCCATTGCCGCCGATCCTGCTTCCCGTCATACTTCGGGATGTTTGTGGGCTTGAAGTCCCTTGGAATCTCGCAGTTGGTGAGGTTTTCAGTAAAAGCCGGGAAGCAATCACTGTCATCACGAGGGCCGTTTTCCAACCGCTCGCGCTGCCTGTTGGAGATAATGGTACGCGCATTGTGGTTGCTGTTGATGTGCTGCCTCAGGTCTCCGGGGGGTGGCGGAAGCTGGTTGCCCTGGTGGCCTTGGCCTCCCGCAGGTTGTCCTCCGCCCCTGGGCCTGGGGTGGTTTTGTTGAGCCGCCTGCTCAACTTGTTGGTTGTTGCGGGGGTTGGGGTGTCCTGTGACGGCACGACTACCCTGGGGAGCAGAGCTGCCGTGTCGTTCAGATTTGGAGCGAGTACGTTGGATAGACTGCAACAGATTCATCTTGTCGAGTTGGACTGCGGCTTGCTTAACAAGTCACATGATCCACTGAGTTTCGTCTGTTTGTGGGATCCGCTGCAGGAGCAGTGAAGCTTCGTAGATGTTGCCCATGGGGGTAACAAATTCGTCTTCTGCAGCAGCATCGAAATCCCATCGCAGGTCCCTTTGCCAATGCGGGTTTCGGGCGCGCTCTTGAGCATTACACCTGTGTTTGTTGCATTTAGAGTTCCTCAGGCGACGGCGTCGCTTTTGCTCTTCGTCTTCACCTTGAGGGGCGTCAGCGTTGAACCCGACGCCGAAGATTGCGTCCTCGAGTTCATTGTCGAACTCGATGCTAGGCTCATCGTCATCGACCTCGTGGATGGAAGCCATGTAGACTTCGCGCTCTGGCGTGTAGTCGCCTGAATAATCGGTGGCCAGGACCGTCGTGGTGGACGTCCTGGTAGTCTCCTCCTGGATAGGAGCGAGAGGTCTGCCCTCTTGAAAAGGCAGCTGCTGGATGGTGGCTACTGAGCGGGCATCATCGTTGAGTAGTTCGGAGGGCTCCATGCCCTTCCAATATATGAATCTGCCCTGCTCAGTAGTTGCAATGGTCACACCCAGATGACTGATCGCAGAGGAGTCGGGCTCGTCATCTGAATTCGAGTAGGCGTCGAAAACAGGAGCCTCCCGGCTAGCGGTGGCGTCCTCGTCTCCGAGCTTGAGTAGGAGATCTAAGTCTGCTTCCAGGTTGGAGAGGGACTTAGACCGTAGGGTCTCCTCGTAAGAAGAAGCCGCGTTGCGTGATCCGAAGTGGAATCGGGTACGCTCCCCCCCAGATCGGCTTGAGCCTAACCCGGAGAGTCGTGTTGGGACATGAGTCAAAAATGCGTCGGTGACGAAATTCTCCTCGGTCTCTGTGACAACCCGGGTAAATTACATTTCTAAAATCAATGTCATTAGCCTAACCCTATGCTTAACCAACTAATAAAAGGGTGAAAAGAATTAGAACGAGTTAAGTTGAAATTCAAATTGAATTTGGGCACATTTGGATACTTTTGAATTTTTAAATTAACTTTCAAACCAGAAGCCAAATGAGATGTTGCCTGAAACCAAACTTGTAGAACTTTTTATTCTGAACAACTTTCGTGTTCAAAAGTTTTTGAAATTCAAATTAGAAAGAGGAGAAAACGCCCTGTTTGCACCCAGCCCCCTAAAACTTTTCAAATTTTCGCGTTTAGGCCCCTCGCTCCTCCCTCTCTCTCCCCTCCCCGCCCGACAGCGCTGCCAGGTGGCCGGCGACGCCTGACCGGCGTGAGCCGCAAGGCCAGTGGCCGCCGCGCCTCTCCCCGACGCACGGCTTTGCCCCCTCCCACCGCCGCGCTGCCCAGTACGCGTCCGCGCATGCGGACGCCGTGCCACGCCACGCCTCGCCGCCCGCCGTGCCGTCCCGACCCCCGCGCCCAGCCCGTCGCTGCGCCTGCCCTCCGCCCGAGCCGCTGCAGCAGCTGCTTCCCCAGTCCACGCGCCGCGCTGTCTCCTCGCGCCCACGCCAAATCCTCGGCCGCCAGTCGCTCGCGCCCGCCCGCCGCACGCCGCGCCGGCGTCCTGCTGCCGCCCGCCGTGGCCAGTGGCACGCCCTCGCCGTGTCTCCGCCCCGCGCGTCGCCCAGGCACCCCCACCCCCTCCTGCCCCTATAAAAGCCGCGCCCCCGACCGCCCGCGCGAGCCACAGCAGCCAGAGCACCTCGCCGCTGCCATTGCCGCCGCCGAGCGCCGCCCGCTCGTGGACAGCCCTCCACATCCGCCCCCTGCCCAAATTGAAGCGTCAGCCACCACTACATCATCCCCCTGAAGCTCGCCGACCCGCCCAACACCGCCCAGGACCACCGGAGCGCCGCCGCCCGCGCTGTCACCGCCACCGCCGCCCCTGCTCACCGTGGACAGCTCGACCCCGACCTCCTCCGCCCAAGCCGAGCACCCGAGCAGCTTCCCCACGCGCCACTGAAGCTCGCCGACCAGACCAGACCGCCCCAAGCCCGCCAGAGCACCGCCGTCGACGCGTGCCGCCGCCGCCGCCGCCTCTGCTCCAACGCCGGCGAGCTATTCCCAGCCGTCCCCCACCCGAACAAGACCCCCACGAGGTAGCCCTCGCACCCCTGAACCTTCCCCGACCCTCACCCCTCGCCGCCGGCGAACCCCTCGCCGGAATTTCGACCGGCCACTGTACCCGAGCCGCTCGAGGACCCAATTGCAAGAATTTAAATCTTTAGAAGGGTCTGCACGTAAGATTCAAGGACCCAGTTGTAAAAGAAAGTTTCAAATCTAGATTCAAATTCAGCGAACTTGTAAAATTCGTATAAAATCGGAGAAACTTCAGAAAAATGCAAACTAAACTGTTCTGGAATCCTTAGAAGAAACTCTACAACTTTTGTTACAAAAAGTTTCTCAGATTCTCAATATATCTTGCTCTACATTAAATGGAAGTTTTAATGGACTTCTTTTGTACCCACTGTTGTAAATCAATACTGACCCTAAATTTTGGGCAGTGAGTTAGTTGCTTGATGTTTAGGACTGTGTAAAAAAATCAGGCCCAAATTCCATCTCTAGCTGCACTGTTTATTAAACTTAGTTTCATACCATAAGTGGCTAAATATTTTTATCCCTGCAGTTAGGTTACGAATCACCTAATGAAACTTCTTCTATGCTGGTGTAATAGCACCTAGATGCCAGAGGAAAATTTAGAGACTTTTTATCTCACCGGAACCTATTTATTTGATTTATGTGCTAATAACATACATTAAATCAAGAAAATAGTATCTTAGCTTGGAAAATTCTCAAATTCTTACTAGGAGATATACAGTGGTAGAGGTTGCTGTGTAAACAGTTTCATGGACATAAACCCTGTGTAGGGTCCTGTAAGAATAAATCCTTGAATAACCTAGGTGTGTAATGTCACATTTACTATGCTCTGAAAACTGCATAATAAATCCTATAAAAATTACAGTAGCTCCTGCACAATTATATGAAAGCCCTGTAAAAATCTTAGACTCAGTTTTGCACCAATTGTTCTGTACAAAAAGAACAAGGATCTAACAGCAACTATGTAATATATTTTTCATAATTAATCTGCTACATGAAATTGTCTGAAAATTTTACAGTAAGCACATCTTTCCCTGATGTGCCTAAATCCAAAATTTCATGACTAGAAACTATCCACTATAGTAATTACACTTAAATCGTGTCGATTACCATCACCACGACTTAAACTTGTGCATTCATGTAGAATCGACGACTCTTGCCAACGGAACTTACGAGCTGGTGCCCGCGTCCGAGAGTGAGCAGCGTGAAGCTCAAGTAAATCTAACTGAAGCTCTTGAAGACCCGAGCCCAAATTCGGAAGAGCCCCAAGCTAACTGCGAAGGCAAGCCCCGGAGCATAACCCATTTCTTTCCTAAATTATGCAACTCATTACTCTTTGCTTGTGCATTAAGTTTATAGGAGTTGAATGAAAACTTCGTTGCATGATATTAGGAACCCTTGCTTGAAAACTAGACGTAAGGATCGATAGAATGCTGTGCTAATAGGACTCCGGTAAAAGCCGAGTGATTTCCTGTCACTCGCGAGAAAATAGGAGTTGAATGTTTACTACACGCTGCAATCATAAGGACACGGACGGGCTATGGAACGATGGTTACGATTGAGGCCCGTCTGTCTAGTGAAAAATGCTAAGGCCGCATGTGTGGTAGTGATGGTTAAGTCTTTGAACGTACTAAACACATGCCGAGATTATGGGAATCGGTAAGCTTAAGTACCTGATTGGCCCGGCAAGGGGACGACATCCTACCCTTTGAACTTCGGTCCCATGTGCATATGGCGAGTGCAGAGAGTGGTCACAACCCGGCGCCGAACCGTGGCGTGGGGCTCTTGTACTCTCGGAGGGTAGCCCCGATCCACGACCCGGAAAGAAAGGGGAAAGGTTGCACGTGTGACTCTGGGAGTAACCACGTGACGTGTGTTTAGGTTTCCCTTGCAAGGTTAAGAAATTCGATTCGAATCGTCCGTTTCTCATGGCTATTGAGACTGCTTAACCCCCTTTACCCACAGAGTAAGAAGAGGAACAATGATGATGAATAAACTTGTTGGATGAAATTTAATGCTTCACCATGAATGCTATTGGATAGCTGCTTATCTAGAATGGTTAATGAAACTAGAATCTTGAGCTTAAAGTTGAAAGTAAGGACCCACTCGTAGATGCTTTTCGGCAAAACAAACCCCTGAGCCAAAAAGCCCTGCATGTCTAGAGTCGGTGGAGTAGATTCCACTACACGGGTAAGTCTTGCTAAGTATTAGCATACTCAGCCTTGCTTGTGGCTCGTTTTCAGGTGAGACCTTCGAAGATATGATTGCTAGCTTGACTTGGCCCTGCACTCTTCCCCCTGGTTGGTCGGTGGAATGGGATACGCCCCCGTCCAACGGAGATAATGCCGAGTGATGTCTCGTACGGGCTTCACCGAGACATCCTGTATCGTCGAGTAGCTTTTGTTGTTTTATTTTTTGCTGCAACTTAAACTCTGAAGAACTTATTAGTTATGATCACTGAAGTACTTGGTTTCTAAACTCAAACTTGGTCTGTAATATTTACTTATGATAATGTTGTAATATTTGCTGGAATGTGGTATTCTCTGGGCTCATCGTCGCGTGAGCATTTGTATGTATGGCACTCGATCCGCTTTACCGTGGTTGTATCGGGAGGTTGTACCCAACAGACCAGTGGATTACTCCGTTTGAAGTGTAAGGTTAACCGAGATTGCCCTAATGGTGATGGTTAATACACTTGAGCCGGATTAATTCAGGTGGTTCTGCCACAGCTGGTATCAGAGCCATAGCTGGTGCCACAGCTGGTAACAGCTGGCACCAGAGCCAAAATACATACGCCAGAGAATGCGACAAGCCTTAAAAACTTATTTTCATAAAACTTGACTAGAAGGATGTGTTGCGAAATACGTTGGTGCGTTAAGGATGGTGCCTAGTTCGTAAAGCCCTAAGGGATTATGGGAAAGTTACTAGGTGGCTATCTAACCTCTATATATTATCCTTTGACTTCCAGCACATTACTTCTGTCAAAACTTACTTTCATGCACAACCGACCTTAAATTCTGTAACGACGCACTCATCGCTAAGGTAAGAAGGTAAGAATCCTCAGCCAACTGAGAGAGCTTGGCCTTCCTGTCGGTGATGCGAACCGAACGCTGCCCTCAAGCAGTGGCTTACTTGAGGTGCTGCCAATATGCCAACTGTTAGTTGAATATATTGGGAGTAGAAGGTTTGGCGCAGGGTATGGCGATCGCTGTTCATACCCCCGTCTCATGACGGTACCCCCGTGAATACGCTATCTCGATAGCGTATGTTAACGTCGTCTGTACGGCAGAAATTGTACAGATATCGTTTCTATAAGTAAACGGTAATGAATACGGACGCTTTCATGAGTGCTGGCATGAAAGGTTAATGAAATATATATGCTCTATCAATCTTCTGCAGGTACACTAACCGCGATTACGATAAGTTAAAGAACGGTTAGGAACCCTCAACTAGCTATTATAAGGAGAGCCGTATCATGTATGCCACCGAAACTATCTTCGTAAGACCAAAAGTATTTGGCAGTTATTTTATTTTGTGAGGACGAATAGGACGTGCATGCATCATGACCATATATATCTGAAATTGAAAATGTGTTGTATGAGAGTGGTAAGGTTCTTACGTATCTGTTGACGCCAGATTTTGACACGTATTGAATCGGCGTCAGGAAGAGAAGATTGGCCGATGAAGCAGATCTGAAAGCTACAGTAAGGAATCGGCCGATCGAGGTAATAGTTGAAAATCGGCCGATTGGTGGCACAGCCCATACCTACAGTAGGATTATTCCAGAAGATCCTGGTCAAAAGCTGGTCAACAGGGCACGCCAAGTCGGTCAGAGAGAAATTGAAGGGGATCCTGATTGGATTGAGGAACGGCGGCGGAAGATTCTGCGGGAGTCCGTTTCCTTTAAAAGTTATTGTAGATATAGTAGTTTTCTTGTTTTAAATAAGGATGTAACAAGTCGTAATCGACCAGGAGTCCTAGTTTTCAGGGTATAAGTAGGAGTCGCTAGGGCTTTGCAGAAAAAATCAAATCAATCAACAAAACACTTCTACTTTTTACCAGTACTTTACTTTTCAAGTCGGCGACTTCGCCAATATTTTCTTCTTCCACGAGTTCGTACGGATTGGCAGGGCTGCATCAACCTGATCTCCGGCCAATTGGTAGGTTCCGTTTATCGAGTAATATCCGAGCTTTAACTACGGGCGCATCGCTGTGGTTTCGTTTGGATTTATTCACAAGTTATCGATATTTACTAGAATTGCAAGTTTTACCTGTTATTCTAGTATTATCACCAGTTATCCAGCTTGAGATCAGGGTAATCAGCTTCGTCATTGTTCTCCTTCAACCCATCGCCATACAGCCGATTAGATCTGTTTCAAGTGTTGTTTCTATAGTAATTGTTTAGATTGCTCCAGCAGTTCTCTTTACAATTACTATACGATCATCGGCTGACCCATAGCCGATCATCTCTACAGCAAATCGGCCGATTTGCCGCCGACGCGCTCCTCAGGACAGATCGGAAATGCAGCCGATCGACGCGCCTGGAATTTAATACTCTATCTCCTTGTCAATCAACAAGTCAGATTGACTGGCACGCCGCGCGAACCGCACCAGGGCGATAACCCGAACAGGAGCTAAGCAGATTCTCCCGGGTCGTGTGTCCGACGCTGAAGACCCATCGGCCGATTCCTATCCGGCCGATTTTAGCGCCAACACACTTTTGGCACGCCCGGTGGGACCATCCAAGACCTGATATGTCGAATAACGCAGAAATCTCTGACAGCAACATCATTGGGGTCACAGAAGCTGATCTCAAGGACGACCAGAGGGAGGAATTGGCCAAACATCTAGAAGATTACAAGAAGATATAGCTCCAGTCATTTAGTCGTACCAGAAGCGGGGAAGCAGTTAGGAAGGCTCCTATTCCAGCACCTCGCCACATCACCATTGCTGAGGACTCAGGCAAGATGTCAGAGATGATTCAACAGTCCGTGTATCAAGCATTCATTGACCAATCCTCGGTGATGAGCAACACGGTGTACAACGCCGTCGTCAACTCTCTGGCCAGCGGAGCCGTCCAAGGTTATCAGGGACCAGCATATGCTCCTCCGACTACCCTGCCGGCCAGAAGCTTACTGTACACATCCCAATCGGCTTCTTAGCCGATATTGACGCAGCGCGAGGGATACAGCTCTCCACCACTTCCGGCGTCTCTAAGATGCAGCGGTGCACCATGTCTCCCATCGCGAGCGCCGCTTCAACCTGTTCAAATGGCCTCTGTGCAAGCACTACCTACGAGCTCAGTGCCTTGGGGGGCATCAGCCATGGCGTATTTCCCCAAGCCAGTGAACGAGCATGGCACTTATCCGCTTCAGGTGCCGTACCAATCGGCTGCCCGGCCGACGGTCTCTCAGTACCAGCCGATTTTACCAGAAATCGGCAGGGGGGCAAGCACTGTGGAAGCATTCGGAGGCACGGCGCCAGCAACGACGTACGAAGGGGGCGCGGACGCGTTTCGCCAGCAGTTATCGGCCGCTCAGCAAACTTCGCCGATTCATCACCTGACCGAACCAGCCCTTCAACACGTGCCCGCGCCGCGAACAACTGTTCATCAGCAGCAGGTGGACTGGACGGCAAAGATAGCAGAAGTAATCCAAGATCAGTTTGGGCTGAAGCCGAAAGTTCAAACTTATACTTACAAAATGTCGTATCCATCGGCCTATGACTCGTTGCCGTTCCCGCACCGTTACAAGGTTCCTGATTTCACCAAGTTCTCAGGGACGGATGACACATCCACTGTGGAGCATATCAACAGATTCATCATCCAGTGCGGAGAAGCTGCTACGCAAGACGCTCTGAGGTTACGGTTATTTTCATCATCTCTGTCCGGATCGGCCTTCCAGTGGTTCACCACTTTACCACCAAATTCTATCATCACTTGGGCCGATCTGGAGAAACAATTCCACAAGTACTTCTATGCAGGAGTACACGAGATGAAGATTTCGGATTTAACCAGCCTCAGGCAGAGGAGCGATGAACCTGTGATGGGGTACATATAGAGGTTCAGAGAGATCAAGAACAAGTGCTACAGTCTGGCCCTGACCGATGCGCAGTTGGCCGATATCGCTTTCCAAGGCCTCTTACCGCAAATCAGAGAGAGATATGCTGCCCAAGAGTTTGAGAGCTTGAGTCAAATCGTCCACCAGTTGTCAGGGCAGGAGATCCGACCGCTTGAACAGCGGAGGAGCTTCCAGAAGAAGGTGGCGTACTTGAAGGGATCTGAATCTGACGCAGAGGAGGAAATCGGCCTGGCAGAATGGGTAAAAGGGAGAAAACTGATATCCTGCCCCTTTGGCAAGAAGGAGCCAGAGACATTCGGCTTTGACACGTCAAAGGCCGATAAAATTTTTGATCTGCTGCTTCAGGAGGGGCAAATCAAGCTGTCGCAGCATCACACCATCCCTACGGCCGATCAACTTAAGAAGATTAAGTACTGCAAGTGGCACAACGCTACTTCTCATGACACCAATGAATGTAAAGTCTTCCGCCAGCAGATACAATCGGCCATTGAACAGGGGCGGCTCAAGTTTGAAACTCCCAGCCAATCAGCAAAGCCGATGAAGATAGATCAACATCCCTTCCCGGCCAACACGGTCAACGCTGAAGGAGACTCAAGTCAAACCAAGGTGCTGACATCAGAATCGGCGAGAAGAGGTGGCGCTGTCGACCTCAGGAAGCAGATCACAACGGAAGAAATCAGAAGGAATAGGCGAGGGCCAGAACGACCACACAGGCCTGTCACCTCCCGATTTCTACTCAGTAAATATCGGCGGCAGCAAGAACAAGCACAACACCAGGAAGAGATGATACGCCAACGTGAAGATCACTGGCAGTGTCCCTTCTTCATCCACTGCTGGGAGAACGATATCAGGTTGCCATCTGCCGATAACTGTCCGGGGTGCAACGGATCAAACCGCAACGATCGCCCGAAGGCACACTCTAAGGACAGAGGATCAGAGCCGATCAACAGAAATCGGCGCGAAGAACGGCGCGTTTCGGTGCATGATCGGCTGGGGGGCAGAGTTGACCAGTGCAACAGGTCAAAAAGCAAGATCGGCCAGCAAGATGGACTGGGGGGCAGGATCAGCGCACAAGATCGGCTGGGAGAGATAGCCGATGATAGGGTGTCAGACGAAGATCCCCTAGGAAGGGAACCAGATTGGGAACACGTCAGATCATCGACCAAACTAGTGAACCCCAGGTGGTGTCCTGACGGCCTATCCAGATCCCAAAAGCGAAGGATCCAACGCCTACGCCAGTGGGAGCATCAAGAAGAAGAACGGAGACAGGCGCCAGAGAAAAGGAACGTGAAATCTCGAATTTGGCGCCCAAAGAAAAGCGATCAAGAAACGGAAACCAAGAATCGGCAACCGAGATTGATATGGTTTTCATACTGCCGATGGAGTTCATGGCGCCAAGCGATCGGGACAAAATGACAAAAACAGAGGAAGAGCAAATGGCACAACTGGTATTAGAGCCGATGACGGCTACGTTTGAGAAACCAGAAGAGGAAAAACGACAGCATCTTAAGGCGCTGTTTCTCAAAGGGTATGTCAACGGAAGACCCGTCACCAAATTACTGGTAGATGGAGGCGCGGCGGTCAACATCATGCCGTATGCCATGTTCCGCAAGCTGGGCAAGGGCGAAGACGACCTCACCAAGACGGACATGATGCTGAAGGATTTCGAAGGCAACGTGTCGCCTGCCCGCGGGGCATTCTGCATCGACCTCACCATCGGCAGTAAGACCCTCCCTACTACTTTCTTCGTCATTAATGGCAAGGGGTCCTATAATATGCTGCTTGGTCGCGACTGGATACATGCAAACTGCTGCGTCCCATCTACTATGCATCAATGCCTTGTGCAATGGATCGGCGACAGTACAGAGGTAGTAGCTGCCGATTCTACCTACAGCGCTGCAGCGGCCGACACACAACAGTGGAGCTGCGAGCACGTCAAGTGTATATCTGGCAGGACTTGGAACACTGACTTCCTGAAAGTGTCCGATTTCGGTCTACAGCCGATCCAAGCAGTCGGCTCTGAAGATTCAACTCGTTCGAAAAGATGAGAAACTGGGGCATGGGTTCACGTCGGCCGATTCATTAGAGATGGGAAATTTGAGAAATAGCATCAGATCAAGGCCGATGTACGTTGGTACCGATTGGGATTCCGAGCACAAAAAGAAAATATGTCAAGTTGACATGACCGATTTCTCATCAGTCTTCTGGCTACACATCTGGTGAAAGAAATATTGGGATTCATTATTGAGTGGAAGTTACGGATTACATGAAGCAGTTCAAAACCGAATCGGCGCAGTGACATCAAAGGAACAGTAATGTTTAACATATTGTTTACAGCCCAAGGAAAGTATCTATAGCTGCAATCGCTCGTCGTCTAATTTGATCGGCCGATTCTACTATCCTCTGATCATTTTCGGCCGATCCTGGTACTTCTGACGCACGGCGACGGAGTCTTATTGTTTCGCGAGCCAGATGCTGTCTTTTTTGCTTCAGCTCGCTGATCATGGTGGGGAGTTCTTGGAGCTTTTTCTCCTCAGCGGCTATATCTTTGGTTATCTGTTCCATCTCCTTGGCTAGTTCTGCTCTCCTCCGTTTCAGCCGATCTATTGTGCCAACGATGTCCGGACGGCAGTTCTCGAGGAAGTTGATTTTGTGATGTACTTCCTGGGTCTGGTGCTTGTACGAGTCAACCTCCTCCTGAATTTTGGCCATCTGAGAGCGATCGGCCATACGTTGCAGCGCCCGCGAGACAGGAATCCGCATGCCCTCTATATAGGTAGCATACCCCAAGTCCTCCGACACTTCATCCGGAAGGTGATCTGCAACCTCATTGAAAAGTTGTCGGATCGGCGATGCATCTTTCACCAATCGGCCGATGTCACCTTGGAGGAGAGTACGGATGCTCTCGAGCTTAGAGCGGACATCGTCGGAGGCAGAACTCGGTGGAACCGCGTGTGAGGCGATTTCTTCTTCATCGGCCAAGGAGACAGCGAAAGAAAAGATACTATTGTTGTGAGAATCTTGCTCCTGTAAGGGAACGAAGCAAAGGGTAAGCAAGTAGTGAAAGGAAATCGGCCGATTCTGATGGTAAGATTGTTACCTCTTTGAAACGAATCTCTCTTGCCTGCGCCGGTGGAAGTATTTCCCTTGTTTCAGGGATTGGTGCATTGGGTTCGCCAGAAGAAGAAGATTCGATCATTATTGGTGCTCCGCTTGGGCCAGCTTCCTGAGAAAGATATAAATGCTCGTGAGAATACTATGGGAAAATGAGATAAGATGGTAATGGGAATTTGCCATGCCTCTGCGGGTTCTTCGGCCGATTTCTGCTGTGGAGTTACAATCGGCGTACCCAAGTCGACCTGCGTCACAATTGGTTAAGTTTCCTGAATATTGAGGATGCCGGGTAAGAAATCATATACCTCGGCAACAGGAGCTGCTGTAGCCTCAGTCCCTACTTGAGACGCGGCCGATAGTCGTGGAGACTGTAGTGGGACAACCTGTGCAGCCTGGCAAAGGGATGAAATTGATGTCAGCAGAAGACTTGGAGGATACATGAGATAAATAAAGTTACCTGGACAGCTTCTACTAAGAGCGATGCTGCAGCAGCCCCGGCTTCGGCGGCGACTTGGGGATCAGCCGTCTCGGCCACTAGTGGAGGTGAAGGATTTGGGGTCTCGGCACGTATCACTCCCATCTGATCAGCCGATCCAACACAGGGAGTCTCGGCCGATGCTGCTGCCATCTGGCTAGCCGATCCGATACGGGAGACTTCGGCCGATGCTATTGTTGTCTGACCGGCCGATTCAATGCGAGCCCGCATCCGACGGCTGGATATCTTCGGTGTTGGTCTTTTGGGCGCTCGTCTTGATCGACCGGTGGAAATATCTCTGATGGATGGAGCATGGAAGCCGATGAGTGGGTACACTGTGTATTGATGATGGCTATCGATCGGCCGGCCGCTTCGGCTCCGTGTTGGGGGAGCATGGCTTTCAGACTAAAGAAGTAAACACAAGTTAACAGCGAAATGATAATGCAACAATGAAATCGGCTGAGAAGAAAAGGACATACCGCAGCATTTGGGTCGATGTTCTCCGGGTCCAGAAGATTACAGTAAATTGATGGGGATTTACATAAAAGATGCTGCTTCCATTCTGCCCACCATAATTTATACTGTTGGGTGGCAAAAGAGGCAACTGACCAGCCGTTCAAGTCAATAGTGCTGGAGTCGAGTACTAAATCGCATAATCGGCTGTAGTCAAGACTTGAAGTTAATCCGTCTCTGAATTTTTCTTGGCCGGCGAAATAGACTCGAATCGGCAATTGGCCAAAACCTAGTTGTCTTGCTGCAGCTGACGGGCAGTAGAACTCATAAGTGGGTGAGTCCTTTCCCGAGAAGAAGTTAGCCGGCAGAATTCCCGGCTTAATCAAGACATCCATCAACTCTCTGTCAAATGTGTGGGTGGAGAAGTCGAAGCATACAGGCAATTCAAAAATCGGCTCCGCGGTTTGATATGGGTACCAGGTGATCATCTCCTCGCTAAGTCCATTATAGAAGCATCTGAAATATTCAGCTACGCGGGTAGCGGTGAACTGGCAGCCGGAGAAGGCCGATGCCGCCTCTCCAACAGATCTGCAGCGGCGACGGACCAATGGATTCTCCTCTGACTCAATGTTGGGGAAGGTCTTTGTCTCTATCCTCTGCTGAGAGACCTTGCTCATGTGTAGATTGAGCCAGAGGGTGATGAACCACCAAGGACCGCCTGGATTCCCTATCGGCTCTCCTTTCGACAGCTTGGCGCCGATTTGATGCATCATATGGTATGCCGATCCCAGCAAATGTTTACCGAGGGGAACGGCCGATCCTTGTGCGAGAGACTCTGCCAAAGCTTGAGTGTTGGAAGAGGGGCCGACCGCTCTGCCACAGAAGAGGTGTTTCTCCAGCCACATCATCAAGAAGGCGGTGTGCTCTCTCTGTGAGACTGTTCCTGTCTTCATGTTCTTACTGATGTATCCTTTCCACCCGCCGATTCCTTTGGTGTCTAGCCGATGAGATGGCTTGAACAGGTAATTGAAGCGGGTATCGGCGGAGGAAACATCTAGGCCGGTCAGCAGCAAGACATCGGCCAAGGTCGGGGTCATGGGTCCGTGTCCAAAAAGGAATGCGTTAAGTGCATCGGACCAGAAGTAAGAGGCTGCCATAACCAAAGGTTCGTTCTTTTCCATCTGAGACAGGAACAAATCTATGCACCGGCCGATTTTAAGTTCTTCCCATTGGATTTTCCAAGACCCGGCTACCCTCTGGTACCACTCTCTCCACCCGGGTGTTTCGTTCGGCCAGGATCTGAATGCGCCTACCCAGTGATCTAAATCCATGGGTGACTGCTTAAAGGGGATTCTGTGAGTTTCTAAACTGATTAGATCCGTTGGATCAGGACTCCCCATAGGGCCTAGACAGATGAGGTCAGGAGACTCTGAGAGAGGAATGGTGATCCTGTGCCTAAGGGCCTAAAAAGAAAGGGGAAAAGGGAAGAAACTAAGAGAGGGACCGGAAAATACTGAAGCAGCAAGGCGAAAAGGAAGAGATTTTTCGAACATTTACCTCTGGGATGGAAGCCATCGTCGCCGATGACGCTGCTGGAGAAGCTGCCGATTGGGCCGCCGCCGCCAAAGGAGCAGCCGATGGAGCCTCTGTAGATGGGGTGGTCGCTGACGGAGACGCCATTAGGGTCGGAGCAAGCTGCGGACGAGGTCGCCGGAGAAGGGGGGGCGCTTGGAAATAAAAAGAACTTGGAGGAAGATGAACAGTAATGCGGCGGAAAAGATGCTGGATTCGTGGAGGAGGAGAGGCGGAGAAAACCAGTACTTAAGAGAGATAAAAGGGGCAAGGGCAAAGATGGTATTTTTACCGCACCGTCTACACGAGTTCCAGGGGAGCGGTCGTTTCGCGCGCTCGGTTCGAGGAAGTTGCAATCATTATGCCGCGGAACGGAAGGATATTTTTACTACGCCCGTTTCGGAGAAGAAGGTTAAAGAAAAGAGTTTCGAAGGAAAAGTTATATTTTACTCCGAAACTGGGGGGCATGTGTTGACGCCAGATTTTGACACGTATTGAATCGGCGTCAGGAAGAGAAGATTGGCCGATGAAGCAGATCTGAAAGCTACAGTAAGGAATCGGTCGATCGAGGTAACAGTTGAAAATCGGCCGATTGGTGGCACAGCCCATACCTACAGTAGGATTATTCCAGAAGATCCTGGTCAAAAGCTGGTCAACAGGGCACGCCAAGTCGGTCAGAGAGAAATTGAAGGGGATCCTGATTGGATTGAGGAACGGCGGCGGAAGATTCTGCGGGAGTTCGTTTCCTTTAAAAGTTATTGTAGATATAGTAGTTTTCTTGTTTTAAATAAGGATGTAACAAGTCGTAATCGACCAGGAGTCCTAGTTTTCAAGGTATAAGTAGGAGTCGCTAGGGCTTTGCGAAAAAAATCAAATCAATCAACAAAACACTTCTACTTTTTACCAGTACTTTACTTTTCAAGTCGGCGACTTCGCCAATATTTTCTTCTTCCACGAGTTCGTACGAATTGGCAGGGCTGCATCAACCTGATCTCCGGCCAATTGGTAGGTTCCGTTTATCGAGTAATATCCGAGCTTTAACTACGGGCGCATCGCTGTGGTTTCGTTTGGATTTATTCACAAGTTATCGATATTTACTAGAATTGCAAGTTTTACCTGTTATTCTAGTATTATCACCAGTTATCCAGCTTGAGATCAGGGTAATCGGCTTCATCATTGTTCTCCTTCAACCCATCGCCATACAGCCGATTAGATCTGTTTCAAGTGTTGTTTCTATAGTAATTATTTAGATTGCTCCAGCAGTTCTCTTTACAATTACTATACGATCATCGGCTGACCCATAGCCGATCATCTCTACAGCAAATCGGCCGATTTTCCGCCGACGCGCTCCTCAGGACAGATCGGAAATCCAGCCGATCGACGCGCCTGGAATTTAATACTCTATCTCCTTGTCAATCAACAGGTCAGATTGACTGGCATGCTGCGCGAACCGCACCAGGGCGATAACCCGAACAGGAGCTAAGCAGATTCTCCCGGGTCGTGTGTCCGACGCTGAAGACCCATCGGCCGATTCCTATCCGGCCGATTTTAGCGCCAACACACTTTTGGCACGCCCGGTGGGACCATCCAAGACCTGATATGTCGAATAACGCAGAAATCTCTGACAGCAACATCATTGGGGTCACAGAAGCTGATCTCAAGGACGACCAGAGGGAGGAATTGGCCAAACATCTAGAAGATTACAAGAAGATATAGCTCCAGTCATTTAGTCGTACCAGAAGCGGGGAAGCAGTTAGGAAGGCTCCTATTCCAGCACCTCGCCACATCACCATTGCTGAGGACTCAGGCAAGATGTCAGAGATGATTCAACAGTATCTAAGCGTGATTTTGCATAAGGACTATCCGGCCGATTTTAGCGCCAACAGTATCTAAGCGTGATTTTGCATAAGGACTATCTAGCGAATCTGTCACAAGGCTGCCATGACCGAAAAGAGAGATTTATTGATCAAAGAAAATGACCTTTTCGGGTAAGGTTCATGTTGAAAGAATTGTTCCAAATTTTGTGTTCTATCTCCTGTTCAAAAATGAAAAAAATTCTGAACTTATGGATAGTAAGAAATAACAGAAACCTTGGATTGTCAGAATTCTGTCAAGAATAAGCACTTCTGCCCCTTAAATTTTTAGGCCCCCTTCCTGCGGTTTTCTGCAAAAGAGTACAACACAAAACCTGTTCCAAATTTACCCAGGTAGCTGCTGTTAAAATTTGGTAAATTTTGGCTGGGTAGATTTTCCCTGATGCACGAAACATTGGCCCACTGTTCACTGAAATTTCTGGGTAGACAGTAGGGTAAAACCTGCAAAGAAAGACCATCTTAGAGACCTATCTAGCTCTGGAGTTGACTAGCAAAGTTGTTCACAAATACCTTAGGAGTGATCTGGTGAAATTTGAGAATTTTTTGAAGAGAACTGTGGGAGTTATGGTTATTTTTGCACACTATACAGCATCTGTCCCTGTGCTGTTCACAGTTTTTCACTATCTCACTCCATTTGATCTTTTGTTCAGATGGCCGAGCCTGTTGCTATGATGGTGGATGAGGATGGACGCGTTCACTCGCAGTGTCTCCACTGGGAGGGCTTTCCCTCTATTTTGTGGGATGTTCTGCGCACCGCGGGCTATCAAATTCCCCCACGTTACGCCGGGCTGGAGTTTGCAGAAAATGGAGTTACCCAGTGCCGTGTAAACGTGACTATCTTTCCGCACCCGCTACACCCGGAGTGGCCCGCCTTGGAGATTGAGGATGTTGGTCGCCGTTTGGCCGATACTTGGGAGCTTGCAGCCATGAGGGCGCTCACCACTTTCTGTGCGCAGCGTCCCGAGGTTGTCACACTCACTCCCATTGGGTTGTTTCCGGCTGCCCAGGACAACGACCCCTTTTGGCTCAACAGGGTGCAGCACGCACAGTACTTGGTAGACTTTCGCGCCCAGGAAACTATTCATACCTCCGTGCGGTGCATGAGTGCACTCTATCGACTTCAGACTCTCCAGAGTCAGGCGCTTGAGCAGCTCACTGATCTTGCTCAGGCCTACCACATGATGGCAGATACCAGGGATGAGCAGATTAAGGAGCTTAGTAAGGATCTTGAGGACAGAGATGCTCAGGTTGGCCAACTTGAGGGCCAAATTCAGGAGCAGGACACTCTCATGGGTGAAAGAGATGCCATGATAGCACAGTTGGAGGAGCAGCTCCATGATCTGAGCCTTGAGTTGGAGGATGCTAATGAGCACATTCAGTGGCACCATGATCAGAATGACCATCCCCATGAGGAGGATATGGAGGAAGATGAGGAGGAGCCACAGGAGATTGATGGTATTTCAGGAATGGACTTCGAGGGTGAGGTACCACAGGCACCTCAGATGGGAGCTCACTCTCCTACTCACAGCGAGTCGTCCGTCAACGACTTGGATGATTTCTAGATGATGACCTAGATGGACTTTTGCACATACTCCTCGATAGGGTAGCCTAACTTTTGGCAAGTGTTGTAATAGGCTAACTAGGAGTTGAGTAACTCTTTTGTGATGGGTACGCCTGAACCATGTAGATACCCTCAGCATGTAAGGAACGGCGATAAACTTGGGTGATTTCGTTGTAAGTTGGTAAACGATGGAATCCACAATCGCTGAAACTTGTCGGAAATTTTATCCATGTCTCCTTACATTTCTGAGCTGTGAGTTGAATACCAAACCTGTCAGGAATTTTGTGATCGTGGTTCTCACAAAAATTCAGCATCATTGGACCTCGCTAGTTTAAGTTATAGGCGAAATATTACCTATCGATCTGTTGAAAAACAGCTAACACAGTAAGGCAAAGGACGAGCCTTTCGACCACCTTAGCTATAGTTCTAGCGCCGGAGTTAAATACCAAAGTGGTGCATTCCTAAATTCCCTGACTACAGCCAAAGTATGAGATGTTTTGGATGGACCCACAGCAAGCTATGATTTTTCTCGTAGCAAACAGAGATTCTGTGCATACTTCTAGCTATGATTTCGGAAGTCTATGACTACACCAATCATTTATGAATCAAGGAAGTAATATGGATCGCGTTGTTAATGGTAACCTTTCATGTTTCAGATGGTTGGATCAACACGTGGCAACCCCGAGGGTTTTGGTGCCGGTGGCAGCAGATCGCGACAATCGCCACCACCCCCGCCCAGTTTGGTGGAAGTGATGGCCGCTCAAACCGAGCTGCTGCGTCAGATCGTGCAAGGACAGCACCAGCAGCGGGGTGGGCACAATGCTCACCAACCCCAAGCTGCAGGATATACGGATTTCCTAGGGACCCAGCCGCCCTTGTTCCATAAGACCGAGGAACCCCTGGACGCAGATGCATGGATTCGCACCATCGAATCCAAGTTCACACTACTTGTGGCCCCATGCTCAGAGGCCAACAAAGCTCGTTTTGCCGCGCAACAGCTTCGCGGTACCGCTCGTCTGTGGTGGGACCACTATTTTGCTATGCTCCCCGCTGATCACATTGTCACCTGGGATGAATTCAAGACCGCGTTCCGGGCACATCATATCCCCGAGGGTCTCATGGAGAGGAAGCTGAACGAGTTCCTGGCACTTACCCAGGGCACCCGCACCGTGCTGCAGTACGCCCAGGCGTTCAACAATCTATGCCAGTATGCGGGCTATCACGCTGATACGGATGCTAAGAAGCGTGACCGTTTCCGCAGAGGACTGAGTACCAAGCTCAAGGAGCGTCTGAACCTAGCCAGGGCTGACACCTACAACGAATTGGTCAATATGGCCATTACCCAGGAAGACTGTATCATGGCACACCGGGCAGAGAAGAAGAGAAAGGCACCCGCTGGACCATCAAGTGCTCAACCACCAAGGTATCGCATCGTGCAAAATGCCGCACCCACAGCTCCACCAAGGGCCCCTCAGCCAGGGAGATGGATTGCCAGACCCCCACAACAGCCAGGCATGGTACGACCCCCGATGCCCCCACAGAATGGTCCGAGGCCCATTCTTCAACAATCTCTTCGACCCAGCCCCGCGAATCGATGTTTCAAATGCGGGAGTTCTAACCACTTTGCACGAGAATGCCCTCAGTCTGGGCCGCCCAACCAAGGTAAGGGATCCAACCCGAACAACAAGAACAGGGGCAAGAGACAGACCCTGCAAGTCAAGCAAGGACGGATTAACTTCACCACGCTTGCAGAGCTTCCAGAAGGAGCCCCAGTGATGTCGGGTACATTCTCTATCCATAACAAGCCTGCAGTTATATTATTTGATTCTGGTGCATCGCATAGTTTCATAAGTGCAAAATTCGGTGCAAAAGTAGGCTTGAATGTTTGTCACACCAAAGGGTCATACATGATATCAACACCGGGTGGTAAAATTGCTTCAAACCAAATGGTCAGACAAGTACCAGTCAAGTTGGGTAGTAAAACCATCGACACAGACCTTGTCCCTTTACCCCTTGACGGCATGGATATTATTTTGGGAATGAACTGGATGACTATGCATGGAGTCACACTGGACCTTTCTTCCCGAGCCGTTGAGATAAATTCACCTAGTCACGGAGCCACTACCCTTTACCTACCATTCCTGGATTGCACGAATTCCTGTGCCTACTTGATGGAAGGACTTAAGCTAGAGGATATTCCTGTAGTAAACGAGTATGCCGACGTTTTTCCGGATGACTTACCGGGAATGCCACCGGATAGGGATATTGACTTCATCATTGAACTACAACCAGGCACTGCACCTATATCCAAGAGACCATATAGGATGCCCCCTAAAGAATTGGCCGAGCTAAAAATTCAACTCCAAGAACTACTGGACAAAGGTTTCATTCGCCCTAGCGCGTCACCTTGGGGATGTCCAGCCCTATTCGTAAAGAAGAAGGATGACAGTTTGAGGTTATGCGTTGACTACCGACCTCTCAATGCGGTAACTGTTAAAAATAAATACCCACTTCCCCGTATCGATGTACTCTTCGATCAATTAGCTGGAGCCAGAGTCTTCTCAAAAATTGATCTTCGTTCGGGATATCATCAGATCAAGATTCGCCCGTGCGATATTCCTAAGACTGCCTTCTCCATACGATATGGACTATATGAATTCTTGGTCATGTCCTTTGGACTCACCAATGCCCCTGCCTACTTCATGTATCTCATGAACTCGGTATTCATGCCCGAACTTGACAAATTCGTCGTAGTGTTCATCGACGACATCCTTATCTATTCCAAGAATGAGGAAGAGCATGCCAAGCACCTTCACATTGTTCTTCAGCGTCTAAGAAACCATCAGCTCTATGCTAAGTTTTCTAAGTGTGAATTCTGGTTGGATACTGTAAAGTTCTTGGGTCACACGATCTCCAGCGAAGGCATAGCTGTTGACCCCAGCAAGGTACAAGAGGTGATGGATTGGAAACCCCCTACCTCTGTTCATCAGATTCGTAGTTTTCTCGGCTTAGCCGGTTACTACCGTCGCTTCATCCCGGATTTCTCTCGAATTGCTAAGCCCATGACTGAACTGTTAAAGAAGGAAGTAAAGTTTGTATGGAATGAGAAATGTGAAGAAGCCTTCCACACTCTCAGAGAGCATCTGACTACTGCACCTGTGTTAGCTCAACCCGATAATACCAAGTCGTTCGATGTGTATTGTGACGCATCGGGTACTGGTCTAGGATGTGTGCTTATGCAAGAGAATCGAGTGATTGCATATGCCTCACGAGCCCTTCGGCCCCACGAGCAGAATTATCCCACTCACGATCTTGAGCTTGCAGCTGTCATTCACGCTCTGAAAATATGGAGGCACTATCTCATGGGTACACAGTGCAATATCTACACTGATCATAAGAGTCTCAAGTATATCTTCACACAAGCCGATCTGAATATGAGACAACGGAGATGGCTAGAATTAATCAAGGATTATGACCTTGAAGTGCACTATCACCCCGGCAAGGCTAACGTAGTCGCGGATGCACTAAGCCGCAAGTCCCATTGCCATTGCTTATCCATGGAGTCCTACCATGAGACATTGTGTGCAGAAATGAGGAAGCTTAACATGGAAATGGTTTCCCAAGGCACTCTAGATCACATCTCAGTTGAGCCCACTCTTCACGACCAAATCGTCATGGCACAACTACATGATGAAGGAATTAAGATCATCAAACAAAAACTCTCTCTAGGTGAGGAGAAGTATAAATGTTTCCGCCAGGACCATAAGGGAGTTCTATGGTTCGAAAGTCGTATAGTCGTTCCGAAGAATCGTGAACTCCGCAAGCAAATTCTAGATGAGGCACACCTTTCCAAATTCTCTATCCACCCCGGCAGTAGCAAAATGTATCAAGACCTAAGGCAAAACTTCTGGTGGACTAGAATGAAAAGAGAAATTGCTACGTATGTCTCAGAATGTGACACGTGCCAGAGGGTAAAAGCTAGCCACTTGAAAGTAGCCGGTACACTTCAACCGTTACCTATACCATCCTGGAAATGGGAAGATATAAGTATGGACTTCATCGTTGGACTACCAAACACTTCCCAGAAATATGATTCAATATGGGTTATCATTGACAGACTCACCAAGACGGCACATTTCCTTCCGGTACACACCACCTATTCTACCAAGAAATATGCCGAGATTTACCTCGATCGTATTGTTTGTCTACATGGAATACCTAAGACAATTATTTCTGATCGTGGTCCTCAGTTTGTAGCACGCTTTTGGGAACAACTGCAAACGTCTCTTGGTACCAAACTGATTCGCAGCTCAGCATACCATCCTCAGACTGACGGACAAACGGAAAGAGTAAACCAAATTCTTGAAGACATGCTGAGAGCTTGCGTCATTCACTATGACAAGAATTGGGACAAATGCCTACCCCTAGCAGAGTTCTCGTACAACAACAGCTATCAAACGAGTCTGAAAATGGCACCATTTGAGGCCCTGTACGGACGAAGGTGTTGAACTCCTTTGAGCTGGTCACAAACCGGAGAACGTAAAATAATTGGACCCGACCTGGTAATCGAGGCAGAGGAGAAAGTAAAAGTAATACAAGCAAATCTTAAAGCCGCACAAGCCCGACTAAAGAGCTATTCTGACAAAAGGAGAAAGCCCCTAAAATTTGAAGTTGGCGATCATGTCTATCTTCGAGTTTCACCCACCAAGGGAGTGCGAAGATTTGGAATCAAAGGCAAACTAGCTCCCCGTTATGTTGGTCCTTACGAAATCATTGAGAGCTGCGGACCCGTAGCCTACAAATTACGACTGCCCCCTCAGCTCACGGCCACCCATGATGACTTCCACGTATCTCAACTCAAGAAGTGTATTCGAGTCCCTACCGAGATTGTGGAACAACAAGAAATATCGTTAGAACCCGACCTCTCGTATGTCGAACACCGAGTTAAGATTTTGGATCAAAAAGAAAGAGAGACCAGGAGGAAAGTGATTAGAATGTATAAAGTTCAATGGAATCATCACACGGAAGAAGAAGCCACCTGGGAAACCGAGAGCTACCTAAACCAAAATTTCCCTGGTTTTCTTATCTCAACCACTGGTACGTGCACCCCTGTCCACACTAAGATTTACCGAATCTCGGGGCGAGATTCTTGTTAAGGGGGGAAGGCTGTGACAACCCGGGTAAATTACATTTCTAAAATCAATGTCATTAGCCTAACCCTATGCTTAACCAACTAATAAAAGGGTGAAAAGAATTAGAACGAGTTAAGTTGAAATTCAAATTGAATTTGGGCACATTTGGATACTTTTGAATTTTTAAATTAACTTTCAAACCATAATCCAAATGAGATGTTGCCTGAAACCAAACTTGTAGAACTTTTTATTCTGAACAACTTTCGTGTTCAAAAGTTTTTGAAATTCAAATTAGAAAGAGGAGAAAACACCCTGTTTGCACCCAGCCCCCTGAAACTTTTCAAATTTTCGCGTTTAGGCCCCTCGCTCCTCCCTCCCTCTCCCCTCCCCGCCCGACAGCGCCACCAGGTGGCCGGCGACGCCTGACCGGCGCGAGCCGCCAGGCCAGTGGCCGCCGCGCCTCTCCCCCACGCACGGCTTTGCCCCCTCCCACCGCCGCGCTGCCCAGTACGCGTCTGCGCGTGCGCACGCCGTGCCACGCCACGCCTCGCCGCCCGCCGCGCCCAACCGCCGCGTCGCGCCGTGCCGTCCCGACCCCCGCGCCCCGCCCGTCGCTGCGCCTGCCCTCCGCCCGAGCTGCTGCAGCAGCTGCTTCCCCAGTCCACGCGCCGCGCTATCTCCTCGCGCCCACGCCAAATCCTCGGCCGCCAGTCGCTCGCGCCCGCCCGCCGCACGCCTCGCCGGCGTCCTGCTGCCGCCCGCCGTGGCCAGTGGCACGCCCTCGCCGTGTCTCCGCCCCGCGCGTTGCCCAGGCACCCCCACCGCCTCCTGCCCCTATAAAAGTCGCGCCCCCGACCGCCCGCGCGAGCCACAGCAGCCAAAGCACCTCACCGCCGCCATTGCCGCCGCCGAGCGCCGCCCGCTCGTGGACAGCCCTCCACAGCCGCCCCCTGCCCAAATTGAAGCGTCAACCACCACTACATCATCCCCCTGAAGCTCGCCGACCCGCCCAACACCGCCCAGGACCACCGGAGCGCCGCCGCCCGCGCTGTCACCGCCGCCGCCGCCCCTGCTCACCGTGGACAGCTCGACCCCGACGTCCTCCGCCCAAGCCGAGCACCCGAGCAGCTTCCCCACGCGCCACTGAAGCTCGCCGACCAGACCAGACCGCCCCAAGCCCGCCGGAGCACCGCCGTCGACGCGTGCCGCCGCCGCCGCCGCCTCTGCTCCAACGCCGGCGAGCTATTCCCGGCTGTCCCCCACCCGAACAAGACCCCCACGAGGTAGCCCTCGCACCCCTGAACCTTCCCCGACCCTCACCCCTCGCCGCCGGCGAACCCCTCGCCGGAATTTCGGCCGGCCACCGTACCCGAGCCGCCCGAGGACCCAATTGCAAGAATTTAAATCTTCAAAAGGGTCTGCACGTAAGATTCAAGGACCCAGTTGTAAAAGAAAGTTTCAAATCTAGATTCAAATTCAGCGAACTTGTAAAATTCGTATAAAAATTGTAGAAAATTCAGAAAAATGCAAACTAAACTGTTCTGGAATCCTTAGAAGAAACTCTACAACTTTTGTTACAAAAAGTTTCTCAGATTCTCAATATATCTTTCTCTACATTAAATGGAAGTTTGAATGGACTTCTTTGTTATCCACTGTTGTAAATCAATACTGATCCTAAATTTTGGGCAGTGAGTTAGTTGCGTGATGTTTAGGACTGTGTAAAAAGATCAGGCCCAAATTCCATCTCTAGCTGCACTGTTTATTAAACTTAGTTTCATACCATAGTGGCTAAATATTTTTATCCCTGCAGTTAGGTTACGAATCACCTAATGAAACTTTTTCTATGCTAGTGTAGTAGAACCTAGATGCCAGAGGAAAATTTAGAGACTTTTTATCTCACCGGAACCTATTTATTTGATTTATGTGCTAATAACATACATTAAATCAAGAAAATAGTATCTTAGCTTGGAAACTTCTCAAATTTTTACTAGGAGATACATAGTGGTAGAGGTTGCTGTGTAAACAGTTTCATGGACAAAAACCCTGTGTAGGGTCCTGTAAGAATAAATCCTTGAATAACCTAGGTGTGTAATGTCACATTTACTATGCTCTGAAAACTGCATAATAAATCCTATAAACATTACAGTAGCTCCTGCACGATTATATAAAAGCCTTGTAAAAATCTTAGACTCAGTTTTTGCACCAATTGTTCTGTACAAAAAGAACAAGGATCTAACAGCAACTATGTAATATATTTTTCATAATTAATCTGCTACATGAAATTGTCTGAAAATTTTACAGTAAGCACATCTTTCCCTGATGTGCCTAAATCCAAAATTTCATGACCAGAAACTATCCACTGTAGTAATTACACTTAAATTGTTTCGATTACCATCACCGCGACTTAAACTTGTGCATTCATGTAGAATCGACGACTCTCGCCGACGGAACTTACGAGCTGGTGCCCGCGTCCGAGAGTGAGCAGCATGAAGTTCAAGTAAATCTAACTGAAGCTCTTGAAGACCCGAGCCAAAATTCGGAAGAGCCCCAAGCTAACTGCGAAGGCAAGCCCCGGAGCATAACCCATTTCTTTCCTAAATTATGCAACTCATTACTCTTTGCTTGTGCATTAAGTTTATAGGAGTTGAATGAAAACTTCGTTGCATGATATTAGGAACCCTTGCTTGAAAACTAGACGTAAGGATCGATAGAATGCTGTGCTAATAGGACTCCGGTAAAAGCCGAGTGATTTCCTGTCACTCGCGAGAAAATAGGAGTTGAATGTTTACTACACGCTGCAATCATAAGGACACGGACGGGCTATGGAACGATGGTTACAATTGAGGCCCGTCTGTCTAGTGAAAAATGCTAAGGCCGCAGTGTGTGGTAGTGATGGTTACGTCTTTGAACGTACTAAACACATGCCGAGATTATGGGAATCGGTAAGCTTAAGTACCTGATTGGCCCGGCAAGGGGACGGCATCCTACCCTTTGAACTTCGGTCCCATGTGCATATGGCGAGTGCAGAGAGTGGTCACGACCCGGCGCCGAACCGTGGCGTGGGGCTCTTGTACTCTCGGAGGGTAGCCCCGATCCACGACCCGGATAGAAAGGGGAAAGGTTGCACGTGTGACTCTGGGAGTAACCACGTGACGTGTGTTTAGGTTTCCCTTGCAAGGTTAAGAAATTCGATTCGAATCGTCCGTTTCTCACGGCTATTGAGACTGCTTAACCCCCTTTACCCGCAGAGTAAGAAGAGGAACAATGATGATGAATAAACTTGTTGGATGAAATTTAATGCTTCACCATGAATGCTATTGGATAGCTGCTTATCTAGAATGGTTAATGAAACTAGAATCTTGAGCTAAAAGATGAAAGTAAGGACCCACTCGTAGATGCTTTTCGGCAAAACAAACCCCTGAGCCAAAAAGCCCTACATGTCTAGAGTCGGTGGAGTAGATTCCACTACACGGGTATGTCTTGCTGAGTATTAGCATACTCAGCCTTGCTTGTGGCTCGTTTTCAGGTGAGACCTTCGAAGATATGATTGCTAGCTTGACTTGGCCCTGCACTCTTCCCCCTGGTTGGTCGGTGGAATGGGATACGCCCCCGTCCAACGGAGATAATGCCGAGTGATGTCTCGTACGGGCTTCACCGAGACATCCTGTATCGTCGAGTAGCTTTTGTTGTTTTATTTTCCGCTGCAACTTAAACTCTGAAGAACTTATTAATTATGATCACTGAAGTACTTGGTTTCTAAACTCAAACTTGGTCTGTAATATTTACTTATGATAATGTTGTAATATTTGCTGGAATGTGGTATTCTCTGGGCTCATCGTCGCGTGAGCATTTGTATGTATGGCACTCGATCCGCTTTACCGTGGTTGTATCGGGAGGTTGTACCCGACAGACCAGTGGATTACTCCGTTTGAAGTGTAAGGTTAACCGAGATTGCCCTAATGGTGATGGTTAATACACTTGAGCCGGATTAATTCAGGTGGTTCTGCCACAGTCTCGCTGGTGAGAAGCGGATGCATCTCGTTGAGGTTGTCGATGAACTCGTCGAGTCCGCTCGAGCAGCTCGAAGCTTTGGGCATCGTGGAATTGGCTAGGTGGCTGTCGAAACCACCCAAGCCATTGGCGATGCAGATCCACGAACCAAAGATGAAAGTTGTGCCCTTATCTAGCATGACGCTAGTGATGTTGGTGGATGCCATCAAGTTCTCTGGTGGATGCTCGATGAATACCCCTACCTGGCACGCCAGCTGTCGGTGTTTAACCGCCAAGCCCACCGAGGGATACCCCCGAGGTGGTAAGTTGTAGGTAGGGTGTCGTCGAGATCAGGAACTCGAAGGTGCAAGGGACACAAAGTTTAGACAGGTTTGGGCCGCCGAGAGCATAATACCCTACGTCCTGTGTGGTTTGTATTGCCTTAGAGGTTATGAGATTGTTGGTTATGCTTTGGAGGGGTCCCTGCCCGCCCTTATATAGTCTGGGGGACAGGGTTACATGGAAGTCCTAGTCGGGACGGCCTAAGGAGTTGTCACACCCGATTCTAGAAAGAACCAGATGCATCTCATATGTGCGCCAGGATCTCGTTCACACACATATGGTAGACGGAAAGTGTAATATATATCAAAGACAATGCTCAAAAGTACTAAATAAAGTATTTAACAATATTACACTCCGTATAAAAGAGACACAAATGACTTAAACGATAAGCCGTTATACCCTATACGAAGTCTTCAACAACTCCGTCTTCCACAGGCGATGACTGGTGAACGCAGTACCTAGAACTCCTCGAAGTCGTCAAAGATCTCCTCTTCAAAGTTCTCTTCTGAGCAGCAGGGGGCAAGGGTGAGTACTCTTATGGTTGGTACTCAGCAAGTGGGGTGAAAATGCAAGGCCATCAAGGATAGGCTGAGGTTTGCAGCAGCGGTTGCTTTTAGTTGGTCAAGTATTTATTAACAAGCACCTATTAACTAGGTTTAAGCTTATACCAACCCACTTTAGCAAAATCATAAAGATTCCATCAACAATAACATAAACCACGAACCACAATTTAATTAATCTTCAAGTTTCATTATCATGTGAGGGTCCAAGCCACTCTTAACCGTGAGTACGGCTGTTATAATAGTTTTACACTCTGCAGAGGTTGTACACTTTACCCACAAATCGTGTTTCCCTGAGTCGCCCGGGTTTGCAAGGCCCTTAAACACTTCCGAGGTGAGTGGCGAGGGTACACTACGAAGCCTTTACAAAGACATGTCGAGAGCAAAGCAGCCCGCTAGAGTTTCAGTAGCGGCGTGGTCCATAAACCTCTCTAATGGTCAGCTCCTTAGCCAAGGCAGCTACCCCAAGAGGACAGGGCTATGACCCCTATCACCGACCCCCTCCTTGCCCTTTCGGTAAGGCCACCAGCAAACTACACATCTAATTAATTGGCTAAGGTCAGAGCCATATGACTTTGTGGTTGCACTGTTCACTTGGGTGGTTCTCCATGTTCCCATTAAACAAAGTTGATCTTGAAATTACGCGATAACAACCTCAATATAAAACGCAATCAACATTGCCAAAGGACTAAACCAATACCAGTCCCAAAGATTGCAACTAAGCGTAACTACCCAACATAAATAGTAAACCCAGGTGTTTCAAGGTTTGGGGTAAAGACTAGGTATGTCCTTAGCATAGGTAACCCATCAAGTTTATGCAAGCAACAAAAAGTAAAGTGAATTTTCATGCTGTTGTTGGGTTCAAATAGAATATGCAGAGGGGGAAATCCACTTGCCTTCTTCAAACAACTGCTGATTCTCTTCCTCGTAAGCTTGCTCTTGATTTGGCTCGAACGTCACGTTGTCTACGTGATCACACAAACAAGCATACACAAACAAATAAGAAACAATACAACAAACAGTACAAACAGAAGGTGAAAAGATGCTAAAGTTGTAGTTCATGATGCAAAGATCGTGTGCGCTCAAGAATCGCTGAAATCGGAGTTGAAACGATGAAGATATGGTTAAAACAATGATCTGGGGACCTAACTGCTAGAGTTTTGAGTCTCCCGAGGCTAGATCTGAAGGATTCAGGGGCCAAAACATAATTAAACCTTATACAAAGGGTCGGGATGCAAAACTATAGGTTCTGGACGGCGGGTACTATTTCTAGAAAAGTCAGGGGTCGGGTCAGAAAAAGAAAGGGCTCAACTCTAATTATTTTCTACTGATCTGGACTGCGGGTTGATTCCTGGAAAACCTAGGGATCTTCCTGCAAAAGTTTTGGGAACGGCTAGGGTCGGGTGAATCTAATCCGTTAGATCAGAATCGAACGGCAGGTTGGTCGAATCGGCGGGTAAGGGTCGGGTAAATCGGCTGAGTAAGGAAAAGGTCGGGTAAATCGGCAGTGTAAAGTGAAGATCGATTCTGGCCGTTAGATCTAGATCGAGCGGCAGAGGAAGGGTCGGCTCGACGGGATGAAAAGGGTCGGGCGAAACGGAGTTTTACTGGGCGTCGGCGGCGAGCGAGTACGGCGGCGGACGGCCGGAGCTTCACCGAATCCGGTGTTCCGGGGCTCGATTCAAGCTGGTTTTATGCCGGGGAGTGAGTGGGCGGTACGGTGAAGGTGAGGGTGATCACGGGTTGGTTGTGCGGCGGCTGTAAGCTGGCGGCCACGGCGGCGGGCGGAAACAGGGTCCGGCGAGAAATCTAGTTGGCGGCAGAGCAAGAGAGAGAGGGGAATCTGGTACGGCTTGATACTCACCAACTCGTGGAGCTCTAGCGAGAGTTGAAGACGGCGGAGAAACTGCAGATCGGCGAGTCGACGGAGAATCGGCGACACGGGACGGCGGCGTTCCTCCGAGGTGCAACTTCCAGCGGCGTGCGACAATGTTGTGTAGAGGAAAGGATTTGAGCTTGGCTCTGGTTGCAAAGCGGGGTTTCAGCGGGATTTTATATGGGCGGATCGGCCGGGAGTAGGAAGGCGGTGCTGCGGAGTCGATCAGGACTCGGGATAAGAAGAAAGAAAGAAAGAAGGGGCACGAACGACGGCGCGGGATCGATCCGGACTCTGGGTAAGGAAAGAAGAAAGAAGAAGAAGGCGCCGACAGGTGGGTCCTAGACGTCGGTGAAAGCAAGGGTCGGGTGAGGGAATCGGCCACTGAGTGGGCCGCGGAAAAAGAAAAGAAGTAGAGGAAAAGAATTGAGCTGGCTGGAAGAAAGAATAGAAGAAGAAAAGAAATAAAGATGCATGCACAATTTTAATTTATGATTTTTATGAAAATACTTTTAAAAGTTTTAACTCCTATATTTTGGGTGTTACAAAACCTACCCCCCTTAAAGAGAATCTCGCCCTCGAGATTGGGAAGGACTAGGGAACAGCTGAGGGAATTCTGCAATCAGTTCATCTTCTCTTTCCCAAGTAGCCTCATCCTCTGAGTGGTGACTCCACTGTACTCTGCACATTTTGATCACCCTCTGAGATGGTTCCGGGTAACCCTCTGAGATGTTTCCAAGATTCTAACCGGATGCTCTGCATAAGTTAAATCTTCTTGCACATCAAGTTCCTCCAACGGTAATTGCTCCTCTGGCACTCTCAAACATTTCTTTAACTGTGATACGTGAAACACATCATGGACATCAGACAATCTTGCCGGTAACTTCAATTGATATGCTACTTCACCTTTCCTTTCCAGGATCTGAAAAGGACCAATATATAACGTGGTGACAACTTTCCTTTCACTTTGAATCTACGTAAACTTCTGAAGGGTGATACCTTCAAATACACAAAGTCTTCAACTTCAAATGTCAATTCCCTTCTTCGTGTATCGGCATAACTTTTCTGTCGTGACTGGGCAGTCTTGAGATTATCCCTGATTATCTGGACTTGTCTATCCGCTTCTTGAAGAATCTCCGGTCCAAAAACTTGACTTTCTCCTGTCTGATTCCAATACAAGGGTGTCCTGCATTTTCTTCCATATAATGCTTCAAATGGGGCCATCTTGAGACTTGCCTGATAACTGTTATTGTAGGAGAATTCTGCATATGGCAAACTTTTATCCCAACTACCTCCATGTTTGAGGGCACATGCTCTCAACATGTCTTCTAATACTTGATTCGTTCGCTCAGTCTGACCGTCTGTTTGCGGATGATATGCAGAACTGAAATGGAGCTTTGTATCCATAGATTCATGTAATTTCTGCCAGAAACGCGACGTGAACTGAGTACCTCGATCAGACAATATCTTCTTTGGAACACCGTGCAGACACACAATTCGTGACATGTATAGCTCTGCTAACTTGGCTCCAGTGTAGGTTGTTTTAACCGGGATGAAATGTGCGACTTTAGTCAATCTGTCCACATAACCCATATCGAGTCGTAACCATCACGAGTATGAGGTAACCCTACAATGAAATCCATACCAAGCTCTTCCCATTTCCATTCAGGTACTTTCAAAGGCTGGAGTAACCCTGCTGGTCTCTGGTGTTCTACTTTCACTCTCTGGCATACATCACACAGAGCTACGTGGGTTGCTACGTCTCTTTTCAAACCATACCACCAGTACCTTTCTTTCAAGTCTTGATACATTTTGGTACTTCCAGGATGAATGGAATAAGCGGAATCATGTGCCTCCTTCAAAATGAGTTCACGAAGGTGATCAATTTCAGGTACACAGATCCTTTTTCTGAACCAAACAGTTCCTTGTTCATCTTCGGTGAAGTCCTTAGTTTTGCCTAAACCAATTTGAATCTTGATCTCTTTGATCTTAGCATCTGTCAACTGTCCTTTTCTGATCTCTTGTTCTAATGTCGGTTCCATCTCCATAATCATGGCTCCCGCCTGAGTGACAATTCCCAAATTCAAACGTGCCATCTCCCAACATAATTCTTGAGGCATCAATCGAGCAATCATCATATTGGCTTGTCCTTTCCGGCTTAGGGCGTCTGCCACAACATTAGTCTTGCCAGGATGATACTGAATATCCAAATCATAGTCCTTGATTAATTCTAGCCATCTGCGCCGTCTTAGGTTAAGATCCTGTTGCGTGAAGATGTACTTCAGACTCTTATGGTCCGTGAAGATCTGACACTTGTTTCCGATCATGTAGTGCCTCCAAATCTTCAATGCGTGCACGACGGCAACCAATTCCAAATCATGGGTAGGATAGTTCTGCTCATGCTTTCTCAGCTGTCTTGAAGCATAGGCCACAACTTTGCCTTCTTGCATTAACACACATCCAAGACCCATCCGTGAAGCATCGCAATACACATCAAACCCTTTGTGGATATCTGGCATTATCAACACAGGAGCAGTGGTCAATCTTTTCTTCAGCTCTTCAAAACACTTCTGGCATGTAGCATCCCACTTAAATTCTTTCCCTTTTTCCAACAAAGAAGTCATAGGTTTCACGATCTTTGAGAAGCCTTTAATAAATCTGCGGTAGTAGCCTGCAAGTCCGAGAATTGGAAGTGATAACATGTCCAAGGAAAGAAACTTCTCTCAACCAAAAATCACATTTGCTCAGCTTGGCATATAACTAATTCTCTCGGAGTTTCTGTAACACTATCCTCAAGTGCTCTTCATGTTCTTCCTCGTTCTGCGAATACACCAAGATGTCATCAATGAACACAACCACAAATTTGTCAAGGTATTCCATGAAAACCTTGTTCATCAGGCACATGAAGTATGCTGGTGCGTTGGTCAATCCAAACGACATCACAGTAAACTAGTACAAAACATATCTAGTGGTGAAGGCTGTCTTGGGTATATCCTCTGGTCTGATCCTTAGCTGATGATATCCTGATCTCAAATCAATCTTGGAGAAAACCTTGGCACCTCTCATCTGATCAAACAAATCTTCAATTCTTGGCAGTGGATACTTATTCTTGATCGTCACATCATTCAACGACCTGTAGTCTACACACATCCTTCTGCTGCCATCTTTCTTATCGACAAAGATCACAGGTGCTCCTCACGGGGATGAGCTGGGGCGGATAAATCCCTTAGCTAACATTTCTTCTATTTGTTTCTTTACTTCGCTTAGGTCCTTAACATCCATTCTATAGGGTCTTTTAGCGATAGGTGCAGTACCAGGTAAAAGATCAATACTGAACTCAATGTCACGAACAGGTGGCATACCTGGTAAATCTTCCAGGAAGACGTCGGGGTACTCACTGATAACTCTGATATCTTTCAGAGGCACTCTCTTCATTTGGTTCACTGTCCCAACTCTACTGGGTGGAGCTGATGCCACAAACTCTATTTTATCTCCTTGAGGGCTGGTTAAGAGCACTGATCTCTTGCGACACTGAATAACACCATCACACCCTGATAACCAATCCATTCCGAGGATCACATCGATGCCGTTGGTCTTTAGGACTACTAGATTGGCTAGGAATTCTATCCCCATAATATTCATGCTGACCCTTGGGCATAAGTGGCTGGCTTTCAATTCCTTGCCCGGGGAGCTTACTAGTAATATTTGTTTCATAGGACTCGTTGGTAAATTATGTTTTGCAGCAAATTGCTCAGTAATGAATGAATGTGATGCTCCAGAATCAAATAAAACTGATGCAGGCTCAGAATTAACAAGGAACGTACCGAGCACAACGTCGGGAGCCTCTTTAGCGGTTTCTGCAACCACATGATTCACCTTTCCGCGTACGCAGTTCTGTTGTCCTTTGTTGCCCAGTGGTGTCTGGTTGCTGTTGCGCGGCTGCTGCTGCTGGGGAGTCTGCCTTTGCCCACTGTTCCTCTGATTCTGAGGAGTTTGCGCATTACGCTTCGGGCAGTTGTTAGCGTAATGACCCAGTTCTCCACATTTGAAACATCCGTTAGGTTGGACCGGGGTGACTGGATTGTTGGTCCGTACTGGTGCACCTGTGGCATAGCCTGGACGGTACGGTTGCGGGTTGGAGTTGCGCTGAGTCTGCTAGTTGTAGCGTTGAGGCTGCTGTGGAGTTCGTTGATTCTATTGGCTCTGCTGATATCCTCCAGCTTGTCCTCCAAAGCGCGACTGAAATCCCTGGGGTGTGTTGTAGCGGGGTCGGGTGTTGCTGCTGGATTGTCCCTGGGACTGAAGTTTTCGCTTGTGTTCTCCAAGCTCCTTGCGCTTGCCCTCCAGACCAATGGCTTTGTCTAGCAGAGTCTGGAAGTTTGGAAAAGTGTGACTATGCAGCTGATAGTTGAGCGGCCCTATCAGTCCTTCCAAGAAGCGCTCCTGCCTCTTTGCGTCACTATCGACCTCATGGGGCGCGTAACGAGACAACTGAGTGAATTTGTCCCAGTACTCACTAACAGTCATGCTGCCTTGCTTCAGGTTCAGGAACTCCTTCTGCTTGAGCTTCATTAGTCCTGCTGGGATATGGTGGGTGCGGAAGTTGGCTCTAAACTCCTCCCAGGTGATAGTGTTGGCATTGGCGTGGGCAGCAGTGAAAGCATCCCACCAATCAGCGGCTGCACCTTCCAGACGTCCTGCAGCATACAGGACCCTTTCAGGGTCACTGCATTGTGTGATGTCCAGCTTCTTAGTGATGACCTTCAACCAATCATCAGCGTCCAAGGGGTCCACAGAGTGAGAAAAGGTAGGAGGGTGGTGGCTCATGAATTCTCTGTGTTTGTCTCTTGGTGGCGGATTTTGCTGTGGTGCTTGCTGATTCTGCTGAGCTTGTATGTTCTGGATGGTGGCAGTGAGGTTCTCCAACACCTGCATCTGTGCTGCCAAGAATTGCTCCATTGTTGGATTGGGCGGTGGTGGCAACTGACTCTGTTAGTTAACTGTGCGGGCACGCCTAGAGCTAGGGATATTCTGTCATCCACCTGTCCTGATGTTCACCATCTGACCGTTAGGGAATAAACCCAGGATAAGACAGGTGTACTAGATATAGGTAGACAGAAGATAGTATCTTAACAAAATATGGATTTATAAGACTCCAACTAATATTAATGGATAGATTATATCAAGCAATTCTTATAGCACTCAAAGCAAACATTTGTTCTCAAGCAATCATCATTACATCGTCGTCCTCTCAAGTGAAAATGATTCTAACGAGAACTTTAAGAGGTACTAGCCTGAGAGCCTAAGTGCCTATTCCTCGGGGCGAGTTATGGAGCCGGGTTCGCCGCGACGAAGCTTCTTGCGGGGTGGTGACAATGCGGGGAAGCGGGGTTCATCCATCTTTGGGGATGGCGGCGCTCTTCCCTCAAGTCGAGCTTCCAGTATGCGGATCTTTTCATAGGCCTCTAGTAGCTTGTCCTGAGTATCGTCCAGCTCAGTGATGGCGCTTTCCAGCTCGGTGTTGAGAGCGGCGGTGACTTGAGCAAGAGTGTTGAGGCGGTCTTCGTTATCTTCACCCAGAGTAATCATAGTCCCTTCAGTTCCACTGAGGCGGCGGGGAAGGTGGCGATACTCCGTGTTCTGAAGCTCCTGACGGTAGGTATGGCAGATGGACCATAGAGCTCTCCTGGCGGCACTGCTGACGGCGGTGTCGTAAGTAGCGTGGGGTGTGGTGGAGTCGTGTGCTGTGAGAGTTCTCAGGCCTCTGGCACTTTCCATCCTGATGTGAACGGCTAGGGTCGGGTGAATCTAATCCGTTAGATCAGAATCGAACGGCAGGTCGGTCGAATCGGCGGGTAAGGGTCGGGTAAATCGGCTGAGTAAGGAAAAGGTCGGGTAAATCGGCAGTGTAAAGTGAAGATCGATTATGGCCGTTAGATCTAGATCGAGCGGCAGAGGAAGGGTCGGCTCGACGGGACGAAAAGGGTCGGGCGAAACGGAGTTTTACTGGGCGTCGGCGGCGAGCGAGTACGGCGGCGGACGGCCGGAGCTTCACCGAATCCGATGTTCCGGGGCTCGATTCAAGCTGGTTTTATGCCGAGGAGTGAGTGGGCAGTACGGTGAAGGTGAGGGTGATCACGGGTTGGCTGTGCGGCGGCTGTAAGCTGGCGGCCACGGCGACGGGCGGAAACAGGGTCCGGCGAGAAATCTGGTTGGCGGCGGAGCAAGAGAGAGAGGGGAATCTGGTACGGCTTGATACTCACCAACTCGTGGAGCTCTGGCGAGAGTTGAAGACGGCGGAGAAACTGCAGATCGGCGAGTCGACGGAGAATCGGCGACACGGGACGGCGGCGTTCCTCCGAGGTGCAACTTCCAGCGGCGTGCGACAATGTTGTGTAGAGGAAAGGATTTGAGCTTGGCTCTGGTTGCAAAGCGGGGTTTCAGCGGGATTTTATAGGGGCGGATGGGCCGGGAGTAGGAAGGCGGTGCTGCGGAGTCGATCAGGACTCAGGGTAAGAAGAAAGAAAGAAAGAAGGGGCGCGAACGACGGCGCGGGATCGATCCGGACTCTGGGTAAGGAAAGAAGAAAGAAGAAGAAGGCGCCGACAGGTGGGTCCTAGACGTCGGTGGAAGCAGGGGTCGGGTGAGGGAATCGGCCACTGAGTGGGCCGCGGAAAAAGAAAAGAAGTAGAGGAAAAGAATTGAGCTGGCTGGAAGAAAGAATAGAAGAAGAAAAGAAATAAAGATGCATGCACAATTTTAATTTATGATTTTTATGAAAATACTTTTAAAAGTTTTAACTCCTATATTTTGGGTGTTACAGGAGTCCTACCCGAGTACGGCTCGGGTAGTTTCTTTATGTCCGACTAGTCCTAGTGCTACACGACTAGTTACAATGAGGATAAGGTATGGCCCATGTGCCATCCCATACTACATGTATATGTATGCCAAGTGAGCAGTCCTGCTGCCCCGGGTCTGACACTCTCTCGCTCCCCTCCAGCCGTTGGAGCTCACTGGAGCCTGTTGTGCTCGCGGCGGCCTTGCTGTTGCATGTGCTGAGGAGCTCGCTTGCGCGGCAAGCCAAGCTCCTGCACGCACGCGCTGGACCGATCTTGCTTGACCGCGCGGCGGCAGAGCTCCCGCATGCATGTAGCGGCGAAGCTCACTCGCCCGCACGATGCTGGCAGTCGCCTACAGGGCAGCGGAGCTCCCGCACGCACGCAGCGGAGCTCTGTGCCGCACGCGGCCAGTTGAGCTCCCGCCCGCGCAGCAGTGGAGCACGCCCGCCCACATGCCAGTTATGGAAAGGCGATTCGAAGGCCATCGATTCGCGGTTCCTCTAATTGGGACGATTTAGTTGGGATTCGATCGATTCAAAGGACGTCGATTCGCGGCTCGCCGGCTTCAACAGCTTTCGAGGGCACCTTTACGCGCTGCACAACGTGAGGGCTTCCGTGGAGGGCGCGCAGGAGGAGGTGAAGCGGTCATCGCCGCCACAGTCGCAACTGCAGCCCCAGCGGCAGTTCCCAGCCTCCGCGGATAGTGGAAGGGCTGCAGCTCCCGCGGCGGCGCTCGACCTCTGGGGACGGCGGCAGGGTTGCCGCTGCCGCCCGACCAGCCACCCGGCCGCTGTTCGGCGACTTCCTAACGCTGTTGTCCTCCTCCACGACGGCGGCAGAGGAAGCGGCACAGGGGACCGCAGTGCCTGGAGCTGGGGCTCGTCTCTGCGCCGCCCCAGACCCGACGGCGCAAGCGATTCCCCGGTCTTGCGGGTGGCAGCCTCGCTCGCGTAGGCCGGTGTGGGGCTCTGCGACGCCCCCGTCGATCATTTTTTTTTGAGAAGGACATTGTATCCAATTGGTCAGGGGCAAATTGGGCTATTAACTTGACCTGTAAAATGAAACCGAGAAGAAAAGGAGACAAATTGAGAAAAATTGAAGAAGTCCCCCAAATTGAAAGAATTCACGGTCGGATTATATTTCAAAAGGCTTGCGAATGGGATGTCAAAAATAGTAAGGCGCGCAGATTCGATGTAAAATATCAAAATTTCTCGCCAGCTCAGGTGCGACTGCGAGCCAAAGGAGTAGGTGTCATCCCATGGGGCCTTCTTAAAAAGTCAAAGTAGATTCTATCGGCCGCGCAGATGATGACGATTTGTGCAAGAATTGGCACTTGTCCAAGTTTCCACTATAAAATCTAGTACTCCATAGTTCATTGTAGGCGTCCTCTGTAGATTGATTTTGTATGAACTACACGTGATGATCGACATAATTATGAGTTTACATGCCCTTCTTTTCAACCCATTATTTTTCCTTTGTGAGTTTACATTAGTATGATATCCATTTTATTATATAGGGCTGCTAAAACCCTATAGACTATTGTATAAGTACACATTTATTTGATGGGGGCTAAAGGCTTTGTGAGATGAATTTTTGCATAACTTTGAGGGTCTGCTTGGATTGAAGATTTTTCACAAGATTTTTTTTAGAAACTAGAGGGGTGTGATCCTCTATTGGTTATATGTTAAAAAAGAAAAAAATAATTGTTACAACAACAAGCCAACACCCAAAAGAAAAAAGGATTTACAACACACTATCTAACCATTCTACAATGTGTGGATAACCATAGCAAAATCATACTTGAAGTAGGCAGTAGCTGAAGAGATTGAGAGAGCTTTATTCTAAAAGATGAAGTCATTTCATGTTTTTCATATTGCCTACAATGTAATAACAATAATTTCCAAGAAGAAAGGCTTACCAATTTGCATTTTGAGGCTCTCAAGTATTTGTATTAGCTGCTGATGAGGATCAATCGGCAAGGAGATCTTTGCCAACATTGTTGAGCAAAGGTGCAATGGAGGAAGAGGTGTTGGATTGTCCCATCTTCAGTTGACGTGCAAAAACTACAACTGTAATCATCTAAGGCCATGTTTTTTCTTTTGAGCAGACTCTCGTGTTAAGGGTGTATTTGGTTGAGCTGCGGTTTTGGAAAAGTAGCCGTGGGCTGTAGAAAAGTTGTTGTAAGGTGTGGGCTGTGAAAAAGCCGAAAACCGTTTGGTTAGGCAACTGCGGCTTTTGAGAAAACTGTTAAGGAGACCCACGTGTCATCCACAGCCCTCCCCACTCAACTCTCTCCCTCTCTCACTGACGAGTGGACCCTGCTCATCATCCCCTTCTTCCTCTCACTGGCCAAGGCGCGAAGGAGCAGTGGCGGCCGGGGGCTCGCCGTCCTGGGCGCGGTGGTGTAGCCTGCAACGGAGGAGCAGGGCCGTGCGCCCGCTTGGTGGCCGGCGGAGCTGCACCCACGTCGGAGCAAGGTCGTGCGCCCGCTCCCGCGGTCGTGTTGTGCCTGCGCCGGTGGAGCAGGGCCGCGCAGCGGCGCAGGAGAGGGGTGCTGCGCAGGGCGTCGGAGAGAGGGGTGTTGGGGAGGGGCGAGCCGAATGGGCGTCAGAGAGGAAGCGGGCGCCGCCGCGAGAGAGGAATGAGCGAGAGAGAGAGAGAGTTGACGAGGGAGAGAAAGAAACGAATCCGTACCAACATATAATGAGTGGTAGTGGGTAATTTCTTCGACTTTCCCACAGCCATCCAGGAAAAGGACCTAAAGACCTGCTTTGAATTTTGAATAGAGAAAAAACTGCTTTTGGAGGTGGCTTCCGGCCGCAGCAAGGGCCTTTGGTTAGCTTTTGGCTTTCTTTGAAAGCTACGGCCAGCTAGAAGCCCAACCAAATGGAGCCTAAGTCGATCTTTTAGAAGGAGCAGGAAAAACCCTTGTGTTTGAGTTGATATGTACTTTTTCATAACCATTTATAGGCATGTATCTCGTGATGATGTCCTTTCATAGCTTTGTAGGATTTTTGTGAACTGGAAATGGGGGATCCCCATATATAAGTCCAAATATCATTGGCATCATTTTGTTCACAAGATTCAAGTTTGTTATTAAGTTGCTGGAACTGATCATAAGAGGATCTTCAAGAGTGCCTAATATTTGCACTCCCAATAGTATCATATTGGGACCTTTCTAAAATATTTTAGGCTTAAAAAACACTCCTTCCTCCAACAGTGCCCTTAAATTTTGGTTCTAAAAATTTTTAGATCTTCCAAGATGAGACTTCCTGCACCTAGGCGTCGTGGGCCTTTTCTTTGAGTTCTTTTTCCGTCCAACGCCACCGTCGTGTTGTCTATCCGCCGCCGTCGCTTCGACTCGTTCTAGCGATCATAACTGACCAACGCACTCGGTGGCTGTGGTTCCAATGCATAGAGAAAGATGGAGTTTGGTCGGCATTGCAGATCAAGTTTGAGGTGGAGGTCCAGATGCTTTTCAGTGCATCTATCACTGTTACGGTGGGGAACAGCGAAAGCACCTTGTTCTGGGCTGATAACTGGATCAGGGGCACGTCTGTAGCTCAGATTACTCCTAATCTGGCTGCACTGATCTCTAGCTGGGATGTAAACAGATCGGATGCGGACGGATATCACTAATATCATGTTTGTTTTCATATTTTCTTTCGGAGTCGGATTTGGACACGGGACCTGTAAGTGTCGGATATAGATACAAATGCTGATTATGTCGGTTACGAATACGAATGTATATATATCGAATACGGGATGAGACGGATACATATAATGTCAGTCATGAATTCACAGGGATGAATATCACGGATACCCCAAAGTAAGGTTCTTAGGGGACTAACCGCGGATTAGCTCTCCCAACTATGTGGCTCGGCCTAACAAGGCCGACGCACGGCCGCCGATGGCCCGTCAGCGAAAGGGACATCGACGGCCCAATATCAGGCCCAGATGCGGGGCGTGAGCCTCCTCGCTCGACTGCCGGGGGTCAAGTTCCGCCTCTCCCGACCCTAGGGGTGTCGACCCGATCTCGCCCGAACCCTTTGAGGAGGGCTCCGCCTCGCCCGACCCCGAGGGCCCGGGCTAGGCCTCACCTGACCCCGGAGGGAGAGTTCCGCATCGCCCGACCCCCAGGGACGGGCTCGGCGAGGGCACGGGTCAAGCCTCCGACGCAGGAACAGGCAAGGGCACGCCTCGACGTGACCCCCGGAGGTGATAGGCCATGACGGGAGGCGCCTGATGCCCACCGCACCGGAGCTTAAGCCGTAAAACACGCTGGGGGCTCACGCCACCCGACTCACCAGAGTGCACGTTGCCCACAACGATGAGGGCTCGCCCCGGAGGTGACAGGCCATGACGGCAGGCGCCTGACACCCACCGCGCCGGAGCTTAAGCCGTAAAACACGCTGGGGGCCCGCATCGCCTATTGAAGTGCGCGTCGCCCGTCGCGCCAGGGAGAGGCGCAGAGACACCCCCGCCATCATCTACAGGGCCAACGAGGCCCATGCGCAGGGAAGGGAAGCAGCGGGATCCTGGGGACCCTCCCTTTTTCTGCTCCTTCTCTCTCTCTCTTGTGTGTATCCGACCCCCTCCCCTTGGCCTATAAAAGGGAAGGGAAGCCCCTCGCGAGGGGGGAGAGACTCACGCACTCACACGAACACTTCGCTACCAGAAAATTGGGAGCCCTTTTCCTCTCTCGACCGTTTGTAACCCGTACTGCAAGCAAGTGCAAGAACATGAGCAGCTTGAACTTGACGTAAGGATGTTCCACCCGAACCAGTATAAACCCTTGTGTCTTTCTTTGCACACCATCCAAGCCAGACACGCAAACACAAATTCACAGGTTGGCGATCCGAAACATCGACAGTTGGCGCGCCAGGTAGGGGACTTTTGCACGTCTCGTCGATTCCAGCGGGCTGAGGATGGCCAACCACGCCAGAGGATGGGCCTAGGGCGCGCTCGTGTATTTCAGGAGCCTGGACTTCATCGTGCGGAGGGAGAGCTGGAGCAGGTTCGCGTTCCGGTCCGACCCAATCGCACCGCCAACTCGACCTCGTCGTCGAGGCTTTTGAGGGGTTGCGGCTGCGCCCTCCGGAGGATCGCACCTCCAAGGGAAGCCGGTTCCCTGATTTCGATTATGAGAGGCTGGGGCGTCAGCTCCACGCCTTCCTAGGTCCCCGACCGACCCAAGAGGACTTGCATTAGGTTTTCTTCTCGCTCGCCAACGTCATGACGCAGCTCTCCGGAGGCGAACTGCTCTCCCCGGAGATCCTGATCTGGAGCACCCCGACTACATTTCCCTTTGGCTTGCGCAATGCAGTAGAGGACGTACATCGCCTCATAGCGTTGCGCTTTGGTTCGCTCCCTGCGGACGACGAATTCGTGGGGATGACGGACTATGTTTCGGAGTCCTTCCATGACCTCCTCGCGGGGGAGTCAGAGGCGATCTCCGACACTGACTCAAGCAGGGGAAGTGATCACCCCTCACTGGAGTGATTCATGGCAGACCACTCTGAAGGGCACGTCGAAAGTACCCACGATGGGAACACTCCCCCGAACGGCGCCGACACTGGAGCCCAGGAGAAAAACCAAGCCCCGCCACGCGTGCGGCTCTAGCAGCTATGGGAGCAGAAAAAGAAGATCGAGGAGGCACGCCTCCAACTGGAGCAAGACCATGCCGAGCATGAACAAGAGATCGAACGCCGCCGGGACGGCGGGCACAAGCGGGCCGCCGCTTGCGCAGTAAACTGGAGGATACTCGAGGACAACGTGGGTGCCCCCACTCTTCGCTCGGGCGAGCCAAAACTGTAACACCCTAGGTGTTTAAAATCCTAATCAAGAAAATCTAAACATAGCAACATGCATAATAACCCAGAATCATTGAAACAATGCATTTAATTATGTGTGTGCATATGCATGTGTATGTGCATGTGTATGTATGTGTGTATGTGAGACTTTTTACTTTTATGTTTATAACCATACATGCTCAACTTGTTATAAAAAAATACAGCATAAAAACACACTCATATTTTAGTACTTACAAAGTGGACTTCAAACACCATTTGCAAATTCAAATTTTAACACAAGAAATGACTAGTAATTCAAATCCTAGTAGTCTTGAATTTAAAATAACTTTTAAATCGTGGCTCAAATGAACTTTTGACTAAAACAAAAGTTGTATATTTTCAAATTCCCTAGAATTTTCGTGTTCAAAGTTTTTCAAGTTTCTATTCAAAATTTTGAGAAAATTTAATTTGAATCCCGACCCTTCTCTCGCTCCCTCCCCTGTTCTCTCTCGTCAAGGGGCAGCGGCTGCCGGCCACCTGCCCGGCGATGCCTGCCTGCCGCAAGCTGCCAAAGGACAAAGGACAGCGCCCCGACCGGCCCACGGCCTAATCGCCCTCCCTGCCCCGAATCCACCCATGCCCGACGTGCGCGCGCCACGCGGCCGTCGATTCCCGACGGCCGAGCCACGTCGCGCCGGCGACGCCGCGCCCTTGCCGCAGCATTGCCCCAGCCGCACCTCCCTCAGTTTGGCCATGCCCAGCCCCTCCTCCCCTTCCCTATGCGCCTATTAAAGGGCTGCACCGAGCCCCTGCTCACACGGGCCCGAGTACCACCACCACCGCGCCATTAGCGCCGCCACTCGATCTCGCCGTCGAGCCCCACTTTCTGCTCCTCCTCTGCACAAACCGAGGCTCTAAACGGGTCGCCCTCGACCTGCTAGTACTCCCCAACTTCCCCACGCCGCCCTCCCTCGCCGGACCACCACCGCCCACCGCCCGCACCTCGCCGGAGCTCCTGCTCACCGCCGGCTGCCCAACTCTAGCCACCCCAGCCCTAACCGAGCCCACCTACAGGTTTCTCTCGACCTCATCGTGCTTCCCCACCCCTTTCCCCTGGCCGCTGACTAGTTCCTCGCCGGAATTTCACCCCCAACCATGGCAGCCCCGACTAGGGACTACATTGCAATCGCCAAGTTCTTTTTAGTGTCCTTGCTGCTAGATCCAGGGACCTACCTGCGAGAACTCGAGTACTTTTGTTTTCAAGAGGCTGTCAAATGTAAAAATCAATCTAAAATAATAAAAAAATTAGAAAAATGCAAACTAAAATTTTTTTTGACCCTCTTGTTGAATCCTAAAACTTTTGCACAGAAGGTTGACCAATTACAAACTATAACTTGATCTAAAACTAATCTTATTTAAAATAACCCATAAATATATCTCTTGATCTAGGACAGTACTGTGGATGATTTTTGCACTGTAAGATAGTCTCTGCTTGTTATGACCTGTGTAAAAATCTCAAGGCCAGAACATGTCTCTACGAGTAGTTTTCGTTGGACCTTGTGTGGTGTGCTATTTTGCTAGAGTTATTTGTTCATGCTATTCTATTGATATGTTAGGGTTGAAACCTTTACAGTAGAGTAATCTTGATGCATTTAAAATGCTATGGACAAATTTTGGAACTTTTTACTTCTGTCTAACTTGCTCATATGTTTTTAGTTAAGAAAAACTACATTAAATCAAAGTAACTAGTTCTAGTGCTTAGAAAAATAAGAAATTTTAACCAAACACTACCTTTGAGTAGATTATCAAGTTGGAAAGGTTTGAGACAAATAAACTTTGTGGAACTGCCTGTAGAAATAAATCTTGATTAATGTAGATGTATCTTGACTAATTTTCTATGCTCCGTATCTTGCACTTTAAAACCTGAAAAATTTACAGTAGACTCTGTCAGACCCGGGCACACGGGATTGGCCATGTGGCACACTTCTCCAAGGATACGGGATGGGACATGGCCCATGCCCTACATTTGTTGTAACTACTCGTAATGCAGTAGGATTACTCGTAGAGTAGTGAAATTAGTCGGACACAGTAGGAAACTACCCGAGATGTACTCGGGTAGGACTCCTGGCTTGTACCCGACTAGGACTTCCATGTAAACCTGTCCCCCCAGACTATATAAGGGCGGACAGATACCCCCTCGGGGACAATCATCATCAAAGGCAATACAAACCACACAGGACGTAGGGTATTACGCTCTCGGCAGCCCGAACCTATCTAAAACCTTGTGTTCCTTTACACCTTCGAGTTCCAGATCTTGACGATACCCTACCTATAAATTCACCACCTCGGGGGTATCCCTCGGTGGGCGTGGTGGTAAAACACCAACAGCTGGCGCGCCAGATAGGGGAGTTCATCGAGCATCCACCGGAGAATTCGATGGCATCTTTCAACTTCACCAGCGCTGTGCTTGACTTGGGCACAACATTCATCTTCGGCTCCTGAATCTGCGTCGCCAACGGTTTGGGTGGCTTCAACAGCCACCTAGCCAACTCCAAGGAGTCGGAGACCTCTTCATTATTTCCAAGCAGCGATCTCGACGACTTCATCGACAACCTCGACGATATGTTGCTTCCTGATCTGTCCTAGCAGATCGAAAAGATGTCCGTTCAACGCGACTTCCACTCATGACGCACCAGATCTCACGATCTAAATCCCTCTCCGACTTGAAGGAGGATTTAGATCTGCTGCTCAAGATCAAGGACGTGGGCGCCACCGCTTGTCGGGCGGCCCCCATTTTTGACACCTAGTTGGACTCCAACGAAGAGTACTCCCCGCGTAGTACTACACCTTCAAGCCGGCTCCGAAAAGGACTCGGAGACGAGGGAGTCACCGCTTGTCGGGCGGCCCCCTCCCTTGAAAACCAGTCACAACCCGACGGCCAAACTGAATCTTTTTTCGGGCAGCCATCTGGGTTTAACCATAACATCAACACCGCAAGGACGTTTCGTGTACTGGAAGGGCTTTGAGCCCTCCGAACTACTTGATTACGAATCCCGCCTTGTGACCTTCACGTAGGAACTACCCTTCCAGGAGGGTAGACCTCTCTCTCCCATCGCGGAAGAAGGAGAAAGTGGCACAGAGCTACTCGAGTATAGCCGTATGGAAAACCACACGTCGGATCGTCAAATCTGCATGGCCTCCCTTCGCAACGCGGAGGATGACAAGCTGGACCCCGAGTACAACAACGAACAACTCGTGGACGTCTCAGCCGATGAGCCCAAAGCTGACGATCCCCAAGATGAAGATGAGGAGCACCGAAGGATTCGGCGGGCAAAGAACGCCAAGCGTGCTCAACGCAGGCGCAACACGCAGAATCGCGCCCGTGAACCAAGGGACCTCAACAACGCTTATGCAGCAGTCGCGGATCGCGAGCACCATACGCCGATTGGCGCCATCGCAGAAGCAACACTCCTAGCTCAACAACTCCCACCCAATCCTCAGATACAAAGGCTGCAGTACTGGACCTAGCGCGCACTCGTGCAACTCGATGGGCAACTTCCAGTGCCTTCCACTCAGAATCAGCCCTCGGGGTCTGAGCGCCATGGTCATACTGCACTAGTCAGTCGCACCCCTGGAGGAGGCCCCAGGAGCCGGAGGAACGACAACCGCCAGCGCAATGAGGGTCACCCGTCTCTGCGCGGCAACAATGAACAAGAAGTACAACAACCCACTTGCAACCAGCGTGGAGCAAGGCATCAAGGCCAAGATGCACCCAAGGCCAACCTTCGTGACGCTCCCACGATCGACCTCAGGCAGAAAATCAACGAAGGCCGCGACGCGCGGCTTGTTATTGAAGCAAGGAGAAGAGACCATACCAGCAGGCCCCACAACAACGACGACAGCGACCGCTTCCCCGCCTTCACCACCAGCATCACCGACAAGTCCTACTCAAAGGACATCAAACCAGTCGGAATCCCCAAGTATGACGGTAAGCAGGACCCACGCTAGTGGATTCGTTGCTACTGCGTCGCCATTGAAGTATCAAGAGGATCCAACTCTACAAAAGCTCTCTACTTCCCGGTGGCTCTGAAGTCCGCGCCCCTCACGTGGCTTGAAAGCCTCAAGCCAAACTCCATCGACTCGTGGGAGGACCTCAAGCGGGCCTTCATCAACAACTTCCAGGGATCCATGATCAGGGCGGGCACTCGACACGACTTGTCCCAGGTGAAGCAAGATATGAACGAGACCCTGAGGTCCTACACACGGTGTTTCTTCGAGACGCACGCCACCATCGCCAACATCACCGATGAGGACGTCATTCGTTGCTTCCAAAACGGCCTCTTCTCGAAGAACATGTACCACGACTTCGGGCGCAACCGCCTGACTACTGCTGTAGAGCTGCGCGACATGATGGCTCGATGGGCGGACCAAGAGGACGAGGAGAACGACCGTTTCCCCAAGCGCAACCATGACAAGCAAAGCAATGGCAACGGCCACTTCGACAAAAGCCAGCGGAACCACTCGTGGAACACTCGGAAGTACAAGCAGACCTTGAAGTCGTGGTTGTTGAGCGGAATCCGCATGGCAAGAAGTCAGGGAACAACCACTCGGAGTATGAGCAAGTCATGCATAAACAGTGCCCGATACACCCAAAGTCACGGTACACGCTCTTCGAGTGCGTCACCATCCTCAAGTCACTCAATGCAGCACCTCCTCCTCAAGCAGGAAAGTGAAAATACAAGGAGGATGATGAGGGAGGTGACAAGCCGGGGGCTCAAGACTTCCAGGACCCGAAGAACGTCGTCAACATCATCTTCGGTGGAGGCGAAGGATTCCCCTCCAAGCGCGCAGAAGTTAACCCTGCACGAAATACTCTCTATGGAGCCGGCCACGACAAGGCCTCTGAGATACAGCGAGGTCCCGATCTCCTTTTCCAGGGACGATCAATGGACCAGCTTCTCCGAGCTGGGAAAATTCCCGCTCGTCCTAGACCCTGTCATGGCGGGCTCACAGCTCACCCGAGTACTCATCGACGGCGGGACCGGCCTCAACCTGCTTTTCGCGAGTACTTTCAAGAAGATGGGACTGGACATCTCCAAGATGCTCACTCCCAGCAAAGCTCCTTTTTATGGCATCATCCCGGGTAACGCGGCTACACCACTCGGGTCAGTGGTCCTGCCAGTCACCTTTGGGACGAAAGACAACTACCGCACCGAGTACATCAAGTTCGAGGTGGCGGATTTTGACTCATCATACCACGCTATCCTTGGCAGACCAGCACTAGCCAAATTCATGGATGTTCCCCACTACGTCTACCTGCTACTCAAAATGCCACGCAAAACAGGCATGCTCAAGCTCCGTGGCAACCTGAAGAAGTCATACGACTGCGACCAGGAGGCGATCGAGTACGCCACGACATCGCGCGTGCAAGAGCCCTCTGCAGAAGTACTCGCGGCCGCGCTGAAGCTGACCAACTCAAAGATGGAGAATGCCAACCAGCGGCCTAGCGAATCGAGGGTTAAACCCAACCCCAGCGACGTCGGCATCAAGACCAGCCAGCTGCAAGAAGGCGACCCGTCCAAGACTGCTTTGATTGGGGGCAGTTTAGGCGACAAATAGGAAGGCGCGCTCGTCAGCTTCCTTCGGGCCAACCGTGACATATTCGCGTGGAAACCAGCGGATTTCCCAGGGGTGCCCAAGGAGTTTATCGAGCATTGCCTAAAAGTCGATCCTAAAGCCACCCCGAAGAAGCAACGACTATGACGCTTCACCCCCGACAAGAGGGAGGCCATCAAGAAAGAGCTAGCAAAACTACTCGCGCCTGGTTTTATTAAAGAAGTGTACCACCCCGAGTGGTTGGCTAACCCTGTACTTGTATTGAAAAAGAATAATAATGAATGGAGGATGTGTGTGGATTATACTGATCTCAATAAACATTGCCCAAAGTTGCCCAAAGGACCCCTTCGCGCTCCGATGCATCGACCAAGTCATAAACTCTATGGCTGGCTGCATCTTGCGCCTGGTTTTATTAACAAAGTTTACCACCCCGAGTGGTTGGCTAACCCTGTACTTGTATTGAAAAAGAATAATAATGAATGGAGGATGTGTGTGGATTATACTGATCTCAATAAACATTGCCCAAAGGACCCCTTCGCGCTCCGATGCATCGACCAAGTCATAAACTCTACGGCTGGCTGCATCTTGCTCTCCTTCCTCGACTGCTACTCGAGCTATCATCAGATAGCTCTCAAGGAGGAAGACCAGATCAAAACGGCGTTCATCACCCCCTTTGGAGCATACCCTTACACTACAATGTCATTCGGGTTGAAGAACGCAGGAGCCACCTATCAACGGGCCATCCAACTGTGCCTTGCGGACCAGCTACACCACAACGTTGAAGCTTACGTGGATGACGTGGTCATCAAGACCAGATCCCATGATGAGTTCATCACTTATCTCGAGGAGACCTTCAACATCTTGCAACGGTTTCGATGGAAGCTTAACCCGACAAAGTGCGTCTTTGGCGTGCCTCAAGGAAAACTACTCGGATTCATTATCAGTCACCGCGGGATCGAAGCAAATTCGGAGAGGATCAATGCCATCACAGCCATGGACGCTCCAAGAACGATCAAGGACGTCAAGAAGCTCACAGGCTGCATGGCAGCTTTGAATCGATTCATCTCCCGACTCGAAGAAAGGGGACTACCCTTCTTAAAATTGCTCAAGCTCCACGACAAGTTCAAGTGGACCGAGGAGGCAAACCAGGCGTTGCAAAACCTCAAGCACCATCTGCAGTCACCACCCATCCTGACAGCTCCTAAACTAGGCGAGAATCTGCTACTCTATATCGCCGCGACTAATAACGTCATCAGTACGACAATCGTGGTGGAACGATAGGAAGAAGTCCACGCCTTCAGGGTGCAGCGACCCGTTTACTTCATCAGTGAAGTCCTCTCTGAATCCAAGGTTCGTTACCCAATGATTCAGAAAATACTTTACGGTATACTCATTACTTCCAGGAAGCTTCACCACTACTTCGATGCATACAATATCCTGGTGGTCTCCGACTTCCCATTGGCGGATATCCACCACAATCGGGACGCTACTGTGACAACCCTGGTAATTACTTTTCCAAAATCAATGTCATTAGCCTAACTCTATGATTAAACCAACTAATGAAAGGGTGGAAAGGATTAAAACGAGTTCAGTTGGAATTCAAATTTAATTTGGGCACATTGGTTACTTTTGAACATTTAAATTTAACTTTCAAACCATAAGCCAAATGAGATTTTGCCTGAAACCAAAGTTTTAGAACTTTTTATTTTGAACAACTTTCGTGTTCAAAAGTTTTTGAAATTCAAATCAGAAAGAGGAGAAAACGCCCTTTTTGCACCCAGCCCCCTGAAATTTTCCAAATTCTTGCATCCAGGCCCCTCGCCCCCCCCCCCCCCCCCCCCTCTCTCTCCTCCGCGCCCGACCGCCGCGCGCCAGGTGGCCGGCGTCGCCTGACTGGCGCGAGGCGCCAGGCCTGTGGCCGCCGCACCACCCCGCCACGGCCGGCTTTGCCCCGCCCCCATGCCGCGCGGCCCAGTGAACGACCGAGCGTGCGCTCCACCGCTGCCGCACCCAGCCCGCCGCCCGTCGCGCCCAGTCGCCGCGCTCCGCCGTGCCGCCCCGGCCCCCGCGCCCCACCAGTCGCCGCGCCCGCCCTCCGCCCGAGCCGCTGCCGCTGCTGCTTCACCACTCCGCGCCCAGCACTATCCCACCGCGCTCACGCCATATCTCGGCCGCCCAGTCACCGCGCCCGCGCTGCCGCACGTCGCGCCGGCGTTCTGCCGCCGCCCGCCGCGCCCAGTGTGCGCCGTGCCGTGCCTCCGCCCCGCGCGCTAACCAGGCCCCTCCGCACCCTGTGGCAGAACCACCTGAATTAATTCGGCTCAAGTGTGTTAACCATCGCCATTAAGGCATTCTCGGTTAACCTTACACTTCAAACGGAGTAATCCACTGGTCTGTCGGGTATAACCTCCCGATACAACCACGGTGAACGGATCGAGCGCCATACATACAAATGCTCACGCGACGATGAGCCCAGAGAATACCACATTCCAGCAAATATTACGACATTAACATAAGTAAATATTACAGGCCAAGTTCTGAGCTTAGAAACCAAATACTCCAATTAACATAAATAAGTTCTTCAGAGTTTAAGTTGCAGCGGAAATAAACAACGGAAACTACTCGACGATACAGGATGTCTCGATGAAGCCCGTATGAGACATCACTCGGTCTTATCTCCGTTGGACGGGGGCGCATCCCATTCCACCGACCAACCAGGGGGAAGAGTGCAGGGCCAAGTCAAGCTAGCAATCATGTCTTCGAAGGGCTCACCTGAAATCGAGTCACAAGCAAGACTGAGTATACTAATACTCAGCAAGACTTACCCGTGTAGTGGAAACTACTCCACCGACTCTAGACATGCCAGGCTTTTTGGCTCAGGGGTTTGTTTTGCCGAAAAGCATCTACAAGTGGGTCCTTACTTTCAACTTTTTAGCTCAAGATTCTAGTTTCGTTAGCCAGTCTAGGTAAGCAGCTATCTAAAGCATACATGGTGAAGCATTAAATTTTTCATCCAACCAGTTCATTCATCATCATTGTTCCTCTTCTTACTCTGTGGGTAAAAATGGTTAAGCAGTCTCAATAGCCGTGAGAAACGGACGATTCGAATCGAATTTCTTAACCTTGCAAGGGAAACCCAAACACACGTCACGTGGTTACTCCCTAGAGTCACACGTGCAACTTTTCCCCTTTCTTTCCGGGTCGTGGATCGGGGCTACCCTCCGAGAGTACAAGAGCCCCACGCCACGGTTCGGCGCCGGGTCGTGACCACTCTCTGCACTCGCCATATGCACATGGGACCGAAGTTCAAAGGGTAGGATGCCGTCCCCTTGCCGGGCCAATCAGGTACTTAAGCTTACCGATTCCCATAATCTCGGCATGTGTTTAGTACGTTCAAAGACTTAACCATCACTACCACACCCTGCGGCCTTAACATTTTTTTCACTAGACAGACGGGCCTCAATCGTAACCATCGTTACATAACCCGTCCGTGTCCTTATGATTGCAGCGTGTAGTAGCCATTCAACTCCTATTTTCTCGCGAGTGACAGGAAATCACTCGACTTTTACCGGAGTCCTATTAGCACAGCATTCTATCGAACCTTACATCTAGTTTTCAAGCAAGGGTTCCTAACATCATGCAACTAAGTTTTCATCCAACTCCTATAAACTTAATGCACCAGCAAAGAGTAATGAGTTGCATAATTTCGGAAAGAATGGGTTATGCTCCGGGGCTTGCCTTCGCAGTTCGCTTGGGGATCTTCCGAACTTGTGCTCGGGTCTTCAAGAGCTTCAGTTAGATTTGCTTGAGCTTCACGCTGCTCACTCTCGGACGCGGGCACCAGCTCGTAAGTTCCGTCGGCGAGAGTCGTTGATTCTACATGAATGCACAAGTTTAATTCGTGGAAATGGCAATCGATACGATTTAAGAGTAATTACTACAATGGATGGTTTCTGGTCATGAACTTTTTGATTTAGGCACATCAGGGAAAGATGTGTTTACTGAAAAATTTTCAGCCAATTTTATGTAACAGATTAATTATGAAAAATACATTACATAGTTGCTGTTAGATCCTTGTTCTTTTTGTACAGAACAATTGGTGCAACAATTGAGTCTAAGATTTTTACAGAGCTCTCACTTAAGCATGCAGAAGCTACTGTAATTTTTGTAGGATTTATCATGCAGTATTCAGAGCATAGAAAATATGACATTCTACACCTAGGCTATTCAAAGATTCATTTTTTACAGGACCCTACACAAGGTTTTTGTCCATGGAACTTTTTACACAGTAACCACCACCACAGTGTAACTCCTAGTAAAAATTTGAGGATTTTCCAAGCTAAGATACTATTGTCTTGATTTAATGTATGTTTTTAGCACATAAATCAAATAAGTAGGTTACTCTGAGATAAAAAGCCTCCTAATTTTTCTCTGGCTTCTAGGTACCAATCGTCAGCATAGAAAAAGTTTCAATGGGTGACTCACCACCTAACTGCAGGGATAAAACATTCTACTTACACATGAAATAAAACTAAGTTTAACAAACAGTAACGCTAGAGATGGAATTTGGGCCTGATCTTTTTACACAGTCCTAATCATCAAGCAACTAATTCACTGCCCAAAATTTAGGGTCAGCATTGTTCTAGAACAGTGGGTACAAAATAAGTCCATTAAAACTTCTATTTAATGTAGAGCAAAATATTTTCAGATTCTGAGAAACCTTTTGTAACAAAAGTGGTAGAGTTTGTTCTGAGGATTCCAGAACAGTTGAGTTTGCATTTTTCTGAATTTTCTACGATTTTATACGAATTTTACAAGTTCACTGAATTTGAATCTAGGTTTGAAACTTTCTTTTACAACTAGGTCCTTGAATCTTACGCTCAGACCCTTCTAAAGATTTAAATTCTTGCAATTGGGTCCTCGGGCGGCTCGGGTACGGCGGCCGGCCGAAATCCCGGCGAGGGGCGAGGGTCGGGGAAGGTTTAGGGGTGCGAGGGCTACCTTGTGGGGGTGTTGCTCAGGTGGGGGACGGCCGGGAAGGGCTCGCCGGCGTTGGAGCAGAGGCGGCGGCGGCGCGGCTTGCGTCGACGGCGGTGCTCTGGCAGGCTTGGGGCGGTGTGGTCCGGTCGGCGAGCTTCAGTGGCGCGTGGGGAAGCTACTCAGGGGCTCGGCTTGGACGGAGGGGGTCGGGGTCGTGCGGTCCACGGCGAGCAGGGGCGGCGGCGGCGACGGCAGCGCGGGCGGCGGCGCTCCGGTGGCTCTGGGTGGCGTTGGGCGGGTCGGCGAGCTTCAGGGGGATGATGTAGTGGTGGCTGGCGCTTTAATTTGGGCAGTGGGCGGCGGTGGAGAGCTGTCCACGGGCGGGCGGCGCTCGGCGGCGGCGATGGCGACGGCGAGGCGTTCTGGTGGCTGGGACTCGCGCGGGCGGTCGGGGTGGGGCTTTTATAGGGACAGGAGGGGGTGTGGAGGTGCCTGGGCGACGCGAGGGGCGGGGCACGGCAACGGCGTGCACTGGCCGCGGCGGGCGGCGGCAGAACACCGGCGCGACGTGCGGCAGCGCGGGCGCGGCGACTGGGCGGCCGAGATACGGCGCGGGCGCGGTGGGATAGCGCGGGGCGCGGAGTGGTGGAGCAGCAGCGGCAGCGGCTCGGGCGGAGGGCGGGCGCGGCGACTGGTGGGGCGCGGGGGCCGGGGCGGCGGGCTGGGCGCGGCAGCACGCGCGGGCGCTGACTGGCCGCGCGGCGTGGGGGCGGGGCAAAGCCGGCCGTGGCGGGGTGGTGCGGCGGCCACTGGCCTGGCGCCTCGCGCCGGTCAGGCGACGCCGGCCACCTGGCGCGCGGCGGTCGGGCGAGCGCGCGGTGCAGCAGAGGAGGGGGAGGTGAGGGAGGGACCTAAGTGCAAAATTTGAAAAACCTGAGGGGGCTGGGTGCAAACAGGGCGTTTTCTCCTCTTTCTGATTTGAATTTCAAAAACTTTTGAACACGAAAGTTGTTCAGAATAAAAAGTTCTACAACTTTGGTTTCAGGCAAAATCTCATTTGGCTTATGGTTTGAAAGTTAAATTTAAATGTTCAAACGTAACCAATGTGCTCAATTTAAATTGGAATTCCAACTGAACTCGTTCTAATTCTTTCCACCCTTTTATTAGTTGGTTTAAGCATAGGGTTAGGCTAATGATACTGATTTTAGAAATGAAATTTTTACCAGGGTTGTCACAGCCTTCCCCCCTTAACGAGAATCTCGCCCCGAGATTCGGTAATTCTTAGTGTGGGCGTGGGTGCACATACCAGTGGTTGAGATAAGAAACCCAGGGAAATGTTGGTTCAGGTAGCTCTCCGTTTCCCAGGTGGCTTCTTCTTCCGTGTGGTGATTCCATTGTATTTTATACATTCTAATCACTTTCCTCCTGGTCTCTCTTTCTTTTTGATCCAAAATCTTAACTGGGTGTTCGACATACGAGAGGTCGGGTTCCAACGATATTTCTTGTTGTTCCATAATCTCGGTAGGGACTCGAACACACTTCTTGAGTTGAGATACGTGGAAGACATCATGGGTGGCCGTGAGCTGAGGGGGCAGTCGTAATCTGTAGGCTACGGGTCCGCAACTCTCAATGAATTCGTAAGGACCAACATAACGGGGAGCTAGTTTGCCCTTGATTCCGAATCTTTGCACTCCCTTGGTTGGCGAAACTCGAAGGTAGACATGATCGCCAACTTTGAACTTTAGGGGCTTTCTCCTTTTGTCAGAATAGCTCTTTTGTCGGGCTTGTGCGGCTTTAAGATTTGCTTGTATTACTTTTACTTTCTCCTCTGCCTCGATTACCAGGTCTGGTCCAATTATTTTACATTCTCCGGTTTGTGACCAGCTCAAAGGAGTTCGACACCTTCGTCCATACAGGGCCTCAAAGGGTGCCATTTTCAAACTCGTTTGATAGCTGTTGTTGTACGAGAACTCTGCTAGGGGTAGGCACTTGTCCCAATTCTTGTCATAATGAATGACACAGGCTCTCAGCATGTCTTCAAGAATTTGGTTTACTCTTTCCGTTTGTCCATCGGTCTGAGGGTGGTATGCTGAGCTGCGAATCAGCTTAGTGCCAAGAGACGTTTGCAGTTGTTCCCAAAATCGTGCTACAAACTGAGGACCACGATCGGAGATAATTGTCTTAGGTATTCCATGCAGGCAAACAATACGATCGAGGTAAATCTCGGCATATTTCTTGGTAGAATAGGTGGTGTGTACCGGAAGAAAATGTGCCGTCTTTGTGAGTCTATCAACGATAACCCATATGGAATCATGTCTCTGGGAAGTGTTTGGTAGTCCAACGATGAAGTCCATACTTATGTCTTCCCATTTCCATGATGGTATAGGTAACGGTTGAAGTGTACCGGCTACCTTTAAGTGGCTAGCTTTCACTCTCTAGCACGTGTCACATTCGGAGACATACGTAGCAATTTCTCTTTTCATTCTAGTCCACCAGAAGTTTTGCCTTAGGTCTTGATACATTTTGCTACTGCCGGGGTGGATAGAGAATTTGGAAAGGTGTGCCCCATCGAGAATTTTCTTGCGGAGTTCACGATTCTTCGGAACGACTATACAACCTTCGAACCATAGAACTCCCTTATGGTCCTGGCGGAAACATTTGTACTTCTCCTCACCTAGAGAGAGTTTTTGTTTGATGATCTTAATTCCTTTATCATGTAGTTGTGCCATGATGATTTGGTCGTGAAGAGTGGGCTCAACTGAGATGTGATCTAGTGTGCCTTGGGAAACCATTTCCAAGTTAAGCTTCCTCATATCTGCGCACAATGTCTCATGGTAGGACTCCATGGATAGGCAATGGCAATGGGACTTGCGGCTTAGTGCATCCGCGACTACATTAGCCTTGCCGGGGTGATAGTGCACTTCAAGGTCATAATCCTTGATTAATTCTAGCCATCTCCGTTGTCTTATATTCAGATCAGCTTGTGTGAAGATGTACTTGAGACTCTTATGATCCGTGTACGTATTGCACTGTGTACCCATGAGATAATGCCTCCATATTTTTAGAGCGTGAATGACGGCTGCAAGCTCAAGATCATGAGTGGGATAATTCTGTTCGTGGGGCCGAAGGGCTCGTGAGGCATATGCAATCACTCGATTCTCTTGCATAAGCACACATCCTAGACCAGTACCCGATGCGTCACAATACACATCGAATGACTTGGTATTATCGGGTTGAGCTAACACAGGTGCAGTGGTCAGATGCTCTCTGAGAGTGTGGAAAGCTTCTTCACATTTCTCATTCCATACAAACTTTACCTCCTTCTTTAACAGTTCAGTCATGGGCTTAGCAATTCGAGAGAAATCCGGGATGAAGCGACGGTAGTAACCGACTAAGCCAAGAAAACTGCGAATCTGATGAACAGAGGTAGGGGGTTTCCAATCCATCACCTCTTGTACCTTGCTGGGGTCAACCGCTATGCCTTCGCTGGAGATCGTGTGACCTAAGAACTTTACAGTATCCAACCAAAACTCACACTTAGAAAACTTAGCATAGAGCTGATGGTCTCTGAGTCGCTGAAGGACAATGCGAAGGTGCTTGGCATGCTCTTCCTCATCCTTGGAATAGATAAGAATGTCGTCGATGAACACTACGACGAATTTGTCCAGTTCGGGCATGAATACCGAATTCATGAGATACATGAAGTAGGCAGGGGCATTGGTGAGTCCAAAGGACATGACCAAGAATTCATATAGTCCATATCGTGTGGAGAAGGCAGTCTTAGGAATATCGCACGGGCGAATCTTGATCTGATGATATCCCGAACGAAGATCAATCTTTGAGAAGACTCTGGCTCCAGCTAATTGATCGAAGAGTACATCGATGCGAGGAAGTGGGTATTTATTTTTAACTGTTACCGCATTGAGAGGTCGGTAGTCCACACATAATCTCAAACTGTCATCCTTCTTCTTTACGAATAGGGCTGGACATCCCCAAGGTGACGCGCTAGGGCGAATAAAACCTTTGTCCAGTAGTTCTTGGAGTTGAATTTTCAGCTCTGCCAATTCTTTAGGGGGCATCCTATATGGTCTCTTGGATATAGGTGCAGTGCCTGGCTGTAGTTCAATAACGAACTCAATATCCCTATCCGGGGGCATTCCTGGTAAGTCATCCGGGAAAACATCGGCATACTCGTTTACCACAGGAATATTATCTGGCTTAAGTCCTTCCATCTTATAAGCACAGGAATTCGTACAATCTAGGAACGGTAGGTAAAGGGTAGTGGCTCCGTGACTAGGTGAATTTATCTCAACGGCTCGGGAAGAAAGGTCCAGTGTGACTCCATGCATAGCCATCCAGTTCATTCCCAATATAATGTCCATGCCGTCAAGGGGTAAAAGGACAAGGTCCATGTCAATGGTTTTACTACCCAATTTGACTGGTACTTGTCTGACCATTTGGTTTGAAGCAATTTTACCACCCGGTGTTGATATCATATATGACCCTTTTGTGTGACAAACATCCAAGCCTACTTTTGCACCGAATTTTGCACTTATGAAACTATGCGATGCACCAGAATCAAATAATATAACTGCAGGCTTGTTATGGATAGAGAATGTATCCGACATCACTGGGGCTCCCTCAGGAAGCTCTGCAAGCGTGGTGAAGTTAATCCGTCCTTGCTTGACTTGCAGGGTCTGTCTCTTGCCCCTGTTCTTGGGGTTCGGGTTGGATCCTTGACCTTGGTTGGGCTGTCTAGGCTGAGGGCATTCTCGTGCGAAGTGGCTGGAACTCCCGCATTTGAAACAGCGATTCGCGGGGCTAGGTCGAAGAGACTGCTGAAGAATGGGCCTCGGACCATTCTGTGGAGGCATCGGGGGTCGTACCATGCCTGCCGGCTGTGGGGGTCTGGCAATCCATCTTCCTGGCTGCGGGGCCCTTGGTGGGGCTGTGGGTGCGGCATTTTGCACGATGCGATACCTTGGTGGTTGGGCACTTGATGGTCCTGCGGGTACCTTTCTCTTCTTCTCTGCCCGGTGCGCCATGATACAGTCTTCCTGGGTAATGGCCATATTGACCAACTCGTTGTAGGTGTCAGCCCTGGCTAGGTTCAGACGTTCCTTGAGCTTGGTATTCAGACCTCGGCGGAAACGATCACGCTTCTTGGCATCCGTATCAGCATGACAGCCCGCATACTGACACAAGTTGTTGAACGCCTGGGCGTACTGCAGCACGGTGCGGGTGCCCTGGGTAAGTGCCAGAAACTCATTCAACTTCCTCTCCATGAGACCCTCGGGAATATGATGTGCCCGGAACGCGGTCTTGAATTCATTCCAGTCGACCACATGATCAGCCGGGAGCATCGCAAAGTAGTGATCCCACCACAGACGAGCGGTACCGCGAAGCTGTTGCGCGGCAAAACGAGCTTTGTTGGCCTCTGAGCATGGGGCCACAAGTAGCGTGAACTTGGATTCTATGGTGCGAATCCATGCATCTGCGTCCAGGGGTTCCTCGGTCTTATGGAACAAGGGAGGTTGGGTCCCTAGGAAATCCGTGTATCCTGCAGCTTGGGGTTGGTGAGCATTGTGCCCACCCCTCTGCTGGTGCTGTCCTTGCACGATCTGACGCAGCAGCTCGGTTTGAGCGGCCATCACTTCCACCAAACTGGGCGGGGGTGGTGGCGATTGTCGCGAGCGGCTGCTTCCGGCACCAAAACCCTCGGGGTTGCCACGTGTTGATCCAACCATCTGAAACGTGAAAGGTTACCATTAGCAACGCGATCCATATTACTTCCTTGATTCATAAATGATTGGTGTAGTCAAAGACTTCCGAAATCACAGCTAGAAGTATGGACAGAATCCCTGTTTGCTACGAGGAAAATCATAGCTTGCTGTGGGTCCATCTAAAACATCTCAGACTTTTGCAGTAGTCAGAGAATTTAGGAATGCACCACTTTGGCATTTAACTTCGGTGCTAGAACTGTAGCTAAGGTGGTCGAAAAGCTCGTCCTTTGCCTTGCTGCCTTAGCTGTTTTTCAGCAAATTGATCGGTACGGTTTTGCCTATATCTTAAACTAGCGAGACCCAATGATGCTGAATTTTTGTGAGAACCTAGATCACAAAACTTAGCACAAGTCTGGTATTCAACACTCAGCCAAGAAATGCAAGGAGACATGGGTAAAAATTCCGACAAGTCTCAGCGATTGTGGATTTCATCGTTTACCAAATTACAACGAAATCACCCAAGTTTATCGCCGTTCCTTACATGCTGAGGGTATCCACATGGTTCAGGTGTACCCAACACAAAAGAGTTACTCAACTCCTAGTTAGCCTATTACAACACTTGCCAAAAGTTAGGCTACTCTATCGAGGAGTATGTGCAAAAGTCCTCCTAGGTCGTCCTCTAGAAATCATCCAAGTCGTTGACGGACGACTCGCTGTGAGCAGGAGAGTGAGCTCCCATCTGAGGTGCCTGTGGTACCTCACCCTCAAAATCCATACCTGAGATACCATCAATCTCCTGTGGCTCCTCCTCATCCTCCTCCATGTCGTCCTCATGGGGATGGTCATTCTGATCATGATGCCACTGAATGTGCTCATTAGCATCTTCAAACTCAAGGCTCACATCATGGAGCTGCTCCTCCAACTGTGCTATCATGGCATCTCTCTCACCCATGAGAGTGTCCTGCTCCTGGATTTGGCCCTCAAGTTGGCCAATCTGAGCACCTCTGTCCTCAAGATCCTGACTGAGCTCCTTTATCTGCTCATCCCTGGTATCTGCCATCATATGGTAGGCCTGAGCAAGATCAGTGAGCTGCTCAAGTGCCTGACTCTGGAGAGTCTGAAGCCGGTAGAGTGCACTCATGCACCGCACGGAGGTATGAATAGTCTCCTGGGCATGAAAGTCTACCAAATACTGTGCGTGCCGCACCCTGTTGAGCCAAAAGGGGTCGTTGTCCTGGGCAGCAGGAAACAATCCAATGGGAGTGAGTGTGACAACCTCGGGACGCTGCGCACAAAACGTGGTGAGCGCCCTCATGGCTGCAAGCTCCCAAGTATCGGCCAAACGGCGACCAACAGCCTCAAGCTCCAAGGCGGGCCACTCCGGGTGTAGCGGGTGCGGAAAGATAGTCACGTTGACACGGCACTGGGTAACTCCATTTTCTGCAAACTCCAGTCCGGCGTAACATGGGGGAATTAGATAGCCCGCGGTACGCAGAACATCCCACAAAATAGAGGGAAAGCCCTCCCAGTGGAGACACTGCGAGTGTACGCGTCCATCCTCATCCACCATCATATCAACAGGCTCGGCCATCTGAACAAAAGATCAAATGGAGTGAGATAGTGAAAACTGTGAACAGCAATAGGGCAGATTCTGTATAGTGTGCAAAAATAACCATAACTCCCACAGTTCTAATCCCAAAATTCTCAAATTTCACCAGATCACTCCTAAGGTATTTGTGAACAACTGTGCTAGTCAACTCCAGAGCTAATTAGGTCTCTAAGATGGTCTTTCTTTTTAGGTTTTACCTTACTGTCTACCCAGAATTTTCAGTGAACAGAGGGCTAGAGTTTCGTGCACCAGGGAAAATCTACCCAGCCAAAATTTACCAAATTTTAACAGAAGCTACCTGGGTAAATTTGGAACAAGTTTTGTGTTGTGCTCTTTTGCAGAAAACTGCGGGAAGGGGGCCTAAAAATTTAAGAGGCAGAAGGGCTTATTCTGGACAGAATTCTGACATTCCAAGGTTTCTGTTATTTCTTACTATCCATAAGTTCAGAATTTTTTCATTTTTGAACAGAAGATAGAACACGAAATTTGGAACAATTCTTTCAACATGAACTTCTCCAGAAAAGGTCATTTTCTTGGGTCAATAAATCGCTCTTTTTGGTCATGGCAGATTTGTGACAGATTCGCTAGATAGTCCTTATGCAAACCACGCTTAGATACGCAAGAACCTTACCACTCTCATACAACGCATTTTTAATTTCAGATACATATGTTCATGATGTATGCACGTCCTATTCGTCCTCACAAAATAAAATAATTGCCAAATAGCTTTGGTCTTACGAAGATAGTTTCGGTGGCTTACACAATACGGCTCTCCTATAATAGCTAGTCGAGTCTTTCTACTCGTCCCTTAACTTATCGTAATCGCGGTTAGTGTACCTGCAGAAAATCGACAAGCATATATATATCATGAACCTTTCATGCCAGCACTCATGAAAGCGTCCGTATTCATTACCGTTTACTTATAGAAACGATATCTGTACAATTTCCGCCGTACAGACGACGTTAACATACGCTATCGAGATAGCGTATTCACGGGGGTACCGTCATGAGACGGGGGTATGAACAGCGATCGCCATACCCTGCGCCAAACCTTCTACTCCCAATATGCGCAACTAACAGCTGGCATATTGGCAGCACCTCAAGTAAGCCACTGCTTGAGGGCAGCGTTCGGTTCGCATCACCGACAGGAAGGCCAAGCTCTCTCAGTTGGCTGAGGATCCTTACCTTCTTACCTTAGCGACGAGTGCGTCGTTACAGAATTTAAGGTCGGTTGTGCATGAAAGTAAGTTTTGACAGAAAGTAATGTGCTGGAAGTCAGTTGATACTATATATAGAAGTTAGATAGCCACCTAGTAACTTTCCCATAATCCCTTAGGGCTTTACGAACTAGGCACTATCCTTAACGTACCAACGCATTTCGCAACACATCCTTCTAGTCAAGTTTTAGAAAAATGAGTTTTTAAGGCTTGTCGCATTCTCTGGCGTATGTATTTCGGCTCTGGTGTCCGCTGTTGCCAGCTGTGGCACCAGCTACGGCTCTGATACCAGCTGTGGCAGAACCACCTGAATTAATCCGGCTCAAGTGTGTTAACCATCGCCATTAAGGCATTCTCGGTTAACCTTACACTTCAAACGGAGTAATCCACTGGTCTGTCGGGTATAACCTCCCGATACAACCACGGTGAACGGATCGAGCGCCATACATACAAATGCTCACGCGACGATGAGCCCAGAGAATACCACATTCCAGCAAATATTACGACATTAACATAAGTAAATATTACAGGCCAAGTTCTGAGCTTAGAAACCAAATACTCCAATTAACATAAATAAGTTCTTCAGAGTTTAAGTTGCAGCGGAAATAAACAACGGAAACTACTCGACGATACAGGATGTCTCGATGAAGCCCGTACGAGACATCACTCGGTCTTATCTCCGTTGGACGGGGGCGCATCCCATTCCACCGACCAACCAGGGGGAAGAGTGCAGGGCCAAGTCAAGCTAGCAATCATGTCTTCGAAGGGCTCACCTGAAATCGAGTCACAAGCAAGACTGAGTATACTAATACTCAGCAAGACTTACCCGTGTAGTGGAAACTACTCCACCGACTCTAGACATGCCAGGCTTTTTGGCTCAGGGGTTTGTTTTGCCAAAAAGCATCTACAAGTGGGTCCTTACTTTCAACTTTTTAGCTCAAGATTCTAGTTTCGTTAGCCAGTCTAGGTAAGCAGCTATCTAAAGCATACATGGTGAAGCATTAAATTTTTCATCCAACCAGTTCATTCATCATCATTGTTCCTCTTCTTACTCTGTGGGTAAAAATGGTTAAGCAGTCTCAATAGCCGTGAGAAACGGACGATTCGAATCGAATTTCTTAACCTTGCAAGGGAAACCCAAACACACGTCACGTGGTTACTCCCTAGAGTCACACGTGCAACTTTTCCCCTTTCTTTCCGGGTCGTGGATCGGGGCTACCCTCCGAGAGTACAAGAGCCCCACGCCACGGTTCGGCGCCGGGTCGTGACCACTCTCTGCACTCGCCATATGCACATGGGACCGAAGTTCAAAGGGTAGGATGCCGTCCCCTTGCCGGGCCAATCAGGTACTTAAGCTTACCGATTCCCATAATCTCGGCATGTGTTTAGTACGTTCAAAGACTTAACCATCACTACCACACCCTGCGGCCTTAACATTTTTTTCACTAGACAGACGGGCCTCAATCGTAACCATCGTTACATAACCCGTCCGTGTCCTTATGATTGCAGCGTGTAGTAGCCATTCAACTCCTATTTTCTCGCGAGTGACAGGAAATCACTCGACTTTTACCGGAGTCCTATTAGCACAGCATTCTATCGAACCTTACATCTAGCTTTCAAGCAAGGGTTCCTAACATCATGCAACTAAGTTTTCATCCAACTCCTATAAACTTAATGCACCAGCAAAGAGTAATGAGTTGCATAATTTCGGAAAGAATGGGTTATGCTCCGGGGCTTGCCTTCGCAGTTCGCTTGGGGATCTTCCGAACTTGTGCTCGGGTCTTCAAGAGCTTCAGTTAGATTTGCTTGAGCTTCACGCTGCTCACTCTCGGACGCGGGCACCAGCTCGTAAGTTCCGTCGGCGAGAGTCGTTGATTCTACATGAATTCACAAGTTTAATTCGTGGAAATGGCAATCGATACGATTTAAGAGTAATTACTACAATGGATGGTTTCTGGTCATGAACTTTTTGATTTAGGCACATCAGGGAAAGATGTGCTTACTGAAAAATTTTCAGCCAATTTTATGTAACAGATTAATTATGAAAAATACATTACATAGTTGCTATTAGATCCTTGTTCTTTTTGTACAGAACAATTGGTGCAACAATTGAGTCTAAGATTTTTACAGAGCTCTCACTTAAGCATGCAGAAGCTACTGTAATTTTTGTAGGATTTATCATGCAGTATTCAGAGCATAGAAAATATGACATTCTACACCTAGGCTATTCAAAGATTCATTTTTTACAGGACCCTACACAAGGTTTTTGTCCATGGAACTTTTTACACAGTAACCTCCACCACAGTGTAACTCCTAGTAAAAATTTGAGGATTTTCCAAGCTAAGATACTATTTTCTTGATTTAATGTATGTTTTTAGCACATAAATCAAATAAGTAGGTTACTGTGAGATAAAAAGCCTCCTAATTTTTCTCTGGCTTCTAGGTACCAATACATTAGCATAGGAAAAGTTTCAATGGGTGACTCACCACCTAACTGCAGGGATAAAACATTCTACTTACACATGAAATAAAACTAAGTTTAACAAACAGTAAAGCTAGAGATGGAATTTGGGCCTGATCTTTTTACACAGTCCTAATCATCAAGCAAATAATTCACTGCCCAAAATTTAGGGTCAGCATTGTTCTAGAACAGTGGGTACAAAATAAGTCCACTAAAACTTCTATTTAATGTAGAGCAAAATATTTTCAGATTCTGAGAAACCTTTTGTAACAAAAGTGGTAGAGTTTGTTCTGAGGATTCCAGAACAGTTGAGTTTGCATTTTTCTGAATTTTCTACGATTTTATACGAATTTTACAAGTTCACTGAATTTGAATCTAGGTTTGAAACTTTCTTTTACAACTAGGTCCTTGAATCTTACGCTCAGACCCTTCTAAAGATTTAAATTCTTGCAATTGGGTCCTCGGGCGGCTCGGGTACGGCGGCCGGCCGAAATCCCGGCGAGGGGCGAGGGTCGGGGAAGGTTCAGGGGTGCGAGGGCTACCTTGTGGGGGTGTTGCTCAGGTGGGGGACGGCCGGGAAGGGCTCGCCGGCGTTGGAGCAGAGGCGGCGGCGGCGCGGCTTGCGTCGACGGCGGTGCTCTGGCAGGCTTGGGGCGGTGTGGTCCGGTCGGCGAGCTTCAGTGGCGCGTGGGGAAGCTACTCAGGGGCTCGGCTTGGACGGAGGGGGTCGGGGTCGTGCTGTCCACGGCGAGCAGGGGTGGCGGCGGCGACGGCAGCGCGGGCGGCGGCGCTCCGATGGCTCTGGGTGGCGTTGGGCGGGTCGGCGAGCTTCAGGGGGATGATGTAGTGGTGGCTGGCACTTTAATTTGGGCAGTGGGCGGTGGTGGAGAGCTGTCCACGGGCGGGCGGCGCTCGGCGGCGGCGATGGCGACGGCGAGGCGTTCTGGTGGCTGGGACTCGCGCGGGCGGTCGGGTGGGGCTTTTATAGGGACAGGAGGGGGTGTGGAGGTGCCTGGGCGACGCGCGGGGTGGGGCACGGCAACGGCGTGCACTGGCCGCGGCGGGCGGCGGCAGAACGCCGGCGCGACGTGCGGCAGCGCGGGCGTGGCGACTGGGCGGCCGAGATACGGCGCGGGCGCGGTGGGATAGCGCGGGGCGCGAAGTGGTGGAGCAGCAGCGGCAGCGGCTCGGGCGGAGGGCGGGCGCGGCGACTGGTGGGGCGCGGGGGCCGGGGCGGCACGGCGGAGCGCGGGGACTGGGCGGCCGGGCGGCGGGCTGGGCGCGGCAGCACGCGCGGGCGCTGACTGGCCGCGCGGCGTGGGGGCGGGGCAAAGCCGGCCGTGGCGGGGTGGTGCGGCGGCCACTGGCCTAGCGCCTCGCGCCGGTCAGGCGACGCCGGCCACCGGGCGCGCGGCGGTCGGGCGAGCGCGCGGTGCAGCAGAGGAGGGGGAGGTGAGGGAGGGACCTAAGTGCAAAATTTGAAAAACCTCAGGGGGCTGGGTGCAAACAGGGCGTTTTCTCCTCTTTCTGATTTGAATTTCAAAAACTTTTGAACACGAAAGTTGTTCAAAATAAAAAGTTCTACAACTTTGGTTTCAGGCAAAATCTCATTTGGCTTATGGTTTGAATGTTAAATTTAAATGTTCAAACGTAACCAATGTGCTCAATTTAAATTCGAATTCCAACTGAACTCGTTCTAATTCTTTCCACCCTTTTATTAGTTGGTTTAAGCATAGGGTTAGGCTAATGATACTGATTTTAGAAATGAAATTTTTACCAGGGTTGTCACACACCCCCTCCGGCCCCTATAAAAGCCCCGCCCGGCCACGCGCGCGAGCCACCGCAGCCCAGAGTACCTCGCCGTCGCCATTGCCGCCGCCGAGCGCCGCCCGCCCGTGGACAGCCCTCCGCAGCCGCCCCCTGCCCAAACTGAGCCCCCAGCCACCACTACATCACCCCACCACAGCTCGCCGACCCACCCAACGCCGCCCAGGACCGCCGGAGCACCGCCGCCCGCGCTGCCGCCGCCGCCGCCGCCCCTGCTCGCCGTGGACAGCACGACCCCGACCTCCTCCGTCCAAGCCGAGCCCCTGAGCAGCTTCCCCACGCGCCGCTGAAGCTCGCCGACCGGACCACACCGCCCCAAGCCCGCCGGAGCACCGCCGTCGACGTGTGCCGCGCCGCCGCCGTCTCTGCTCCAACGCCGGCGAGCCCTTCCCGGCCGTCCCCCACCTGAACAACACCCCCACAAGGTAGCCCTCGCACCCCTGAACCTTCCCCGACCCTCGCCCCTCGCCGCCGGCGAGCCCCTCGCCGGAATTTCGGCCGGCCGCCTTACCCGAGCCGCCCGAGGACCCAATTGCAAGAATTCAAATCTTTAGAAGGGTCTGCGCGTAAGATTCAAGGACCTAGTTGTAAAAGAAAGTTTCAAATCTAGATTCAAATTTAGTGAACTTGTAAAATTCGAATAAAATCGTAGAAAATTCAGAAAAATGCAAACTCAACTGTTCTGGAATCCTTAGGACAAACTCTACCACTTTTGTTACAAAAAGTTTCTCAGAATCTCAACATATTTTGCTCTACATTAAATAGAAGTTTTAATGGACTTATTTTGTTCCCACTGTTGTAGAACAATGCTGACCCTAAATTTTGGGCAGTGAGTTAGTTGCTTGATATTCAGGATTGTGTAAAAAGATCAGGCCCAAATTCCAACTCTAGCTTTACTGTTTATTAAACTTTGTTTCATACCATGTTTAAGTAGAATGTTTTATCCCTACAATTAGGTGGTGAATCACCCAATGAAACTTTTACTATGCTAATGTATTGGTACCTAGAAGCCAGAGAAAAATTAGGAGAATTTTTATCTCACAGTAACCCACTTATTTGATTTATGTGCTAATAACATACATTAAATCAAGAAAATAGTATCTTAGCTTAGAAAATTCTCAAATGTTTACTGGGAGATACACTATGGTAGAGTTTGCTGTGTAAAAGGTTCCAGGGACAAACACCCTGTGTAGGGTCCTATAAAAATGAATCCTTGAATAGCCTAGGTGTAGAATGTCATATTTTCTATGCTCTGAATACTGCATGGTAAATCCTACGAAAATTACAGTAGCTTCTGCTTGCTTAATTGAAAGCTCTGTAAAAATCTTAGACTCATTTGTTGCATCAATTGTTCTGTACAAAAAGAACAAGGATCTAACAGCCACTATGTAATGTATTTTTCATAATTAATCTGTTACATAAAATGGGCTGAAAATTTTGCAATAAGCGCATCTTTCCCTGATGTGCCTAAATCCAAAATTTCATGACCAGAAACTATCCATTGTACTAATTACTCTCAAATCGTAATCAAGTGTCATTTCCACGACTTAAACTTGTGCACTCATGTAGAATCAACGACTCTCGCCGACGGAACTTATGAGCTGGTGCCCGCGTCCGAGAGTGAGCAGCGTGAAGCTCAAGCAAATCTAACTGAAGCTTTTGAAGACCCGAGCCCAAGTTTGGAAGAGCCCCAAGCGAACTGCGAAGGCAAGCCCCGGAGCATAACCCATTCTTTCCGAAATTATGCAACTCATTACTCTTTGCTTGTGCATTAAGTTTATAGGAGTTGGATGAAAACTTAGTTGCATGATACCAGGAACCCTTGCTTGAAAACTAGACGTAAGGTTCGATAGAATGCTGTGCTAATAGGACTCCGGTAAAAGTCGAGTGATTTCCTGTCACTCGCGAGAAAATAGGAGTTGAATGACTACTACACGCTGCAATCATAAGGACACGGACGGGTTATGTAACGATGGTTACGATTGAGGCCCGTCTGTCTAGTGAAAAATGCTAAGGCCGCAGGGTGTGGTAGTGATGGTTAAGTCTTTGAACGTACTAAACACATGCCGAGATTATGGGAATCGGTAAGCTTAAGTACCTGATTGGCCCGGCAAGGGGACGACATCCTACCCTTTGAACTTCGGTCCCATGTGCATATGGCGAGTGCAGAGAGTGGTCACGACCAGGCGCCGAACCGTGGCGTGGGGCTCTTGTACTCTCGGAGGGTAGCCCCGATCCACGACCCGGAAAGAAAGGGGAAAAGTTGCACGTGTGAGTCTAGGGAGTAACCACGTGACGTGTGTTTGGGTTTCCCTTGCAAGGTTAAGAAATTCGATTCGAATCGTCCGTTTCTCACGGCTATTGAGACTGCTTAACCATTTTTACCCACAGAGTAAGAAGAGGAACAATGATGATGAATGAAACTGGTTGGATGAAAAATTTAATGCTTCACCATGTATGCTTTAGATAGCTGCTTATCTAGACTGGCTAACGAAACTAGAATCTTGAGCTAAAAGTTGAAAGTAAGGACCCACTTGTAGATGCTTTTCGGCAAAACAAACCCTTGAGCCAAAAAGCCTGGCATGTCTAGAGTCGGTGGAGTAGATTCCACTACTCGGGTAAGTCTTGCTGAGTATTAGTATACTCAGTCTTGCTTGTGACTCGTTTTCAGGTGAGACCTTCGAAGATATGATTGCTAGCTTGACTTGGCCCTGCACTCTTCCCCCTGGTTGGTCGGTGGAATGGGATGCGCCCCCGTCCAACGGAGATAAGGCCGAGTGATGTCTCGTACGGGCTTCATCGAGACATTCTGTATCGTCGAGTAGTTTCCGTCGTTTATTTTCCGCTGCAACTTAAACTCTGAAGAACTATTTAGTGATGATCATTGAAGTACTTGCTTTCTAAACTCAGAACGTGGTCTGTATTATTTACTTATGCTAATGCTGTAATATTGCTGGAATGTGGTATTCTCTGGGCTCATCGTCGCATGAGCGTTTGTATGTATGGCGCTCGATCCGTTCACCGTGGTTGTATCGGGAGGTTATACCCGACAGACCAGTGGATTACTCCGTTTGAAGTGTAAGGTTAACCGAGAATGCCTTAATGGTGATGGTTAATACACTTGAGCCGGATTAATTCAGGTGGTTCTGCCACAACTACCGAGAGCATCTCCAAGTGGGCAGTGGAGCTGGGAGCCCTCACACTCGACTTCAAGCTCCGGACAGCCATCAAGTCGCAAGCACTAGTCGATTTCATGGTGGAGTGGCGTGAAAACCAAGTGGAAGCCCCAACCAACCATCTAGAATATTGGGTCATGTATTTTGACGGCTCACTCAAGCTTGGTGGTGGTGGTGCAGGAGTACTTTTCATCAGCCCGAGAGAAGAACAACTCAAGTACGTGTTTCAGATACTATTCGAGGTCTCCAACAACGAAGCTGAGTACGAGGCACTATTGCACGGGCTACGCCTAGCAGTCTCCTTGGGCATCAAGCGACTACTCGTCTACGGTGACTCCTTACTGGTGGTTCAACAAATCAACAAGGAGTGGGACATCAACAAGGACACCATGGACGCCTACGTTACAGAAATACGTGACAACCCTGGTAATTACTTTTCCAAAATCAATGTCATTAGCCTAACTCTATGATTAAACCAACTAATGAAAGGGTGGAAAGAATTAAAACGAGTTCAGTTGGAATTCAAATTTAATTTGAGCACTTTGGGTTACTTTTGAACTTTTAAATCTAACTTTCAAACCATAAGCCAAATGAGATTTTGCCTGAAACCAAAGTTGTAGAACTTTTTATTTTGAACAACTTTCGTGTTCAAAAGTTTTTGAAATTCAAATCAGAAGGAGGAGAAAACGCCCTGTTTGCACCCAGCCCCCTGAAATTTTCCAAATTCTTGCATCCAGGCCCCTCGCCCCCCCCCCCCCCCCCCCCCTCTCTCTCCTCCGCGCCCGACCGCCGCGCGCCAGGTGGCCGGCGTCGCCTGACCGGCGCGAGGCGCCAGGCCAGTGGCCACCGCACCACCCCGCCACGGCCGGCTTTGCCCCGCCCCCACGCCGCGCGGCCAGTAAGCGCCCGCGCGTGCTGCCGCGCCCAGCCCGCCGCCCGGCCGCCCAGTCCCCGCGCTCCGCCGTGCCGCCCCGGCTCCCGCGCCCCGCCCATCGCGGCGTCTGCCCTCCGCCCGAGCCGCTGCAGCAGCTCCTTCTCCAATCCGTGCGCCACGCTATCTCCTCTCTGCCACGCCAAATCCCCGGCCACCAGTAGCTCGCGCCCGCTCGCCGCCCGCCGCGCCGGCGTCCTGCTGCCGCCCGCCGTGGCCAGTGCACGCCGTTGCCGTGCCCCGCCCCGCGCGTCGCCCAGGCACCTCCACACCCCCTCCTGCCCCTATAAAAGCCCCGCCCCGGCCGCCCGCGCGAGTCCCAGCCACCAGAACGCCTCGCCGTCGCCATCGCCGCCGCCGAGCGCCGCCCGCCCGTGGACAGCCCTCCACAGCCGCCCCCTGCCCAAATTGAAGCGCCAGCCACCACTACATCACCACACCGAAGCTCGCCGACCCGCCCAACGCCGCCCAGAGCCACCGGAGCGCCGCCGCCCGCGCTGCCGCCGCCGCCGCCGCCCCTGCTCGCCGTGGACAGCACGACCCCGACCCCCTCCGTCCAAGCCGAGCCCCTGAGCAGCTTCCCCACGCGCCACTGACGCTCGCCGACCGGACCACACCGCCCCAAGCCCGCCGGAGCACCGCCGTCGACGCGAGCCGCGCCGCCGCCGCCTCTGCTCCAACGCCGGCGAGCCCTTCCCGGCCGTCCCCCACCTGAACAACACCCCCACAAGGTAGCCCTCGCACCCCTGAACCTTTCCCGACCCTCGCCCCTCGCCGCCGGCGAGCCCCCTCGCCGGAATTTCGGCCGGCCGCCGTACCCGAGCCGCCCGAGGACCCAATTGCAAGAATTTAAATCTTTAGAAGGGTCTGAGCGTAAGATTCAAGGACCTAGTTGTAAAAGAAAGTTTCAAACCTAGATTCAAATTCAGTGAACTTGTAAAATTCGTATAAAATCGTAGAAAATTCAGAAAAATGCAAACTCAACTGTTCTGGAATCCTCAGAACAAACTCTACCACTTTTGTTAAAAAAGGTTTCTCAGAATCTCAAAATATTTTGCTCTACATTAAATAGAAGTTTTAATGGACTTATTTTGTACCCACTGTTCTAGAACAATGCTGACCCTAAATTTTGGGCAGTGAGTTAGTTGCTTGATGATTAGGACTGTGTAAAAAGATCAGGCCCAAATTCCATCTCTAGCTTTACTGTTTATTAAACTTAGTTTCATACCATGTCTAAGTAGAATGTTTTATCCCTGCAGTTAGGTGGTGAATCACCCAATGAAACTTTTACTATGCTAATGTATTGGTACCTAGAAGCCAGAGAAAAATTAGGAGAATTTTTATCTCACAGTAACCCACTGATTTGATTTATGTGCTAATAACATACATTAAATCAAGAAAATAGTATCTTAGCTTGGAAAATTCTCAAAGTTTTACTGGGAGGTACACTATGGTAGGGGTTGCTGTGTAAAAAGTTACATGGACAAAAACCCTGTGTAGGGTCCTGTAAAAATGAATCCTTGAATAGCCTAGGTATAGAATGTCATATTTTCTATGCTCTGAATCCTGCATGATAAATCTTACAAAAATTACAGTAGCTTCTGCATGCTTAAGTAAAAGCTCTGTAGAAATCTTAGACTCATTTGTTGCACCAATTGTTCTGTACAAAAAGAACAAGGATCTAACAGCAACTATGTAATGTATTTTTCATAATTAATCTGTTACATAAAATTGGCTGAAAATTTTACAGTAAGCACATCTTTCCTTGATGTGCCTAAATCCGAAAGTTCATGACCAGAAACTATCCATTGTAATAATTACTCTTAAATCGTATCGAGTACCATTTCCACGACTTAAACTTGTGCACTCATGTAGAATCGACGACTCTCGCCGACGGAACTTACGAGCTGGTGCCCGCGTCCGAGAGTGAGCAGCGTGAAGCTCAAGCAAATCTAACTGAAGCTCTTGAAGACCCGAGCCCAAGTTCGGAAGATCCCCAAGCGAACTGCGAAGGCAAGCCCCGGAGCATAACCCATTCTTTCCGAAATTATGCAACTCATTACTCTTTGCCTGTGCATTAAGTTTATAGGAGTTGAATAAAAACTTAGTTGCATGATATCAGGAACCCTTGCTTGAAAACTAGACGTAAGGTTCGATAGAATGCTGTGCTAATAGGACTCCGGTAAAAGTCGAGTGATTTCCTGTCACTCGCGAGAAAATAGGAGTTGAATGACTACTACACGCTGCAATCATAAGGACACGGACGGGTTATGTAACGATGGTTACGATTGAGGCCCGTCTGTCTAGTGAAAAATGCTAAGGCCGCAGGGTGTGGTAGTGATGGTTAAGTCTTCGAACGTACTAAACACATGCCGAGATTATGGGAATCGGTAAGCTTTCAGTACCTGATTGGCCCGGCAAGGGGACGGCATCCTACCCTTTGAACTTCGGTCCCATGTGCATATGGCGAGTGCAGAGAGTGGTCACGACCCGGCGCCGAACCGTGGCGTGGGGCTCTTGTACTCTCGGAGGGTAGCCCCGATCCACGACCCGGAAAGAAAGGGGAAAAGTTGCACGTGTGCCTCTAGGGAGTAACCACGTGACGTGTGTTTGGGTTTCCCTTGCAAGGTTAAGAAATTCGATTCGAATCGTCCGTTTCTCACGGCTATTGAGACTGCTTAACCATTTTTACCCACAGAGTAAGAAGAGGAACAATGATGATGAATGAAACTGGTTGGATGAAAAATTTAATGCTTCACCATGTATGCTTTAGATAGCTGCTGATCTAGACTGGCTAACGAAACTAGAATCTTGAGCTAAAAGCTGAAAGTAAGGACCCACTTGTAGATGCTTTTCGGCAAAACAAACCCCTGAGCCAAAAAAAAAAGCCTGGCATGTCTAGAGTCGGCGGAGTAGTTTCCACTACACGGGTAAGTCTTGCTGAGTATTAGTATACTCAGTCTTGCTTGTGACTCGTTTTCAGGTGAGACCTTCGAAGACATGATTGCTAGCTTGACTTGGCCCTGCACTCTTCCCCCTGGTTGGTCGGTGGAATGGGATGCGCCCCCGCCCAACGGAGATAAGGCCGAGTGATGTCTCGTACGGGCTTCATCGAGACATTCTGTATCGTCGAGTAGTTTCCGTCGTTTATTTCCGCTGCAACTTAACTCTGAAGAACTTATTTATGTTAATTGGAGTAATTGGTTTCTAAGCTCAGAACTTGGCCTGTAATCTTTACTTATGATAATGTCGTAATAATTGCTGGAATGTGGTATTCTCTGGGCTCATCGTCGCGTGAGCATTTGTATGTATGGCGCTCGATCCGATTACCGTGGTTGTATCGGGAGGTTATACCCGACAGACCAGTGGATTATTCCGTTTGAAGTGTAAGGTTAACCGAGATTGCCTTAATGGTGATGGTTAATACACTTGAGCCGGATTAATTCAGGTGGTTCTGCCACAATACGCAAGCTCCAGAACAAGTTCTTCGGGTTGGAAATTCACTATGTGATTCGTGACAACAATGTGGGCGGGGATGTGCTCCCCAAACTGGGTTCTGATCGAGCTAATGTCCCACCAGAAGTTTTTGTTCACGAGTTGCATCACCCTTCCATTAGGTCACCGGACTCAAGTTCCATCGCTCAGGGTCCCAAGGAACCCGACCGAGAGGTCTTGATAATCGAGGTCGACTGGAGGGTGGCCTTCATGGACTACATCCAAGAGCACAAACTACCCCCGGCGTCGATCCTAAAAGCCCTGAAGCTACTCGCATCCTGGGACGCAGCAAAGGGCATGTTCTAGTCGGGGGTAACCTGTACAAGCGTGGATCAGCATCAAGCATACTCATGAAGTGTGTCAGCACGGAGGAGGGCAAAGAGATACTCCAAGAGATTCACGAAGGCGTGTGCTAGAACCACACTGCTTCTCGCACACTAGTCGGCAAGGCATTTCGATCTGGTTTCTACTGGCCGACTGCTTTGGTAGATGCCGAAGCACTCGTTTGCCGGTGTATCACTGCCAATTCTTTGGCAAACAGCCCCATGTTCCGGCTCACAACCTTGTTATTATACCACCCTCATGGCCGTTTGCATGTTGGGGCCTGGACATGATAGGGCCCTTAACAACTGTGCCAGGAGGTTTCACACACATGTTGGTGGCCATCGACAAGTTTACCAAGTGGATCGAGTACAAGCCCATCGCAACACTCTTGGCGGATCGAGTGATTACTTTCATCTGCGGCATCTTACATCGTTTTGGCTTCCCCAACACTATCATCACAGATTTTGGATCCAGTTTCCACTCGCATCAGTTCTGGGATTTCTGTGAACGCAGTTCCATTGAAGTCAAATATGTTTCAGTGGCTCACCCGCGGGGCAATGGCCAGGTTGAGCGCGCTATCAGACCCGGGCTCACGAGACTGGCCACGTGGCACACTTCACCTAGGGTTCGGGGTGGGGCATGGCCCATGCCTAGTGTCCATTATAACTACTCGTAATGTAGCAGGATTACTCGTACGGTAGTTAGACTAGTCGGAGTTGGATTGAGACTACCCTTGAAGTAGTCGTGTAGGACTCCTTGTCTGGTACCCGACTAGGATTCCCATTTAAACCTGTCCCCCGCACTATATAAGGGCGGGCACGTACCCCCTCGGGAACGATCACAATCACCACCATCAAAGGCAATACAATCCACACATGACGTAGGGTATTACGCTCCCAGCGGCCCGAACCTGCATAAAACCCTGTGTTCCTTTGCACCTTCGAGTTCCTGATCTCGGCGACACCCAACCAACTAAACTCACCACCTCGGGGGTATCCCTCGGTGGGCGTGACGGTAAAACACCGACAGCTAGCACGCCATGTAGGGGAGCTCATCGAAGATCCACCGGAGAACTCGATGGCGTCATTCAACTTCACCAGTGTCGTGCTCGACAAGGGCACGACTTTCATCTTCGGCTCTTGGATCTGCATCGCCGATGGTTCGGGTGGCTTCAACAGCCACCTAGCCAACTCCAAGCAGCCAAAGGCTACTTCATCAACCGCAAGCAGCGATTTTGACGACTTCATCGACAACCTCGACGACACGCTGCTTCCGGATCTGGCTAAGCAGATCGAAAAGACGTCAGTTTTAAAAATAACTTCAACTCGAGATGCAATAGATCTACTCGAATCGGATTCAAACCGATTAACAAAGACCCTACGATCCAAATCCCTCTTCGACTTGGACGAGGATTTGGATCTGCAGCTCCAAATTGGGGACGCGGGTGCCACCACTAGCCGGGAGGCCCCCGTCCCCGACTTCTACTCGGACACCGATGCAGACTACTCCACGTGCAGGACTATATCTCTAAACCGGATTCGAAAAGGACTCAGAGGCAAAGGAGCCACCACCCGTCGGGCGGCCCCCGCCCTTCAAAACCTGTCGCAACCCGATGGCCACCCCGAACTCTTGTCGGGCAGCCATCTAGGTTTAACGATTACATCAACGCCACACGGACATTTCGTGTACTGGAAGGGCTTTGAGCCCTCCGAACTACTCGACTACGAATCTCGCCTTCTGGCCATCACGCAAGAACTAGCCTTCCAAGAGGGTAGACCTCTCTCGCCCATCGCGGAAGAACGTCAGAGTGGCACCGAGCTACTCGACTACGGCCTTAGGGCTAACCACTCGCCGGATCGACAAGTTTACATGGCTTCTCTTCGCAGCGCGGAAGAAGACGAGCTGGGCAACCGGTACGACAACGAACAACTCGAGGACATCTCAGCCGATGAGCCCACAGCAAACGCTCCTCAAGATGAAGACGAGGAACACCAGAGGATCCGGCGGGCAAAGAATGCCAAGCGCGCTAAACGCAGGCGCAACGCGCAGAATTGTGCCCGTGGACCAAGGGATCTCACCAACGCCTTCGCAGCAGTCGTGGATCATGAGTACCGTACCCCGATCGGCGCGATTGCAGAGGCAGCACTCTTGGCCCAACAACTCCCATCTAACCCCCAGATCCAAAGGTTGCAGTACTTGACCCAGCGCGCACTCATGCAACTCGATGGGCAACATCCAGTGTCATCTACTGGGAACCAACTCTCGAGGTCTGAGCAACACGGGGATACAGCGCTGGTCAGTCGCAGTTCCGGAGGAGGCCAAGGGAGTCGGAGGAACGACAACCGCCAGCACCATGAGGGCCACCCGTCTGCGTGCTGTAACAATGAACAAGAAGTACAACAACCCCCTCGCAACCAGCGTGGGGTAAGGCAACGCGGCCACGACCCAGTCGCAGCCAACCTTCAGGACGCTCCCACGATCGACCTCAGGTAGAAGATCAATAAAGGCCGCGACGTGCGGCTTGTCATTGACGCAAAGAGGAAGGACCGCACCGGCAGGCACTACGACGACGACGATAGTGACCGCTTCCCCGCCTTCACCATGACTATTATCGACAAGTCCTACCCCAAGGACTTCAAACCAGTCGGAATCCCCAAATATGACGTAAACACGACCCACGCCAGTGGCTACGTTGCTATTCCGTCACTATTGAAGTTTCAGGGGGCTCCAACTCTACGAAAACACTCTACTTCCCGGTGGCCCTAGAACCTGCACCCCTCACGTGCCTTGAAAGCCTCAAGCCAAACTCCATCGACTCGTGGGAGGACCTCAAGCGGGCCTTCATCGACAACTTCTAGGGGTCCATGATCAGGGCAGGCACTCGTCACGACTCGTCCCAGGTGAAGCAGGAGATGAACGAGACCCTGAGGTCTTACACATGGTGTTTCTTTGAGACGCGTGCCACCATCGCCAACATCACCGATGAAGATTTCATCCGCTGCTTCCAACACGGCCGCTTCTCGAAGAACACGTACCACAACTTCAGGCGCAACCGCCCGACAACCGCCGTGGAGCTGCGGAACATGATGGCAAGATGGGCTGACCAGGAGGACGAGGAAAACAACCGCTTCCCCAAGCGCAACCACGACAAACAAGGGAACGGCAACGGCCACTTCGACAAAAGCCAGCGGAACCACTCGGGGAACCCCCGAAAGCGCAAGCCAGACCATGAAGTCACAGCTGTCAAGCGCAACACGCGCGGCAAGAAGCCGGGGAACAACCAGTCGGAATACGAGAAAGTCCTGCACAAGCAATGCCCGATTCACCCAAAGTCGCGTCACACGCTCTTCGAGTGCGTCACCATCCGCAAATCACTCAACGCTCCACCCCTCCATCAAGTCAGAAAGCGAAAGGACAAGGAGGACGATGAAGAAGGAGGTGACAAGTCGGGACCCCAAGATTTCCAGGATCCGAACAACGTCATCAACGTTATCTTCGGTGGAGACGGTGGATTCCCCACCAAGTGCGTGCAGAAACTAACCTTGCACGAAATCCTCTCTGTGGAACCAGCCACGATAAGGCCCTTGAGATACAGCAAGGTCCCGATTTCCTTCTCCAGGGAGGATCAATGGACTAGCTTCTCCGAGCCGGGAAAGTTCCCGCTCGTCCTAGATCCTGTCGTGGCGGGCTCTCAGCTTACCCGAGTACTCATTGACGGCGGAAGCGGACTCAATCTACTCTTCGCGAGTACCCTAAAGAAGATGGGACTAGACATTTCAACAATGCCCACCCCCAGCAAGGCTCCCTTCTACGGGATCGTCCCAGGCAACGCGGCTACACCATTCGGATCAGTGGTCCTGCCAGTCACCTTCGGGACCAAAGACAACTACCACACCAAGTACATCAAGTTCGAGGTGGCGGATTTCGACTCGTCGTACCACGCCATTCTGGGCAGGCCGGCACTAGCCAAATTCATGGTTGTGCCCCACTACGTGTACCTACTACTCAAGATGCCGGGCAAGACAGGCGTGCTTACACTCCATGGCGACCTCAAGAAGTACGATTGCGACCAGGAGGCGATCGAGTACGCATCAACTGCACGCGTGCCAGAGCCATCTGCAGAAGTACTCGCGGCCATGCTGAAGTTGACCAACACAGAGATGGAGGTCTCCAATCAGCGGCCAAGCCTGTCGAGGGTTAAGCGTAACCCCAGCGATGTTGGCATCAAGACTATCCAGCTGCAGGAAGGCGACTCATCCAAGACAGCCCTGATTGGAGGCGGCCTAGGTGACAAATAGGAAAATGCGCTCGTCAACTTCCTTAGGGCCAACCGCGACATATTCACGTGGAAACCAGCGGATATGCCAGGGGTGCCCAAGGAGTTGATCGAGCATTGCCTAAAAGTCGACCCTAAGGCCACTCCGAAGAAGCAACGGCTGCGTCGTTTTGCCCCCGACAAAAGGGAAGGCTATCAAGAAAGAGTTAGCAAAACTACTCGCGGCTGGTTTTATTAACAAAGTTTACCACCTAGAGTGGCTAGCTAACCCTGTACTTGTACTCAAAAACAATAATAATGAATGGAGGATGTGTGTGGATTATACTGATCTCAATAAACATTGCCCGAAAGACCCCTTCGCGCTACCACGCATCGATCAAGTCATCGACTCCACGGCTGGCTGCATTTTTCTCTCCTTCCTCGACTGCTACTCGGGCTACAATCAGATAGCTCTCAAGGAGGAAGACCAGATCAAAACGACATTTATCACCCCCTTCGGAGCATACGCTTATACTACAATGTCATTTGGGTTGAAGAACGCAGGAGCCACTTATCAACGGGCCGTTCAACTGAGCCTCGTAGATCAACTTCACCGCAACATTGAGGCTTACGTGGATGATGTGGTCATCAAGACCAGATCCCATGACGAGTTCATCACTGACCTCGAGGAGACCTTCAACAGCTTGTGACGGTTTTGATGGAAGCTCAACCCGACAAAGTGCGTCTTCAGCGTCGCTCAGGGCAAACTACTCGATTTCATCGTCAGCCACCACGGGATTGAAGCCAATCCAGAGAAGATCAATGCCATCACAGCCATGGATGCCCCAAAGACTGTCAAAGACATCCAGAAGCTAACCGGCTGCATGGCAGCTTTGAATCGCTTCATTTCCCGACTTGGACAAAGGGGACTACCCTTTTTCAAGTTGCTCAAGCATCACGACAAGTTTAAGTGGACCGAGGAAGCAAACAAGGCGCTACAAGACCTCAAACATCACTTGCAGTCGCCACCCATCCTGACGGCTCCCCAACCAGGCAAGAACCTGCTGCTCTACATCACCGCGACTACCCACGTTATCAGCACGACGATCGTGGTGGAATGACAGGAAGAAGGTCGCGTCTTCGGGGTGCAACGACCGGTTTACTTCATCAGCGAAGTCCTCTCTGAATCCAAGGTTCGTTACCCAACGATTCAAAAAATTCTTTACGGTATCCTCATCACTTCGAGGAAGCTTCGCCACTACTTCGATGCATACAACATCCTGGTGGTCTCCGACTTCCCGTTGGTGGATATCCTCCACAATCGGGATGCTACCAGGCGCATCTCAAAGTGAGCAGTGGAGCTGGGAGCCCTCACACTCGACTTCAAGCCCCGGACAGCCATCAAGTCACAAGCACTAGTCGATTTCATGGCTGAGTGGCGAGAAAACCAAGTGGAAACTCCAACCAACCAGTCGGAGCATTAGGTCATGTACTTTGATGGTTCACTCAAGCTCGGTGGCGGTGGTGCGGGAGTACTTTTCATCAGTCCAAGAGGAGAACAACTCAAGTATGTGTTTCAAATTCTATTCAAGGTCTCCAACAACGAGGCTAAGTACCAGGCACTGCTGCACGGCCTATGCTTGGCAATCTCCCTCGGCATCAAGTGATTACTAGTCTATGGCGACTCCTTACTGGTGGTTCAACAAATCAATAAGGAGTAGGACATCAACAAGGACACCATGGATGCCTATGTCATGGAAATACGCAAGCTCAAGAAAAAGTTCTTGGGGCTGGAGATTCATCATGTGGTCCGCAACAACAATGTGGGCGCAGACGTGCTCTCCAAACTTGGTTCTGATCGTGCTAACGTCCCACCGGGAGTATTCGTTCATGAGTTGCATCACCCTTCCATCAGGACACTAGACTCAAGTTCCATCGTTCAGGGTCCCAAGGAACCCGACCGAGAGGACTTGATGATCGAGGTCGACTGGAGGGTGACCTTCATCGACTAAATCCAGGAGCACAAACTACCCCCCGGCGTCGACCCAAAAAGTGCCGAGGCTACTCGCATCCTACGGTGTAGCAGAGGGTATGTTCTAGTCAGGGGCACTTTGTATAAGCGTGGATCAGCATCAGGCATACTCATGAAGTGTCTCAGCATGGAGGAAGGCAAAGAAATACTCCAAGAAATTCACGAAGGCGTGTGTGGGAACCATGCTGCTTCTCGCACACTAGTCGGCAAGGTATTTTGCTCTGGTTTCTACTGGCCGACTGCTTTGGCAGATGCCGAAGCACTCGTTTGCCGGTGTACCAACTGCCAATTCTTTGGCAAACAACATCATGTTCCGGCTCATAATTTGATAACCATACCACCTTCATGGCCGTTCGCATGCTGGGGCTTGGACATGATTGGGCCCTATACAACTGCACCAGGAGGTTTCACACACGTATTGGTGGCTATCGACAAGTTTACAAAGTGGATTGAGTAAAAAACTATCGCAATGCTCACAGCAGATCGAGTGGTTACTTTCATCTGCGACATCCTACACCGCTTTGGTTTCCCCAACACAATTATCATAGATTTGGGGTCAAATTTCCACTCGCATGAGTTCTGGGATTTTTGTGAACGCGGCTCCGTTGAAGTCAGATATGTTTCGGTGGCTCATCCGTGGGCCAATGGCCAGGTTGAGCGTGCCAACGGCTTGATTCTTGACGGACTGAAGAAAAGACTTTATGACGAGAACAACAAAAAGGGCGGCAAGTGGGTCTACAAGATCTCATCAGTAGTCTGGGGGCTTCGCACACAACCAAGCAAAGACATAGGCCAGTCACCTTTCTTTCTCGTGTATGGGTTCGAGGACATACTGCTAGTTGACATGATGTGGAGGTCTCCACGACTGGAGATGTTTGAAGAAGGCGAGGCCGACACTGCAAGACAACTTGAACTTGATTCAACCGAGGAAGTCAGATGCAATGTACTACTGCAGTCGGCCCGTTACCTGCAAGGAGTCCGTCGTTACCACGACAGGAACATCCAACGGCGCTCTTTCAATGTGGGAGACATGGTACTTCGCCGGATACAGGATGATACTGGTTTGCACAAGCTCAATTCACGATGGGAAGGACCTTTCATTGTGCACAAGGTTACAGGTCCTGGATCTTATCGCCTGCAGTACTCGGACGGCCAGGAGGTGCCAAACTCATGGAATATTGAACATTTGCGTTGGTTTTATCCTTAACTCAACTAGGGCTATCATATTTTGGCGCCAAGAAGTTGATTGTTCTAGTACAACTCCGTTTTACTGGTTCACGACTGGTACTACGCGCAAGTTTACTGAAGGGGCCGTGCTCCCATACTTTCAGTACCTAATTACTATTGCATGACTAGTATTTTGGGTTTCTGAAGAGCCTTGGTGCTTATACTTCTAGTACAACTCTGTTTTACTGGTTTACGACCGGTATCATTTGCAAGTTTGCTGAAGGGGCCTCGCTCCCATATTTTTCTAGTAACATATTACTTGTTTTTGACTTGTACACTATGTTATTGAAGGGGTCTTGCTCCCATGATAAGAATTTTACTTGTTTACGACTGGTCCCATACCAGTCTGACTACTTCAACTACTTGTCTTGACTACAATCCTAGTCGGGATCACTCCCGACTAGATAGCTTCATTACTTGCTCTACGCTAGGGCTTGGGGGCTAATGCCACCTTTTCCGCATCGACTACTTTTATTCCCCTGCCTCGGGGGCTTGATGTGGCAAAGATCTCAGAATGCTTTCAACGGCAGTACACATGTTCCCTGCTGGATACCGCATGATTATTCGACAAATACCTGAACCAAGAGGCTTTTTAAGATTTATCTTGGGTGTATGTTTGTTAACCATTATTTCAGGGATTTTATTCCGAAATAAGAGGTTTTGTTACATTTATTACCCAGAGGATTTATTTGGTCATTGGCTTTGGTACTAATTTGGTTTGAGCTGTACTTTTGGGTGCTTGTTGGGGATGTTATTTGTTTCACCATCTTTTCAGGGAATTCATCCCGAAAAGAGAGGTTTTCAAATTTACTACACCAATTTGCCCATGTTTACCATCAAATCTTTATCATATTGCATGCCACGACCCTTTGGATCCAAGATTCCAAACCCTGGGGATTTGGATTCAAGGCTCGGGGGCTGCGGGACACGTGTCATCAGCGATTTATTTTTCAAAATCTGTTGGAAGACTAAGACAGAAGACTCAAGTTTATATTGACCCTCAGCCTAATTCTATGAGTCAACCTAAGGCTTGGGGGCTACTCCATATGGAATGCGAGTTTAATCGCACCCATATAAAAAGAAGACTGAACAACTACTCGGGGCATGAGGACCTCACAGCCTCGATGCAGCCATGGAAGTACTCGGAAGACACCTTCAAGATGAGGTTCGCAGAAAACTCGAAGACGCTTTCAGAAGTACTCGGACGCCTGCAAGTACTCGGCTACGAAGAGCTCGGGGGCTTGTCAGACCCGGGCTCACGGAACTGGCCACGTGGCACACTTCACCTAGGGTTCGGGGTTGAACATGGCCCACGCCCCATGTCCATTGTAACTACTCGTAATGCAGTAGGATTACTCGTACGGTAGTTAGACTAGTCGGAGTCAGATAGAGACTACCCGAGAAGTAGTCGGGTAGGACTCCTTGGCTTGTACCGACTAGGATTCCCATGTAAACCGTTCCCCCGGACTATATAAGGGCGGGCAGGTACCCCCTCGGGGACGATCACAATCACCACCATCAAAGGCAATACAATCCGCACAGGACGTAGGGTATTACGCTCCCAGCGGCCCGAACCTGTCTAAAACCCTGTGTTCCTTTGCACCTTCGAGTTTCTGATCTCGACGACACCCAACCAACCAAACTCACCACCTCGGGGGTATCCCTCGGTGGGTGTGACGGTAAAACACCGACACGCGCCAACGGTTTGATTCTTGATGGATTGAGGAAAAGACTCTATGATGAGAACAGTAAAAAGGGCGGCAAGTGGATTGATGAGATCTCATCAGTAATCTGAGGGCTTCGCACACAGCCAAGCAAAGCCACAGGACAGTCACCTTTCTTTCTCGTATACGGTTCTGAAGCTACACTACCAGCTGACGTGATGTGGAAGTCTCCACGACTGGAGATGTTTAAAGAAGGCGAGGCTGACAATGCAAGACATCTCGAGCTTGACTCAGAAGAGGAAATTTGACGCAACGTATTGTTCCACTCAGCTCACTACTTACAAGGAGTTCGTCGTTACCACGATAGTAACGTTCAACGATGCTCTTTCAACGTTGGAGATATGGTTCTTCGACGAATCTAGGATGATACCGGGTTCCACATGCTTAACTCACGATGGGAAGGACCTTTTATTGTGCACAAGGTTACAGGCCCTGGATCTTATCGCTTACAGTACCCTGATGGCCAGGAGGTACCAAATTCTTGGAATATTGAGCATCTACATCGTTTTTATCATTGATCAACTAGGGAAATCTTCTATTGATGCCTGGAGATGGATACTTCCAGTACGACTCCATTTTACTAGTTCATGACTGATATTATGCGCAAGTTTGCCGAAAGGGCCTCGCTCCCATATCTCCCATAACATATTACTAGTTTTCGACTGGTACACTATGTTATTGAAGGGGTCTCGCTCCCATGACAAGAAGTTTACTAGTTTACGACTGGTTCCACACATGTTCGACTACTTGTTTTGACTATAACCCTAATCGGGACCGACTCCGACTAAATGGCTTCATCGATTGTTCCAGCACCAGTGGCTACTTGCCCAATGCCTGGGCTCGGGGGCTAGCGCCACCGTTCTGCTATGACTACTTTTTGCTTATCATCTGGCTCCTGGCTCGGAGGCTTGATGGGACAAGGCACTCAGCGTGCCTCAAGGGACAGTTCTCATGCTTACATGTTGGACGCTGTAAAATTCCTCGCCAATACCCAATCCAAGAGGCCTTTTAAGATCTAACTTGGGTAGATGTTTGTTAACCATTATTTTAGGGATTTTATTTCGAAATAAGGGGTTTATTCAAATTATTACCCAAAGGATTTATTTAGTCATTGGCTCAGCGTACAAAAATTGATTTGAGAGGTAATTTTGGGTGTTTTTTGGGATGTTATTTGTTTAACCATTTTTTCAGGGTATTCATGCCGAAAAAAGAGGTTTTCACATATACTACACCAATTTGCCAATGATTCACCATCAAATCTTTACCGTCACATATCGCATGCCACAATTCTTTGGATCCTCGATTCCAAAACTTGGGGATTTGGATTCAAGGCTCGGGAGCTGCAGGACACGTGTCATCAGCGACTTATTTTTCAAATCTGCTGGAAGATAAGGATAGAAGACTCAAGATTAAATTGACCCTCAGCCCGGTTCTACAAGTCAACCTAAGGCTCGGGGGCCACTCCATATGGAGTGCGAGTTTAATCGCACCCCATATAAAGAAGACTGGACAACTACTCGGGGTATGAGCACCTCACAGCCTCGACGCAGCCAAGAAAGTACTCGGAGGACACCTTCAAGATGAAGTTCATGAGAACTCGAAGACGCCGTTAAAAGTACTCGGACGCCTGCGGTACTCGGCTACGAAGAGCTCGGGGGCTTGTCAGACCCGGGCACACAGGACTGGCCACGTGGCACACTTCTCCTAGGATATGGGATGGGACATGGTCCACGCCCTACATCTGTTGTAACTACTCGTAATGCAGTAGGATTACTCGTAGAGTAGTGAAACTAGTCGGACACTGTAGGAAACTACCCGGGAAGTACTCGGGTAGGACTCCTGGGCTTGTATCCGACTAGGACTTCCATGTAAACCTGTCCCCTAGACTATATAAGGGCGGACAGGTACCCCCTCGGGGACAATCATCATCAAAGGTAATACAAACCACACAGGACGTAGGGTATTACGCTCTCGGCAGCCCGAACCTGTCTAAAACCTTATGTTCCTTTGCACCTTCGAGTTCCAGATCTCGGCGATACCCTACCTACAAACTCACCACCTCGAGGGTATCCCTCGGTGGGCGTGGCGGTAAAACACCGACAGACCCACCATAAGTTTAGGAGTACTCAGTAAAATATTGAGCACCAGTTTTTTGCATGGTTTGTTCTGTATAAATGGATCTTTATCCTAGCAGTAGATGTTTAATGCATTTTTCATGATTAATCTGCTTAATAAAAATGGTTGGAAATTTTACAGTAAGCTTATACTTAAGTAATGTGCTCTGCTTAAAACTCTCAACACCAGAAACTCTCTCTACGAGTAGTTTTGTTTTAATCCATGCTTACTTTTGAAAATGGCCGTTTATGAAATGACAAAACCACTCACTTACTTAATGAAGTGAGTTAATCCAGATACTACTCGATAAATGACTGCCCAAGGAAAAGAAAATGAAGTGCTTTACAACATAACTTGAGTTGTGTTGAATTACAACTTTACGGTGAAATAGTTATTTACCTTGCACTATTAAAACAACTTATACATATGCATTCATATAGAATCGATGACTCTCGCCGACGGAACCTACGAGCTGGTGACGGAGCCTTAGAGTGAGCAACGCGAAGCTCGGATCAATCTAATTGAAGTCATCAAAGACTCAAACCAAAGTTCAGAAGAGCCCACGGCTAGCTTTGCTCAGGAAGGCAAACCCCGAAGCATAACCCCTATTTTTTTAAACTTATGCAAGTTTTATTCATATATGGTATGGTGCATTAAGTTTGTAGGAGTTGATTGAAACCCTAGTTGCATTATCCTAGTACCTATGATATGAACACTAGTCTGTGTCGGTCGCTAGATTGTCATGCTAATAGGACTGCGGTAAAAGCCGTGTGATGTTCTGTCACTCGCGAGATATAGGAGTTGCTTGTTTTACCTATGTTGGAATCATAAGCTCGACGGACGGGGCTATGTTACGATACTCCTGTTGATGATTGAGGCCACGTCTGTTTAGCGAAAAAGCTAAGGTCGCGGTGTGTGGTAGTGGTGGTTACGTTTTTGAACGTATTAACCACATGCCGAGAATATGGTAATCGGTAAGCTTAAGTACCTGATTGAACCGATGCGTGGACATACCTCTCACCGTCTTGACACCGTTACCATGGGCACATGGCGAGTGCAAGAGGATCCACGGCCCGGCTTCGTTCTGTGGTTCGTGGACCTCTGTACTCGAGGACGGTGGCCCTGATCCATGAAACGGGAATAAAGGAGAAAAGTTGCACGTGTGACTCTATGAGTAACCACGTGACGTGTGTTTATGTTTCCCTTGCAAGGTTAAGAAATTCGATTCAAATTGTCCATTTCTCGCGGTCATTGAGACTGCGTAACCCTTTTACCACATAGAGTAAGAAGAGGAACAATGATGATGATTAATATGGTTGGATGCTCAATTAATTTTTCCACCATGCGTAATATGGATAGTTCCTTACCTAGAATGGTTAATTAACTAGAACTTGATGCTAAAACTTGAAAGCAAGGACTCACTCTTAGATGCTTTTTGGCAAAAACAACCCTCAGCCAAAAGCCTTGCATGTCTAGGAGTCGGCTAAGTATATACCACTAGACGGGTAAGCCTTGCTGAGTATTAGTATACTCAGCCTTGCTTGTGGCTTTGTTTTCAGGTGAGACCTTTCAGGACATGGTTGCTAGTTTGACTTTGCCGTGTACTCTTCCTCCTGGCCGGTCGGTGGAATGGGATACGTCCCCGACCAACGATGATAACGCTGAATGATGTCATGTACGGCTTCATCATGATATCTTGTATCGTCATTAGAACTATTGTTTATTTTCCATTGCATTATTAAACTTTGAAAGTACTTGTTTATGAATATTTTTGAACTTGTTTTATAATAATAATTCCAGTTGAACTCTTTGATGTAAAATTTGTGGACTGTTGTAATCTCTGGGCCCACCTTCGTGTGGGTTGTATGTATGCGATCGAAATTCCAGTGGTTGCATCGGAATGTTACTCGACAGACTGTCGTTTTACTCCATTTTAAGTGTGTGTTAGTCTGAATTGCCTCTATGGTGATGGTTAGCGCACTTAAGCTGGATTAATTCACGCAGTTCTGCCACAGCTGGCATTAGAGCCGAAATGCATACACCAGAGAGTATAACGAGCCTTAAAAAATTATTTTCTTTAAACTTGACAACAAAATTGCGATTGCAAAAATGCGTTGGTTCGTTAAGGATGACTCCTAGTTCGTAAAGCCCTAGGGGATTATGGGAATGTAACTAGGTTGCTATCTTAACTAAATTATATATAACTGACTTCTGGCACATTACTTTCTATTAAAACTTACTTTTGTCTACAACCGACCTTTAATTTCTGTAACGGCGAACTCTTCGCTAATGTAAGAAGGTAAGGATCCTCAGTCAACTGAGAGAGCTTGACCCTCACGTCGGTGACGAGAACCGAACGTTACCCTCAAGTAGTGGCTTACTTAAGGTGCTGCCAATATACCAACCAGTCATTGATTATATTGGGAGTAAAGGTTTGGCGCAGGGTATGGCGATTGCTCTTCATACCCCCGTCCCATTAAGTGATGGTACCCCCGTGAATATGCTATCTCGGTAGCGTATGCTAACGTTGTCCTTACAACAGGAATTGTACGGATGCCGTTTCTACAGTGAACGGTAATGAATGTGGACGCTTTCGTGAGTGCTGGCACGAAAGGTTCAATTTATATTCTATCAATTTTCTGCAGGTATGCTAACCACGATTACGTAAGCTAAGAACGGTCAGAAAAATTTGGGTAGTTAATATAAGGAGAGACATATTATGTATGCCACCGAAATTAACCACGTACAACCAAAACTATTTGGCAATTGTTTTGCTTTGTGAACACGAATAGGACATGCATGCATCATGATCATATATAAAAATTGAATGAAACATTGCCCTGGGTTTATAAGGGAGTAAGTTGCACTAGAGCACGTTTGAGCACTCACTTAAGGGCTATCTAGAAATCTATCTTTGTCTGCCATATCTAGATAGAGGAATTAATTAGGCTTAGAAAATAACCTTATCTGAAGAGAAGCTCAACAGGGAAGTTGCTTCAAATTTTTGCCCCTAACTGCTGCTAAATTTTGAGAATTTTTGGACTAGTACTCAGTGGGCAACACTAGAAACTTCCACACCTTAGTTTTCTGCATGTTTTGAGCACTCCTGTTACAAATAAATTCTTGGACCTTCTTGGTGAAGTTTTCGGCAGAAGTGTTCAACATCAAACTTGTTGAAAACTTACTCAATCAGCTACTATTCAAGTTTGGTAATTTTTGGCTGAGTAGATTTTCCCTGGAGGTCCAAATACTAGCTCTTTGTCCTTTGAAAATCTGGGTAAACAACAACTGAAAAACTTAAGGATATGACTACCTTAGAGCCTGCTCTAGCCAAAAGGTTGACTACAAATATCTTAGGAAGGTTCTGGTAAAATTTGGGAGTTTTTGGACATCAACTTCTAATGTTATGACTGTTTAGTACCCTAAGAACAGAATCTGTTCATTCATCTTGTGCACAATTTTTCCTATATCTCATCCATTTGATCTTTTGTTCAGATGGCTGACCCTGTTGTCATGGTCGTGGATGAGGACGGACGCATGCTCTCAGAGTGCCTCCACTGAGAGGGTTTTCCCTCAATTTTGTGGGACGTTACGACCGCCGCGGGCTACCCCATTCCTCCCCGCTACGTGGGATGGGAGTTCGTGGAGATAGGAGTTACTCGGTGCCATGTGCACATGACTCTCCTTCCATCCCTAGCACACCCGGAGTGTCCCGTCTTGGAGATCGAGGCTATGGGCCGCCGCCTTGCTGACACTTAGGAGACTGCCGCCATGAGGGCGCTCACCACCTTTTGTGAGCAGCACCCCGTGGAGGTCACCTTGGCTCCCATTGGCTTGTTCCCTGCTGTCGAGGACGACGATCCCATGTGACTTGATAGGGTGCAACACATGGACTACCTGGCGGACTTTTGCGCTTAGGAGATCGTCCTGACTTCTGTGAGGTGCATGAGTGCACTGTACCATCTCTAGGCTCTTCTGAGTCAAGAGCTTGTGCAGGCCACTGACCTTGCTCAGGCCTACTACATGATGGCAGACACAAGGGATGAGCAGATTCAGGAGCTTGCCGGGGATCTTGAGGACAAACTTGAGGGCCAAATCCAGGAGCATGACACTGTCATGGGTGAGAGGGATGCCATGATTGAGTTGTTGGAGGAGCAGATCCATGATCTCAATAGTGAGTTGGAGGATGCCAATCAGCACATTGAGATGCACCATGCACAATAGGATGCGATGGATGTGGATGGTGAAGAGGAGCCCCAGGAGATGGAGGGTGTCTCCGAGATTGACTACGAGGTTGGGAGCCCGCTGCCACCAAAACAGGGAGCTCACTCCCCCGTGCGCAGCGAGTCGTCTGTCAACAACCTCGACGACTTCTAGATGATAACCTTGGAGGACTTTTGCACATACTCCTTGATAGTGTAGCCTAACTTTTGGCAAGTGTTGTAATAGGCTAACTGAGAGTTGAGTACCACTTTTGTAATGAGTACCTCAGTTACACCCTAATCGTGTAGGCCATGGTTAAGGACTTGGTGGTTTAGCTGTAAATGCTGGATCTGCTGTTGCAGAAATTTATCTGAATTTTAATCCATATTTACTTGCATTTCTGCGCTGGGTGATGAATACCAAAGTTGTCATAAATTTTCTGATCTAGGTGCTCATAAAGTTTCAGCATCATTAGGCTTTTGTAGCTAGAGTTATAGGCAAAATACTATAGCCCGGTTTAGTGAAAACCCACCAAAACAGAGAAGTAGTCGTAGTAGTCGGAGGTGTAACCGAGGCAGTCGGAGATGTAGTTGTAATAGTCAGAGATGTAGTTGAAGTAGTCGAAGATGTAGTCACAGTAATTTGGGGAAAAGTTGAAGTAGTCGGAGATATAGTCGTAGTAGTCAGAGATTTATTTGAAGCAGTCAGAGATGCAGTCGAAGTAGTCAAAGATACGGTGTAGTCTTACTAGTCGGAGGTGTAACTGAAGCAGTCGGAGATGCAGTCGAGGCAGCCCAATATGGAGTGTAGTTGAAAATGTAGTTATAGTAGTCGGAGGAATAGTTGAAGCAGTCGGAGATATAGCCGTAGTAGTCAGAGATTTATTTGAAGCAGTCGGAGATGCAGTCGAAGTAGTCAAAGATGTAGTGTAGTCGAAGATGTAGTCGTAGTAGTCGGAGGTGTAACTGAAACCGTCGGATATATAGTCGTAGTAGTCCGAGATGTAGTGAAGCAGTTGGAAATGCAGTCGAGGTGGCCAAATATGGAGTGTAGTCGAAAATGTAGTCGTAGTAGACGGAGGTATAGTTGAAGCAGCTGGAGATGTAGTCGAAGCAGACGGAGATGTAGTCGAAGGAGTCGTAGATGTAGTCAAAGTAGTCGAAGAGGTAGTCGAAGCAGTAGGAGATGAAGTCGAAGCAGTCGGAGAAGTAGTCGAAGTAGTCGGAGATGTAGTTGAAGCAGTCAAAGATGCAGTCAAAATAGTCATAGCAGTAGTTGATGTAGTTGGAGATGTAGTTGAAGCAGTCGGAGATGTAGTCAAAAGAGTCGGAGAAGTAGTCGGAGATGTAGTTAGAGTAGACGAGGGTGTGGTTGAAGGAGTCGGAAATGTAGTCTAGTAGCCGGAGATAGATTCTTTTCGAAAGTTGACCTTCGCTCTGTATATCATCAAATTAAAATCCATCCAAGTGACAATCCTAAGACTGCTTTCTCCACACGATACGAACTCTTCAAGTTCCTAGTCATGTTTTTCGGGCTCACAAATGCTCCTGCCTACTTCATGTATCTCATGAATTCAGTATTCATGCCCGAACTTGACAAGTCTATTGTGGTTTTTATTGATGACATCCTTATTTATTCCAAGAATGAGGAAGATCATGTTAATCACCTGCACATTGTTCTCCAGCGTCTTAAAGACCATCAACTCTATGCTAAGTTTTCCAAGTGTGAATTCTGGCTGGATAGTGTAAAGTTTTTTTGCCACACTATTTCCAGTGAAGCCATAGCTGTTGATCCTAGTAAAGTACATGAGGCGATGGAATGGAAACCTCCTACCTCCGTCCATCAAATTCGCAGTTTTTTTGGTTTAGCTGGTTAATATCACCGCTTTATTCTGGATTTCTCCAGAATTGCTAAGCCTATGACTAAACTATTGAAGAAAGGAGTGAAGTTTGTCTGGAGCGAGAAATGTGAAAAAGCTTTCCACACTCTTCACGAATGTCACACCCGGTTTTGGAAAGGAACCGAATGCATCTCATATGTGCGCCAGGATCAAGTTCACACACATATGATAGACGATACAAGTGTATATCCGAAACAATGTGTCAGGGAAAAAGTAAGCGATCATCTAATGACTATCATGGCAGCGATCATGGAGGCCCGGATCGACCCGCAGCAACAGCGACCATCGTCAGCCCAACACGGGAGGGAAACGCTCCGCTTCGCCCGACCCCGTCCTTCGGAGTCGGACGCTCCCGATCCCCCGGCAGGCGGGCCCCGCCTCGCCCGACCCCTCGCCACGAGGGTCCGCCTCGCTCGACCCCTTGCCACAAGGGTCCGCCTCGCCCGACCCAGGGGCATAGGGTCGGACTCGCGTGGGCCCGCCGGACGGAAATCAGCCTCGAGTGCAGCTTTGCCATAAATGCTCCGCGGCTCGGGCGTGCAGAAAGGCATCCACGCCGCTGACGTGACCCGTCACACCTACCCGCCCACGACCGCGCCGCGCACGGTACAACGGCTCAGTCCTCTCTGATGCGCTGTCAGGCCATCATGACCCGCATCGCCTGGCACAGGAGCACGCCTGACCGTCCTCGCTCCACCTACCAGTCCTCGCGCCCCGCAAATCCGGCGACAGGGACAGGGCGCCCTCGCCGTTCAGGCCGCTTGCGGTGTAACAGGGGCAGTCGTGGCAGCCGTCAGCCCCGACGGGACGGAGGCCACAGCCATCATCACGCATGCCCGCCGTAACCAGCTCCCGAGGAGGACAGCGACCAGATCAGAGGAAGCTGCCCAGCGGAGCCAAAAGCTGAAGACAAGCGCCCGGGGAGCCCGAATCTTCCCCTTGGACTCTGTGCTCTCTCCCTCTCTCTTTTTTCTCTCTCTGTCCCCTCGCACGTCTCGCATGTACCCGGTCACCTCCCTGGGACTATAAAGGGTAGGCCGGGACCCAAGAGACGGGGGAGAAGGATTTTTGGACTCTCACACGCTCACACTCACACTTCCTCACACGGGCTTCTTCTTCCCCGGGAAGGTGAACTCGCCCCCACCATTAGAGCTTCGGTGCACACCTTAGAGGCTTGGGACCGGTTCCCTCTCTCGCCCTTCTGTAACCCCTACTACAGAACCCGCGTGGGTAACACGAGCAGCTCCCCATACTGGACGTAGGGCTTCCTCATGCCCGAACCAGTCTAAACCCCGTGTCATCCGCGCAACCATCCGGAGCCGTACGCGCATAAAAGAAATTTACTAGTCTAAGTCTTGATCACCAATCTTGACAACGACAGTTGGCGCGCCAGGTAGGGAACCTTTGCGCGTACATCACCGGCTTCAGATGGCCGCCCACGACGTCAGTTTTGCCCCGGGCTCCCTGGTCCGCTTTGGGAGCATGGACTTCCTCACCACCGGGGAGGGGATCGACCTAATCCCTCTCCTCGCTTCACCCGCTCGCCCCATCACCTCTGGCTCCGCCGCCAAGGTGGTGGCAAGTGGCCGGACGCGCACCGGAGGGCTTCCTTCAGCGGAACGGCTGTTCGGGCTGCGCAGCGCTGTGACAGCCTATGGTCGTTCCCTTGCGCAGTCCATGACCGTGCCGCCTACAAGCGACGAGCTCGCGGACGCGACAGGAACGATCTCCGACACCGGCTCCAACAGCAGGAGCCACCACCCCTCGCATGAACGCTTCATGGCCGACGCACACTCCGAGGGATCCAACGGTGATGGCGCCGGGAGGAGGCAGCGAACTCCCCCGCCGCGCGCCGCGGCCACGACGGGAGCCCTCGCCCGGGTCCTGGTGCAGCCACGACAGCCAAAAGCGCGCATGGCGCCCCACAAGGAGGTCGAGCGCCCCCGCAACGAGGGCGGGGCACGACAACGAGCGCGCGACGTCCAGCAGCGTATCTGCGCTGACGAGGACCGCCCCCAGCTCTTCGCCCGCGCTAGCCAAAACATCACTGCAGCGGCGGCCCTGCTCCGACGACTCCCCGAGCCGGAGACGCCCGAAGAACGCCAAGCGCATCGAGAGGTACGCGACCTGCTCGAGTGTGCCGCTGTTCAGCAGGCGGAGAGCTCCGCGTCCCAGCGACGCGGGCAAAACGCTAGCGGGGCGGCCCCCACCACGCCCTCCGAAAGGTGGGGGGAGTCTGTCCACCAGCCTCCTCCCCGGGCGAACCAGGCCGCGCCCGCTCGACGGACGTCGCCACCAGCAGGAGGCAGGGTCCCATCCATCCACCGGCGCGTCGGTCCCCTCCGCGACGCCCGTGACACCCTGGACACGCGGAGGCGCTCCCGCGCGGACAGGGAGGAGGGGGTGGACCGCGGCTACCACGTTCACCGTGGCGGCCGCTACGACAGCTAGGAAGACCGTAGCCCCAGCCCCGACCCGGCAGGGCCCCGGGCCTTCTCCACGCGCATCCTAAGCGCGCCATTCCCGCCGCGCTTCAGGCAGCCAACCAACGTGGCCAAGTACTCCGGGGAAACGAACCCCGGGCTATGGCTCAGCGACTACCGGCTTGCATGTCAGGCCGGTGGGGAACGACTTGAGGGAGATATTCGTGGGAAACTTCCAGGGCACGTACATGCGCCCTGGCAATTCCTGGGATCTCCGGAGCTGCCGCCAGGAGTCGGGTGAATCCCTCCGGGATTACATCCGACGCTTCTCCAGGAAGCGCACCGAGCTCTCTAACGTCATGGACGCCGACGTCATAGGGGCATTCCTGGCAGGAATTTCCTGCCGACCCCTCGTCCACGAGCTCGGGCGCCGCGGCCCGCGGAGGACCTCCTCAACATCGCCACCAGCTTCGCTTCGGGCGAGGAGGCCGTCGGAGCAATCTTCGACCGCTCCAAGGGCGAGGCGAAGCGGAAGGAGGACGCCGACGAGGGCACCTCCAACTGTCCACAGAAGAAGAAGAACAAGAAGCGGTGCGAGGCACCCCTCGTGGCGGTTGCTGAGCGCAAGCGGGGTCAGCCACCCCTGGAGGGCACCCCCGGCTTCTTCGACAAGCTGCTCGAGGGACCGTGCTCGAACCACGAGTTCCCCGCGAAGCACGCCTACAAGGACTGCAACCTCATGAAGAGGTACTTTACAGGCAACCCTGTAAAGGGCGACCGTAGACGGAAACCCGACGAGGAAAGGAAGGACGACGGAGGGAAGGAAGACGGCTTCCCCAAGGTGGACGGCTGCTTCGTGATCTTCGGCGGCCCGGCGGCCTATGATTCCAGACGCCGCCGAAAGTTGGAACGCCGCGAGGTCTACGCGACGGAGCTTGCGACGCCGACCTTTCTCGACTGGTCGGGATCCGCCATCACGTTCGACCGGTCCGACCACCCGGGGCGTGTCCTGCAGCTAGGGCGCTACCCCCTCATTGTGGACCCAATCATCGGCACAACGCGCCTCACCAAGGTGCTCATGGACAGAGGCAGCGGCCTCAACATCCTCTACGCTGAGACCCTCGACGCCATGGGGATCGACTGCTCCCGCCTCCGCCCCAGCAAGGCGCCTTTCCACGGCATCGTGCCGGGGAAACAGGCAATGCCTCTCGGGCAGATCGATCTGCCCGTTACCTTCGGGACTCCGTCCAACTACAGGAAGGAGATCCTCACCTTTGAGGTGGTGGGCTTCCGTGGGACCTACCACGCCATCCTGGGGCGGCCAAGCTACGCAAAGTTCATGGCCATCCCCAACTACACCTACCTCAAGCTCAAGCTGTCGGGGCCCAACGGGGTCATCACCGTCGGCACGTCTTTCCAGAAGGCGTACGAGTGTGATGTTGAGTGCTGCGAGTACGCCGCGGCCATCAACGTCACGAATGAGCCGGCGGTCCAGCTCGCGGAGAGCGCGGAGGGTCGGCCCGACTCCCAGCAGTCGCCCGCCTCCTTCGAGGCCACTGAAGGCATCAAGGAGGTCCCCCTCAACCCTAGCGGTTCCGACGGCCAGACCGTCCGAATCAGCGCTAGCCTATCCCCCAAATAGGAAAGCGCGCTCGTCGACTTCCTCCGCGCGAACATCGATGTCTTCGCGTGGAAACCCTCAGATATGCCTGGCATTCCGAGGGAAGTCGCCGAGCACTCCTTGAACATCAAGGCCGGCTCCAAGCCAGTGAAGCAAGGTTTGCGCCGCTTCGACAAGGAGAGGCGCAAGGCCATCGGCGAGGAGCTTCAGAAGCTTTTGGCGGCCGGATTCATCAAGGAAGTATACCACCCCGAGTGGTTAGCTAATCCTGTTCTTGTACGAAAAAAGAATGGGAAATGGCGAATGTGCGTTGACTACACCGGTCTCAACAAGGCGTGCCCAAAGGATCCGTTTCCTTTGTCGTGCATTGACCAGATAGTTGACTCGACCGCCGGGTGTGAGACCCTTAGCTTCCTCAACGTGTATTCCGGCTATCATCAAATCGCGATGAAAAAGTCCGACCAGCTCGCGACCTCTTTCATCACCCCATTCGGCCCCTATTGCTACGACAAGATGCCGTTCGGCCTACAAAACGGGGGGGCTACATTCCAGCGATGTATGCTCAAGTGTTTTGGGGACCTCATCGGGCGAACCGTTGAGGCTTATGTTGACGACATCGTAGTCAAGTCCAAGAAGGGTGACCAGCTCATCCCCGACCTCGAACTCGCCTTCGAGAGGCTGAGAGACAAGCGCATCAAGCTCAACCCTGAGAAATGCGTTTTTGGGGTTCCAAGGGGAATGCTGCTAGGTTTCATCGTCTCCGTGCGCGGCATCGAAGCCAACCCGGAGAAGATAGCGGCCATCAACGACGTGGGGCCAATTCGAAATATAAAGGGGGTCCAGCGTATCACGGGATGCCTGGCGGCCCTGAGTCGCTTCATCTCGCGCCTCGGCGAGCGAGGGCTCCCCCTTTACCGGCTCCTGAAGAAGACTGACCATTTCGAGTGGACCACCGAGGCCCAGGAGGCACTTGACCGGCTCAAGGAACTCCTGACAAAAGCCCCGGTCCTGGTACCACCCGCCGACGGGGAACCCCTCCTGCTTTACATCGCGGCGACCACCCAGGTGGTCACCGCGGCCTTGGTGGTAGAGCAAGAGGAGGAGGGACCCACCCTCAAGGTACAACGCCCAGTCTACTTCGTTAGCGAGGTCTTGTCCGAGTCCAAGACACGATATCCGCAGATTCAGAAGCTCATCTACGCCATCCTCATCACGAAGAGGAAGCTGCGCCATTACTTCACCTCGCATCCGGTGACAGTCGTCTCATCTTTTCCCCTCGGCGAGGTGGTCCAAAACTAGGACGCCACGGACCGGGTCGCGAAGTGGGCGCTTGAGCTCATGGACCAGGGCATCACCTATGCCCCCCGCACCGCCATCAAGTCCCAGGTACTCGCTGATTTCGTGGCAGAGTGGACGGAGATCCAGATGCCATCAGCACCGGAGAAACAGGAGTACTGGATGACGCACTTCGACGGGTCGCTGATGAAGGCTCGCGCCGGAGCAGGCCTAGTCTTCATCTCTCCTCTCGGCGTCCGCATGAGGTACATGATCCGCCTCCATTTCCCTGCGTCTAATAACGTCGCCGAGTATGAGGCTCTCCTCAATGGGCTCCGCATCGCCATCGAACTGGGCATCCGACGGCTGGACGTCCGAGGCGACTCCCAGCTAGTCGTCGAGCAAGTCATGAAGGAATGGAGCTGCCACGACCCCAAGATGGCAGCCTACTGCAACGAGGTCCGCAAACTCGAGGACAAGTTCGATGGGCTAGAGCTCAACCACATCGCAAGATGTTTTAACGAGGCAGCTGACGAACTGGCAAAGGCGGCATCCGGCCGAAAGCCCGTTCCCGACGGCGTCTTCATCAGCGATCAATTCGAGCCCTCGGTCCGTTGTCAGGAACCGGGAAAGGTCGGCGACGCGCCACCTGTCCCGGGCCCGGGCGCCGACCCAGGCGTAGCCCGTGCTCCGTCCGGACCGAGCTTGGAGGTCGACCCCTCCGACCCCGAGGTCATGGAGATTGACATAATTCTAGCTGCGGGGCCCGACCCCCCGCCTGACTGGAGAGCTCCCTTGACTACCTCGTCCGCGAGACGCTCCCGAAGGACAAGACCGAGGCGCGAGGGATCGCGCGCCGCGCCAAGTCATTCGTCATCATCAACCAGGAGCTCTACAAGCGGAGCCACACCGGCATCCTCCAACGCTGCATCCCGATCGAGCAAGGAAGGGCGCTGATTCATGACATCCACGTAGGGGCCTGCGGCCACCACGCCGCGCCAAGAACCCTCGTCGGGAACGCCTTCCGGCAGGGTTTCTACTGGCCAACGGCGGTCGCCGATGCCACCCACGTGGTCCGCACCTGCGAAGGGTGCCAGTTTTTCGCGCGCCAAACTAACATGCCCGCACAAGCGCTCCAGACTATCCCCATCACATGGCCCTTTGCGGTCTGGGGACTGGACCTCGTCGGGCCCTTCAAGAAAGCGCCCGGGGGCTTCACCCACTTGCTTGTCGCCATCGACAAGTTCTCTAAATGGATCGAAGCATGACCCGTCGCGCAGATCACATCTGAACAGGCGGCGCGATTCTTCACCGACATCATTCATCGCTTCGAAGTCCCCAACTCCATCATCACGGACAACGGCACGCAGTTTACCGGGAAGAAGTTCCTCCGGTTCTGCGACGACCACCACATCCGAGTGGACTGGTCGGCCGTGGCACACCCCCACACAAATGGACAGGTTGAACGAGCTAACGGCATGATACTCCAGGGTCTCAAGCCACGGATCTTCGACCGCCTCAAAAAGTTCGGCGGCCGGTGGGTCGCGGAGCTCCCCGCGGTCCTATGGAGCTTAAGGATGACCTCCAGTAGGGCAACTGGCTTCACCCCGTTCTTCATGGTCTACGGGTCTGAGGCAATCCTCCCCACCGACCTAGAGTATGGATCGCCGAGGGTCAAGGCGTATGACGAGCAGGGGAACCAGGCGTCGCTCGAGGACGCGCAAGACCAACTCGATGAAGCACGCGATGTGGCCCTGCTACACTCAGCCAAATACCAACACGCCCTACGACGACACCACAGTCGCAAGGTGCAAGGCCGAGCCTTCAACGTCGGGGACCTGGTGCTCCGCCTTGTCCAGGACAACAGGGGTCGGCACAAGCTGACCCCCCCGTGGGAAGGTCCTTTTGTCATCGCCCAAATACTGCGGCAAGGCACGTACAAACTAGTGACCCCAGATGGACGGATCTTCAGCAACGCTTGGAACATAGAACAGCTAAGACGCTTCTACCCTTAAATTCTATTTCCAAGTTTAAACACATGCATCCTTGTAATTTTCTAGTCCACGGAGAGAAGCAGTTTTGAGTCGACCTTTTTTGAGTCTCGTCACGGGCTCAGGGATATCCGACCCTGACCCTGCCTCAGGGTCGCATATCCCTCGGGGGCTATCAGGGGCTCTGGCCCAAGTCACCCGAGGTCCTCTCAAAACAACTTTTCTCCGAGCCGGCCCCCTTCCTAAACGTTTGGGCATGAAAAGGGGAGAGTGTGCAAACGACGCCCAGGCAAGACTGATCGGACTGCGAGAAAGCCTACGCCCCAGCGGCTACGGTACTATCGCCCATCAGCGCTTACTAACGCGTCCGACCCGTACTCTAAACTTTCCAGACCCAAAAGGACAAGGAAGGGGATCGGAAGTAAACGTTGATAAATTACAGAAACGGCCCCCGCGGCCATTACAAAAGCAAGTTCAAAATCAACTAACATGTTTACATGGCGGGGCATCCGAACCCGACCCAGTTAGCTCGTTCAGGGTTCCTCCGCCGGGACGGCCTCCTCCTCAAGCTGCGTCGCCAAGGCATCCGCCGGGCCGAGCACCGACGCATCGATCTCGTCCAGCTCAGCCTCAGTGTACCCGGGGGCGTACCCTTCGCTCATCAAGGCAAAATCGAGGCTAGTGTAATGGGACCCGAAGACCCCGAAAGCCCGCCTCAAGCCAACGCGAAGCGCCTCATGAGCGATCTCGCGGGTCCGCTGGTACACCCCGAGGGCACGAGCCGCCAGCGAGCTCGTCCCTGTGGCAGAACCACCTGAATTAATCCGGCTCAAGTGTATTAACCATCACCATTAAGGCATCCTCGGTTAACCTTACACTTCAAACGGAGTAATCCACTGGTCTGTCGGGTATAACCTCCCGATACAACCACGGTGAACGGATCGAGCGTCGTACATACAAATGCTCATGCGACGATGAGCCCAGAGAATACCACATTCCAGCAAGTATTACATCATTTGCATAAGTCAATATTACAGACCTAGTTCTGAGTTTAGAAAACAAGTACTTCAATTAATCATAAATAAGTTCTTCAGAGTTAAATTGCAGCGGAAATAAACAACGGAAACTACTCGACGATACAGGATGTCTCGATGAAGCCCGTACGAGACATCACTCGGCCTCATCTCCGTTGGACGGGGGCGCATCCCATTCCACCGACCAACCAGGGGGAAGAGTGCAGGGCCAAGTCAAGCTAGCAGTCATATCTTCAAAGGGTTCACCTGAAATCGAGTCACAAGCAAGACTGAGAATACTAATACTCAGCAAGACATACCCGTGTAGTGGAAACTACTCCACCGACTCTAGACATGCCAGGCTTTTTGGCTCAGGGGTTTGTTTTTCCGAAAAGCATCTACAAGTGGGTCCTTACTTTCAACTTTTAGCTCAAGATTCTAGTTTCGTTAGCCAGTCTAGGTAAGCAGCTATCTAATGCATACATGGTGAAGCATTAAGTTTTCCATCCAACCAGTTCATTCATCATCATTGTTCCTCTTCTTACTCTGTGGGTAAAAATGGTTAAGCAGTCTCAATAGCCGTGAGAAACGGATGATTCGAATCGAATTTCTTAACCTTGCAAGGGAAACCCAAACACACGTCACGTGGTTACTCCCTAGAGTCACACGTGCAACTTTTCCCCTTTCTTTCCGGGTCGTGGATCGGGGCTACCCACCGAGAGTACAAGAGCCCCACGCCACGGTTCGGCGCCGGGTCGTGACCACTCTCTGCACTCGCCATATGCACATGGGACCGAAGTTCAAAGGGTAGGATGCCGTCCCCTTGCCGGGCCAATCAGGTACTTAAGCTTACCGATTCCCATAATCTCGGCATGTGTTTAGTACGTTCAAGACTTAACCATCACTACCACACCCTGCGGCCTTAGCATTTTTCACTAGACAGACGGGCCTCAATCGTAACCATCGTTACATAACCCGTCCGTGTCCTTATGATTGCAGTGTGTAGTAGTCATTCAACTCCTATTTTCTCGCGAGTGACAGGAAATCACTCGACTTTTACCGGAGTCCTATTAGCACAGCATTCTATCGAACCTTACATCTAGTTTTCAAGCAAGGGTTCCTGACATCATGCAACTAAGTTTTCATCCAACTCCTATAAACTTAATGCACAAGCAAGGAGTAAAGAGTTGCATAATTTCGGAAAGAATGGGTTATGCTCCGGGGCTTGCCTTCGCAGTTCGCTTGCGGATCTTCCGAACTTGGGCTCGGGTCTTCAAAAGCTTCAGTTAGATTTGCTTGAGCTTCACGCTGTTCACTCTCGGATGCGGGCACCAGCTCGTAGGTTCCGTCGGCGAGAGTCGTCGATTCTACATGAGTGCACAAGTTTAAGTCGTGGAAATAGCACTTGGTTACGATTTGAGAGTCATTACTACAAGGGATAGTTTCTGGTTATGAAATTTTGGATTTAGGCACATCAAGGAAAAATGTGCTTACTGTAAAATTTTCAGCCAATTTTATGTAACAGATTAATTCTGAAAAATATATTACATTGTTGCTGTTAGATACTTGTTCTTTTTGTACAGATCAATTGGTGCAACAATTGTGGCTAAGATTTTTACAGAGCTCTCACTTGAGCATGTAGAAGCTACTGTAATTTTTGTAGGATTTATCATGCAGTATTTAGAGCATAGAAAATATGACATTCTACACCTAGACTTTTTAAAGATTCATTTTTACAGGACCCTACACAGGGTTTTTGTCCATGAAACTTTTTACACAGCAACCTCTACCACAGTGTAACTCCCAGTAATAAGTTGGGGATTTTCCAAGCTAAGACACTATTTTCTTGATTTAATGTATTTTATTAGCACATAAATCAAATAAATATGTTACTGTGAGATAAAAAGTCTCCTAATTTTTCTCTGGCTTCTAGTTACCAATACATTAGCATAGGAAAAATTTCAATGGGTGACTCACCACCTAACTACAGGGATAAAACATTCCATTTACACATGAATTAAAACTAAGTTTAACAAACAGCAGAGCTAGAGATGGAATTTGGGTCTGATCTTTTTACACAGTCCTAATCATCCAGCAACTAATTCACTGCCCAAAATTCAGGGTCAGCATTGTTCTAGAACAGTGGGTATAAAATTTGTCCATTAAAGCTTCTATTTAATGTAGAGCAAAATATTTTGAGATTCTGAGAAAATTTGTGTAACAAAAGTGGTAGAGTTTGTTCTGAGGATTCTAGAACAGTTGAGTTTGCATTTTTCTGAATTTTCTACGATTTTATACGAATTTTACAAGTTCACTGAATTTGAATCTAGGTTTGAAATTTTCTTTTACAACTAGGTCCTTGAATCTTACGCTCAGACCCTTCTAAAGATTTAAATCCTTGCAATTGGGTCCTCGGCGGCTCGGGTGCGGCGGCCGGCCGAAATTCCGGCGAGGGGGCTCGCCGGCGGCGAGGGGCGGGGGTCGGGGAAGGTTCAGGGGTGCGAGGGCTACCTTGTGGGGGTGTTGTTCAGGTGGGGGACGGCCGGGAAGGGCTCGCCGGCGTTGGAGCAGAGGCGGCGGCGGCGCGGCTCGCGTCGACGGCGGTGCTCCGGCGGGCTTGGGGCGGCGTGGTCCGGTCGGTGAGCTTCAGTGGCGCATGGGGAAGCTACCCAGAGGCTCGGCTTGGACGGAGGGGGTCGGGGTCGTGCTGTCCACGGCGAGCAGGGGCGGCGGCGGCGACGGCAGCGCGGGCGGCGGCGCTCCGGTGGCTCTGGGTGGCGTTGGGTGGGTCGGCGAGCTGCGGTGAGGCGATGTAGTGGTGGCTGGGTGCTCAGTTTGGGCAGTGGGCGGCGGCAGTGGGCTGTCCACGGGCGGGCGGCGCTCGGCGGTGGCGATGGCGGCGGCGAGGTGTTCTGGTGGCCGGGGGCTCGCGCGGGCGGTCGGGGCGGGGCTTTTATAGGGTCAGGAGGGGGCCTGGTTAGCGTGCGGGGCGGAGCGCGGCAGCGGCGGGCACTGGCTGCGGCGGGTGGCGGCAGAACGCCGGCGCGGCGTGCGGCGAGCGGGCGCGGGTGACTGGGCGGCCGCGATTGTGGCGTGGGCGTGAGGAGATAGTGCCGGGCGCGGAGTGGGGAAGCAGCAGCGGCAGCGGCTCGGGCGGAGGGCGGGCGCGACGACTGGTGGGGCGCGGGGGCCGGGGCGGCACGGCGGGGCGCGGCCACTGGGCGAGCGGGCGGCGGCCTGGACGCGGCAGCGCACGCGCGGGCGGGGACTGGCCGCGCGGCGTCGGGGCGGGGCAAAGCCGGCCGTGGCGGGGTGGTGCGGCGGCCACTGGCCTGGCGCTCCGCGCCGGTCAGGCGACGCCGGCCACCTGGCGCGCGGCGGGCGGGCGAGCGCGCGCGGCGCGGCAGAGCAGAGGGGGAGGCGCCAGGGACCGAAATGCAAAAATTCGAAAAAGTTCAGGGGGCTGGGTGCAAACAGGGCGTTTTCTCCTCTTTCTGATTTGAATTTCAAAAACTTTTGAACACGAAAGTTGTTCAAAATATTAAGTTCTACAACTTTGGTTTCAGGCAAAATCTCATTTGGCTTATGGTTTTAAAGTTATTTTAAAAGTTTCAAATGTGCCCAAAAGTGCCCAATTTAAATTTGAATTCTAACTGAACCCGTTTTAAGTCTTTCCACCCTCTCGTTAGTTGGTTTAACACAGAGTTAGGCTAATGACATTGATTTTGGGATTTTAAATTACCAGGGTTGTCACAGCCTTCCCCCCTTAACAAGAATCTCGCCCCGAGATTCGGTAATTCTTAATGTGGGCGTGGGTGCACATACCAGTGGTTGAGGCAAGAAACCCAGGGAAATGTTGGTTCAGGTAGCTTTCCGTTTCCCAGGTGGCTTCTTCTTTCGTGTGGCGATTCCATTGTATTTTATACATTCTAATCACTTTCCTCCTGGTCTCTCTTTCTTTTTGATCCAGAATCTTAATTGGGTGTTCGACATACGAGAGATCGGGTTCCAATGATATTTCTTGTTGTTCCACAATCTCGGTAGGGACTCGAATACACTTCTTGAGTTGAGATACGTGGAAGACATCATGGGTGGCCGTGAGCTGAGGGGGTAGTCGTAATTTGTAGGCTACGGGTCCGCAGCTCTCCATGATTTCGTAGGGACCAATATAACGGGGAGCTAGTTTGCCTTTGATTCCGAATCTTCGCACTCCCTTGGTGGGTGAAACGCGAAGGTAGACATGATCGCCAACTTCGAACTTTAGGGGCTTTCTCCTTTTGTCAGAATAGCTCTTTTGTCGGGCTTGTGCGGCTTTAAGATTTGCTTGTATTACTTTTACTTTCTCCTCTGCCTCGATTACCAGGTCGGGTCCAATTATTTTACGTTCTCCGGTTTGTGACCAGCTCAAAGGGGTTCGACACCTTCGTCCGTACAGGGCCTCAAATGGTGCCATTTTCAAACTCGTTTGGTAGCTGTTGTTGTACGAGAACTCTGCCAGGGGTAAGCATTTATCCCAATTCTTGTCATAATGAATGACACAAGCTCTCAGCATGTCCTCAAGAATTTGGTTTACTCTTTCCGTTTGTCCATCGGTCTGGGGATGGTATGCTGAGCTGCGAATCAGCTTAGTGCCAAGAGACGTTTGCAGTTGTTCCCAAAAGCGTGCTACAAACTGGGGACCACGATCAGAAATGATTGTCTTAGGTATTCCATGCAGGCAAACAATACGATCGAGGTAAATATCGGCATATTTCTTTGTAGAATAGGTGGTGTGCACCGGAAGAAAATGTGCCGTCTTCGTGAGTCTATCAACGATAACCCATATGGAATCATGTCTCTGGGACGTGTTTGGTAGTCCAACGATGAAGTCCATACTTATGTCTTCCCATTTCCATAATGGTATAGGTAACGGTTGAAGTGTACCGGCTACCTTTAAGTGACTAGCTTTTACTCTCTGGCACGTATCACATTCCGAGACATACGTAGCAATTTCCCTTTTCATTCTAGTCCACCAGAAGTTCTGCCTTAGATCCTGATACATTTTGCTACTGCCGGGGTGGATAGAGAATTTGGAGAGGTGTGCCTCATCAAGAATTTGCTTGCGGAGTTCACGATTCTTCGGAACGACTATACGACTTTCGAACCATAGAACTCCCTTATGGTCCTGGCGGAAACACTTATACTTCTCCTCACCTAGAGAGAGTTTTTGTTTGATGATCTTGATTCCTTCATCATGTAGTTGTGCCATGACGATTTGGTCGTGAAGAGTGGGCTCAACTGAGATGTGATTTAGAGTGCCTTGGGAAACCATTTCCAAGTTAAGCTTCCTCATGTCTGCACATAATGTCTCATGGTAGGACTCTATGGATAAGCAATGGCAATGGGACTTGCGGCTTAGTGCATCTGCGACTACATTAGCCTTGCCGGGGTGATAGTGCACTTCAAGGTCATAATCCTTGATTAGTTCTAGCCATCTCCGTTGTCTCATATTCAGATCGGCTTGTGTGAAGATATACTTGAGACTCTTATGATCCGTGTAGATATTGCACTGTGTACCCATGAGATAGTGCCTCCATATCTTCAGAGCGTGAATGACGGCTGCGAGCTCAAGGTCATGCGTGGGATAATTCTGTTCGTGGGGCCGAAGGGCTCGTGAGGCATATGCAATCACTCGATTCTCTTGCATAAGCACACATCCTAGACCAGTACCTGATGCGTCACAATACACATCGAATGACTTGGTATTATCGGGTTGAGCTAACACAGGTGCAGTAGTCAGATGCTCTCTGAGAGTGTGGAAGGCTTCCTCACACTTCTCATTCCATACAAACTTTACTTCCTTCTTCAATAGTTCCGTCATGGGCTTAGCAATTCGAGAGAAATCCGGGATGAAGCGACGGTAGTAACCGGCTAAGCCGAGAAAACTGCGAATCTGATGAACAGAGGCAGGGGGTTTCCAATCCATCACCTCTTGTACCTTGCTGGGGTCAACAGCTATGCCTTCGTTGGAGATCGTGTGACCTAAGAACTTTACAGTATCCAACCAGAATTCACACTTAGAAAACTTAGCATAGAGCTGATGGTCTCTGAGTCGCTGAAGAACAATGCGAAGGTGCTTGGCATGCTCTTCCTCATCCTTGGAATAGATAAGAATGTCGTCGATGAACACTACGACGAATTTGTCCAGTTCGGGCATGAATACCGAATTCATGAGATACATGAAGTAGGCAGGGGCATTGGTGAGTCCAAAGGACATGACCAAGAATTCATATAGTCCATATCGTGTGGAGAAGGCAGTCTTAGGAATATCGCACGGGCGAATCTTGATCTGATGATATCCCGAACGAAGATCAATCTTGGAGAAGACTCTGGCTCCAACTAATTGATCGAAGAGTACATCGATGCGAGGAAGTGGGTATTTATTTTTAACTGTTACCGCATTGAGAGGTCGGTAGTCCACACATAATCTCAAACTGTCATCCTTCTTCTTTACGAATAGGGCTGGACATCCCCAAGGTGACGCGCTAGGGCGAATGAAACCTTTGTCCAGTAGTTCTTGGAGTTGAATTTTCAACTCTGCCAATTCTTTAGGGGGCATCCTATACGGTCTTTTGGATATAGGTGCAGTGCCTGGTTGTAGCTCAATAACGAACTCAATATCCCTATCCGGTGGCATTCCTGGTAAGTCATCCGGGAAAATATCGGCATACTCGTTCACCACAAGGATCTCATCTAGCTTAAGTCCTTCCATCTTATAAGCACAGGAATTCATGCAATCTATGAATGGTAGGTAAAGGGTAGTGGCTCCGTGACTAGGTGAATTTATCTCAACGGCTCGGGAAGAAAGATCCAGTGTGACTCCATGCATAGCCATCCAGTTCATTCCCAAAATAATGTCCATGCCGTAAAGGGGTAAAAGGACAAGGTCCGTGTTGATGGTTTTACTACCCAATTTGACTGGTACTTGTCTGATCATTTGGTTTGAAGCAATTTTACCACCCGGTGTTGATATCATATATGACCCTTTTGTGTGACAAACATCCAAGCCTACTTTTGCACCGAATTTTGCACTTATGAAACTATGCGATGCACCAGAATCAAATAATATAACTGCAGGCTTGTTATGGATAGAGAATGTACCCGACATCACTGGGGCTCCTTCTGGAAGCTCTGCAAGCGTGGTGAAGTTAATCCGTCCTTGCTTGACTTGCAGGGTCTGTCTCTTGCCCCTGTTCTTGGCGTTCGGGTTGGATCCTTGACCTTGGTTGGGCTGTCCAGGCTGAGGGCATTCGCGTGCGAAGTGGCTGGAACTCCCGCATTTGAAACAGCGATTTGCGGGGCTAGGTCGAAGAGACTGCTGAAGGATGGGCCTCGGACCATTCTGTGGAGGCATCGGGGGTCGTACCATGCCTGGCTGCTGTGGGGGTCTGGCAATCCATCTTCCTGGCTGCGGGGCCTTTGGTGGAGCTGTAGGTGCGGTATTTTGCACGATGCGATACCTTGGTGGTTGGGCACTTGATGGTCCTGCGGGCGCCTTTCTCTTCTTCTCTGCCCGGTGTGCCATGATACAGTCCTCCTGGGTTATGGCCATATTGACCAACTCGTTGTAGGTGTCAGCCCTGGCTAGGTTCAGACGTTCCTTGAGTTTGGTATTCAGACCTCGGCGGAAACGATCACGCTTCTTGGCATCCGTATCAGCGTGATAGCCCGCATACTGGCATAGGTTGTTGAACGCTTGGGCGTACTGCAACACGGTGCGGGTGCCTTGGGTGAGTGCCAGGAACTCATTCAACTTTCTCTCCATGAGACCCTCGGGGATATGATGTGCCCGGAACGCGGTCTTGAATTCATTCCAGTCGACCACATGGTCAGCCGGGAGCATCGCAAAATAGTGGTCCCACCACAGACGAGCGGTACCGCGAAGCTGTTGCGCGGCAAAACGGGCCTTGTTGGCCTCTGAGCATGGGGCCACAAGTAGTGTGAACTTGGATTCTATGGTGCGAATCCATGCATCTGCGTCCAGGGGTTCCTCGGTCTTATGGAACAAGGGAGGCTGGGTCCCCAGGAAATCCGTGTATCCTGCAGCCTGTGGTTGGTGAGCATTGTGCCCACCCCTCTGCTGGTGTTGCCCTTGCACAATCTGACGTAACAGCTCGGTTTGAGCGGCCATCACTTCCACCAAACTGGGCGGGGGTGGTGGCGATTGTCGCGAGCGGCTGCCACCGGCACCAAAACCCTCGGGGTTGCCACGTGTTGATCCAACCATCTGAAACGTGAAAGGTTACCATTAGCGTCGCGATCCATATTACTTCCTTGATTCATGATTAATTGGTGTAGTCATAGACTTCCGAAGTCTGAGCCAGAAGTATGAACAGAATCTCTGTTTGCTACGAGAAAAATCATAGCCTGCTGTGGGTCCATCCAAAACATCTCAAACATTTGTGGTAGTCAGAGAATTTAGGACTGCACCACTTTGGCATTTACTTCGGTGCTAGAACTATGGCTAAGGTGGTCGAAAATCTCGTCCTTTGCCTTACTGTTTTAGCTGTTTTTCAGCAGATTGACCGGTACGGTCTCGCCTATATCTTAAACTAGCGAGGTCCAATGATGCTGAATTTTTGTGAGAACCTAGATCACAAAATTTAGCATAAGTCTGGTATTCAACACTCAGCCAAGAAATGCAAGGAGACATGGGTAAAAATTCCGACAAGTCTCAGCGATTGTGGATTCCATCGTTTACCAACTTACAACGAAATCACCAAGTTTATCGCCGTTCCTTACATGCTGAGGGTATCCACATGGTTCAGGTGTACCCAACACAAAAGAGTTACTCAACTCCTAGTTAGCCTATTACAACACTTGCCAAAAGTTAGGCTACCCTATCGAGGAGTATGTGCAAAAGTCCTCCTAGGTCGTCCTCTAGAAATCATCCAAGTCGTTGACGGACGACTCGCTGTGAGCCGGAGAGTGGGCTCCCATCTGAGGTGCCTGCGGTACCTCACCCTCGAAATCCATACCTGAGATACCATCAATCTCCTGTGGCTCCTCCTCATCCTCCTCCATGTCGTCCTCATGGGGATGGTCATTCTGATCATGATGCCACTGAATGTGCTCATTAGCATCCTCCAACTCAAGGTTCAGATCATGGAGCTGCTCCTCCAACTGTGCTATCGTGGTATCTCTCTCATCCATGAGAGTGTCCTGCTCCTGGATTTGGCCCTCAAGTTGGCCAATCTGAGCATCTCTGTCCTCAAGATCCTGACTGAGCTCCTTTATCTGCTCATCCCTGGTATCTGCCATCATATGGTAGGCCTGAGCAAGATCAGTGAGCTGCTCGAGTGCCTGACTCTGGAGAGTCTGAAGCCGGTAGAGTGCACTCATGCACCGCACGGAGGTATGGATAGTCTCCTGGGCATGGAAGTCTACCAAATACTGTGCGTGCTGCACCCTGTTGAGCCAAAAGGGGTCGTTGTCCTGGGCAGCAGGAAACAATCCAATGGGAGTGAGTGTGACAACCTCGGGACACTGCGCACAAAATGTGGTGAGCGCCCTCATGGCTGCAAGCTCCCAAGTATCGGCCAAACGGCGACCAACAGCCTCAAGCTCCAAGGCGGGCCACTCCGGGTGTAGCGGGTGCGAAAAGATAGTCACATTGACACGGCACTGGGTAACTCCATTTTCTGCAAACTCCAGTCCGGCGTAACGTGGGGGAATTAGATAGCCCGCGGTACGCAGAACATCCCACAAAATAGAGGGAAAGCCCTCCCAGTGGAGACACTGCGAGTGCACGCGTCCATCCTCATCCACCATCATCTCAACAGGCTCGGCCATCTGAACAAAAGATCAAATGGAATGAGATAGCGAAAAACTGTGAGCAGCACAAGGACAGATTCTGTATAGTGTGCAAAAATAATCATAACTCCCACAGTTCTCATCCAAAAATTCTCAAATTTCACCAGATCACTCCTAAGGTATTTGTGAACAACTTTTCTAGTCAACTCCAGAGCTAATTGGGTCTCTAAGATGGTCTTTCTTTTCAGTTTTTACCTTACTGTCTACCCAGAATTTTCAGTGAACAGAGGGCTAGAGTTTCGTGCACCAGGGAAAATCTACCCAGCCAAAATTTACCAAATTTTAACAGAAGCTTCCTGGGTAAATTTGGAACAAGTTTCGTGTTGTGCTCTTTTGCAGAAAACCACAGGAAGGGGGCCTAAAAATTTAAGAGGCAGAAGTGCTTATTCTGGACAGAAATCTGACGCTCCAAGGTTTCTGTTATTTCTTATTATCCATAAGTTCAGAATTTCTCATTTTTGAACAGAAGATAGGGCACAAGATTTGGAACAATTTCTTCAACATGAACTTTATCAGAAATGGTCATTTTCTTTGGTCAATAATTCGCTCTTTTCGGTCGTGGCAGATTTGGGACAGTTTCTCTAGATAATCCTTATGCAACCATGGTTTAGATACGCAAGAACTTTACCACTCTCATACATCGCATTTTTGATTTCAGATACATATGTTCATGATGTATGCACGTCCTATTCGTCCTCACAAAATAAAATAATTGCCAAATAGCTTTGGTCTTACGATGATAGTTTCGGTGGCATACACAATACGGCTCTCGCTATAATAGCTAGTCGAGTCTTTCTACTCGTCCCTTAACTTATCGTAATCGCGGTTAGTGTACCTGCAGAAAATCGACAAGCATATATATATCATGAACCTTTCATGCCAGCACTCATGAAAGCGTCCGTATTCATTACCGTTTACTTATAGAAACGATATCTGTACAATTTCCGCCGTACAGACGACGTTAACATACGCTATTGAGATAGCGTATTCACGGGGGTACCGTCATGAGACGGGGGTATGAACAGCGATCGCCATACCCTGCGCCGAACCTTCTACTCCCAATATGTTCAACTAACAGTTGGCATATTGGCAGCACCTCAAGTAAGCCACTGCTTGAGGGCAGCGTTCGGTTCGCATCACCGACAGGAAGGCCAAGCTCTCTCAGTTGGCTGAGGATCCTTACCTTCTTACCTTAGCGATGAGTGCGTCGTTACAGAATTTAAGGTCGGTTGTGCATGAAAGTAAGTTTTGACAGAAGGTAATGTGCTGGAAGTCAGTTGATAATATATATAGAAGTTAGATAGCCACCTAGTAACTTTCCCATAAACCCTTAGGGCTTTACGAACTAGGCACCATCCTTAACGTACCAACGCATTTCGCAACACAACCTTCTAGTCAAGTTTTAGTAAAATGAGTTTTTAAGGCTTGTAGCATTCTCTGGCGTATGTATTTCGGCTCTGGTGTCCGCTGTTGCCGGCTGTGGCACCAGCTACGGCTCTGATACCAGCTGTGGCAGAACCACCTGAATTAATCCGGCTCAAGTGTATTAACCATCACCATTAAGGCATCCTCGGTTAACCTTACACTTCAAACGGAGTAATCCACTGGTCTGTCGGGTATAACCTCCCGATACAACCACGGTGAACGGATCGAGCGCCGTACATACAAATGCTCATGCGACGATGAGCCCAGAGAATACCACATTCCAGCAAGTATTACATCATTTGCATAAGTCAATATTACAGACCTAGTTCTGAGTTTAGAAAACAAGTACTTCAATTAATCATAAATAAGTTCTTCAGAGTTAAATTGCAGCGGAAATAAACAACGGAAACTACTCGACGATACAGGATGTCTCGATGAAGCCCGTACGAGACATCACTCGGCCTCATCTCCGTTGGACGGGGGCGCATCCCATTCCACCGACCAACCAGGGGGAAGAGTGCAGGGCCAAGTCAAGCTAGCAGTCATATCTTCAAAGGGTTCACCTGAAATCGAGTCACAAGCAAGACTGAGAATACTAATACTCAGCAAGACATACCCGTGTAGTGGAAACTACTCCACCGACTCTAGACATGCCAGGCTTTTTGGCTTAGGGGTTTGTTTTGCCGAAAAGCATCTACAAGTGGGTCCTTACTTTCAACTTTTAGCTCAAGATTCTAGTTTCGTTAGCCAGTCTAGGTAAGCAGCTATCTAATGCATACATGGTGAAGCATTAAGTTTTCCATCCAACCAGTTCATTCATCATCATTGTTCCTCTTCTTACTCTGTGGGTAAAAATGGTTAAGCAGTCTCAATAGCCGTGAGAAACGGACGATTCGAATCGAATTTCTTAACCTTGCAAGGGAAACCCAAACACACGTCACGTGGTTACTCCCTAGAGTCACACGTGAAACTTTTCCCCTTTCTTTCCGGGTCGTGGATCGGGGCTACCCACCGAGAGTACAAGAGCCCCACGCCACGGTTCGGCGCCGGGTCGTGACCACTCTCTGCACTCGCCATATGCACATGGGACCGAAGTTCAAAGGGTAGGATGCCGTCCCCTTGCCGGGCCAATCAGGTACTTAAGCTTACCGATTCCCATAATCTCGGCATGTGTTTAGTACGTTCAAGACTTAACCATCACTACCACACCCTGCGGCCTTAGCATTTTTCACTAGACAGACGGGCCTCAATCGTAACCATCGTTACATAACCCGTCCGTGTCCTTATGATTGCAGTGTGTAGTAGTCATTCAACTCCTATTTTCTCGCGAGTGACAGGAAATCACTCGACTTTTACCGGAGTCCTATTAGCACAGCATTCTATCGAACCTTACATCTAGTTTTCAAGCAAGGGTTCCTGACATCATGCAACTAAGTTTTCATCCAACTCCTATAAACTTAATGCACAAGCAAGGAGTAAAGAGTTGCATAATTTCGGAAAGAATGGGTTATGCTCCGGGGCTTGCCTTCGCAGTTCGCTTGCGGATCTTCCGAACTTGGGCTCGGGTCTTCAAAAGCTTCAGTTAGATTTGCTTGAGCTTCACGCTGTTCACTCTCGGATGCGGGCACCAGCTCGTAGGTTCCGTCGGCGAGAGTCGTCGATTCTACATGAGTGCACAAGTTTAAGTCGTGGAAATAGCACTTGGTTACGATTTGAGAGTCATTACTACAAGGGATAGTTTCTGGTTATGAAATTTTGGATTTAGGCACATCAAGGAAAAATGTGCTTACTGTAAAATTTTCAGCCAATTTTATGTAACAGATTAATTCTGAAAAATATATTACATTGTTGCTGTTAGATACTTGTTCTTTTTGTACAGATCAATTGGTGCAACAATTGTGGCTAAGATTTTTACAGAGCTCTCACTTGAGCATGTAGAAGCTACTGTAATTTTTGTAGGATTTATCATGCAGTATTTAGAGCATAGAAAATATGACATTCTACACCTAGACTTTTTAAAGATTCATTTTTACAGGACCCTACACAGGGTTTTTGTCCATGAAACTTTTTACACAGCAACCTCTACCACAGTGTAACTCCCAGTAATAAGTTGGGGATTTTCCAAGCTAAGACACTATTTTCTTGATTTAATGTATTTTATTAGCACATAAATCAAATAAATATGTTACTGTGAGATAAAAAGTCTCCTAATTTTTCTCTGGCTTCTAGTTACCAATACATTAGCATAGGAAAAATTTCAATGGGTGACTCACCACCTAACTACAGGGATAAAACATTCCATTTACACATGAATTAAAACTAAGTTTAACAAACAGCAGAGCTAGAGATGGAATTTGGGTCTGATCTTTTTACACAGTCCTAATCATCCAGCAACTAATTCACTGCCCAAAATTCAGGGTCAGCATTGTTCTAGAACAGTGGGTATAAAATTTGTCCATTAAAGCTTCTATTTAATGTAGAGCAAAATATTTTGAGATTCTGAGAAAATTTGTGTAACAAAAGTGGTAGAGTTTGTTCTGAGGATTCTAGAACAGTTGAGTTTGCATTTTTCTGAATTTTCTACGATTTTATACGAATTTTACAAGTTCACTGAATTTGAATCTAGGTTTGAAATTTTCTTTTACAACTAGGTCCTTGAATCTTACGCTCAGACCCTTCTAAAGATTTAAATCCTTGCAATTGGGTCCTCGGCGGCTCGGGTGCGGCGGCCGGCCGAAATTCCGGCGAGGGGGCTCGCCGGCGGCGAGGGGCGGGGGTCGGGGAAGGTTCAGGGGTGCGAGGGCTACCTTGTGGGGGTGTTGTTCAGGTGGGGGACGGCCGGGAAGGGCTCGCCGGCGTTGGAGCAGAGGCGGCGGCGGCGCGGCTCGCGTCGACGGCGGTGCTCCGGCGGGCTTGGGGCGGCGTGGTCCGGTCGGTGAGCTTCAGTGGCGCATGGGGAAGCTACCCAGAGGCTCGGCTTGGACGGAGGGGGTCGGGGTCGTGCTGTCCACGGCGAGCAGGGGCGGCGGCGGCGACGGCAGCGCGGGCGGCGGCGCTCCGGTGGCTCTGGGTGGCGTTGGGTGGGTCGGCGAGCTGCGGTGAGGCGATGTAGTGGTGGCTGGGTGCTCAGTTTGGGCAGTGGGCGGCGGCAGTGGGCTGTCCACGGGCGGGCGGCGCTCGGCGGTGGCGATGGCGGCGGCGAGGTGTTCTGGTGGCCGGGGGCTCGCGCGGGCGGTCGGGGCGGGGCTTTTATAGGGTCAGGAGGGGGCCTGGTTAGCGTGCGGGGCGGAGCGCGGCAGCGGCGGGCACTGGCTGCGGCGGGTGGCGGCAGAACGCCGGCGCGGCGTGCGGCGAGCGGGCGCGGGTGACTGGGCGGCCGCGATTGTGGCGTGGGCGCGAGGAGATAGTGCCGGGCGCGGAGTGGGGAAGCAGCAGCGGCAGCGGCTCGGGCAGAGGGCGGGCGCGACGACTGGTGGGGCGCGGGGGCCGGGGCGGCACGGCGGGGCGCGGCCACTGGGCGAGCGGGCGGCGGCCTGGACGCGGCAGCGCACGCGCGGGCGGGGACTGGCCGCGCGGCGTCGGGGCGGGGCAAAGCCGGCCGTGGCGGGGTGGTGCGGCGGCCACTGGCCTGGCGCTCCGCGCCGGTCAGGCGACGCCGGCCACCTGGCGCGCGGCGGGCGGGCGAGCGCGCGCGGCGCGGCAGAGCAGAGGGGGAGGCGCCAGGGACCGAAATGCAAAAATTCGAAAAAGTTCAGGGGGCTGGGTGCAAACAGGGCGTTTTCTCCTCTTTCTGATTTGAATTTCAAAAACTTTTGAACACGAAAGTTGTTCAAAATATTAAGTTCTACAACTTTGGTTTCAGGCAAAATCTCATTTGGCTTATGGTTTTAAAGTTATTTTAAAAGTTTCAAATGTGCCCAAAAGTGCCCAATTTAAATTTGAATTCTAACTGAACCCGTTTTAAGTCTTTCCACCCTCTCGTTAGTTGGTTTAACACAGAGTTAGGCTAATGACATTGATTTTGGGATTTTAAATTACCAGGGTTGTCACAGTCCCTTCCCCCTGGACCACGTCGAGGCCGTTGCAGACGACGCGGACCGCGTCCTGCAGGCTGTCGTGCTCGGCGCGCTCTGCATCAAGGGCCCCCTTCAGCTGGTCAACTTCACCCGCAAGGCCTGTCCGAAAAAACATGCCGGATCAGAGACCTCCCCAATGCCACAAAGGAAGAAGGATGGGAGGAACCTTACCCTCGGACTGCGCCTTCAGCGCGGTCGCAGCGGTCTGAAGGTGACCAACCTCCGTCCCGAGGTCGGCCACCATCTTCTCGGCCTCGACCCTTCAGGTCGCCTCAAGGTCTCGGTCCTGCCAGGCCTGCTGTCGCTCCTGGCGGATGCGCTTGACAGTCTTCTGAAGGGCATCATGCTCCTTCTTCACCGTCTCATGCTCCTTCTTCACCCGAAGGAGCTCCGCAGCATCAAGCTGGGCCTTGTCGACAACGGCCTGGAGGTCCACGCGGGCAGAGCGGGCCTCCTCGACGGCGGTCTGGAGACCATCCTGCGCCGCCCGCTCACGCCTCCGCAGGTCATCGATGACCTGCTGGGCGGCAGCAACCTGCGCGGCCAGCTCCTTGGACCGCTGCTCCTCCGCGGAGAGGCGCTCCTGCCTGACCTGAAAGAGATCAGATTTCCCCCGGCTGCACTCCTGGAGGGCCTGCAAAACGACCCACATTCAGCGATAGAACGGCGGAGAAGAGAATGGTCATCGCGAGGAATGGCATACCTGACCAACGGGAGCAACGACGCCGTCCAACTCCCCCGCCAAGGAAGAAAGGGCAGCACGGGCGCTGTCGAGCGCACCCTGCATCGCCCGCCACTTCTCCCACTCCTCGGCGTCGCCCAACGTGGGCAGGGGCCCTGGCTCCGCGGTCCCCGACGCTGCTGCAAGGGCAGGCACGGCCACCACGGGTGCAGCTGGCCTCAACGGCGGCTCCGTCGCGTGCGCCACCGTCCCTGCCGAGGTCGCCGCGGTCCCCGTCAGCGCCAACGCGCGTCCCGGCTCGCCCGCCGCCGCCGCGGTCTCCGCCGCAACCACCAGGGCGAGCGTCCCCTCCCCCGCTACGGCCGCCGGGGCAGGCACCTCCATCTCTGCCGCCGCCGTCGCCCCCGCCGCGGCGTCCCGGGCGGATACTTGCGGCGCCATCGTTGATGCCTCCGCTGCGACCATCGGGGCGAGCGTCCTCGCCTCCTCCGCCGCCGCCGTGCCTGTCGCAGCCACAGCGGCGGACTCCTCCGTCCCCGTCGCCACCGCCGGAGCGGCGCGCTCCTCCTCCGCCTTGTCATCGAGGTTTATTACCTCCTCGATCCGAGGGCCCTCGGGGGCAATCCCCCATCCCGCAGGGTCCGCCGTCGTGGGAGCCACCTCGACGGCAACCTCCGCGGTCTCCCCGCTAGCGTCGCCTCTCCCCGCTGGCATCGCCTCTCGCCGCCGGTGGGGCCGCGGCCCGCCCCGCGGAGGTGGACGGCGCCCGCAGCATTTTCTTCGGCGCCACCGGCGGAGCACGGGTTTGGGAAGGGACGCTGCAAGATGACAAGTGACATCAACAAAAGCAACTTGATGCAGGGAAAGGAAACAGGCGGACAAGGACTTTTCCACTTACACTCTGTGGGCGCTAAGACGGCGGGCGCGCTTCGCCCCTGAGCCCGAGGCCGACCCCGGGGCATCTGGCAACGGCCGCTTGCCGCTGCTCCTCTGCTCCCGGGTCAGGGGCAGAGGGGCGGGGGTCGGCCCCCTCGACTCCTGGGGCGCGCCCCGCGCCGACCCTCGGGGCGCGGCCCCAGAGCCCTGAGGGGTCGGGCCCCGGACGAACGGGGCGGGGGTCGGCCCCCCCGACTCCTGGGGCGCACCCCGCGCCGACCCTTGTGGCGCAGCCTCGGGGCCCTGAGGGGTCGGGTCCCGGGTGGGCGGACCGCTTGATCCGCCCCCCGCGGCCGCCTGGGAGCACTGCTCCCGGATAACTAGCGCGCCCGGCTGAGGGGCCGGGACGCGCTCCTCCTCTTCCTCCTCCTCCTCCTCTTCCTCCTCATCATCATCATCGTCATCGTCGTCGTCATCGTCGTCGTCGTCCGATAGGACCGGACCTCTCCGCCGCCGCTGGAGCTCCTTGGCGAGTCTTTTTTGCTTCTTCGCCTCCTTCTCGTCCTTGCGCTTCTTCTGTTTCTCGGCGAAGAGGCGGTAACGCAGCAGCTGCTCGGCGTCCTCGGGAACGGGCGGACCCGCGCTGACAACATTCGTCAACTGGCCCTGCAGGCACGAAGACTCTGCGTCAGAATGACGAGACGAGAGGCGCAAGGAGAGGTAACGGGCGCACGAAATGCTTACCAGATCGACGAAGCCCCTGTCCGGCCGCATCGGAGGGTGGCCGGGCACCGGGAAGATGACGTCCTTGACTTCCAGCGCCTCCCAAATGCGCTGACGAATCTCAGAGGCGGGGAGCGCGCCCGTCGCAAGGGCGGTGCCTTCGGTTGGTGCGTCAGGAACCATCTCGGCGAGCGAGCGGACCCGAAGCATCAGCGGCGCCACCCTTCGAGAGTGGTACGCCCCGATAACTCCGGCCCCGGTGAGCCCCTTCGTCTTCAGGTACTCGATGGCGCGGAGGAGGCTGGAGATCCACTTCTTCTCCTTAACCACTGGGCCGTACGCCCACACCTCCGGCGCCGCCTCGAAGACGCGGCCGGTGAACTCCAGCAAGAGGGATTCAGAGTAGTTCCTCACGTAGAACCACTGCTGATGCCACCCCTTGTGGGACGCCGCAGTCTTCATCACCATGTACTCCCTGGCGCGGGATTGGCGAAGGTGAATCCCGGTGCACCCAATCGCCACCGGGGTCGTCCGCTGCTGGCTGCCTCGCTTCTCGACCTTCTGGTACAAACTCACTGTGAAGAAATACTTCCACAACGAGAAGTTGGGCTCGATGCCCAGGAATCCTTCGCACAGCGCGACGAATGCCGCGATGTGCTGGATCCCGTTGGGGTTGAGGTGCTGCAGCTCGAGCTCGTAGTGATGCAGTAGCCCGCGGAAGAAGAGGCTCGGCGGCGCCGCGAACCCCCTCTCATGGAAGTGGGCGAACGAGACGACATAGCCGTTGGGCAGAGCCGACGCCTCTTCCGATTCAGGAAATCTCCACTTAGCCTGCTCGGTCCTGTCGCAGAGGAGGCCCTTCTTCACGAGGCCCTCAGCACGCGAGGTCCCGAAGCTGGAGCGCTCCCAGGTCGCCATTGCGCGATGAGGGGAAGCTTGACGGTGGGAGGAGAAGAAGGCTGGAGCGCTGGAGAAGAAGAAGGCGAGCGGCCAGCGCAGCAAACCAAAAGGCAAAGAGGAAGGCGAAAGACTCGAGACAAGGTGAGGGCGGAACCGGCGAGGCGGCCCCCATCTTATAGAGCGATGCGTGGGAACCGGAACGGACGCGCCCATCACAGTTAATGCGGTGTCAGGTACACCTCATCACGCCCGTTCCCCTCCTTTTTCGGAAGACGTGCGCACGACTCTGCAGGAAACGTCCACTCCCCCTCGTTCCGTGGGTCGGCACCTACCGCCCTCCGTCTTCCGAGAAGTACGAGCGCACGATCTCCTCCGCACTCGGCCCAAGACGCGACAGAAAGGTAAGAAGGGATACGGGACTGAAAACGTCCCTACGGCCCGTTACGGTCCAGGGGTTCGAAGGCTGGCCCACCGTGGGTTCGACAGCCGCCCCAGGATAACCCTGAGCGAGGGGTGAGAAGGGACGGGTCCGCTAGCGGCCAACACCCGGGCACCCGACTGCCCAGGGCGTCCCGACCTCACATTCGAGTCCGGCCGGCATCAAAGTTCATGGTTTTCCCCCGACGAAAGGCAACGAGCCACCGGGTCCAATCGAACGGGCTCGGGAACTATATGAACTGGCCGACCGGAATCTGGGGTACGCCACCAGCTTGGCCCAGGCCGGACCCCCCCGAACGGGGACCGGGACCCCACTCGAATTGACCCGATTGCAGCTCAACGAGCACCACGGTTCGTCCAATGAGGATAACATGGCAAGGCTCACCCCCTCCGTCCCAGCGAACGGACGGTTGAGGGGTAACGTACAAAAGTCGATCTAGCCTCCCGATCGGTCTCCTGCAACGCGCGGGGGCTCGGGGGCTAGATTCGCAACTAATGACCACACGGGTGGTCACAACATGAGGCCTCCAGATGGAGGGAGTTCCCCGGAACGGCAAGGTTCCCCTCATGTCGAAACAATCACCATACAGCCCGCACGACGAGCAAGAGTTCCTGAGGAACAACGATAACAGCCTCTGGAGGAGCGTCCCCGCTCCACCACAGGCTCGGGGGCTACTGTCAGGGGGAAAAGTAAGCGATCGTCTAAGGACTATCATGGCAGCGATCATGGAGGCCCGGACCGACCCGCAGCAACAGCGACCATCGTCAGCCCAACACGGGAGGGAAACGCTCCGCTTCGCCCGACCCCATCCTTCGGAGTCGGACGCTCCCGATCCCCCGGCAGGCGGGCTCCGCCTGGCCCGACCCCTCGCCACGAGGGTCCGCCTCGCCCGACCCCTTGCCACGAGGGTCCGCCTCGCCCGACCCAGGGGCCTAGGGTCGGACTCGCGTGGGCCCGCCGGACGGAAATCAGCCTCGAGCGCACCTTTGCCATAAATGCTCCGCGACTCGGGCGTGTAGAAAGGCATCCATGCCGCTAACGTGACCTGACACACCTACCCGCCCACAACCGCGCCGCGCACGGTACAGCGGCTCAGTCCTCTCTGATGCACTGTCAGGCCATCATGACCCGCGTCGCCTGGCACAGGAGCACGCCTGACCGTCCTTGCTCCACCTACCAGTCCTCGCGCCCCGCAAATCCGGCGACAGGGACAGGGCGCCCTCGCCGTTCAGGCCGCCTGCGGTGTAACAGGGGCAGTCGTGACAGCCGTCAGCCCCGACGGGACGGAGGCCACAGCCATCATCACGCACGCCCGCCGTAACCAGCTCCCGAGGAGGACAGCGACCAGATCAGAGGAAGCTGCCCGGCGGAGCCAAAAGCTGAAGACAACCGTGGCGCCCGGGGAGCCCGAATCTTCCCCTTGGACTCCGCGCTCTCTCTCCCTCTCTCTTTTTTCTCTCTCTGTTCCCTCGCACGTCTCGCATGTACACGGTCACCTCCCTGGGACTATAAAGGGTAGGCCGGGACCCAAGAGACGGGGGAGAAGGATTTTTGGACTCTCACACGCTCACACTCACACTTCCTCACACGGGCTTCTTCTTCCCCGGGAAGGTGAACTCGCCCCCACCATTAGAGCTTCGGTCCACACCTTAGAGGCTTGGGACCGGTTCCCTCTCTCGCCCTTCTGTAATCCCTACTACAGAACCCGCGTGGGTAACACGAGCAGCTCCCCATACTGGACGTAGGGCTTCCTCATGCCCGAACCAGTCTAAACCCCGTGTCATCCGCGCAACCATCCGGAGCCGTACGCGCATAAAAGAAATTTACTAGTCTAAGTCTTGATCACCAATCTTGACAACGACACAATGTCATAACGAAAGAGAGTATTAAGATACTTTATTACATGACCGAAAGTCTTAATCTTAAGCGAATGAATAAACGTTTATAACTGGCAGCGGAACTTCAACTTCACAGGCAGATGACTGAGAGACATACGCCTAGAACTCCTCAAAATCTTCAGGGAACTCCGGACAATTATCTTGTTTTGAGCAGCATTGGTTTTAATAAAGCAAGTGTGAGTACACTTATGGTTGGTACTCAGCAAGTGGAGTAAATTATATGACATGCAAGGCCAAAATCAAAGAAAAGCTGACATGGTTTGACTGCGATAAACATTTTTAGTTGGCCAAGTTTTATTTAGCAAGCATTAACTAAGTGTAAGTTTATACCAACCCTTAAATAAATAAAAGAGATAAGTAACAACAACACAAATAAAGAACATCAATTTAGATCATCTTCAAGTTCAATTATCATGTGAGGGTCCAAGCCGCTCATAATCGTGAGTACGGCTGATATATCAATTTTCACTCTCCAGAGGTTGTACACTTTACCCACAACTCATGTTTCCCTTGATGCCTGGGTTTGCAAGGCCCTTAAACACTTCCGAGGGTGAGTGATAGGAATTCACTACGAGACCTTTACCAAGATTCCCTAACTTGCAACGATCCTCTAAGGTTTCAGGCCGCAGTGGTCATAACCCTCCCTAATGAGGCAGTACCTTAGCCAAGGACCATAAACAAAGCCTCCAAGAGGACCGGGCTATACCCATCACGCACTCCCCTCTTGCCCTTTCGGTAGGACCATTACAGGCTAAAGTTTCTAATTAATTAGTCAAGACCAGAGCCATGTAGTATTGTGGTTGCACTGTTTTCCTGGGTGGTTATCCATGTTCCAATTAATGCAATGATCTTAAAGTTATCACCATAAAGTATTTCAGAACATGAAGTAAAACAAGTGTAGCATAGTTCCAAGTTATCCAACCATAAACCAAGTAGAAGCAACTAGCGTAGCTACAACATAAAGTAAATAACTCAGGTTTAATCAAGGAATTTCAAAAGAAACTAGGCATATCCTTAGTTTGGGATCCATCATATTATGGACACATGCATGCATATAAAGTAAATGTGTGTATTTAGAAAGTTATTAGGACCGGAATATGATCAAAGACCACTTGCCTTGTTCAAAGTACTGCTGCTGCTTAGGGGCATCTTCAAAGCCTTGCTCTTGCGGACCCTCGAACTGCGCACCTTCTAACGCAACACACAAGTACATATAAAAAAGCAAATACAATAAATAAGGAACAATACACCAAACAATATAAACAGAGCAAAACAACATTACAATGCTATTGTACACGTCGCAAGGATCGCGTGAGCGCGAGAATCGATGAAAACGGAGTTAAAACGGAGAAGTTATGGCTAAAATATGATTCCAGGGGCTTTTTCGTAAAATATTTAAAAATAAAAGGGCTCTGAATAAAGAAATCGACGGTTAAAACATAAATAAACCTTAGATCTAGGGTTTAGATTGAGAAACCGAGGGGCTAGAGACGGCATGTTCTATTTTAGAAAGAGACATGGGCTACAACAGAAGAAAAAGGGTTTGTTTGTAAATAATCTTGAACTGCCATGGAGCGCGGGTTGATTTCGGTAAAACTCAGGGACTAAATGGCAATAGGGTCTAGGGTTGATCGATACGGGGTTGTTTGACCCTGGTCTAAATCTAATCTAGACCGTGGGATCTAGATCAGACGGCTGTAAGCGGCTGTCGGCTCGGGGTGGCGGCGCTGGATGTCGACGGCGACAGTGCACGGTGGTGGGAGGCGGCGGGACCGTCGGAGTACACCGAAATCGGTGTTCCGGGGCTTGGGTTGGATCGGGAAAAAGGCGTGGAGATAGAGGGCGCTACGAGAAACGCATCTAGGGGCTCGGGGTGGGGTGTCGCGGCTCGGAGGGGGCGCTCGACGGTGGCGCGCGGATTTTTTTTCTCAACCTCAAAGCCCTAGACTAAGGATGACAGTTGGACCTATGAGAAGGGTACATGCAGGTTCTGTCTTCGATGGACGTGGGTTTAGCTACAAATTTCTACCTACAGATACGGTTAGATCGGTACCAGTATAGGTATAAGTCGGGTCAGAGATGGGTAAAAAACTTCACCCATGGGTAAAAAATTAGCCTAGCTAATGTAAGATGTAAGGATCGGGCTAAAAAGGATCGGATTAATATTTTTTAAGTTTTGATCTAACAATATTTAAAGGCTAAATCGGATTATGAAGTGAGTATTAGGGTCGGATTGTGAAGTGAGCATCAGGTCCGATCCATTGCTACTACTCAAAATATAATCCAGCCTCCTCTACACAAACACAACGAAATAATAGCCCACAGCCCCACATGAGGCCCAGACGGTGGCTTGGCCCAGCTCAAACCTAGACACGCGCGGCCCCTCTGTTCGTTGTTCTTTCCCATCGGCCTCTCGCGACCTCGCGCGGCCTCTCGTCCGACCTCCGCACCCAGGCCCAATCTAGCCCATTTGCTAGAGAGAGATTTTTCCTCAACCCCAAAGCCCGCCCACCCAACAGCGCTCCGCCTGACCGAGCTCCTCCTCGGTCCTCATCAGCCTTCCTTTCGGACCTCCACCTCGCAATCCACTCCCACCTCGGCCCCTAAAACCCTAGCTAAACCACCGCCGAAACCAATGGCTCTCCTCGCCTGAGCGCGCCCCCGCCACGCCGGCCGCCCCGCTGGCCATGGCGCTCCAGCTCCGCCGCCTCCTCCCGCACGGCTACGCCCAGCGCCACCGCGCCGTCACCCACGCTCTCTTGCCGCCGCCGCTCCCCACAATGGTAAGCGACTCCCACCCCGCCGATAATAATTCATTAAAAGCGCAAGTTTATGTGGCGCGTAGTGCTGTGGCGTTGGGGGGGGGGGGGGAGGTCTGAACGCCACCTGTTCGTTGTATTGCCCGTCAGGCACAGGCGAGGCTTTTTCATTTTTCCCCCTTTTATTATGGGGTAGCTCTGTCAAGCTGCAGAAATCTGCAGGAAACTAGTCACTGTGCACACTTTTTTTTAATCCTGTGTGTACAGATAGACATCTCTGTTGTACAGCCAAACGTGCAAAATCCTGAGGCAAGAAATAGAGATGTGGCGCAATTTTTTCAGTCACCGATTTTTCTTTTGCTTGCATCAATTCATCGTTACGGGATTAACTCAACCAAGAACACGGCTGAAGATGGGAGGGAATGATATCTCAATAGCTCTACAGTGTTATACTTTGTTTCTAGTTTTTAATATGGACTTTGCTTGCTTAAAAAAATGACACATTGCTTCAAAAAATATTTGGGCTTTGCTTATTCCTTATGTGTTGTCCATTTGTTGCCTTTACAGCTTCAGTTCGGGACATTTCAGAGATATTCTTCCACCCCTTGGGCCTTTTTGCCTTTCCGTCCTTGTGAAATGTGCGGGGTTGCATTCAGATGCAATTCAGCAAGGCAAATATCTTCAAGAAATAGTTCCGGGGTTGCCCTACGGCCCAAAAGTAGTGCCTTTTTTACTACTGGGCTTCTTGGCAAGCATAGTCCCATATGTTTCAAAGCCACAGACAACTGTGGAATTGCTTTAAAGGCTAATAATATTGGTAATTCACGACCATTCTCAACTGCATGCAGTAAAAAGCTAAGGTTCCTCGCTAAAAATAATTGTTCGTTCGGAAACCTAAATATGAGAAGGGAAGATGGAAGTGCTGCACATAGTTTGTTTCACAGATCTGAGAAACGACAAAGCACATTAGCTGCATGTAGTACTGTTGCTGACGAGGCTTCAGCATCTACTAGTAATAGCAGCAAGAGTGTTACCGATGCTAAGACTGGCACTGCCAAGAGGAAGAGTTCTAGAGGAAGCGAAAAGGAAGTTGATGGAGATATGAATGAAAAGAAAGTACCTACCAAGAAAAAGAGGATATTTAGTAGAACCCGTAAAGCTGCAACAAAAACGACCGGGAGTATTAGTGAGAACCAAGAAGACAAGAAGGCTGATAATTCTAAATCCAAAAAGGGTGCTGATAGTTCTAAAGAGAAAAAAGTGAATAATAGGTCAAAATCAAAAGCAAAGGTTTCTGCTGCTTCTACTGTGCCTGATGAAGCTGAGATTTGCATGAAAACCTCTAATGGTGGTTCTCATAGTGAGACAAAGCCACTTGTGCCACTGTATCCTCCCACAGCCAAATCAGTTGTGGTTGTGGAATCAGCCACAAAAGCAAAAGTTATCCAGAATTATCTTGGGGACATGTATGAAGTGCTACCAAGCTATGGTCACGTGAGAGATTTAGCAGGTAGATCAAAATCCGTCCGCCCTGATGATGACTTCAGCATGGTCTGGGAGGTGCCTGCTGCTGCCTGGACACACCTTAAGAGCATTAAAGTAGCACTGAAAGGGTATGTTTCTTAAAGTGTGTAGTATGGATCTATGGATGCATTTTTCACATGTTTTCTGTTTACATATACATAAAACATAAATCCTCTTTGGTTATTAGATATTCACTCCATCTCTCTAACACTGCCACATTTTTTTTCTCAAAGCTTTATACACATTAGTTGCTGTGTTTCCAATTATAGAGAGTTAAGAGACAAAAACAAAATCACATAGGCCTTTCATAGAAGTTTCCTGTAGTGCTTGATAGGTTCTGGTTCGCATGGATGTTTGTCTCCAAAATCATTTATTGTATTTGACGCCTCATTTTCATGACTCCAATGTCCAATCCTCATATTTCTGCAAGTTCAATTGACCGACAAAGAATAACCTTTGGCATTGTGTAGTTCTTAACTTATTGAATTAAAGTTACTGTTTTTTAAAAGTATTATTTATAACACTGTCGGCCTAGACCCTGCAGGACATTATTTTACCTTTGAGCATCAACTAGATTTGCAAATTACAAATGCCGTATATATTTTTGTGGACAAACAGTTAATTTTTAGTAAATCTCCTGCTTTTTATGCTGCATCCAAACTTTTGGACTTTTCGATGGCAGCTGCTAGAAAATATTAAAACTATCAGTAGTTTGTTCATTTGGAGCTTCTATAGCTAAGCAGTCCCTGCAAATAGTTTGTGTTCATGTTCTTATTTTTATGCTCTTATATGTAAGTATCACTATAGCCAGTTGTGTATGCTGACATTATTCTTGTTATTGGAATATCACTATCATCAGTTGTGTATGTTGATGGAATATACTTGAGTATTACTTATTGGTTTGATGTTTTTGTAACTTTGGTACATGTCGTGAAAGTAAATCACATTCTAATTGCTTTAATAACGATCTGTTGTTGCCCATATGTAAAAATTTTCTGTGATGGTGGTTCATCTAGTTGTGTTTGTTTAAATCTTTTACTTATATTTTTCATTAAGATGGTAAAAATTGGCTATGTAATTTGACCCTTTTCCTTAATTGGACTTCTGCTTATACTAATGATAGGTTATTAATTTGAATTCAACTATGTTAGTAGTATAAAAGCTAAATATTTCTGCACACATATTGTTGATTTGATTTTACCCCTTGGGTTGTGAGTCAATAATGGCTAACTGTTTTTTTTACCGATGCCCTTCTCTTTTCTTCAGAGCAGAAAATTTAATTCTTGCATCTGATCCTGATCGTGAAGGTGAAGCGATTGCTTGGCACATCAAAGAAATGCTTGAACAGCAAGGCGCATTGGGCTGTGATGTGACTGTTGCAAGAGTTGCTTTCCATGAAATAACTGAGTATGCAATAAAAAAGGCTTTAATGTCCCCGAGATATATTGACATGGACTTAGTTAATGCTTATCTTGCACGACGTTCTCTTGATTATCTGATTGGGTTTGGCATATCGCCACTTCTGTGGAGGAAGTTGCCTGGTTGCCAGTCAGCTGGACGGGTCCAATCTGCAGCTTTGGCCCTTGTATGTGATCGGGAAGCTGAAATAGAACAGTTTAAGCCACAAGAATATTGGACAGTACAGACAGACTTCAAAACCCAATTTGCAGATCCATCGAATCGCACATTCATTTCATCCCGTATAAAGCTTCTGAATTCAAAAAAGTTGGATCAACTTTCCATATGTTCTCAAGAAGAAGCGCAAGCTATAGAAAAGAGGATTCATTCTTCTCAGTTTGAAGTTATAGGTGTCAAAAGAAGTAAAATTCAAAAGAATCCTCCGATGCCATATATTACATCCAGCCTTCAGCAGGATGCAGCAAACAAACTACATTTTACTGCAGGGCATACCATGAAGGTTGTTTCTGCTAGACTCATTATATAGTGCATTTATTATGTTGTAATCTGTTGGCTCACGCAACTCATTATATGACTGCAGGTTGCCCAAAAGCTTTATGAGGGTATGAACCTTTCATCGGAAGAGGCGACTGGGTTGATAACATATATGAGAACTGATGGGTTCCATGTAAGTAACACCCAACATTTTCATGACTCAAGTAGTTTTACCTTGTTTGTTGGTGTGTGTGTGTATGGTCCACAGGTCTTTGTTCCCTCTGCTTTATTTCTATTTGAAAATTTCAAATCGATCATGTACTTTGGGTCGTAGTCTAAAGTTGGTGCAGTTACTTTAAATTGTTTAAAACTATGCTGCAGCATTCGGGTGCATGCATAAGCCTTCTGATGGCAGTAGGAACTTTAAATGATGCATTCAATTGAGCAAAACTGCACTTCTTTTGCATGATTACTGCATAACCACACATTTGTTAGCACTTTGTTGAGGTGTTATTAATAGGTTTCAAATAGTTTAAGCCTGCAAAGTAGATGGTTTAGGAGTTCATAGTCAAAGCTAGACTGCTTAAAGAGTTCATGTTACTAGTATGCACCTTTTCTAATATATACTGGTCAAATTTATGTTATGGAGATTGGAGAACATGTAGATTTCTAAAATGCCACTTATCTGTGACTGGAGGGAGTAAATGATGATAACTGCACTGAAACTTTAATTCACTAAAGTTCTTTTTATGAAACATTTAATGACTGGCATGCGAAATTAACTGAAGTTAGATAACTAAAGTCTAAATGTATGATGCAATGATAAATGATGGATGCTTCTGGATATCCTTTGATGTGAGAATTTCCAGAAATTTGTCAATAAGATATTATTGAGGATCCAATATATTTGATGTTTACTTGTTTGACTAGCGTGTTGACTTATTTGTTCTCCTTTTACCCCTTGAAGATTTCTGATGGAGCTGCAGAAGACATCCGTTCATTAGTCAAAGAAAGGTACACAATTCTCTCTAAAGTAGCTGCTAAGTCTCTTTCTGATTTTATAATGGTGCTAATTTCTCTTGTTCCATTTTAACTTGTAATCAGTGCTTAGTCCAATAATTTAGTTTAGTTAGTTCCTATGGGGTTTAGTTATATACTAGTGGAAATTTTGACATCCACTCGTAGTTATTCAAAACTTATTAGATGAACCTACAACTGTAAGACACATTATTCAAAAAATAACTGAGTAATGTAAAATTAAATTGGTCTGAACTCTGAAGATACTTTGACGACATGGTAAGAGGGTTCAAGTTGTTGATCGATTCATCTCAAGTTGTTGATTGATGGTATTGCATTCTAGTTTGATATGCACTTGATGTAATGACGTGTATCTGGGTATGGTTTCTGGCCAGCATTTCTTCTTGTTAATTAGAATTTTCTTCAGATATGGTGAGGAGTATGCTGCAGAGGACATCAGGAAGTATTTAAAGAAGGTTAAAAATGCTCAAGAAGCCCATGAAGCCATTAGGCCCACCAGTATAAGGAGGCTGCCATGTAATGAGTTACCCTGTGTTTTTGTTGATTTATTGCATTTTCTCAATTACAGCTGCTAACCCTCTCCTAGCAGATGATTTTGAGTAAGCTTTAGTACATGCATATTGCCCCCATGGAGGTTATAATTCTATTATTCATATTCAAGAATCATCACCAAAATGTTGCTAGTACTGTACAGGATATGCTATGGATTGGTTAGTTTCTTGTGATCCACATTTCATAGTGAGCAAAATGTAGTACAATTCATGCCTTGTAATTCTGCCCCATACACTGCTTTTATTATTTTGCAGAGATTCGAGCAACACTTCTATGAATACTGCACTTAGGAATGTGTTTGCATTATTGACGATACTGTGTTTTGCAATCTGTAGTGAACATGCTCTATAAATGACCATTTCCACTTGATAATGACAATATCTGTGATCCAATCAGCATCTTCTATTGGATTGCATGAGCACCTTACATATGTGTAGTTTTTTTAATTTATTTCTAAAGTGATATCACTCAGTATTGTGTCTGATTTTTGATATATGGTTGCAACACTATCTCTTGTAGCATCTTTGGTTGGAGTACTTGATGATGATTCTCTAAAACTGTACACTCTAATATGGAAAAGGACAATGGCTTGCCAAATGGAAGCTTCCAGAATTGATCTGGTTGGTTATTCTTGCTCCTCATTTTTCCCTATGGTTGATTTTGTTCTTTATGATGGTTATAAGTTATATGGTAAACAAAGTTCTATTGGTTAAGGAAACCTTAATAAGTTGAAACAACGAGAAATTTGCAGCAGCCAGCAAGTGCTTCTAACCGAGGAAACATTTTTCAGTTTTTAGGTTGTTTAATCCTTTTTCTTTTTCTTAATTTCTGGTAGATTAGCGAGGCACCTCTATATCTCATGTTGCCTACATTTCCAATATCATCAGCATTAGGCTGTTGGTTGAACTTGATGTATAAAATTCAGTGTTGTTTTAAAGCCAACTAGTCAAGGGGTCCTACCGGCGCATTGATAAGATAGTAAGAAAAGCAATTGCAGCCCAGTATGTGTCCTTCTCAAAGACCTACTTGAGGCTACATGCTGAAGATTTCACCCTGAGCTTTTGGCTAACTGGTTGGTTTGTGAAACTTATTTAGCCATGTTTCTTTGTATAGTTTATATGTTTTGTGCATAGCTCAGGAACATAATTTCAGCTGTTGTCTTCAATAAAAACATTTGCTTAAACACATATGGTGTAGTAGATAATAAATGTGACATCCTCATTCTCTAGCATGGAAAACATGTTAAAATTCTTAGTACTTTGTTTTTCTGTAAATTTCAAGTTTTTTAAATGTTCCATCAAATACATGCTTGCTCTTTAGATTCAAGTGGATATTGGAACTCCTAAAGGTGACATGAGTTTTCATTCGTCTGCATCTAGACTGGACTTCAAGGGATACCAAGCTGTCTATGAGGTACGTTGAAAAATTATAATTTTTTTATACTTGCTTCTTACATCGTCTATGGATTTTATACTTGCTTCTTACATTGTCTATTGTTGTGCTTGAATTTCTTAAGAAAATATGTTGGTTGGCTCCTAAGGTGGCCTTCCAACCTTAGCTTGTGCGACTTTCTTCAGCCTATGAATGCCTGATGATTGAGAAAGTTTGATGGTTCAGCCGTTCAGGGGCTAATTACTTTTCTGGTATAGCTTTTATCATCTATATATCTTCATTTGCTTGCTATTTATTTTGGGGTACAAGTACAACCGGGTCAGATACTATCTGCCTGATCTGCTGCTAGTTTTGCCCAGGCATTTATATGATATGGAAAATCATAATGTTTGATTCTGATTGGATGTGGAGATCAGTATGTCTAGGCCAATGTGACATTGGATATTGGACTAGCCCATCCATTTTTTTTCTTTCTTTCTGATTTTTCTTTTGCTATAAGGGTTAGGGAATGAGATTCTCTTTGTCGATATTTGAAACAATACTACCTCTATCTTTCAAAGAACACTTTTTCACTAAGAATCAAAGTTTTCATTGTTGAAGAACTGTATACCCAGAGGGTGGTTCATGTTTGCTGGCACTTTGGATGGTGTCTCAAGATTTTGTTCTTTCTTTAAAAGAATGGTTTTTTTTTGTAGTTTAAAACCTGGTTCCAGCACTCAAGGAAAAAGCATGTTTCTACCCATAAGAGGGAATAGTGTGTGCTTAATGGTATGACCAACCTTGTTTTGAAGGGTTTCCTGCTAGTTTGAGCCGGTTTTCCATGATGTGTTTAGGTTCTTGTACAAAGTAAAAGAAAAAAAAAAGCACACATGTTCTAGAAAGCAACTTTTTGTCATTGGCATTCACATCATGAATTTGTGATGTATGATATGCACTATTGCAAATGTATCACCAGACATGGCCATTTATTTTTCTACGCCCCTATTTGGTTGATGCTTTGTTTGATGAACTTATCTACCTGTAATCTATTAGCACTCGATCTGGATCAATACATTGTTTCTTAATGTGGGTTAGGACATGGAGACAAATTTTAGGTCACTTGATCACCTCTGACGTGCACTAAAATACACTATCTATAATGAATTGTTGCGTGGTACATAATTTGTATCATTGCGTACCATCTAAGTTTTTTGTTGAATCCCTGTGTGAAGTTTACATTCTTTATCCTTAGACTCTTTCGAAATGTGTGAGTTCATTCTGATTCATCAGTGTCTTTGTTTTTTTTTATGTTCTTGATTGAGCTCCTTTTGGTGCTGATGGGTAGGAGTAGGACTTGGCTTGATGTAAGCATCGTTATCAGTTGCACTTTATTAAGAACTGTGTCAACTTTTCAGTTTACGAATTTAAAACTCAATAAAGAAACTTTGTTACTTATAGGACAGTGAGGCAAGTCCATCCAGCGACAGCTCCGTGGGAGATGCTGTGCATGAGGGTAACTTTGATGCTTTGTCCAAATTAAAGGTTAGCAGCTGCTGAATTGTCGCTTGACTATTCCATTCCTTTACTTCTCAAGCCACTGCAGATTATTGGCTACCATTCGACTATCCCAGTATGTTATTAACGCATCTCCTTTCTTCTAGGTTAAGGACTTGGTGTCTCCAGTTAATGTGCATCTTGGGCAACACTTTACTAAGCCACCATCACGTTATTCTGAGGGTGCATTGGTAAGCAATAACCTATTATGTTTCATTTTTCACTTGTTTACTCTGAGGATTGTCCATTTCTGCAATGAAACAATGTTTCTTTTTACTGGGTTCTACTACTTCAGATTTTCATATTATGCCTTGTTAACTCCAGATTAAGAAGCTAGAAGAACTTGGAATCGGAAGGCCTTCTACTTATGCATCTATACTGAAAGTGTTACAGGTAACATAACTATATTTACCATGGTATCGGAAGGCTATTTAGGTATGCCTAAATTATATCTGATAGCCTTTCTTAATTTAGACATATTCTGTTGATTTTTGTGCGGGATATTTAATCGCTAATATGTATCCAACGCCAAATTTGGGCTGGGTGGCTCTTGTAGCTGCCTTCAGAGTGTTGTACTATCATTGGCTTGGACTTTGTGGAAAGAAAGGGGTGAATATAGATTGAGGCATGACTTATGGTTCTATTTTAAGAGGTAGTGAAGGGCTATCTTGCCTTCTTGCTCACAGTGCTGTTCCTTCCTGGACACAGCAGAGGCTCTGCATACATCTCTTTCAGCGAAGGCTTATGCATTGATGCCAAACTGATTGCAGTAGTACTTATTGAGCTCGAATCCTAATATCAACTAGTAGAATTATATACCTTACTTCCCTAACTTAAGAAAAATACCCTGATATCTTCAACTAATTGCACTGAGACATGCCCCGAGCTGATATCAACAACGGCTGCATGATTGCTTTTGCACCTGTAGGTGTGCTCTAGGAAAGACTACACGCATATGCCACAAAACGTAGCACACACCATGCTGTCTCATAGTCATAGTGTACTGTCAAGGGCACATGTCACTGTCACCCTTGACATTTCGGTTGCAGTGGAAGTTGAATGATGTTGGTCTGCATATGGGTCTGCGTGTAGAGTACTGAGCCTAGCTCAGTTGGTAGGATTTGTGGGTGTACACTACCACCAGTGTTCGGGTCGTCTTCAACTCGAATTTGGGTGCCTATTTCTTCTTATTACAATGCCACCTAGGTCCTACAAAGTTGATTGAGTTCTTTTTTAGGGTATGCTGAATCGAGCATTGTTGTAAAGGTGCTAGGCGCTATGCACTAGGCTGGGGTTGTGCCTAGTGTGTGATTTCTTTATAGGTGTACTAGACTGGAGAGTGGTTCGTAGTGGCGTAGTGGGGTGGGAGGGTGGTGCTATTGTCTAGTGTCAATGAACAGTGGTCAAGTTGGTATGTAAGTTAGTTAAGGTTGATGTTGAGTTATGATAAGCATAGGCCTTGGTTCCATTCATCGTAGACCAGGGTATGGACTGGCGATCTGGTAGTAGAGCCCTTTTCAGTGATTATAGAAAGGACAGATCCGAATTCTCCCTTTGCTAATATTATCCTCTTATCACATTCCGTTACGCTCTTGCTTTTCTACACCCCTGATCACAACCAGTTTCTTAAAGCTGAAGTTTCTATAAGTTTAAACCACTGATTCTAGGGCATTTCACTGGCATTAGGAGCTAATAGCATGACAGGACAAGCATGAAAGCAATAAAAAAGGCACGCTTATGTTTCCCCCAAATGATGTAGTGCAGCACGATCACTTCTTTTTAGCAATGCCAAAAATGTCACATTTAGAACTAGGGCGCACTTACTTTTAATTGGAATATTGGATCAAGCATGTTTTATACATATTTGTTAGTACACATAAATGCCTTTGAGTTTGAATAGAAACAACATATGGGTGAAAAACAGTTGCAAAGTTTTAGACATTTAATATGCACTTCTTAGTTCTCATCTTTGTTCATTGTCATTAGCACTGACTTGTTCCACAAGGATAATAGTTTTTACTTGTTTTGTTTAGGACCGGAAATATGTGACAATAAAAAGTCGAGTTCTGCACCCTGAATTCCGCGGTCGAATGGTTTGTTCCTTATTTCATGTCCTTCCTTTGGAATGATCCTCTATGATCAAAATATCTTTAGCTCTACTATCATCTCAAATTTTAGTACATTTATTTGAAGGCAGATAATACTTCTACCTAAATGCTTGGTTTTGTACTAGAATAATCTCTTCTCCCTATGCATATCTTTTTTGTAATGTGTTTGAGTCTTTCATGTGTCTCTTATTATTATTTGAATACAATTCAAAATTTCCTCCAAAATATCTAAAGTTTACCTTTATCTCTAATGATCCCAGAGTGTATATTTTATTGTTTTGCTAGCTAAATGGCTGATCACAACTTGCCATTACATTCTTGTACGTTTTGTGGTGTTTACATTTGCTGAAATCTTTCACTGATTTTAAGGTCTGGGGAATGGAACTTCTAGGCAGCCTTACCATTGCTTACAAATTTCCCTAGAACTCGCGAGTTTTAGCATGGTGCACCCCCTCACCCCCCCCCCCCCCCCCCCACACACACACACCCTCCCCTTTCCCTTTTGCAGCTCAATGCCATGTTTCCCAGATCAATGCCATTTATTGTAGGCCTCATCATCTCAGCCCTGTTTCAATTTATGTAGCTGAGGTTGCTTGTTATAAATTAAATTTCAATGTGTCTAATTTTGGTTTTTGTTCAATGGCATCTCATTTTTCAGGTTTCGGCATTCCTTTTGCACCATTTTTCTGAGGTTGCTGATTACAGCTTTACAGCTAACATGGAGACAGAGGTAGTAAACATTTCTCAATTTATATTGTTATGTGTGCATCTTCATTTCATCTTATACCATAGTTCTAAAAACCTTGCTTAAGCTGGCTGGTTGGTGGTTACTGCTATGGATTAAACCACTATGAGAATTCATGAAATCAGCACATCCTATGAACATTGGACCAATGTTTTCTAGTCGTCCGACTAATCGCGATTAGTCACGATTAGTCGGGCTTATCGCTCCCTTGCCACCGATAAGGACCAGCAACTAGGTATGAGCGACTAGAAACCTAGTCGTCCGGTTAGTCGTAGGTTTTGGGTATATATCTCTCAGCTGCAGGTGCTGCCAAGCCACCTCACCCCAAAATGCCTGCTAGAACACACGCGGACGCGACACCATCCGCCTGCCAAAATACGCACCGCCGCCCACCCAAGGGCACGTCCGCCGGCGCATCCAGCAACCTAGGAGCATGCCGCCGCCGAGGAAACGCCCAGGGGCTCCATGCCTCCCCACTGCCAGGAGATACCCGCTGCCTAGGAGCTCACGCCAAAATTGTGGTGTTGATGCTTGCTATATACTATGTACTGTATAGTATACATATCATATCGGTCCTGGATGTACAGGACGACTATACAGACGACTAGGCTCGACTAATCGGCCTTATTGACGACTAATCTCGACTAATCACCTTATCGGTGCCATGGCGACTAGGTTCGATTAGACGACTGTAAAACATTGCATTGGACCACTTCTAATTCATATTCATGTATTCAAGACATTAGCAAGATTGTTATCTATAATTCTGGAAATGATTCAGGACATAATTGTCATCAGGGTGCTCTGCCCGGCAACCCTGGGATGCCAGGAATGCATAGATGTCAGTTAGATGAGATGAAGCTATACGGACATATCATGGTTCTATATGCCTCATATATCATAATTCGATAACAAATCTAGAATGGAAGCATATTAAAAGTTACATCAGGATAATGTTATTTTTGCAAATTAAGCTAATGTTCCAAGATGAAGAGGACTATTACCATATGTCTAATTGTTTTGATAACAATTAACAAGGCTCTCAGAGTGATAATAGAAGCGAAATACAGTTAAAGTGTGAACAGCAGTTGAGAAGGCAGATGCAGAGAGCCAAGGGTGTGCGGAGAATCCAAAGCACTGTTTAGCACAAGTGCAGCAACTGGAAACTAGCCCTAGACTGTCAATTTTGCAGTACACACTGTTATTAATGTATGGTTTTCATGTGCCATGCCTATTTCTCTCGCCTTCATTTTTCTGTGCTTCCATGCATGCTACATCTGAATTAAATATGGTAACTACCAAATTTAGTGAGTGTAAGGAGGAAAAAAACAATGCTTGTCACAAGTTCACAGAATAAACATATCTTGGAGATGGATCCGAATTTGAGCCTGTTTTGGAAGGGGAAAATCCCCTCAAGCTGCCTCCAGACTGCAGTGAGATATGCCTTGGTAAAAACAATATAGATGATGATTTCTTAGAATGTGTTTGGTTTGGAGATGGGTTGGGTCCATCCCTATTTTTTGGGTTGGGTTCAACCTGGATTCAACCCACCTAGTGTTTGGTTGAGAGGTTGGGTCCAACCCAATTTTTTGTTTGGTTCAAGGAACATGAATCTGGGTTGTGACGTTAACCAGTCTTACATGTGGGACCCGCATGTCAATGTCTCATGTAGTCATTTTCATATTCTTCCTCGCCCCACCTGCTCGCAGCCAGCCGCTGCACCCCCCGCGCCCCTGCTCGCGCTGCCTGCCGCTGCTCGCCGCGTTGCCCCTCCTGCTGCTGCTCGCCGCATCGCGCAGCGCCACCGCGGGCCTCGTGCAGCGGCCACGTGGTCGGGCTCCCTGCACCGCCGCGCGCGGCCTCGCGCTGCTCCGCCACCGCATGCCGCGGGCCCTGCTCTGCCTCGCTCCTCCGCCGTGCCGCGCTGCTGCTCCGCGGGCTCTGTTTTCCCCTTCCGTTCTGTCTCTGCATGCAACAGAATCGATCTGAGCAAGGCAAAGCAGCGGCAGCTTCATTTTACACCATCAGGAGCCGAAGATCTTGCCGTTGAGTATCGATTTTGTGCTGCAGGAGCTTTGATTTGCACTGCAGTGTCGATTCCACCTTGGAGGATTGATGTGCGCCGCCGAGCCTTCGAGTTTCGGCAGTGTTCCTGCCACTGGTGCCCACCGCCCCACTGCTTGGAGGACCGCCGCCCACCACGCTCGCTGGACGGCCGCACTCCCGCAGGCCCGCGCTCCTGCTGCGCGCCGTCCGCCCCGACGCTGCTCGCCCGCCAGTACCTGTCCACTCGCAGTCCGCCGGCCACCCGCCCTGCTGCTAACGCCGTCGCTGGCCTATGCTCGCGTTCGTCCACCCGCCTCAGCCCGCCTGCCTCGGGTCGCACAGAAGGAGACGGCGCTCGACGGGGGACGAAGTGGGTTCATTTGATCCCCTCGTTTTGGAGGGATCAATCCAACCTGCATCTAGAGGGTATATTCTCTTTTGAGGTTGAACCCAACCCTCTAGTCTCCAAACCAAACACCTAGAAAAATGGGTTCAACCCAACCCAACCCACTTGAACCCTTCAACCAAACACATGCTTACACACTTCTGTAATGAGCTAATTATGAGAAGCCATAAAAGGCATGGGACTAAAGCAAGGCAATCTGCTTACCTCATGATTATATATTTGTGAAGATTTTTCTATTAGCTCTGATATCTGCAGATCTGTTGCAATCAGAAAATGAACTTTATATTGCTATCAATAGCATTTAATTTATCCTTTACAAGAACATCTTTCAGTAATATGCTAAATAAATTGGTTGCTAAAATTGTATTGAAGTTCCTTTTCTTTTACATTAATAGCTCGACAATGTATCTGCTGGGTCAACCGAATGGAAGGGTCTTCTGAAAGATTACTGGGAACGATTCAGTAAATATTGTGCAGATGCTAGTAAACTGGATGGCAGAAAGGTCAGATTTATTTAATTTCTGGATATGCTGGTTCTTTGGTGATGCAAGTGTCTTAATTTTTGCTTTGGGTGAGAATCACATCAAGCTTTTTTAATGACACAGCAACTGAAGTCAAATATTTTAGATTCATTTCTCAAGTATGAACTACTAGTGGTTTATGATTATAGCTTTTACTTCAGTAGGATTTTATCCGTAGCCCTGTGTTGCCTGAAACTTGTCAAGTTGCATTGGCATGAAGGAAACGACATGAGAAATGGCGAGCTCTAATATTTTTCTGTCTCTGCTGATGCTTCTTGGTTTTAAGTGGATATTTTGCTATCACTGGATTAAAAAAAAATTGTCTACTTGTATCACCCAACACAACACAGTTTTGGTTGAACCCCTACATTTGTGCAAACAGAGCTCCAAAATATTCTTGTGGGACGACTGAAGCTCCAAAATAGCAAGGAATCCTTGAGCTAACATACACAAGAATGCTATAAATGGATTACTATGCATATTTAATGCTATTGACGTACCTTAATGTATTGTATTGCCCTGCAAGCACTAAAATTTTGAAACCAAATTTGACGATATTGCAGGTAGAGAGAATGCTTGAAGAAAAATTTGGTCCTATCCTCTTTCCTGATGTTGACAAGGATAGTAGGATTTGCCCTAGGTAATGCATGTCACATATGTACTTTTTAAGTTATCTTTCGTACAATGTACATGTTTTAATCGAAATCAAAGATATGTGATGCTTATGTCATCATACTATGTGTTTATCTGTTATGGCTAACCTACAATTTCATCACACTCTGATGCTTTCACATTTGTAATTCCCAACATCTTTTTTTTTTTGTGTGTGTTTGCAATGCCTGCAGTTGTTCTGAAGGAACCCTGAGATTTAAAGTTAGTAGGTATGGTGAAGGCTACTTTATAGGCTGTGATCGACATCCGAAATGCAAGTATGGCCCTTTGAATACCTTGAAGAGTTTAACCTCTGCTATATTGTTCATTATCACTTGCTATATATTATGAGTTGATGATTATCATCATACCTAATCACTAATCTAATTACTGTAGGTACATTGCTCGCTCATTGTCACAGCAAGAAGATGAAACTGAACCCACAGATGAAGGTCCTAAGTCTTTTGAACCCAGGTTACTTGGTGTCATGCCTGATTCCAATGAAAAGGTATATTCAGTTTACAACATTCAGATTTGTTATTTGCAAATCAGTAATGTGTAATAAGTGTATAAATACTTAATTGCTCAATCTACAGGTGTTTTTGAAACAAGGTCCATATGGTCATTACGTTCAGGTTGGGGACGACAAAAAGGGACTGTTTCCGAAAAGGGCTTCCCTTTCTGAGGTAACTATTCCCTAATTCTTTTTCTAAATGAAAACTCGTAATCAGTGATTCCCGAACGTTTTCAGGAACTCAAAACAACTAAACTCTTGTTTCAGGTCAAAGATATAGACACTGTCACTCTAGATGATGCAATTGAGCTGCTGCAATATCCCAAAATTCTGGTACGCGTTTCTCTGAGCTGTAGCTGTTGGTGCTATTTGTTTGAGTTGGGTCTCATGATGTTCTATTTTCCTACAGGGAAAACATCCTGATGATGATCATCCGGTACTTATAACACATTCTAAAGTTGGATATAACATCAAACATAGGAGATCTCTTGCTGCATTGCCAAAGGTACATGCTATCATCATAATATTTTACGGTTTTTTTTTCATTTCAGAAACCAAACTAACATTAATATATAACACATCAGCTATAATTTTCCAATTTCGTGTGTTGGAACAATATATAAGATGTTTACATCTCAAAGTTCGATAGCTTCAGATCAGTTCATGTGCATTCGTTAGCATGTTCGGTGAATTTGGAGATTTTCCTTGCAAGATTGATAATATCTTCAAAATGTCTGATGACAGAATATGGACCCGAAGAAGATCACGCTTGAGCGTGCACTGAAACTTCTGAGTGGTAAAAGTGTCAGACAGATTGGTCGGCCAAAGGGGAAATCTAAAACGAAGGAACCCATTGAATGGCATTAGTGGAGGCCTGAACTCGTTGCAAAATCCGAAACATGTGATTGATAGTTGGTCAGAGTTATATCCATACAGAAAATTCAATGACTGGTCGGCACAAAGCATAAATTGGTTTGGCCTTCAGCACGGCGGGCACAAAGCTCTATGCGTGACAGAAGCTGGTCTACAAGAACATGAACTGTGCTTCACAAGCGGCCTTACATTCGATAACTAATACCGGGTTTTCTCCATACTAGCCAGGGGTGATACACAACACTAGTCAAATTCAGGTCATCTTTTCCATTTCATTTTTTGCCCTTTGTCATCACCAGAAGTTGTATAGAAAGCACTACACACCCTACCAGATTATACACCCATAGGTTTTCTGCAACTTGCAGTTTAAATGAGCTGCACATGAGATCAGAGGGTGGTTTCATCACCTCTTTCATTCTTTTGCAGCATCCCTGATCCTTTTCAGGTGAATGCTGCATTTTTTTTCTGAAAATGGATGTTTTTCTTGTTCTATTTGAAGAACTGTTACTATGATGGAAGGCCCTAGGCTGAATTTATGCACACTTTTTCCTACTCCCAACTAACTATGCATTTTTTGTCCTGAAGATAACTGTATCTTGCCTAAGAAAACACACCCACTTGTGCTGTTTTTTTTTACGGTCTTGGTAGTGCTGGGTTGAGTGGGATTAATGTGAACTGTATTTTTTTTTGAAATATTTAATGTGAACTGTATTGCGACTCAGAAACACAAACCTTCATCACAGCTGTAAAGTTGATTTTCTTTGCATCCTTCTTGTTTATTTTTAAATTTGTTTTTACTGTTAGATAGTTGCTGCGGTTAGCTTTTTTAACTAATTTAACCTGTCGAGTGCCGGTGGACAGCAATCGCATGTGAATTGCTGGAGAAAGTAGTCACGCTTTATTCAAAAAAACGTTAAATTAGTAATGAAGGCCCTCGACAAAAGGAGGATGTATTTGATCACACATAGGTAGTGTTTGGTTCGTCCAATTTGCTCCGCTAATCGATTGCGGTGCAAACTGATAACGTTGTCGTTGTTTCGTGTTTGGTTTGAGTGCTTCGTAAATCAATACGGTGGAATCGGATCCCGTCCAGTTCAAAGGCGATATCATCCAAAATCGAGGTGAAACAGATCCCGTCCGGCTTCCTTTTTTCTCGCGCTTCTCATCCCCGTCGCTTGCGCCCGCCGCGTTCATCGAGCATTTGAGGCGCGCCTACAACTTCATCCGCGACGCCGGCATCTCGCCTCCGCTGATGAGCCCCCCTCAAATCGATGCCTTACTCTTCTTCCTTGTTCCCCTCCTCCAATAATCGCCACCTTATCTGCTCATGGGTCATTTACCAGAACCACCCTACAATCGAGAAATGGCAGCAGCCGTGGAAAGCAGAGGGAGCGAGCCAAGCAGGAAGATGCAGCAGCCATGTGTGACTCTGACGGTACAGGCCCTGGCAGCGGCCGCCTATTCTTAGCGATTGCTCGTGGACACGATTTCTCCGCTGAGCTGGTGGAGCGGAAGAGGTCAAATGAGTTCAAGCCTTCAGGGATCCATTGGAGCAGTGGGGATCAGAAGGACGGAAGGAAGCGGCCGCATCCATAGAGAAATGCCCATTAGCAACAGAGCATCAGAGCGACGTAGCGAGGAGCCGAGGACGCGAGCGATCTGGAGTAGCGAGACAGTGTTTTCTCTATAGAATGATGTGCAAACCAAACAATCACAGTGATTCATTACTGTTATCAGGTCACGGCGGTAACTAATTCCATTAACGTTTGCGTTTACATCGCGTGAACCAAACACCAGCATAATTGTGGCATTCAATTGTTTCATCCATGGTCCAAATATGATGGACATATCGCTTTTCCACCAGTAGTCTGGAGAGTCTAGAGATCTAAAATCTCAAATTTGGCAAACGCTGCCTAGCTGGATTGGTTAGGTAGACTGGTCCTGGGTTCGACTCCAGGTAGGAGTGAATTTCGGGTTGGGGTGAAAAAAATCCCCTCACCTGTCTACACGCTAAACCCCATGGAAAATGGTCCCGGTCCCGGTCCGCTCTCACACAGGTTACGGTATAGGGAACAGCACCCCTGTGTAAGAGTGGGGGAGGGGTCGAGTGTTTTCTTAGCTTACATGAGAGGTCTTCTCTTAGTCAATGCCCGGGGGCCGTCATACTCGCAGGTCAAGTTTTTTTAAAATCTCAAATTTGCTTGCATGTCTAGCCCTAAACACCTTTTTTTTAGTCAAATTTTCAAGACTGACAAGATATATCCCAAACATTGGCGTCTATATCAAAATACGTAGAGAAAGGATAGGGAAAACAGGCCCATATAGAATCAAGAATTCGAGCAACCTAATTGTCACATTAAACACTACAGCCCGTTGGGTTGTTCACTTGGCATGTGGCTAAATGTAATCTTGTCACATACTCTTGGTGACATTCGAACATTTTTCTTCTTTTGCGAAACATTTTTTCTCAATTTGTTGGGGACCATTTTTTTTTTGTTGAAACATTTATTTTTCTTTCACTTCTTGATGGAACTTCTTTTCCCAACTAGAGCAAATTTTCTTATGATGGTCAAGCGGAGGAGAGGAGAGGAGAGGTTTGGAATGTGGGACAAGTTAATGTACCTTCTCTGCAAAAATTGAGAGAATCAGCAGATGTACAATTCCACTAGGAGATCAACAAAACCTGTTCCCTTTCTAAGCTCGCCATCAACAGAATGAGCAATCTCAACTTCTATTGCAATGCCTTCACAGAATATGGCCCCAAACAGGCTTGCAACACTCTAGGCACGCAACCATACTTCACAGCGCGAGTTAATGGAAGTACATCAATAACCCAAACGGTCATTCATCGCAGTGCGCCCATCACCAGTTTGACCTACATAAGACACAGTAACAGTATTAGTAAGGGACAAATCAATTCATATGCTATTGAGTAGCAACACATTAATACAATTTCCTTACCTTCAGGTGGCACCCATGTTTCAGAATCTGGTCCTGCTTCAAGGAAATCTGGTCTCGCTGGACCCAATACCCGTTTTTGTTTTGACTTCTTCCCTTCTCTCCTGCTAGCATGTGGTTTGTCCTCATTCTCCATTTCTTCTGAAGTTTGTAGACCTCGTTTATGCTTAAGCAGAAGGGCCACAGCATCAGCAACTGATGCTTCACTTTCAACCGAAGATGAATTTGTCTCACTGGAAGCTGATTGGTCAGTGGACTTTCTCTTCCGTAAAATAAGCCCAGGAGCAGCCTCTTCAAGCTCCTTTCCACTCCCTGAATTAGAAAGAATTGCTTTCCTATCTTTGTAGTCCACAAAATTGTCAGGTTCCTCTGCATCCGCCTTTTCTTCATTTATGAAGTTTTCTTCAGGTTCTATGATCCTCTTATCACCAAGCCACTGAGGTTTTGGCATGGAGAATGCAGGTTTGCTCACATTTTCTTGGTTTTTGGAGACATCAGTCTCTACTTTAGCAGGCTTATTCGTTGCTGTCTCATTAGAAGAATCCTTTGGCTTCTCAGCTGAAGTAGCCTTGACAACTTTATTTTGTTTCTTGGATTCTGGCCTTAGATTATCATTAGATGCTGGGGTTCTCGCTTCTCGAGGCTTTAGATCCCTCTTGCGGGCTGCTTCTCCCATAGGATCAGCTATTTTTAGTAGGTATACTACTCTGTCCAGCTCGGCCTGAAGATCAGATAGTTCCTTCTGAATTTGGGCAATCTTATCATGTACTGCAGGATGTCTCGAACCAGTCAGAAAATTCTAAGACAGTGAAATGCATCTGAACTGGTAAAGATGCCGGAATAATTGTGCATAAGTAAATGTGTAACCTCAAGGTTAGTTCATCGATGTTAAAGGCCAAACTATGATCAGATCTAAGAAAATGAGAAAATGTCATATCCGCAACAGTATATACTTTAGTCACTTAATGCTATATAATTACCATTTTAATTGAAAATCAATGAATGTTAATATATCCTTTTTTTTCAAATGCTATTGTGTGGGCATCTGCAGACCCTCTACAGTATCAAATTAATCCAAACACATGATTGTGCCTGAGTCAAGAATCCTAATGAATCAAACACTGGCTCACAACTGGATTAATGGAGCACAGCTGGGTTATTTGCTTTTATGATGGAAAACAGACGTGCGTATTTCGCAAAATTGAAGGAAACTACTCTCATGTAGAAGCATAAGGAACCTTCAATTAAAATTTTTAGTAGCATGGATAACCCCCTTCCAATGTTTTTCTTAACATAAAAAATTACTATACACTATCTTTCAATGATTCAGATGTCAGGCTTGCAATGAACAATAAAATGTCAGAATTGTAAGACACATGAATGATTAATCGTAGTAATTGGAGCATACTAGCATACCCAATTGAGATGATAAGCCACTCATGTAAGCATCAAGGTCATCCCCAAGATCCGCAGTACTGCTCTGAGCCAGCTTATGCTTCTCTTCTTTGAGCAATTTCTTTTTATTTTCAATATCACTGGTGATGGAATCCTTTTTCTCAAGAAGACTACCAGCAGTCTCAACTGATTGTTGCTCACTGGACTTCTGACTAGATTTCTTCTTTGTCCGATCATAAAATTCATCATCATCGCTGAATTATTAAATAATTTATTAGTCAGCACATGAGATCAAGCATATAAGTGTACCAAGATCTCAACATATAAATACCATATTTGTTGCAAGCACAGGTCATATATATCAGAGTACATACCTAAGAGCGTCATCTTCTTCCTCAAGATTTGCTTTATGGCTACCACGATTTGACTTTCCAGAACGAGCACCAATACTTTCGCGTATGCTGTCATTTAAAGTTTCTTCTAGATTATCCAACTCCTCCATAATCTGAAGAAGAATAGGTTTAGTTTTGCTCACCAAGTGAGCAATGGACGGTGATAGCGTATTAATAAATGTAATTCATGATGCACCACTAACCTGAGATATCCTTTGTTCATTTCGTGCTATCTGTGTTTGCTGACCTTGGGTTAGCCCACCTTGAGAAATGTCCTTTACTCTTATTGCGTCGATTTCTTTCTTCATGTTGGCAATCTGAAACAAGATAGCAGATGTTCATGATGCGCAGAGATACAATCGCATGTATAAGGCGAACCTCACTATAGAAGACATATCACATCAGAAAATATAAATAGGTTTATTTTTCAAAAAAAAAATCGGACACTAATTTTGGGAAACATGTTGCTTGAAGCCCTTCACAGAAATGTAAAGGAGCGACTTAGACCTTTAAACTTGTCCATACAAAGAGTAAGCACTTCCTGATATATTTAATGGACAACTAGCAACATGACAAGAACCACTATCTCAATGTTATTCTTACTTTATTCAGTCTTGTACAAAAATAAAGCGGTAGGCGAATCTAACTTACAGTCCAGCTATCAAGCATAGTACTGACAAAACCACAATTAGCTTATAGTTTAGTCCCTAACATTAAACATCTGAATCATCAATTCCTGAAGCTTTTGGTTACCTTATGGCAAGGGGGTGTACATCTGGCATGAAATGCAATGACACTGTAGCGTGGGTACTTTTACAGCATCACTTGCTAGCCCTACTGGTTGCTTACTCTATCTACTAATTTGTTTCTTTCAACTTGCATCACTCTGGTATTTTAAAGATAGGATTCATTTAATATCTTGTAGATTGGTTGATATCACTTTAAGTGGAGGGTTTCATTATGCAAGTCCTGTAGATGGGTTGAGTGCACTAAGGAGCGACCACAATCATTTGAGACAGAGAAGGCATGGTTATTGTACCAACAAGACAGGGAACAAACTAACTAATTAATGAGTCCAAGTGAAACAACAATTGGTGCCAACTGTAATTACATGTATTCCAACACCACATACGGCTTACACCCGAACATATGTCATCTGGACCCATGTAATAAGTCCAAAATTAATTTCCACACTTTTGAAGAGCCTAGCACTACAGAATGCAAGCATAGCTCTAGTGATGATATTAAGTATTAATATACTCTACAGGCAGTTCAAAAAGACATTGCTGCTCCAATAGGCGCATTTGTTTAATTGGAAAAAAAATGGATGTAAGGCAAGAATATTCCCAGCATCTGGTCATCAGTCATCACAATATCACCAAAGCACTTGAAAGAGTATCAGTGCAAAATATGAACTGGACACGGTTTCATATGAATCCTAACAAGTAATGGCAATTTCACATGAAATCAAATCAGATGTTTCATCCTAGTATAGTACAGGCTAAATGAGAACTTGCAACGATTCGTGGGTATATGGCATTTATGTGCAACAAATGCTTACCTTTTCCATTCGTTTTACTATCTTGCTACGTGTTTTCTCCTGTCTATCAGTAAGTTGACCTTTGTAGGTTTGCCAAGTGATTTCATCTGCATCATCCTAGGATACAAGAACATGATCAGTAAAAACACAAAGCTATTGAAGACCAATTAGGAAAGTGCTGCAAGATATGATATGATGTGTCCAGAACTTGAGAATAGCTCAATCAAAAGCTTTTATCTAGAACCACAAAATATGACCAGCCTTGTCAGAAACAAACAGCTAACCTCTGCAGATTCTTCAATTGCATCTTCTGCCATACCCCATGAGATTCCCTCAGCTAAAGCTGCTTGAGTTTTTGCACGTAGAATGGAAGCTTCGCGATCAAGCATATCTTGCCGAATCTTAGCATCCCGGAGCTTCTGCATGTCTTTTTCCTGCCATGAAAAGGAAACAAATGAATATAAGATACACTGATGGAGCTTATGGGATTTTAAAATGTTCCTCACGAAACAATTGGTCGCAACACAATTAAGAGCATGAAGCTAACAGTTAAGGTAGGATAACTAAACTAGTTTGGATTGCATATAAGTGATGTTCCACCTTATGACAATTTATCTTTGCTTATCACTGAAATAAATCATTACACTAGGAAGTATATAAAAATCCTTTGTACCTTGAACATTCCTGAAAGAACATCTAAAATATAAACAGGGCTAAAAAAATCCAAAGGCACACAGATCATATACCCCAGCTGGCGCATAAGCAAGTGATTGGTCTTTTTTTCATAGCACACTTTGTTTGATTTTGTTTGATTCGCTATTTGATTCTAACTGATACAATGTCAGAAGAATGATAAAATCCGTACTGGGAAACAGATTCAATCAGGTTTTTCATGCCATTTCATCTGGAAGATAACCTCATTATTATTACTAATACCTTGGTACCTTCTTTTGCCTTTCTACCCTGTTATTTTTTTCTAGCGGCTAATGTGGGGTTTCATCTCTAGCCTACCCCAAGTCCCCAAGTCCCCAACTTGCATTAAGTGAAAATGGAGAACAACAGGCTGCTTTGCATCAGCAATTTGCTTTGGTTAAAATGTGAATGAAGCCACAAGAAAGCAAAGAATTGAGAAAAATTGTTGGTTGTTGGTGGTAAATGTGCCCATTGAGTTTCAGAACCTTACCGGAGGCATCAGCTCAGATGGTCCTTGAAAAATGTACAGACGTGATGATCTAGTTAATGCATAGGAGGAAAGTTAAGTCCCAGTTAACCAAGTGTAAAATGAGACACCAGATCAATAGTGTATAAACTGGTTGCCAAGAGACACAACAGTAAAAAGATCAAAGGAAGACAAAACTAACTTTGCACAAGAACAAGCAGGGACATGACTAGGAAGCCGAAATAGTGCCATTTCTATTTACCAGCTTTATTTTTTCTGCAACCTTTTTATCTATCTGTTACATTTGAAGGGACTTTGTCAAGCACATAATAAAGACCAAGTTTTATAGAATCTAACATGCATAGTGAGTCAATTAAAACCACTGTAAACCTTAGTAAAACCTAAAGTTCTGCTGAAGCCATTAAGAATTAGCCACAGAACACATATCACTGTGTACTGTTCGACATTAATGTATCAAATTACCAATGTCCAGTATGTTATTAATTTGACCAGGGGGTATGCCTAACTCTGGAATAAGAAGGTTATGCAACAATATATGCCAACATAAGAAGAAAGAAGCTGTAGAGAGATCATATAGAGAATATTTGAGCACCGCAATGCTGCAATTTATGAAGCAACTTTTGCGTACAAAATGGAAGATTAACATAAAAGGGAACAAGTTCCCTAGAATTAAACATAAAGAATGAGCAAATAGTTAGTAACAAGCTTACTTACTGCCCAAACCGAATTACATCTCCAACATGAATCTCTGTGTACAACTTCTTCTTGACCTGCAAATCCAGTACATATCATCAAAAACATATTAATAGGCAATACACAGGGAAGTTCGAAAGAGATTGAGACAATGGAACAGACAGAAACACAGGCCATCCCATAAAGAGATGACAAGATTAACTTAAAGAAATTACAGCAGCAATGTGGCACACACTGATCAATACCCTAATGCATTCTTCGTATCTAAAGAAAGTTTACAAAAGCAAATGAACATGTGGCAATGAAGAGCGCCTGGCGCAGTGGTAGTCTCTCTCCACATGTGTCCTGATTTGAATTAACCTCCTTACAAAATAAACAAGGGCTGCTGCTGAGAAATCCCTTCCCAGACCCCAGCTTGTGTGGGAGCTTTCAGCAATGAGTATGCCCTTTTACCTTCCCGGGAAAAAAGGATGGTAACAAAAAGCTAATGATGCAAATCGAAGCTATTCGATATCTGACTCGAACCTATATGACTGATCGATCAAATACTCCCAAAACTCCACCTTTGTCATATATTCCAAGGCTGCCTAGAAATCCCTTCCCCAGAACCCACCTTGTTTGGGAGCTTTCAGCACTGGGTATGCCCTTTTACCTTTTAGGGAAAAAGTGGATGGAAACAAAAAGCTAGAGAACACAATAGGTCAAAAGAGAAGCATTCAGATAACGCAAACTGGACTGTTTTACGGTGTAAATCAGCACTGCAACAACATAAAGAAACAAAAGTTCAACAGCAAAAGAATGACAGTATACAGCATCATTAAACACACTGTTTTCTAATTAAAAAGTCAGGTAAAGTAGCAGCATGCAGTCATGTAATTTGACGACATAAAGATATTAAAAAAAACAGAAGATTTATCAGGAATTCATATTACCTGACTTTTGTTGATAAAAGATCCATGTGTGCTTCCAAGGTCATAAAGGAAAACCTTCCCATCATTTCTAAACTGCAGAACTAAAATAACATAAAAGCAGCTCATGAGTTACTGCCTTAGCACTAAAAAAAGAAATTCATTGTGATTATGTCAGAAATTTGGTATTCCAATATTAGTTGGTCAAGATAAGAAGGAACAATTGCTCGTAAAGAGAGCAGTTCATCTAATATTCCTAAGCACTCATTTAAACAAGGAAAATCAAATGCATAACTTAGCTAACCCAGCCCCTCAAGTCTCCCATATTATGTTCTTTCTGCTATATAGGGATAATGTCATTCTTATGTTACCAGTCTCTCAAGTTTCCCATAATATGTTTTTTCTGCTACATAGTAATAGTGACATTCATATGTTACATTATGCTAAGTAAATGTTAGTTCCTCGACAAAATGGCATTGCTTTGTTCATGGCATATTAATATCATCAATGAATATTTTAATTACTCAACTGTATGTTATCCCTCAGCCATCACTGTTGAGGTTTTACCAATAGCATCTGCACAATAAACTTTACGTAGAATTCCTTAGCCAAGATTAATGCTCAATGTATTGATTCAACTTCACTGATGGTTATGATGTCATCCACACAATTTAGGTTATAAATTACCCTCCCAATAGAAAGGTTTATTCAAAGCAAAGCTCATGCTTTCTTGATCCAATTCCATTTATAATATGTTCATGAATGCAGCTATGCTTACTGTTCTTCCCAAGGTTCATTAAGTGGTGATGTACCAGCTCTCAGTTTCTAGCCTGCTATTTCAGGAATCAGTAAGGATGTACCAAGTTTGTGGTTAAAACGTATTTACAGTTTTTATGTTTGAAACTGGGAACCAACCATACATCTAGCATATGCAGACAGTTACAAGATAACAAGATGGATTCCTAAGAAAGTGTTTAAGAATCATTCTGCCATTCTGGATCAGAACATATCACTGGCAGGTTAACGTTACGGTTTTGAAACTACACCTAAGTCTTAATTGACAAGAGTGTGGCTAAAACATACCGGCATGAAATCGAGAAACAGTTGGATGCTCCAGCACAAAATCGCACATATCAATCCGACCAAACATGTAAGCTCCTTTCTTGGCCCTGCAATATGGAACACCGGTCATTCACCAGCCCTAGTTTGGTAATATCGAAAACCAACATGATTTTAGAGCAGATACATAGTTCCAGTGCAATATGTCTCAGCAAGTCATATACAGTGCAGTGGATCAAATATAATAAGAAAACTTAGCTAAAGCTCGTTTGGGTACCGAGGATTACTGATTTCACACGACTAAAAAACAGTTGATCACGAGCTAAAAAGAAACACTACCAACAAACTGCAGCAGTACACAAAATATCCTTAATGAAGACATGAGCAGAGAAAACTAGCAAAAACCACAAGCGCACCATAACTTAATTAACAAATGGAAATGCTGAGAGCATGGGGACTGAAGACTCACACGTCGAGCTGGTCGACGATGCTGCCGTCCTTGAGCAACTCGAGGAAGAAGGGGTGGTCCGGCGCGGCGCTCCACTCGGGGATGACATACGGCGCGCGCGGCCGCTGCTGCCTCTGCTGCTCCGCTGGCGGCGCGGCCGCTTCCTCCATCTCGGTGTCGCCGGAGGAGGCCCCGCTGGGGTTCGGCGCATCCCCCGCTGACGAGTCGCTCGCACTAGGGCTAGGGCCAGTGCTGCCCTCAGCCCCCGCCCCCGCCTCCACCTCCGGCTGCGGTGCAGTCGGGGCGGGTTTCGGGGGCGGAGGCGGCGGCATAGAGGAGGATGGAGTGGGGCCAGCGCGCCCCTCCACCTCTGCCGCGGATGATGCCGCCTGAGACTCCGCCTCCGGCTGCGTCGGTGGCGGCGAGGGCTTTGGAGGCGGAGGGGGCGGCATGGAGGCAGAGGTGGGGTTCGGGGGCGGTGGAGGAGGCATGGAGGTGGTCGAGGAGGAGGGTTTAGGGTTTCGCGGCGGAGGCGGCGGCATGGAAGGGTCCATGTCTCCGGCTGCGACGGGAGCGGAGGGAGGAGACGGAGACGGCGGCGAGATGGGAGAGCTGCGGGATCGGGCGGGGCAGGAGCAGCACCGGCCCCGGGCAACGGACGGGGTGAAGCCGTGATGGGCGGAGGCGGCGAACTTGTTTCGGCGTTGCCGCGCACAATCTTGGCCGTCGGTCTTCAGTGCAACGGTCGAGATCGAAAGCTATCGACCTATCTTCCGTTTCTTTCCCTTTCTTTGCAGGTGCCACCTGTGAGTCTGTGACCTGCGTACTGGCCGAACTGGGACTTCAAACTTCAAAGTGCGGAAGTGCATATTTCAAATTGAAATACAAGGCAAACAAAATTTGTAATATTTCAAAGTCAGTACTTTGTAATGTGTATACATGTTTGATATTTTTGTGTTTAAAAGGTTTATTAATAAAAAAATATTTTCATCCTATGTGATATTCAAATTTACACGATACCACTAGTTTGAAACAACAATAGGCACAATTGTGAGCAACGTGTTTGGTTCTTGACTAAAGCAATCTCGTGACAATAAGATCTAACCAACGAGCCAACCGAAACATCTCTTCAACCGTGCATCGCTAGTGTCTGGCTCGGACCGGCACGGACATGCCAGGCCGCTGTGCCGGCACGGCACGACCGCGCGGGCGTAGTGCCGTGCCTATGCGCGGCGGCCACACGGCGTGCCGGCACGGCACGGCATGACTAGCTAGTCGTGCCTCGCCATGTCGTGCTGGTGTCGGGCCGTACCGCCCATCTGACCGTCTATAATTGTCTCATAATGACAGGATTGCCTAGAATGGGTGTCGGGGGTGCCCCCAAGCCACAGGATGCTATGGCGCCTCGAAACCCTTGACATGGATATTCTAGATCTAGCTCAAGTAGAATCGAATGTGACGGTGAAGTGCTTTGCTAATATGCAAAGTCAAGCTGCTACACTCGGAAGGTTAGTCTTGATTATACAACTAGGAACACAACTTCTCTTCTCTTCTCTTCTTGTTTATTTTGTAGGGAGAAAAGTTCGGTTTACACCCTCGAACTATCACAAAAATCTAATTTTCAACTTTCAACTACAAAACCGGATAATATAGGCCATGCAACTGTTGAAACCGGGCAAATTTGACCATTCGGGTGGTTTCAAAGGTAGCTTTTTATTTTATGAAAATTAAAAAGATTCAAATTTAAACTAAAAAATTCATAAGTAAGTCATTTTAAATTTAAAAATGCGAAATGGGTATAAATTTTTTTCTAAAAATATAACCTATCTATTGACACCACTTTTTCAGTTATTCGGATCCAATTTTTTTTATGTTCATTGTATTTGGTTGCTTATAGTTATGCCTATTGTTTTTGAATAAATAAGATTCAAATAGAGAAATAATAGATATATTACATTTTTAGAAAAAAAAATTGATACTAGTTTCATATTTTTCTGATTTAAAATGAATTAGTTTTGATTTTTAGATCTAATTAGAATTTTTTTAACTTTTTGAAAAAAATACAAAACCACATTTGAAACCACCCAAAGAGCCAAATTTGCACGGTTTCGATAGTTGGTGGCTTATGCTACCCAGTTTTATAGTTGAAGGTTGAAAATCAGACTTTTGCAATAGTTTGAGGGTGTTAACCAGACCTTTCCCTTTTCCAGGTGAAAGAACTCAACCTTGCTATCTAATGCTAAGCATTGCATTACAATTCAAAGATATCTTTTCACAATTGGAGCTGTGGGAAAAGTTTTTTATTACTCTTTTTGGAGACCCCTACTGTGGTATTTATATTGCATATAAAAAGAAGAAACAAATATGTACGAAGAAGGGCCATAAGAGACCAAAAAAGGAAGGAAAAAACTTACAAGCTAAAAAGAAACATGCGCGGTTAATGGAAAAGGGAAGAACTTAAGTGAGTTACAATCCAAGAAAGGCCCCTCTCCCGAGAACACAGGAGCAGAATATCACTAATGGCTGCTTGGGGGCATTTTAAGTATCCTACTTTACAAAGGTTGCTCGAGATGTCTTGCCTACTCCTGTGACAATAGTTGCATCAGACTCAAGTCTTGGTACTGGTGGGAGAGTAATTAGCCAATGCCAAAGCTGACTCGCACTAAAAATGGCTAAGCACGGATGATCTTAGGTATACCAGCTATCAAAGTATTTACATTTTTTTTCATCTTATTTGATCCTTGTAACAGTTAACATGTTATTAGATTTCAGTATTAAGGGATCGCAATCCTAACATGTCTGCATTATGAACTTGCCATGAGGATGCTGACGAAGCAATAGTATTATTTGTAATTTTGATCTTTGCCATGTGATGTTTCTGTTTACAGGTAAGAATGTAAGTGAGTATCCAATAGTGTTTTTCTGTCAGCTAATTAATTATGATGGTATGCCACTTTAGTTCATTTTTCCTCCCAAATTATTTACGTAGAATGTCATTCTAGTTCATTTTATCAACTTCCTAGTCAATCCAATAACCCAAAATATATATAACTTGCATCTCTACTTACAGCTGATGCCATTTTTCAGTGCAAAAAGTCAAAAAAAACTTAATTCCTATCTTTTCAATATTCAATAGGACAACGAGTCTACTGTCCACTGATTGTTAAGAAATAATTCAATTTGCATAGAAGAATCAAAAGTAGCAGCTGCTACTGCTACAACCACTTCTACTTCATATATCCTGTACGTTCTTGCGTTTAATTTGGACCTTATTTGCCATGGAGGAGGGCGTATTCTCAATCAGCTCATACAAAACGCAATAATCCATACATTTGAATATTTTTTATGAAAAGGATTGGACAAGGGGGGATAGATGCTTACAGGGCATTCCCTGGCTTCGGGTTTCTTGATGGCATCGCCGGTGGCCCTGTTGACGAGGGCGAAAGCTGGGTAACCATCCTCGTCCGTGATACAGTTCCCGTACCTCGTGTCCTCGACCCAGTGCTGGTGCTCGTCGTGGGGGTCGGTAATGCGAGGCAGACGGTGCCACTGCGAACGGTGGCGCTGGAGCCCTCATCGGCCTTGCAGTAGAGGCATACGGCGTGCCCGCCCAGCACGTAGGGCTCGTCACTCCAGGGCAGGATCTTCCACTGGTGGCTGTCGCCGCCGTCGGCTGAATCCGAGAGCCTGATGGTGGCGCCAACGCCCTTGTCTCCCTGGAAGGCGGCCAGTTTGAGGGAGATGTCGTTCATCGTGCGGATGAATCCGAAGCCATCGTTGCCCAAGTCGCCGGACAGCGTCCACATCAGTGTGTTGTCGAAGGAGTCTTGATCAAACCGAACTAGCTTCACCTGAAACCCCCATGATGAAATTATTCCAGATTTTCAGTCCCGGTATTCGGAGAACTAGAAGATGCAAGAACCATTCACACGGAGGGGAGAATCAATCATATAGAAAGAGAATCGGGGGCCAAATTACCTGGTGGAATGGGCCACCGAAGCGCTGGACGGCGAGGCCGGTGGCCTTGTTGATGAGGGAGAAGGCAGGCTTTTCCTCCTCATCTTTCACGAATGTGCCGAAGCGCTTGTCTTTAAACCAGTGCTGGTGCTCGTCGCAGGAGTCAGCGGGGGCGAGGACAGCGTCGCCGTCGCGGACGGCGAGGCATAAGTTCTCGTCGGCCTTGCATAGGATCTTGAAGGTGGGCAGCACGCCGCTGCCGCCCGCGGTTGTAGCATGGAATACGTTCGAGAAGCCGAGCATTCTTTGGTGGGAGAAATCTGTTTTTCTTTTAAAAAAATTTCCCCGCTGTAAATTTAACTCATCAACTAAAAGAAAAAAATTTAACTCATCCCTTGTATGCTATCAAAATTTAAAATTTATATACCACTAAAATTTAGATCATCTCTTCAGTACTACTGAAAATTTAACTCCATCCTCTATATACCATTACCATCACAATATAGTTACATAGGTGTTAAATGAATCCTAGGGTGGCCTTTGGATGGCAGGTTGGAATGGGAAAAGAAAATGAGATAGGTTACACGGAGGCAGGAGAGTCACTGTAATCCCGTGTTTGGCTCCTATATGGCTTGGATTTGGAGTTTCGAGGGCCCCACGTGCTAATTAAAAAAAAGACGTCATTCTTTTCCTATTAGGTTCTTCGCTCTGGACCACTGGACCAGCATAGGCCCCGTTTGGCTGTTTGTTTAATATATTGGCCGATTTTGAAGGCTTAATTTTGGAAGATCCAAAAGTCACAGGACTTCCGGAATCGAGAATCCAGCTAATTATAATTTTTTATTCTAAATTTTAAAATTTATTAAAAACGAGCTTTTAAAATTAGGTATAAGCTGAAACAAACAGCAATAATGCGCCGTTCGCCGACCTCCCGAGGCACAAACAAGCGGCGTTGTTTATCCGGCCACCTGCACTTCGATGGGTGCAATTAGAGCTGCTGCTCCAGCCACCATGCGCAGCAGTACAGCGACGACTCCGGCTGCGGCGGCAGCAGCTCCGCTCACACCCGTGCGTCGGGGACGATGAAGCAGGCAGCAGACGCAAACGAGGAGGCGCTTGCTGCACACGCGGAAAGCCGCGGCGCGCTCACCCGATGGGGCGCGAAGTGATCGCCGACGCGGTACGCAGCGCTCGCCCGAAAGGGCCTGCACACGCTCGCCTGACACCCACGCGCAGGCCGCGACGCGAGGCGCTCGCGCGATAGGCCGCCCCGCTCGTCTGACAGGGTGCTAGGCACCCGCGCGGGGGCGTGGCGCGCTCGCCCGAGGGGTCGCCGCCTCTGGAGTCGCGGTAGCGGCGGGGAGGGTCGTGGCGTACAGCGCTCGCCTGACACACGCGCAGGTCGCGGCCGTGAGACGCTTGCGCAACAGGCCGCACCGCACACCCTCGTTCGATAGGGTGCGCTCGCCGCTTTGATGATGCCGTCGATTTTAGAAAAAGGATAAATGTGCTTGGTGATTGTGGATAAAGGGAAGGGTAGAATCGCCATAATGGAAGAAGACTGACAGATTTTAATGATCTGCCAGTATGTTTCTAGGTAAAAAGTAACGGTAATGGCATACAGAAGATGAAGTTCAATTTTTTTTGCACTGAGATGACGTATAAGGGAGTTAAATTTCCAATAGCATACAAGAAATTTTCTTTTTTTTCTACCCACCGCCGTGGCGTGGCTCGCGTAGTTGTGGATTGTCACCTTCAAGGCTTCAACGCTACAAAACAGAAGTGCCAATTTACCAGTGCTCACTTTGATTACCTTGCATTGCCTCGTTTTTTTTTCTCATCGTGTAATTACCTCTGGCTGCTACATACATACATGACCAAAAGAGCAGACACGACACGTCGCCCGGCCGTGCCTATACTTAAACGGGCCGTGCCCGTGCCACCGACAGGCCCAGGCCCCGGCCGCCCAAGCACGGCATTCTGGTATAGTGTACGACGATATAAAGTTTACTATTTGTGAGAGATGCGGTGCTTGAGTGCTTGACTGCTTATCAACAACCTGCATATTAGATATTACCCATAAGAGGTAACTATAGGAGAGGGCCCTCCGATAACCTTCGGTCGAGAACCCTCCCTCCCATATTATCATCCGTTGGACCACACACAAAAAGAAAAATACGCGCATCGCTGCACGTCTTCTTCCTCGTGCCCTCCTAGATCCCACCCCGCCGGCAGCCTCCACCTTGCCGGTATCGCCTTCGCCGTCGGCGAGGACCGCCCTTCTCCCTCTTAAACAAGACTAATTCCTCCTTTTCTTATAATACAAGACGAAGATTTTTGTTACAGCCGGTCGTACCGTTGTCGAGTTGCATGGCCTCAACCATGCACCGTCCGCGCTCCATCCGACGACATGGGCTTCTGCGCTCTGACTGGATGGTCCCACATTGCAGAAGGTGGGAGAGAGAGCGGTGGGGAAATTTGATACGCGCCTGATCATTTCGTTCCCTTCCTCTGGTTATTTAATTTATTGCCATCCTTACGGATGGCACTCCTTCAATTGCCATCATTAATTTGGCTTCTACGATGATGAGCCAATGACTAATAATATGTTAAGAAGACTTGTGCTGTTATTAGTGTGACAGATGGTCTTTCGCAAAGCAGGTCATGCCTTCAGTTTGGCGATATTAGCAGGAAGGAAGAATTATTTTCTGCTGTTGTCCTGCCGATGGCAATTTGCACTGGTGCTGCACTTTCAAGAACGCAAGGCTGCAAAGTTCAGGGTCCACCATGCCATACTACGAGAAGCCGGGAGAGAAGCTAAAGGAAATAAAGGTTGGTTCCAGTAATAGTTTTGTCAATGGATGAATGCTTGAAGGCAGACTGCTAGTACGTAGTTTCTGCATGGCTGCCACATTATTCTACTACTATATTCATGCACGCACAGGTTTTGTTAGAGTAGAGAGTCCTAGTTAACTAGGGCCTGTTTGGTATGGCTCCAACTCCACCTGGAGCAGCTCCACTCCAAAATTCCAGATGGAGCTAGCTCTGGGTGAAGTTGGAGCTGGCTGGATGGGTTGTTTGGCATGGAGTATGCCCCCAGCTCTAGAAAAGAGGGTTTTGAGGGTGTATTGCCATCATTGCCCTTGGTTCGCAGGACCCACATGTCATACTCTTTTTAGCTATAAGTTTATTTGCAGAAAGCCCCTTGAAACTTCTAACTTCATTTCAACTCTACCCCTCCCCTCTCTCTTCTTTCTCTTACAGGTGGGCCAGGCCTCCTCTGTTTCTCCTCCTCGCCTTCGCGTTCACGCGGGGGGCCAACGGGGAGGGGAGGGCGGCGGGCGGCGATGGCCTTCAGAGCGGGCCACGGGCTCCTGGTCCGCGCCATTTGCAGGCAATTGGAGCTCGTCGCCTCGCCTTGCTGCGATCCTTGGACGGAAGGCAAAAAGAAACCCGTGGCAGCGGCAGCAGCGAGGCCCGAGGCCGTGCGGAGCAGAGGCCTGAGGCGGAGGGGCGCAGGCGGCCGCGCGTGGCGGTGGGACACGCCCCCGGCCGGTGGGAGCTCCCTGCGCGGGCTGTGGACGGGCGAGCGGCAGCGGAGCTCCGGCGCGGTGGTGGGGCGCGCCCTCGGCCGGCGGAGCTTCGTGGGCGGCTGCGCGGCGGCGGGAGCTCCCCGCGCGGGGTGTGGACGGGCGAGCGGCGGCGGAGCTCCGGCGCGGTGGTGGGGCGCGCCCGCGGCGGCTCCCGCTCGCCCATGGTCGGCGGAGGTGTGCAGGCGGCATGGCGACGCAGATCAAGAGCGGATGGACTGATCGAGAGCGGCGGGGTTGGTGGCCGTCGACATCGCGCCGCCGCCTCTCATGGCGGGCCAGTGGCGGCCGCGGGGGCCGCATGGCGCCGCCGCCACGTTGCGGCCGTGGGGCCGCATGGCGCCGCCGCCAGTGGCCGCCATGGGCGGCTGCCGCGCCTTGGGCCGCCGCGCCTTGGGCCGCCGCGCCTCGGGCGGGCCAGCGGTGGCCGCCGGCGGTTGGGGCCGCCTGCGCCTTGGTGCCGCCGCGCCTCGGCGGGCCAGTGGCGGCCGCGGGGGCCGTATGGCGCCGCCGCCTCGTTGCAGCCGTGGCGGCCGTGGGGCCGCATGGCGCCGCCGCCAGTGGCAGCCATGGGCGGCTGCCGCGCCTTGAGCCGCCGCACCTTAGGCCGCTGCGCCTCGGGCGGGCCAGCGGTGGCCGCCGGCGGTTGGGGCCGCCTGCGCCTTGGTGCCGCAGCGCCTCGGCGGGCCAGTGGCGGCCGCGGGGGCCGCATGGCGCCGCCGCCTCGTTGCGGCCGGTGGTGGCCGTGGGGCCGCATGGAGCGGGCGTGGAGCGGCGGCGCGGGGTGCTGCGGGAGCGCGAACGCGAGGTGGCGGCGGTGCGGCGGCGGCGCCGGGAGGAGGAGGTGGAGCGCGGCGGGGCCCGCGAGCATCTCGAGGCGGAGGTGCGGGAGGAGGAGGCGGCGCGACGGCGAAGGGTGCGGGGGTGAGGCGAAGGGGAGGGAAGGGGGTGAGAGAGGGGCGCGTTCGGGAGGGAGAAATAAAAGAAAACGAACCGTTTTTATGTAATCGATGGCAGTGGTGGGTAATTACCCATGAATTCCACGAGAAGGTTTAAAAGTGGGGGTTTTGGAGCAGCAAAAGAGGTGCTTCAAAACTCCATCCCCATTTGCACTACAGCTCCATGGAGTTGGCAGCTTCATGGAGTTCTGGAGTTGGGGTATTTGGCTATTTTTTTTTGCTGGAGTCGCTAGAGTTGTGGAGTGGAGGTATGCCAAACAGGACCTTAGTCCATGAGTTGGTTAGCTAGCCAGGTCGAGTTAGCTTTGTCCTTGTTGGAGTCGGACTTGAGTCCTGGTGCCTGCGTGCACTTTAAGTTAGCACTTTAAGTTGGGCCGCAGCCCATGTAAACTTCAGATTGGTTTTCATCGTGAGTTTTTTTGTCGAGGGTTTTCCTGCGAAGAACAGAGAGGTGACTCCGTGTCATCTACCTTGCCGATCCTTCCTCGGATTGTGTGGAGCGCGTGAGAGCACCCGCTGCTAGGGCATGCCTTGGATTCCTGTTGGGATCCCGTTCTTCTGATCTTGGTTCGTCGAGGCTGCGGGTGGAAGGTCTATCTAGAGTTTGGTCTGCAATTTTGTAAGCCGATCCCTATATCTATCTTGGGTAAATTCCTCAATGCTATTAGAATTTGTATGGCTCCCTTCATTGTCACTAAAATTTTCAAGTTCCCTTCACTGCCACCATTAGAATTTTCCTCTTCCTTGATTGCCATTCCCGTTAGGTTCTGTCAAATAACTTCTCACTAACAAAATGGGTCCAAAACTAAAGAGTAGATTCCGTCTGTTTGCAATACCTGTAATGCCCATCTTCCAATGACAACGTGGCCCCACAACCAGATCTTTCCCTATCTTCTTACCCAAGCGAGCACTGGTTCTCTTCCCCAAGACCCCCAAACCCTATCTCCCCAAATCGATTTGTTGGATTGAATCGCCGGTAGTAGGGCCAGCTTGCCGCTGAGGAGCAGAGGCGCGCAGATCGGCCGGAAGGAGCGTCGAGCGGGCCTGGACGGGCGGGGCCAGCGCGGCCTGGGCGGCCGCAGCCATCGCGCGCGGCCAGAGTGGGCGCGGCCCTTGGCGGTCGCGGCCAGCACGTCCTGTGGAGGCACGGGGGAGGTGCGGTGTGCTGCTACTGGATTGAATCGCCGGTAGCAGGGCCTTTTTGCCGTCGAGGAGCAGAGGCGCGCAGATCGGCCGGAAGGAGCGGCGAGCGGGGCCAGCGCGGCCAGCACGGCCTATGGAGGCACGGGGAAGTGCGGTGTGCTGCTTACTGGACGCGGCAAGGACGGCAAGAACATGGCTTCTTCGGATGGTATAATCGTTAGAAGGGTATAATCGTCTTTTCCTATCAACATAACAGCAACTTAACAGTCAACTAACGGGAATGGCAATCAAGGAAGAGGAAAATTCTAACGGTGGCAGTGAAAGGAACTTGAAAATACGAATTTCAATGGTATTGAGAGAATTTACTCATCTATCTTTGCCGGTACTGATTATTGAGGGATATATTTGAGTTGTTTATTCCTACGGTGGTGAACTACTGCTATATCTCTGAACTACTACCGCTATCTTGTTTGGATCTGTACGTGAGGCTTGTTTGCTGTGATTGGTTGGCAAGACAAATTAATCTATACTATTACTCGTGAGAACACACTGCAGGTTGGAGTTGGTAGCTATTGGCTGAGATTTTATTAGTCTTGTCCATATGCTATTTCTCAAGTAGGAAGTTGTTGCCCATATTGCTGTTGTAAGCACGGGAGGAAGGTTTTTCATCAGATATCACATATAGATATATTGCTGCCTTTACAGAGAAAAAGACAGTTGTTTAGTACCGTGAAACATTGGGACAAAACACGGACATTACTAGCGTGTTCTCATCGCAATTTTCCCTTTTTTTCTCTTTCCACCATCCAACCCTTCTTTTTCACGATGCCCTCATTCTTCGCTACCATTCTCAGGTACAGAATCCCCTCCCCCCCCCCCCCCACACACAAACATAATTGTTTATTGTCATTTACTGCTACATCTGGTGTGCTATCAGCATTTGTATGCGCATCTGGAGTGATTTCAACTAAATTGTTGCTAACTGCAGGTACATTGTGTGCCCAAAACAGTTGAGTCTCGAAGTTTTTGGATCATGTTCATTGTCATTTACTGCTCTCTCGAAGGACAGGCTGAGTGCAATAGGGAGGGTTGATATCTGAATCATCTAGAAATCATAATCTAACTCGAGTGGAAGCTTTTAAATCCATTTTAATTTCCCTGCATATATCATCTTCAACAAGTCAAAAAACTGATTAGACAGCAGGAGCACCAGCACCAGAGCATTTTTACATGCAACAAAAGGCAACTAAATATGCATCATCAGGTAATAATGTATTGTTAAAATATGTAGTTCAGTTATTTTTTCCAGGCAAATCTTGTATGTCTCTTTTCAATTTTCTATTTTTGTTCCCGATTTTCACTCTTATAGGTACGCATCTACAGTAGTGGAATTTTTTTGGGAAGCAATGAGGTGGATCAAGCACATTTGTCCAGATACATCTGAAGTTTAGGTTTTGCACTTCTAGCAACTTTGTAACACAAATATATATCTGCAGATGATGGGCACATATAAAAGTCCATTGTATCCGACCAGTGTGTCTCTTTTGCTTTTATATGCGGCAAGCGGCAGTATTGGATTTTCAGTTTTTTCTGGGCAATTTAGCAGGAGGGGGGAGTGAGAACATGTTTGTGGGGCACACAGGTTTTTGCTTTTTCGGCTCGCGACCAGCGCTGGTTGGCGCTAAAATTTGTGGGGAAAGGGAGGGGGATGGGGGTTGCCAAAACTAGAAAGCAAACAATATAGTTGTCGTTGTCAAGATTGGTGATCAAGATTTAGACTAGTAAATTTGTTTTATGCGCGTACGGGCTCAGATGGTTGCACAGGTGACACGGGATTTAGACTGGTTCGGGCGTGAAGAAGTTCTACGTCCAGTATGGGGAGCTGCTCGTGTTACCCACGCAGGTTCTGTAGTAGGGGTTACAGAAGGGCGAGAGAGGGAACCGGTCCCAAGTCTCTAAGGTGTGCACAGGGGCTCTAATGGCGCTGGCGTGTTCTTCTTTGCCGGGAAGAAGAAAGCCTGTGTGAGGAAGTGTGTGTGTGAAAACTCTCCCCCCGTCTCCTGGGCCCTGGCCTTCCCTTTATAGCTCCAGGGAGTTGACCAGGCATATGCGAGACGCGCGTGGGGGTACACAGAGAGAAAGAATGGAGAGGGAGAGGGAACACGGAGTCCAAGAAGAAGATCTGTGCTCCCCGGGCGCCGCGGTTGTCTTCCGTCTCCTTGCTTCGCCGGGCGGCCTGCACTGACCTGGTCGCTGTCCTCCTCGGGAGCTGGTTACGGCGGGCGTGCGTGATGATGGCGGTGGCTTCCGTCCCGTCGGGGCTGACGGCTGCCACGACTGTCCCTGTTGTGCTGCAGGCGGCCTGAGCGGCGCGGACGCCCTGTCCCTGTCGCCGGAATCACAGGGCGCGAGGACGGGTAGGCGGAGCGTGGACGGTCAGGCGCGCTCCTGTGCCAGACGACGTGGGTCATGATGGCTTGACAGCGAACCAGAGGAGACTGAGCCGCTGTACTGCGCGCGGCGCGGTCGTGGGCGGGTAGGTGTGACGGGTCACGTCAGCGGCGTGGACGCCTTTCCGCACGCCCGAGCCATGGAGCATTTAAGGCAGAGCTGCGCCCGAGACTGATTTCCGTCCGGCGGGCCCACGTGAGTCCGACCCTAGGCCCCTGGGTCGGGCGAGGCGGACCCTGGCGGCAAGGGGTCGGGCGAGGCGGACCTTCGTGGCGAGGGGTCGGGCGAGGCGGACCCTCATGGCGAGGGATCGGGCGAGGCGGACCCTCGTGGCGAGGGGTCGGGCGAGGCGGAGAGCTGGGGGTCGGGCGAGGCAGACCCTCGTGGCGAGGGGTTGGGCGAGGCGGAGCGCTTCCCCTTTGTGTTGGGCTAATGATGGCCGTCGTTGCCGCGGGTCGGCCTGGGCCTCCATAATCGTTCCCAGGACAGTCATCAGATGACCGCTTACTTTTCCCCCTGACAGTAGCACCGAGCCTGTGGTGGAGCGGGGACGCTCCTCCAGAGGCTGTTATCGTTGTTCGTTGGGAACCCTTGTCCGCCGTGCAGGCTGCTTGATGATTGTCTCGACATGAGGGGAACCTTGCCGTTCCGGGGGACTCCCTCCGTATGGAGGCCTCGTGTTGTGACCACCCGCGTGGTCATTGGTTGCGAATCTAGCCCCCGAGCCCCCGCTCGTTGCAGGAGACCGGTCGGGAGGCCAGACCGACTTTTGTATGTTACCCCTCAAGCGTCCGTTCGCTGGGATGGAGGGGGTGAGCCGTGCCGCGTTATCCTCGTTGGACGAACCGCGGTGCTCGTTTGAGCTGCAATCGGGTCAATTCGAGTGGGGTCCCGGTCCCCGTTCGGGGGGGTCCGGCCTGGGCCAAGCTGGTGGCATACCTCAGATTCCGGTCGGCCAGTTCATATAGTTCCCGAGCCCGTTCGATGGGACCCGGTGGCTCGCTGCCTTTCGTCGGGGAAAAACCATGAACTTTGATGCCGGCCGGACTCGAATGTGAGGTCGGGACGCCCTGAGCAGTCGGGTGCCCGGGTGATGGCCGCTAGCGGACCCGTCCCTTCTCACCCCTCGCTCAGGGTTATCCTGGGGCGGCTGTCGAACCCACTGTGGGCCAGCCTTCGAACCCCTGGACCATAATGGGCCGTAGGGACGTTTTCAGTCCCGTATCCCTTCTTACCTTTCCATCGCGCCTTGGGCCGAGTGCAGAGGGGATCATGCGCGCGTACTTCTCGGAAGACGAAGTGACGGTAGGTGCCGACCCGCGAAACGAGGGGGAGTAGATGTTTCCTGCAGAGTCGTGCGCACGGAAGACGAAGTGGCAGTAGGTGCCGACCCGCGAAGCGAGGGGGAGCAGACGTTTCCTGCAGAGTCGTGCGCACGTTTTCCGAAAAAGGAGGGGAACGGGCGTGATGAGGTGTACCTGACGCCGCATTAACTGCGACGGGCGCATCCGTTCCGCTCCCCACGCGTCGCTCTATAAGGCGGGGGGCCGCCTCGCCGGTTCCGCCCCCACCTTGCGCTGAGTCTTTCGCCTTCCTCTTTGCCTTTTGGTTTGCTGCGCCGACCGTTTGCCTTCTTCTTTCCCAGCGCTCCAGCCTTCTTCCCCCTCCTCCGGCAAGCTTTCCCCCATCGCGCAATGGCGACCTGGGAGCGTTCCAGCTTCGGGACCTCGCGTGCTGAGGGCCTCGTGAAGAAGGGCCTCCTCTGTGACAGGACTGAGCGGGATGAGTGGCTATTCCCTGACTCGGAGGAGGCGCCAGCTCCGCCCAACGGGTACGTCGTCTCGTTCGCCCACTTCCACGACCGGGGGTTCGCGGCGCCGCCAAGCCTCTTCTTCCGCGGGCTGCTGCACCACTACGGGCTCGAGCTGCAGCACCTCAACCCCAACGGGATCCAGCACATCGCGGCATTCGTCGTGCTATGCGAAGGATTCCTGGGCATCGAGCCCAATTTCTCGCTGTGGAAGTACTTCTTCACAATGAGTTTGTACCAGAGGGCCGAGAAGCGGAGCGGCTAGCCGCGGGCGACCCCGGTGGCGATTGGGTGCGCCGGAATCCATCTCCGCCAGTCCCGTGCCAGGGAATACATGGCGATGAAGACCGCGGCGTCCCACAAGGGGTGGCATCAGCAGTGGTTCTACGTGAAGAACTACTCCGAATCCCCCTTGCCGGAGTTCACCGGCCGCGTCTTCGAGGCGGCGCCGGAGGTGTGGGCATACGGCCCAGTGGAGAAGGAGAAGAAGCGAATCTCCAGCCTCCTCCGCGCCATCGAGTACCTGAAGACGAAGGGGCTCACCGGGGCCGGAGTCATCGGGGCGTACCACTCTCGGAGGGTGGCGCCGCTGATGCTTCGGATCCGCTCGCTCGCCGAGATGGTTCCCGACGCTCCAACCGAAGGGACCGTCCTTGCGACGGGCGCGCTCTCCACCTCCGAGATTCGCCAGCGCGTCCGGGAGGCGCTGGAGGACAAGGATGTCGTCTTCCCGGTGCCCGGCCACCCTCCGATGCGGCCGGACAGGGGCTTTGTTGATCTGGTAAGTGTTTCGTGCGCCCGTTGCTTCTCCTCGCGCCCCTTGACTCGTCATTCTGACGTAGAGTCTTGCGCTTGCAGGGCCAATTGACGAACGTCGTTGGCGCGCGCCTGCCCGTCCCTGAGGACGCTGAGCAGCGGCTGCGGAACCGCCTCTTCGCAGAAAAGAAGAAGAAACGCAAGAACGAGAAGGAGGCGAAGAAGCAGAAAAGGCTCGCCAAGGAGTTCCGGCGGCGGCAGAAGGGTCCGGTCCTCTCGGACGATGACGACGACGATGGTGACGATGATGACGATGACGATGACGATGACGAGGAGGAGGAGGAGGAGGATGAGGAAGAGGAGGAGCGCGTCCCGGCCCCTCAGCCGGGCGCGTTAGTTATCCGGGAGCAGCGCTCCAAGGCGGACGCGGGGGACGGCTCGAGCGGCCCGTCCACCCGGGACCCGACCCCTCAAGGCCCCGAGGCCGCGCCTCAAGGGTCGGCGCGGGGTGCGCCCCAGGAGTCGGGAGGGCCGACCCCTGCTCCGTCCGCCCAAGGCCCGACCCCACAGGGCTCCGGGGCCGCGCCTCGAGGGTCGGCGCGGGGCGCACCCCAGGAGTCGAGGGGGCCGACCCCCGCCCCTCTGCCCCTGACCTGGGAACAGAGTAGCAGCAGCAAGCGGCCGTTGCCAGATGCCCTGGGGTCGGCCTCGGGCTCAGAGGTGAATCGCGCCCGCCGGCCCAGCGCCCGCAGAGGGTAAGTGGAAAAGTCCTTGTCCGCCCGTTCCCTTTTCCTTTATCAAGTTGCTTTTGTTGACGTCACTTGTCGCGTTGCAGCGTCCCTCCTCAAACCCGCGCTCCGCCGGTGGCGGCGAAGAAGTTGCTGCGGGCGCCGTCCACCTCCGCGTTGGTCCGCGGCCCCGTCGGGGGCGAGAGGTGATGCCAGCGGGGAGACCGCGGAGGTTGCCGTCGGGGTGGCTCCCACGACGGCGAGCCCCGCGGAGCGGGGGATTGTCCCCGCGGCCCTCGGATCGGAGAGGTGATAAACCTCGATGACGAGGGGGAGGAGGCGGTGGCGACGGGAGCGGAGGAGTCCGCCCCTGCGGCTGCGACGGGTACGGTGGCGGAGGAGGCGGGGGCGCATGCCCCGACGGTCGCAGCGGAGGCACCGACGGTGGCGCCGCACGTATCCGCTCGGGACGCCGCGGCGGGGGCGACGGTGGCGGCAGAGGCGGAGGTGCCTGCCCCGGCGGTCGTGGAAGGGGCGCTCGCCCCGGTGGTTGCGGTGGAGACCGCGGCGATCTTGGCAGGGACGGCGGTGCACGCGACGGAGCCGCCGTCGAGGCCAGCGGAAGCCGCGATGGCCGTGCCCGCCCTTGCAGCGGCGTCAGGGACCGCGGAGTCGGGGCCCCTGCCCTCGCTGGGCGACGCCGAGGAGTGGGAGAAGTGGCGGGCCATGCTGGATGCGCTCGACAGTGCTCGTGCAGCGCTGGACAGCGTCATTGCTCCCGTCGATCAGGTATGCATTCCTCGCGGTGACCATTCTCTCCGCCGCTCTATTGCTGATTGTGGGTTGTTTTGCAGGCCCTCCAGGAGTGTAGCCGGGGGAAATCTAATCTCCTTCGGCTCGGGCAGGAGCGTCTCTCCGCGGAGAAGCAACGGTCCAAGGAGCTGGCCGCGCAGGTCGCCACCGCTCAGCAGGTCATTGATGACCTGCGGAGGCGCGAGCAGGCGGCGAAGGATGGTTTCCAGGCTGCCGTCGAGGAGGCCCGCTCTGCCCGCGCGGACCTCAAGGCCGTTGTCGACAAGGCCCAGCTTGATGCCACGGAGCTCCTTCGGCTGAAGGAGGAGCACGAGGCTGTGAAGAAGGAGCGTGAGGCGGTGAAGAAGGAGCGCGAGGCCTTTCTGAAGACCGTCGAGCGCATCCGCCAGGAGCGACAGCAGGCCTGGCAGGACCGGAATCTTGAGGCGACCTGAAGGGTCGAGGCCGAAAAGATGGTGGCCAACCTCGGGACTGAGGTTGGTCAGCTTCAGACCGCCGCGACCGCGTTGAAGGCGCAGTCCGAGGGTAAGGCTCTTCCCATCCTTCTCCCTTTGCTATGTTGGCGGGGCCTCTGACCCGGCGTGTTTTTTTCGCACAGGTCTCGCGGGCGAGGTCGTCCAGCTGAAGGGGGCACTTCATGCAGAGCGTGCCGAGCACGGCAGCCTGCGGGACGCGGTCCGCGTTGTCTGCACTGGCCTCGGCGTGGTCCAGGCTGAAGGGACGAGCTCGCTGGCGGCTCGTGTCCTCGGGGTGTATCGGCGGACCCGCGAGATTGCTCATGAGGCGCTTCGCGTTGGCGTGAGGCGGGCTTTCGGGGTCTTCGGGTCCCATTACACTAGTCTTGATTTTGACCTGATGAGCGAAGGGTACGCCCCCGGGTACACCGAGGCTGAGCTGGACGAGATCGATGCGTCGGTGCTTGGCCTGGCGGACGCCTTGGCGGTGCAGCTGGAGGAGGAGGCCGGCCCACCGGAGGAGCCCTGAATGGTCCCGCTGGGTCGGGTTCTGATACCCGGCCATGTAAATGTGTTAGTGTATTTTGGACTTGCTTTTGTAATGGCCGCGGGGGCCGTTTTTGCAATTTATCATCGTCTACTTCCGATCTCCTTCCTTGTCCTTTTGGGTCTGTAAAGTTTAGAATACGGGTCGGATGCGTCAGTAAGCGCTGATGGGCGATAGTACCGTAGCCGCTGGGGCGTGGGCTTTCTCGCAGTCCGATCAGTCTTGCCTGGGCATCGTTTGCGCACTCTCCCCTTTTCATGCCCAAACGTCTAGGAAGGGGAGGGGCTGGATCGGAGAAAAGTTGTTTTGGGAGGACCTCGGGTGACTTGGGCCAGAGCCCCTGATGCCCCCGAGGGATATGCGACCCTGAGGCAGGGTCAAGGTCGGATATCCCTGAGCCCGTAACGAGACTCAAAAAAGGTCGACTCAAAACTACTTTTCTCCGTGGACTAGAAATTTGCAAGGATGCGTGTGTTTAAACTTGGAAACAGAATTGAAGGGTAGAAGCGTCTTAGCTGTTCTATGTTCCAAGCGTTGCTAAAGATCCACCCGTCGGGGGTCGCCAGCTTGTACGTGCCTGGACGCAGTACTTGGGCGATGACAAAAGGACCTTCCCACGGAGGGGTTAGCTTGTGCCGACCCTTGTTGTCCTGGACGAGGCGGAGTACTAGATCCCCGATGTTGAAGGCTCGGCCTTGCACCTTGCGACTGTGGTGTCGTCGCAAGGCCTGCTGGTACTTGGCTGAGTGTAACAGGGCCACATCGCGTGCTTCGTCGAGTTGGTCTTGTGCGTCCTCGAGTGACGCCTGGTTTCCCTGCTCGTCATACGCCCTGACCCTCGGCGATCCGTACTCTAGGTCTGTGGGGAGGATTGCCTCGGACCCGTAGACCATGAAGAACGGGGTGAAGCCAGTTGCCCTGCTGGGGGTCGTCCTCAAACTCCATAGGACCACGGGGAGCTCCGCAACCCACCGGCCGCCGAACTTCTTGAGGAGGTCGAAGATCCGTGGCTTGAGACCCTAGAGTATCATGCCGTTGGCTCGTTCAACCTGCCCATTCGTGCGGGGGTGCGCTACTGCCGACCAGTCCACTCGGATGTGGTGGTCGTCGCAGAACTGGAGGAATTTCTTCCCGGTAAATTGCGTGCCGTTATCCGTGATGATGGAGTTGGGGACCCCAAAGCGATGAATGATGTCGGTGAAGAATCGCGCCGCCTGTACAGATGTGATCTGCGCGATGGGTCGTGCCTCGATCCACTTAGAGAACTTGTCAATGGCGACAAGCAAGTGGGTGAAGCCCTCGGGCGCTTTCTTGAAGGGCCCGACGAGGTCCAGTCCCCAGACCGCAAAGGGCCATGTGATGGGGATAGTCTGGAGCGCCTGTGCGGGCATGTGAGTTTGGCGTGCGAAAAATTGGCACCCTTCGCAGGTGCGGACCACATGGGTGGCGTCGGCGACCGCCGTTGGCCAGTAGAAACCCTGCCAGAAAGCGTTCCCGACGAGGGTTCTTGGCGCGGCGTGGTGGCCGCAGGCCCCTGCGTGAATGTCGTGAATTAGTGCCCTTCCTTGCTCGATCGGGACGCATCGCTGGAGGACGCCGGTGTGGCTCCGCTTGTAGAGCTCCTGGTCGATGACGTCGAATGTCTTGGCGCGGCGCGCGATCCTTCGTGCCTCCGTCTTGTCCTTCGGAAGAGTCTCGCGGATGAGGTAGTCCAGGTACGGAGTTCTCCAGTCGGGCGGGGGGTCGGCCCCGTGGCTAGATCCGTGTCCACCTCCATGACCTCGGGGTCGGACGGAGCACGGGTTATATCTGGGTCGGCGCCCGGGCCCAGGACAGGTGGCGCGTCGCCGACCTTTCCTGGTTCCTGATAACGGACCGAGGGCTCGAGCTGATCGCTGATGAAGACACCATCGGGGACGGGCTTTCGGCCGGATGCTGCCTTTGCCAGTTCGTCGGCTGCCTCGTTGAAACGCCTTGCGATGTGGTTGAGTTCTAACATGTCGAACTTGTCCTCGAGCTTGCGGACCTCGTCGCAATAGGCTGTCATCTTGGGGTCGTGGCAGCTCCATTCCTTCATGACTTGCTCGACGACTAGCTTGGAGTCGCCTCGGACGTCCAGCCGTCGGATGCCCAGCTCGATGGCGATGCGGAGCCCGTTGAGGAGAGCCTCATACTCGGCGACGTTATTAGACGCGGGGAAATGGAGGCGGATCATGTACCTCATGCGGACGCCGAGAGGAGAGATGAAGACTAGGCCTGCTCCGGCGCGAGCCTTCATCAGCGACCCGTCAAAGTGCATCGTCCAGTACTCCTGTTTCTCCGGTGCTGATGGCATTTGTATCTCCGTCCATTCCGCCACGAAATCAGCGAGCACCTGGGACTTGATGGCGGTGCGGGGGGCATAGGTGATGCCCTGGTCCATGAGCTCGAGCGCCCACTTTGCGACCCGGCCCGTGGCGTCCTGGTTTCGGACCACCTCGCCGAGGGGAAAAGACGAGACGACTGTCACCGGGTGCGAGGTGAAGTAATGGCGCAGCTTCCTCTTCGTGATGAGGACGGCGTAGATGAGCTTCTGGATCTGCGGATATCGCGTCTTGGACTCGGATAAGACCTCGCTGATGAAGTAGACTGGGCGCTGTACCTTGAGGGCGTGTCCCTCTTCCTCTCGCTCTACCACTAGGGCCGCGCTGACCACCTGGGTGGTTGCCGCGATGTAGATCAGAAGGGGTTCCCCGTCGGCGGGTGGCACCAGGATCGTAGCTTTTGTCAGGAGTTCCTTGAGCCGGTCAAGTGCCTCCTGGGCCTCAGCGGTCCACTCGAAGCGGTCAGTCTTTTTCAGGAGCCGGTAAAGGGGGAGCCCTCGCTCGCCGAGGCGCGAGATGAAGCGACTCAGGGCCGCCAGGCATCCCATGATACGTTGGACCCCCTTTATATTTCGAATTGGCCCCATGTCATTGATGGCCGTTATCTTCTCCGGGTTGGCTTCGATGCCGCGCACGGAGACGATGAAACCTAGCAGCATTCCCCTTGGAACCCCAAAAGCGCATTTCTCTGGGTTGAGCTTGATGCGCTTGTCTCTCAGCCTCCTAAAGGCAAGTTCGAGGTTGGGGATGAGCTGGTCACCCCTCTTGGACTTGACTACGATGTCATCGACATAAGTCTCAACGGTTTGCCCGATAAGGTCCCCAAAATACTTGAGCATACATCGCTGGAATGTAGCCCCCGCGTTTTTGAGGCCGAACGGCATCTTGACGTAGCAATAGGGGCCGAAAGGGGTGATGAAGGAGGTCGCGAGCTGGTCGGACTCTTTCATCGCGATTTGATGATAGCCGGAATACGCGTCGAGGAAGCTGAGGGTCTCGCACCCGGCGGTCGAGTCGACTATCTGGTCAATGCGCGGCAAAGGAAACGGATCCTTTGGGCACGCCTTGTTGAGACCGGTGTAGTCAACGCACATTCGCCATTTCCCATTCTTTTTTCGTACAAGAACAGGATTAGCCAACCACTCGGGGTGGTACACTTCCTTGATGAACCCGGCCGCCAAAAGCTTCTGGAGCTCCTCGCCTATGGCCTTGCGCCTCTCCTCGTCGAAGCGGCGCAAACCTTGCTTCACTGGCTTGGAGCCGGCCTTGATGTTCAAGGAGTGCTCGACGACTTCCCTCGGAATGCCGGGCATGTCCGAGGGTTTCCACGCAAAGACGTCGATGTTCGCGCGGAGGAAGTCGACGAGCGCGCTTTCCTATTTGGGAGATAGGTTAGCGCAGATTCGGACGGTCTGGCCGTCGGAACCGTTAGGGCTGAGGGGGACCTCCTTTACGCCTTCGGTGGTCTCAAAAGCGGTGGGCGATCGCTGGGAGTCGGGCCGACCCTCGGCGCCCTCCGCGAGCTGGGCCGCCGACTCTTCCACGACATTGATGGTCGAGGCGTACTCGCAACACTCAACATCACACTCGTACGCCTTCTGGAAGGACGTGCCGACGGTAATAACACCGTTGGGCCCCGGCAACTTGAGCTTGAGGTAGGTGTAGTTGGGGATGGCCATGAACTCGGCGTAGCTTGGCCGCCCCAGGATGGCGTGGTAGGTTCCACGGAAGCCCAGCACCTCAAAGGTGAGGATCTCCTTCCTGTAGTTGGACGGAGTCCTGAAAGTAACGGGCAGGTCGATCTGCCCGAGGGGCATTGCTTGTTTCCCCGGCACGATGCCGTGGAAAGGCGCCTTGCTGGGGCGGAGACGGGAGCGGTCGATCCCCATGGCGTCGAGGGTCTCGGCGTAGAGGATGTTGAGCCCGCTGCCTCCGTCCATGAGCACCTTGGTGAGGCGCGTTGTGCCGATGATTGGGTCCACAACGAGGGGGTAGCACCCCGGCTGCAGGACACGCCCCGGGTGGTCGGACCGATCGAACGTGATGGCGGATCCCGACCAGTCGAGGAAGGTCGGCGTCGCAGGCTCGGCCGTGTAAACCTCGCGGCGCTCCAGCTTCCGGCGTCGTCTGGAATCATAGGCCGCCGAGCCGCCGAAGATCATGAAACAGCCGTCCACCTTGGGGAAACCGTCTTCTTTCCCTCCGTCGTCCTTCCTTTCCTCGTCGGGTTTCCGCCTACGGTTGCCCTTCATCGGGTTTCCTGCAAAGTATCTTTTCATGAGGTTGCAGTCTTTGTAGGCGTGCTTCGCGGGGAACTCGTGGTTCGGACACGGTCCCTCAAGCAACTTGTCGAAGAAGCCGGGGGTGCCCTCTGGGGGCGGCTGACCCCGCTTGCGCTCAGCAGCCGCCACGAGGGGTGCCTCGCGCCGCTGCTTGTTCGTTTTCTTCTGCGGACGGTTGGAGGTACCCTCGTCGGCGTCCTCCTTCCGCTTCGCCTCGCCCTTGGAGCGGTCGAAAATTGCTCCGACGGCTTCCTCGCCCGAGGCGAAGCTGGTAGCGATGTTGTGGAGGTCCTCCGTGGTCCGCGGGCCTCGGCGCCCGAGCTCATGGACGAGCGGTCGGCAGGAAGTTCCCGCCAGGAACGCCCCTATGACGTCGGCGTCTGCGACGTTGGAGAGCTCGGTGCGCTTCCTGGAGAAGCGTCGGATGTAATCTCGGAGGGATTCGCCCGACTCCTGGCGACAGCTCCGGAGATCCCAAGAATTGCCAGGGCGCATGTACATGCCCTGGAAGTTTCCTACGAAAATTTCCCTCAAGTCGTTCCAACTGCGTATCCATCCCGAGGGGATATGCTCTAGCCAGGCTCGCGCTGAGTCGGCTAGGAAGAGTGGGAGGTTGCAGATGATGAACAGGTCATCATTCGCCCCACCGGCCTAACATGCAAGCCGGTAGTCGCTGAGCCATAGCCCGGGGTTCGTTTCCCTGGAATATTTGGCCACTTTGGTCGGTTGCCTGAAGCGCGGCGGAAATGGCGCGCTCAGGATGCGTGCGGAGAAGGCCCGGGGCCCCGCCGGATCGGGGCTGGGGCTGCGGTCTTCCTCGCTGTCGTAGCGGCCGCCTCGGTGGACGTGGTAGCCGCGGTCCACCCCCTCCTCCCTGTCCGCGCGGGAGCGCCTCCGCGCGTCCAGGGTGTCACGGGCGTCGCGGATGGGACCGACGCGCCGGTGGATGGATGGAGCCTTGCCTCCAGCGGGTGGCGGCGTCCGTCGAGCGGGCGCGGCCTGGTTCGTCCGGGGAGGAGGCTGGTGGACAGACTCCCCCCGCCTTTCGGACGGCGTGGTGGGGGCCGCCCCGCTGGCGTTTTGCCTGCGTCGCCGGGACGCGGAGCTCTCCGCCTGCTGAACAGCAGCACACTCGAGCAGGTCGCGTACCTCTCAATGCGCCTGACGTTCTTCGGGTGTCTCCGGCTCCGGGAGTCGTCGAAGCAGGGCCGCCGCCGCGGCAATGTTTTGGCTGGCGCGGGCGAAGAGCTGGGGGCCATCCTCGTCAGTGCAGATGCGCTGCTGGACGTCGCGCGCTCGCTGTTGCGCCCCGCCCTCGTTGCGGGGGCGCTCGCCCTCCTGGCGGGGCGCCACGCGCGCCTCCGGCTGTCGTGGCCGCTCCGAGACCCGGGCGAGGGCTCCCGTCGTGGCCGCGGTGCGCGGTGGGGGAGTTCGCTGCCTCCTCCCGGTGCCATCGCCGTTGGACCCCTCGGAGTGCGCGTCGGCCATGAAGCACTCACGCGAGGGGTGGTGACTCCTGCTGCTGGAGCCCGCATCGGAGATCGTCCTCGCTGCGCCCGCGAGCTTGTTGCTCGCAGGCGGCGCGTCCATGGGTCGCGCCAGGGCATGACCGCAGGCAGTCACGGCGCTGCGCAGCCCGAAAAGCCTTTCCATCGAAGGAGGCCCTCCGGCGCGCGTCCGGCCACCCGTCACCACCCTGGCGGCGGAGCCAGAGGCGATGAGGCGAATGGGTGAAGCAAGGAGAGGGATAAGGTCGATCCCCTCTCCGGTGGCGAGGAAGTCCAGGCTCCCAAAGCGGACCAGGGAGCCCGGGGCGAAACTGGCGTCGTGGCTGGCCATCTGAAGCCGGTGATGTACGCGCAAAGGTCCCCTACCTGGCGCGCCAACTGTCGTTGTCAAGATTGGTGATCAAGACTTAGACTAGTAAATTTCTTTTATGCGCGTACGGGCTCAGATGGTTGCACGGGTAACACGGGATTTAGACTGGTTCGGGCGTGAAGAAGCCCTACGTCCAGTATGGGGAGCTGCTCGTGTTACCCACGCGGTATCTGTAGTAGGGGTTACAGAAGGGCGAGAGAGGGAACCGGTCCCAAGTCTTTAAGGTGTGCACAGGGGCTCTAATGGCGCTGGCGTGTTCTTCTTTGCCGGGAAGAAGAAAGCCTGTGTGAGGAAGTGTGTGTGTGAAAACTCTCCCCCCGTCTCCTGGGCCCTGGCCTTCCCTTTATAGCTCCAGGGAGTTGACCAGGCATATGCGAGACGCGCGTGGGCGTACACAGAGAGAAAGAATGGAGAGGGAGAGGGAACACGGAGTCCAAGAAGAAGATCTGTGCTCCCCGGGCGCCGCGGTTGTCTTCCGTCTCCTTGCTTCGCCGGGCGGCCTGCACTGACCTGGTCGCTGTCCTCCTCGGGAGCCGGTTACGGCGGGCGTGCGTGATGATGGCGGTGGCTTCCGTCCCGTCGGGGCTGGCGGCTGCCACGACTGTCCCTGTTGTGCTACAGGCGGCCTGAGCGGCGCGGACGCCCTGTCCCTGTTGCCGGAATCGCGGGGCGCGAGGATGGGTAGGCGAAGCGTGGACGGTCAGGCGCGCTCCTGTGCCAGGCGATGTGGGTCATGATGGCCTGACAACGAACCAGAGGAGACTGAGCCGCTGTACTGCACGCGGCGCAGTTGTGGGCGGGTAGGTGTGACGGGTCACGTCAGCGGCGTGGACGCCTTTCCGCACGCCCGAGCCGTGGAGCATTTAAGGCAGAGCTGCGCCCGAGACTGATTTCTGTCCGGCGGGCCCACGTGAGTCCGACCCTAGGCCCCTGGGTCGGGCGAGGCGGACCCTTGTGGCAAGGGGTCGGGCGAGGCCGACCCTCGTGGCGAGGGGTCAGGCGAGGCCGACCCTCATGGCGAGGGATCGGGCGAGGCGGACCCTCATGGCGAGGGGTCCGGCGAGGCGGAGCGCTTCCCCTTTGTGTTGGGCTAATGATGGCCGTCGTTGCCGCGGGTCGGCCTGGGCCTCCATAATCGTTCCCAGGACAGTCATCGGATGACCGCTTACTTTTCCCCCTAACAATAGTATATTTTCTAAAAATAGACCGACCATATGGGGAGGTAATATTACGGCTGTAAGTTAGCCGGGTCCAAAGTTTTTTACTCGTACAAGAGTTCTATTTCACCTCTTGATACATGTAAGACCACATTAGACGTAGACTAGCCACAATAAATCCTTTTGTTTTTAGCGTGTTTTAGTCCTATATTTACTATATTAAAAATCATCTCTTTTGGTCTAGGCTACTACCTATTATGTCGTGCTATCTGTCATGTCACATGCATTAGCATGACAACATGCACCACACACTAGAGCACGTGGGAGAGGATATCCTTTTATATATAGTCAGATGAAAATGATTGTTACACGGAAATATTAGCCCTCAACTCTCAGTGAGATCTACAGCTTTGTGCTTTCAATTGTTTTCTATCATTTGAAAGCATTAAGATGCTTAAATAGTTGATCTATATTTTAAGATCTTAATGCTACATGTAGCTTAAATAGTTGAAAGCATCTGTATGTATCTCTAGACTCTAGTAATCTATTTTGAGAATGGCAGCAGTAGCATAAGAGAAACAATCTAGTGTGTAGGTAGTTTATGATAACCTTAAGGTGCAATCAGTTGATAATAGAGCATGTGAAAAAACAGAAAAGCATCAGCCTGTCGAAACATAGTAGTGAGGTGCCGAACATGGCCATTACCCAACATTTGTATTTGGCTGGTAGTTGAATGCAACAAAACTTGGATGACATCGCAGACCATAATCTTCTAGGTAGGAAGCGCGCTTCGCCACACCCGTGAAGCGGTGTGTCCGTTTTGTGATGGGGTCGAAGGGGGCAGAACATGCATGATGCTCTTCCGCATACTCATGACATTAGTGTCTCTACTGTTGCAACATGGGAGAAGAAGCCAAGGCATCATGCTGCAGGATTATTTGTGTTATTATTCAAGATTTGTTGGCCGACACGGTGTGTCTGGTCTTCTTTGATAGGGTTGGACTGCTTTTCTTAGGGCTTCTTTGTGTGTTGGTTGTAATGTTTGCGGTAGTGTTCGTTTTATTTTTTTTATAGTTTTTTATATATGTCGTGTGGTTCTATTGCGTTGGGAAGTTCATGTATTGTTGTGAGGCATGCCATTGTGGTGGTATTAATTTTATTATATGTAATAAGAGGCCTACTGATTCTGTCGTCTACGGGTGGTTTCAAGTAAAAGGCATGCCTTTGTGTTGGTATTAATTTGTTATTTATGTAATCTTGTGTTTAATGATTGTGTGCCTCACAAGGGTCGGGACTGATTTTCTTTGTTCTTGAAAAATATAGTTTTGTTGTATCATGTTCATGACGAATTTGTTGTATGCTTTTTTGATTTACGTTGGTGCGATCTGAGTGTTTGGGATAAATCCAAAGTAGTGTGGCTTTTAGTTGTGTCTTTTTTTGTGGGCTTACAGTATGTTGGGTAGGCTAATTTTTGAGCTTTCGCCAGCTGAAGCCATGTTACTGTGCTTGCGCTGGTTAGCCACGTGGGCCAACATGTATACGTATATGTGCTCGTCATAATGACGCGGTGGACATTAGAGAGATCATTTCTCAGAGACATCGGGCATATCATTTCTCGGAGGCATCGGTGGCTGAGGCGATGTCGAGGCTGAGTTGTCATGTACATTTTGGTTTGGCCTGAATCGACGTATCTGTTGGCATGTGTGGTTATGTTGCACACGTCCTTTTCTATTTAGGGAAGTGGATCTTGTGATGCAGCTGATGCCGGGATATGATGTATGATTTGATAGTTAAGATGGGCAAATTGGTTCAGAAATTGGAAAACCATTTTTTTCGGATAGATATCCGTGAAAAAATTGTTAAACAAATAACTTCTTCAAAAAACGTCCTAAATCACTGCTCAAATCAAACCTTTTTCCTTGAGTCAATGGCTAGATAAGACCTTTAGGTTAAAAATTTGAAAACCCCCCTATTTCAGAATAAAATCCCTAAAATAATGGTTAAACAATTATTATCCCGAGATAAATCTTCAAATGTCTCTTAAATCGGGTTCTTCCACGAATCTTCCGAGTAGTTTGCAACGTCCAGCCTCCGAACGTGAGAACTTAAACGATCCGCTGAAAGCACGCTGAGTGCCCTGTCGAACCCAGCCCCCGAGCATGGGAGCTAGACGAGGTAAGGAATCGAGGTAGCTAACGATGCATAATACTAGTCGGGAACTTGTAAACACAGTGTTATGAGAGCGAGGCCCCTTCAGTAAACTACACGTAGTACTAGTTAATAACTAGTAAACGGAGTAGTATTGGAAATATGGGAGCGATCCCCCTTCAGTAAACTACTCGTAGTACTAGTCGAGAAGTAGTAAACGGAGTAGTACTGGAAGCGTGGGAGTGAGGCTTCGTCAGTAAACTACACATAGTACTAGTTGAGAACTAGTAAACGGAGTAGTACTGGAAGTATGGAACGAAGCCCCTTCAGTAAACTACATGTAGTACTAGTCGAGAACTGGAGTAGCACTGGAAGTGTGGAAGCGAGGCCCCTTTAGTAAACTACACGTAGTACTAGTCGAGAACTAGTAAACGGAGTAGTACTAGAAGTGTGGGAGCGAGACCCCTTCAGTAAACTACGCATTGTACTAGTCGAGAACTAGTAAATAGAGTAGTACTGGAAGTATAGGAACGAAGCCCCTTCAGTAAACTACACGTAGTACTAGTCGAGAACTAGTCGAGAACTAGTAAACGGAGTAGTACTGGAGTGTGGGAGCAAGACCCCTTCAGTCAACTACACGTAGTACTAGTGATGGCTACAAGGATGGAAGATATCCTAACAAAAAGGATGGGCTTGGTCATCACAAGGTAGCCAAGGCAAATGACCGGAAGGTGGTCAAAGGTAAGGAATGTGTCATGTTCACCAAAAGAGCAAACCTTGAGGATTTGATGAACATTGCACATGGTGTGACCACCATAATTCCTTCACAAGTCAAGAAAAAGGTTGAGACTCCCAACAAGGGTAAGATTGTCACACATGAGCCATCATCAAGCTACACTACCGACTACATGGTGACAATGGACCACAATGGTAAAATAGTGGTCAAGTATGTTGGAGCTTACACTAAGAAGGCAATTCTTAGAAGCGTGTGGGTTCCAAAAGTGTACCCATGTAACCCTCAAGGACACAAATCTTTTTGGGTACCTAAATTCCAAGCTTAATTTGTTTTGTAGGCCTATTCCTCCGGTGGCACTGCATGGTTGCTTGATAATGGATGCTCAAATCATATGACTGGGAGAAGAATTTGTCCATTTCCCTAGAGCTTCATGACATACCTAAAGAAACTATTATCTTTGGAGACAATAGTAAAGGGGATGTGATTGGTTTGGGTAAAATTGCTCTCTCAAATGACAACTCAATTTCAAATGTTTATTTGGTTGAAACTTTAGGGTACAATTTGTTGTCGGTCTCGCAACTTTGTGAGATGGGCTATAATGTCTCTTTACTAATGAGGGTGTGACCGTCTTTGAAAGGGAGGATTCCTCAATTGCTTTTACGGGTCGCTTGAAGGGCAAAATCTATCTTGTTGATTTCTCAAAGGAGAAAGTTGAGCCCAAGACTTGTTTAGTGGCAAAATGTGACTTGGGTTGGCTTTGGCATCGCCAACTAGCCCATGTTGGGATGAGGATCTTGATCAAACTTAAAAAAGGCAAGCACATCCAAGGACTAACCAATGTTGTCTTTGAGAAAGATAGGTTATATAGTACATGCCAAGCCGAGAAGCAAGTTGGTACTCCACACATTGCTAAGAACATCATGACTTCATCAAGACAATTGAAGTTTCTACACATGGATTTGTTTGGACCCATTGCCTACACAAGCATTGGCGGTAACAAATATGGTCCTGCCAATGTTGATGATTTTTCTCGATTCACTTGGGTATTCTTTTTGCAAGATAAAAGTGAGGCTCAAGGAATAATGAAGAAGTTCATTAGAAGAGCTCAAAATGAATATGAGTTTATGATCAAGAACATAAGAAGTGATAATGGCTTGGAATTCTTGAACACCAATGTTGAAGAATTTCTTGATGAAGAAGAGATCAAGCGAAAATTCTCCGCTCCATACACTCCTCAACAAAATAGGATTGTGGAGAGGAAGAATAGGATATTGATTGAAGCTGCAAGAACCATGTTTGATGAGTACAAGACTCCGGAAATATTTTGGGCCGAAGCAATCAACACGGCTTGCCATGCTATCAACTGTCTCTACCTCCACAAGTAATTGGGCAAGACACCCTACGAGATCATCACTAGTAACAAATCCAAGGTGCATTACTTTAGATTTTTTAGGAGTAAGTGTTTCATACTTAACAAGAAAACCAAAAGCTCAAAGTTTGCACCAAAGGTTGATGAAGACTTTCTACTTGGTTATGGTAGTAACGAACACGCCTATCGTGTCTTCAACAAAACCACCGGTTGTGTTGAGATCACGGTAGATGTGACTTTTGATGAATCCAATGGCTCTCAAGTAGAGCAAGTTGATAAAAACCTTGTAGATGATGAGGAACCACCAAGTCTATCAATCATGAGGATGGGCTTGGGTGAAGTGAGGCCTCATGAAGTTGAAGCTCAAACTCCGATTGAAGAAAGAAATAATGACCCATCATCATCAACACGAGTTGAACCATCAAGCTCTCAACAACCTCAAGATCAAAGTCAAGATCATGGTGACGACCAAGTTCATAGCATTGATCAACGGGGGAGAACAAGGTGGAGAAACTCAAGTAGATGCACCACAAGTTGAAGATAATGATGATGGACCAATTCAACCACAATCACAAGTGCCTCATCCAAGAGTTCATAAAAATATTCACGGGATCATCCCGTTGACAACATTCTTGGAAGTATCCAAAGAGGGGTAACTAGTCGTTCACGTTTAGCAACTTTTTGTGGACATTACTCATTTATTTCCTCTTTGGAACCTCTCAAGGTAGAAGAAGCACTTGATGATCCCCGATTGGGTAATTGCCGTGCAAGAAGAGTTGAACAAGTTCACAAGAAATGAGGTATAGGAGTTGGTTGAAAGACCCAAGAAAAATGTGATTGGCACCAAGTGGATTTTCCAAAATAAGAAAGATGATCATGGTGTCGTCACAAGAAACAAGGTAAGGTTTGTTGGATTTTGATCACTTATGCACCCTTAGCTAGGATTGAGTCAATTCGAATACTATTAGCCTTTGCTACTCACCATTATTTCAAGCTTTATCAAATGGACGTGAAAAGTGCATTCTTGAATGGCCCCCTATCCGAGTTTGTGTATGTGGAACAACCGCCGGGCTTTGAAGATCCAAGATTTCCAAACCATATATACAAGCTCCATAAGGCGCTCTATGAGCTTAAGCAAGCTCCCAGAGCATGATATGAATGCCTTAAGAATTTTCTTCTCAAGAACGACTTTGAAATGGGCAAAGCCGATTATACCCTCTGCACTCACAAAGTTGATAAAGATATCTTTGTTTGCCAAATATATGTTGATGATACTATATTTGGTTCTACTGATAAAAAGTTTTGTGAGGAATTTAGTAGGATCATTACCAAGAGATTTGAGATGTCCATGATGGATGAATTAAAGTTCTTCCTTGGATTTCAAGTCAAGCAAATGAAGAAAGGGACTTTCATATGTCAAACCAAGTATGTGAAGGATATGCTGAAGAAGTTTGACATGGCCGACGCCAAGCCCATCAAAACACCCATGGCATTAAATTTTTATCTTGATCTAAATGAAGAAGGGAAGTCGGTTGATCAAAAGGTATATCGCTCCATGATTGGCTCTCTTCTTTACCTTTGTGCATCTAGGCAGAATATTATGCTTAATATGTGCATGTGTGCAAGATTTCAAGCCAATCCTAAGGAATGTCATCTAATGGCTGTTAAGAGAATTTTGAGATATTTTGTACACACTCCTAACCTTGGCTTGTGGTATCCCAAAGGCTCCACTTTCGATCGACTTGGCTATTCCGATTCGGATTATGCCGGTCACAAGGTAGATAGAAAGAGTACAATGGGGACTTGCCAATTTCTTGGAAGGTCTCTAGTGTCTTGGAGCTCTAAGAAACAGAATTCGGTTGCTTTATCCATCGCCGAAGCTGAATATGTTGCAGCGGGTGCTTGTTGTGCCCAACTCTTGTGGACGAAGCAAATGTTGAGTGACTTCGGTTGTAAGTTTAGTAATATTCCACTCTTGTGTGACAATGAGAGTGCCATCAAGCTAGCTAACAATCCGGTGCAACACTCCCGAACAAAGCACATAGATATACGACATCACTTCTTACGGGATCATGAGGCTAAGGGAGATATTGCTTTACGTCATGTGAGCACCGAATGACAACTAGCCAATATCTTCATTTAGCCTCTAGATGAGCAAAGGTTTTGTGCTTTGAGGAATGAACTAAATATCTTGGATTCTTGTAACTTGGCTTGACTTATTGCACATACTTGATTGTTGCCTAAATAGGAAAAATGAATTTACTTGTGTTGAGTTGTCTTTCAAAATTTGGTTTCTGATCTTTGGATCAAAACTTGACCCTTGTGATCATTGTTATGTATTGTTGTTTGTCGCTGATCACTAAGTATCAAGTTGTCTCATATGTCTACAAGCCATTTTCCTCAAAAATCTCCAAATTCATTCAATCTCAAAATCTATCTTTTTGGAGAAGAAAAGCTATCATCAGAACTTCCGACACCAGTGCAGAACTTCCGATGCCCACCGGAAGTATCAGGACAGTCCCGACAAGGGGTTCTCGGGAGGCCGAATTATTTTGCATCGGATCTTCCGACACACAGTCAGAACTTCCAACAATCTTCCTGCACCTATATATACCCGTTGGATACCCCCTCAAACCCTGACTCCTCATTCATTCAAAACCGCCGGCCCTCTCTCACTCCACTCAAACTCTTCACGGGATCTCAAGATTCAACCGTGAGATTTCGTTGCCGTTGAGTTCTTTGGATTCTCCACTCTGTCGGTGTGTTACCGCCACGTCCACTGAGGGATACTCCCGAGGTGTTGAGTTTGTAGGTAGGGTGTCATCGAGATCAGGAACTCGAAGGTGCAAAGAACACAAAGTTTAGACAGGTTCGGGCCGCCGAGAGCGTAAAACCCTACATCCTGTGTGTGGTTTGTATTGCCTTAGGTGTTGACGTTGTGTCTCCGCATGAGGCAAGAGTTGTCCCTCATGGTCCTGTTCGAGGAGGGTCCATGTCCACCCTTATATAGTCTGGGGGACAGGGTTACATGTAAATCCTAGACAGATACGAGCTTAGGAGTCCTACCCGATTACTTTTTGGGTAGTCTCCTTCTATTCCAACTAGTTCTACTACGGTATGCGTAGTTTTACTATGTTACGAGTAGTTACAACTGGTGTAGGGCGTGGGCCATGTCCCACCCTTTATCCTGTAAGATGTACGCCATGTGCACAGTCTCGTTGGCCCGGGTCTGACAAGCCCCCGAGCTCTTCGTAGTCGAGTACTGCAGGCTTCCGAGTACTTCTGAAGGCATCTTCGAGTTCTTCCGAACTCCATCTTGAAGGTGTCTTCCGAGTACTTCCTTGGCTGCATCGAGGCTGTGAGGTGCTCATGCCCCGAGTAGTTGTCAAGTCTTCTTTTATATGGGGTGCGGTTGAACTCGCACTCCATATGGAGTAGCCCCCGAGCCTTAGGTTGACTCGGAGAATTAGGCTGAGGGTCAAATTAGTCTTGAATCTTTATCTTCCAAATGAATTTGAAAAACAAGTCGCTGAAACGTGTCCTGCAGCCCCCAAGCCTTGAATCCAAATCCAAAATTTGGTAAAAGGTTCCAAAAGAACGTGGCATGCATTTGTATGACAGTATAAAGATTTGATGGTGAAGATGGGCAAATTGGTTCAGAAATTCAAAAACCGCTTTTTCAGAATGAATTCCCTGAAAAAATGGTTAAACAAATAGCTTCTCCAAAAAGCGCCCTTGTTCCCTGAGTCAATGGCTAGATAAGACCTCTAGGTTAAAAATTTGAAAAACCCCATATTTCGGAATAGAATCCCTAAAATAATGATTAAACAATCTCTTCCCGAGATAAATCTTCAAAAGTCTCTTAAATCAGGTTCTTCCATGAATCTTTCGAGTAGTTTTGCAGTGTCCAGCTTCCAAGTGTGAGAGCTTAAACGATCCGCCTAAAGCACGTTGAGTTCCCTTTCGAGCCTACCCCTCGAGCATGGGAGCTAGTGGAGTCGCATGAGATACACCTAGTAGTCGGTGGCGCTAGCCCCCGTGCCTAGGCATTGGCCCAGTTGTTGCTGGATCTTGAACTGTCGATGGAGCCAACTAGTTGGAGTCGATTCTGACTAGTTTTGTAGGCGAGACGAGAAGTCGAAGAAGTCGCCAGCGTGTCGCCGAGCATAGTCGATTCCTACTAGTTTTGTAGGCGAGACGAGTAGTCGAAGTAGTCTCCAGCGTGTCGCCAAGCTTAGTCGTTTCCGACTAGTTTTGTAGGCGAGACGAGTAGTCGAAGTAGTTGCCAGCGTGTCGCCAAGCATAGTCGTTTCCGATTAGTTTTAAGGCAAGACGAGTAGTCGAAGTAGTCGCCAGCGTGTCGCGAGCATTCTTCACGAAGTCGAATAGTCGTCAACGGTTGTTGATGAGCCCAACTAGTCAGAATCGAATCCAACTATTTGCAGTCAAGCAATCTGTATGCTGATAGCACGAGCAGGAGTCGCTCTGAGTAGTCGACGTAGTAGGCGATGCAAGCAGAAGTTTTGCCGAGTAGTCGTTATAGTCGGCGACGTGTAGCCGAGCGTTCCCGCGAAGTCGAAGTAGTCGTTGGCAATTCTTGATGAAGCCAACTAGTTGGAATTGAATCCGAGTCGTCCAGCGGCATGGTCCAGGTCAGGTCCCCTGCAAGGTAAACATAAAAGTATGTTGTAACTAATATACATGATATCATGTTGGGAGCAAATCCCAGCATTGTAAAATGCATGTAAAATTTTTCGCGTTTTGCTCTTGCTGGGTCACATAATTTCCCCGGGTAGGTAGCCTATTATGTTTAGGCACCTGATCCCTGCTAGCCATAGACCATAGCGCAGGGAGCGCGGCCGCATGCACGCGTAGGAGCATAGTCCTACAGAAGAGTCGAGGTTTCACGGACTAAAGTGTGTGCTACCCGGGTATTGTAGCAACCGTTAAGAGAAAACTAGAGCAGTCGGCGCTGCGCTAAAAAAGAGAACGCTCATGGAGCGCACTTATAGGGTGTAACCCGACCGCCCGTGTTGTAGGGTGGACCGTGCAGGCAATCGGGAATAGGCATGACATGGCCTGGTGAAGAAAATGCGCGTTGCGCAAAAAAGGTATAAGTGACTGAGCTTAATTCGTGGACGATTGTCGACGAAGCCGCAACGGTCGTCGATGGAGCCGTGACGGTTTGTTGATGAAGCCGACTAGCCGGAGTTGATTCCGACTAGTTATTGATGGTGTGAAACCCACTCCCGACTAGTTTTCTTGTCGAGACAAGTAGTCGGAGTAGTCGTTGGCCGGTTGGCGTTATTGATTTGTCGAAGTAGTCGTAGCTTCGCTTCTTTTGTGGAGATCGAGAAATAGGTTTGAATCCTGATTGTAGTTGCCGCTTCACAATTTCCTTTTTGAACTCGATCTCGGGCAATCGGCCTTGCGCAGAAACAACACGGAATTCCGCAGGACCCGCTGGATTTTGGGCCAATAGCAGATGAATACTTCTCTGCTTCGGATTGTGACTCGAACGCATCGCGTTGTGCGAAAATCCAAATTTCCTTGGACTCGACAGAGGACCGCATTGGGATGCCATTCGATTTTGATAATCTCATTGCGCCGAGAAGATTGATTTTGATGACGAGATCCTGCAAGCTTGTTGGCGGATCTTCGTTGATTACCCCTACCTGGCGCGCCAGCTGTCGGTGCTTTACCGCCACACCCACTGAGGGATACCCCTGAGGTGGTGATTTTGTAGGTAGGGTGTCGCCGAGATCAAGAACTTGAAGGTATAAGGAACACAAAGTTTAGATAGGTTCGGGCCGCCGACAGTGTAATACCCTATGTCCTATGTGTGGTTTGTATTGCCTTAAGTGTTGATGTTGTGTCTCCGCATGAGGCATGAGTTGTCCCTCTTGGTCTTGTTCGAGGAGGATCTCTGTCCGCCCTTATATAGTCTTGGGGGATAGGGTTACATGGAAATCCTAGCCAGATACGAGCTCATGAGTCCTACCCGAGTACTTTTCGCGTAATCTCCTTCTACTCGACTGGTTCTACTACGGTATGAGTAGTTCTACTACGTTACGAGTAGTTACAACTGGTGTAGGGTGTGGGCCATGTCTCACCTCTTATCCAGTAAGATGTACGCCATGTGCATACACTCTTTGGAAGATGCGATCCCCATCATCCTTCTTCCGATTCCTGCAAAAAATATACAAGGTAAATCATTCAAAAATCGCGTCGCTTGAAATGTCAATATAGAAGGAGTTAGATGATTTCTTTTTGGGGATAGCTTCTAGATACCTCATAGAACTCTTGTCTAAAATCTTGTCAAGTTTGGTGGGTCAAATCTCTCAGTTCATGGATCTTTGGGTTGGCTCAGGTTCTGTCGGAAGTTCCGACAGGCGCCTGAGTTGCCCAATTTTTGCTCATTTGATCCCATCCATCTATACCATCCTAATATTCATCATATATACTTCAGATGTGTCAGGGGGAAATATTAACGACCTCCTAATGACCGTAAGAACGACGATCACAGAGGTCTGGGCCCACCTGCGGCAACGCCGACCGCCGTCGGCCCAACGTGGGAGAAAAGCGTTCCGCCTCGCTCGACCAAGTCTCTCGGGATCAGATGCTCCCGACCTCTCGACGGCCGGACCCCCGCCTCGCCCGACCAAATGCCTCGGGGTCGGACGCTCCCTACCCCTCGCCACAAGGCTCCGCCTCGTCCGACCTAGGGCGTGGAGGGTCGGGCTCGCCCTTGATGGCACTCTTCCCCAGCTTGTACCTTGACGGATGCTTATCAAAGTAAGTGTTTGTGACTTCCTTTGTGCTTTAGTTTCTTAGTTAAGTAATAGTTCTAGTTCTTTAGTTGTTTATAGGCGATAGTTTACTACTTTAGTGGGTGCTCTAGTCTAAGACTCTTAATAGAGACGGATGTTCTTGGCCAAGGCTAGAGTTAGTAAAAGATAGTGTAGATGTGGTGTCTAGACTAGACTTTACCTGTTGGTTGTGTTATATCCCATGGTTGGATGAGGTAGGTAGCAGGTGGTGACAGCCCTGTCTACTCAGCGTAATCCTCCCCATTCGGATATATCACAGTGCCGTATTGTTGGAGCAGACCAGGTTTTATCCAAGTAGAAGCCAGAAACCCGAAGTAAACAATTAGAACATTCTATCTTACCTTTTACCCTCAGCCTTAGGAATCCTCTCAGTCCCTTGCCTCTAGCCAGTGTCTCGTCCTTGGACAAACCTGAACCTTAGAGAGTATACACACATTCCTCAGTGCATACGATACCCTGAATACTCCTGGGTGAAAGCTACAACAATATCTGTGCGCTTGCGGATTTATCTGTGATGTAAGAAATACCAATATGCTTGCTCACGATGTGGTAAGCATTTGATTTAGTTGTTTTTTGTTAATTGTTGGTAGCTAATATGAAATCGGGGGCTTTGTTTTCCGAGTTAATTACTAATGGGGTATTAACTTTTACTACGAATGCAGGAGAAAGCAAGATATGCAATGTGGTTGGCGATGGCATTGAAGCCTAGGAAGCAAAACAGTGCAGGATAATTGGCTTTTGGGCTGGCAACACCCGAACAAAATCTTGAGGAGGCACCGACGATAACCCTATTTGAATGGCAAAGCGTAAAATGAATGCAGGCTTCATTGGGGTCTATTTGGGAGAGCTCCACTCCATGCAATCCAGCTCCGCTCCCAATTTTTCATGCTTAACACGTCTAACTCCACAAAATCCGGCTCCGGAAAAAATATGGAGCTAGGAGTCAGCTCTATGAATTTTGCGGAGCTTCTCAAGGGGTGCTCTGAAAACTCTATTTTCATACCTCCTCGTGGAGTTGTGGGGTAATTACCCACCAATGCAAGATAAGTTTTGCGGAAAAAAGAATGTCGACACCTGACTCCCGACCTTTCTTCTCTCGCCGCCCTCCTTCCTGTTCTCGTCGCCAGTTGCATCTAGATCACCGCCACCTCTCTCATTGGAGAGCCGCTGGCCAGAGATCGCCGGCAAAATCAGTCGTTGGCCCTTCCTGCCGCCAGCTTCTGCCACCAGGAGCCCCGTCCTAGCGGCCAGGACCTCGGCACGCTAGGGCACGGGGCGATGGCCCGAGGCCCAGGGCCTCACCGCCCAGCTGCACGCTGGCGCCCGGGCAGCCGCCGGCGTCCAGGGCCAGGCTGCTGGCGCTCATGCAGCCGGCGCACAGGGCCTGAGCGCCCAGGCACTTTCACTCTAATACATTTCAGTTTGTTTGATGAAATTTATTAAGTTATTCGAACATTCGAATATATTTCAATTTTGGATCTATATATGATTGTTAACTTATTTTTTCCGTAAAGCGAACATTGCACGGGCAGCAGCAAAATTTTGGCGGTCACTGTAGCAGTGTGCACATGAATAGTCACGCGGGTACTGTATCGGGTCAAAATAAAACTTCCAGGGTGCAATCAAACAGTAATCATCAATCCACCATGGATAAAAGAGACTATTCCCACCATATCCTGCAATTCCTGCAATTTTAGGAAGCAGAGCTACGTTATCAGCCAAATAACAGTTATAAGCCAAACAGGTTTATCAGCTCCACATTTTCCCTGGACCTAAGAGATGGAGCTACTCCATGGTGGAGTTGGTAGAGTGGAGCTCCACATTTTCCCTGGACCCAAGAGATGGAGCTACTCCATGGTGGAGTTGGTAGAGCAGAGCTAGATTTTGTAGAGTGAGTGAAGCTCTTCCAAGCATGCCCTATTACATGCCCTATTACAGAATCCTTAATTTATCTCGGTTGGATAACCCTTGTTGTTGTCCCGGTTTCCAACCGGAACCGTGCTTTTTTAAAGCTAAAGAGTGCTTTTAGTTCCGTTCGGGGTACCAACCGAGACCGATAATATTTTCGCAAACAAAAAAAGCGTGGGACCCCGACCGCTCGCCGGCTTGGCCGGCTGGCGGCCGGCACCCTCTTCTTCTATCTCGTCCTCGTCCTACACAGCTAGCCTTTCTCAAATTCCCAACGTTAGAAAATTCCCCGTTCAGTTACAACAATTAAGCCAGCATCAATCCACAAATTAACCGTATTCAATCTTCTCCAAATTCCTCCCAACAACAGTAGCTCGGAACAATTCCATCAACAGAAAAATCAACAATAGTAGCCCTGGCGATGCGGATGGACCTGTCGACGAAGGACGCCAGCTCCCCGTAGAGCTCCCTGGCGGCCGCGGCAGGTCCTGGTCCATGCGCGCCTCCACCTCCCTCACCATGGCCTGCACCTACGCCAGCTCCGAGGCTAGCGCGCTAGCTCCATGCACCTGCACCTGCTCCAAGCTCCCGCCCCAGGCCGCCTGCTCGACGGCCGAGCCGCCGTGCGCCAGCCCCGCCCGCGCTGGCCCCTTGCGCCGCCACTACTTGCCTCGGGCCGGAACCGCCGCCGCTCGCTGCGGCCGCTCCTGGCCGCGGGCCCGAGCCACCGCCTTGCGCCGCGGGCACAGCTCACCGCGGCCCGAGCCGCCGCAGCTCCACCCAGTTGTGCCGCCCCTGGCCAGCGCCCAGCCCGGTCGCGAACCTCCCTCCGGCTCCGCCGCTCTGGACGGCACCCCAAGCTAGAGGAAGAAATGAGAGAGAAAGAGAGAGGGGAGGAAAGAGGATCGACTTTGGCGGAGAGATCGAAAGGAGAGAGAGATAAGTAGAAGGAGACACGCGTAAAAAATAAAGTTGCAGATTTGTCCAGCAGGTGACTCCATCCGGAACCAAAAGAAGGGCACTAAATCTAGAACGGAACTGCGAACCAGGACTAAAAGTCTTCTCTCTGACCGGACCCGGGACTAATGTCCATATTAGTCCCAGACCCAGTACTAGCCGGAACAAATATGTAGGACCAAAGTCTGTGCTAGTGCTTGGAGCAGCAAAGCAGCCCTGGCGGGGGAGGAGAGCAGGTCGGCATGACAGACGGTAAAAGGAAACACGTTTTCCTTAGCGGTACGTAGAAATAGGAAGAGGTATCGCTGTAGCGCAGATTTCTTCTGCCATAAAAGTTTACTTGATTTCTTCCGCCATAAAAGTTTACTTATAACTAGTCCAGAATGTAGGCGTCTCAACGCCTTCTGCTGAGGCCATCGAGCAGCTCATTGTGAGAGCTCCATGCTTCCCTCGTGACAATTGATGCAGGCACACCATGGTGGTTGCAGATGTGGAGCATTTCTAGTTATTGATATAGATTTGGTTCTTGAACAATATATTTGCTTTATGTATAAATGCTTGAAAGAAAAGATGGACACTACTACTTTAATCAGCATGCCAATTTGTGCTCGGTGCTACATGGACTTATCATGTTTCAGACCAACAATATTTTTGTTAGGCTGAAGTTCAACCGAAGTGACTACTGCAAATGATGGGCTCTGAACATGATCAGTTATAATTTTTGGCTAGTGATGGAAAAACTTGACAATTATTGGTAATAATGGTATTTTTTGTACGCTAAAGAGGGCACATGTCAATATCTCCATTTCCACTGCAAACATGTAATTTCTGGGGCTAAGTAAATTTTAGTGGCCAATCGTCATATTATCTGTTGTGTTTTGATTCCATAATCCAATAAGGTGTGGTTGATTATCTCCTGATCAGGAAAATGAAACTCAGCAGGCAGAGCCCATCTCAGGAATAGGTTCATCGCCTGCACATACGTAATACTCCCTCCGTCTCAAAATAAGTATTGGTTTAGCATTTAAATTTTATCCCACAAAGAGTGTTGTTTTAGATTGTAATGAGATCCATCTAATTAAAAGTACCAAGAAAATATTGTATAGGAAAACACATAGAGCCAATCAAATATTTAGATGTTACTTTTTTAATTCCAATGCATATGTATTCATTGATGATCTACAAAACTAAATAAATAATACGGTTTTCAATCACAATTCCTAGAAATAATTAGAGGTAACAAGACCATTTTTAGGATGAGTAATGTGTCTAAAATTTTCTAAAACAACGCTTATTTTAGAATGGAGTGAGTATCTTTTAAGATGGTTGATGTTATCTACCAATTTCTGCTATAATGAAACTGATTGCCAGATATTCCATTTAATTTGCAGGTCTCTCATTTGTGCATGAAAGGAACGATTCTTGACGACTTCCATGGGTTATTCAGTGGTCAAACATTTTGTCCATCCTTTCCACCTCTTTGATTTTGGTTTGTGCCGTCCAAAAAAAATGCAGCGCACGCACGCTGTGTAAGAATTTGGTATAGACATGCACGACGGAGGAGAAAGTTTTTATGAGATATCAGTACCTGAAGTACGAGTAGTAGTGTAGAGATACAAGTTATATATATTTTTATCATTAGGTCGATCCAAAAAATTGATAAAATAAATTAGAATAGTATTCGCGTAAATAATTTTGGAGAAGAAATAAACTAGAGTGGCACAAGTAATTAGCTATCAAAAATACTATTAGGGTGTGTTTGGTTGGGTTGTGGCTTTTGAAAAAGCTGCTGTGAGCTATGGGCTGTGGAAAAGCAGCTGTGAAAAAACTGCTGTGCGAAAAGCAGAAGACCGTTTGGTTAGAGTAGCTGTGAGCTGTGGGAAACTGTGTGCTGCGGGTGAAATACCTGTAATACCCCTGAAGGTTTGTGGGACTGTCTATATATAAAATACTCGTACAAACCTAATATGTTCTCTATTTCGCATGTAAATGTATTTTTTGGAAAGAAAAATATTAAATTTTCTAAGCTTTTCATCCATATGGTCCACATAAATAGAATTGTAGCAATTACACAAGGTAAATGACTCATAAAATTATGATATATCTCAACATAAGGTTACAGTTTGTATATTTCAATAAGGTTATCTCAATATATCTGAAACTAGCCAACTCGAGGATCATGGGGCACCCAAAACCAGCCGCCGTCTGGCCTTACGGGAACACCTTGAACGCCGACGTCCACGGCTCTTGAGGACGAGGCTTGATCCTCACGATCATGAGCAGCTTGCCGGGGCACACGACGAGGTAGCGAGCGTGGACGAGCTGCTCGTCGACACGCTCAATCGGGTGGCGGAAGAGCCGCGAATTCCGCTCCACCTCTTGGTGAGGAAAAGGAAGAGGCGTCATGGTACATGACATCCTCCGCCATTGAGCCGGACCTGATGTCCAGACCCTCCTGCTGCTCCATGGACCAGAGCGCGAGGCGGCGTTGTTGCTGCGGTGGCGCGGCGGCGACGGGTGGGGCGGGACGGCGACAAACCGGGGCGGCGCCGGGGCGGGGCGGCCAGGGGCAGGGCGGGGCGAGGCAGCGCCAGGCGGGGCGGCGCCGGGGGATGATGAGGGCATCAACACCAACGATACATCCACTCCGACACAAGTACCTATTGCTGGTCCTATTACTCGTGCTCGTGCTCATCAACTTAATCATCAGGTGAGTTCACATCTAAGCTCATGTAAATCATATTTAGACTATGGAGACCCGTGTACTCTTGTTTTGCTTAGGAACCAAGGAGGCGACCGAAAGGGAAACAGATTCGCGCAGGCTGGATTCGGACTGCAGAACAGTACCAACTTGTGACGGACACCACGGTCGCATATGAACTCGGATTGGGGCGTTCAAGTACTTCGTGGAAAGATTATGAAGTCTTATTTCAAACGGATCCAGCCTCATATCCATATTTGTTACGAGTTGGCCGCAATCGTAAAATTAATACAAATTTCTTTTCTGCCTATGGTGCTGCGTCACCCTGTTTTGGCCCAATGGGCCGTGTATCAAGTTGAGTCCATTACGGACGCGTTCTAGGTTGGAGTACGACCCCAGCACCCCTGTGGTCGTCCTCCCACATATTTATACCCCTGAGCCGCCACCAAGGATGCTTGGATTTTGTTTAGATCAAGTTTAGCCTTTGCTACTTGCTTGCAAGCGCACGTGCTGGATCAGCCGCCCGTCTTCTTGTCTTCAGAACCCCACCATTATTGAGATTGCGTGTGAAACCTTCATTTACATCTAGTAGATTCAGTACTTGTCATACTTGTTTTTGCTAGTTCTTCGATTGCTTGCAGGACGAGTGCCCTAGTGGCCGGGTGCCGCGCTCCACAAGATCGCGACAGCCATTGGAGGGGGTGTATCGGTTGCTAAGGCGCAGCTTGGAAGGCTGTAGTCGGGCCGTGAACGTCGTCTCCATCGACTAATCGAGTTATCCACGCCTCTCATCGAAAGATCGGGAATCAAACCCTAGCGGGTCGCCATTGGGGGGGTGGGCGACGGGGCGGCGCCGGTGCGGGGTGGCGGGCGGGGCGGGAGGCGTGAGGCGGGGAGGGGATGGAGGAGACGGGACAGACGGGTTAGGGTGATTAGAACAAACCGTTTTTTCATAACCAGTGGTAGGTGGGTAATTTTTTACCCCAAAAACCACTGGAAGCAGGGGGAATGTGCTTTTGCATTTATACTACGGTAAAAACTGCTTTTGGGTAAAAGCACCTAGAAGTTTAAGTACTTTGGTTGACTTTCGACTTTTGCAAAAAAAAAGCAAGTTGAAAAGCGCAACCAAAGTCACCCTTAGGTTAGCTATTTGGATCGCTGCATCGCTTAATCGGAAGAAAAAAAAGCTCTCCAGGCGCTGGGCGCGCGTCACGTGATTCTCACGAGCGCTCGCGGTCACCCTTATCTCCCCAACTCCTCAGTCCACTTCAGTAGTTCAGTCACGCTCACGCCCGTCCGCCTCTTCCCCGACTTCCCCCCACGGCCCCACCGACGCCTGCGCGGTCCAGCCGGCGGCGCGTCCCGAGCGCGGGCGGGCCAGCGGCGGCCTTGCTCCTCCGCCCTCCCTCCACGGCGCTTGCGACCCGTCCGTCCTGCGCCTAGCGGCCACGCCCGGCAGCGGGGGTTGGAGCCGGCGGCGCCCGGGGTCCACGTGGCCACGCCACGCGCCCTCCTCTCTCGCCGGCTGCTGGCAGCCCCCTGTCATCTAGAATGGCCGTGATGCTGCTGGCGCGCACCCGGCGCTCCCGCCTCTGCCCACCGTTCGCCGCGGCAGCCGCGTTCTCCTCGGCGGCCGCGGCGGAGGCGGAGCGGGCGATACGGGACGGGCCCCGGAACGATTGGAGCAGGCCTGAGATCCAGGACGTCTACGACTCCCCGCTCCTCGACCTCCTCTTCCACGGGGTACGTACGCCCGCCTTTGCGCGCCTCATCCCATCTGGACTGGACACCTCGCCACACCAAAAACCCCCGTTATTTTTTTTCTCCGATGGACTTAGAACTTTAGCGAAAGTTCTCTATTTAAGCTTTCGGGGTGTGGAAGGCCGTAAATTTGCTGCCAAGGCTGGATTTGTAGTATCAGAGGTGAGGCAGGTACAAGTACATGCTGAATGACATTTTGTTGATGCCTGGTGAAGATTGCTAGTGGCAGTTGGGAGCCAATGCCAAAAAGGTTTTATTTTGGGGCGATTTCTTGTTCATGTTAGTTGAGGGACTGACTAATTAAAGGATGCCAGGGCATGCTATTGAACACAAAATCCTGGTTCTCCTTTTCCTCCTGCGTGACACTGGCTTCAATGCCTCCTGCAACCATTAGGATATGGCAAAGCATTAAATGGGCTTCATACAAACTCTCAAATTGATATAGAAAACTTTGAATGTACAGATTTTCTACTTCCAAATTCAAAACTTTTTATGCAAATATAACCAACTTTCTACTCACACATCAGAAGCTCTCAATCACAAAAAAGTTCTACTCAATTATCAGAAAGTCTCTTCTCATGTATCCCAATCTTTCTAACACCCTGTTTGGATGTATGTATTCAAGCTTAGAAATTGGAATTGGTATTGATGTACATAATATCTGCTGTTTGGTTGGTTAGATAATTGGTATTGGAAATTTGGTCCAATACCAAGCGGTATTCGGCGTACTGCCGACCTCCCTCTCGCGATTCTGAGCCAACCTGCTCCGTATTGGGCAGAATCGTCTCTCTCGCGCATGCGGCACATCTCTCCGCCGTCCTCCAACTTTCGCATCCGATGCGCCAACCCCCTCGGCGTGCGTGCGGAGCTCGCAGCCACTGCCGGTGTCTGGTCCTCGGGGCTCAGCCCTCCTCCCCTCAACGCGCTCGGAGTTTGCGGCCGCCGCCGGCGTCTCGTCCTCACGGCATAGCCCTCCTCCCCTCGACGAGCTCGGAGTTCGCGGCCGTCGGCGGCATCTCGTCCTCAGGGCGCAGTCCCCTCCCCTCGGTGTGCGCGCGGAGTTCGCGGCCGCTGGCGGTGTCTCATCCTCGGGGCTTATCCCTCTTCCCCTCGACGCGCTTGGATTTCAAAGTCGCCGCCGGCGTCTCGTCCTCGCGGCGTAGCCCTCCTCCCCTCAACGCGCTCGGAGTTCGCGGCCGCCGCCAGCATCTCGTCCTTGCGGTGCTGCAGCTGGCGATCATCCAGCTTCCGCTCCGACTCGGCCGCCTCAGCTGCCGGCCCCTTGCCGTCCCAGTCCCAGAGGCGTCGCCCCTTCTGCCTTCTCTTTCAAATTCCAGCGTTTGTACATCCAAACAAGAGCTGAATTGGATTGCTTCTTAGGATTCAAAAATCCAATGCAATGACCACCCAAACAGCAGGATTCGAATTGCAACCATTTCAATGTCATAGCTGATTTGGTATTGAACTGAATTCAATACCATGCCCTCCAATATCAACATCCAAACGGAGCCTAAAGGAATTCAACACTTTGTACAAATTCATCCCGACCAGAATGGCCCACTGGTTGCTGGGGCACCCTTGCTGTATTATTCATGCATCATTTGTCACCTCTCTTTCAAGATTGTGATAGTGACACTGTCTACAGCTCACAATAATATCAACTTATAGTTCCAAATTCTGTTGTGTTTCCAGCAATTGATTCAAGTATAGGATATGTACACCTGTGCAGTACAGGTGCCAGGAGGCCAACTCACAGTGCGAATTCCTACTCTGCATGATTCGCACAGTATGGATATATTAGATCTTTCCAGCAACCTAAGGGTGGTTTCTAGCTGGTTATTCCATTACTTGGGGACTTAAAACATCCACATTAGTAGATAAATATTGTCGATATGACACCCAAGTTTCTTTTGTATGGCTGTAGTGACCATTAGCTCTATGGTGCTCCGAAATGACTGTGGACCGTCCAATTAGATAGATCTAGATGGTTATCATCACATATTGCCTCCTAGAAGGTAATACGAGAAATATATATTTATGTGATTTTTTTATTTTTTAAAAAATAGGAGAATAGGTAAAAGTATCTTGCAATTAGATCTATTGGGCAAAATCTCTTGCAATTAGCCACAACGTGATGGATCCCTCTACGTGCACACATGTGTACCTTTTCTGTTTTATTTTGAGCATGGTGGATCACGTAGCACACCTGTGTAACTGTTTTTTTTTCTTTTTTAACGTGTTGCATCGGGAGGATTCCAGGAGGTGCGGCTTCCTGCGTTCCATGGGCGCTGTGGCCCAAGATGCCTGTCACTTTCTCTTTTATTTTTATTTTCTGATTATTTAACTGTTTATCACTCAAAACAACAAGGATTGTGTTTTGTTTGAACTCTTACCTCTTAGGACGAGTGGAAACCCCAATTATCAACAGTGATGGCAACTTGATTTTTTCTTTTGTACTTAGCATCCAGTATTTTTCACTCACTTTTTATGGACACTGAAAAGTGGTCACTGATACAAAGTATTATGGTTAGTAGCATTTATGATGATTGGATTTTAGGGAGTTGTTGATTATTTAGCGTTGCCTTAAATCAATAACATTCCTTCATTATGTAAAGTTTTGAGCTTATTGCCCGTGAAGAAAATATACCAAATGGTTCCTACTGCATTATTTTCTTATCATGTGTTGATACAGACTTATGTGTCAAGCTTGTGTCTTCATAATCTATAAAAATTATGAGCTATCAATTGGTCCATCTGTAATGTTGGTAGGAAGGTACTGCCCTCAAGTGCATTTAACAGATAAAGTGTGGAAATTTGCATCAAGCATTTCCTCATAGGGGCTTTGGATAGTTGGGACTGCAAGTAATGAAAAGTTTCACTTTTGGGAGCCTTTATATGGTGGGAACAGGATGTGTTCGTGTCAAGCTTTTCTTAGATCTGCCTCTAAAAGGTTGTTGAATTGAATCTTCACATACTTATTGGGCAGGTGTTAGAGAATCACATAATCCTGTAGAGAAAGAAAATGTATAAGTTTACACTGCTATGTGTTCCAAAATTTTATGCTTCCTATAGGAAAAGCTAGTTCTTGTTGTAAACCATGGAATGAAGTTCAGTCTTGATGATTCATTCTTAGGCAAATATGGCATGATAGTCTGATAAATGCATTAATACAAGTCAATAACAGATTTTGCATGACTACTGCCAAATTGAATATGTTTGGTCGGTCACAGTAACATATTCATTTAGTTTAGAAACTTCACATTCCTGAGCATCTTGATCCATCATGGATTGTAAGCATTCCTTGCAGTAACTCCACAGATTGCCAGTCTGTATGAACTAGAAATATAATAACATGATGAAGCAATTCAAATGTTTTATTCTGCTGAAGAGCATCATGTTCTTTTATACTATCAGTTTACCTGTTTTGGAGCATTTAGCATTCATGCGACCATGTCACCATGCCAGTTAAAAGGGTACCAACAATTCTGAAGTGTCATTTGCTCTTCCTCACTGTCAAGGAACTACTTTATTTTTCAGGCTCAGGTCCACAAAAATGTTCACAAATTCAGAGAAGTGCAGCAGTGCACACTCCTTTCAATAAAGACTGGTGGGTGCAGTGAAGATTGTTCTTACTGCCCTCAGTCATCAAGATACGATACTGGATTGAAGGCCCAAAAATTGATGAACAAAGATGCTGTGTTAGAAGCAGCAAAAAAGGTACTGTTAGTGTAATAATTGTCTGGGAGATGAACAAGTTGACTTTGGCTGTTGTTTCTTTACTATCACAAACTGACAGTATAACCTTCTATTTTCTTGTTGACTGCTTCTTCTAACCTATTGTTGTTGTACAGGCAAAAGAGGCTGGGAGCACCCGTTTTTGCATGGGAGCTGCTTGGAGAGAAACCATCGGCAGGAAAACAAATTTCAACCAGATTCTTGAATATGTCAAGGAAATAAGGTATTCATTGGGATCTTTTTTATACAATAAAACTATGGTGTATGGTGCACGTTCTGCATAACCATGCACAAGTTCCAACACCTCTAGGAGGGTGCTTGACTTCTTTTGAGCTCTTCTCTTATTATGCCTTCATTCGCCTAGTTTTTGTTTTCCAAAATGAACTAGCTTTATCTATTCAGTCTTAATGACTAGGATATAACAGGTCATTGACTTAAAGGCCTTAATTATATGGAATGTTATGATATATTCAGTCCACGGCAGTTTTTTTTGCATTATTATTATAATTTATTTAACATTTTAACATTCACTGGATATTTTTCTTTGCAGGGGTATGGGCATGGAGGTCTGTTGCACTCTGGGCATGATAGAGAAACAACAGGCTGAAGAACTCAAGAAGGCTGGACTTACAGCATATAATCATAACCTTGATACATCAAGAGAGTATTATCCCAATATTATTACCACGAGATCATATGATGATAGATTGGAGACTCTCCAGCATGTTCGTGAAGCTGGAATAAGCATCTGCTCAGGTGATTTCTCCAATTTGCTGCATAATAAGCCTTCCTCTACAAGCTGAAAAGAATCCGGGAAATATCTTGTTCTGCTGTATAATTCGGTGTACCGTTTCTTTTATGCAGGTGGAATCATTGGTCTTGGAGAAGCAGAGGAGGACCGTGTGGGTTTGTTGCATACACTAGCCACCTTGTCTACACACCCAGAGAGCGTTCCTATTAATGCATTGGTTGCTGTAAAAGGCACCCCTCTTGAGGATCAGAAGGTATTCTGTACTGCTGAGAAGGCTCCTATTTTCTATAATCTATAGTCTAGATGGTTCCAGCTAGTGTGTGAGCCTGCATTGTACGCATGGAAAAAAATGCCTGTCTGTATAACACAAGTCTTGATATCACGCTGTGGATTATAACCTGGTTTAGGATTACACATGCTGCTTTTCTTCCATATTTGTTTGTGCTAACTAGTGTTCTACATCAGCCTGTAGAGATCTGGGAAATGATCCGCATGATTGCCACTGCTCGGATCGTGATGCCAAAGGCGATGGTGAGGCTTTCGGCAGGCCGTGTACGGTTCTCCATGCCAGAACAAGCGCTCTGCTTCCTTGCTGGGGCCAACTCCATATTTGCCGGTGAGAAACTTCTTACTACCGCGAACAATGACTTTGATGCGGACCAGGCGATGTTCAAGATCCTAGGTCTTATCCCCAAGGCCCCAAGCTTTGGCAATGAAGAGGCGGTGGCTCCTGCTGACACCGAGAGGCCTGAACAAGCCGCTTCAATGTAAAAGAATTAATGTAAAAGAAAAATGTAAAACAAAGTACCGATTTTTAGCACCACTGTTAGTGCGAAACTAGCGCTAGTGTTAGCTAGAGCATTGTATTGTAGAAACCACTGCTTTCTAGTCGCTTGAGACTGATTAGTAGAAATAAAATAGGCCCATGGCATGCTGCAGTCCATATCGATATCATAAAAGATCGCAACAAATATCAACGCGGTATGTGAGGTATTTTTGTTTCATGGACAGGAATAAAACCCTCGTGCCCTGCATTTGTTATGGTCCCACAAAAGGCTAAAAGCCACATGTGCTTCATGAAAGCAAACATCAGTCGTGCATCTCTAGGTATCTTGTTATACTAGCAAAAGTCCTACCATTTTCTCCTAGCTACACAATGACATGTGATAACAGTCACTTGTAGCAAATTCACAAATCATAGCACGCTCGAAGGGCCAACTCTATAATTTCACATTTGACACAATTGTCCCATTTTTATACTGTACCGAAGCACCTGAGTCTGAAGTTTGTGCATCCTACTACACATACATACATGAAACTCAACATGATTGAGTCGACCTTGCCCGTGAAACAAATCATCAAATCCAATCCCATGAAACCTTTGAATGAATCTTTTATTGACTAACTAATGTACAAACCACCATGAAGACAAATCTTCAGCGGATTATCCAGTTCAGCCCTGGGAAGGAGCACTTTTCTTGTTGAACATTTTGTAGGCGTCGCTGTACACCGCTACTACATTTGATACAACGGCAAGAACAATCATAAAGACAGCCAAAATCCTGTCCCATTTCTTTGCTATACCTTGTGGATCCCTGAGATATCAGAAGCAGATGGAATTAGAAGTCACCACTCATCACCACAATAAAATGTCATTCAACAACTAACTTATCATGGCAGCAGCCAATCCAGAAATGCATTCAATTTATAATCCAGCTTATTATTAGGATTACTACATATTTACAAATTAGCAGCAACCACTACAGTCGTAGTCCACAAATGTATTTTGGAGTAACCATAGACAGGGTTGGTTTCCTTTTATTCTCATTTGCTGCATGCTAAGAGGTCAATCAGCATTCTAGAACTATACAGAAAAGAAAAGCATGCCATACTAGGAGAATCTATCTGTTGGAACTGGAAGTAAACTGCTGTTAAAATTATTTTAAACAAAAACTAACAGCATCAAGTTACCTTAGAGTGATTGCAGCTGGGAAAATAAAGGCAATACAAACAGCAGCAGTAGCTCCAGTAAATTGAAAGGCATCCCAAATACTAGGAATGAAGTTTGCAGACCCAAAAATCACTAGGAGGAGCACTGCTGTCATTACACCAAATCTCCTGTTGTCAGAAGACAGAGGCCTTGCAGAAGCGAAGAGAAGCCCATCCAAATTAAGCCGCAGTGCATGGAATATCATGGGGAACACGAGCATAAGGTGAACAGCATAGCTCACTCTGACAGCATCATTTAGAACTGAACTGTATGGGATCCCAAGATTTGAATCAAAGTTGGAGAGCACATCAGAGAGTGTAGACTCGCCAAAGAGGAGGTATCCAAAGAAACTTGTTGTGATGTAGATAGTCGAGCACAGTGTCAATGATGTATGCACTATTGGCTTAATCCGCGAAGAGTCCTTTAGCTCATTATGAATTGGGTGGACTGCAAAGAGTAAATAAGAACCCCTTAGAAAGCTGAGAAGCAGGCATTTTTCTAGGATTGGTGAGTGCACAAAAAAGTCAACACTGAAAGTTGCAGGGATAACTCCCAAACTAGACTATGACCATTTATTTATTTTTTTGATTATTTCTATGCACTTTGAGCCCTTGACACTGTCACACTTTAGGAAATACTCAAAATTTCCATGAATGCAATTATAAAAAGTATCAGGGTCCGTCTTTTCCTTACTCTTCATAAAAAAATTGTCTTTTTGCAGTCAGAACTAGAATTGGTTCATACCATTGTAATGGCAAACGTAAGCGGTGACAAGAACTGGTACTGCTGTAAAAAGTTCCCAAACAGATGCCAAATCAGGAACCGCCGGAAACAACTTGGGCATTGGAATTTGTCCACATACCAACTTGACAATAGCAATGCCTGCAGTAATGATAACGAATACAACAGCCAAAGCTACAGATATTGTGGACGTATAGCTCAATGAATCTGCAAGAGAAAAATAAAGGGACGTATATTTTCAGATCTGAAGTATAGAAGGGAACCAAATATCCATTAATCTTACAAATTAGAGCCGTCATAACTTATTCTTTTGATCATTTGCTTACCAATACGCTTCAAGCATGCTAGTGGAGTATAAATACAAAGGGTTGTAACCAGGAGAACACAGAAACGCCCATTCCACCAGTGCATGCCAAACCATCCTTCTAGAACACCATAGTGATGTTCACCGCCAGAATCGGTCCCCGAAAGCACATCACCTGCAGTAAAAAAACCAACACTTGCATGTCAGTAGGAAAAAATATCCACAGTTCCAAAGCATCAACCAGGGAGACCTTGGAGTGGCATTTTATCAATCTTAAAAATGTAAAATGCAAGATGTAAATTGCAGTACATGATATAAGTCCTTCTGAGCAGCTACATTCAAAACCTCAAGCAAAACAAATTCGCATTTTGTTCAGAAGGTATCTATAGAATATCTGTGGAAACACAAACAAAAGAAAATCCATGGGGTCTCAACCCTAAGACAGTAACAGTAAGTACAAAGATGCTGACAAAACTATTTTACAGAAGAAATGGACAGAAATTTACTGAAAGCAGAAAAAAAATACAAGTCAATTGCCCCAGAATTTACTTTTTGTTCAGTAACTTGAAGTGTGCTGTACAGGCAAGAGTCAACAACACTGGGGACAACATGTGCTCCTAAGTCCAAGGTCAAGAACAGTCAAGTGTGTTGTACAGGCAAGAGGCAGCAACAGTGGGGACATCTGCTCCTAAGTCCAAGGTCAAGAACAGTCCATAAACTCATTGAGTTACTACTTAATCTAAAATTGAAGTTAATTTCTCAGACCAGGGACTAAACACCACAACAACCCTGAGAAATTCGCAGTGGAAAGCAGCAGCAGGGTGAACAGTAATACTGAATCGAAATTCAGGCTGCGCCCCAGTTGATGAGTTGAGGTTACCAATAATGATCATGTAGACGATCATAACGCCGACGTTGTTGATGACGACGCAGACCTGGAGCAGCCTCCTGCCCCACCACCCGAAGGCATCCCCCATGGCGGCGCCGTAGGACCGCGCCCCCACGGCGCGGCTGAACCTCACGAGCAGCTCGATGGAGGCGTCGGTGAGGAGCGCGGCGAGCACTATCATGACGAGCCCGGGCACGAGGCCGAGCACCTTCATGGTGGCCGGCAGCGCCATGATGCCCGCGCCGACGATGGTGGTGGAGAGGTTGAACACCGCGCCGGCGAAGGATGCCCCGTTGAACTCGTGGAACGCGGAGGCGCCGGCGTCGTCGTCGTCCCCCTCCCGCTTCGTCGGGAGCAGCGGGTCGCTGCGCCCCGGGAAGCGCTCGTTAGCGCCGCCGCCACCCATGGCCAATCTCCGAACAACAGCAGAGCAGCGGATTATTGCGCTGTAGTGGAAGAAATCGCAGATAAGAAGAAAAAAAACCCCGGACAAGCTTTGGGAAAATCAATGAAATGGACAACAGAAAAGCTAGGATCTTTGTATCAGCAGTTGACTACTGACGCTCCTCGAACAGATTCAAGAGCCGCACCAATTTCATAGGACAGTAGAAAATAGCCGAGAATCTCGCGGGACAGGGTAGGATATACACCGAAGCAAGAAAACACTTTGGGATTGGCTGGGAAGAGATTGTCCCCCGTGCCGCGTTGAGCCGACGGAAGTGGAGGAGATTAGCGGAAAGCGGGTAGAACAGGAAAAGGATTAGAAAAACGTGTTGCCACGGCGCGAGACAGGGGCAGGGGGAAGAGAGAGAGACAGAGGAGGAAGACGAATCGCGGCCAAGCAAATTGCTACGGAGAGGCCGCGAGTTGGTTTCGGCGAGCGTGGCTGTGAATCCGTTGGGGGTCTCTGTTGAGACTTGCGGCATTTTTTTTCTTTTTTTTTTATGTGGAATCGAAGAATGTGTACTCCGGTTGCCAGGCTCTATGATTATTTGTTAGTTTAATATTGGATAACTATATTGTTGTACATCAACAGTTTTATAGATGGTCTCATGCAGAATTACATAAAATTTTTATGATGTGAAAAAGAGAGACGGAAACTGTTATCTCGTTATCTCGTGAAACAGCAAGCTTATTAACGAAATATTCGTTAGATGAGCCGCTGTTGTTGTACGTCGGTCATTGCTGGAGGGAGCGATTTTTTCTCCTCGCCAGATCTCTTGCCCAATTCCTCCTCCCCGCGCGAAATCCTTCTCCCTCACGCGCGAAATCGATTCCATGGCGCATGGCGCGAAGCTGCGCGCTATTTTCTTTATTGTTCCTTCGTGCCTCATCCATCTGCCGTCTCTCCCTCACCCAACAAATTGGATCACTCCTCTCGTCCTCGCTTCCCACGGCAATCCTCTCTCCGGCTCTCCGACGCTCCAGGCCAAGGTGCCTTGACGGTGAAGCAAATGACACCACTGCCGCCCGCTGCCATGTGGTTGGACTTTAGAGGAGTTGGTTGGCGTCCAGTTTTGTAGGACCTTAGATTGCGCAAGTTTAATAGCTGGGCGCATGCTAACCACGTTGGCGGATGAATATCATCGTACTGCCATCGACCATCAGATGCTCAATCCAACTTTGCTTTCCCCGGTTAAGTATTACGTTGCCGGGAAAATTGAATTCCAAACTTGAAAGTATCAATGCCTCGCCTTGAGCTCAGCAAAAGCTGAACATTTCACCTCTGTTGTGCTCACATCAAAACAACGGTAGTACTAGCTCACTTCTTGCAACTTCACCGGATCTGCAGGTGCCTTAACTCAGTCTTGGACTAATTAGGCCGTACGGTTACTAGAAAAACTGAGGTTAGAATTTTTTCCTTGAACTAGTCATTACCTTGTACCGGGCATTATATATATATTTTATAAGATAGAGAAGACAAAAAAAAGGAGTTACTACTCCAAAGCCATAGAAACTGAAACTACTGCTCGAGTTGTCTGCTATGCGTGACGGAATCTGGGAGGGGGATCTAATCCCGATTTGGATTCTGGATTAGTTTGTTTGTTCAGTTTTATGCTGCCAAAACCCAAGGCGTGCTTGTCCTCCTCGGTGTCTCTGCTGATTCCTCGACGGGGTGATCATTAGTGTGATTCGTGAACCAAAGCTGCGTGGACGTGAGCGTGGGCGAGCTCGTGACCATCTCCGCACACCGTAGGAGAGCCACAGAGGAGATGAGTGTTCGTGTCCCGTGGGCCCCTCAGCGAGAGGTGGACATGGCCTCGCCAGGTGCGGTTAGGGTTGGAAGAAAAGCTCGTAGCTCGTTAGCTCGCTCAACTCGCACGTAGCTCGGCTCGGCTCAGCTTGGTGCAATTTACTAACGAGCTGAGTTGAACTTTTTCTCGTTAGTATATCGAGCGAGTTTGAGCTGGCTCGCGAGCTGCAACGATGTGCGCTCACTAGCAGGTAGGTAGCCCAAACATAGCAGCCCAATAAGTCCATAGCCCACTTAAGCACCGAACCCTATAGCCACTTGCCCACTTGAGCAGATCCCAGTTTCGGCAATTCCAATCCACGTCACCCCACGCCCCCTTATGACCCCTTCCTTTCTCGAGTCGCGCCGCCAGGGACGGTCGCCGGCTGTCGGCCCCTACAGCCTCCCTCGCTGGTGGCTCCCTCCGGCCTCCTTCCTCCCTATCCCGCCCGTTCCCCTCCTAGCTCCCTCCTCCGAGCGCCAGGGGCGCACGACAACAGGAGGCGCCGCCAGACTACTGGGGCGGGGGCACCTGGCGCCGATGCTAGGGGTGGTCGCTGTCTACTCGGCTCGCCGCCTGTCGACCCCGTGCCGCCAGGAGCAGCCATGGAAGAGTAGAAACACAAGGAGGCCTGCGGAGTATATTGAATCAAGGAGCAAGCGCACACGCGAAAACGACCATGGCACCCTTGTCGGCTGAGCGGGACATCCACCGAGGGATACCCCCGAGGTGGTGAGTTTGTAGGTAGGGTGTCGCCGAGATCAGGAACTCGAAGGTGCAAGGAACACAATATTTAGACAGGTTCGGGCCGCCGAAAGCGTAATACCCTACGTCCTGTGTGGTTTGTATTGCCTTTGATGGTGATCGGGTGATCTCCTGAATGATTCCCTGGATGATCCCCTGGGTGAGGGTCCTGTCCGCCCTTATATAGTCTGGGGGACAGGTTTACATGGAAGTCCTAGTCGGATACATGCCCTAGAGTCCTACCCGAGTAATTTTCTAGTAGTTCCCTATAGTATCCGACTAGTTTTACTACTGCAGGAGCAATTCTACTAGGCTACGAGTAGTTATACAATAGATGTAGGACGCGGGCCATGTTCCAACCCTTATTCTAAGAAAAGTATGCCACGCGTACAGTCCCGTGTACCCGGGTCTGACAAGCCCCCGAGCTTTTCGTAGCCGAGTACTGCAGGCGTCCGAGTACTTCTGAAGGCATCTTCGAGTTCTCCCGAACTTTATCTTGAAGATGTTCTCTGAGTACTTCCTTGACTGTATCGAGGCTTTGAGGTGCTTATGCCCCGAGTAGTTGTCTTCTTTTATATGGGGTGCGATTAAACTCGCATTCCATATGGAGTAGCCCCCGAGCCTTAGATTGACTTGTAGAATCATGCTGAGGGTCAATTCAATCTTGAGTCTTCTATCCTTATCTTCAGCAGATTTGAAAAATAAGTCGCAGATGACACGTGTCCCGCAACCCCCGAGCCTTGAATCCAAATCCCCAAGTTTTGGAATAAAGGGTCCAAAGAATTTTGGCATGCAATCTTCATTGCTGAGAGCCGTGTCATATCCAGCCCCCGAGCCTGGGAGCTAGATGAGTCGCATAGGATATGCCTAGGAGTCAGTGGCGTCAGCCCCCGAACCAGGTATTGGCCAAGTCACCGCTGAATCTTGAACTGTCGATGAAGCAGGCTAGTCGGAGTCGATTCCGACTAGTTTTGAAGCAGTCGCCAGCGAATCATCGAGCAGAGTCAATTCCGACTAGCTTGTAGGCGAAACGAGTAGTCGAAGTAGTCGTCAGCGTGTCGCCGTGCATTCTTCACGAAGTCCAGTAGTCGCCGATGGTTGTTAATGAACCCAACTAGTCGGAGTCGAATCCCACGAGTAGTCTTTGTAGTCAGCGACATGTAGTCGAGCGCTCTCGCGAAATCGGAGTAGTCATTGGCGAATGTTGATGAAGCCAACTGATCGGAGTTGAATCCGACTCGCCCAGCAGCACAGTCTAGATCAGGTCCCCTGCAAGGTAAACATAAAAGTATGTTGTAACTGATAGACATGAAACCGTGTTGGGAGCGTTGCCCTTGCAATAAACTCCATGTATATCTAGTTAAAAACTAGTAAACAGAGAAATATTGAAAGTATGGGAGCAAGGGCCCGTCAGTAACATAGAGCACTAGTTGGAGACTAGTAGTCTGAACGTTACTGGAAGTATGGGAAAAACCCCTTCAGTAACATAGAATACTAGTCGGTAACTAGTAATCAGAGCATTACTGGAAGTATGGGAGCAAGGCCCCTTTAGTAAACTACGCGTAGTACTAGTCAAAAACTAGTAAAACGGAGTTATACTGGAAATATGGAAGCGATGACCCTTCAGTACACTACGCGTAGTACTAGTCGAGAACTAGTAAAACGGAGTGTTACTGGAAGTATGGGAGCGATGCCCCTTCAGTACACTATGCGTAGTACTAGTCAAGAACTAGTAAAACGGAGTATTACTGGAAGTATGCGAGCGATGCCCTTCAGTAAATTACGCGTAGTACTAGTCAAAAACTAGTAAAATGGAGTTATACTGGAAGTATGGGAGCGAGGCCCCATCAGTAGACTACGCGTAGTACTAGTCGAGAACTAGTAAAACAGAGTATTACTGGAAATATGGGAGCGAGACCCCTTCAGTATACTACGCGTAGTACTAGTCGAGAACTAGTAAAATGGAGTATTACTGGAAATATGGGAGCGAGGCCCCTTCAGTAGACTACGCGTAGTACTAGTCGAGAGCTAGTAAAATGGAGTATTACTGGAAGTATGGGAGCAATACCCCTTCAACAAACTACTCGTAGTACTAGTCGAGAACTAGTAAAATGGAGTACTAGTCGAGAACTAGTAGCTTCAGTCGTATCCTTGGGCGGACCACAAGAATTCGCATGTTGACTTGTGAAAACATCACGGTTGGCCCGAAGGGGTTGATGATGAGGTCTTTCACGTGAGGCGATGAGTTCCTTGGGCGGGCCAAGACAAGTCTCGGTTGGCCCAAAGGAAGGGACAACACAATCCTGTACTTACGTTGGTACAAAAGTAGTCGTTGAGCAAGAATGACTCGGCTAGACCAAAGGAACTCCTTGGGCGGGCCAGGCCAAGTCGTATGTTACCGTGTGCAAATGTCTTGGTTAGCCCGAAGGAATACCTTGGGCAAGCCAAAACATTCGCATGTTGCCATGCGAAGATGTCTCGGTTAGCCCAAAGGAATACCTTGGGCGGGCCAAAACAAGTCGCATGTTGCCATGCGAAGATATCTCGGTTAGCCCGAAGGAGTACCTTGGGCGGGCCAAGACAGTTCGTACGACGCTAAAGTAGGAAGGAATAAGATGCCCTGTTTTGGGTAAACTCCTTGATCCCTTGATCGAGTGGTTGAACGAATTCTTTGGAAAAACCCCTTATGTCGAGATAAAACTCGAGACAATGGTTAAACAAATTCCCTAAAGATCTCCGTAAAACCTTCTTGAATCGGGTCGCAATCTTCTCGTGGTGATTGGCGATCTTGATTTGTTGGTGATGTCCGACGAAGTCGTGTCGCTTGTTGATGAAGTTGCGCCGGTTGGTTGATGATCCCGACTAGTCGGAATCAATTCCAACTAGTCACTGGTGGTGTGAGTCCCGCACAGGCTGGTCGTATAGTCGAAGTAGACGTCAGCGGGTCGCCGAGTGCCCTGGCGATGGCGAAGTAGTCGTCGAGGAGTCAAAGATCCTACCTTTTTGGAACGGTGCTAGGCCCGACAGGTTGTCGAGGTAGATGGCGCAAAATGGTGGGCTAAGCCGGGTAGCTTGGAGGACTCCATGCCCTTCCGATACCCGAGCCTGCCCGACCGGGTTGAAAACACAGAAAGGTGAGCTAAGCCGGGTAGCTTGGAGGACTCATGCCCTTCCGATACCCAGGCCTGCCCGATCAAGTTGTAGTCCTAAAAGGGGTGGGCTGAGCCGGGTAGCTTGGAGGACTCGTGCCCTTCCAATGCCCTGGCCCGCCCTACCAAGGTGGAGGCGCAAAAGGGGTAGGCTGAGCCGGGTAGCTTGGATGACTCGTGCCCTTCCGATGCCCCGGCCCGCCCTACCAAGGTGGAAACGCAAAAAGGTGGACTGAGCCGGGTAGTTTGGAGGACTCGTGCTCTTCCAATGCCCTGACCCGCCCAACCAAGTCGTAGGTGAAGAAAGGTGGGCTGAGCCGGGTAGCTTGGAAGACTCGTGCCCTTCCGATACCCTGGCCCGCCCTACCAAGATTGAGGCGCAAAAAGGGGTGGGCTGAGCCGGGTAGCTTGGAGGACTCGTGCCCTTCCAATGCCCTGGCCCACCCTACCAAGATTGAGGCGCCATCAGGCCGTGGTGGCCGTTTGGTAAAGGTATGGTGTTGTTGATGAAGTCCGAGTAGTCGGAGGGGACGAGAGCCATTCGATAGATGCTGGCTGGTCCTTCTCCGACTTGAAGTAGATGATCCAAATCCTCCTCTGACTTGTAGTAGGTGATCCAAATTCTCCTCCAACTTGTAGTAGACGATCCACATCTTCCTCCGACTTGTCATAGGCGATCCAAATGCTCCTTCGACTTGTCGTAGACGATCCAAATCCTTCTCCGACTTGTGGTAGAGGACCTCCGACTGAGGGGGATTCGGTTCGAGGGGTTTCGAGTCGTCGATCGAGTCGTCGATAGCATAGTTGTTTTCAGAGCGGGTGGTACAGTTGTTTCATGCTGCTTCTAGTCGGGAAAAATTGAATTCCGTCGAAATCGTTGGCAAAGTTGTGCCGGAGCAAGGCCCCTTCAGTAAACTACGCGTAATACTAGTCGAAAACTAGTAAACGTAGTGTTACTGGGAGTTTGGGAGGAAGGGCCCTTCAGTAACACAGCAAACTAGTCGGGAACTAGTAATCTATGCGTTACTGGAAGTGTTTGATAGATAATCACGTAGGTGCTTTATTTGGCTGATTAACGGGTTCCACTAGTCATTGCCAAACGAGGCAACCACTCTTGGCAGTCGCATGGTTCGGCTGTGACAAGGTTCCCTAAGTTTAGCGAGGGAGTCGTGATTAACCCAAGTAAATGAACATGAATAGCGACCCTCACTAAGTGGTAAAAAGGGGTGCTTTAGGTGTACGAAACCTCTTGTTTCGAGATAAGGTCCCAAAACAATGGTTTAAACAAACGAAACACCAAAAAGACCCTCAGAAAACCTCCTTGAGCCAAGTACTTAATTTATGAGTAAATCATTAGTCGGGTAGTCCCGTCGCCTTTCATTGTAGACTTGGCGGAGCTCCAAGGGCCCTCCGAAGGGCTTGACATTCAAAAGTAGAATGCTTACTCTTCGGGTGGCACAGGCATTGCCCGTGGAGGGCTTCCTCGAGTCGTTTCTTTTGAGAGGGTGTTGATAGCGGGTGGGGCTGTAGGCTTCCACTTCTTGGCGCTCCTGCTGCCTGGCAATGATGACATTGCGGGCATCCCTGCCAACATTGATGATGGCACGAAGGTCGCCCGTGGAGTAGTCGTTGAGGTTACCGCTCCCCTGCTGGTTCGTCTTGACGGTGTGGTGCCTGCGTTGGGCGCGCTTCGCGTTGATGAGCCTGCGGCGTTCCTTCTGAATGTCATCTGCGTCGTCCACCTTGATGTTGGATGAGGATTCCCTATCCATTGTTACGTCCACATCTTCGTTGAGTGCATCAAGGAGGTAGTCGTCGTAGTCATCTAGCTGGACCCGCTCTAGGCCTTCACAGTCCTCGTCGGCGTGAATCTTGATTACTTCTCGATTTGGGGTGAAACGTGTGGCACTTTGCACCGCCTGGCCCTCATCTTCATCATCAGATGGGGGAAGGGGTCTGCCTTCTTGAAAAGGGAGTTCCCCGGGTGTGGCAATGAATCGTGGTGGACTTGATTTGAGGGATCTGGAGGGTTTCATGCCCTTCCGATGCCCAAACCTGCCCAACCAATCCGATTCCCTTACCAGACCACGGGTCACATGAGTAGCTGAATCCGAGTAGTTGTCGAAAACGATAGCCCCCCAACAAGTGGTGGCTTTCCCTTCTCCGAGTGGTGGAGGATGATCAAGATCTTCTTCCAATGCGGAGAGGATCCTGGGTTGAACCATCTCAAACCAATCTTGATCCGTGAGCGATTTGTCGACGGAGCCAACTAGTCGGAGTTGATTCCGACTAGTTGTTGACCGAGCGAAGCTAGCCACCGAGTAGTTTGCGGCTTGGTCCTGTCTAGTTTCTAGTCGAGACGAGTTGTCGAAGTTGTCGTTGGCGCTGCCGATTTGTCGAGGCAGTCGTGACTGCGGCGCGAGTCGGGTAGTCGAGGTTGTCGCGGCAGCACGTCGATGTTGAGCGGAGTAGTCAAAAATTTCCGGCTCCCTGGGGTCGATTCACCGAAGGGTGGACTGTGCCACAAGGCGGGAGTCGAATTCGAGTACCTTAGAGGGCTCTATACCCTTCCAGTGCCGGAAACAACCTTGCGGCGTGGATGTTATAGTTAAACCCGGATGACTACCCGAAAACAATTGGGAGTAATCATCGGGTTGTGAGTGGATAACGAGAACTGGGGCCTCCCGACAAGCGGTGGCTCCCCCGTCCTTGAGTCCTCCTCGGTCCGGAATTGTGATTGATGGGTACTCTTTGTTTGAGCCTGAATCGTAGTCGAGAACGGGGGGCCCCTGACGCGCGGTGGCTCCCTCGTCTCGAATCTTGAAGAGGCGATCCAAGTCCTCCTCTGAGTCGAGGAGGGACTTGGATCGCGAAGCTTCCTCAGATCGGTTTGAATCCGATCCGAGTCTTGGTGCGGCACGAGTTGAAGTCGCGTCGAAAACGGACGTGTTTTCGATCTGCCTGGGTAGATCGGGGAACAACAACTCATCGAGATCATCGACGAAGGAGTCGAGGTTGCTGCGTCGGGTTGCTGCGGAGGCCTCCGGCTTCCTGGAGCCGACTAGGTGGTTGTTGAAGCCACCCAAACCGTTGGCGATGCAGATCCAGGAGCCAAAGACGAAAGTTGTGCCAACGTCGAGCACGTTGCTGGTGAAGCTGAGAGATGCCATCGAGTTCTCCAGTGGATGCTCGATGAACACCCCTACCTGGCGTGCCAGCTGTCGGTGTTTTACCGCCACGCTCATCGAGGGATACCCCCGAGGTGGTGAGTTTGTAGGTAGGGTGTCGCCAAGATCAGGAACTCGAAGGTGCAAGGAACACAATATTTAGACAGGTTCGGGGCGCCGAGAGCATAATACCCTACGTCCTATGTGGTTTATATTGCCTTTGATGGTGATCGGGTGATCTCCTGGGTGATTCCCTGGATGATCCTCTAGGTGAGGGTCCTGTCCGCCCTTATATAGTCTGGGGGACAGGTTTACATGGAAGTCCTAGTCGGATACATAACCCTAGAGTCCTACCCGAGTACTTTTCTAGTAGATCCCTACTGTATCCGACTAGTTTTACTACTGCAGGAGCAGTTCTAATAGGCTACGAGTAGTTACAACAGATGTAGGCCATGGGCCATGTCCCAACTCTTATCCTAGGAAAAGTATGCCACGTGTACAGTCCCGTGTACCGGGTCTGATAGTCAAGCATTACGAGATTCATCCCCTTAGTGCGGCCTCCATGTTCTAACTCGCGAGCTGATCAAACTGGCTCACGAGCTGGACCGAGCCCGCTCGGACGTCCTATGGTAGATTTTCCATCAGACACTCCATTGTAATATTAAAAGTTAACTAATGCAATATCAAAAATTACTGCTTGCAACACTAAAAAAGTATGTATAAGGGATGAAAAATTCTCGCCGCAATATGACACCATGTTTCATGCAACATTCTTAGATAGCAGCAACATGCACAACCTTTATTCGCAAACATCAATGTTTTGTTATGGCAACATCCAAAATATGATAAAAATAACAGCTCATTGACATCGGATCTTAAGAGAATGTAAGAAAAATAAACTCCAACAATAACAAATAGAGATTCCTAATATTTTTTCTTTAGTAGAGGGAAAAATGTGGATGGAATAAGTGGGGGAAGTATAAAAATAACTAGGAAGGAAGGTGCGGTCCTCCGCGCCCGAAAGGCTGATCGCACCGGTATAGTCTATATTGTGCATACCATTTCCGGGTTTACACTTCAACTCGATGGACAATATCAAATTTATGCAAGTAAAGTATGCAGGTGAAACATGCAGAAAGGAGGATCTATTGATCTCGTTGTGTAGCATCATCCACATACATAAATGAAAGTACAATATGCTTCAGGCAGGATTACAGGTGGACCTAAGAATTTGAAGAATAAAAACATGAGGAATGGAAGTAGTATGCTGAACTGTAAACAAAATTCACCTATGAAGCATCCATCAAGCAATTTCTGGTCCTTCAAATTCATTAAAACAAAAATCATCAGGACATCTATAGGTTGAAGCATGATTCTGCTTCGAGCTTATGTACAGATTTACGATGAAATGAATAATTTTGGAACTTATAATCAAAACTCATCCTAGTTGAAAGCATCTTGGCAAGGGAAAACAAATAGGCAACTCTTGTGAAAATAATGACTCCAACTGCAGTGGCAGGTAGTCCCATACATCTCTAGCAAATTTACAACATATATTTTTAGAAAACTTATCTAGATTCCGGGAACCTGCAAATAACAGGACTGCTAACTAAAATCTACATGTTACAAGGCATTGCTGATCAACTTAAACAGCAGAGCAGAAATGTAATGAACATATCCCTAGTAAACTCAAATTTTAATCTTGTGACCTAACAGGTCCAGACATGAAAGAAACAACCGGAAAGCCAAAATGAACATCGAAACATGAAGCATGATGATTGAGACCCTATAGCTTGAACATGGTCTTATGAGTTAAAAAGATGTGCTAGAGCAATAGTCAAAGGGAGCAGTTGATGGAATATCAATTAAATGTTGTGGAAGAGGCTGGAAGCTGTATAGTAGAAACATCAATTAAATGTTGTAGAAGAGGCTGGAAGCTATATTGTAGGGCATTGGCTTCATGATTTGGGAGCACAGTTTTCTGGAGAACCAGATAAAAGGAAGGCTCTCACATTGAAACTAATGAAGAAACACATTGCCTTATTTACCTAGGCTCTTTTGTTTATTACTAGGAAAGTGCACTCGTGTGTTAATAAAAAATCTTATTGAACAAATATTTTATATTCATACAACATACGAATATAGTAGTATGTAATATACACAATATATATCGAAATAGAAGTTAAGTTTTGCAATATTTTTATCTCTTTCACCTTCAACTTTTTCCGCCTACTACCCCATCCAGACAAAGACAGGATCAATTTTGGATAGGCCCACAAACCACAGAACAAAAATAGCAGAAATATAAACTTTAAAGAGAATAATAACATCTCAAAATTGAAACTTTCTGACTGGGGTTCACTGGGAGTTTGCATCACTTTGAGAACTTATTTACTACAATGTCTGCACAAAATGGATGATTAGAGCATAGGATATCAAGCTTTACTTATGAAAAAGGGTATTACTAAAAGTATTTACCTCATAAGTCAGACCTATGATTAGAGATGCACATAAACAACTCCTAGTCTCCTATGTTTCAGATATACAAACTATCCAATATGTTGAAACCAAAATTATGAGTGTTGATGATCTGGGTCTTTGATCCTTCTAAATTTCAAACATTTTAGTATTGTTCGATTTGCAAGATGCGAAAATAAGACATCAGCAGCATGCCATTTGAAAAATCAAGCTCATCGTGTGAACTGAAAACGACATATTGCAATTGTTCTGAAAATTTGTTACCAACTATTTCCCATATATTCCAGACATTCCAAATAAAATATGGAAGAATAATCCAATTCCTAGATAGCATACATGAACTTTCAGTTTTCAGAAAAGCTGCATGATAAATAATTGGACTTTAAATTTGTAGAAACATTGAGAAAGCTAGTATGGCATATTTCTTCGTACATTCTAAAAAAACATCATGCAGTTGGTGGACACTCACGCCCAGAGACAGCAGACACACCAGCATAACATGGTCGCCGTCAGACAAGCTAATCCTAATCCATTCTCACATCCAAGCGGCTACCTCTCGCCTGCTCCTGGTGCCAACGGCCACCGCCGCCGCTGCCGAGGCAACACGGATGGAGTGGGAGGAAAGGACCTGAGGCATGAGCTATAGCGAGGGTCGATCTCGGCAGTGCGGGCGACGTCCGTAGCGGCCGCAGGACGGCGCCTGCCTAGATAGCGTCCCGAGCAGCGTCTGCAGTGCATGCCGGCATACCCCTCCCCGGCCTTCCTGCTATTGGCGATGGCCGACCGGGCTCTGCTGCACTCGACGGGCCCAGCCATCATCTCACTGCCGAGGATGCCCGGTCTGGGGGAGTGCGCTGCAGGGGCATCCCGGTAGCCACGCCTGCATCCTGGGGGCACGTTCGTGTACGTGCAGCACGCGGCGGACGGGGGAGCGGGAAGTTCAGCGCGATGGGCGGGCGCTCAGAAGTGGGGGGCGGGGGCCAGGGCCGGTACTGAGATTTTAAGGGCTTGGGACGAATTTGCAAACCGGAGCTCTTTTATTATTATTAATTATTTTTAATAATAACAGTTGTAATAATTATAGTATGGACACTAAATAATATAGTGATAATAATAATAATAATATTGTCGGCAAACAATGAATGTGCATATACAAAGTATTTATATTATATAGTAGCATCGTAAAAATAGTTTATTCATCACAATAGCACTTTTTGAAGTAGATTAATTAGAGGTAGCTCATGATCACTGAGTTAGGACAAAAAGGTACTCCCTCTGTTTTTTTTACATATCACATTAGGTTTGTCCTAAGTCAAATTTAACTAACTTTAACTGAATTTATAGAGAAAAATAATAATATTTACAATACCAAATTTGTTTCATTAAATCCACCATGAAATATATGTTGATAGTGCATATGTTGGATAATATAGTTGTTGCTATATTTTTTTATAAATTTGGTTAAAATTGGCTAACATTGATTTAGGACAAACCTAATACGGAGTACATATTAATATCTATAAGCCTCTTGAGTATATGGTCCTGATTGGCTAATTCCTAATAGGAGATTGGATTCGTTGAACTCTTTCCTCGTTTCTATGTTGTGTTCTACCGTGCTGAAAAGTTAAAGAGATAACATGACTGGATTAGAGAGTAACAGATGGAAGATAACTTATAACATATCTCTGAACGGTGATCCAAAAGAGGTAAAGACGAACTCACGGAGTTACGGACTGACGCATGACGGATAGACAGGATACTTCACAGGAAGCAAGAGAGATAGGCGGACGACTTCCCGGCGCCCGCCGGCCTACCGCGAACTCGAGATGCCTTTATGGCTCCCGTATGTGCGGCGGCGTCGTCAGCGTCTTTGGCGGCGTCGTCAGCGTCTTTCTCCCCTGGCCCCGAAAAGAACCGATCCAATCCAACAACAAAGTAGAGCCGCTTCAATCACGGTGCATGTCGGTAATGGCGAACGCACTTTATTCTGGACTGACAACTCCCTGCTGCCGCTTGTCTCCAAGATAACTCAGCAGAACAGAACGGTTGACCAAGCGCTTACGCACAGAGTGTGGGTGCGAGACATCTCAGGTGCGTTATCGGTGATAGCTCTGATGGACTACCTCCATCTCTGGCAACGCCTGGAAGAGGTGCAGCTACAACCCGACCTTGAGGACACGGTACGCTGGAAGTGGAGCGCGGACGGCTGCTACTCAGCCAAAACCGCATACCAAGCTTTGCGTATCGGGAGGATTCCGTTTCAAGGTGCAGACCGCATCTGGAAAACCTGGGCACCACCGAGAGTCAATTTGTTCTTCTGGTCGGCTTGCCGGCGGCGCATCTGGACAGCAGACCGGCGTCGCAGACGGGGTCTTGACGCCCATGAGAAGTGTCTGCTCTGCGATCAAGGCGAGGAATCAGCAGATCACCTACTGGTGCATTGCCCGCTCTCCAAGGAAGTATGGTGGAGGACACTATCCTGGGCCAACTGCGCTTGCCAATTCAGCGTGGGTGAGGCCTCGGTTCAGGATCGGTGGGAGCAGCAGGAAGCTCTGCAGCTGACGAAGAGGAGGAAGGGCTTCAACACCCTCTTCATGCTTACTGGATGGCACATCTGGAAAGAACGCAATGCGCGTCTCTTTGAGGGCCAAGCTGCCGGCACCTCAGTGATTGTGCAACGCATCAAGGATGATGCTGACCTATGGACCGCTGCAGGAGCAGGTAGGCTAGGTCGTTTATTTTGCGAGTAATCCGTATAAGGTAAAGCACCAAGTGTGCATTTTAAGCAACTTTTATTTTTTTTCTTAATATTCGAGAAAAAAATAAAGTAGAGCTGCGTCCTCAATGAAACTTTGAACGAGAAGTCTACCGGTGACTCATTTATACATGCAGACGTCTACCGGTGTATATAATATCTATACCCTGGACGTACATGAGGGGGCCCCTTGGAAATGGAGGCCTCGGAAGGACGCCCCTCTCACCCCCTCTCAGGGCCGAGGGCACCACGACGATCAGGGACGGGTGCACAGTAGTGGGAGGTTCCAGCAAGAAGTGACCGCCGTAGGTGCACAAAACAATAGGTTTTGGGCAGAAACATCCTCTAACTCGCTGTTTTTATGGGTCTATACTCATCCCCCACCTCCCTCCATCCCGACGCATGGGTTCAGCGTAAGGGATACGGCGGACCTAATTCAGGTGAGAAACGTTTTCGAAAGTTTTCGATCTTTATAGTATAGGTTTTAAAAGAATTCTGGTAGCCTGGCAGAGCATATGCTGATACAAATGATACTACCTAGGTACCACTAGGGGCCTACGGCATGAAAGTCAAACAACTTGATGAGATGACAAAACCCATGCTAAGAAGGGGACTAAAACAAGTGGAAAAGGGAATGAGGATTGCAGTCACGAGGAAAACATTCCACATTATATCAGCGATGATGGACAAATCTGAAACCTACTACAGCAACGAAGGGCTAGAAAATGCTCTGAATGACAGTAGACATGCAACTATTTCCATTCTAGGTAGCATTTGGAAAGGAATGTCAATAAACATTTGGCTGCAACAAATTTGAACTGCACATTGGCAAAGTTAAGAGCACAGTATATCACTATCAGTACATGGATGAGATGACATATCCATAGGCCAAAAATGCTAGTTTCATATTATAATAATAGTAGTGAATTGAAGAATTTAAATCATGGAAACCTAACACATAATAGAGAACAGGAAGAACCGTGCATTAGTAGTGTAGCACCAAGAGGCAGCAGTTGCATCAAGAATTGAAGACTGATTTACATCTAGGAACAATCCATGTGATAATCTGTCAAGTGTAAAATATAGAATCAGAGATATAGTTGGTGAGATTAACTGAAAAACCGCAGATGAAATTAAAATTCCGACTAATGATGCAAAGAAGAAAGTGCACGGGGTGGAGAAGCACACATATCTGCACTTGCTCGTGAGGTGCATTGGTTCGTGGATCCGAAATAATGTTTGTAGCACCTCCCCTGTAGTGTTGCACTCCTCAAGGACGCAGTCACAGGGGCAACTGCAGGCTACGCACCGGTGAACCGTGCCCGAGGTTCCCTGGGCAATGGGGTCCCTAATCCAGTAGCAGCGAGGTCGAGGTGGTCGACGGCGACGAAGTTGCCGCAGCAGTTGCCGGCAAATAAGAACCAGCACAGCCATCCTATATGGTCGCCTGACATCGATTCTTGCAGTGAGCCGTGGCTATCGCGATATCGCCTGAACCATGTCACGGGTGGCGGAAACACGGAGAAAAGGGGGGAGTCGAGGGAGATGGCCGGAGACGGCGATGGGAACGCCTGTGGCATCGAAACGATGTTGCGCAAGGATGTCTGCTATCATCTCTTTTGGCCTCTGCACGAACCCCCGGGCGCGTATCCCTGAATCATCGGCATCCACGACTGGGCAGGTCCGCTAGATCTGGTGAAAAGCCCCGCACCCTCCTCACCGCTGCAAGGTGGCCACCTCGGCGTGAGGCCATCACCGGAGCCCTCGCACGGCTCAACCTCAGCACGGTGGACGCTTCTTCTGCCACCTCGTCGCGGCATCCCTGTCTCGTCTTCAAGGCAGCTCCACAATGTCGCCGCCGTGGCTGGGATGGAGGCGAGGTGAGCGAGGAAGGAGAGAGGGACAAACTGAACGCAGAACGCAGATGGACTCATCGATTTCTTCGGGAGACATGCACGGTGCAAAGTTAACGCCCAACGCTGCATAGAGGTTGCGCAGCCATGCAGGCACACACGCGGCAACATCCCGTTAACGGGACAGTGCAACGACCATCGAGCAGCGCCACACGGTAAATATGCCACGTGCTGTAATTTTATTCGATAACAGTGACTCGATGCCTCCTCTGCCGGGCGATTTCTTCGGGGATAAGAAGTTACTTATATACGGTCCGTAGCAGCAAAATGAACGGATGGGAGCGAAATACGTACGATCGAAGGGGTGGATCTGGGTGAAGCGTCTGATCGTCCGGACGACCATGGCCGAGCGTTACCGTATGTGATATCTAATAAATCTTTACAGCACCAATAAAATGCAATAATCGCACCACAACATTGCTTTTCTTTTTTCGAAAGACACCACAACATTGCTTGTATTATCTGTTCAGGGGAGGGGCAGCCAAGGCGTGTCGGTGTTCAAGGGGATGAGCGGACACAACAGGGCTGGGAGAGATCGCCTGGCCGTCCTGTCCCACGCTCGGCCGAGCGGCGATGTGGCCAGTTCCGGCGGAACAGATCGAGTGGAGGAAAAAATCCGGAGACGGGGATGGCAACAGCGATGGCAGGGGCGGCGGCTTCATTCCGGAGGCAGGCGATGGGCAGCACGACTCCTTGTATGCAGGGGCTGACTGCGGCGGGTGCGGACGGATGAGGGAACGGGAGCGGCGGTGCCTCGGCATCGGGGACCGAGGGGGGTGTCGGGCAGGAAGGGGTAACGATGGGAAAAGGCCTACGATTATTTGGTAAGCGGAGTGGAGGACGCGGTGGAGATAAGCGGGCTCTCCGTTCGCTGCTGGGCTAAGCGACTTCTCTCCTAAGCGAAAATTAAGCGGATAGTTTAAGTGGGCTTTTCACATTTTTCCACGGAAAAGCAGCTTATAATCGAAAACAAAAAGCGCAGGCTAGGATCGAGAGGAGGAGTATCACCGGAGGAAAACCCACAACATATTGATATACAACAAATAAATGAGGTAACGTATATCAGGTAATATCATCACGAAACTGAGGCTGGCAAAAAATATTGTATTGGAGAAAAAAGGACAAACTTCATTAAGTTGAATTGACATGGATAAATAGAAGGGGGATATGATTTTTCATGATGCATCCTTGGTAATGATTTTGTTTCGGCTATCCGTGCGTTTGCGCTATTGCACGACAGCCTAAATTTATCATCCACCATAAGCAGTGTTTACTATAATGGATCAGTAAAAGTAGCTATTGCACATGCAAGCAATTTCAAAATTTAAAAAGATTGTGGTTTTTAAACCATCTATCAAATTCAAATTCCGATTGCACAATTGTCTCTTTCGAAGAGACCTTCAAAATAAGATCCAACTTGTATATGTTTTGATAATATTTTTCAAAAACACATAAATTATTTACATAAATTAGAAAACTACCAACACAAATTAGTAAAATTGCTCAGTTAACTTGTGTTGGCGTTTCTTATACCCAAATAGAATATATATTCCGCAAGCGCACAGAATCACCGCTTCTGTCGGTATTTTACCACCACGCCCACCGAGGGATACCCCCGAGGTGGTGAGTTTGTAAGTAGAGTGCCATCGAGATCAGAAACTCGAAGGTGCAAGGAACACAAGGTTTAGACAGGTTCGGGCCGCCGAGAGCGTAATACCCTACGTACTGTGTGGTTTGTATTGCTTTTGATGGCGATCGTCCTTGAGGGGGTCCCTGTCCGCCCTTATATAGTCTGGGGGGACAGGTTTACATGGAAGTCCTAGTCGGGTACAAGCCTAGGAGTCCTACCCAAGTACTTCTCGGGTAGTCTCCTACCGTGTCCGACTAGTTTCACTACTGCACGAGTAGTCCTAATTCACTATGAGTAGTTACAACAGATGTAGGACGTGGGCCATGTTCCATCCCGTATCCTAGGAGAAATACGCCACATGCACAGTCCCGTATGCCCGGGTCTAACAGCTATAGCACTTCATCTTGTAGTATTTCAGGGTATCATAAATTTTCACGGGGAAGCACTATGGTTTTAAAGAGTATCGAAGAAATGAGTGATAAACCTTACTGGAGATATCCACTAAATAACTTAGTGGGGGTAAGCCAGATATAATAAGATAGGATAATGGCCAAGATGACCGTCTGACACGGGAGACTCTAAACCTTAGAGCGGTAAGCAGCTGGAAGGACAACGAGCGAGAAAGACTCCTAAACACTTTTAAACTATCGAGCTAGACTCACTAGACTAAACCTTGCTTCTAACTAGTTATCGGAAACCTAGAGCTTACTTCGACGGTCAGAGAGAGGAAGAAGTGCAGAAAGGGGTGAGAAAGGGAGTCCAAAGGCAAATAGCAACTACTGCTACGAAAACACCTGAACATGGTGGACTACGAAGGACGGACAGGGTTGTCACCACCTGCCGACTACCGCATTGTTCCATGCGGTGGAACACACTTCCTAGCTAACATTAAGCCAGACACCACGTCCGCACTCGATGTTAGGATTTCTCTTGACGCCTTCAAGAGAAATCCCCTTCAACCTAGGGGACTAACTTGAGTTCCCTAGTCTGGGCAAGAAAACCCGCAAGGTAAGATTTTGATAAACAAGAGAGATAACAAAGCCTAAGCTAGAGAAAAGAACTTCCGCACACAAGTTGAATAACTTGTGTTGGCGCTAAAAATCGGCCGGGAATCGGCCGATGACCTTCAGCGTCGGACACACGACTCGGGAGAATCTGCTGAACTCCTGTTCGGGTGATTGCCCTGGTGCGGTTCGTGTGGCGTGTCAGTCAATCTGACCTGTTGATTGACAAGGAAATAAACTTATTAAATTCCGGGGTTCCGATCGGCTAAAGTTCCGATCTGTCCTGAAAAGCGTATCAGCAAATCGGTCGATTTGCTATGAAGATGACCGGCTATGGACCAGCCGATAATCACGTAACGATTGCCAAGAAACTACTGGAGTAACTTAAACAGCTACAGATGCAACACTCGAAATAGATCTAATCGGCTATGCGATGGTAAATAAGGATAGATAATGATGAAGCTGACAGTTCGATCTCAAGCTGGATAACTGGTGATAAAACTAGAACAATAGGTAAAACCTATAATTCTAGTAAATATCGATAACTGGTGAATAAATCTAAACGAAACAACGGCGATGCGCCCGAAGTTAAGGCTTAGATGTTATTCGATAAACGGAACCTACCAATTGGCCGGAGATCATGTCGATGCAGCCCTGCCAATCCGTACGAACTCGTGAAAGAAAAAGAAGTATTGGCGAAGTCGCCGACTTGAAAGTAAAGTACGATGAAAGAGTAAATTGTTTTTGTTGATTGATGTACGATCTTCTACAAAACCCTGACTGCTCCTATTTATACCCTAAGACTAAGATTCCTGATCTATTACGATCCGTTACAAACTTGATTTAAATAAAAAACTACTATATCTATAATATTTTCCTAAAGGAAACGGGCTCCCGCAGAATCTTCTGCCGCCATCTCCTAGTCCAATCCGGACTCTTTCCATTGCTTCACGACCGAGTCGGCGTCATTCTTTGACTAACGTCAGGTCATCTTTGACTGGGATCCTCTGTTGGGATTCCATTGGCTTCATCCCTTATTTGTTGGCGCAAGTTGCATCGCCAATCGGCTGATCCCTAACTGTAGCCTCAATCGGCCGATTCCTAACTGTAGCCTTTAAATCTGCCGCATCGGCCAGTCTCTTCCTTTCCTGACGCCGATTCAACACGTGTCAAAATCTGGCGTCAACAACTTGGAATGGTAAATAAATGCGGAAAGTAAAGCTGACTTGAAAAGATAAAGAAGATAACTTATATTGATAAATATCAAAGGAAAGATACAAGAGCTATACCAGACTTTCGATGACGACTCTGATATTCTGAGACTAGCTCGACTCGACTCTAACTCCCAGACTACTAAACCTACTCTAGAAAGTGAAAGAGAGAAGAGAACTTCTTTGTGTGTGTTACAAGCTGAGGTGCCCATCTATTTATAGTGTAGGGGTCGGTGGATGAAGTCGGTGAAGCGGTTACTGCGGTTGCTTGCGTCAGTCCTAAGCCGGCCGGCCTGGGATTGTGGCCGCCTCGCGCCGCCTTTCTCCTGGATGGTCCTTATGAGCTCCTACTGTCGGTGGAAGTGGCACCTCAGGGATTTGTCCAAGTCTTGCATGTAGGTGGGCCCTTAAATCCATGGGTGAAGCCGTTCGAGTTTTTGGATCAAACCGACTTGAAGTGCACGGCTCAGGATCAAGGTAAGTGTGTTTCCTCACCCCTGGATCGATGACATGAAAATTGGGTGTAGTGTCAGGCTGGCTGGCCTAGGGTAGGCCGGTCGTCCTGGGTTTTGCCCCATTTTGCCTCATTTTTGGTCCACGTGCCCCTGCATTGACAACTCATCCAAAACTTGTGGAACTTATTAGAAATAAGCAAATTATGTATGGAACATGGTGCAAAGTCTATTTATTTCTGAGAAGTTGATGGGCAAAGTGTGTTTTAATGGCCATCGACAACTTGTTAAACTTGCCTATCGCTGATCATGCAATAAACATCCACCTGCCCCAATACAATTGTTTACCATCATTATCTAATTGCACCATCAAATCTATCTTCTAAATTTCAACAACAATATCCACTTAACTAAACTCATGCGAGTCAAGCAACATCTTGTAAAGCGATAAGCAACTTTTGCAAAATTCATAAGCAAATTAGAATACACTAAAAACATTTTTCTCAAACGAAAAATATATCATTGAAACATAGTAGTGTGGGATCTTATTTTGAAGCTCTTCTTAAAATGAGTGCAACTCTTTCACCGGATTTTGATTTGGACACTCGATTTTGAAACTATGATTTTTTGTTTGAAATCGTGTGCATGCACACAACTATCCGTTTATTTTCTCCTCACATATACATGCATATGCTGACATTATTCATTCTTTTCTTTTTCTCTCTGTACCGCTTACATTCATGCGGTCCGAGGCTCCAAGCTGATTCACTGCCATATGAACAGTTTATAGTACTGCCAGTCGTAAATTAGCCGCATCTTTATTTTCTTCAAAATAGTACAAATACGCACTCGTACATTCATCCATATGAATGCGCGCACGGAGCCCTATTCAATGAGCACCTTCGAGAGTCTAACCTGACAGATATTGAAATTGATAAAATCACCACAAGCAACCCGTTGTCGACGACCATGTCGCCTACCACTGAAAGCTTGTTAAATTCTAGAATAAATGCAGATAAATACGAGCATCCATACCAAGCCGAGTATTATACTTGTCGGTTCCGAAAATGGCTGGCAGCTAAACCTATTCGAAGTGGGTATCATGCGTTGTGATCGGATGTGGTCTAGCATGCAATGACTCAAGATTTATACTGGTTCAGGCAATCGTGCCGTACGTCCAGTCGGGGGTCAGTCGGATGTATTGCTTGAGCCCAGGTGCTCGTGAGGGTTTGAGGAGTTACAAGCTTACGAGTGGAAGATGTGGTGCGTTATTTGCTAGTCGATGATGATGATTTACCTGGCGGCTGACCCTCCCTTTTATAGCCCAAGGGGGGGGGGGGGTCAGCTTTTACAGGGGAACTACGGGTAGAAAAAAGGGGTTGGTGGAGAAAGAGTTCCTTGCCCCGTCGGTCGGTGTCATCAGCTCTGTCAGTCGGAGTCTTCCGTCGTCCACTGTCCAAATCCTGCGTCGTGGAGTGGCTGTCCCGTCTCGTCCTTGTGCATCGTACTTCATCGGTCGGGGGGCGAGCCCGTGCCGATAGGTAGTCACGCCCCATCCCTGGCGCCACGCCTTGTCACTCCGTCGTGATGGAGGCATGTCTACCGCGACATGATGATGTTGCACCCCGTCCCTTAGCGAGGACGGGAAGGTAGAATAGTGGCGGCTTGCTGCCGCAGCAGAGGGGACTATGACCCTGTGGAGGGAGTGGTTGGCCATGTACGACAAGTTGACCCCGAGGCTCATCTTTATCCTCCGCACCTACTCCTGGGTCCTGCTGGTACGCCGGGTCTGGCCTCCCGACTAGCCTGCCGGTCGTGGAGGTGGGCATGTGCAAGGCGGAGCCTAGTTGGAGTTCTCGGTCGGAGCCTTGGTACGGACCTGGCCTCCGATCGTTCCCATAGTCCACGACATGGGCCTTGCTCATCCCTACCGAGCTATCAGTTGGGGTTGTAGGCCGAGGCTGCCCAGATAAAGTTGTCACCTCATGCAGACGAGCGCTTGTTCTAGGCTCGGCCTTGGGCCAGTCAACGAGAAGTGAGCCCGCTAGGGACCCCCGGGTCCCTGGACCCGTCAGAGGCCTCCGAGCGGCTTCACAATTTGTTTAATCGTGAAGGCGCTATTTCTCGCTGCGCTGTACCTTTGCCCAGTGTAAAGAGTCGCATCGCTCTGTCTCATCCGCGGAGAGACGCAGCGTACAAGGGATCCCCCCTTGCGATCGCGAGTTAATTGGGGTTGCCCTGATCAGTCCACGTAATAAGTGTGTCGCAGCAGTGCCAGTTGCGGGTCTTCAGCATGGAATATCGAGGTCCACTCAACCTATAATGTCGGCCCGCTGTGGAGGGGTTTCTCCATGTTTCCCCCGTGAGTGTTTCCACCCTTTTGAGGCCGAGCTGCGCGCCACACGGCGAGGCTGGCTTGCGAGATAGGGAGGTGCCCGGGTGGCTATAAATGGAGGTCTCGGAGCCCCGTCTTGAACTCATCCAGACCCTAGGTCGTGGGTGAGCCTTGTCTTATATAATGGAGTTGCTCTCAACCTGTGTGTGTCCGCCTGACGAAGCCGGTGGTTCCTTCAGCATCCGGTGCTAGTAGAATGCTTGCGAGCGGCATGGGATAGCACGTGGGAGACGCCGTCCACCCAGGCCTTTCCCAAGCTAAGCGGGTGCGCAGGTAGGGCACCATCTCCGTCGGGCAAGTGGCGCGACTTCCCCGGGCGCCTTGGGCGACCAAGGAGAAGGCATTGGCTCCTGGCGGAGGCTGTGTCAGTGCTTTCAACGGCCAGGTATGGGTACGGGGAGGAACTCCTCGACTCTTCCTGGTGCGGTGCGTGCCCGCGGGAACTGCCTAGGCCCCGAGTGGGTTCAGCTTCCCCGTGTGCCTCAGCCTCAGCTCGCATTGTCGGAAGGCTTGCCCTTCCTTAGCGGTTGTGGCTCGAAAAGAGATCCTCGCTGTCGTTAGAGACATCGAGGGAGTTCAGCTAGCGGCGGCGGCAGATGGACTGCTCGCCGTTAGCCCCTGCCAGGTTGCCCTCGAGGAAGGAGGAGCAAGAAGAAGGCTTGCGAGGAAGATATTCCTGCCAAGCTTCCCGCACTTGTAGCAGCCCTCCTCGAGGCTCCAGCGTTACCATCCTTGGTTGGTAACGAGTTTTTGTACTTTGTAACAGCCATGGCCCGACTGTACTTTATAACATCTATTTGCCTGGAATAAAATGCATCTATTCTGGAGTGTTTTCTATCTGCTGCAACCGACCGGGAGTCCGGTCGGGGGTTGACGTTTTGCCATTCTTCCCGAGTGGAAACGTGGTACCCCGACCCGCAGTGGTCCTTGTCATGAAGGAGAGCGGTCGGGTCGGTGACGTCACGAGCGTGCACGCATAGAGGTGGCCCCGTCCGCGGTCTCTGCAACTGGAGGGGTTGAGTCGGCGTCACTTGCCTCGATGGCTCGAGTGACGTGCTCGGTGAGCTCCTAGCGGGTGTGCCCGGGCAAAAATTCCGAGCGTCCGAGTGAAATTCGGGTCCGTCGTTCGTGACGAGGTCGACATAGCCTGCAGGTAGCATTCCACTGCGTGATGGGGTCGGCATAGCCCATAGGTAGCATTCCACTGCTTCATGACCCGCCTCGCGGTAGATGCCCGTGTCGTCCGATCAACTCAGGTAGCCTGTTGGCCTCTCCTCGATAGAGATTCTAAGGGCATGGCTTGAGGTTCGGATCAGACGAGAAGGTTGAGATGACCCGGATTGCTGCCTGAGCAAGTCGGCAACAGCTGCTGGGGCTCATCTGCATTTTCTCCCCTGGCTCTGTTTGACGCGAGGTGGCCTCGAGTCCTCCATGGACCGGCCTTCGAACCTCGGTTGATCGGATTCCCGAGTCGGGGTCCGACGGCGTGCTTTTGGGGTTTTTGAGTATTTCAAAAATTGAGCAATTAAATGCATGTATCAAACGAGGATGTGGCCTACTGAGGCTTACCCAGGGAGTTGGAGAACCGGTGGAGTTTCTTCGGGGTCGCGCGCTGGGGGCGACCCCACCACGCCATGCCACAGAAGAAGATGGGGTGCCCGGTCCACCATGATTTCCGAGATCGGTGGAGAGCAACCACGTCTGCTACCTGTCAGACCCGGGGCCACGGGACTGCGAACATGGCCTACATCTTACAGGATAAGGGATGGGACATAGCTCACGCCCTACACCAGTTGTAAGTACTCGTAGCATAGTAGAACTACTCATATAGTAGTAAAACTAGTCGGAGACAGAAGGAAACTACCTGAAAAGTACTCGGGTAGAACTTCTGGGCTCATATCCGACTGGGACTACCATGTAACCCTGTCCCCCCAAACTATATAAGGGCGGGCAGTGATCCCCTCCAAACATCAGATCACCCGATCACAACCTAAGGCAATACAAACCACACAGGACGTAGGGTATTACGCTCTCGGCGGCCCGAACCTGTCTAAACTTTGTGTTCCTTACACTTCGAGTTCCTGATCTCAGCGGCACCCTACCTACAAACTCACCACCTCAGGGGTATTCCTCAGTGGGCGTGGCGGTAAAACACCGACACTGCCTTTCCCTGTCATGATTTAATTCGAATAGGAGGAGGGACGATCCGAGGGGTCGCGCGCCGTGTGGTGCCAGGGACTTACTATAAAACCCCACCATCTCGGCCAAACATTCTCACTGGCGAGTGTTTGCCTTTCCGTTCAGAAGAGAGGGGTAGGTTCTTCTGTCTTCCTTGCCCTTTCATGAGGTGGTGGGAGAGAAGCGTCCGGCGTACGAGGGCTCCAGCGCTCCGCCTCGGCGGCCACCACGCTTACGGGAGATCCTGCACCGCCAAGGGTAAGCGTTGTTCACGTTATCACTATGCGTTGGGCCGTGGTTGGTGATGTTGGGCTCCGCATTTTTCCATAGCTATTTCCGCAAGTCCTTGGGACTTCATCGCTGCGGGCGGAGCGGTTGGGGGACTCTCTACGGCCGCGGTGTCGGCATTGTCAGGGTCGTCCTCCTCATCTGAGTCCAACGTGAGCTAGTGCAGGGAGATGCGAGACCTTGTCCACGTGGCGTCCGAGGTGCTTCTGCTGCCCGACTGTCTCCGATCCCTTCGGCACCAAGTCAGGGATGCGGTGGCGTTGGGCGTTTGTCCGGGGGCTGCCAACGCGTTGGCCTCGGCAAAGGCTTGGTCTGGCCAGGACATGGGCCAGCTGGAGCCTGGGTTCCTTGTGGAGGTCGGCTCCCAGGAGCGGAGGGAGCTCGTCACCGGTTTCACCGGAGCTGCTTCCATCATTGCCGCGGAGGTCGACGTCGACGACATTCTCCCGAGGGGTGCCAATCCGGGCCAGGACGGCGCCTAGGTGGCCCTTGCGGTTGAAGCAGCGGCGGTCGCATCGACATTTGGGCCTCTTTTTTTTGCATATGTTTGGAATGTGCGGGGGATTCGAAGGACCCTCTAGTGGACAAATGAAATTAGTCGTTTTTTAGTTTAATGACGTTTTAAGGGGCTCATCCCGCCTGCTGTTAAATGTTGTTCGCCGATTGGGTGCGTGGCCCAAGGAGATTTACTAGGGAAGTCGGAGCGTCGCCCTGCTTCTCGCGCCCACGGCATGGTCGTGGTGGGCCCCCGCGTCGCGCGCCGTGGCCTGTCGGTTGGATTTCCGCAAGGCGCCTCCCTTAAAAAGGGGGAGGACCGGGGGTCGTCGTCTTCCTTATCTTTCCCCTAGTCTCGTTCCAATCGTCGCCACCAACCCTCTTCTCCCCATTTTCCAATCGCCGTTGTCCCTCCCCTTCCCCGTCGTGCCTAAGGAGGAAGAGGTAGAGAGAGAGAGGGGGAGAGAGAGAGAGAGAGAGAGAGAGAGAGAAGAGAGAGAAGTTGTTCTGCCTCCTCTTCCACAATCGTGATGTCGTACTGGAGGTTGTCGACCATGGAGGAATCACAGCTGGAGGACTTTGCAGCGAAAGGATTGCTGTCGCTGAAGGCGTTGGCTCACTGGAGAGGTCGAAAGATTCTTGCTGTGCCGCCGAATCTGAGCTAGCCAGTGCCAAATAATCGATGGCACGGAACACGCAGACGCTGGCAGATTCATTGGAGAGGAACAGGGTCCTCGAAGAAGAGCTCGGCCAGTTTTGAGGCGCAGCACGGTCAGTGTTCACGGAGGTGCTCGGGCCTCGTCTGGGGTCCAGCGTGCTCGTCACCAACCTCTTGGAGATCCCGGGCGAGGTTGCAGGGCTCATCACCGACGGAGTCTTGCACGGGGCCTCGGGGGTGTTAACGTCGGTGGCGTCGCACTACCCGACCCTAGACTTTGGGGCAGTCGGGAGCCGATCGCGACGGCAATCGTGGAGATGACCACCATAGAGTGGGTGAAGGAGGCTCAACGCGTGGAGAAGGACGACTCGGGGCGGAGGCGGCGTCCAATCTATAGAAGCCGGGTCGAGCAGTGCCCCAACCTAGCTGGCTCTTAAACAGGAAATCCTCCGGTCGGTCCTGCAACACGGCTCCTCACGTCCACATCGTCGGCCAATGCGGACGAGGTGCCGCATTAGAAAGATTTATGATTAGCTTTTGTTTTTTATAAAAACTTGGTGCGGGAGGCTTAAAGGAGCCCCCAAGTGAACATCCTTAAGTGTTTGCAGTTACTTTAACTGATGTTTGGAAAGCGTGTCCCGCCCGTATCCCTTTGTTTCCAAGAATGACTTTTGCCTTCGCACTTTCCCTTTCGAACCTGCTCGCTAACCATAGGCTACAGCGTGTAGCCTGGGGCTGGCCCGAGTGGTGTCAGCTGCTAGTTCGCTGTAGGTTGTGACGAGGGCTCAGTAGGTTAGGTGGCCTAATAGAAATCACTTAGATAGCGCTGGGGGAACGGGTTGCCCTTTCGTTCGGGCGAAAAGAGGTTGCCTTTTTATTCGTGAGTCTCAATAGGAGAGAGGGAGTAACGGTGCGCGTGGCGGTGTACCCCCATGGGGCCATCGAGCAATCTGAACTGAGAGTGCTCGGGCTGGGGCACTGTAGGAGTTGTCGTTTAAACAGAAGCGTATGAAAGGACTGAGTTTAGGGGAAGAAGCGACATAACTGCTCAATGTTCCAAGTGTTGGTGATGATGTTGTCGTCGCTGTCCTTCAGTCGGTGTAAGACCCGAGTACACGGGACTATACACGTGGCACACTTTTTCCTAGGATACGGGATGGGACATGGTCCATGCCCTACATCTGTTGTAACTACTTGTAATGCTGTAGGATTACTCGCATAGTAGTGAAACTAGTCGGACACGGTAGGAAACTACCCGAGAAGTACTCGGGTAGGACTCCTGGGCTTGTATCCGACTAGGACTTCCATGTAAACCTGTCCCCCCGGACTATATAAGGGCGGACAGGCACCCCCTCGGGGAGGATCATCATCAAAGGCAATCCAAACCACACAGGACGTAGGGTATTACGCTCTCACGGCTCGAACCTGTCTAAAACCTTGCGTTTCTTTGCACCTTCGAGTTCCAGATCTCGGCGACACCCTACCTACAAACTCACCACCTCGGGGGTATCCCTTGGTGGGAGTGGCGGTAAAACACCGACAGCTGGCGCGCCAGGTAGGGGTGTTCATCGAGCATCCACCGGAGAATGCGATGGCATCTTTCAACTTCACCAGCTCCGTGCTCGACGAGGGCATGACTTTCATCTTCGGCTCCTGGACTTGCGTCGGCAACGGTTCGGGTGGCTTCAACAGTTCAGTCCTGGAGACCTCTTCACCAATTTCAAGCAGTGATCTAGACGACTTCATCGACAACCTCGACGACACGCTGCTTCCTGATCTGATCCAGCAGATCGAGAAGATGTCCATTTTCAACGCAACTTCCACTTGTGACGCATCAGATCTATTCGGGTCGGATACAAACCGATCTGTAAAGACCACACGATCTAAATCCCTCTCCGACTTGGAGGAGGATTTGGATCTGCTGCTCAAGATCAAGGACGTGGGAACCATCGCTTGCCGGGAGGCCCCCGTTTTCGACATCGACTCGGCCGACGAAGAGTACTCCCCGTGTTGTACTACAACTTTGTCACACCCTAAAATATTTAATTTTAGGATGTGAGGATCTTTTGGAATGTGTTCATCCATCAATAAGGTTTCCCGAGAATTTTCCAGAATTTTTCTGGCAATTATTCTCATTTATCCTAGAGCTAGATCCATTTTTTTGGAAGGCTCTAAAATATTTTTCATGAGTCCTAAATATTTTATTTTGATTCCTCGTGTCCCAAATTATCTCCAGAGTTTTCCTCGGAATTTTTGGAATTTTTTTGGATATATTTTTGATGGTTTAAAAATGTTTATCTAGAATTTTCTAGATTTATTTTAAGCTTGAAAATATGTTTTTGAAAATGAATTCGTTTTCTTTTCGTCTCGATCTGGACTCAATTCATTTTTAGTCCAATTCGCCCCAAGACCGTAGAACCGTGCTGTTGAGCTCGTCCACCGCTTTGATCTCGTCATTTGTCGTGTTTTGTCGATAAAAAGTAAATCAAAAGCTTCTCCTTGAGGTACCGAAGCGAACACTCATGTTTTCGCCTTTTGCCTTTCCTTTCCGAAGCTTAATAGCTCGTCAAAGCTACCTGACCGACACTCACCGTCGATCGCCTTCCTTCACCAAGTTGGAGTTATCCAGAAGCTTTCCCGCGTCCCCTTCTTTCTTTCTTTATCTCCTCGTAGTCGGACCGAGCCGTTTCTTTGTTGTCCATCCTTTTAACTCTATCCTCTCCGACTCCCTAAGATGCCCCATCGAGTTTCTTGTTCTCTAATCTGTCCTTGATCAAATCACGCTCGAAAAGGAGCCATAGCTCGATTTTGACATTTTCCAACGATGCTCCGGTGTCGTAAATGCTAGCTACGGCGACCTACGTCACCGCTGCATGACCCTGGCCTGATTTGCCAACACCTAAACCTGATCCGACCCAGTTTGGCCACCACCACCCCTTTCCTCTCTTTTCCCTTCCTCGACACGACACCTATATCATGCCAAACTCAGCTTTCCTATGCGTGCGTGGTAGGACTCGTCGATTGAGTCTGGTCTGGTCACGCATGCTCGACCTTATCGTACTCACGTACTCCACCTGGAGGCTAAGCTAGCCGCTTGTCGTGTGCCGTTTTGGTTTCATTCGTGATCGGATGGCTCACGCTATTGTCCTCGGCATGGGCGTGATGCAAGCCCGACTAACCACATCCTGTAAAAAGGTGCAGCCTTCTCTACCTTTCTATCCCTTATTTCACTTTTCGTCCGCTCACCCCGAGCCTATCCTGCTTACCAGTGCGCGAGCACCTCAATCCTTTCTTTGTCGACCCATTTTTCATGTATGGCCCAATACCGAACCTACTTCGGCCCACGAATGAACCTTTTAGGTGTAAGCCGGACCCAAGCCGCGTCGCCCGTGCCTAACCTGGACACGGCTGTGCGCCATCACCTAGGCACCTCGGCGTGCGCGCCACGCAAAGTTACCTGTGGTGCGCCCTATAAAACACAAGGCCGAGCCCTGCCCTCGACCCTACTGCCGCGCGTCGCCGGCCCTAGCCTCCCCCACGACTCCCTGTTGTCGTGCCTACCTGCACCGCGCGCATCTACCACGCATCGCGCCCTCCCCTCCGCAGCAGAGCGCCGCCGTCGCCCTCCCCCGCGTCACACCCTGCTCGCGATCTTCCCTCCACCTCGCGCCGCACGCCGTCGCCAACACGCGAGGAAGCAGCGCTGCTGCTAGACCGAGCGCCCAGGCCTCCCTCCTGTTCCCCTCCTGCTCGTGAGGCAGCAGGAAACCGGGAGCGCCGCCGCCCGCGCCTCCCTGCTGCGTGTGCGAAGGAGGCAAACGCCGGTCCTACATGCCCTGCACCCCTGTGCCCCTCCCTCTACTCGCCTGGTCGCAGGAGAGCACCACGCCCCCCGGCTGCCGCACCTCCTGCACGTCTGCTTCCACGAAGCAGGCCGCCGCCGCATCTTCTCCGGCGAAAACCAGCCACCACGATGCATCCCCGCGCAAGTAAGGTATAAAACGGAACGCCCTCGTCGTCCTCTTTCTTTTCCCCCGCTTCTCAAAGCCTATAGTGCCCTGAATCATCGGGAATTCGGCGAACAGTGGCCACCGGCCACCATGGGAGCCTGTTGCCCGAGCTTTTGCAATCTAGCGCCCTGAAAATCTTGTAATTTCTGCTGTTTTTCTGTGTCTTGCGTAATCTGCATAAAACCCCCTGGATCTATTGCATCTTTTCAACCCAGCCGCACCCATGGTCTTTTTCAGATCTAGCTCTGAACTTTTTCTAATTCGCGGGCTCTGTTTCTGTGTCTTGCAATTCTTTGCTGCTAACCCTCCAGATCTATAGTTAATCACGTATACGTCCTTGCAACCTTGTTTCATGTGTAGTTTCCTCGTTTTAGATCCGTTTTGATCCGTTCTTTTTGCATTGGTCTTCTAAAACCCTAAGCTACCATTTTGTAGTGTTGTTATATCTTAGTTTCTGTTTTTAAAATTAACTATCAATTTAGTTTGATTAATATCCTCTCATCTAGTTTTTCCAATTAAATCCAATTAGATCTATACTCCGGTTTTCATAATTAATGTTAACTTGATTAATATCAACTCAAATGTGTTTATAATTTAATTTATTTATTTCAATATGAATCATAAAGTTATACGCTTAGATATTCTCACAAGTCTTCTTTGCTAATTAATTGTTTAATTAGAGTAATTTATACATAGACAATCACAAATAAAATTTGACTAAGTTCTACTTCGCCTTTACAAATTCAAATATAATTTAAGTTAATTATAACCTGGATATTTTTTTAAATATTCTTCATATTTGTTTTCCAATTAAAATAAATGAAGCTTATAGTTTTTTTGTTGTCTTTTATAACATAAATCTTCCGATAGCTGTTTCTTTTCGGCCGTAGCTCCGTTTTCCGCGTTTCTTGCGTTCTCTTGACCATAGCAACGAGTCCTATCCTTTAGTATGCTCTTTTTAAGCTTTTCTTTTGTTGGTCTATCTGTTCTTAGTTGTTCTTGTTTGTTTGTTGTTTTGCTTGGGCCCGACGCTTGTGTGACGTTAGAAGGAGCGCAATCCAAAAGTTTTGAAGATTAAAAGTTCCAAGAACAAGAGTTGAAGACTTTGAGCAGTTATTCTCTAGAAGAAAGGCAAGTGTTTCCTTGATCATTATTTTGTCCTAATAATCATAATAAATACACTTTTCTTTATGCATGCATGTGTCCTAATTTTGATGGATCCTAATTAAGGATATGCCTAGTCTTTATGATCATTCCTTGTCAACATGGGTTTTAACTTTGTGTTGGGTAGCTTCTGCTTAGTTGCTATAACTGGTTCCGGTTTGGGAATAATTTATAACCATGATGATAACAATGATGATGCTACACCTATTCTATCCATGTTCATGCGCTATGTGTTGTTAATCACAAGATCATATGTTTTAATCGGAACATGGCGAACCACCTAGGAAAATAGTGAACCACAATACTATATGGCTCTAGTTTTTGGCTAATTAATTAGAAACTCTAGCTTGTGATGATCTTATCGAAAGGGCAAGAGGGGAGTGCATTGACGGGGTATAGCCCGGTCCTCTTGAGGCTTATATATGATCCTGGTTAAGGTGTCTTCCTCATTAGGGAGGGTTATGACCACTGCGGCCTGAAACCTTAGCGGATTGTCATAAGTTAGGGAATCTTTGTAAAGGTCTCATAGTGAATCTCATGCCACTCACCTCGGAAGTGTTTAAGAGGCTAGCTACCTCGGGTAAATCGGGAGACACGAATTGTGGGTAAAGTGTACAACCTCTGCAGAGTGAAAACTGATATCTCAGCCGTGCTCACGGTTAAGAGCGGCTTGGACCCTCACATGATTAATGAACTTGAAGATGAATTAAATCGTGGACCATGTTTATGGTTGTGGTTATGCTTCTGCTATACCTCTTTTGTTTTTTTTAATGTGGGTTGGTATAAACTTATATCTTAGTTATCAGGTGCTAATAAAACTTGACCAACTAAAATTGCTTATCGCAGTAAGCCAGTTAGCCTTTCCTTGCTTTTGGCCTTCATGTCATATAATTCCCAACACTTGCTGAGTACCAACCATAAGTGTACTCATGCTTGTTATAATTGCTCATCAGAAGAGAAAGTTGATATGAAGTCTTTTGAAGATGATGCTGAGTTCTAGGTGTACGCAACCCCCAATCGATTGCCTGTGAAGTTTGAAGCCTTCATTTACAGGATAAGCTGTATAACTCCGATAATCTTTTAATCATTTGTTTCTCTTTTCGTGATACTGTTACTAATTATTCACTGATGAAGTCACTATATGTATGGAACTTGATCCTGGCATACATATAGTTATACATTCGGTTATGTCCTTAAAACCGGGTGTGACAAGCTTCAATCCAGACTCGAAAAGGACTCAGAGATGAGGGAGCCACCACTCATTGGGCGGCCCCGCCCCTGAAAACCAGTCGCAACCCGACGGCCACACCGAATTCTTGTCGGGCAGCCATATGGGTTTAACCATAACATCAACGCCGCAAGGACGCTTCGTGTACTGGAAGGGCTTTGAGCCCTCTGAACTACTCGATTACGAGTCCCGCCTTGTGGCCTTCACGCAGGAGCTACCCTTCCAGGAGGGTAGACCCCTCTCTCCCATTGCGGAAGAAGGTGAGAGTAGCACAGAGCTACTCGACTACAGCCTTAGGGCTAACCATTCGCCGGATCGCCAAGTCTGCATGGCCTCCCTTCGCAACGCGGACAAAGATGAGCTGGGCACCCAGTACGACAACGAAAAACTCGCGGACGTCTCAGCCGACGTGCCCACAGCTGATGCCCCCCATGATGAAGACGAGGAGCACCGCAGGATCTGGTGGGTAAAGAACGCCAAGCGCGCTCAACGCAGGCGTAACGCACAGAATTGCGCTCGCAAACCAAGGGATCTCAACAACACTTTTGCAGTAGTCGCGGATCGCGAGTACTGTATGCCGATTGGCACCATCGTAGAAGCAGCAGTCCTAGCTCAACAACTCCCATCTAATCCTCAGATACAAAGGTTGCAGTACCTGACCCAGCGCGCGCTTGTGCAACTCGATGGGCAACACCCAGTGCTTTCCACTCGGAATCAGCCCTCGAGGTCTGAACAACACGGCGGATACCGCGCTGGTCAGTCGCACCCCTGGAGGAAGAAGTGGGAGCCGGAGGAACGACAACCGCCAGTGCAACGAGGGCCACCTGTCTGCGCGTGGCAACAATGAACAAGAGGTACAACAACCCACCCGCAACCAGCGCAGTGCAAGGCATCAGGGCCAAAATCCAGTCGCGGCCAACCTCCATGGCGCTCCCACGATCGACCTTAAGTAGAAAATCAATGAAGGCCGTGATGCGCGGCTTGTCATTGAAGCGAGGAGGAAGGACCGTACCGGCAGGCACTACGACAATGACGACTGCTTCCCCACCTTCACCACTAGCATCACCGACAAGTCCTATCCAAAGGACTTCAAACCAGTCGGAATCCCCAAGTATGACGGTAAGCAGGACCCACGCCAATGGATTCGCTGCTACTCCGTCGCCATTGAAGTTTCAGGGGGCTCCAACTCTACGAAAGCTCTTTACTTCCCGGTGGCTCTGGAGTCCGCGCCCCTCATGTGGCTGGAAAGCCTCAAGCCAAACTCCATCGACTCGTGGGAGGACCTCAAGCGGGCATTCATCGACAACTTCCAGGGATCCATGATTAAGGCAGGCACTCGCCACGACTTGTCCCAGGTGAAGCAGGAGATGAATGAGACCCTGAGGTCCTACACATGGCATTTCTTCGAGATGCACGCCACCATCGCCAACATCACAGATGAGGATGTCATCCGTTGCTTCGAAAACGGCCTCTTCTCGAAGAGCACGTACCACGACTTCGGGTGCAACCGCCCGACTACTGCCGTGGAGCTGCGGGGCATGATGGCACAGTGGGCTGACCAAGAGGACGAGGAGAATGACCGTTTCCCCAGACGCAACCATGACAAGCAAGACGCTGGCAATGACCACTTCGACAAAAATCAGCGGAACCACTCGAGGAAGCTGAGCTCAAGGCTCATTCTAGAGAGCGTGCGAGGAGGCGACGGACGACGATTATCTCAGATGTGCCCTGCGGCCAGTCACAATCACAATCATTCTAGACCACTAAATGACATGCCCATGGGCGACTTGAGAGAGGTCATCAACCAAGGACGGGGCGCTCGCGATATCATCGACGCCGAACAATAGCAACGCGCGGTGGATGGCTACTACGTACCTGATGACAGTGACCGATTCCCGGCTTTTACTTGCCGGATAGCATCATTCTCGTACCCAAGGGAGTTCAAGCTGGTGGGCATCAGCAAGTATGATGGCAAGCAAGACCCACAGCAGTGGATCCGATGCCACTCGACGGCTATAGAAGTCTCTGGCGGCAACAACAACACCAAGGTCATCTACTTCCCGATGGCGCTGGCGTCAGCTCCTCTTACATGGCTCGAGAGTTTGAAGCCGAACTCCATCGACAACTGGGAAGATCTGAAGAAAGCCTTCGTCAACAACTTCCAGGGCTCCATGCTTAAGGCAGGTACTCGCCATGACCTGGCCTAATGCAAGCAGAAGCAGAATGAGACCCTGCGTTCCTACACACGGCGCTTCTTCGAGACACACGACACCATCGCCAACATCACCGATGCGGACGTCATCGACGGCTTCCGAAACAGTTTCTCTAAGAGGCACCTCTTTAGATACATTGGATACAATCGACCCAAGAACATCGTGGAGCTATGCGACATGATGCAGCAATGGGCAGACCAAGAGGACTAGGAACGTGACCGCTACGCAAAGTGTAGCAGTGACAACGGCGACTGGCGGAACAGCGACACAATGACCACCGAAGCCAGCGGAACAAGTCGGGATCCTTCTGAAAGCGTAAGCTAGACGATCTAGTCGCGGCTGTGGATCGCAACCCGCGTGGCAAGAAGAACAACCACTAGGAGCAGTTCGAGAAGCTCCTGCACAAGCAATGTCCGTGGAACTCGAAGTCCAACCACATGGCCTACGAGTGCATGAACCTCCAGAAGTCCCTAAACGCTCCCCAACTCGACAAGGATAGGAAGAAGAAGGGCAAAGACAAGGAGCACAAGGACGACGGTGACAAGTCGGATGGCGACGGCTTCCAGCCAGCTGCCAATGTTGTCAACATCATCTTCATTGGCAACTTCGGCTTCCCCTCACGATGGGCACAGAAACTCACGCTGCGAGGGATCATGGCTATGGAGCCAGTGGTCCAGCTCCTTCTGAGATGGTCGGAGGTCCCAATTTCTTTCTCCAGAGAGGATCAATGGATCAGTTTCTCTGAGCCAGGAAAGTACCCACTAGTACTGGATCCAGTCATGAAGGGCTCACATCTTACATGAGTACTCATCGACGGAGGAAGCGGCCTCAACCTCATCTTTGCAAGTACCCTAAAGAAGATGGGGCTGCATATAACCAACATGCTTACCCCAAGTAAGTCCCCCTTCTATGGCATTGTTCCAGGCAACGCGGCACAAATGATCAGCTTAGTGATATTGCCAGTTACCTTCGGATCAAAGGATAACTACAAGACAGAGTACATCAAGTTCGAGGTGGCTAACTTTGAGTCATCTTACCACGCCATCCTCGAACGACCAGCTCTAGCCAAATTCATGGCAGTACCCCACTACATTTACCTTCTCTTGAAGACGCCAGCAAAGAACGGGGTACTCACCCTCCGCGGCAACCTGAAAGGGTCATACTACTGCGGCATGGAGGCAATCGAGTATGCCTCAACTACTCGCGTGCCAGATGCTTCAACAGAAGTCTTCGCGTCCGCTCCACAACTCCCCCAGTCAGAGATGGAGATTCTGACTAAGAAGTCAACATCAACCAACGTCCAACCTACAAAGGATGTTGCCATGAAGACCATCCAGATGACTGAGGGCGATCCATCCAAGACGACATTGATCGGCACAGGACTGGGCGACAAATAGGAAAGCGAGCTTGTCGACTTCCTTAGGGCCAACCGAGACATATTTTCCTGGAAACCAGCTGATATTCTAGGTGTGCCCAAGAAGTTGATCGAGCACTCCTTGAACATCAACCCTAAAGCTACTCCGAAGAAGCAGCGACTACGTCGATTCGCTCAGGACAAGAGAGACGCTATCAAGAAGGAGATAGCTAAACTACTCACGGCTGGCTTCATTAAGGAAGTTTTTCACCCAGTGTGGTTGGCTAATCCAGTACTTGTAAAGAAAAAGAACAATAATGAATGGAGAATGTGTGTTGATTATACCAATCTCAATAAGCATTGCCTAAATGATTCTTTCGGGCTACCGCGAATTGACCAGGTTATCGACTCCATCGCTTTCAAGGAAGAAGACCAGATCAAGACTGCCTTCATCACACCTTATGGGGCGTACGATACAAGACTATGTCCTTCGGATTGAAGAACACGGGAGCCACGTACCAGCGGGCAATACAACTCTGTTTTGTGGATCAATTCCATCACAACATTAAAGCCTATGTGGATGATGGGTCATCAAGACTAGGAACCACGACAACTTCATCGACGACCTCGAGGATACCTTCAACAACTTGCACAAGTTCCTATGGAAATTTAACTCGACTAATTGCTTCTTCGGCGTGCCGTCTGGGAAACTACTCGGGTTCATCATCAGCCACTAGGAAATCGAAGCCAACCCGGAGAAGATTTCCACAATCACAGACATGGATGCTCCAGCAACCATGAAGGATGTCCAGAAGCTTACGGGGTGCATGGCAGCCCTGAACAGATTCATCTCCACGCTTGGCGAACGGGAACTACCCTTCTTCAAGCTACTCAAGAAGCAAGACAAGTTTCGATGGACGAAGGAGGTGGACTAGGCGCTGGCAGAGCTCAAGCATCATCTACAGTCACCTCTCATCCTCACAGCTCCTCTACCAGGAGAGAACCTACTACTCTACATCACCGCGACTACTCACGTGATCAGCACAGCCATCGTGGTGAAGCGTCCAGAAGAAGACCACACATACCCAGTGCAGAGGCTAGTGTATTTCGTCAGCGAAGTCCTCTCTGATTCAAAGGTTCGTTACCCGCCAATCCAGAAACTTCTCTACGCTATACTCATCACTTCCAGGAACCTCTGCCACTACTTCAACGAGTACCACATCTCAGTTGTCACCGATTTCCCATTGGCGGACATATTCCACAATCGGGATGCCATTGGATGAATTTCAAAGTGGGTGGTGGAACTAGGGCTCTCTCGATCGACTTCAAATCAAGGACTGACATCAAGTCGTAGGCACTAGTCAATTTCATGGCAGAATGGCGGGAAAATCAAGTCGTAGCTCCAGCCAGCTGTGGCAGAACCACTTGAATTAATCCGGCTCAAGCGCGCTAACCATCACCACGCGGGCAATCAGGGCTAACTCGCACTTCAAACGAAATAATCCATTGGTGTGTCGGGTAACCTCCCGATAAAACCATGGTTTTTGCCGATCGAAACCACACATACATGTACTCACATGAAGGTGAGCCCAGAGGATACAACATTCCGCAAATTTTACATCACAAGTTCATCATAAAGTATTATTACAACTGAGTTTGAATTCGTAAAATAAGGTACTTCAGAGTTCAAAATAATTGAGTTCTTCAGAGTTCAATGCAGCGGAAAAATCAACGATAAACTACTCGATGATATATGATGTCTCGATGAAGCCCGTACGAGACATCACTCGCCATTATCATCGTTGGCCAGGGGCGCATCCGATTCCACCGACCAACCAGGAGGAAGGGTACACGGCCAAGTCAAACTAGCGATCATATCCTCGAAAGTATCACCTAAAAACAAGCCACAAGCAAGGCTGAGTATACTAATACTCAGCAAGGCTTACCCGACTAGTGGAATATACTTAGCCGACTCCTAGATATGCAAGGCTTTTTGGCTTTGAGGGGTTTGTTTTGCCGAAAAGCATATACAAGTAGGTCCTTACTTTAAAATTTTAGCTCTAGATTCTAGTTTTCTTTAACCATTCTAGGTAAGCAACTATCCAATATCATACATGGTGAAAGAATTAATTTTTCATCCAACAAGATTAATCATCATCATTGTTCCTCTTCTTACTCTATGTGGTAAAAGGGTCAAGTAGTCTCAATAACCGCGAGAAACGGACGATTCGAATCGAATTTCTTAACCTTGCAAGGGAAACCTAAACACACGTCACGTGGTTACTCCTAGAGTCACACGTGCAACTTTTCCCCTTTCTTCCTGGGTTGTGGATCAGGGCCACCATCCGAGACTACAGAGCCTAGCTCTGCACCCACCATGTGCGTGCATGGAACCGAAGTTGAGATGGTGGGATGCTGTCCATTTGCCGGTCCGATTAGGTACTTAAGCTTACCGATTACAATATTCTCGGCATGTGGTTAGTACGTTCAAAGACTTAACCACAACTACCACACACTGCGGCCTTAGCATTTTTCACTAAACAGACGGGACATCAATCATCCACTTGAACATCGCACCATAGCCCCGTCCGTCGACCTTATGATTGCAGCATGTAGTAAACATTCAACTCCTATATTCTCGCGAGTGACAGGAAATCACTCGACTTTTACCGAGTCCTATTAGCATAGCATTCTATCGAACCTTACATCTAGTGTTCAGAGCATGGGTACCTAGGATCATGCAACTAAGTTTTCATCCAACTCCTATAAACTTAATGCACAAGTAGAATAGAGTATTAAGTTGCATAATTTAGAAAAATAGGGTTCATGCTCCGGGGCTTGCCTTCTTGGGTAAAGTTAGTTTGGGGCTCGTTCGAACTTGGGTTCAGGTCTTTGAAAGCTTCAGTTAGATTCACTTGAGTTTCACGCTGCTCACTCTCGAACTCGGGCACCAGCTCGTACGTTCCGTCGGCGAGAGTAGTCGATTCTATATGATTGCACAAGTGTAAGTTGTAGTAATAATACATGATATTTATTTTCTTCACGATAAAGTTGCAGTCCACAAAACATAGTTGTGAAGTTACTTAGTTACGATTTTCTTGGGCAATCATTAATAGAGTACATCTTAAACTAATTAACTCCATTAAACAAGAAAGGGGTTGTTTTATATTAGAAACTTAATTTTCTAAGCACCAGCATGGATTAAGCATAAACACTAATCTAGGTAACTTCCGGTGATGAACCTTTTATTCAGAGTACATTATGCAGAGACAACAGCACTGTAAAAATTTCAGAAATTTCTGTGCAGTAGATGAATTTTGAAAAATGTAATATATAACCACTACTAGAACCTAGTTATTTTTATACAGGACAAACCATGCATGTTTCAATGCTAAAACTTTTACAGGGTGTTAATCTATCCATATATGTGTTATTGTAAATTTTTCAGATTCTATTGTGCATGATACGGAGCATAATAAATAGGACAAGATACACCTATTTCTTTAAGGATTAATTTCTACAGGATGTTTTACAGAGTTTCTGAGTATGAAACTTTTTATACAGCAAGAGCTACTCTAAAGTGTTCCACAGTAAAAAGTTGAACATTTCCCAAGTACGGAAACTAATTATTTGAATTAGTGCATTTTTCCTACCATAAAATTATATAAATAGGTTACAGAAAGGAAAAAGGTTCTAAACTTTTTCTATGGTATTTAGGCATCACTATAACAACTCTGGAAAAGTTTCACAACATGAATCACAATATAATAGCAGGTACAAATTAGTTCTATTATTTCATGGCATGAACAAAGTTTAACAAAAAGTTTAGCTAGAAATGGGTTCTGGTCCTAATATTTTTACACTGGCCAACACATCAAGCAACCAATCTACTGTCCAAAAATCAGATTCAGAACTGGTCTACAACAGTGGGTTCATTCAAAAGCTATTAAACCTTCTATTAACTATAGAATAAAATATAGCAACCATCTGAAAGCTAGAACAAGTCTCTACGAGTAGTTCTTGTTGGATCTTGTTTGATGTGCTATTTTGCTAGAGTTATTTGTTCATGCGGTTCTGCTGATATGTTAGGGTTGAAAATTTAACAGTAGAGTAACCTTGATGCATAAATGCTATGAACAAAGTTTGGAACTTTTTACTTCTATCTAACTTGCTCATATGTTTTTAGTTAAGGAAAACTACATTAAATCAAATTAACTAGTTCTGTTGCTTAGAAAAATAAGAAATTTTAACTAGAGACTACCTTTGAGTAGATTATCATGTTGGCAATGTTTGAGACACACAAACTTTGTGTAACTGCCTGTAGAAATAAATCTTGATTAATGTAGATGTATCTTGGCTTATTTTGTATGCTCTGTATCTTGCACACTAAAACCTGAAAAATCTACATTAGACTCACTATAAGTTTAGGAGTACTCAGTAAAATGTTGAGCATCACTCTTTGCATGGTTTGTTCTGTATAAATGGATCTTGATTCTATCAGTAGTTGTTTAATGTATTTTTCATGATTAATCTGATGAATGAAAATGGCTGGAAATTTTACAGTGAGTTTATACTTAAGTAATGTGCTCTGCATAAAAATCTCAACACCAGAAACTATTTCTAGTAGTTGTTTTGTTTTTAATCCATTCTTACTTTTGAAAAATGGTTGTTTATGAAGTGACAAAACCCCTCACTTACTTTATGAAGTTAGTTAATTTAGATACTACTCGATAAATGACCTTCCAAGGAAAAGAAAATGAAGTGCTTTACAATTTAACTTGAGTTTTGTTGAATTACAACTTTATAGTGAAATAGTTATTTATCTTGTACCACTAAAACAACTCATACATATGCATTCATATAGAATCGACGACTCTCGCCGACGGAACCTACGAGCTGGTACCAGAGCCCGAGAGTGTGCAGTGCGAAGCTCGGATCAATCTAACTGAAGTCATCAAAGACCTGAACAAAAGTTCGGAAGAGCCCAAGGCTAGCTTTGCTTAGGAAGGCAAGCCCCGAAGCATAACCCCTATTTTTAAACTTATGCAACTTTTACTTATATATGGTATTGTGCATTAAGTTTGTAGGAGTGGATTGAAGCCCTAGATGCATGATCCTAGGTACCTATGATATGAACACTAGTCTGTGTTGGTCGCTAGATTGCCATGCTAGTAGGACTCCGGTAAAAGTCGAGTGATTTCCTGTCACTCGCGAGATATAGGAGTTGCTTGTTTTACTTATGTTGGAATCATAAAGTCGATGGACGGGGCCATGTTACGATATTCCTGTTGATGATTGAGGCCTCGTCTGTTTAGCAAAAATGCTAAGGTCGTGGTTTGTGGTAGTGGTGGTTAAATTTTTAAACGTACTAACCACATGCCGTGAATATGGTAATCGGTAAGCTTAAGTACCTGATTAAACCGTGGCGTGGAACATACCACCCCACCGTCTTGATGTCGTTCCCATGGGCACATGTTGAGTGCAAGAGCAGCCATGGCCCAGCGTCGTTCCGTGGTTCGTGGACCTCTGTACTCGAGGACGGTGGCCTTGTTCCATGAAACGGGAATAAAGGGGAGAAGTTGCACGTGTGACTCCAGGAGTAACCACGTGACTTGTGTTTAGGTTTTCCTTGCAAGGTGTTGGCGCTAAAAATCGACCGGGAATCGGCCGATGACCTTCAGCGTCGGACACACGACCCGGGACAATCTGCTTAACTCCTGTTCGGGTGACTGCCCTGGTGCGGTTCGCGGGGCGTGCCAGTCAATCTGACCTGTTGATTGACAAGGAAAGAAACGTATTAAATTCTAGGGTTCCGATCGGCTAAAGTTCCGATCTATCCCGAAAAGCGTATCAACAAATCGGCCGATTTGCTATGAAGATGACCGGCTATAGACCAGCCGATAATCACGTAACGATTGCCAACAAACTACTGGAGTAACTTAAACAATTGTTACAGATGCAACACTCCAAATAGATCTAATTGGCTATACGATGGTAAACAAGGAGAAATAATGACAAAGCCGACAGTTCAATCTCAAGCTGGATAACTGGTGATAAAACTAGAACAATAGGTAAAACCGTTAATTCTAGTAAATATCGATAACTGGTGAATAAATCTAAATGAAACAACGGTGATGCGCCCGAAGTTAAAGCTTAGATGTTATTCGATAAATGGAACCTACCAATTGGCCGGAGATCATGTCGATGCAGCCCTAACAATCCGTACGAACTCGTGAAAGAAAAAGAAATATTGGCAAAGTCGCCGACTTGAAAGTAAAGTACGATGAAAAAGTAGATTGTTTGTGTTGATTAATGTGTATCTACAAAACTCTGACTGCTTCTATTTATACCCTAGGACTAAGACTCCGGATCTATTATGATCCACTACAAACTTGATTTAAATAAACACTACTATATCTATAAAACTTTCCTAAAGGAAACGGACTCCCGCAGAATCTTCTGCTGCCAACTCCTAGTCCAATCCGGACTCCTTTCATTGCTCTTCGACCGAGTCGGCGTCATTCTTTGACTAACGTTAGGTCATCTTTGACTGGGATCCTCTGTTGGGATTCCATTGGCTTCATCCCCTATCTGTTGGCGCAAGCCCATATTGGCCCAAACGCTCTAGCCTTTCAATCGGCCGACCCCTACCAACTCCATTCATCAATCGCACGAAAACTGTAGCGCCAATCGGCTGATTCCTAACTGTAGTGTCAATCGGCCGATTCCCAACTATAACCTTTAAACCTACCGCATCGGCCAATCTCTTCCTCTCCTGACGCCGACTCAACACGTGTCAAAATCTGGCGTCAACACATGCCCCCCAGTTTCGGAGTAAAACATGACTTTTACTTCGAAACACTTTTTTAATCTCTCCTCCAAAACAAACGCGGCAAAAATCTCCTTCCATCTCGCGGTCTTCTACATGATGATTGCAATCTTTTCGATCTGGGCGCCTGAGACAACTGTTCCCCTGGAATTCGTGTAGACTGCACGGCAAAAATCCTGCCTTTACCCTTTCTCTCTCAAACTATCTTTAAGTACTGTCATTCTCCGCCGCTTCTTCTCCACGAGCTTAGTAATTTCCTCCCCAGCGAATCACTTTCTATCTTCTCCCAGTGCCCTCTTGGTTTCCAACAGTACTCTCCGGCGATCCTCCTTTCGTCTACACTCCGCTTCATTCCTCCAATGGCGGCACCATCGGCAACTCCACCAACCACGGAGGCTCCGGCAGCAACTCCATCGGCGACGGCAGTTCCATCTATGACTTCATCGGTGACGGCGGTTTCATCAGCAATTCCAATGGTGACGGCGGTTCCATCAGCGACTCCATTGGCGACGATGATCTTCATCCCGGAGATAAACACCCGAAACTTTCCCCTTTTACTTTTTATCGCCCATGTACCTTTTAGATCTATTCTTAGCTCTTCCCTTTTCACCTTTTTTAGGCAGTTAGACACCAAATCACTATTCCCCTTTCCGAAGCTCCTGATCTCATCTGCTTAGGCCCCATGGGGAATCCAGAGCCGACCGATCTGATTAACTTAGAAACCCATAGAATCCCTTTCAAGCAATCACCTATGGATTTGGGTCAATGGTCAGGCGTTTTCAGATCTTGGCCGGATGAAACCCCCGGCTGGAAAGAGTGGTACCAAAGATTAGCTAACTCTAAGAGAGTTCAATGGGATGAATTAAAAATCGGCCAGTGCATCATTCTCTCTTTGTCCTAGATGGAGAAGAATGAACCCCTGGTAATAGCAGCCTCTTATTTCTGGTCTGACGCGCTTAGCGCGTTTCTCTTCGGGCATGGACCCATGACCCAACTCTGGCCGATGTACTGATGCTGACCGGCCTTGACATTTCCTCCCCCGATACTCCCTTTGATTATCTGATCAAACCAACCCATCGACTAGAGATGAAAGGAATCGGCGGGTGGAAAGGGTATATCAACAGAAACATGAGGACCGGGACGATTTCGAAGAGAGAACATACAACGTTCTTGATGATGTGGCTAGAGAAACACCTTTTCTGCGGCAGAGCGGTTGGTCCTTCTTCCAATACACAAGCTTTGGCCAAAGCCCTATCAATAGGATCCACCATCCCCCTTGGGAAGCATCTGCTAGGATCGGCCTACCACATGATGCACCAGATCGGCGTCAAATTATCAAAGGGAGAGCCGATTGGTAACCCTGGTGGCCCCTAGTGGTTCATCACCCTCTGGCTTAACTTGTACATGAGCAAGGTCTCCCAGCAGCAGATAGAGACCAAAACATTCCCCAACATTGAGTCAGAGGAGAACCCCACCATACGACGACGGTGCACCTCTTTCGGCGAAGCAGCATCAGTTTTTCCTGGTTGCCAGTTCACCGCCACCCGAATAGCCGAGTATTTCAGATGTTTTTACAACGGCTTTAGTGAAGAAACCATCAGTTGGTATCCGTACCAGAGGACAGAGCCAACTTTTCTAGCTTCCTTACAGCTATGACTCATCGTCCAACTCCTTTGATAATGATCTCATGGATGTCTTGATCAAACCAGGGATTTTACCGGCAAACTTCTTCTCCGGGAAAGATTCCCCAACTTATGAGTTTTACAACCCATCAGTTGCAGCACGGCACTTCGGCTTTGGTCAGCTGCCGATTCAAATTTAATTTGCCGGTCGCGCAAAATTCCGAGATGAGCTCACTAAGGGCCTTTACTATAGTTGGCTGTGCAATTTAGTGCCGGATTCCAGCACCATTGATCTAAACAATTGGATAGTAGCTCCTTTTGCTGTCCAACAATTCAAGTTATGGTGGGCAGAATGGAAGCAGTATCTCTTCTGTGCATCTCCCTCAACATATTGCAATAATCTGGATCCTGACAACATCAACTCAAATGCAGCGGTACTGCCCTTCTCCCGGCCGATTTCGATGTTATCCCTTTTTATGCTACAAATTTGCCGCTAACTCTTATTTCCCTTTTCAGTCCGAAAATCAACATCCTTCGACGCGGAGCCAAAGTGGTAGGCCGATAGAGAATAGCCGCCCATACACACCATTCCCACTCATCGGCTACCACGCCCCAACTATCAAAGACATCACCAGCGCCCGATTGAAGCAAACACCGAAGAGACCCTCTTTAAAGAAGACGAGCCGCCGAGTGCGTGCCCGTATAGAACCAGCTGATCAATCGGTGGCGGCATCGGCTGAACCTTCAACTGCACCAACTCTGCCGATTATTGAGGAAGTCGATCTCCAGACTGCTACAGAAGTTGGAGCGGCTGCTGCATCATTGCTAGTAGAAGCTGTTCAGGTAATTTCGCAAACTTCACATACTTCTAAGTATTCTATCGATATTAACTTCTTCTTTCTGCCAGTCTGCGCAAATCGCCCTAGTGCAGTCTCCGCAGCAATCGGCTACATCCCAGGCAGAAACCGAAATGCCAGCAATTCCCCTCACCGAGGTAGAGAGTCTCTTAACTCAATTTTTTGATACTCAACCAAAAACTAACCAATTTTTGATGCAGGCTACTCTGAGTGCATCGATTGCTCCTTCCCAACAAACATCGGCCGGAGGACTCACGGAGGTACAGCAGGCATCATATATCATCAGACTTAATCGTTTGCATTATGCTTATAAAATCCGTTTCCCATACCTTTCCATGAGGCTGGCCCGAGCAGAGCACTGATAGTCGTCGAATCTTCTTCTTCTGATGAGCCAATCGCGCCAGTTCCCGAGATGAGGGTGGCACTTTCGCCAGCGCAAGCAAAAGAAATCCGTTTCAAAGAGGTAAGGAACTTGTCACCTAAATCAGTCGATTTCCACTTACCGTCGGCTAATCCATATTTTTATCTCTTTTATTCTCTCGCAGGAGCAGGACACTCCCAACAACATTCTTTTTCTTTCACGGTTGCCCTTTCTGACGATGAAGAGATTGCTTCTCGCCAAGTCACACTGAGCTCAATCCCTGATGACGTCCGTGCCAAGCTCGAGAGTATACGGACCCTCCTCCAAGATGACATCGGCCGATTAGTGGCAGATGCCTCGCCGATTCGGCAACTTCTTAGTGAAATTAGAGGCCGAATTCCAAAAGAAGCGACAGAGGCTCTGGATCCTGCTGCATATATAGAGTCAATGCAGACTTTAGTGTTCAGGGCCTTGCGCCATATGGCTGATCGCGCCAAACTAGCGAAAGCCCACGAGGAGGAAGACTCCTACAAACATCGAGCTCAAGAGGTGCATCGGCGAATCAGCTTCCTTGAGAACTCTCGTCCCGATATCGTCGGTGCCATAGACCGCCTTAAATGGCGAAAAGCAGAGCTAGCCAAAGAGATGGAGCAGGTGACCAAGGCCATAGCTGCTGAAGAAAAAAGACTCCAAGACCTCCCATCTGTCATCGCTGAGCTTGAAGCAGGAAAGGCAGAACCTGGCCCGTGAAGCAATAAAAATCCATCGTCATATGCCAGAAGTCCCCGGATCGGCTGATGACGACCAAAGAATTGTAGACTCGGCCGATCAAGTTAGGCAACGAGCGATTGCGGCTATTGATGCCCTTCTTTGGTAAACTGTAAAAATTCTGTAAATATTTAATGTCTTCTTGCCGTTGAGTGCATCGGCGAATCAGCTTCCTTGAGAACTCTCGTCCCGATATCGTCGGTGCCATAGACCGCCTTAAATGGCGAAAAGCAGAGCTAGCCAAAGAGATGGAGCAGGTGACCAAGGCCATAGCTGCTGAAGAAAAAAGACTCCAAGACCTCCCATCTGTCATCGCTGAGCTTGAAGCAGGAAAGGCAGAACCTGGCCCGTGAAGCAATAAAAATCCATCGTCATATGCCAGAAGTCCCCGGATCGGCTGATGACGACCAAAGAATTGTAGACTCGGCCGATCAAGTTAGGCAACGAGCGATTGCGGCTATTGATGCCCTTCTTTGGTAAACTGTAAAAATTCTGTAAACATTTAATGTCTTCTTGCCGTTGACGCGCAGATTCAAACTTGGACCGTCCTTTTTGGCAGCTTTTCATTTGTTTACCCTTTTATTCTGATGGGACGCATCCTACCATCCCTTCACCCTCTTCCTTCTATAAGTATGAGATCCCGTATCATTTCCAAAGGCGTCCCTATTACCCATCTTCTTCCCCTCTAACAATTTGATCTCCGTCCTCCCAGACTAGACGTCAAGATGTCCTCTTCATCTTCTTCTTTCTCTGTCAACCAGGTGTGAAATCCTCCTCCATTTCCTCTCTTGACATTTCAATCATTTAGAAGCTGGGTGGTTGTTTCCTCTCCTTTTAGCCGAAACGCCTTAGTCTCAGTCTAGAACGAGCGATTGAAGTCATGCATTCGGACGAACCATTGTCGCAGGCGGACATAGATCTGATCAAAGCTCAGACAGGAGCCACCCACTCCCTCGTCAAGTCGAGGTTGAAGTCGCCTTGGAGGATATGGAGGAAAAGAGCATCTGCCTCTTGATAAAATTAGGCCGGATCGAGAGGGAGATTAAGAAAAAACATGGTCAATAAATATGTTGGTACTTTTGTTCTAAGGGCGACTTGTACCGTGTCGGCCATGTACCCTGCCATTCTTACCGAATAATGAATCGGTCAGACTAAATCGAACATTTCATCCTTAAGGCGATGTCATCTTCACATCAGCTATATAGACAGGAGCCAATAAGAGTTGCCCATGTTGTCTTGATGTACTCTATCGTAAGTTATGCACCCACCCATATACTTGGATAGTACCTCTTCAGGTATCTCCCATTTAAGGCTCTTGTGAATTCTTCCCCTCGATAGTTTCTAGTATATATGCATTTCCCGGAGCACATCGGCCGATTTTATACGGCCCCTCCCAAGTGGGCGACCATTTACTAAATTTGGGATCCTTAGACCCTATCGGCAGCACCAACTTCCATACCAAATCTCCTTGGGAGAATTGTTTAACTTTGACCTTCTTGTCGTACCACCTGGCCACCCTTTTCTTGTTTTCTTCGATGCTGATCAGGGCTCTCAATCGCTGACCCGCCAAATCGTCGAGCTCTCCCTTCATGAGGAGAGAATAGTCATCGGCCGTCAACTGATCTTGAAGCGATGTGCACCTTGACCCCATCCTTAATTCCCAAGGCAATACTGCCTCGTGACCATATACCAACCGATAAGGAGATATCTTAGTGGCCCCGTGGCAAGCCATCCTATAAGCCCATAGAGATTCAGTTAAAGACATGTGCCACTTCTTGGGTTGTTCCTCTATCTTCCTCTTGATCAACTTGATTAGCCCCTTATTGGATGATTCGGCCTGGCCGTTGGCTTGAGCATAGTATGGAGAAGAATTCAACAATTTAATCCCCATATCGGCGGCGAATTCTTCGAACTCCTCTGAGGTGAACATCGTTCCTTGATCAGTTGTGATAGTTTGAGGGATGCCGAACCGATAAATAATGTGGTTCTTCATGAAATCGATCATATCGGCCGATGTCACGGTCTTCAACGGAACTGCCTCCACCCATTTGGTAAAATAATCAGTGGCTACTAATATAAACTTGTGCCATTTGCTTGATGGAGGGTAAATCTGTCCGATGAGGTCTATCCCCCAACCTCTAAACGGCCATGGTTTGATTATCGGATTCATAGACGAGGCTGGCGCGCGCTGCACATTGCCAAACTTCTGATAGTCTTGACAACCTTTATAATATTTAAAACAATCTTCGAGAATCATCCACTTCATCTTGTGAGCCGATTGATGAGCTCCTCATATGCCTTCGTGGATTTCTCCCATCAGGACCTTCGCTTCTTCAGTTCCCAGGCATTTGAGAAGAACCCCATCAATCGTCCGGTAAAACAAATCGTCTTTGAGCAATACATATTTCGTGGCCTGAAAATGCACTCGCCGATCCACTTTCTAGGACGAATCTTTCAAGTAATCGGCAATCTCCTTTCGCCAATCGTCGGCCGCAAGTTCCAGAATCATGGCCCCTTGAATCACCTGGTACCCGGACGCGTGTTGGGCAAGTCTATTGGCCTCTTCATTGTAATTTCTGGGAATGTGCTCAATAACCGCAGACTTGAGTTCCTTTAACAGCTGGAGGCAATCTTCGTAGTAAATCCTTAAGATATCATCTTTGCATTCAGATCTCCCCGTTAATTGATCTACAATGAGCATGGAATCTCCAAAAATTTCTACCGCATCAGCTTTGACTTCCCTTAACAATTGGATACCTTTTAGGACGGCTCGGTATTCCGCCTGGTTGTTGGTCGCGGATGCCTCTATCGGCAGAGAGAAATCATAGCTTGCCCCCCGAGGCGATACAAGAACGATGCCGATTCCCGATCCGGCTCCACACGAGGAACCATCGAAGTATAGAGTCCATGGAACTGGTTCAACGACAGCAATTTCCGGTCCACAATGCTGAGCCACGAAATCGGCCATGACTTGACCCTTGACAGCCTTGGCCGATTCGTACCTTAGGTCAAACTCTGACAGAGCTAGGATCCATTTTCCAATCCGCCCTTTCAAAATTGGTAGTGATAGCATATATTTTACCACATCATCCTTGCATACGACTATGCACTCTGCCGATAACAAATAGTGCCTGAGCTTGGTACACGAGAAATATAGACACAGGCACAGCCGTTCCACCGGAGAATATCTCGTTTCGGTGTCCAGGAGTCTTCTGCTGACATAATATACCACCCGTTACTTTCCCTTCGAACTCCTGTGCCAGCGCCGATCCGATAGCCCGCTCGTCGGCCTATAAGTATAGTTTGAACGTCTTGTCAGCCTGTGGCGGGACTAATACAGGTGGTGAAATTAGATATTGCTTGATATCTTCTAATGCTTTGCGTTGTTCTTCTCCCCACACGAATTCCTGATCGGGCTTCAATTCCCCACAAGGAGTGAAAGATTGAATATGCCCGAACAAGTTGGATTTGAATCTTCTGATAAAGTTGACCTTGCCGATTAGGGACTGCAGCTCAGTTTTATTCTGCGGGGCCACAACCTTATTGATGGCAGCTATGGCCTTCTGTTTGACTTCTATCCCGCGCTCATGGACCATGAATCCTAAGAATTGCCCGGCCGACACACCGAATGCACACTTGTTCGGGTTCATTTTCAACCCATGCTTCCTTGTGCACTCCAACACCTCTTGTAAATCGGCTAGATGTTCCTGATGACCTTTTGACTTGACTACAATATCGTCGATGTAGATTTCCACCGATACACCAATAAGCTTGTGAAAGATATAATTCATAGCCCGTTGGTATGTAGCACCGGCATTCTTTAATCCAATGGTCATTACCACCCACTCGAATAAACCGAGGTGGCCCGGAGACCTGAAAGCCATTTTTGAAATATCTTCTTCTGCCATTAATATTTGATTGTACCCAGCATTACCGTCCATAAAACTGATGACTTTATGCCCTGCGATAGCATCTATCAAAATGTCGGCTGTCGGCATTGGATACCCGTCCATTGGTGTAGCCTGATTTAGGTTCCTGAAGTCGATGCATACGCGCAACTTTCCGTTTTTCTTGTATACGGGTACAATATTAGAAATCCATTCGGTGTAACGGCACTGCCGAATAAATCTTGCTTCAATCAATCTTGTGATCTCGGCCTTTATATCAGGTAGAATTTTAGGGTTGCATCGTCGTGCAGGCTGCTGATATTGCTGATATCCTTGTTTTATAGGCAACCGGTGTTCGACAATGGACCGGTCTAGACCAGGCATCTCATGGTATTCCCAAGCAAAACAATCTTTGAATTCTTTTAATAAACTTATCAATCTACATTTGTAGTCGGGATCCAAGCTAGTACTAATATACGTCGGTCTTGGCTTGCTACCATCTCCAATGAATCAGCCGACGTAAATCCACGCCCAAGCTTCCCGTCTTCTCGGACGAACTCATTCATCTAATTTGAATCTTCAGAGCCGACTGCTTGGATCGGCTGTAGGCCAAAATCGGACACTTTCAGGAAATCAGTGTCCCAAGTCCTACCGGATATACACTTGATGTGTTCGCAGTTGCACTGTTGCATATCGGCCGCCGCAACACTGTAGGCGGAATCGGCGGTGACTATCTCGGTACTGTCGCTGACCCACTGTATGAGGCATTGGTGCATTGTAGACGGGATGCAGCAATTCGCGTGTATCCAATCGCGACCAAGCAACATGTTGTAGGACCCCTTGCCATTAATAATAAAGAAGGTAGTGGGAAGGTTCTTACTGCCGATGGTGAGGTCGACGCAGAGCGCTCAGCGGGCAGGAGACACGTTGCCTTTGAAGTCTTCGAGCATCATGTCCATCCTGGTCAGATCTTCATTGCTTTTGCCCAACTTACGGAACATGCCATATGGCATGATATTGACTGCAGCACCTCCGTCCACTAGTAGCCTGGTAACGGGTCGTCCGTTAACGTGTCCTTTGAGGAATAGAGCCTTGAGATGTTGCCATTTTTCGTCTTCCGGTTTCTCAAAAGTGGCTGTCATTGGCTCCAAAACCAATTGCGCCATCTGCTCCTCCATCCTTGTCGCGTTGTCTCGATCGACGGGCGCCATGAACTCCATCGGCAAGATGAACACCATGTTGACATCAGCTGTCGATTCTTGATTGTCGCCCTCCTCATTATTGTTTCTTTTGGGGCGCCAGACTCGAGACCTGTCGTCTTTCTTATCCACCATCTGCCTCTGCTCTTCCTCTTGTTGTTCCCATTGGCGCAGACATTGGATCCTTCATTTTTGGGATTTGGACAGTCCATCAGGGCACCACCTGGGGTTCACCGGTTTGGCCGGCGGTTTGGCACGCTCCCAGTCTGGTTCCCGTCCTAGGGGGTTCTCATCTAACACCCTAGCGTCGGCCATTTCTTCTAGCCGATCGTGTGCGCTGGCTCTGCCCCCCAGTCGCTTGTGCTAGTCGATCCTGCCCCATGGCCAAGCATACTGTTCGTCTCTGCCCTCCAGCCGATCATGCACTGAAAGGCGCCGATTCTCTTGTTCACGCCAGTTTCTGCTGATCGGCTCTGATCCTCTGTCTCTAGAGCGTGACCTCTTGAGCAGGCGATCGTTGCGATATGGTTCGCTGTACTCAGGGCAATTATCAGCTGATGGTAATCTGAGGTTATTTTCCCAGCAGTGGATGAAGAACGGGCATCGCCAATGATCTTCGTGTCGGGTATCATCTCTTCGCGGTGTCTCAATCTTTCCTGCTGCCGCTGATATTTGCTGAGTAAGAATTGGGAAGTGACGGGTCTACGCGATCGTTCTGATCCTTCGCCCTCGTCTTCAACCCTTCTTTTCCCTTTGACATCGTCCACCGTAACTTGCTTTCTGGGGTCCATGGCGCCGCTTCTCTTAGCCGATTCCGACGTCAGCACCCTAGTTTGAAGCGAGTTTTTTCCCGTGTCAACCATGCTAGCAGGGAAAGGATGCTGATCAATTTTCATCGGCTTTGCTGGCTTCACCGGGACTTCAAATTTAAGTCTGCCTTGCTCAATGGCCGACTGTATCTGCTGACGGAAGACTTTGCACTCATTTGTGTCATGAGACGTGGCATTGTGCCACTTGCAATATCTCATCTTTTTGAGCTGATCGGCCGAGGGAATGGTGTGGTAAGGTGAGAGCTTGATCTGCCCCTCTTGGAGAAGTAAGTCGAAGATTTTATCGGCCTTTGACGTGTCAAAGCCGAACGCCTCTGGTTCTTTCTTCCCAAAAGGGCACGATATCGGCTTCTTCCCTTGGACCCATTCTGCTAGGCCGATTTCCTCTTCTTCTTCAGATTCAGACCCTTCTAAATATGCCACTTTTTTCTGGAAATTCCTCCGCTGATCAAACGGACGTACTTCTTGATCGGCCAATCGGTGAATGATCTGACTTAAACTTTCAAACTCTTGTGAGGCGTACCTCTCCTTGATATGTGGCAGGAGACCTTGGAAGGCGATGTCGGCCAACTGAGCATCGGTCAGGGCTAGGGTATAGCATTTGTTTCTGACCTCTTTGAACCTCTGTACGTAATTAGTTACTGGTCCGTCGCTCCTTTGCCTGAGGATGGTCAGATCTGAAAGCTTCATCTCGTGGACTCCCGCGTAGAAGTACTTATGGAATTGCTTTTCCAGATCGGCCCAAGTAACAATGGAGTTGGGTGGTAGGGTAGTGAACCACTGGAAGGCCGACCCAGATAGAGATGACGAGAACAGACGCACCCGCAGAGCATCTTGTGTGGCAGCCTCCCCGCACTGGATGATGAATCTATTTATGTGCTCCACAGTTGAGGTGTCATCCAGCCCCGAAAATTTGGTGAAGTCAGGAACTTTGTACCGATGGGGAAACGGCAGTAGATCGTAGGCAAGTGGGTGTGGCGTTTTGTACGTATAGGTTTGTACTTTCGGCTTTAACCCGAATTGGTCTTGAATTACCTCCGCTATTCTTGCTGTCCAATCCACTTGCTGCTGATGAACAACTGGTCGCGGCATCGACATATGTTGGTGGATCGGCAGCGGGACGGCCGGGTGATGGATCAAAGCGTGTGGTGGATTCTGCTGCATCATGGCCGGCTGAGCAGTTGACAGCTGGTGCCGTAGCGAATCTGCCGCCCCATCGTACAGCATCATCGGCGCCACGCTTCTGAGTGTCTCTGCGGCATCTGCCCCCCTGCCAATTTCTGACATGGCCGGTTGATACTGAGGGACCGTCGGCCGGACAGCCGAATGGAACGGTGCCTGGATCAGAGAGCTCCCATGACCGGTTGATTGGTCCGGAAAAGCCGTCGTTGCTGGTGCCCCCAAAGGTACTGAGTTTGAGGGCAGTGATTGCACGGAAGCAATCTGGACAGGCTGAAGCGGCGCTTGTGATCGAAAGCATGGTGCACCGTTATATCCTGGAGGCATGGAAGGCAATGAAGTGTTGTATCCTTCATGTTGCGTCGATATCAGCTGAGGAGCCGAGTGAGACGTGCCTGGCAAGCTTCTGGCTGGAGCTACAATAGGTGGGGCGTATGCTGGCCCCTGATATCCCTGAGCTACTCCACTGACCAAACAACTGATGACGGCATTGTATACCGTGTTGGTCATTACTGAGGATTGGTCGATGAAAGCCTTATAAACGGACTGTTGAATCATATCGAACATCTTGCCCGAGTCCTCAGTGATGGTGATCTGGCAGGGAATTGGAAAAGGAGCTTTCTTGACGGTCTCCCCGCTTCTGGTACGACTGAAAGATTGCAGATATACCTTCTTGTAGTCCTCCAGATGTCTTGCCAGTTCTTCTTTCTGGTCGTCCTTGAGATCTGCCTCCGTAACCTCAATGATGTTGTTCTCAGAGATTTCAGTGGTCTTTGACATGTTGGATGTTGAGGTCGTCCCACCGTAACAATAGGTAAAACCTATAATTCTAGTAAATATCGATAACTGGTGAATAAATTTAAACGAAACAACGGCGATGCGCCCGAAGTTAAAGCTTAGATGTTATTCGATAAACGGAACCTACCAATTGGCCGGAGATCGTGTCGATGCAGCCCTGCCAATCTATACGAACTCGTGAAAGAAAAAGAAATATTGGCGAAGTCGCCGACTTGAAAGTAAAGTACGATGAAAAAGTAGATTGTTTGTGTTGATTGATGTGTATCTACAAAACTCTGACTGCTTCTATTTATACTCTAGGACTAAGACTCCTGATCTATTACGATCCGCTACAAACTTGATTTAAATAAACACTACTATATCTATAAAACTTTCCTAAAGGAAACGGACTCCCGCAGAATCATCTCCTGCCATCTCCCAGTCCAATCCGGACTCCTTTCATTGCTCTTCGACCGAGTCAGCGTCGTTCTTTGACTAACGTCAGGTCATCTTTGACTGGGATCCTCTGTTGGGATTTCATTGGCTTCATCCCCTATCTGTTGGCGCAAGCCCATATTGGCCCAAACGCTATAGCCTTTCAATCGGCCGACCCCTACCAACTCCATTTGCCAATCGCACGAAACACTGCAGCGCCAATCGGCCGATTCCTAACTGTAGCGTCAATCGGCCGATTGCCAACTATAACCTTTAAACCTGCTGCATCGGCCAATCTCTTCCTCTCCTGACGCCGACTCAACACGTGTCAAAATCTGGCGTCAACACAAGGTTAAGAAATTCGATTCGAATCGTCCGTTTCTCGCGGCCATTGAGACTGCTTAACCCTTTTACCACATAGAGTAAGAAGAGAAATAATGATGATGATTTATCTGGTTGGATGCTCAATTAATTATTTTTCCACCATGCGTGATTTGGATAGTTGCTTACCTAGAATGGTTAATCAACTAGAACTTGATGCTAAAACTTGAAAGCAAGGACTCACTCTTAGATGCTTTTTGGGAAAAACTACCCTGAGCCAAAAGCCTTGCATGTCTATGAGTCGGCTAAGTATATACCAATAGTCGGGTAAGCCTTGCTGAGTATTAGTATACTCAGCCTTGCTTGTGGCTTTGTTTTTAGGTGAGACCTTTGAGGATATCGTTGCTAGTTTGACTTGGCCATGTACTCTTCCTCCGGGTTGGTCGGTGGAATGGTATGCGTCCCCGGGCAACCATGATAACGCTGAATGATGTCATGTACGGGCTTCATCATGATATCTTGTATCATCGTTAGAACTATCGTTTATTTTCCACTGCACTATTAAACTCTGAAAGTACTTGTCTATAAATATTTTCGAACTTGATTGGTAATAATAATTCCTATTGAACACTATGATGTAAAATTTGTGGATTGTTGTAATCTCTGGGCTCACATTCATGTGGTTTGTATGTAGGCATTGTTTTGATTGAAATTCCAGCGGTTGCATCGGGATGTTACCCAACAGACTGTCATTTTATTCCATTTTAAGTGCGTGTTAGCCCGGATTGCCTCTATGGTGATGGTTAGCGCACTTAAGCCGGATTAATTCAGGCGGTTCTATCATATGAACCATTGCACATGATAAGGGTGATGATGTTTTATCATTGCCAGCCCCAATTTCTCACACATATCTTTGCTAGCAAGGTTATGGTAGCTACCACCTTCAATGATTAACTTGATCAACTTATTGTTTACCTTGGCTTGGGTCTAAAACAAATTAAATCCCTGTGCCTTTTCTTCGTCTTTAATCTGAACACTTAATGCTTTGGTGACCACAAAGGTGTTACCACCCTCAAAAGGATAGTTCTTGTAGTCACCATCTTCAACTTCTTGTGCATCATCAAACTTGCCATTTTCAGTACAAGGTTCGCACTCAACTTCACTAGCTGAATCATATTCTCCACCCACCGTAATAATCACAACTCGATTGTTAGGACAATCCTTGATGACATGGCCTCGGTCCAAGCACATAAAACATTGAATCCTGCTACTCCTAGAGGTGGAACCCACTGTAGTATTGGCCTTTGATGATGTTGGCCTAGCGGATTTCTCCACATTTGGTGATGCATTAGAATTTTCAGTGGTGCTGGAATGGGCATTAGAGTTGGAGCTTGAACCGGATGAAAACATCCCTCGTCCCAAATCAAAACTTGCTGTTTTTGGGGCACTTGATGCTCTTGAGCTGACAGTTGAATGCTTGGTTGGTTTAGCATCATCATGCAATTGCCTCTCAGCCTTTTGTGCAATGTGCACTAGCTCTACTACATTGTTGTAGGTCTGAAATTCCACAACACGTTTGATTGGCTTGTTTAGAGAGGAGAGAAAGCGTGCCATGGAAAGCTCTTCATCCTCATGCACACGAGCTCTAATCATGGCTTGCTCCATTTTCTTGTAGTATTCTGCCACGGATTTGCTTCCTTGCTTCAAATTCTGCAGCTTGTCAAAGAGGTTACATTTATAATATTTTGGAACAAAACATGCTCTCATTTCCCTCTTCATTTCAGCTCATGTTGCCACTGGAAATTCACCATTCTCCTCTCTTTGATTCCGAATTTGTTCCCACCAAATGAGAGCATATCCATCAAAGTCAAGTGCAGCCATATGCACCTTCTTTTCCTCTGAATAATTATGCCCACAAAATATTTTCGTAACCTTCAACTCCCATGTGAGATATGCATCGGGGTCAGATGTGCCTTAAAATTTGGGCATGCTGAATTTCAGCTTTCTTAACTTCTCTTCATTGGGGTGGTCGTTATTTACATTGCGATGGCGTTGAAAATTGTCATTGCAATGTAGCCTGAACGTATCTGGATCTGTCATTTCATATGCAGCACCATTACCATGCCCATGGCCTTTTTCTCGACCAAAGGCATCACCACCTCTTCCTCCTCCACGCCCTCACCCATGGGCATTCTTTCTTCCTTCCTCTTCCCGCTGCAACCGAGCTACATATTCCTCATCGGTCTCATCTAGCTCTTCTTCATGAGAACCTGCAGCACCTTGTGCCTTCAATGCCTTCACAACTTCAGCAACCATATTTGCTTGGAATGCAACCATGTTCTCATTGAGTTGGGCATTGAAGTCTTGCACTAGCTTCTATAGTTGCTTTTGTGTGACATAGCTTGGTGGCTGCTCTCCATCTTCACCTGCCATGGTTAGCGCGAGAAAAGAGACCAATTCAAGTTATGTGGCTTTGTGGAAACACTCAATCTCACCTTCCGTAACACCCAAAAATATAGGAAATAAAATTTTAAAAACATTTTATAAAAGCCACAAAATAAAATTATGCATGCATCTCTCTCTCTTTCTCTTCTCCCACTCTCTTTCAGCCCAGCCCAGAATCCCTCCTCTTTTCTTTCAGCCCGGCCCAAACCTCTCTCTCTTCTCCTTTTTCTTTTTTTTCTCTCCCCGCGGCCCAACACCGCACAGCCGGCCCAGCCCGCAGTGCTCTCCCTCTCTCACCGCCAGCTGGGTCCCACTTGTCAGTCTCTCCCCCCACCTTCCTTTCTTCTTCCTCCCGCTCCTCTCTTTCCTTTCCTGCCGCGACACTAGACACGCCCGCGCCCGTCGCCGTCACCGTCGCCCGCGTCTCCGCCCCCTTCCTTTCTGTGACGCCCGCCTGCCATAATGCCGTGGCACGTGCTTCCCCGAGCGACCAGCCCCCATTTCGCCGCAGAAATCACGGCCGCCATCCCCGGCCGCCGCGAGAGCCGCCGCACCCCCCCCCCCCCGTCCCCCAGTCGCACCGCCCCGCTCCCTCCCCCTATAAAACTCGAACCCGAGCGCCAGCGCTCCCCTTCCACTCCGATTTCACCGCACGCCCGACTACCCCGCCGCTGTGCGCCACCATTTTTCCATAGCCCGAGCCGTCGTCGCCGCCGTGTCATCGAGCCGCCGTCTCGCCGCCTCTCCGTCGACTGCGACCGTCGCCGGAGCCCCGCCTTGGACCCAGCGCCGTCGTCGTCCACCCCTTCCCCTCCGTGCCGTCGCTCCACGCCGGCATTTTCTCACCGGAGCGAACATCTCCGCCCGTGTCGCACCTCGTTGTCGACCCACCGTTTCACCTCGACTCCGCCGTCTTCAACCCTCGCAAGACTCTCACGAGGAAGTAAGCACCACGCCGCTCACGTTTCCCCCTCCCTCTCGCTCTCTTGCCCTGGCAATTTCTCGCTGGAGCTCTGTCGCCGCACGCCACCGTGGTCCGCCGGTCTACGGCCGCCGCACGACCGTCCCGTGACCCCCACCACCTTCGCCGTGCCGCCCTCTCCCTCCCCAGCCTAATCCCGGCCTGAACTGAGCCCCAGAGCACCGGATTCGGTGAGCTCCGGCGATCCTTCGCCGCCCCCCGCTCATCGCCGACGCCCAGCGCCGCCCGCCAAGCCGACCGAGCCGCCCCAGCTACCCCCTGCCGCCCGATCTAGATCCAAGGGCTAGATCGGATCTGAGCCGCGCCCGAGCTGCCAAGCCAAGCCTGAGCCGAGCATGCACAGCCCCAGCCGTCGAATCATGATCCAACGGATCAGATTCACCTGACCCGAGCCAAACCCTAGTCGTCACCAACTCTTTTGCAGAAAAGCCCCTAGGTTATCCAGAAATCAACTCGCGGTCTAGCCCTGTTTAAAAGTAATTAGAATCAGGTCCTTTCTTTTCAGTTTAGGCCCCTGAGTTTTCTAGAATTAGAACCCGCCGTCTAGGACCTCCAGTTTTGCACCCAGGGCCCTCTGTTTAAGGTTTAATTATATTTTAGCCCTTGGTTTCTTCAGATCTAGCCCCTGGAAGTTCAAAACTCTCGTAGTTGGGTCCCTGGATCACTGGTTTAGCCATATCTTCATCGTTTCAACTCCGATTTCAGCGATTCTTGCACTCACGCGATCCTTGCATCATGAACTACAATATTATCATCTTTTTACTCTCTGTTTGTACTGTTTATTGTACTTTTTCTTATTTTTTTGTGTATGCTTGTTTGTGTGATCGTGTAGACAACGTAACGTTCGAGCAAGACCAAGAGCAAGCTTACGAGGAAGAGAACCAGCAGCTGTTTGAGGAAGGAAAGTGGACTTCCCTCCCCTGCATATTCTATTTTATCCCAACAATAGCATGATAATTTACTTTATCTTAATGTTGCTTTGCATAAACTTGATGGGTCACCTATGCTAAGGACATACCTAGTCTTTCACCCAAAGCCTTGAAACACCGGGGTTTACTATTCATGTTGGGTAGTCACGCTTAGATGCAAACTTTGGGATTGGTGTTGGTTTACTCTTATGATAATATTGATAACTTTTCATAATATTGTTATACCTCGTTAATTCAAGATCAACTTTGTTTAATGGGAACATGGAGAACCACCCAAGTGAACAGTGCAACCACAAAGTCACATGGCTCTGACCTTAGCCAATTAATTAGATGTGTAGTTAGCTGGTGGCCTTACCGAAAGGGCAAGGAGGGGGTCAGTGATAGGGGTCATAGCCCGGTCCTCTTGGGGTAGCTGCCTTTGCTAAGGAGCTGACCATTAGGGAGGTTTATGGACCACACGGCTACTGAAACTCTAGCAAGCTGCCTAGCTCTCGACATGTCTTTGTAAAGGCTTCGTAGTGTACACTCGCCACTAACCTCGGAAGTGTTTAAGGGCCTTGCAAACCCGGGCGACTCAGGGGAACACGATTTGTGGGGAAAGTGTAAAACCTCTACAGAGTGTAAAACTGTTATAACAGCCGTGCTCACGGTTAAGAGTGGTTTGGACCCTCACATGATGATGGAACTTGAAGATTAATTAACTTGTGGTTCTTGGTTTATGTTTACGTTGTTGATACCTTTATGTTTTTGCTAAAGTGGGATGGTATAAATTTAAATCTATTTAATAGGTGCTCGCTAATAAAAGTTGACCAACTAAAAAGTGCTAACTGTTGTAAACCTTAGCCTATCCTTGATGGCCTTGCATATTCTCCCACACTTTTCGAGTACCAACCATAAGAGTACTCATCCTTGCCCAACTGCTGTTCAGAAGAGAACTTTGAACAGGAGGACTTCGACGACTTCGAGGAGTTCTAGGCTTGCGTTCACTTGTCATCGCCTATGGAAGACGGAGTTGTTGCAGACTTCGTTTAGGGTATATCGGTGGAACGTTTAAAGACCCTTGTGTCTCTTTTATTCGGAGTGTAATAATATTAAATACTTTATTTTGTTTACTTTTTGAGCATTGTCTTTGATATATTACACTTGTCCGTCTATCATGTGTGTGAACATGATCCTGGCGCACACATGAGATGCATCTGTTCTTTCTAGAATCGGGTGTGACAGAAGTGGTATCAGAGCTATGCGACTGTAGGACGCTAGCCTAGTTAGAAATGGTCGAAATTAAGGATTTATCTTCTAGCAAGCCATGTCAGCGTCAAAATTTCTTTGTTTTTATTTTATATTTCTGCATGAAAACCTATGTTTACATGTACTTTTTATTGTTTTATTTCTTTTAAAAAAAATTCCTGAGTTTTATTCTTGCTCTGTCAGATGGCCAGGACTTACCAGACTGCTCGCAAGCGCACCGGAGGTCGCCAGGTTCGCATTGCCCCAGTTGAGCTAGCTCCTCCCGCCCCAGTTCCAGCCCCTGTTGAGGAAGTGGAAGCTATGGAGGAGGAACCCGCGGAGGCGTACTACTTCGTGGATGGGGATGATGGCCGCATCATGGCGGTTGATGAAGAAGGGAATCAATTCACACCGCCGGCATCACCAGTGGTTGAGGCACCACCACCACCCCTAGTTGTCCCTGCTCCAGCTCCCGCTCCAGCACTGGTCACCGCTGGAGGAAGCCCGGGTAACTCCGTGGGTATTGATGATGGAGGTGATGATGACGAGGACAACGACAACAACGATAACAACGACGATCAAGGTGATGATCCTCCAAGGACGAGGCAACTCTGCTGTGTTCGCACTTCGGACAGAGAGCTCGGTCACTTGTCTCTAGTGCTGCAGGGAGTTCTGCAGGAGTTGGGCAACCATGTGAACCCCCACTACCACACGCACCACTACATCGACCCTGCGCTCGGCGACTACTACCTCACTCGCGTCCACGTCTCCGCTATGCCCCATGCTACTTACGACGCCTCCGTCAGCAACGCCGCTAGGAGAGCTCTGTGGTCCATCTGCCACACCCACCGCCAGGAGCTACAGAACACGGAGTACCGCCACCTTCCTCGCCGCCTCAGTGGAACTGTGTGGCAGAACCACCTGAATTAATCCGGCTCAAGTGCGCTAACCATCACCACAAAGGCAATCAGGGCTAACTCGCACTTCAAACGGAATAATCCACTGGTCTGTCGGGTAACCTCCCGATACAACCATGGTTTTTGCCGATCGAAACCACACATACATGTACTCACACGAAGGTGAGCCCAGAGGATACAACATTCCACAAATTTTACATGACAGGGTTAATCAAAAATTATTAATACAACGGAGTTCAAATTCGTAAAACAAGGTACTTCAGAGATCAAAATAATTGAGTTCTTCAGAGTTCAATGCAGCGGAAAAAGAGATAATGATAACTACTCGACGATACAGAATGTCTCGATGAAGCCCGTACGAGGCATCACTCGGCATTATCACCGTTGGCCGGGGGCGTATCCCATTCCACCGACCAACCAGGAGGAAGGGTATATGGCCAAGTCAAACTCGCAATCATATCCTCGAAAGTTTTACCTGAAAACAAGCCACAAGCAAGGCTGAGTATACTAATACTCAGCAAGGCTTACCCGACTAGTGGAATATACTTAGCCGACTCCTAGTCATGCAAGGCTTTTGGCTTGAGGGTTTGTTCTGCCGAAAAGCATATACAAGTAGGTCCTTACTTTCAAATTTTAGCTCCAGATTCTAGTTTTGTTTAACCATTCTAGGTAAGCAACTATCCAATATCACGCATGGTGGAAGAATTAATTTTTTTCATCCAACAAGATTAATCATCATCATTGTTCCTCTTCTTACTCTATGTGGTAAAAGGGTCAAGCAGTCTCTATAACCGCGAGAAACGGACGATTCGAATCGAATTTCTTAACCTTGCAAGGGAAACCTAAACACACGTCACGTGGTTACTCCTAGAGTCACACGTGCAACTTTTTCCTTCCATTCCCGCTTCATGGAACAGGCCCACCGCCCTCGACTACACGTCCCCATGGACCCGGCCATGGCGGCACATGCACCCGCCATTAGCTAGATGTGAACGAATTCAAGACAGTGGGGAGTATATTCCGGCCTCGGTTCAATCCGGTACTTAAGCTTACCGATTACCATATTCTCGGCATGTGGTTAGTACGTTCAAAGACTTAACCACCACTACCACACACTGCGGCCTTAGCATTTTTCACTAAACAGACGGGGCCTCAATCGTCAACATAAACATCATACCATAGCCCCGTCCGTCGACCTTATGATTGCAGCATGTAGTAAACATTCAACTCCTAAATTCTCGCGAGTGACAGAAAATCACTCGGCTTTTACCGGAGTCCTATTAGCATAGCATTCTATCGAACCTTACATCTAGTGTTCAAAGCATGGGTACCTAGGATCATGCGACTAAGTTTTCATTCAACTCCTATAAACTTAATGCACAAGTAAAGTAGAGTAGTAAGTTGCATAAGTTTAGGAAAATAGGGTTCATGCTCCGGGGCTTGCCTCTTGGGTAAAGCTAGTTTGGGGCTCGTCCGAACTCGGGTTCGGGTCTTCAAAAGCTTTAGTTAGATTTACTTGAGGTTCATGCTGCTCACTCTCAGACGCGGGCACCAGCTCGTACGTTCCGTCGGCGAGAGTAGTCGATTCTATATGAATGCACAAGTGTAAGTTATAGCGATGGTATAAGACGATTATTTTCCTTCACGATAAAGTTGTAGTCCACAAAACATCGATTTGGTTGTGAAGTTACTTAGTTAAGATTTCTTTGAGCAATTGTTAATAGAGTATAACTGAAACTATTTACTTCATTAAACAAGAAGGGTTGTGTTATATTGGAAACTTAATTGTCTAAGCACATCATGGATTAAACAGAACTTCTGAACTAGGTAACTTCTGGTGATGAAATTTTTATTTAGAGCACATTATGCAGAGGCAAAAGCACTGTAAAAATTTCAGACATTTCACGCAGCAGAATAATTATGAAAAATGTAATACACAGCCACTGCTAGAACCTATTTATTTTTATATAGGACAAACCATGCAAGCATTGACACCAATAATTTTACAGGGGATTAACCTATCCATATATGTATTACTGTAAATGTTTCATATTTTACTTTGCAAAATACAAAGAATAATAAATAGGACAAGGTACACATACTTTAATAAAGATTAATTTCTACAGGATGTTTTACAGGTTTTCTGAGTATGAAACTTTTGATACAGCAAGAGCTGCTCTAAAGTGTCCCACAATAAAAAGTTGAACATTTTCCAAGCACAGAAACTAATTATTTGAATTAGTGCATTTCTTCTACCACAAATTTATATAAATAGGTTACACAAAGGAAAAAGGTTTTATAATTTTTCTGTGGTATTTAGGTATCAATATAACAGCTCTGCAAAAGTTTCACAACAAGAATCACAATATAATAGCAGTTATAATTTAGTTTTATTAATTCATGGCATAAACAAGGTTTAACAAAAGTTTATTTAGAGATGGTTCTGGTCCTAATATTTTTACACTGGCCTAAAAATCAAGCAACTAATCTACTGTTAAATTTTCAGGTTTAGCCTTTGTCTACAATAGTGGGTACAATTAAAGTCTATTAAACCTTCCATTTAATTTATAGCAAGATTTAGCAAGCAACTGAAGAAATGCACGTAACAAAAGTTGTAGATCTTCTTCTAAAGATTCCAGAACAGTTGAGTTTGTATTTTTCCGATTTCTCTACAATTTTATATGAATTTTACAAATTCGCTATTTTTGAAACTAGATTTAAAAACTTTCTTTTACAAAGGAGTCACTGGAAACTTGCGTGCAGGCCCCTAGGAAGATTGCAATCAAAGCAATGTGGTCCTTGGGCGGCGCTGGCAAGGTGGCTGGCCAGATTCCGGCGAGGGGGCTCGTCGGCGGCGAGGGGAAAAGGTTCGTGGAGGTCCAGGGAGGTAAGAGCTACCTTGGGATGGCCTTGGTCGGGGTTGGGAGTGGCCGGAGGTGGCTCGTCGGCGCGAAGCAGAGGGGCGGCGGCGGGGCGGAGCCTCGGCGATGGTGCTCCGGCGAGGAGGGGAGAGCGTGGGCTGGTCGAAGAGCTTCGCGGCGTCAAGGGAAATCCGTTTCGAGGCTTGGATTGGACGGAGGAGCTTCGGAGTGGGCCGTCCACGGAGCAGCAGGGGAGCGGCGGCGGCGCGGGCGGCGCTGGCGGTGCTCCGGCGGTCGAGCTGGCCGGGGAAGAGGCCGATGAGCTTCAGTGGAGGGAGGGCAAGCTTGCTGGGCGATAGGTTTGGGAAGTGGGAGGCTGGAGAGTGGGGCTCCATGGGCAGGTGGTGCACGGCGGTGGTAAAGGTGGCGGCGGCGGCGTTCTGGTGTCTGGGCTCAGTGCGGTCTTAAGTAGGCAGCAGAGAGGCGGGAGGAGGGGCGGAACTGAACTGCGAGGCGCGGGCGCGGGCGGCATGACAGGGGCGCGCTACTAGCCGCGGTGGGTGGCGAGCAGAGCCAGCACGGCGTGCGGCGGCGCGGGCAGGGGAATGGGCGCTGAAGATTTGGCGTGTGGAGCGGGAGATCATGCGGCGCGCGGGTTGGGCGAGGAGCTGGAGCAGCTGTCTGGCCGGGCGACGAGCGCGGCGACTGGCGGGATGCAGCGGAGGCACGGGCACGGCGCGGCTTGTCCATTGGGCGCGGCGGGCGGCGAGCAGAGGCGCGTGTCGCCAGCGCGCGCGTGGCATGCGCGGACTGGGGAGGAGCGCGGCGTGGGGAGAAGCGCGGCGTGCGGGCGCGACCAGGCATTGGCTTGGTGCCTAGCGCCGTCAGGCATCGCCGGCCAAGTGGCCTGCGGCGACCGCGCGGCGGCGGAGGGTTGGGCGAAGTGAGTGGTCGGGCGAAGTCGAGGGTCGGGCAAAGCGAAGGGTCGGGCGAAGCGAAAGGGTCGGGCGAAGCCAAGGGTCGGGCGAGTGAAAGGGTTGGGCGAATGACGGGTCGGGCGAGCGATGGGTCAGGTGAGCGACGGGTCGGGCGAGCGAAGAAGAAGGGTCTGCAGTGAAAATAGAAGAAAAGGCAGGGGCTGGTTTGCAAATCCAAGTGTTTCTCAAATTTTTGTGTTGCAACTCAAAAATCTCTGAACATGAAAGTTGTTCAAAATGAAAAGTTACACAAGTTTTGTTTCAGGCCAAAGTTCATTTGAGTTATAGTTTTAAAAGTTATTTTAGAAACTAAAAAAGTATAATTCGGAGGGCTCGTCATTTCCTTGGCAAAACTTAGCATTCACTCCTAGGCTTCAACTAGACTTTTGTTTAACATGTCAATAATGACGTGCCTATTCAATTTTGTAGAGATGTTTGCCTAAATGTGAAAGTTATTTAAATGGCTTGATTAAAGTACATGTACTTACACTCATATACACAACTATTTTCAATTCAAGGCAAAACCAATTTATAACTCATTTCATTGAAACTTCTCTTAATTATTTATGCACCGTGTTAAGCTAAAGAGGCTTATTTCATAATTGAAACACCTGAGGTGTTACAAACTGAGGAGACTGTGGTTACTCTGGGTGGAGATGATGAAGACCGCCTCAACACCCTTGCTCGAGTCACCGCCGTCCTCAACACTGAGCTGGAGAGCGTCGTCACTGAGCTGGACGATACTCAGGACAGGCTACTGGAGGCCCATGACAGGATCCGCGCACTGGAGGCCCGACTTGAGGGAAGCGCGCCGCCGCCTCCACAGATGAATGAACCCCGCTTCCCCGCCCTGTCACCGCCCCGCAAGAAGCTTCGCCGCAGCGAACCCGGCTCCATAACTCGCCACGAGGACTAGGCATCTAGGCTCCTAGGCTAGTTATTATTTAAAGTTTTCTTTGATAGAACCATTTTTTTTGCTTCAAAGGACGACGGTGTAATAATGTTTGCTTGAGACCAAGTGTTTGCTCTCTCTTGTTTTGTGTTGGTTGTGCTTGGTTGGAAACAATTTGAGATTTGCTTGCTACAAATTATCAGTTAATATAAATTGGAGTCCTTATCAATCCATATTTTGTTAAATTCTTATCTTTTATCTATCTATATCAAGTACACCTATCTTATCCTGGGTTTATTCCCTAACGGTCACATGGTAAACACAAGGACAGGTGGAGGACAGGATATTCCTAGCATGAGGCGTGCTCACGTAGTCAACCGACAGAGTCAGTTGCCACCACCACCCAACCCAACAATGGAGCAATTCTTGGCAGCACAGATGCAGGTGTTGCAGAACCTCACTGCCATCATCCAGAACATGCAAGCCCAGCAGAATCAGCAAGCACCGCAGCAAAACCAGCCACCAAGAGACAAACATAGAGAATTCATGAGCCACCACCCCCCTACCTTTTCTCATTCGGTGGACCCCTTGGATGCTGATGACTGGTTGAAGGTCATCACTAAGAAGCTGGACATCACGCAATGCAGTGACCGTGAAAGGGTCCTATATGCTGCAGGACGTTTGGAAGGTGCGGCCGCTGATTGGTGGGATGCTTTCGCTGCTGCCCACGCCAATGCCAACACTATGACCTGGGAGGAGTTCAGAATCAACTTCCGCAGCCACCATATCCCAGCAGGACTGATGAGAGTCAAGCAGAAGGAGTTCCTGTCCTTGAAGCAAGGCAGCATGATTGTTAGCGAGTACCGGGACAAATTCACTCAGTTGTCCCGTTACGCACCCCATGAAGTGGATAGTGACGCGAAGAGGCAGGAGCGCTTCTTGGAGGGTCTGATAGGGCCGCTCAACTATCAGCTGCACAGTCACACCTTCCCAAACTTCCAGACTCTGCTAGACAAAGCCATTGGTCTGGAGAGCAAGCGCAAGGAGCTTGGGGAACACAAGCAAAAACTTCAGTCCCAGGGACAATCCAGCAGCAACACTCGTCCCCGCTACAGCACACCCCAGGGATTTCAGTCGCGCTTTGGAGGACAAGGCGGAGGATATCCGCAGAGTCAACAGAATCAATGAACTCCAGAGCAGCCTCAACGCTTCAACCAGCAGACTCAGGGCAACTCCAACCCGCAATCGTATCGTTCAGGCTATGCCATGGGTGCACCAGTGCGGACCAACAATCCAGTCACACCAGTCCAACCCAACGGCTATTTCAAATGTGGAGAACTGGGGCATTATGCTAACAACTGCCCAAAGCGTAACATGCAGACTCCTCAGAATCAGAGGAACAGTGGGCAGAGGCAGACTCCTCAGCAGCAGCAGCCGCGCAACAGCAATCAGACACCATTGGGCAACAGAGGTCAGCAGAACTACGTCCGCGGAAGGGTGAATCATGTTGCTGCAGAAACAGCTGAAGAGGCTCCCGATGTTGTGCTCGGTACGTTCCCTGTTAATTCAGAACCTGCATTAGTTTTATTTGACTCTGAAGCATCACATTCATTCATCACCGAGCAATTCGCCTCAAAGCATAATTTACCAATGAGCCCTATGAAACAAATTCTTCTAGTAAGTTCCCCGGGCAAAGAATTGAAAACTAGTCACTTATGCCCGAACGTCAACATGAATATTATGGGGGTAGAATTCTTAGCCAATCTAATAGTCCTAAAGACTAGCGGCATTGATGTGATCCTCGAAATGGATTGGTTAGCTAGAAGTGATGGGGTGATCCAGTGTCGCAAGAGATCCGTGCTCCTAACCAGCCCTCATGGAGAGAAGGTCGAATTTGTGGCAGCAATTTCACCTAGTGGAGTCGGGACAGTGAACCAAATGAAGGGAATGCCTCTAGAAGATATCAGAGTTGTCTGTGAGTACCCCGACGTCTTCCCGGAAGATTTACCGGGTATGCCACCTGTTCGTGACATTGAGTTCCGTATTGATCTTTTACCTGGTATTGCACCTATCTCTAAAAGACCCTATAGAATGGATGTTAAGGATCTGAGTGAACTAAAGAAACACATAGAAGAAATGTTAGCTAAGGGATTTATCCGTCCTAGCTCATCCCCGTGGGGAGCACCAGTGATATTTGTTGATAAGAAGGATGGCAGCAGAAGGATGTGTGTAGACTACAGGTCGCTGAATGATGTGATGATCAAGAATAAATATCCACTGCCCAGAATTGAAGATTTGTTTGATCAGATGAGAGGTGCCAAGGTTTTCTCCAAGATTGATCTGAGATCAGGCTATCATCAGTTAAGGATCCGACCAGAAGATATACCCAAGATAGCATTCACAACCAGATATGGTCTGTACGAGTTCACTGTGATGTCGTTTGGATTGACCAACGCTCCAGCATACTTCATGTACCTGATGAACAAGGTTTTCATGGAATATCTTGACAAGCTTGTGGTTGTGTTCATTGATGACATCTTGGTGTATTCACAGAACGAGGAAGAACATGAAGAGCACTTGAGGATAGTGTTACAGAAACTCCGAGAGAATCAGTTATATGCCAAGCTGAGCAAATGTGACTTTTGGTTGAGGAAAGTTTCTTTCCTTGGACATGTTATCACAGATGGAGAAATTGCAGTAGACCCAAATAAAGTTCAGGATGTTCTGAATTGGAATCCACCGAAGACTGTGCCTGAAATCAGAAGTTTCCTCGGACTTGCAGGTTACTACCGCAGATTTATTGAGGGATTCTCAAAGATTGTGAAACCCATGACTTCTTTGTTGGAAAAAGGGAAAGAATTTAAGTGGGATGCTGCATGCCAGAAGTGTTTTGAAGAGCTGAAAACAAGATTGACCACTGCTCCTGTGTTGATAATGCCGGATATCCACAAAGGGTTTGATGTGTATTGTGATGCTTCACGGATGGGTCTTGGATGTGTGTTAATGCAAGAAGGCAAAGTTGTGGCCTATGCTTCAAGACAGTTGAGAAAGCATGAGCAGAACTATCCTACCCATGACTTGGAATTGGCTGCCATCGTGCACGCATTGAAGATTTGGAGGCACTACATGATCGGAAAGTGTCAGATCTTCACTGACCATAAGAGTCTGAAGTACATCTTCACGCAATAGGATCTTAACCTAAGACAGCGCAGATGGCTAGAATTAATCAAAGACTATGATTTGGATATTCAGTATCATCCTGGCAAGGCAAATGTTGTGGCAGACGCCCTAAGCCGTAAAGGACAAGCTAATATGATGATTGTTCGATTAATGCCTGAGGAATTATGTTGGGAGATGGCACGTTTGAACCTGGGAATTGTCACACAGGCGGAAGCCATGACTATGGAGATGGAACCTACATTAGAGCAAGAGATCAGAAAAGGGCAGTTGACAGATGCTAAAATCAAAGAGATCAAGATTCAAATTGGTCTAGGCAAGACTTCGGATTTCACCAAAGATGAGCAAGGAACTGTTTGGTTCAGAAAGAGGATCTGTGTACCTGAAATTGATCACCTTCGTGAACTCATTCTGAAGGAGGCACATGATTCTGCTTATTCCATTCATCCTGGAAGTACCAAGATGTATCAAGACTTGGAAGAGAAGTATTGGTGGTATGGTTTGAAAAGAGACGTAGAAACACACGTTGTTTTGTGTGATGTCTGCCAGAGAGTGAAAGCAGAACACCAGAGACCAGCAGGTTTACTCTAGCCATTGAAGGTACCTGAATGGAAATGGGAAGAGATTGGTATGGATTTCATTATAGGGTTACCCCGTACTCGTGATGGTTACGACTTGATATGGGTTATCGTGGACAGACTGACAAAAGTCACACATTTCATCCCGGTCAAAACAACATACACTGGAGCCAAGTTAGTAGAACTGTACATGTCATGAATTGTGTGTATGCATGGTGTTCCAAAGAAGATAGTGTCTGATCGAGGTACTCAGTTCACGTCATGTTTCTGGCAGAAGTTACATGAATCCATGGATACAAAACTCAATTTCAGTTCCATATATCATCCACAAACAGACGGTCAGACTGAGCGAACGAATAAAGTATTGGAGGATATGTTGAGACCATGTGCCCTAAAGCATGGAGGCAGTTGGGATAGAAGCTTGCCATATACAGAATTCTCCTACAATAACAGTTATCAGGAAAGTCTCAAGATGGCCCCATTTGAAGAATTATATGGGAGAAAATGCAGAACACCATTGTATTGGAGTCAGACAGGAGAAAGTCAGGTCTTTGGGCCAGAGATTCTTCAAGAAGCAAAAAGACAAGTCCAGATAATCCGGGATAATCTCAAGACTGCTCAGTCATGACAGAAAAGTTATGCTAACACATAGAGAACGGAATTGACATTTGAGGTTGGAGACTTTGTGTATCTGAAGGTATCACCCATCAGGGGTCTCTGTAGATTCAAAGTGAAAGGAAAGTTGTCACCTCGTTATATTGGTCCTTTTCAGATCTTGGAAAGGAAAGGTGAAGTGGCATATCAACTGGAATTACTGGCATGATTGTCAGATGTCCATGACGTGTTTCATGTATCACAGTTAAAGAAGTGTCTGAGAGTGCCTGAGGAGTAGTTACCGCTGGAGGAACTCAATATACAAGAAGATTTGACTTATTCAGAGCATCCGGTTAGAATCTTGGAAACATCTAAGAGGGTTACGGAGCAAGGTGATCAAAATGTGCAAAGTACAGTGGAGTCACCACTCAGAGGATGAGGCTACTTGGGAAAGAGAAGATGAACTGATTGCAGAATTCCCTCAGTTGTTCCCTAATCCTTCCAAATCTCGAGGACGAGATTCTCTTTAAGGGGGGTAGGTTTTGTAACACCCAAAAATATAGGAAATAAAATTTTAAAAATATTTTATAAAAGCCACAAAATAAAATTATGCATGCATCTCTCTCTCTCTTTCTCTTCTCCTACTCTCTTTCAGCCCATCCTAGAATCCCTCCTCTTTTCTTTCAGCCCGGCCCAAACCTCTCTCTCTTCTCCTTTTTCTTTTTTTTCCTCACCCCGCGGCCCAACACCGCACAGCCGGTCCAGACCGCAGTGCTCTCCCTCTCTCACCGCCAGCTGGGTCCCACTTGTCAGTCTCTCCCCCCCACCTTCCTTTCTTCTTCCTCCCGCTCCTCTCTTTCCTTTCATGCCGCGACACCCACCTGCCATAATGTCGTGGCACGCGCTTCCCCATGTCGTGGCACGCGCTTCCCCGTCGTCGTCCACTCCTTCCCCTCCGTGCCGTCACTCCACGCCGGCATTTCCTCGCCGGAGCGAACATCTCTGCCCGTGCCGCACCTCATCATTGACCCACCATTTCGCCTCGACTCCGCCGTCTTCAACTCTTGCAAGACTCTCGCGAGGAACTAAGCACCACGCCGCTCCCGTTTCCCCCTCCCTCTCGCTCTCTAGCCCCGGCAATTTCTCGCTGGAGCTCTGTCTCCACCCGCCACCATGGTCCGCCGGTCTACAGCCGCCGCACGGCCGTCCCGTGACCCCCACCACCTTCGCCGTGCCGCCCTATCCCTCCCCGGCCTAATCCGGGCTTCAACCGAGCCCCGGAGCACCGGATTCGGTGAGCTCCGGCGATCCTCCGCCGTCCCCGCTCATCGCCGGCGCCCAGCGCCGCTCGCCAAGCCGACCGAGCCGCCCCAGCTACCCCCTACCGCCCGATCTAGATCCAAGGGCCAGATCGGATCTCGCCAACTCTTATGCAGAAAAGCCCCTAGGTTACCCAGAAATCAACCCGCGGTCCAGCCCTGTTTAAAAGTAATTAGAATCAGGTCCTTTCTTTTCTGTTTAGGCCCCCGACTTTTCTACAATTAGAACCCGCCATCCAGGACCTCCAGTTTTGCACCCAAGACCCTCTGTTTAAGGTTTAATTATGTTTTAGCCTTTGGTTTCTTCAGATCTAGCCCCTGGAAGTTCAAACTCTCGCAGTTAGGTCTCTGGATCACTGTTTTAGCCATATCTTCATCGTTTCAACTCCGATTTCAGCGATTCTTGCGCTCACACGATCCTTGGATCATGAACTACAATATTATCATCTTTTTACTCTCTGTTTGTACTGTTTATTGTACTTTTTCTTATTTGTTTGTGTACGCTTGTTTGTGTGATCGTGTAGACAACGTAACGTTCGAGCAAGACCAAGAGCAAGCTTACGAGGAAGAGAACCAGCAGCTGTTTGAGGAAGGCAAGTGGACTTCCCTCCCCTACATATTCTATTTTATCCCAACAATAGCATGATAGTTCACTTTATCTTAATGTTGCTTTGCATAAACTTGATGGGTCACGTACGCTAAGGACATACCTAGTCTTTCACCCAAAGCCTTGAAACACCGGGGTTTACTATTCATGTTGGGTAGTCACTCTTAGATGCAAACTTTGGGATTGGTGTTGGTTTACTCTTATGATAATGTTGATAACGTTTCATAATGTTGTTATACCTCGTTAATTCAATATCAACTTTATTTAATGGGAACATGGAGAACCACTCAAGTGAACAGTGCAACCACAAAGTCACATGGCTGTGACCTTAGCCAATTAATTAGATGTATAGTTAGCTGGTGGCCTTACCGAAAGGGCAAGGAGGGGGTCAGTGATAGGGGTCATAGCCCGGTCCTCTTGGGGTAGCTGCCTTTGCTAAGGAGCTGACCATTAGGGAGGTTTATGGACCACACGGCTACTGAAACTCTAGCGGGCTGCCTAGCTCTCGACATGTCTTTGTAAAGGCTTCGTAGTGTACCCTCGCCACTCACCTCGGAAGTGTTTAAGGGCCTTGCAAACCCGGGCGACTCAGGGGAACACGATTTGTGGGGAAAGTGTACAACCTCTGCAGAGTGTAAAACTGTTATAATAGCCGTGCTCACGGTTAAGAGTGGCTTGGACCCTCACATGATTATGGAACTTGAAGATTAATTAACTTGTGGTTCTTGGTTTATGTTTACGTTGTTGATACCTTTATGTTTTTGCTAAAGTGGGATGGTATAAATTTAAATCTATTTAATAGGTGCTCGCTAATAAAACTTGACCAACTAAAAAGTGCTAACTGCTGTAAACCTTAGCCTATCCTTGATGGCCTTGCATATTCTCCCCCACTTGCTGAGTACCAACCATAAGAGTACTCATCCTTGCCCAACTGCTGTTCAGAAGAGAACTCTGAAGAGGAGGACTTCGACGACTTCGAGGAGTTCTAGGCTTGCGTTCACCAGTCATCGCCTATGGAAGACGGAGTTGTTGCAGACTTCGTTTAGGGTATATCGGTGGAACGTTTAAAGACCCTTGTGTCTCTTTTATTCGGAGTGTAATAATGTTAAATACTTTATTTTTTTTACTTTTCGAGCATTGTCTTTGATATATTACACTTGTCCGTCTATCATGTGTGTGTGAACATGATCATGGCGCACACATGAGATGCATCTGGTTCTTTCTAGAATCGGGTGTGACACCTTCTCTTACCACCAAAGTTCTTATGTGTCCTTGCTAAATTGCGAGCTGCACTCACTTTGGTGGTAGTAGACACGACAAAAGTGATAGATCAAGCGAAATCAAAATCACAGTGCATCCTAAACATAGGCTTATTTGTGGAGCTTGGAAGGTTAAGTATGTGGTAATGCAATCTAAAACTTCAAGGAATTGTAAAGTTAAGTAAGAATCCAACCAAAGAACAATATCTAGTTGCTGAACTAAAAACTAGTGAATATGAGGAATGTGTTTAGCAACTCACACACAAAGATGGGGAAACTTGTCGCAGCCAAGGAAATGAGCTAGACTGAAATTTTGATTCAGGACAATGCTCAGTGCTACAGAAGTTATGGAGAGACGCTAGCTGATTGCTTACATAAATGAAAGGTTATAAGATATTGCACAAATGATGACTATATGTTAAACTAATCAGCATCAAACAAAGCCAATCAATATGGTGACCTCAGCGCTTAATTCTTTTATGTTGCACTTTTTTCTTTCTGCTCTCTCTTTTTTTTTTGCCTTCCTTTGCTACTGATATCAGCACACCAGTTTGTAAACAAATTAGCGCTTGCTATTCAGACAAATTTCAGATTGAGCAGAGTGCAAAGCCCACAAGCAACAACATACACCTAGTCTCAATAGGTTCAAAGTTTCCACAAAGGATGAATTTTGTTCACTACTGCAACTTTTCGTGGATAAATAATAGAACACTCTAATATTAAGAAACCTAGCATATTCTGTTCTTATAGGATTTCAAATAAGCTTTCCAACAAGCTCAAGAACACCCAAATCGGACTTGAGATGCAGAAGTTATGCTGATTTTGGTGAAAGATGCTGAACATACAGATCTGAGCGCGAAAATTATTTGGGATGAAATCAGACTGGACCAAAGAACGCAAGAATGGAGGGAAATCTCAAATCCTGATGGGGAATAAAGGGAAAAGTAGATCAGAGGTGTGGAACAAAAGGGAAACAAAAAAATTCAGCAACCAAATTCAATCTATCGGACTAGAACTTAACAATACTCATTGAAATTTCATATCGGGTTATGGATAGTGGAAATTTTTGGTATTTTCAGTTCAGGACAGTAAACTAAAGGCGGAACTAGAGGGTAAAGATCCTACCGAGTAAAACGTAGCTCTGATACCAAGATGATGCGGGGGTTTGCCCGATCTTCTTGTTGTAGGATCTGGGGATAACTTGACCCGTGCAACTTGACGAATCGATGGCACTAACAGCTGCTCGAACAACCACCTATGACAAATGATTTCGCCCAACCACACAATTTAGTGGATGCCTAACCTAAACCACGCAAGGTAGATGTCAGACACGGGCATACGGGACTACGCATATGGCCTACATCTTACAAGACAAGGGGTGAGACATGGCCCACGTCCTACACTGGTTGTAACTACTCGTAGCGTAGTAGAACTACTTATACAGTAGTAAAACTAGTCAGATACAGTAGTGAACTACCAGAAAAGTACTCGGGTAGGACTCTAGGGCTCGTATCCGACTAGTACTTCCATGTAACCCTATCCCCCCAGACTATATAAGGGTTGACAGGGACCCTCCTCAAGCAGGGAGCATGAGGGACAACTCGTGCCTCATGCAACAGATCACCTAGGAGATCACCCGATTACCAACTAAGGAAATACAAACCAAACAGGACGTAGGGTATTACTCTCTCGGTGGCCTGAACCTGTCTAAACCTTGTGTTCCTTGCACCTTCGAGTTCCTTATCTCGGCAACACCCTACCTACAAACTCACCACCTCGGGGGTATCCCTTGGTGAGCGTGGCGGTAAAACACCGACAGCTGGTGCGCCAGGTAGGGGTGTTCATCGAGCATCCACCGGAAAACTCGATGGCATCTCTCAGCTTCACCAGCACCGTGCTCGACGAGGGCACAACTTTCGTCTTTGGCTCCTGGATCTGCATCGCTAATGGCTTGGGAGGCTTCAACAGCCGTCTAGTCGACTCCAGGAAGCCGGAGGCCTTTGCACCAATTCGAAGCAGCGACCTCGACGAGTTGTTGCTCCCCGTTCTACCCAGACAGATCGAAAGGACATCCATTTTCAACACGACTTCAATTCGTGCTGCACCAGGACTACTCAGATCGGATTCAAACCGATCTGAGGAGGCTACGCAATCCAAGTCCCTCTCCGACTTGGAGGAGAACTTGGATAGTCTTTTCAAGATTCGAGACGAGGGAGCCACCGCGCGTCGGAGGCCCCCCGTTCTTGACTACGACTCAGACTCAAACAAAAAGTACCCGTTAACTACAAGTTCGAGCCGAGGAGGACTCGAGGACGAGGGAGCCACCGCTCATCGGGAGGCCCCAGTTCTCGACAACCACTCGCAACCCGATGATTACTCCGAGTTGTTTTCGGGTAATCATCCGGGTTTAACCATAACATCTACGCAGCAAGGCCATTTCGTGTACTAGAAGGGTCTAGAGCCCTCCAAGTTACTCGAATACGACTCCCGCCTTGTGGCAGAATACACCTTTCGGCGTATCGACCCCAGGGAGCCGGAAGATTTCGACTACCCCGCTCAACTTCACCTCGTGTCACAACATCGACAACCTCGACTACTCGACTCGCGCAGTAGTTACGACTGCTTCGACAAATCGGCTGCGCCAACGACAACTTCAACAACTTGTCTTTACTAGAAACTAGTTGGGAACGAGTCTTAAACTACTCGGCAACTAGCTCCACTCGGTCAACAACTAGTCGGAATCAGCTCCGACTAGTCGGCATCGTCAACAAATCGCTCACGGTTCAAAGCTACGTTTTGCCGCCTACTTTTTGCGCAACGCACACTCCCTCCATCGGCAAACTCGAAACCCCCAAACCATGTCTAGATTGGTTTGAGGCGGTTCAACCAGGACCCTCTCCGCATTGGAAGAGGATTTGGATCATCTACCACCACTCGGAGAAGGAGAAGCGACCGCGCGTCGTGGGGCTATTGTTTCCGACAGCTACTCGGATCCAGCTAATCATGTGACCCGGGGTCTGGTAAGGGGATCACATTGGTCAGGCAGGTTTGGGCATCAGAAGGGCATGAAACCCTCCAGGTCGCTCAAATCAAGTCCACCACGATTCATTGCCACACCCGGAGAACTCCGTTTTCAAGAGGGTAGACCCCTCCCTCCTTTCGACAATGAAAACGAGGGCCAGGTGGTGCGGAGTGCCACACGCTTCGCCCCCAATCGAGAAGTACTCATGATTCACGTTGACGAGGACTGTGAAGGCCTAGAGCGGGTACAGCTAGACGACTACGATAACTACCTCCTTGATCCACTCGATGAAGATGTGGAAGTAACAATGGATAGCGAATCTTCAGCCAACATCAAGGCAGAAGACGCAGATGACGTCCAGAAGGAACGCCGTAGGCTCATCAATGCGAAGCGCGCCCAACACAGGCACCGCGTGGTCGAGATGAACCACCAGGGGAGCGGCAACCTCCACGACTCCTCCACAGGCGACCTTGGCGCTATCATCAACGCTGGCAGGGACGCCGGTAATGTCATCATTGCCAGGCAGCAGGAGCGCGAAGAAGTGGAAGCCTACAGCCCCACCCGCTATCAACTCCCGCTCGACTACCTGGAGACAACTTGGAAGCGCAAGCAAGAAGCTGGGGAACAATCCACTCGCAGAAAGAAGACTCTCAGTTCGAAGGAACGATTCGAGGCAGCCCTCCACGAGCAATGCCCAGGGCACCCGAAGAGCAAGCATTCCGCGTTTGAATGTCAAACCCTTCAGAGAGCCCTGGGAGCTCCGTCCAAACTACGAAGAAAGGCGATGGGACTACCCGAATAATGATTTACTCATAAATTAAGTACCCGATTCAAGGAGGTTTTCTGAGGGTCTTTTTGGTGTTTCGTTTGTTCAAACCATTGTTTTGGGACTATATCTCGAAACAAGAGGTTCCGTACACCTAAAAGCACCCCTTTCTACCACTTAGTCAGGGTTGCTATTTATGTTCATTATTCGGGTTAATCACGACTCCCTCGCTAAACTCATGGAACCCTGTCACAGCCAAACCATGCGACTGCCAAAAGTGGTTGCCTCGTTTGGCAATGACTAGTAGAACCCGTTAATTAGCCAAATAAAGCACTTACATGATTATCTATCAAACACTTCCAGTAATGCTCAGATTACTAGTCCACAGCTAGTTTTCTATGTTACTGAAGGGGCCTTGCCCAAAACTACCAATAACCCCTAGATTACTAGTTCCCGACTAGTTTTTTATGTTACTGAAGGGGGCCTTGCTCCCAAACTTCCAGTAACACTCCGTTTACTAGTTTCCGACGAGTATTACACGTAGTTTACTGAAGGAGCCTTGCTCCCGTACGACCTCGCCAACGGTCTCAACAGAATTCAATTTTTCCTGACCTGAAGCAGCCTGAAACACCCATGCCACCGTGCAATCGACGACTTGATCCACAACCCATAACCCCTCAAACCGAATATGCCTCGGTCATAGGTCCTGTACCACAAGTTCTTCGCCAAGTCAGAGGAGGATTTGGATCGTCTACCACAAGTCGGAGGAGGATCTGGATCGTCTACGACAAGTCGGCGGAGGATTTGGATCGTCTAGTACAAGTCGGAGGAGGATTTGGATCGTCTACTACAAGTCGGAGGAGGACTAGCCAGCATCCATCGAAGGGCTCCCATCCCCGCCGACTACTCGAACTTCATCAACGACACACTACCCTTATCAAACGGCCACCGGGGCCAGATGGTGCCTCCATCTTGTTGGGCGGGCCCGAGCATTGGAAGGGCACGAGTCCTCCAAGCTACCCGGCTCAGCCCACCTTTCTGTGCCCCCAACTTGGTCGGGCGGGCCTGGGCATTGGAAGGGCATGAGTCCTCCATGCTACCCGGCTCAGCCCACCTTTCTGCGCATCCAACTTAGTCAGGTGGGTCCGGGCATTGGAAGGGCACGAGTCCTCCAAGCTACTCGGCTCAGCCCACCTCTCTGTGTTTTTAACTAGGCCGGGCGGGCCCGGGCATTGGAAGGGCACGAGTCTTCCAAGCTACTTGGCTCAGCCCGCCTCTCTACGTTTTCAACTAGGTTGGGAGAGCTCGGGCATCGGATGGGCACGGAGTCCTCCAAGCTATCCGACCCCAGCCCACTTCTCCGCGCCACCAACCCCGACAACCTATTGGGCCTATAACCGCTCCAAGCAGGTAGGACCCTCGATTCCTCGATGACCACTTCGCCCACGCGAGGGCATTCAGCGACCCACCGACGACTACTTCGACTACACAACTAGCAGGAAGCGGGACTCATTCTACCAGTGACTAGTTGGACTCAATTCTGACTAGTCAGGTTTCATCAACAAACCATTGCGGCTCCATCAACGAGTGATATGGCTTCATCAGCAATCACCAAAGAATCAAGATCGACAACTATCCATGCTCGTCTGGTTTCTACGCTCGGGTGCCGGGCGTAACAAGGCGGCTGCCCACGGTAAGCCTGAGACCCGATTCAAGGAGGTTTTACGAAGATCTTTAGGGAACTTCTTTAACCATTGTCTTGAGTTTTATCTCGAAACAAGGGGTTTATTCCCAAAGAATTCATTCAACCACTCGGTCGGTAGATCAAGGAGTTTACCCAAAATAGGGTTTGTTCGTTCATTAATATTTTAGCACCGTATGAACTATCTTGGCCCGCCCAAGGAGTTCCTTCAGGCTAACCTAGACATCCTCGCATGGCAACATATGACTTGTTTTGGCCCGCCCAAGGAGTTCCTTCGGACTAGCCGAGTCATCTTTGCACAATGACTACTTTCGTAACAACGCATGTGAAGCATTGCGTTGTCACTTCCTTTGGTCCAACCGAGACATCTTTGCATGGCAACATACGGCTTGTCTTGGCCCGCCCAAGGAACTGATCAAGATCAAGTGCAGGACCTCGTCGTCACCTCCTTTGCGCCAACCGAGACATCTTTGCATGGCACTTAAGGCTTGTCTTGGCCCACCCAAGGAACTAATCAAGATCAAGTGCGGGACCTTGTCGTCACCTCCTTTGGGCCAACTGAGACATCTTTGCATGGCAACATATGACTTGTCTTCGCCCGCCCAAGGAACTGATCACCCCACGTGAAGGATCTCGTCATCAATCCCTTCGGGCCAACCGTGATGTTTTCATAAGTCAACATGTGAATTCTCATGGTTCGCCCAAGGAATCGACTGAAACTACTAGCAATATTTATTTCTCCCTCGCTAATTGACTTCCAGTCACCTTCACATACTTCCAGTACAACTCTGTTATACTGGTTTACGACCAATATTACGTGCATGTTTGCTGAAGGGGCCTCGTTCCCATACTTTCAGTAACAGATTACTAGTTTCTGACTAGTATGTTTTGTTACTAAAGGGGCATCGGTCCCATATTTCTATTACAACTCCGTTCTACTGGTTTATGACCACTATTACGTGCAAGTTTGCTGAAGGGACCTCGGTCTCATACTTCCAGTAACAGATTACTAGTTTTCGACTAGTATGCTATGTTACTGAAGGAGCATCGCTCCCATATTTCCAGTACAACTCAGTTATACTGGTTTATGACCAGTATTACGTGCAAGTTTACTGAAGGAACCTCACTCTCATACTTCCAGTAACAGATTCCTAGTTTCCGACTAGTATGCAATGTTACTAAAGGAGCATCGCTCCCCTACTTCCAGTACAACTCCGTTCTGCTAGTTTACGACCGGTATTACGTGCAAGTTTGCTGAAGGGGCCTCACTTCCATACTTGCAATATCAGATTACTAGTTTCTGACTAGTATGCTATGTTACTGAACGGGCCTCGCTCCTATATTTCTACTATAACTTTGTTTATTGGTTCATGACTGGTATCCGTGCAAGTTTACTGAAGGGGCCTCGCTCCCATACTTCCAGTAACGCTCTGATTACTAGTTACCAACTAGTATTTTATGTTACTGAAGGGGTTTTAATCCCATACTTCCAGTAACGTTCAGACTACTCGTCTCCGACTAGTACTCTATGTTACTGAAGGGGCCTCGCTCCCATACTTTCAATATTTCTCCATTTACTAGTTTTCGACTAGTTATACATGGAGTTTACTGCAAGGGCATTGCTCCCAACATGGTTTTATGTATATCAGTTACAACATACTTTTATGTTTTCCTTGCAGGGGACCTGATCTAGACCGTGCTGCTGGGCGAGTCGGATTCAACTCCGATTAGTGGGCTTCCTCAACAATCGCCAATGACTACTTCGACTTCACGAAAACGCTTGACTACACGTCGCAGATTACAACGGCCACTCGTTGGATTCGATTTCGACTAGTTGGGTTCATCAACAACCGTCGGCGACTACTTAACTTCGTGAAGAAGGCACGGCGACACGCTGGCGACTACTTCGACTACTCGTTTCGCCTATAAGACTAGTCGGAGATGACTGTACTTGTTTAACCATTTTTTTAGGGAAGTTATCCTGAAAAAAGAGGTTTTCAAATTTACTGAACCGATTTGCCCATCTTAACCATCAAATCTTTACTGTCACATATTGCATGCCACGATTCTTTAGATCCTTTATTCCAAACCTTGGGAATTTGGATTCAAGGCTCGGGGGTTGCGGGACACGTGTCATCAGCGACTTATTTTTCAAATCTGTTGGAAGATAAGGACAGAAGACTCAAGATTAAATTGACCCTCAGCCTGATTCTACGAGTCAACCTAAGGCTCAAGGGCTACTCTATATGGACTGCGAGTATAATCGCACCCCATATAAAAGAAGACTTGACAACTACTCGGGGCATGAGCACCTCACAGCCTCGATGCAGCCAATGAAGTACTCGGAAGACACCTTTAAGATGGAGTTCGGGAGAACTCGAAGACGCCTTCAGAAGTACTCAGAAGCTCGGGAGCTACGAAGCCAAGGAACTACGAAGAGCTCGGGAGCTTGTCAGACCCGGGCATACGGGACTGCGCATATGGCCTACATCTTACAGGATAAGGGGTGGGACATGGCCCACGCCCTACACTGGTTGTAACTACTCATAGCGTAGTAGAACTACTCATGCGGTAGTAAAACTAGTCGGATACAGTAGGGAACTACCAGAAAAGTATTCGGGTAGGACTCTAAGGCTCGTATCCGACTAGGACTTCCATGTAACCCTATCCCCCCAGACTATATAAGGGCTGATAGGGACCCTCCTCAAGCAGGGAGCATGAGCGACAACTCGTGCCTCATGCATCAGATCACCTAGGAGATCACCCGATTACCAACTAAGGAAATACAAACCATACAGGACGTAGGGTATTACTCTCTCGGCGGCCCAAACCTATCTAAACCTTGTGTTCCTTGCACCTTCGAGTGCCTGATCTCGGCAACACCCTACCTACAAACTCACCACCTCGAGGGTATCCCTCGGTGGGCGTGGCGGTAAAACACTGACAGTAGAGGCAATGCTCTTGCTAATCACAAGGAAACACAAGAACAAATGGTAGAGAAAACTCTCAATCCTCAAGGGGGCAGCTATGGCACAACCCTAAGGATAAGAGCACTTGGCTTCTCTATTTTTCTAAGTTCAATTCATGGTTAGGGTTTCAGGGAGGAGTGGAGTGCTATTTATACTAGGAGCATCCCTCCTAGTTGGGCCGAATGGGTTGGTTTTGGCCTAGTAAGACAGCAATAGTTGTTCACTAAAATAGGCATAACTCAACCTACAGAGATCCAAATAATAATCCGTCAGATGGTTTGGAAAATAGACTTCACGAGCTTCCAACCATGTATGATACTTATAGTGAAAGCTTCTAGAATGGTACAGTTCTTGCCTTGAACATCAGGTACGAAATCTGGACGTCCTCAGAAATGGCTCCCACCAAAATAGTCATAAGTCCTTCCACATAACTTGAAATGATGATTAGTTTGATGAATTGGAACCTAGACTTGAGGATGCTTCAATTCATAGAGGATACTCATGCTGAATAGTCTTAGATTGGTACAGTTTGCATCTTGAACTTTAGGTACAGACTATGACGCCTTCACAGGGACTGCAACTTGTTCACTTAGCACTTGGAGAAACTTCGCATGACCTCCTCTTGGAACCTAAGGACAAGAAAAGCACTTCCATTAGGCAGTAAACAATTCTTAGTAGAGGCATGTGCATAATAAACATCAAGGAATAGATTCACCTCTCATGTTGTAGCTGCTTCGTTCTTGCCCGAGTCAATGGTCCCTTGTAGAGAGTGCCATCTTGCTCAACATTGATCGGTGGGGTGTCATAAGGGCTGTCCTCATTATTGATCAGTGGGGTGTCATGAGGGATGTCCTCATCAGATTGGAGACCATCTTCTCGACCAGGGCCGTAGCCTTAGTAATCATGTGGTCGAGGAAGGCTCCTCCAGCAGCAACATCAATGTGGGCTTGAGATGTCGGCATTAGCCCATTGTAGAAGCTTTGTAGGACAAGCCAGTCATCCATTCCATGATGAGGACAGGCAAGGATGTACTCTTGCAGCCTCTCCCAAGCTTCTCGGATTGATTCCAATCCCAACTGTTGAAAGCTGGAAATCTTCCCGTGCAGGAGGTTGGTTTTGCCCAGCGGAAAGAATTTTGCGAGGAACGCTATGGAACATTTCTCCCATGTGTTGATAGCTTCCTTGTCTTTGTAAGACCATTGTTTCGCCTTCCCCAAGAGGGGGGGGGGGGGGGACAGACGGAGTCGGATGGCGTCAGCTGTGACTCCCCGTATGACTCTGGTTTCACATAGCTCAAGAAAGCTCTGGAGATGAGCGTTGGCGTCCTCGTTAGGCTTGCCACAGAAAGGGCTAGCCTACACCATGTTGATGAGACTCAACTTGAGTTCGAAGTTCACATCCCCAATGGCGATGTTTGGCCCAGTGGCCACGTTGGCGACAGAGGGGATGGAGAAATCATGAAGAGTCTTTTCGGCCATAGGCTTAGGCAATAGATGGTGCTTCAATGATTGGTTCGGCTGTTGAGAGAACGTCTTGAGGAGGGACGACGCGAGGTCGGATCCTTCTCACAAGCTTCTCTAGATTTTCAACGAAGTTTTGTCGACAAGGAGAAACCAGTCATACACTACCCTATTTTCCTCCATCAGGAGAAAACAAAAGCAACATTAACATGTATAAGCAATAGCTATTTCTTAAACATTTAGCCATGACTATGTGCTAGTAAATTTTTTAACCAGTGCCATCCCCGTCAACGGCACCAGAAATGCTTGTTGGCATTTTTTAACATCATCACTAGGATTGTTAGTCCTTGGCAATGATACTGAGAAACGCATGTTGGTATATCTTAACGTTTACAGAATAAATCCGCAAGCGCACGGATATACTGTCGTAGCATTTCACCCGAAGAGTATTCGGGTATCGTTATTTATATTTTTTCGTAGGATGGCATGGTGTAAAAGAGAGTACATAATCAAGACAAGATGCTTAAGCTATATACTATAACTCAAATGGGGTATACTATAACTCAAATTTTTTAACCAGTGCCATCCCCGTCAACGGCACCAGAAATGCTTGTTGGCATTTTTTAACATCATCACTAGGATTGTTAGTCCTTGGCAATGATACTGAGAAACGCATGTTGGTATATCTTAACGTTTACAGAATAAATCCGCAAGCGCACGGATATACCGTCGTAGCATTTCACTCGAAGAGTATTCGGGTATCGTTATTTATATTTTTCCGTAGGATGGCATGGTGTAAAAGAGAGTACATAATCAAGACAAGATGCTTAAGCTATATACTATAACTCAAATGGGGTAAGTTATGATAAATGAAGTATAGGGGTAATGTGACACACACACAAGCCACTCTCAAGATAAATAATAACGAATAAACTAAAGGTTAGTGGGAGCATAGGAATACAAGGTTGTCCTAGTGATATCTACTCAAGTTAGCATTAAGCAACCAACATTACGGGAAGACTACCTAGTACTGGTCTGCCAGCAACCTGGAATAGTACTTTAGACTCCTACACCACATCCGAACATGGGGGAGTACGAAGGACGGATAGGGCTGTCACCACCTGCCGCCTACCCCGACAGACCGTGGGATGCAGTCATATTCGATAGATCCCTCATGCATAGAGAATCACGCCCGTGCACAAGATCATTACTCTAGCTCCTCTGGAACCCCCACCATGATGATGGATAGGCATAGAACTAGAGCAAGCCCGAAAGCATACCAAACCGATGTTGATACTTAAAGCTAAACTAAATATGATCATATAACTTAAGGGAGCATAAGATATGGCAAAGCATACTATCAAGATAGTAAGATAACCATGAATCAACTCTATATTATGAGTAGAGTACCGATGAGTTGAATACAAAGCCATACCAAGGGCCACAAAGGGCCGAAGGTCAACAACCCTAAGGACGACTTGAATTCGCTAAGGAAGATAACTAGCCTAGCTCCACTAGCCTAAGGATTACAAGTCACAACTAGAGAGTAGGAGAGAGGCTTCAAGTGTGGTGTAAAGATGGCAATGGACACGAAATATCCGCGTACCCGCGGATAGCAAACCCGACGGGTGCGGATATGGGTCTAAATCTATATCCACGGGTACGGGCACGGGTATAACATTAAACCCAACGGGTATCTGCTAACGGGTATAGAAAATTAATACCCGAACCCGCAAACCCGCTCTAAGAGCTGGTATGTGGGCCAAAAGAATTAGATATATAAGCAACAACAAGGTTTTCAGTCACATTTCTCCCCACATCCCTAGATCCTCCTCTCGGCCGCCACACTCTCTTGCCTCCGTCCGCACCCTAGCCCCCCTCCTCTTCTCCTTCCTATTCGCCGTCGCCGCCGCCGCCACCCTCCAGTCCGCCATCCTCCTCTCTCACCGGATCCGTGCCCAGGCGCCCTCCAAGCAGGTGTCCAGGCGGCCGCGGCCCAGGCAGCAGCGCCCAGGCCGTGGTCGCCAGATCTGCACCGAGTTCCGCGTCGCGTGGGCTTGCTGCCTCGAGCCCGGTGCTGCATCGCCGGCCCTCAAGCCCACCGCTGCCAAGACACCCGCAGCCGCTGATACGCCCACGGCCGCTGATCTACCTCGAGGACGACGAGATGTCGGCATCCCCTCCGCTGCATCCCTCCGCTGCATGCCGCAGTGCTGCAGCATGCCACCTAGAACAGAAGCTTCCCCAACTCGAGCGCAACCTCCTGACAGATCGCTCCTCCACTGCTGGAACTTGCATCTGTCAAATCTGCCGCATATGCATCAGGCATTCTCTAGAATGTTTTGTCTATTCTATCGCAGATGCTAATCCTCATGCTGTTGGTTTTTTATTTAACATTTTTTAATGGGAAAGTCACTGTCTACGTCTATGTATGTCTAACTGTAATGCATTAGTGATGAAATATAGAGGTGCATTCATTGATGTATTTACTTGCTGTTAAAATGTATTTGTATGCTTGATTTTCTAAGGCTAGCGGGTACACGGGCATGCCCGCGGGCATGTGGGTATCCACGGATAGCGAGTACGAGCGTCATTATCTGCCCGTGGAGGGTTGCGAGTGCGGGTGTGGGTATAAATTTTAGCTTGCGGATACGGGTTTACGAAGTGTATATTTGCAAGGATTTTACCCGTTGCCATCTTTAGTGTGGTGTGTGCAAATAGGGGGGGCAGGCCTCCTTTTATAGCTTGAGAGGTCGGTTCCCGCCATCCCTCCATATGGAAACCTTAGCCACCGTGATCAGGAGGATAAGATCAATCCTCCCGCCGAAGATCTGGCAGTCGGGATGCCATCCAGGTTCGGCCGAACCTAGGGGTCGGCCGAACCCGGATGGCCCTCCCCCGGGTCTGCCTTCCTCTAGAAGGCTGACAGGTGAGCCCTGGTGTTGATCTTCAGTGATTAGTGCCTTGGCGCATCCGTTTGGTCTGGTTTGTGGACCCTTCAATCCTATGTCGTGCAGCGGACGATCTTCTGTGCATTTTATGCTGCTTCTTCTTCGTGTTTTCTTCTTATTCCGGACTTGTATCCCTGAAATGGCTAGATAGACAATACAGCTGTGGAACTAGGTTAGTGATACAAATATGTGAGTAAGAGGTATGATTTTCCTTTATTTGTGAGTCTAGTTAACGGTCAGATTTCGTATTTAAGGACCGTCAACATGGTCTCACCTACGCCTTCTTCCAAAGGATCCACCATGTCCACGACTACTTGCGCAGCACTCCTTAGCTCTTCAAGCACCTTATGCATGAGTTCTTTCTCCTCGCCCAAGGATTTGATCTGGACCATACAGTCGCGGAGCTGATCGCCAGAGTCCTCGGCCATTTTCACATAGCGCTCGGCCTTGTCTGAAGAATGGCACACACACAGCTTCAAGTCAGTCAGCAGTTCTTCTTTATATTTAACCATATTTTTGAGTTCTTTGAGCAACGACAACGGAAAGTACTCGTACCACTAAGAAGAATCTATGAGACCGAAGAAAAGAGAAATCAAGTAGTAGTTGGGGATCTGGTTACCTCTCTGCTTCTGGATCAGCTCCTTGTTTTTCTCGGTCAGCTCCTTAATTTGGCACTTGAGTGGCCACATCGCCTTGGTGTGTTCTCGCTCGTTGTCATCCAACTTTTGCTGAAGCTCGACAATTTTGTATGTCCTGTTGGTGATTTCCTTCTCCAATTTGTGCAATTGGCGCATACCATCCTCAACCTCCTTGAGCTTGATGGACTTCATCTTGGAACGGTTACGAAGTTCCTGGGCAACATAAACATCTTTGTTCAGAAACAGAGGCAGCGGAAGGATCAAAGCAAAAAACAAGTCAACAATGGGCTTACCTTGGAAAAGTTATACAGATCTTTGTGGGTGTCCATCATTTGTTTCACGACAGTAGGCATTAGCATCGGATCGTCAATTAAATCTAATGGGATGGGGTCATACTTGGAAGACCGGATCAGAAGGTTTGTCCCCGATGCTGGGTCAGTTTCCCCACTACGCGGCGGCTGACCCGAGGTCTTCTTCTTCAGATGCGGTGGTAGACCTGTCACCTCCCCGCGGTAATGAGTCGCGCTTCAGGGAGATCATTATCTGCGGCTGGGGGCAGTACATAGGCCTCACTTGTGAGAAGCTCTAGGGCCGGACCCGCATTCTCGAGCAACGCTTGCTCTTCGGCTCCTGCACCCGCCTCGATGTTGGCAGCGTCGCTGGCCGAGGGCGCAGGGGATTTCATAGTTGTGACCAGCCCCATGGATCGGGGATTCCAGTCGGTCTTCGGCGGCCGCCTCAGGAGTCACCACAGCCTAATCCTCCGGCTCGGGGGCTGTGGCATCCTTGGGGACTTCTGGAACATCGATGTCCAGGGCAGCGGAAGCCCTGCACACACAAAGCAGCAACTATATATATATATATTTCTGGACCTACAAAACATTTTACTCGGAAGGCGTTCGATCTAGTGGATTTCTTCACCGCCAGATTTTTCAATTTTAGCGCCTTTGGCGCTGGAGCACTCACAGTCGGACTTCCGCCTGTTGGCGGGTCGAAAGGGCTCACAATTGCCTCAGCGCCAGCTGCAGGCAGGGCCTGCGTTGGCGCGGCGCTGGGCGCACCCTCCAGCATCGTCTAAGTGGGCGAAGGCGGCGGCGTCGTATCTGGCAACGTGACAGATGCGGTCATCGACATGTCCACTATCACAGTGGGCACTTCATGCCCCTTACAGCATCATCCCCGATATCCTCTGCACTACCCCCTATCTTGGAGTGCTTGGGGTTCTTAACACCAGGACTATAAAAATAGAGCAAACGAAGTTGAAAAACAGAGAGCAAAGGCAAGCAATGATTCAAGCACTCGGGAGGACAGTTAGACATTTCGTACCTGGGCTGCTGTTCATCATCGTCGTCCGATTGGATCTGCGCTTTGCATTTTTGCCAGTGACCCGTGACTTCTTGGAAGGACCAGAAGGGGAGTCATCACCTGGAGGGCTCTCGCCCCCATGGGAGGTACTCTTTTCCCTTTTCCTCTTCAAGTCCGTCAGCAGAAGACCATCATCAGAGTCTGTGACTTCGTCGCTGCAGTCTGGATCATGATCTGGACGGGAAATTTTCATCGCAAAGGCATCCGGCATCAAGTGCTTTGGACGCGGCAATTCAGGCATAGGAGGCTGACTCCTGTATACATTCGCATCATTCTAAAACAAAAGACAAAGCACATCGGCATCAACTCGACAAAGGATATAGGCTAACTATTCAACTACAACACTACTTAGACTTACTTTTACCTTGTCCGGCGGGTTGGTGGCGCTGAATAACTGGGGCACATACGGAGCAGTGTGCACATCCAGGATATTAATCAAATTAAATTTATAATTAATTTCAAAATAAGGAATATGATACAAAAATACTACTAAATGATAGCTTACGCTAAAACAAGACTAACGCAACAAGAACGGATCAAAACAGATGTAAAATGCGGGAGCTATGGCAAAAACAAGGCTACAGGGATCTAGACGCGATTAACTATAGATTTGAAGGACTGGACGCTGATTTTCGCAAGGGCATAGAAAGCTGATTTGCGCAAGGGCATAGAAAACTATGGTTGTGAAACGGCAGAAAGCTAGGGTTGGATCTATAAAAGAACGGGGTTGCGGCTGGACTAAAAAGATCTGATCTAATAGGGGATTTTTTGTAGATTTTGCAAGACTTAATAAACGACATGAAAATTACATCTTTCTCCATGAACTGAACTGCAAAACCTCTCGGGCTCCTCCATGGCTGTCGTACAGGAGATTGCTGCTGGTCATAATTGTAGCGATTTAGACCATTGGAGAGTGGGGGAAACGGGGGAAAAGAAAGAGGAGATCGAGAGGAATCCATTTTACTGCTTACCCTTGGGAGAGACGCACCGTGGCGGTCGGAATCTGGCCGGGAAGATGACGACAGCGGTCTCCTCGTGGCACCAACTGGTTGCGGCGGACTAGGTGCCGCAGGACGGGGCGATGCAGGAGGGTCTGGTGCATGGTGCACGGGCAGCTAGCACTCAAGAGGACGGGGGAGGCTTTGGCGCTCGCCCTGCTGCTGCAGCGATTCCTGGCGGCGCGTGCATGGAGGGTTCGTGCTTCGCGAGGCAGAAGCTGCGGGAGGTGCGGCGGCGGCAGAGCAGGTTGCGCGAGCATAGGGATGCAGGCCTAGAGTTGCACGCAGGATTTATAGAGCGGGTCGCGGAGGCCTGGGGTGCGTGCGGTTACAGGGAGGCGCGGGCACTAGAGGCACGGGGAGCAGGGCATCCAGGTGCGCGCGGTTGCGGCTGCGCTCCTGCGGCGTCGGCCTGTGCGCGATGAGGCAAGCTGAAGGTCGCGGCTGCGCCATGCCGTGCGTGGTCTGGCAGAGACCGGCTGCTGGTGGACCAGGCTGCACGGTTGAAGCAGGTTCGGTGGGTGCCACGCTAGCACACCAAGCTGGGCTGCGGAAGGAAGAAGGAAAAGAAAACGCAGGGGCAAATGGAAAGAAAAAAAAGTTGTCTATACACTTAGTACAAAACACGTTAATAGTCCCGGTTTCCAAACTGGGACCGTCAATCCAGGACTAAAGGCCGAGGCCTTAGTCCCGGTTCAGCCAACCGGGACTAATGACCACCTTTTTACCAACCGGGACCAAAGGGGGTCCCTGCCACGCTGTGGGGCTGGGAGCCCCTACCGGGACTAAATGTCTCTTTTTTTGTTTTTTTCCTTTCCATTGTTTTCTTTGTCATTTAAATTATATTTCTGTATTCGAATTTACGTATTCTTCTATAGTACTGCTATTCATTCATACACATTCGAGCTAAGTATGAACTCCACTAACATATATATAGAAATTCATTAATATAATATTTTTCTAATATTTTCCATATATATAGGAATTCACATATACATATACAACTATACATATATATATATATGTGAATTCCTATATACATACATATACATAGATATATACATATACTCACATACAAAAAGTGCAACAAAGTAAAACATAAATATATACATACATACATATATACAAAGTGCAACATGCATAGATACATACATACATACATACATACATACATACATACATACATACATACATACATACATATATACATACATACATACATACATACATACATACATACATACATACATACAAAGTGCAACACAATTCTGTCACGAGCGACAAAGTGAAATATGCATGATCTAATATTTACACCAGTTATTTAATTTGTCTCTTGGGTTATGGTGGAATTCACCATCTTCCTCAACCACCTGCTCATAAATAGATTGAGCTAAGGCTTCTTGAATTGCCATAACTCTTTCACGTGGAAGGAGCTGATCTTGCATCATATCGATCTATAAAAAATAAAAGTATTAATTATGACAACTTAATTTACAAAACGGATTGAAATATTGACAAATGTTATTTACTTACTTCCCGTTGCCAAGCAGTATATGTCTTGTGAGGACCTACTAGTCCATGAATGAACTCGCAAACGTAGTATCCGCATAAATTATCGCCATATCCCTGCCTCAAACACTTTAAGAGAAAAGAAGTTATCAGGTATATCCATATGGATAATAAAACAAATGAGACGTGCAGAAGTGGTATCCAGTACGTACTAGAAAGTTTGCCTTCACTTTAAGTTCGTCGCTGAATTGACCTACATTTTTTTCACGGAACTTTTTTCAAATCCTGCGCATGATCGATAATGAATAAATATATTTCTCGGATGATTTCATATTACTAGTGATTGAGGTATAGTAGTGTGTTATGATGATAGAAATTACCTTTTCAGCATGTCAATCATGTCTTCGTACTCTTCCCTTGATTTCCTCATTGAGTCCAAAACTACCGCTAAGCTCATGTCACGAATTATGACAAATAGTATCCAGTGATTTTATGTATGATTATACGGAGCCACATGTAAATAGGGTTAATAAATTCAATTATACCAAAGTAAAAGGGGCACATGGCAGAAACACTCACCCAAAGTTGTAAGAATATAATATCATCGACTTGCAATGTTGAACGGAAAAGAACTTGTATAAGTTATTAAATGTATCTTGAGGTTGCTTGGCTAGATTTTGAAGTTCACACCCATGGGGTCGACGAAGCCCAATTGAAGGTACCCATTCTTCATGCACGTTTGAATCTCTATTCTACATGATACAAAACGAACAAAGAATACATTCAGGGAATATAAGAAAATTCATAAATTATATTACTTAGAATTAAAGAACGGCACTTACAGAACCCAGGAGCTTATGAGAGAAATATCGAGGGCGTCTTGATGGTATAGTTGGAACAATTCTTCAAAATACATCCATAACAAGTCCTCTCCACGAAAGTAATCCTCATCTTTAATTCTTATAGCCAGCATTTCCTAGCCTTTTGAAGACGCTTCCATGTACCATTCATATAGCCTGCGCATTTGTGTTGGAAGCATCTCCACGTACTCAGGCGGTATAAGGCTGTTGCCCATGGCAAATTTCCAGGTAGCAGCGCCGGGGTGTACTGGTATGTCTTGATGACCTCCAACCTGAGCTGGTGTGAGACCCGTTTCTTTAACAAATTGAATTAACCCTTGTTGTTCTTTTGATAGCACTAATTAATTATTTCTTTTGGGTTCTGAGCTGTGGAACTTTAGATGATGGCCTAGAAGATTTTCTTCTTCTCGTACGACTTGGCAATCGAGCGCTCATAGTCTGTAGGAGGAATAAATTTCCTACTATTTGCGTAAGTCATTTCTAAAAAGAAGGCTGCATCCGCTAGATTTATGGGCTTCTTCTTCTATGGCTTCCTCCATTTGAAGTCCTCTTGTACCTCAGCATTGCTTTTCTTCTTGTATTCCTCATAAGTAAGGTCCCACGGTTTCTTAGGAGCCTCCTTAGCTTCCTTCTTCTTCGACAGCTTCTTGTTCGGAGGCTCTTTAACTGGTTGCTTCTTTGCCGGCGGCGAAGGAGGTGATCTAGGAGACGACTGCCTAGAAGGAGGTGAAGGAGGAGACGACGACTGCCCAGGAGATGATGGCGAAGGAGAATGTTGTGGTGTAGCTGGCGGAGATGCTAGACTCATGATAGGTGCCCTTGAAGCTGGTTGGGGAGATGTCAGCCTTGATGTACGATCGTAGCCCTGATGACGATGTAACGCTTCTCCCATAGGATGTAACCATGAATGGCCTAGTGTCTTCTCCCCGTCACCTTCAGGAATGTCGAGCTCGAGCATCTCATATCCGTTGCACACCTGCTCCACACCAACTCTAGCGTATCCTGCTGGAATCTGCTGTCCGTGGTAGACGTTGCCTGGTTGTGTTGGCAGAGCGCTACCGTAGGCAACCGTGAAGATTAAGTTCTTATTTGGACTTTGCATCTCACAAGGTGTCCGTTGAGTGATATCATCCACATGATAGTGCTGCTGGCCCGTTTCAACTGCTGGGATTGCGTTGTCGACAGGGAGGTCCATGGAAGCGCAGCTGCTTTTTTGCTGAGATAGATTAGGCTCCGGAGCGGCTTGTGATTGCGGCTGCTGGCTCAATGCTATGACCACTTGATGTTTCACTTCATCTAAACAACTACTCTTCAAGCCTTCTCAAGTGCTCTCGCTCCTCGTTCTTCATTCTTTGCCGACTTCTGTAGGAGCCGATGTACGCCCTGAACCCATATTTCCACGGAATCAAGCCTTTGCCTCATGTTCGACCCGGATGTTCTGGATTCTGAAGGGCGTATGTCAACTCATCCTTTTCTCTATCAGGCTCGAATGTTCCCTAGACAAATGCTTCTATAGTCTCCTGTAGTCTATTGGCTGCTTCCTATATTCTTTCGCCAAAAATGCACTCGCCATTCTCCGGGTTCAAGGTTCCACCATGACCATAAAACCAATTCCTTGAACGTTCAGACCAGTTGATGGTCACAAGTGTGATACCTCTATCAAGCAAATCTTGTTCCATCTTCTCCCATTTCAGGATTGAAGCTTTGTAGCCACCTTGCCCTACGGTGTCATAATATTTTTTTCTTTGAGGAATTTTCTTTGTTCCTTTCCACCCACTGGATTCCAAGCTCCGAACACTTATATTCCACAAATGCGTCCCAGTGACCTTTCAACTTTGCAAGCTCTCTAGTCGCCAGATTCATTTTGAAGGTCTACAATTGTGTGGCCATCTTTTTCAGAGTCCATTCCTTAACTAACTGCTTGGCTTCTACTGGAATTGTGAAATTCTCCTTTACTCCCTGCCAAAGCATTTCCTTTTCTCTTTCAGGTACAACACTTTTTACACTAATATTTCCTTAACATTTTGTCAAAATATTTGCTGTCAAATCCAAACCTAGTACTACTAATAGCATTTCGCCACCCCAAATTGGCATATGAACAAGTCGAGGCATATATAGGCACCATGAACAACAGTTATGATCCACTTCTGTAGTTCTATTCCTACTTCACAAGATGACTTAAATTTAGCAATACTCAATTTTGCTACACTGGGGTGGATCGGGTGCGTTTGTTGCGAAATTTTTTGACGCGACTTCATTCCACGAAGTTGTGCATTAATTGCACCAGTTCGGCCCATTTCGCACCGACTTTTATACGGTAACGAGACGGTCTGAATGCACCAAAACATGAGTTTAGGGTCTAATGGGTGGATCGGCTATGTTCGTTGTGAAAAGTTTCAACGTGACTTCATGGCAGGAACTTGTGCATTAATTGCTCAAGTTCAGCCCATTTTGCATTGACTTTCGTGCGAGAACGAAACGTTCTGAAACACACCAAAACATGAGTTTCAGGTTCAATGGGGTGGACCAGGTGCGTTCGTTGCGAAAAATTCTGAAAACTTATGCATAAATTGCATCAGTTCGGCCTATTTTGCACCGACTTTCGTGCGGTAAAGAAACGGTCCGAAACGCCCCAAAACATGAGTTTAGAGTCCAATCGGGTGGATCGGGTGCATTCGTTGTGAAAAGTTCTGACGCGATTTCGTTCCACGAACTTGTGCATTAATTGCACCAATTCGGCCTGTTTTGCACCGACTTTCGTACGGTAATGAAACGGTTCGAAACGCACCAAAATATGAATTTGGGGTCCAATGGGGTGGATCGGGTGCGTTTGTTGCGAAAAATTCCGACGTGACTTCTTTCCAAGAGCTAAAGTAACAACGTCTAGCCATTGAATTCAGGTACTTCGCAAAAAAAAAGCACAGTTAATGGCACAACTACTGGAATTAAGCATGCGAATATTGATACCTCGTTGAGCTTGGTCTACTGCCGCTTAATTCTTGGCTTCAAGAACCTTCTCCGGATCCACCCCGAACGCCTCAGCGTAGGTGTCATCGTGCATTGCGAACACTGTGCGGCGGTAAGCCATGAACAACCCAGCCATCTCCATACCTAGCACGATGCGCACGGCAACTCCCGCCGTGGTGCGCTATCTCACGGGGACATCCAACAGGTAGTCCAGCACCCCGCGTGGCCTGAATCGATCCCGGTGTCGGTGTTGAATCCCGGGACGTTGACCAGGAAGAATCTGCCGTCACCAGGGTGGGGGCGGAATGCATCGGGCTCCCAGCACAGGCAGAGCAGCGCGAGTGCTCTACAGCGGGCGACCTCATCGACAGCTTCCGTGACGGCGGCGGCGAAGCTGCTGCGTGAGCTGCCGCCTTCTCGGCAAAGTGGTCCTCGAAGGGGACCAGCTCCAGCGGATCAGATCAAACCAGCCATAGCTGGAGTCACTGATCATCAAACACCTTGAACCCTGATCGTCAAAGACCTTGAACCTCCTCTGGAGCTCGATGACGTGCGCGACTTCCTTCCGCTGCTGAAGCGCGTGGAGCCTGATGGCGTAGCGCTTGGCCTCCCACAACACGTCGAGGAGCTTGGCGGGCATGCTCTCTTGCGCCCGCACCGCCGCCTCACTATCGACCTTGGTCTATCTCACCTCCTCCTTCGCGTCCAAGGTGCGGCTAGGCAAGGGGTCCAAAGCGATAGGACATGGCCCGCGGCCCAGTAGGGCTGGCTTGGCCACACGACGGGCGTTGTTCTGCTCCATGCGCTGGAGTAGCCACGCTGTGGCCGGTCGGCACGCGCCACCCTCCCTTCAAGGTGTGCCCCGCGCCGGATCTGGATCCTGGGGAACAAGTGCCGGTGGCGGGAAGGGGCGACGGAGGTAGGCGGAGAGGGAGAAGGGGAGGGGAGGCGGTGGCGAGGAGGCAGAGAGCAGAGAGGGAGATATAGGGTGGCAGTGGGGGGCAGGAGAGGGAGGGAGAGGGCGGCGGGGAGCCGGGGGGGGGGGGGGGGGGGGGAGTGTGAGGGGGCTAGGGTTTGGCTGCGGGAGGGGGTAGTTGAAAAAGTGCCTTGCGGGTTTTTTTATAAATATGATAGTATTATCAAATTTCTTCTTCTTGTGTTGAAATAAATATTAGTTTCAGGTCCCATGTGGAAAATATAAGAACGTGGGCACTGTATGGTCCGGACGAGCTGGATTTAGTTGTGCGAAGGTTTTTTTTGCAAAATAGCCAAAACAAAAGCTGAACAACACGTGTCGCCTTTTTCCCGTGAAGCGCGGAGGAGACGGCAAAGCAGAGCAGCTTTTAATCAAGCTGACTAGCCTAGAAATGTGAATCCCCATTTTTGAATTGGAGTAAAATACACTGCCGAATCTTAAATTTTGCTCGGAGTGTCATTCAAATCCCTAGACTTTTAAAATGCACATCCAGATCCTTAAACTTGCTAATCGTATCACGTGAGGTCCAAAAATCACAGTTGACACTACGAGTTAAATTTTTTTAGGACCGGCGGTGCAGTTTACTCTTTCAATTGAACTTGTGAGAGTGGTTTTGAATCTAGATATTATTTGTTTTGAATGATTTGTTACCATGTTATATCAGTTGTGAGTAGCTTATACGGCCATTTAATAAGCAACGTTGTATTCTTAATATCTAGATTGTGCATTCCTAACCCACCTTGATTTTTTGGTTGGCATAAAATGTCCCATTTGACGAGTATGTACTTTTGTTTTTGTTCATCACACTACCAGAAAAAGCGTGACCGAAAGTAGTCTGGCCTTTTAAGAACACCTTTTGGAACCGCAAAGAAGGACATCATATAGATGGGTAAGCTACTAAGTACTATGTTAATCAAAGTCAGTCGCCCCCTTATTGAAAGGTGCTTTCCTTTCTAGCTAGTGAGTTGTTTTTTGAAGCGTTCCTCAACTCTTTTCCCGTTATTATTCGACAGCTTCCTATAATGAATAGGAATACCCAAATATCGCATTGGGAAATTGCCAGCATTACATCCAAAGAGATCGGTGTATTGTGACAATGCTTCTTGTGAATTGCCAAAGCAGAAAATTTCACTCTTATGGTAATTAATCTTAAGCCCACATACTTGCTGGAAAGCGCAAAGTAATAACTTCATGATCCAAGCTTTTTCTAGGTCATGATCCATGAAAAGGATATCATCTATTGACGGTCCTTAAATGCAAAATTATACCGTCAACTATAATCATGAATAAAGGAAAACCATACGCCTTACTCACATATTTTATTTAGAATAACCTAGTTCCACTGCACACAACTATGAAACAAGAGGAAAACACGCAGAAGAAATGCACAGAAGATCCTGCGCTGCGTCACACTTACAAGGAGGGGCAACCTATTAGAGCAAACTGCACGGCCAAGCAACCAATCACCAAGAATCAGCATGTGGGCCCACCAAATAAGTTACCAAAGGAAGGAGATGACCAGATGGGCCACCAGGGGGTCGGCCGACCCTGGTTAGCTTCCCGTCCAGGTGCGCCTTGGCTGAGGATTCGATCTTATCCTCCCAAGTTCGGTTGAAGATATTTCCATACTAAGAGATGGCGGGAAGTGACCTCTCAAGATATAAAAGGAGGAGGGCACCCCCTCATTCAACACACACCACATTTGAAGCCTCTCTCCCTCTCTCTAGTTGTGACTTTTAATTCTTAGGCTAGTGGAGCTAGGCTAGTATTTCTCTTAGCGAATCGAGTCATCCTCGCGGTCGTTGAGCAACCTTCGGCCCTTGGTATGGCTTTGTATCCGACTTGTCAGTACTCTACTTATATAGAGTTGATCCATGGTTATCTTACTTTCTTAATAGTATTTTATACCATGCCTTATGCTCTCTTAAGTGATATAATCATGTTTAGCTTAGTGCTAAGTACCAACATCGGTTTGGTGTGCTTTCGGGCTTGCTCTATGCTCTATGCCTGTCCATCATCATGGCGGGGGGTTCCGGGTGGGATAGAGTAGTGATCTTGTGCACAGGCATGGTGCCTTGGGCACGAGGAATCCATCGAATATGACTGCATCCCATGATCTGTCGGGGTAGGCGGCAGGTGGTGATAGCCCTGTCTGTCCTTCATAGTCCCCCACGTTCGGATGCGGTGTAGGAGTCTAAAGTTCTATTCCAGGTTGCTGGCAGACCAGTATTGGGTAGTCTCCCTGTATGTTGACAGCTTAACACTAATCATAATCATGTGTTGTATAACCCTTGCTAACATAAGTAGATATGCCAGGGCACCCTTTTATATGCCTATGCTCCCACCAACCTTAGGTTTATCTGTTATTCTTTATCTTGAGATTGGCTTGTGTGTGTGTCGCATTACCCATATTATCATCATATATCTTGGCTTACCCCTGTATGAAATGTGTACTATCTCTTATTCATATTTTCATGAATGTGTACCAAGTAAACTCTTTTACCCCATGCCATCCTACGGGAAAATATAAATAACAATACCCGAATACCCTCCGGGTGAAATACTACAACGGTGTATCCGTACGCTTGCGGATTTATCTGTAAACGTTAAGACATACCACATGGCGTTTCTTGGTGCCATCGCTCAGGACTAACCATCCGAGTGGTGATGCTAATAAGAAATGCCAACAAACATTTCTGGCGCCGTTGTCGAGGGATGGCACTAGTTTAAAAGATTTACTTATACATATTCTTGGCTATGTGGTTAAGATATAGTCACTGCTTATACAGGCTAACCTTGCTTTTATTTTCACCTTCTGAATGAAAATAGGGTAGTGTATGACTGGTTTCTCCTTGATGACAAACTTCATTCAGAACCCAGAAAAGCTTGTGAGAAGGGTCCGACCTCACGTCGTCCCTCCTCAAGTTATCCTTTCGGCAATCGAACCAGTCACTTCAGCACCATTTGCGCTTGAGCCTATGGTCGAGAAGACTCTCCGTGAATTTTTCGTCCCCTCCGACGCCAACGTGGCTACTAGGCCCAAATTAACTTGGGGGACGTAAATTTTGAGCTTAAATCGAGTCTCATCAACATGGTGTAGGCTAGCCCTTTCGTGGCAAGCCTAACGAGAATGCCAACGCTCATCTACAAAACTTCCTGGAGCTGTGCGAAACCGTTGTAATACGGGGAGTTGCAGCTGACACTATCATGCTCCGTTTGTTTTCCTTCTCCCTTTTGGGGAAGGAGAAGCAATGGTTCTACAAGGAGAAGGAAGCTGTCAGTTCTTGGGACAAATGTTCCACGGCGTTCCTCGCAAAATTCTTCCCGCTGGGCAAGACTAACGCCCTGTGCGGAAGAATTTCCAGTTTCCAGCAGACTGAGATGGAGTCAATCCCTGAAGCTTGGGAGAGACTACAAGAGTACATCCTCGCATATCCACATCATGGGATGGACAGCTGGCTCATCCTCCAAAGCTTCTACAACGGGCTGACTCCTACATCACAAGCTCATCTTGACGCTGTTGCTGGAGGAGCCTTCCTCGAGAAAATGGTCTCCAACCAGGGTTGGAGTGAAGAACGCCTCCAACCCAAAACAAGGGGCATGCACACTGTCAAAGAGACGGACATGCTCACTGCGAAGCTGGACCTCCTACTCTAGCGCCTGGATGAAAGGGCGCAATTCAAGGAGCACATGAATAAACATGCTCAAGCCATAGATTCGCACTTCATGTGCGAATTCTGTGGGAATGATGGACACTCGGGTAATGACTGCATGAAGATGTAGCCTATATGAACAACAACAACAACAACAACAGATATCGTCCACAGGGAGGATGATGAGGACATCAACACCAACGATACATCCACTCCGACACAAGTACCTATTGCTGGTCCTATTACTCGTGCTCGTGCGCATCAACTTAATCATCAGGTGAGTTCAAATCTAAGCTCATGTACATCATGTTTAGACCATGGAGACCCGTGTACTCTTGTTTTGCTTAGGAACCAAGGAGGCGACCGAAAGGGAAACGGATTCGCGCAGGCTTGATTCGGACTGCAGAACAGTACCAACTTGTGACGGACACCACGGTCGCATATAAACTCGGATTGGGGTGTTCAAGTACTTCCTGGAAATCTAATGAAGTCTTCTTTCAAACGGATCCGGCCTCATATCCATATATATTACGAGTCGGCCGCAATCATAAAATTAATACAGAGTCCTTTTCTGCACATGGTGCTGCGTCACCCTATTTTGGCCCAATGGGCCGTGTATCAAGTTGAGTCCATTACGGACGCGTCCTAGGGTTAGAGTACGACCCCAGCACCCCTGTGGTCATCCTCCCACGTACTTATACCCCTTAGCCGCCACCAAGGATGCTTGGGTTTTGTTTAGATCAAGTTTAGCCTTCGCTACTTGCTTGCAAGCGCGTGCTGGATCAGCCGCCCGTCTTCTTGTCTTCGGAATCCCACCATTATTGAGATTGCATGTGAAACCTTCATTTATATCTAGTAAATTCAGTACTTGTCATACTTGTTCTTGCTAGTTCTTCGATTGCTTGCAGGACGAGTGCCCTAGTGGCCGGGTGCCGCGCTCCACAAGATCGTGACAGCCATTGGAGGGGGTGTATCGGTTGCTAAGGCGCAGCTTGGAAGGCTGTAGTCGGGCCGTGAACGTCACCTCCATCGACCAATCGAGTTATCCACGCATCTCATCGAAAGATCGGGAATCAAACCCTAGCGGGTCGCCATTAGTTGGTAATCAGAGCAAGGTTTATCGGTGAGAGACTTCTAATTCTTCACTGTTTTATTTTTCCTATAGTCTAGAAAAGCCAAAAAAAATTAGTAGATTAGTTTACCTTCAATCCTATAAACTCGTTTGAGCCTTTGCTAGCACTGCTTAGTTAGGGCTTGTTGAACTTTCGGTTGCATCGGTTGCGTCGAGTTGCTGGTCTTAGTTTTAGTCCTTTAGAGTTTCGAGTTCTTGTCACGTTCTAGTCACAACCGTGCGCTACCATACATACTCCGTGTTGGCGGAATCCGAGTCCATATTCGTGTTCAAGTCCGAGTTAGATTCCGTGTTGGTTTGTGACCGAATCGCACGTGGTGCTGTGATTCGAGTAGGGATCGGTTTCCGAGTCCGAATTGGTTATTGCACCGTGTTATAAAATTCCATTGCTATTCGCACTTGTACTGCATATTTTGTAGCGCTCCAGAAAGCCAGAAGTAGTCTCGGCTTACTCAAACCGCAACTTTGCACGAATACATATAGTCTCGGCTTACTCCAGAGAGAGAGAGAGAGAGAGAGAGAGTTTGTGTGCTGTGTGGCTCTTTTGAAGTCTTTTAGGTTATATAATCAGTTTTGAGGATCCCCTAAAAAAAAGAAAAAAAAGAAAGGATAAAAAAGAAAGGAAAAAAAGAAAAAGAAGAAGAAGAAGAAAAAGAAGGGAAGAAAAAGGGGCTGATCTTTGTGCATCTTTTTTGTTCCTCGGTGGTGTCTCGTGACTTCATTTGTGTCCAGGCTCGCGTCTCTAGCACGGTCTAGGCTAGGACCAGCATAGTGCCGCCGTTGAACGATTCTTCAGCTTGCTTTTGTAACTAACGTGGTGCAAGTTCATCCTTGCTTCAGCCCACCTATAGCTCCACATATCCGACTACAGCTTGACAGGTCCTGTTGTTGCGGCACCGATACACTTCATCCCACGGTTGCAGACTTGTTGGTTGCCGTCCCCTCCTGTTGAGCAAGGTAAGAATTGGTAAGAGCTTGTGTAACAGGTTGAGAGTGAGCGCCTTGCAGTAGCTACATCCCATTAGTTGGAGGATCTTATTTCTTCACCTATTTTCGTGTTTCCTTTGTTCATCTAACCATGACAGGATCAGAGGGTGATGGGAGTTTAGGTCACTCTCCTCGTACAAAGGGAATCATACAACATTTTGAAAATAAGATGAGGAGGCATGTAGATGGGCTTGCTGAAGATATGCTGGTGTCAAATGATAAGATTGGGCAGTTGGAGGCCACGCAGCTTGCCACCAACACCAAGCTTACAAGGCTGGAGACGTCGGTCGCTCATATTGACCAAAGCCTTACTGCTCTTTTGAGGCGTTTTGATGAGATGCATGCCAGAACTGCAAATGGGCATGAGGGAGAAAACAAGAAGGATGAGCGTGTCGAGGATAATTAGGATGATTATGTCGCTGATACTGAACTAGATGACCAAGATGCTCCTAGTCGCCGACGACTGCGAACTAATCGGAGAGGTATGGGTGGACATCGACGACGTGAGGTACATAATAATGATGATGCCTTCAGTAAAATAAAATTTAAGATACCTTCTTTCGATGGAAAATACGATCCAGATGCATACATTACTTGGAAAATTGCTGTTGATCAAAAGTTTGCATGTCATGAATTTCCTGAGAATATACGTGTTAGGGCTGCTACTAGTGAATTTACTGATTTTGCCTCTGTTTGGTGGATAGAACATGCTAAGAAAAATCCTAATAATATTCCACAAACCTGGCATGCTTTGAAACGGGTCATGCGGGCTAGATTTGTTCCTTCTTACTATGCGCGTGATCTGTTACATAGATTGCAACAATTGAGATAGGGAAAAAAAGTATAGAAGAATACTTTCAGGAATTACAAATGGGTGTGTTGCGTTGTAATTTAGTGGAGGATGAGGAACCTGCTATGGCTAGATTTTTAGGAGGTTTGAACCGAGAAATTCAGGACATTCTTGCTTATAAAGATTATACTAACGTAACCCGTTTGTTCCATCTTGCTTGTAAAGCTGAAAGGGAAGTGCTGGGATGACGTGCTAGTACAAGAACTAATATTTCTGCAGGAAAACCTTCATCATGGCAGCCGCACACATCTACCTCATTGACCGGACGAGCTCCTGCACCTTCTACATTCCCGAGTCGGTCGACAATACCCGCTCCATCCAACGATAAGACACGTGCTCCCCCGACAAATTCAGCAACCACGACTGTCCAGAAACCAGCCACGAGTGCATCTTCGGTTGCCTCCATGGGAAGGACAAGAGATGTTCAGTGCCATCGATGCAAGGGCTTTGGACACGTGCAACGTGACTGCCCTAACAAGTGCGTTTTGGTGGTCAAAGGAGATGGTGGGTATTCCTCTGCTAGTGATTTTGATGAAGATACACTTGCTTTGCTTGCTGCTAACCATGCAGGTACTGAGGAACAACCAGAAGAGCAGATTGGTGCAGAGGATGCAAATCATTATGAGAGCCTCATTGTGCAGCATGTACTTAGTGCACAAATGGAAAAGGCGGAGCAAAATCAATGGAATACACTGTTCCAAACAAAGTGTGTTATTAAAGAGCGTTCATGCCGTTTGATAATTGATGGAGGTAGCTGCAACAACTTGGCTAGCAGTGATATGGTCGAGAAGCTTGCACTTACAACAAAACCGCACCCACATCCATATCACATTCGGTGGCTCAACAATAGTGGTAAGGTCAAGGTAACGAGATTGGTACGAATTAATTTCGCTATTGGTTCATATCATGATGTTGTTGAATGCGATGTTGTGCCTATGGAAGCTTGTCATATTCTGCTAGGTAGACCATGGCAATTTGATACCGATAGCATGCATCATGGTAGATCAAATCAATATTCTCTTTTACATCATGATAAGAAAATTATTTTGCTTCCTATGTCACCTGAATCTATTGTGCGTGATGATGTTGCTAAAGCTAAGAGAACTAAAACTGAGATCGATAAGAATGCCAAATCTGTTAGTAGCAGGGAAGATGAGATAAGATTGAAAGGACATTGCTTGCTTGCTACTAAGTCTGATATTAATAAATTGATTGCTTCCACTTCTGTTGCCTATGCTTTGGTGTGCAGGGATGCTTTGATTTCAGTTCACGATATGCAGCATTCTTTGCCCCCGGCTGTTGCTAACCTTTTGCAGGAGTATTCTGATGTGTTCCCAAGTGAGATACCAGCGGGGCTGCCACCAATACGAGGGATTGAGCACCAAATTGACCTTATTCCTGGTGCATCGTTGCCAAACCGTGCGCCATACAGGACAAATCCGGAAGAAACTAAAGAAATTCAGCGACAAGTGCAAGAACTACTCGACAAAGGTTATGTGCGTGAGTCTCTTAGTCCTTGTGCTGTTCCGGTTATTTTAGTGCCTAAAAAGGATGGAACATGGCGTATGTGTGTTGATTGTAGGGCTATTAATAATATCACAATTCGATATCGACACCCTATCCCACGTTTGGATGATATGCTTGATGAATTGAGTGGTGCTGTTGTGTTTTCCAAAGTTGATTTGTGTAGTGGGTACCACCAGATTCGTATAAAATTGGGAGATGAATGGAAAACTGCTTTCAAAACTAAGTTCGGGTTATATGAGTGGTTAGTCATGCCTTTTGGGTTAACTAATGCACCTAGTACTTTCATGAGATTAATGAACGAGGTTCTGCGTGCTTTCATTGGGAAATTTATTGTTGTCTACTTTGATGATATATTGATTTACAACAAAACTTTCAATGAACATCTTGATCACTTACGTGCTGTTTTTAATGCTTTACGAGATGCACGTTTATTTGGTAACCTTGAGAAGTGCACCTTTTGCACCGATCGAGTGTCTTTTCTTGGATATGTCGTGACTCCACAGGGAATCGAGGTTGATCAAGCCAAGGTGGAAGCTATACAGGGGTGGCCTATACCGAAGACTATCACGCAAGTGCGGAGTTTCCTAGGACTTGCTAGTTTCTATCGTCATTTTGCGAAGGACTTCAGCACCATTGCCGCGCCTTTGAATGAACTTACAAAGAAGGGAGTGCCTTTTAGTTGGGATAAAACACAAGAGAACTCATTCAACACGCTGAAAGATAAGTTGACACATGCACCTCTTCTCCAACTCCCTGATTTTAATAAAACTTTTGAGCTTGAATGTGATGCTAGTGGCATTGGTTTGGGTGGTGTTTTGTTACAAGAAGGCAAACCTGTTGCTTATTTCAGTGAAAAATTGAGTGGGCCTGTGGCAGAACCACCTGAATTAATCCGGCTCAAGTGTATTAACCATCACCATTAGGGCAATCTCGGTTAACCTTACACTTCAAACGGAGTAATCCACTGGTCTGTCGGGTATAACCTCCCGATACAACCACGGTAAGCGGATCGAGCGCCATACATACAAGTGCTCACGCGACGATGAGCCCAGAGAATACCACATTCCAGCAAATATTACAACATTATCATAAGTGAATATTACAGACCAAGTTTGAGTTCAGAAACCAAGTACTTCTGTTGACGCCAGATTTTGACACGTATTGAATCGGCGTCAGGAAGAGAAGATTGGCCGATGAAGCAGATCTGAAAGCTACAGTAAGGAATCGACCGATCGAGGTAACAGTGGAAAATCGGCCGATTGGTGGCACAGCCCATACCGACAGTAGGATTATTCCAGAAGATCCTGGTCAAAAGCTGGTCAACAGGGCACGCCAAGTCGGTCAGAGAGAAATTGAAGGGGATCCTGATTGGATTGAGGAACGGCGGCGGAAGATTCTGCGGGAGTCCGTTTCCTTTAAAAGTTATTGTAGATATAGTAGTTTTCTTGTTTTAAATAAGGATGTAACAAGTCGTAATCGACCAGGAGTCCTAGTTTTCAGGGTATAAGTAGGAGTCGCTAGGGCTTTGCGAAGGACGATCAAATCAATCAACAAAACACTTCTACTTTTTACCAGTACTTTACTTTTCAAGTCGGCGACTTCGCCAATATTTTCTTCTTCCACGAGTTCGTACGGATTGGCAGGGCTGCATCAACCTGATCTCCGGCCAATTGGTAGGTTCCGTTTATCGAGTAATATCCGAGCTTTAACTACGGGCGCATCGCTGTGGTTTCGTTTGGATTTATTCACAAGTTATCGATATTTACTAGAATTGCAAGTTTTACCTGTTATTCTAGTATTATCACCAGTTATCCAGCTTGAGATCAGGGTAATCGGCTTCGTCATTGTTCTCCTTCAACCCATCGCCATACAGCCGATTAGATCTGTTTCAAGTGTTGTTTCTATAGTAATTGTTTAGATTGCTCCAGCAGTTCTCTTTACAATTACTATACGATCATCGGCTGACCCATAGCCGATCATCTCTACAGCAAATCGGCCGATTTGCCGCCGACGCGCTCCTCAGGACAGATCGGAAATCCAGCCGATCGACGCGCCTGGAATTTGATACTCTATTTCCTTGTCAATCAACAGGTCAGATTGACTGGCACGCCGCACGAACCGCACTAGGGCGATAACCCGAACAGGAGCTAAGCAGATTCTCCCGGGTCGTGTGTCCGACGCTGAAGACCCATCGACCGATTCCTATCCGACCGATTTTAGCGCCAACAACTTCAATGATCATACTAAGAAGTTCTTCAGAGTTTAAGTTGCAGCGGAAATTAAAACAACGGAAGCTACTCGACGATACAGGATGTCTCGATGTAGCCCGTACGAGACATCACTCGGCATTATCTCCGTTGGACGGGGGCGTATCCCATTCCACCGACCAACCAGGGGGAAGGGTACACGGCCAGGTCAAGCTAGCAATCATATCTTCGAAAGTCTCACCTGAAAACGAGCCACAAGCAAGGCTGAGTATACTAATACTCAGCAAGGCTTACCCGACTAGTGGGGTATACTTAGCCGACTCCTAGACATGCGAGGCTTTTGGCTGGAGGGGTTTGTTTTGCCAAAAAGCATATATATAGTAGGTCCTTACTTTCAGATTTTAGCTTCAAGTTCTAGCTTTCTTTAACCATTCTAGGTAAGCAACTATCCAATATCATACATGGTGAAGCATTAAATTTTCATCCAACAAGTTTATTCATCATCATTGTTCCTCTTCTTACTCTGTGGGTAAAAGTGGTTAAGCAGTCTCAATAGCCGTGAGAAACGGACGATTCGAATCGAATTTCTTAACCTTGCAAGGGAAACCTAAACACACGTCATGTGGTTACTCATAGAGTCACACGTGCAACTTTTCCCTTCAATTCCCGCTTCACGGAACAGGCCCACCGCCCTCGACTACACCTCCCCACAGACCACGGTACGTCGGGTTGTGGCGGCCGATGCACCCGCCATTAGCTAGATGTGAACGAATTCAAGATAGTGGGGAGTATATTCCGGCCTCGGTTCAATCCAGTACTTAAGCTTACCGATTACCATATTCTCGGCGTGTGGTTAGTACGTTCAAAACTTAACCACCACTACCACACACTGCGGCCTTAGCATTTTTCACTAAACAGACGGGCCTCAATCGTAAACATCGTACCATAGCCCGTTCGTTGTCCTTATGATTGCAGCGTGTAGTAAACAATCAACTCCTAATTTCTCGCGAGTGACAGGAAATCACTCGACTTTTACCGAGTCCTATTAGCATAGCATTCTATCGAACCTGGCATCTAGTGTTCAGAGCATGGGTACCTAGGATCATGCAACTAAGTTTTCAAACAACTCCTATAAACTTAATGCACAAGTAAAGTAGAGTAATAAGTTGCATAAGTTTAGAAAATAGGGTTCATGCTCCGGGGCTTGCCTTCTTGTGAATAGTTAGTCCGGGGATCGTCTGAACGTTGACCCGGGTCTTCAACTACTTCAGTTAGATTTGCCTGGGCTTCTCGCTGCTCACTCTCAGACTCGGGCACCAGCTCGTAAGTCCCGTCGGCGAGAGTCGTCGTTTCTACATGAATGCATGAGCGTAAGTAGTTTTCTTGTTTTAAATAAGGATGTAACAAGTCGTAATCGACCAGGAGTCCTAGTTTTCAGGGTATAAGTAGGAGTCGCTAGGGCTTTGCGAAGGACGATCAAATCAATCAACAAAACACTTCTACTTTTTACCAGTACTTTACTTTTCAAGTCGGCGACTTCGCCAATATTTTCTTCTTCCACAAGTTCGTACGGATTGGCAGGGCTGCATCAACCTGATCTCCGGCCAATTGGTAGGTTCCGTTTATCGAGTAATATCCGAGCTTTAACTACGGGCGCATCGCTGTGGTTTCGTTTGGATTTATTCACAAGTTATCGATATTTACTAGAATTGCAAGTTTTACCAGTTATTCTAGTATTATCACCAGTTATCCAGCTTGAGATCAGGGTAATCGGCTTCGTCATTGTTCTCCTTCAACCCATCGCCATACAGCCGATTAGATCTGTTTCAAGTGTTGTTTCTATAGTAATTGTTTAGATTGCTCCAGCAGTTCTCTTTACAATTACTATACGATCATCGGCTGACCCATAGCCGATCATCTCTACAGCAAATCGGCCGATTTGCCGCCGACGCGCTCCTCAGGACAGATCGGAAATCCAGCCGATCGACGCGCCTGGAATTTGATACTCTATTTCCTTGTCAATCAACAGGTCAGATTGACTGGCACGCCGCGCGAACCGCACCAGGGTGATAACCCGAACAGGAGCTAAGCAGATTCTCCCGGGTCGTGTGTCCGACGCTGAAGACCCATCGGCCGATTCCTATCCGGCCGATTTTAGCGCCAACACACTTTTGGCACGCCCAGTGGGACCATCCAAGACCTGATATGTCGAACAACGATGAAATCTCTGACAACAACATCATTGGGGTCACAGAAGCTGATCTCAAGGACGACCAGAGGGAGGAATTGGCCAAACATCTAGAAGATTACAAGAAGATATACCTCCAGTCGTTCAGTCATACCAGAAGCGGGGAAGCAGTTAGGAAGGCTCCTATTCCAGCACCTCGCCACATCACCATTGCTGAGGACTCAGGCAAGATGTCAGAGATGATTCAACAGTCCGTGTATCAAGCATTCATTGACCAATCCTCGGTGATGAGCAACACGGTGTACAACGCCATCGTCAACTCTCTGGCCAGCGGAGCCGTCCAAGGTTATCAGGGACCGGCATATGCTCCTCCGACTACCCTGCCGGCCAGAAGCTTACCGTACACATCCCAATCGGCTTCTCAGCCGATATTGACGCAGGGCGAGGGATACAGCTCTCCACCACTTCCGGCGTCTCCAAGATGCAGCGGTGCACCATGTCTCCCATCGCGAGCGCCGCTTCAACCCGTTCAAATGGCCTCTGTGCAAGCACTACCTACGAGCTCAGTGCCTTGGGGGGCATCAGCCACGGCGTATTTCCCCAAGCCAGTGAACAGGCATGGCACTTATCCGCTTCAGGTGCCGTACCAATCGGCTGCCCGGCCGACGGTCTCTCAGTACCAGCCGATTTTACCAGAAATCGGCAGGGGGGCAAGCACTGTGGGAGCATTCGGAGGCACGGCGCCAGCAACGACGTACGAAGGGGGCGCGGACGCGTTTCGCCAGCAGTTATCGGCCGCTCAGCAAACTTCGCCGATTCATCACCTGGCCGAACCAGCCCTTCAACACGTGCCCGCGCCGCGAACAACTGTTCATCAGCAGCAGGTGGACTGGACGGCAAAGATAGCAGAAGTAATCCAAGATCAGTTTGGGCTGAAGCCGAAAGTTCAAACTTATACTTACGAAACGCCGTATTCATCGGCCTATGACTCGTTGCCGTTCCCGCACCGTTACAAGGTTCCTGATTTCACCAAGTTCTCAGGGACGGATGACACATCCACTGTGGAGCATATCAACAGATTCATCATCCAGTGCGGAGAAGCTGCTACGCAAGACGCTCTGAGGGTACGGCTATTTTCATCATCTCTGTCCGGATCGGCCTTCCAGTGGTTCACCACTTTACCACCAAATTCTATCATCACTTGGGCCGATCTGGAGAAACAATTCCACAAGTACTTCTATGCAGGAGTACACGAGATGAAGATTTCGGATTTAACCAGCCTCAGGCAGAGGAGCGATGAACCTGTGACAGGGTACATACAGAGGTTCAGAGAGATCAAGAACAAGTGCTACAGTCTGGCCCTGACCGATGCGCAGTTGGCCGATATCGCTTTCCAAGGCCTCTTACCGCAAATCAGAGAGAGATATGCTGCCCAAGAGTTTGAGAGCCTGAGTCAAATCGTCCACCGGCTGTCAGGGCAGGAGATCCGACCGCTTGAACAGCGGAGGAGCTTCCAGAAGAAGGTGGCATACTTGGAGGGATCTGAATCTGACGCAGAGGAGGAAATCGGCCTGGCAGAATGGGTAAAAGGGAGAAAACCGATATCCTGCCCCTTTGGCAAGAAGGAGCCAGAGACATTCGGCTTTGACACGTCAAAGGCCGACAAAATTTTTGATCTGCTGCTTCAGGAGGGGGCAAATCAAGCTGTCGCAGCTTCACACCATCCCTACGGCCGATCAACTTAAGAAGATGAAGTACTGCAAGTGGCACAACGCTACTTCTCATGACACCAATGAATGTAAAGTCTTCCGCCAGCAGATACAATCGGCCATTGAATAGGGGCGGCTCAAGTTTGAAACTCCCAGCCAATCAGCAAAGCCGATGAAGATAGATCAACATCCCTTCCCGGCCAACACGGTCAACGCTGAAGGAGACTCAAGTCAAACCAAGGTGCTGACATCAGAATCGGCGAGAAGAGGTGGCGCTGTCGACCTCAGGAGGCAGATCACAACGGAAGAAATCAGAAGGAATAGGCGAGGGCCAGAACGACCACACAGGCCTGTCACCTCCCGATTTCTACTCAGTAAATATCGGCGGCAGCAAGAACAAGCACAACACCAGGAAGAGATGATACGCCGGCGTGAAGATCACTGGCAGTGTCCCTTCTTCATCCACTGCTGGGAGAACGATATCAGGTTGCCATCTGCCGATAACTGTCCCGAATGCAACGGATCAAACCGCAACGATCGCCCGAAGGCACACTCTAGGGACAGAGGATCAGAGCCGATCAACAGAAATCGGCGCGAAGAACGGCGCGTTTCAGTGCATGATCGGCTGGGGGGCAGAGTTGACCAGTGCAACAGGTCAAAAAGCAAGATCGGCCAGCAAGATGGACTGGGGGGCAGAATCAGCGCACAAGATCGGCTGGGAGAGATAGCCGATGATAGGGTGTCAGACGAAGATCCCCTAGGAAGGGAACCAGATTGGGAACACGTCAGATCATCGACCAAACTAGTGAACCCCAGGTGGTGTCCTGACGGCCTATCAAGATCCCAAAAGCGAAGGATCCAATGCCTACGCCAGTGGGAGCATCAAGAAGAAGAACGGAGACAGGCGCCAGAGAAAAGGAACGTGAAATCTCGAATTTGGCGCCCAAAGAAAAGCGATCAAGAAACGGATAACCAAGAATCGGCAGCCGAGATTGATATGGTTTTCATACTGCCGATGGAGTTCATGGCGCCAAGCGATCGGGACAAAATGACAAAAACAGAGGAAGAGCAAATGGGACAACTAGTATTAGAGCCGATGACGGCTACGTTTGAGAAACCAGAAGAGGAAAAATGACAGCATCTTAAGGCGCTGTTTCTCAAAGGGTATGTCAACGGAAGACCCGTCACCAAATTACTGGTAGATGGAGGCGCGGCGGTCAACATCATGCCATACGCCATGTTCCGCAAGCTGGGCAAGGGCGAAGACGACCTCACCAAGACGGACATGATGCTGAAGGATTTCGAAGGCAACGTGTCGCCTGCCCGCGGGGCATTCTGCGTCGACCTCACCATTGGCAGTAAGACCCTCCCTACTACTTTCTTCGTCATTAATGGCAAGGGGTCCTATAATATGCTGCTTGGTCGCGACTGGATACATGCAAACTACTGTGTCCCATCTACTATGCATCAATGCCTTGTGCAATGGATCGGCGACAATACAGAGGTAGTAGCTGCCGATTCTGCCTACAGCGTTGCAGCGGCCGACACACAACAGTGGAGCTGCGAGCATGTCAAGTGTATATCTGGTAGGACTTGGAACACTGACTTCCTGAAAGTGTCCGATTTCGGTCTACAGCCGATCCAAGCAGTCGGCTCTGAAGATTAAACTCGTTCGAAAAGATGAGAAACTGGGGCATGGGTTCACGTCGGCCGATTCATTAGAGATGGGAAATTTGAGAAATAGCATCAGATCAAGGCCGACGTACGTTGGTACCGATTGGGATTCCGAGCACAAAAAGAAAATATGTCAAGTTGACATGACCGATTTCTCATCAGTTTTCTGGCTACACATCTGGTGAAAGAAATATTGGGATTCATTATTGAGTGGAAGTTACGGATTACATGAAGCAGTTCAAAACCGAATCGGCGCAGTGACATCAAAGGAACAGTAATGTTTAACATATTGTTTACAGCCCAAGGAAAGTATCTATAGCTGCAATCGCTCGTCGTCTAATTTGATCGGCCGATTCTACTATCCTCTGATCATTTTCGGCCGATCCTGGTACTTCTGACGCACGGCGACAGAGTCTTATTGTTTCGCGAGCCAGATGCTGTCTTTTTTGCTTCAGCTCGCTGATCATGGTGGGGAGTTCTTGGAGCTTTTTCTCCTCAGCGGCTATATCTTTGGTTATCTGTTCCATCTCCTTGGCTAGTTCTGCTCTCCTCCGTTTCAGCCGATCTATTGTGCCAACGATGTCCGGATGGCAGTTCTCGAGGAAGTTGATTTTGTGATGTACCTCCTGGGTCTGGTGCTTGTACGAGTCAACCTCCTCCTGAATTTTGGCCATCTGAGAGCGATCGGCCATACGTTGCAGCGCCCGCGAGACAGGAATCCACATGCCCTCTATATAGGCAGCATACCCCAAGTCCTCCGACACTTCATCCGGAAGGTGATCTGCGACCTCATTGAAAAGTTGTCGGATCGGCGATGCATCTTTCACCAATCGATCGATGTCACCTTGGAGGAGAGTACGGATGCTCTCGAGCTTAGAGCGGACATCGTCGGAGGCAGAATGTGGCAGAACCACCTGAATTAATCCGGCTCAAGTGTATTAACCACCACCATTAAGGCATCCTCGGTTAACCTTACACTTCAAACGGAGTAATCCACTGGTCTGTCGGGTATAACCTCCCGATACAACCACGGTGAACGGATCGAGCGCCGTACATACAAATGCTCATGCGACGATGAGCCCAGAGAATACCACATTCCAGCAAGTATTACATCATTTGCATAAGTCAATATTACAGACCTAGTCCTGAGTTTAGAAAACAAGTACTTCAATTAACATAAATAAGTTCTTCAGAGTTAAATTGCAGCGGAAATAAACAACGGAAAACTACTCGACGATACAGGATGTCTCGATGAAGCCCGTACGAGACATCACTCGGCCTTATCTCCGTTGGACGGGGGCGCATCCCATTCCACCGACCAACCAGGGGGAAGAGTGCAGGGCCAAGTCAAGCTAGCAATCATGTCTTCAAAGGGCTCACCTGAAAACGAGTCACAAGCAAGACTGAGTATACTAATACTCAGCAAGACTTACCCGTGTAGTGGGAACTACTCCACCGACTCTAGATATGCAAGGCTTTTTGGCTCAGGGGTTTGTTTTGCCGAAAAGCATCTACAAGTGGGTCCTTACTTTCAACTTTTAGCTCAAGGTTCTAGTTTCGTTAGCCAGTCTAGGTAAGCAGCTATCTAAAGCATACATAGTGAAGCATTAAACTTTCCATCCAACCAGTTCATTCATCATCATTGTTCCTCTTCTTACTCTGTGGGTAAAAATGGTTAAGCAGTCTCAATAGCCGTGAGAAACGGACGATTCGAATCGAATTTCTTAACCTTGCAAGGGAAACCCAAACACACGTCACGTGGTTACTCCCTAGAGTCACACGTGCAACTTTTCCCCTTTCTTTCCGGGTCGTGGATCGGGGCTACCCTCCGAGAGTACAAGAGCTCCACGCCACGGTTCGGCGCCGGGTCGTGACCACTCTCTGCACTCGCCATATGCACATGGGACCGAAGTTCAAAGGGTAGGATGCCGTCCCCTTGCCGGGCCAATCAGGTACTTAAGCTTACCGATTCCCATAATCTCGGCATGTGTTTAGTACGTTCAAGACTTAACCATCACTACCACACCCTGCGGCCTTAGCATTTTTCACTAGACAGACGGGCCTCAATCGTAACCATCGTTACATAACCCGTCCGTGTCCTTATGATTGCAGCGTGTAGTAGTCATTCAACTCCTATTTTCTCGCGAGTGACACGAAATCACTCGACTTTTACCGGAGTCCTATTAGCACAGCATTCTATCGAACCTTACATCTAGTTTTCACGCAAGGGTTCCTGTCATCATGCAACTAAGTTTTCATCCAACTCCTATAAACTTAATGCACAAGCAAGGAGTAAAGAGTTGCATAATTTTGGAAAGAATGGGTTATGCTCCGGGGCTTGCCTTCGCAGTTCGCTTGGGGATCTTCCGAACTTGGGCTCGGGTCTTCAAAAGCTTCAGTTAGATTTGCTTGAGCTTCGCGCTGTTCACTCTCGGACGCGGGCACCAGCTCGTAGGTTCCGTCGGCGAGAGTCGTCGATTCTACATGAGTGCACAGTTTAAGTTGTGGAAATAGCACTTGATTACGATTTGAGAGTCATTACTACAAGGGATAATTTCTGGTCATGAAATTTTGGATTTAGGCAGATCAAGGAATGGTGTGCTTACTGTAAAATTTTCAGCCAATTTTATGTAACAGATTAATTCCGAAAAATAGATTTCCTTGTTGCTGTTAGACACTTGTTCTTTTTGTACAGAACAACTGGTGTAACAAATGAGTCTAAGATTTTTACAGAGCTTTCACTTAAGCATGCAGAAGCTACTGTAATTTTTGTAGGATTTATTATGCAGTATTCAGAGCATAGAAAATATGACATTCTACACCTAGGCTTTTTAAAGATTCATTTTTACAGGACCCTACATAGGGTTTTTGTCCATGAAACTTTTTACACAGCAACCTCTAACCTAGTGTAACTCCCAGTAATAATTTGGGGATTTTCCAAGATAAGATACTATTTTCTTGACTTAATGTATGTTATTAGAACATAATTCAAATAAATAGGTTACTGTGAGATAAAAAGTCTCCTAATTTTTCTCTGGCTTCTAGGTACCAATACATTAGCATAGGAAAAATTTCAATGGGTGACTCACCACCTAACTGCAGGGATAAAACATTTTACTTACTCATGAATCAAAACTAAGTTTAACAAACAGTAAATCTAGAGATGAAATTTGTGCCTGATCTTTTTACACAGTCCTAATCATCCAGCAACTAGTTCACTGCCCAAAATTTAGGGTCAGCATTGTTCTAGAACAGTGGGTATAAAATATGTCCATTAAAGCTTCTATTTAATGTAGAGCAAAATATTTTGAGATTCTGAGAAAATTTTTGTAACAAAAGTGGTAGAGTTTGTTCTTAGGATTCCAGAACAGTTGAGTTTGCATTTTTCTGAATTTTCTACGATTTTATACGAATTTTACAAGTTCACTGAATTTGAATCTAGGTTTGAAATTTTCTTTTACAACTAGGTCCTTGAATCTTACGCTCAGACCCTTCTAAAGATTTAAATCCTTGCAATTGGGTCCTCTGCGGCTCGGGTGCGGCGGCCGGCCGAAATTCCGGCGAGGGGGCTCGCCGGCGGCGAGGGGCGGGGGTCGGGGAAGGTTCAGGGGTGCGAGGGCTACCTTGTGGGGGTGTTGTTCAGGTGGGGGACGGCCGGGAAAGGCTCGCCGGCGTTGGAGCAGAGGCGGCGGCGGCGCGGCTCGCGTCGACGGCGGTGCTCCGGCGGGCTTGGGGCGGCGTGGTCCGGTCGGTGAGCTTCACTGGTGCGTGGGGAAGCTACTCCGGGGCTCGGCTTGGACGGAGGGGGTCGGGGTCGTGCTGTCCACGGCGAGCAGGGGCGGCGGCGGCGACGGCAGCGCGGGCGGCGGTGCTCCGGTGGCTCTGGGTGGCGTTGGGCGGGTCGGCGAGCTGCGGTGAGGTGATGTAGTGGTGGCTGGGTGCTTGGTTTGGGCAGTGGGCGGCTGTGGAGGGCTGCCCACGGGCGGGTGGTGCTCGGCGGCGGCGATGGCGCGGCGAGGCGTTCTGGTGGCGGGGCTTCGCGCGGGCGGTCGGGGTGGCGTTTTTGTAGGGACAGGAGGGGGCGTGGAGATGCCTGGGTGACGCGCGGGGCGGGACACGGCAGCGGCGTGCACTGGGCGCGGCGGGCGGCGGCAGAACGCCGGCGCGGCGTGCGGTGAGCGGGCGCGGTGACTGGGCGGCCGCGATGGTGGCGTGGGCGCGGTGAGATAGTGCCGGGCGCGGAGTGGGGAAGCAGCAGCGGCAGCGGCTCGGGCGGAGGGCAGGCGCGGTGACTGGTGGGGCGCGGGGGCCGGGGCGGCACGGCGGAGCGCGGGTACTGGCCGGGCGGGCGGCGGCCGGGGCGCGGCAGCACGCGCGGGCGGGGACTGGGCGGCGCGGCGTCGGGGCGGGGGAAAGCCGGCCGTGGCGGGGTGGTGCGGCGGCCACTGGCCTGGCGCTCCGCGCCGGTCATGCGACGCCGGCCACCTGGCGCGCGGCGGGCGGGCGCGTGCGCGCGGCGCGGCAGCAGAGGGGGGAGACGCCAGGGACCAAAATGCAAGAATTCGAAAAAGTTCAGGGGGCTGGGTGCAAACAGGGCGTTTTCTCCTCTTTCTGATTTGAATTTTAAAAACTTTTGAACACGAAAGTTGTTCAAAACAAAAAGTTCTACAACTTTGGTTTCAGGCAAAATTTCATTTGGCTTATGGTTTTAAAGTTATTTTAAAAGTTTCAATTGTGTCCAAATGTGCCCAAATTTAATTTGAATTACAACTGAACCCGTTTTAAATTCTTTCCACCCTCTCATTAGTTGGTTTAACACATGGAGTTAGGCTTATGTCATTGATTTTGGATTTGTAATTACCAGGGTTGTCACAGCCTTCCCCCCTTAACAAGAATCTCGCCCCGAGATTCGGTAGTTCTTAGTGTGGGCGTGGGTGCACATACCAGTGGTTGAGGCAAGAAACCCAGGGAAATGTTGGTTCAGGTAGCTTTCCGTTTCCCAGGTGGCTTCTTCTTCCGTGTGGCGATTCCATTGTATTTTATACATTCTAATCACTTTCCTCCTGGTCTCTCTTTCTTTTTGATCCACAACCTTAACTGGGTGTTCGACATACGAGAGATCGGGTTCCAACGATATTTCTTGTTGTTCCACAATCTCGGTAGGGACTCGAATACACTTCTTGAGTTGAGATACGTGGAAGACATCATGGGTGGCCGTTAGCTGAGGGGGCAGTCGTAATTTGTAGGCTACGGGTCCGCAGCTCTCCATGATTTCGTAAGGGCCAATATAACGGGGAGCTAGTTTGCCTTTGATTCCAAATCTTCGCACTCCCTTGGTTGGTGAAACTCGAAGATAGACATGATCGCCAACTTCGAACTTTAGAGGCTTTCTCCTTTTGTCAGCATAGCTCTTTTGTCGGGCTTGTGCGGCTTTAAGATTTGCTTGTATTACTTTTACTTTCTCCTCTGCCTCGATTACTAGGTCGGGTCCAATCATTTTACGTTCTCCGGTTTGTGACCAGCTCAAAGGGGTTCGACACCTTCGTCCGTATAGGGCCTCAAATGGTGCCATTTTCAAACTCGTTTGGTAGCTGTTGTTGTAAGAGAACTCTGCCAGGGGTAGGCATTTGTCCCAATTCTTGTCATAATGAATGACACAAGCTCTCAGCATGTCTTCAAGAATTTGGTTTACTCTTTCTGTTTGTCCATCGGTCTGAGGATGGTATGCTGAGCTGCGAATCAGCTTAGTGCCAAGAGACGTTTGCAGTTGTTCCCAAAAGCGTGCTACAAACTGAGGACCACGATCGGAGATAATTGTCTTAGGTATTCCATGCAGGCAAACAATACGATCGAGGTAAATCTCGGCATATTTCTTGGTAGAATAGGTGGTGTGCACCGGAAGAAAATGTGCCGTCTTCGTGAGTCTATCAACGATAACCCATATGGAATCATGTCTCTGGGACGTGTTTGGTAGTCCAACGATGAAGTCCATACTTATGTCCTCCCATTTCCATGATGGTATAGGTAACGGTTGAAGTGTACCGGCCACCTTTATGTGGCTAGCCTTTACTCTCTGGCACGTGTCACATTCCGAGACATACGTAGCAATTTCCCTTTTCATTCTAGTCCACCAGAAGTTTTGCCTTAGGTCCTGATACATTTTGCTACTGCCGGGGTGGATAGAGAATTTGGAGAGGTGTGCCTCATCAAGAATTTGCTTGCGGAGTTCGCGATTCTTCGGAACGACTATACGACTTTCGAACCATAGAACTCCCTTAGGGTCCTGGCGGAAACACTTATACTTCTCCTCACCTAGAGAGAGTTTTTGTTTGATGATCTTGATTCCTTCATCATGTAGTTGTGCCATGACGATTTGGTCGTGAAGAGTGGGCTCAACTGAGATGTGATCTAGAGTGCCTTGGGAAACCATTTCCAAGTTAAGCTTCCTCATGTCTGCACATAATGTCTCATGGTAGGACTCCATGGATAAGCAATGGCAATGGGACTTGCGGCTTAGTGCATCCGCGACTACATTAGCCTTACCGGGGTGATAGTGCACTTCAAGGTCATAATCTTTGATTAATTCTAGCCATCTTCGTTGTCTCATATTCAGATCGGCTTGTGTGAAGATGTACTTGAGACTCTTATGATCCGTGTAGATATTGCACTGTGTACCCATGAGATAGTGTCTCCATGTCTTCAGAGCGTGAATGACGGCTGCAAGCTCAAGGTCATGCGTGGGATAATTCTGTTCGTGGGGCCGAAGGGCTCGTGAGGCATATGCAATCACTCGATTCTCTTGCATGAGCACACATCCTAGACCAGTACCTGATGCGTCACAATACACATCGAATGACTTGGTATTATCGGGTTGAGCTAACACAGGTGCAGTAGTCAGCTGCTCTCTGAGAGTGTGGAAGGCTTCCTCACACTTCTCATTCCATACAAACTTTACTTCCTTCTTCAATAGTTCCGTCATGGGCTTAGCAATTCGAGAGAAATCCGGGATGAAGCGACGGTAGTAACCGGCTAAGCCGAGAAAACTGCGAATCTGATGAACAGAGGTAGGGGGTTTCCAATCCATCACCTCTTGTACCTTGCTGGGGTCAACAGCTATGCCTTCACTGGAGATCGTGTGACCTAAGAACTTTACAGTATCCAACCAGAATTCACACTTAGAAAACTTAGCATAGAGCTGATGGTCTCTGAGTCGCTGAAGAACAATGCGAAGGTGCTTGGCATGCTCTTCCTCATCCTTGGAATAGATAAGAATGTCGTCGATGAACACTACGACGAATTTGTCAAGTTCGGGCATGAATACCGAATTCATGAGATACATGAAGTAGGCAGGGGCATTGGTGAGTCCAAAGGACATGACCAAAAATTCATATAGTCCATATCGTGTGGAGAAGGCAGTCTTAGGAATATCGCACGGGCGAATCTTGATCTGATGATATCCCGAGCGAAGATCAATCTTTGAGAAGACTCTGGCTCCAGCTAATTGATCGAAGAGTACATCGATACGGGGAAGGGGGTATTTATTTTTAACTGTTACCGCATTGAGAGGTCGGTAGTCCACACATAATCTCAAACTGTCATCCTTCTTCTTTACGAATAGGGCTGGACATCCCCAAGGTGACGCGCTAGGGTGAATAAAACCCTTGTCCAGTAGTTCTTGGAGTTGAATTTTCAGCTCGGCCAATTCCTTAGGGGGCATCCTATATGGTCTTTTGGATATAGGTGCAGTGCCTGGTTGTAGTTCAATAACGAACTCAATATCCCTATCCGGTGGCATTCCTGGTAAGTCATCCGGGAAAACATCGGCATACTCGTTCACCACAAGAATCTCATCTAGCTTAAGTCCTTCCATCTCATAAGCACAGGAATTCGTGCAATCTATGAATGGTAGGTAAAGGGTAGTGGCTCCGTGACTAGGTGAATTTATCTCAACGGCTCGGGAAGAAAGGTCCAGTGTGACTCCATGCATAGCCATCCAGTTCATTCCCAAAATAATGTCCATGCCGTCAAGGGGTAAAAGGACAAGGTCCGTGTCGATGGTTTTACTACCCAATTTGACTGGTACTTGTCTGACCATTTGGTTTGAAGCAATTTTACCACCCGGTGTTGATATCATATATGACCCTTTTGTGTGACAAACATCCAAGCCTACTTTTGCACCGAATTTTGCACTTATGAAACTATGCGATGCACCAGAATCAAATAATATAACTGCAGGCTTGTTATGGATAGAGAATGTACCCGACATCACTGGGGCTCCTTCTGGAAGCTCTGCAAGCGTGGTGAAGTTAATCCGTCCTTGCTTGACTTGCAGGGTCTGTCTCTTGCCCCTGTTCTTGGCGTTCGGGTTGGATCCTTGACCTTGGTTGGGCTGTCCAGGCTGAGGGCATTCGCGTGCGAAGTGGCTGGAACTCCCGCATTTGAAGCAGCGATTTGCGGGGCTAGGTCGAAGAGACTGCTGAAGAATGGGCCTCGGACCATTCTGTGGAGGCATCGGGGGTCGTACCATGCCTGGCTGCTGTGGGGGTCTGGCAATCCATCTACCTGGCTGCGGGGCCCTTGGTGGAGCTGTAGGTGCGGTATTTTGCACGATGCGATACCTTGGTGGTTGGACACTTGACGGTCCTGCGGGTGCCTTTCTCTTCTTCTCTGCCCGGTGTGCCATGATACAGTCCTCCTGGGTAATGGCCATATTGACCAACTCATTGTAGGTGTCAGCCCTGGCTAGGTTCAGACGTTCCTTGAGCTTGGTATTCAGACCTCGGCGGAAACGATCACGCTTCTTGGCATCCGTATCAGCGTGATACCCCGCATACTGGCATAGGTTGTTGAACGCCTGGGCGTACTGTAACACGGCGCGGGTGCCCTGGGTAAGTGCCAGAAACTCATTCAACTTCCTCTCCAAGAGACCCTCGGGAATATGATGTGCCCGGAACGCGGTCTTGAATTCGTTCCAGTCGACCACATGATCAGCCGGGAGCATCGCAAAATAGTGGTCCCACCACAGTCGAGCGGTACCGCGAAGCTGTTGCGCGGCAAAACGAGCCTTGTTGGCCTCGGAGCATGGGGCCACAAGTAGTGTGAACTTGGATTCTATGGTGCGAATCCATGCATCTGCGTCCAGGGGTTCCTCGGTCTTATGGAACAATGGAGGCTGGGTCCCTAGGAAATCCGTGTATCCTGCAGCTTGTGGTTGGTGAGCATGGTGCCCACCTCTCTGCTGGTGTTGCCCTTGCACAATCTGACGCAGCAACTCGGTTTGAGCGGCCATCACTTCCACCAAACTGGGCGGGGGTGGTGGCGATTGTCGCGAGCGGCTGCCACCGGCACCAAAACCCTCGGGGTTGCCACGTGTTGATCCAACCATCTGAAACGTGAAAGGTTACCATTAGCAACGCGATCCACATTACTTCCTTGATTCCTAAATGATTGGTGTAGTCAAAGACTTCCGAAATCACAGCTAGAAGTATGGACAGAATCTCTGTTTGCTACGAGAAAAATCATAGCCTGCTGTGGGTCCATCCAAAACATCTCAAACATTTGTGGTAGTCAGAGAATTTAGGACTGCCCCACTTTGGTATTTACTTCGGTGCTAGAACTATGGCTAAGGTGGTCGAAAAGCTCTTCCTTTGCCTTGCTGTCTTAGCTGTTTTTCAGCAGATTGATCGGTACTGTTTCGCCTATATCTAAAACTAGCGAGGTCCAATGAAGCTGAATTTTTGTGAGAACCTAGATCACACAATTTAGCACAAGTCTGGTATTCAACACTCAGCCAAGAAATGCAAGGAGACATGGGTAAAAATTTCGACAAGTCTCAGCGATTGTGGATTCCATCGTTTACCAACTTACAACGAAATCACCCAAGTTTATCGCCGTTCCTTACATGTTATGGGTATCCACATGGTTCAGGTATACCCAACACAACAGAGTTACTCAACTCCTAGTTAGCCTAGTACAACACTTGCCAAAAGTTAGGCTACCCTATCGAGGAGTATGTGCAAAAGTCCTCCTAGGTCGTCCTCTAGAAATCATCCAAGTCGTTGACAGACGACTCGCTGTGAGCCGGAGAGTGGGCTCCCATCTGAGGTGCCTGTGGTACCTCACCCTCGAAATCCATACCTGAGATACCATCAATCTCCTGTGGCTCCTCCTCATCCTCCTCCATGTCGTCCTCATGGGGATGGTCATTCTGATCATGATGCCACTGAATATGCTCATTAGCATCCTCCAACTCAAGGTTCAGATCATGGAGCTGCTCCTCCAACTGTGCTATCGTGGTATCTCTCTCACCCATGAGAGTGTCCTGCTCCTGGATTTGGCCCTCAAGTTGGCCAATCTGAGCATCTCTGTCCTCAAGATCCTGACTGAGCTCCTTTATCTGCTCATCCCTGGTATCTGCCATCATATGGTAGGCCTGAGCAAGATCAGTGAGCTGCTCGAGTGCCTGACTCTGGAGAGTCAGAAGTCGGTAGAGTGCACTCATGCACCGCACGGAGGTATGGATAGTCTCCTGGGCATGGAAGTCTACCAAATACTGTGCGTGCTGCACCCTGTTGAGCCAAAAGGGGTCGTTGTCCTGGGCAGCAGGAAACAGTCCAATGGGAGTGAGTGTGACAACCTCGGGACGCTGCGCACAAAATGTGGTGAGCGCCCTCATGGCTGCAAGCTCCCAAGTATCGGCCAAACGGCGACCAACAGCCTCAAGCTCCAGGGCGGGCCACTCCGGGTGTAGCGGGTGCGGAAAGATAGTCACGTTGACACGGCACTGGGTAACTCCATTTTCTGCAAACTCCAGTCCGGCGTAACGTGGGGGAATTAGATAGCCCGCGGTACGCAGAACATCCCACAAAATAGAGGGAAAGCCCTCCCAGTGGAGACACTGCGAGTGCACGCGTCCATCCTCATTCACCATCATCTCAACAGGCTCGGCCATCTGAACAAAAGATCAAATGGAGTGAGATAGCGAAAACTGTGAGCAGCACAAGGACAGATTCTGTATAGTGTGCAAAATAATCATAACTCCCACAGTTCTCGTCCAAAAATTCTCAAATTTCACCAGGTCACTCCTAAGGTATTTGTGAACAACTTTTCTAGTCAACTCCAGAGCTAATTGGGTCTCTAAGATGGTCTTTCCTTTCAGGTTTTACCTTACTGTCTACCCAGAATTTTCAGTGAACAGAAGGCTAGGGTTTCGTGCACCAGGGAAAAATCTACCCAGCCAAAATTTACCAAATTTTAACAGAAGCTTCCTGGGTAAATTTGGAACAAGTTTCGTGTTGTGCTCTTTTGCAGAAAACCGCAGGAAGGGGGCCTAAAAATTTAAGAGGCAGAAGTGTTTATTCTGGACAGAAATCTGACGCTCCAAGGTTTCTGTTATTTCTTATTATCCATAAGTTCAGAATTTTTCATTTTTGAACAGAAGATAGGGCACAAGATTTGGAACAATTTCTTCAACATGAACTTCTCCAGAAAAGGTCATTTTCTTGGGTCAATAAATCGTTCTTTTTGGTGACGGCAGAATTTCGGACAGTTTCGCTAGATAGTCCTTATGCAAACCACGCTTAGATATGCAAGAACCTTACCACTCTCATACAACGCGTTTTTGATTTCAGATACATATGTTTATGATGTATGCACGTCCTATCCGTCCTCACAAAATAAAATAATCACCAAATAGCTTTGGTCTTACGAAGATAGTTTCGGTGGCTTACACAATACGGCTCTCGCTATAATAGCTAGTCGAGTCTTTCTAATCGTTCCTTAACTTATCGTAATCGCGGTTAGTGCACCTGCAGAAAATCGACAAGCATTTATATATCATGAACCTTTCATGCCAGCACTCATGAAAGCGTCCGTATTCATTACCGTTTACTTATAGAAACGATATCTGTACAATTTCCGCCGTACAGACGACGTTAACATACGCTATCGAGATAGCGTATTCACGGGGGTACCGTCATGAGACGGGGGTATGAACAGCGATCGCCATACCCTGCGCCGAACCTTCTACTCCCAATATGTTCAACTAACAGTTGGCATATTGGCAGCACCTCAAGTAAGCCACTGCTTGAGGGCAGCGTTCGGTTCGCATCACCGACAGGAAGGCCAAGCTCCCTCAGTTGGCTGAGGATCCTTACCTTCTTACCTTAGCGACGAGTGCGTCGTTACAGAATTTAGGGTCGGTTGTGCATGAAAGTAAGTTTTGACAGAAAGTAATGTGCTGGAAGTCAGTTGATACTATATATAGAAGTTAGATAGCCACCTAGTATCTTTCCCATAAACCCTTAGGGCTTTACGAACTAGGCACCATCCTTAACGTACCAACGCCTTTCGCAACACAACCTTCTAGTCAAGTTTTAGTAAAATGAGTTTTTAAGGCTTGTAGCATTCTCTGGCGTATGTATTCCGGCTCTGGTGTCCGCTGTTGCCAGCTGTGGCACCAGCTACGGCTCTGATACCAGCTGTGGCAGAACCACCTGAATTAATCCGGCTCAAGTGTATTAACCACCACCATTAAGGCATCCTCGGTTAACCTTACACTTCAAACGGAGTAATCCACTGGTCTGTCGGGTATAACCTCCCGATACAACCACGGTGAACGGATCGAGCGCCGTACATACAAATGCTCATGCGACGATGAGCCCAGAGAATACCACATTCCAGCAAGTATTACATCATTTGCATAAGTCAATATTACAGACCTAGTCCTGAGTTTAGAAAACAAGTACTTCAATTAACATAAATAAGTTCTTCAGAGTTAAATTGCAGCGGAAATAAACAACGGAAAACTACTCGACGATACAGGATGTCTCGATGAAGCCCGTACGAGACATCACTCGGCCTTATCTCCGTTGGACGGGGGCGCATCCCATTCCACCGACCAACCAGGGGGAAGAGTGCAGGGCCAAGTCAAGCTAGCAATCATGTCTTCAAAGGGCTCACCTGAAAACGAGTCACAAGCAAGACTGAGTATACTAATACTCAGCAAGACTTACCCGTGTAGTGGGAACTACTCCACCGACTCTAGATATGCAAGGCTTTTTGGCTCAGGGGTTTGTTTTGCCGAAAAGCATCTACAAGTGGGTCCTTACTTTCAACTTTTAGCTCAAGGTTCTAGTTTCGTTAGCCAGTCTAGGTAAGCAGCTATCTAAAGCATACATAGTGAAGCATTAAACTTTCCATCCAACCAGTTCATTCATCATCATTGTTCCTCTTCTTACTCTGTGGGTAAAAATGGTTAAGCAGTCTCAATAGCCGTGAGAAACGGACGATTCGAATCGAATTTCTTAACCTTGCAAGGGAAACCCAAACACACGTCACGTGGTTACTCCCTAGAGTCACACGTGCAACTTTTCCCCTTTCTTTCCGGGTCGTGGATCGGGGCTACCCTCCGAGAGTACAAGAGCTCCACGCCACGGTTCGGCGCCGGGTCGTGACCACTCTCTGCACTCGCCATATGCACATGGGACCGAAGTTCAAAGGGTAGGATGCCGTCCCCTTGCCGGGCCAATCAGGTACTTAAGCTTACCGATTCCCATAATCTCGGCATGTGTTTAGTACGTTCAAGACTTAACCATCACTACCACACCCTGCGGCCTTAGCATTTTTCACTAGACAGACGGGCCTCAATCGTAACCATCGTTACATAACCCGTCCGTGTCCTTATGATTGCAGCGTGTAGTAGTCATTCAACTCCTATTTTCTCGCGAGTGACACGAAATCACTCGACTTTTACCGGAGTCCTATTAGCACAGCATTCTATCGAACCTTACATCTAGTTTTCACGCAAGGGTTCCTGTCATCATGCAACTAAGTTTTCATCCAACTCCTATAAACTTAATGCACAAGCAAGGAGTAAAGAGTTGCATAATTTTGGAAAGAATGGGTTATGCTCCGGGGCTTGCCTTCGCAGTTCGCTTGGGGATCTTCCGAACTTGGGCTCGGGTCTTCAAAAGCTTCAGTTAGATTTGCTTGAGCTTCGCGCTGTTCACTCTCGGATGCGGGCACCAGCTCGTAGGTTCCGTCGGCGAGAGTCGTCGATTCTACATGAGTGCACAGTTTAAGTTGTGGAAATAGCACTTGATTACGATTTGAGAGTCATTACTACAAGGGATAATTTCTGGTCATGAAATTTTGGATTTAGGCAGATCAAGGAAAGGTGTGCTTACTGTAAAATTTTCAGCCAATTTTATGTAACAGATTAATTCCGAAAAATAGATTTCCTTGTTGCTGTTAGACACTTGTTCTTTTTGTACAGAACAACTGGTGTAACAAATGAGTCTAAGATTTTTACAGAGCTTTCACTTAAGCATGCAGAAGCTACTGTAATTTTTGTAGGATTTATTATGCAGTATTCAGAGCATAGAAAATATGACATTCTACACCTAGGCTTTTTAAAGATTCATTTTTACAGGACCCTACATAGGGTTTTTGTCCATGAAACTTTTTACACAGCAACCTCTAACCTAGTGTAACTCCCAGTAATAATTTGGGGATTTTCCAAGATAAGATACTATTTTCTTGACTTAATGTATGTTATTAGAACATAATTCAAATAAATAGGTTACTGTGAGATAAAAAGTCTCCTAATTTTTCTCTGGCTTCTAGGTACCAATACATTAGCATAGGAAAAATTTCAATGGGTGACTCACCACCTAACTGCAGGGATAAAACATTTTACTTACTCATGAATCAAAACTAAGTTTAACAAACAGTAAATCTAGAGATGAAATTTGTGCCTGATCTTTTTACACAGTCCTAATCATCCAGCAACTAGTTCACTGCCCAAAATTTAGGGTCAGCATTGTTCTAGAACAGTGGGTATAAAATATGTCCATTAAAGCTTCTATTTAATGTAGAGCAAAATATTTTGAGATTCTGAGAAAATTTTTGTAACAAAAGTGGTAGAGTTTGTTCTTAGGATTCCAGAACAGTTGAGTTTGCATTTTTCTGAATTTTCTACGATTTTATACGAATTTTACAAGTTCACTGAATTTGAATCTAGGTTTGAAATTTTCTTTTACAACTAGGTCCTTGAATCTTACGCTCAGACCCTTCTAAAGATTTAAATCCTTGCAATTGGGTCCTCGGCGGCTCGGGTGCGGCGGCCGGCCGAAATTCCGGCGAGGGGGCTCGCCGGCGGCGAGGGGCGGGGGTCGGGGAAGGTTCAGGGGTGCGAGGGCTACCTTGTGGGGGTGTTGTTCAGGTGGGGGACGGCCGGGAAAGGCTCGCCGGCGTTGGAGCAGAGGCGGCGGCGGCGCGGCTCGCGTCGACGGCGGTGCTCCGGCGGGCTTGGGGCGGCGTGGTCCGGTCGGTGAGCTTCACTGGTGCGTGGGGAAGCTACTCCGGGGCTCGGCTTGGACGGAGGGGGTCGGGGTCGTGCTGTCCACGGCGAGCAGGGGCGGCGGCGGCGACGGCAGCGCGGGCGGCGGTGCTCCGGTGGCTCTGGGTGGCGTTGGGCGGGTCGGCGAGCTGCGGTGAGGTGATGTAGTGGTGGCTGGGTGCTTGGTTTGGGCAGTGGGCGGCTGTGGAGGGCTGCCCACGGGCGGGTGGTGCTCGGCGGCGGCGATGGCGCGGCGAGGCGTTCTGGTGGCGGGGCTTCGCGCGGGCGGTCGGGGTGGCGTTTTTGTAGGGACAGGAGGGGGCGTGGAGATGCCTGGGTGACGCGCGGGGCGGGACACGGCAGCGGCGTGCACTGGGCGCGGCGGGCGGCGGCAGAACGCCGGCGCGGCGTGCGGTGAGCGGGCGCGGTGACTGGGCGGCCGCGATGGTGGCGTGGGCGCGGTGAGATAGTGCCGGGCGCGGAGTGGGGAAGCAGCAGCGGCAGCGGCTCGGGCGGAGGGCAGGCGCGGTGACTGGTGGGGCGCGGGGGCCGGGGCGGCACAGCGGAGCGCGGGTACTGGCCGGGCGGGCGGCGGCCGGGGCGCGGCAGCACGCGCGGGCGGGGACTGGGCGGCGCGGCGTCGGGGCGGGGGAAAGCCGGCCGTGGCGGGGTGGTGCGGCGGCCACTGGCCTGGTGCTCCGCGCCGGTCAGGCAACGCCGGCCACCTGGCGCGCGGCGGGCGGGCGCGTGCGCGCGGCGCGGCAGCAGAGGGGGGAGACGCCAGGGACCAAAATGCAAGAATTCGAAAAAGTTCAGGGGGCTGGGTGCAAACAGGGCGTTTTCTCCTCTTTCTGATTTGAATTTTAAAAACTTTTGAACACGAAAGTTGTTCAAAACAAAAAGTTCTACAACTTTGGTTTCAGGCAAAATTTCATTTGGCTTATGGTTTTAAAGTTATTTTAAAAGTTTCAATTGTGTCCAAATGTGCCCAAATTTAATTTGAATTCCAACTGAACCCGTTTTAAATTCTTTCCACCCTCTCATTAGTTGGTTTAACACATGGAGTTAGGCTTATGTCATTGATTTTGGATTTGTAATTACCAGGGTTGTCACACAGAACTCAGTGGAACCGCGTGTGAGGCGATTTCTTCTTCATCGGCCAAGGAGACAGCGAAAGAAAAGATACTATTGTTGGGAGAATCTTGCTCCTGTAAGGGAACGAAGCAAAGGGTAGGCAAGTAGTGAAAGGAAATCGGCCGATTCTGATGGTAAGATTGTTACCTCTTTGAAACGAATCTCTCTTGCCTGCGCCGGTGGAAGTATTTCCCTTGTTTCAGGGATTGGTGCACTGGGTTCGCCAGAAGAAGAAGATTCGATCATTATTGGTGCTCCGCTTGGGCCAGCTTCCTGAGAAAGATATAAATGCTCGTGAGAATACTATGGGAAAATGAGATAAGATGGTAATGGGAATTTGCCATGCCTCTGCGGGTTCTCCGGCCGATTCCTGCTGTGGAGTTACAATCGGCGTACCCAAGTCGACCTGCGTCAAAATTGGTTAAGTTTCCTGAATATTGAGGATGCCGGGTAAGAAATCATATACCTCGGCAACAGGAGCTGCTGTAGCCTCAGTCCCTACTTGAGACGCGGCCGATAGTCGTGGAGATTGTAGTGGGACAACCTGTGCAGCCTGGCAAAGGGATGAAATTGATGTCAGCAGAAGACTTGGAGGATACATGAGATAAATAAAGTTACCTGGACAGCTTCTACTAAGAGCGATGCTGCAGCAGCCCCGGCTTCGGCGGCGACTTGGGGATCAGCCGTCTCGGCCACTGGCGGAGGTGAAGAATCTGGGGTCTCGGCACGTATCACTCCCATCTGATCAGCCGATCCAACACGGGGAGTCTCGGCCGATGCTGCTGCCATCTGGCTAGCCGATTCGATACGGGAGACTTCAGCCGATGCTATTGTTGTCTGACCGGCCGATTCAATGCGAGCCCGCATCCGACGGCTGGATATCTTCGGTGTTGGTCTTTTGGGCGCTCGTCTTGATCGACCGGTGGAAATATCTCTGATAGATGGAGCATGGAAGCCGATGAGTGGGTACACTGTGTATTGATGATGGCTATCGATCGGCCGGCCGCTTCGGCTCCGTGTTGGGGGAGCATGGCTTTCAGACTAAAGAAGTAAACACAAGTTAACAGCGAAATGATAATGCAACATTGAAATCGGCTGAGAAGAAAAGGACATACCGCAGCATTTGGGTCGATGTTCTCTGGGTCCAGAAGATTACAGTAAATTGATGGGGATTTACAGAAAAGATGCTGCTTCCATTCTGCCCACCATAATTTATACTGTTGGGTGGCAAAAGAGGCAACTGACCAGCCGTTCAAGTCAATAGTGCTGGAGTCGGGTACTAAATCGCATAATCGGCTGTAGTCAAGACTTGAAGTTAATCCGTCTCTGAATTTTTCTTGGCCGGCGAAATAGACTCGAATCGGCAATTGGCCAAAACCTAGTTGCCTTGCTGCAGCTGACGGGCAGTAGAACTCATAAGTGGGTGAGTCCTTTCCCGAGAAGAAGTTAGCCGGTAGAATTCCCGGCTTAATCAAGACATCCATCAACTCTCTGTCAAATGTGTGGGTGGAGAAGTCGAAGCATACAGGAAATTAAAAAATCGGCTCCGCGGTTTGATATGGGTACCAGGTGATCATCTCCTCGCTAAGTCCATTATAGAAGCATCTGAAATATTCAGCTACGCAGGTAGCGGTGAACTGGCAGCCGGAGAAGGCCGATGCCGCCTCTCCAACAGATCTGCAGCGGCGACGGACCAATGGATTCTCCTCTGACTCAATGTTGGGGAAGGTCTTTGTCTCTATCCTCTGCTGAGAGACCTTGCTCATGTGTAGATTGAGCCAGAGGGTGATGAACCACCAAGGACCGCCTGGATTCCCTATCGGCTCTCCTTTCGACAGCTTGGCGCCGATTTGATGCATCATATGGTATGCCGATCCCAGCAAATGTTTACCGAGGGGAACGGCCGATCCTGGTGCGAGAGACTCTGCCAAAGCTTGAGTGTTGGAAGAGGGGCCGACCGCTCTGCCACAGAAGAGGTGTTTCTCCAGCCACATCATCAAGAAGGCGGTGTGCTCTCTCTGTGAGACTGTTCCTGTCTTCATGTTCTTACTGATGTATCCTTTCCACCCGCCGATTCCTTTGGTGTCTAGCCGATGAGATGGCTGGAACAGGTAATTGAAGGGGGTATCGGCGGAGGAAACATCTAGGCCGGTCAGCAGCAAGACATCGGCCAAGGTCGGGGTCATGGGTCCGTGTCCAAAAAGGAATGTGTTAAGTGCATCGGACCAGAAGTAAGAGGCTACCATAACCAAAGGTTCGTTCTTTTCCATCTGAGACAGGGACAAATCTATGCACTGGCCGATTTTAAGTTCTTCCCATTGGACTTTCCAAGACCCGGCTACCCTCTGGTACCACTCTCTCCACCCGGGTGTTTTGTTCGACCAGGATCTGAATGCGCCTACCTAGTGATCTAAATCCATGGGTGACTGCTTAAAGGGGATTTTGTGAGTTTCTAAACTGATTAGATCCGTTGGATCAGGACTCCCCATAGGGCCTAGACAGATGAGGTCAGGAGACTCTGAGAGAGGAATGGTGATCCTGTGCCTAAGGGCCTAAAAAGAAAGGGGAAAAGGGAAGAAACTAAGAGAGGGACCGGAAAATACTGAAGCAGCAAGGCGAAAAGGAAGAGATTTTTCGAACATTTACCTCTGGGATGGAAGCCATCGTCGCCGATGACGCTGCTGGAGAAGTTGCCGATTGGGCCGCCGCCGCCAAAGGAGCAGCCGATGGAGCTTCTGTAGATGGGGTGGTTGCTGACGGAGACGCCATTAGGGTCGGAGCAAGCTGTGGACGAGGTCGCCGGAGAAGGGGGGGCGCTTGGAAATCGAAAGAACTTGGAGGAAGATGAACAGTAATGCGGCGGAAAAGATGCTGGATTCGTGGAGGAGGAGAGGCGGAGAAAACCGGTACTTAAGAGAGATAAATGGGGCAAGGGCAAAGATGGTATTTTTACCGCACCGTCTACACGAGTTCCAGGGAGCGGTCGTTTCGCGCGCTCGGTTCGAGGAAGTTGCAATCATTATGCCGCGGAACGGAAGGAGATTTTTACTACGCCCGTTTCGGAGAAGAAGGTTAAAGAAAAGAGTTTCGAAGGAAAAGTTATATTTTACTCCGAAACTGGGGGGCATGTGTTGACGCCAGATTTTGACACGTATTGAATCGGCGTCAGGAAGAGAAGATTGGCCGATGAAGCAGATCTGAAAGCTACAGTAAGGAATCGACCGATCGAGGTAACAGTGGAAAATCGGCCGATTGGTGGCACAGCCCATACCGACAGTAGGATTATTCCAGAAGATCCTGGTCAAAAGCTGGTCAACAGGGCACGCCAAGTCGGTCAGAGAGAAATTGAAGGGGATCCTGATTGGATTGAGGAACGGCGGCGGAAGATTCTGCGGGAGTCCGTTTCCTTTAAAAGTTATTGTAGATATAGTAGTTTTCTTGTTTTAAATAAGGATGTAACAAGTCGTAATCGACCAGGAGTCCTAGTTTTCAGGGTATAAGTAGGAGTCGCTAGGGCTTTGCGAAGGACGATCAAATCAATCAACGAAACACTTCTACTTTTTACCAGTACTTTACTTTTCAAGTCGGCGACTTCGCCAATATTTTCTTCTTCCACGAGTTCGTACGGATTGGCAGGGCTGCATCAACCTGATCTCCGGCCAATTGGTAGGTTCCGTTTATCGAGTAATATCCGAGCTTTAACTACGGGCGCATCGCTGTGGTTTCGTTTGGATTTATTCACAAGTTATCGATATTTACTAGAATTGCAAGTTTTACCTGTTATTCTAGTATTATCACCAGTTATCCAGCTTGAGATCAGGGTAATCGGCTTCGTCATTGTTCTCCTTCAACCCATCGCCATACAGCCGATTAGATCTGTTTCAAGTGTTGTTTCTATAGTAATTGTTTAGATTGCTCCAGCAGTTCTCTTTACAATTACTATACGATCATCGGCTGACCCATAGCCGATCATCTCTACAGCAAATCGGCCGATTTGCCGCCGACGCGCTCCTCAGGACAGATCGGAAATCCAGCCGATCGACGCGCCTGGAATTTGATACTCTATTTCCTTGTCAATCAACAGGTCAGATTGACTGGCACGCCGCACGAACCGCACTAGGGCGATAACCCGAACAGGAGCTAAGCAGATTCTCCCGGGTCGTGTGTCCGACGCTGAAGACCCATCGACCGATTCCTATCCGGCCGATTTTAGCGCCAACAACTTCAATGATCATACTAAGAAGTTCTTCAGAGTTTAAGTTGCAGCGGAAATTAAAACAACGGAAGCTACTCGACGATACAGGATGTCTCGATGTAGCCCGTACGAGACATCACTCGGCATTATCTCCGTTGGACGGGGGCGTATCCCATTCCACCGACCAACCAGGGGGAAGAGTACACGGCCAGGTCAAGCTAGCAATCATATCTTCGAAAGTCTCACCTGAAAACGAGCCACAAGCAAGGCTGAGTATACTAATACTCAGCAAGGCTTACCCGACTAGTGGGGTATACTTAGCCGACTCCTAGACATGCGAGGCTTTTGGCTGGAGGGGTTTGTTTTGCCAAAAAGCATATATATAGTAGGTCCTTACTTTCAGATTTTAGCTTCAAGTTCTAGCTTTCTTTAACCATTCTAGGTAAGCAACTATCCAATATCATACATGGTGAAGCATTAAATTTTCATCCAACAAGTTTATTCATCATCATTGTTCCTCTTCTTACTCTGTGGGTAAAAGTGGTTAAGCAGTCTCAATAGCCGTGAGAAACGGACGATTCGAATCGAAATTCTTAACCTTGCAAGGGAAACCTAAACACACGTCATGTGGTTACTCATAGAGTCACACGTGCAACTTTTCCCTTCAATTCCCGCTTCACGGAACAGGCCCACCGCCCTCGACTACACCTCCCCACAGACCACGGTACGTCGGGTTGTGGCGGCCGATGCAACCGCCATTAGCTAGATGTGAACGAATTCAAGATAGTGGGGAGTATATTCCGGCCTCGGTTCAATCCAGTACTTAAGCTTACCGATTACCATATTCTCGGCATGTGGTTAGTACGTTCAAAACTTAACCACCACTACCACACACTGCGGCCTTAGCATTTTTCACTAAACAGACGGGCCTCAATCGTAAACATCGTACCATAGCCCGTCCGTTGTCCTTATGATTGCAGCGTGTAGTAAACAATCAACTCCTAATTTCTCGCGAGTGACAGGAAATCACTCGACTTTTACCGAGTCCTATTAGCATAGCATTCTATCGAACCTGGCATCTAGTGTTCAGAGCATGGGTACCTAGGATCATGCAACTAAGTTTTCAAACAACTCCTATAAACTTAATGCACAAGTAAAGTAGAGTAATAAGTTGCATAAGTTTAGAAAATAGGGTTCATGCTCCGGGGCTTGCCTTCTTGTGAATAGTTAGTCCGGGGATCGTCTGAACGTTGACCCGGGTCTTCAACTGCTTCAGTTAGATTTGCCTGGGCTTCTCGCTGCTCACTCTCGGACTCGGGCACCAGCTCGTAAGTCCCGTCGGCGAGAGTCGTCGTTTCTACATGAATGCATGAGCGTAAGTTGTGGTGATAGTTAATTGACATTATTTCCTTCACGATAAAGTTGCAGTTCATAAGACATAAGTTTTGCTGTGAAGTTATTTACTTTAACATTTCCTGGGCAATTGTTAATAGAGTTTATCTTAATCTATTTATCTTCATTAAAGAAGAAGGGGTTGTGTTATATTGAAAACTTAGTTTCTTTTTAAACACAAACATGAGTTGAACACAATTACTAATCTAGTTAGCTTCTGGTAATAAAATTTTTATTCAAAGTACATTATGCAGAGATAAGATCACTGTAAAAATTTCAGACATTTTTGTGTAGCATGTTAAATATGAAAAATGTAATACACAGCCACTACTAGAATATAGTTATTTTTATACAGAACAAACCATGCAAGTATTGATGCTAAAAATTTTACAGGGTGTTGCTATAACCATATTTGTGTTACTGTAAATTTTTCAGATTTTATTGTACATGATATAGAGCATAATAAATGGGACAAGCTACACTCATGTTATTAAAGATTAGTTTCTACAGGATGTTATACAGGGTTTTTATGCATGAAACTTTTTGTACAGCTTGAGCTACTCTAATGAGTTTCATAGTAAAAAGATGAACAGTTTCTAAGCGCTTTACTAATTATTTTGAATTAGTGAAATTTTCCTACCACAAATTCATATGAAAAGGTTACATATAGTAAAAATGTTTCTAAATTCTTCTATGGCCTCTAGGTATTACTACAACAACACAGAAAAAGTTTCATGACATTAAACATCACAGAACAGCAGGAAAAATTAGTTCTAACACTTTATGGCATAAAACAAGGTTGGACAAAAGGTGTATCTAGAGGTGGCTTTTGGTCCTGATCTTTTTACACAGTCCTAAACATCAAGCAACTAACTCACTGCCCAAAATTTAGGGTCAGCATTGATCTACAACAGTGGGTACAAAAGATGTCCATTAAACATTCCATTTAATGTAGAGCAAAATATATTGAGAATCTGAGAAACTTTATGTAACAAAAGTTGTAGAGTTTCTTCTAAGGATTCCAGAACAGTTGAGTTTGCATTTTTCTGAATTTTCTAAGATTTTATACGAATTTTACAAGTTCACTGATTTGGTTAAAACTTTCTTTACACAGGGGTCCCTGAAAACTAGCAGAAAACCCCCTGGAAAGATTTGGGCGATTGCAATGTAGTCCCTGGTCGCGATTCACGGCGGGGAACAGCAAATCCGGCCGAAATCCGGCGGGCTCGGTTGCCGGCGGCGAGGGCAAGGTGGGGGAGGAGCAAGAGGAGGTTGGGGGCTACCTTTGGGTGGGTTTTGTGCGAGTTGGGGCGGCCGGGAAGGGGTGCCGCGACGTGGAGCAGCGGCTCCGTCGAGGTGCGGCCGGGATTCCGGCGAACTCCGGCGAGCTGGGCGGCGGGGCTCGGGCTGGGAGGCTTCAGTGCGTCGAGGGGAATCCGTTTCAGCGCTTGTCTCGGGCGGAGGTGGGCCGGAGCAAGGGGCCCCGCGGTGAGGTGGGGGCGCCAGCGGCAATGGAGATCTGCTCTGTTCTGGCGGGGAAGAAGAAAGGAGAGGAGGGAGGGACGCTGTGCCAGGCTTTATAGCCAGTGGAGCTCATGGGGGCGGGCTTGGCACGGCCGAGGCGCTGGGTGGAGGGGGCGGCGAGGCTGGGCGCCATTGGGTGCGGCCGGCGGTGGCCAGAGCCGTGCCATGCGCGTGGCGTGCGTGCGCTGGGGGCGCACCGGGGCGCGACGTCGCGTGCGGACGACGCGGGCGTGCGGTTGGCGAGCTGGGGCGGCACGACGGGGCACGCCGTTGGGTGGCGGGGCGGCGGCCAGCGACTGGGCGGCGGTGCGGTGCTGCAGGGCGCCGGGTTGGACAGAGGCATGGCGTGCGGGAGGGAGAAGAAGGCGCGGCCGTGGTTGGGCGAGCGGGGGCGGTGCAGCAGGGCGCCGGGGGTTGGCTCGGCGCCTGGTGCCGCGCAGGCGTCGAGGGCCAGGTGGCCGGCGGCGGTCGGGCGAGGGAGTGGTGCAGCAGAGGAGGGGCAAGGGCCTAAATGCGAAAATTTGAAAATTTCCAGGGGGCTGGTTGCAAACAGGACGTTTTCTCCACTTTCTAATTTGAATTTCAAAATCTTTTGAACATGAAAGTTGTTCAGAATAAAAAGTTCTACAAGTTTCGTTTCAGGCAAAAGTTCATTTGAGCTTTAGTTCCAAAGTTATTTTAAAAACTTAAAGAAAACTCTATTCGGAGGGCGCGTCATTTTATTTCAAAATTTCATTTTCTTCCCTAGGCTTCAACTAAACTTTTATTGGTCATGCTAATACTGGTGTGCTCATTTAATTTCATAGCCATGTTTGCTTTGATGTGAAAGTTATCCAATTTGTTTCATTAAAGTACATGCATTTATGCAGATACAAACTTTTAAAGGTAAAAGCTAAACCAAACCTAATCCATTCCTTTTATTTTCTTAGTTAGTGATGCATTTTATTATGCCCGGAAGACTCTTAGTTAGTGATGCATTTTATTATGCCCGGAAGACTTGTTTAACAATTAAAACACCTGAGGTGTTACAGCTTCTGTAGCGTCTCGCCTCCCCGAGGCCGGGCCCGCTTACATCTGGCCGCTTCCTAGGACATAGACTGCCCTCACAGACCAACACAAGTCTTTTCTGCACACTTTGTCCTCACTCGTGCGCACCCAGGAAGAATTTCCCGGTCGTTCACCGGCCCGCTTACATCTGGCCGCTTCCTAGGACATAGACTGCCCTCACAGACCAACACAAGTCTTTTCTGCACACTTTGTCCTCACTCGTGCGCACCCAGGAAGAATTTCCCGGTCGTTCACCCATCCCCAAATTGCTCCAAGCCAAGCACGCTTAACTTTGAAGTTCTTTGAAATTGGGCTTCCAGAAAAGAAGTTGCAACTTGTTGGTATGAGTATCCTATTAATCCTATTAAGTCCTGAGCCGGGGTGTCACAGGGCCTGTTCTGAATTATTCTACTTATGATAAGGAATTGTGTGCTCTTGTTCGCACATTAGAAACATGGCAGCATTATCTATGGTCCAAAGAGTTTGTTATTCATTCAGATCATGAATCTTTAAAACATATTCGTAGTCAAGGAAAATTGAACCGTAGACATGCTAAGTGGGTTGAATTTATTGAATCTTTTCCTTATGTTATTAAGCACAAGAAAGGGAAAGAGAATATAATTGCTGATCCATTGTCTAGGAGATACACCTTGCTGAACCAACTTGATTACAAAATATTTGGATTGGAAACGATTAAAGATCAATATGTTAATGATGCTGATTTTAAAGATGTGTTGCTGCATTGTAAAGAGGGGAAGGGATGGAACAAATTCATCGTTAGTGATGGGTTTGTCTTTAGAGCTAACAAGCTATGCATTCCAGCTAGCTCCGTTCGCTTGTTATTGTTGCAGGAAGCGCATCGAGGTGGTTTAATGGGGCATTTTGGAGCAAAGAAAACGGAAGATATACTTGTTGGTTATTTCTTTTGGCCAAAGATGAGAAGAGATGTGGAGAGATTTGTTGCTCGCTGCACGACATGTCAAAAGGCTAAATCACGATTGAACCCACACGGTTTGTATTTGCCTCTACCTGTTCCTAGTGCTCCTTAGGAAGATATTTCTATGGATTTTGTGTTAGGATTGTCTAGGACTAGGAAGGGACGTGATAGTGTGTTTGTGGTTGTTGATAGATTTTCTAAGATGGCCCATTTCATACCATGTCATAAAACTGATGATGCTACTCACATTGCTGATTTGTTCTTTCGGGAAATTGTTCGTTTGCATGGTGTGCCCAACACAATTGTTTCTGATCGTGATGCTAAATTTCTTAGTTATTATTGGAAGACTTTATGGGCTAAATTGGGAACTAAGTTGTTGTTTTCTACTACATGTCATCCGCAAACTGATGGTCAAACTGAAGTGGTTAATAGAACTTTGTCTACTATGTTAAGGGCTGTTTTAAAGAAGAACATTAAGATGTGGAAAGATTGTTTGCCTCATATTGAATTCGCTTATAATCGATCGCTGCATTCTACTACGAAGATATGCCCATTTCAGATTGTATATGGTTTCTTGCCTCGTGCTCCTATTGATTTAATGCCTTTGCCATTTTTTGAAAAACCGAATTTTGATGCTACTAAGCGTGCCGAATTGATGTTAAAACTGCATGAAACAACTGAAGAAAACATAGAGCGCATGAATGCTAAATACAAGATTGCTGGTGATAAAGGTAGGAAGGAACTAAAGTTTGAACCTGGAAATTTAGTTTGGCTGCATTTGAGAAAAGAAAGGTTTCCTGAATTGAGAAAATCTAAATTGCTACCTCGGGCTGATGGACCATTTAAAGTGTTAGAGAAAGTCAATGATAATGCATATAAGCTCGATCTGCCTGCGGATTTTGGGGTTAGTCCCACATTTAACATTGCAGATTTGAAGCCATATTTGGGACAGGAAGATGAGCTTGAGTCGAGGACGACTCAAATGCAAGAAGGGGCGGATGATGAGGACATCAACACCAACGATACATCCACTCCGACACAAGTACCTATTGCTGGTCCTATTACTCATGCTCATGCGCATCAACTTAATCATCAGGTGAGTTCAAATCTAAGCTCATGTACATCATGTTTAGACCATGGAGACCCGTGTACTCTTGTTTTTCTTAGGAACCAAGGAGGCGACCCAAAGGGAAACGGATTCGCGCAGGCTGGATTCGGACTGCAGAACAGTACCAACTTGTGACGGACACCACGGTCGCATATAAACTCAATTGGAGCGTTCAAGTACTTCGTGGAAAGCTCATGAAGTATTCTTTCAAACGGATCCGGCCTCATATCTATATCTATTACGAGTCGGCCGCAATTGTAAAATTAATACAGAGTCCTTTTCTGCACATGGTGCTGCGTCACCCTGTTTTGGCCCAATGGGCCGTGTATCAAGTTGAGTCCATTACGGACGCGTCCTAGGGTTGGAGTACGACCCCAGCACCCCTGTGGTCGTCCTCCCACGTACTTATACCCCTTAGCCACCACCAAGGATGCTTGGGTTTTGTTTAGATCAAGTTTAGCCTTCGCTACTTGCTTGCAAGCGCGCGTGCTGGATCAGCCGCCCGTCTTCTTGTCTTCAGAACCCCACCATTATTGAGATTGCGTGTGAAACCTTCATTTACATCTAGTAGATTCAGTACTTGTCATACTTGTTCTTGCTAGTTCTTCGATTGCTTGCAGGATGAGTGCTCTAGTGGCTGGGTGCCGCGCTCCACAAGATCGCGACAACCATTGGAGGGGGTGTATCGGTTGCTAAGGCGCAGCTTGGAAGGCTGTTGTCGGGCCGTGAACATCGCCTCCATCGACCAATCGAGTTATCCACACCTCTCATCGAAAGATCGGGAATCAAACCCTAGCGGGTCGCCATTAGGGAGGCCAAGGGTGGAATCAGTCGCGCCCACCTTATCAAGGAGGTAACAATTTCAATTCCAATTTTAATTCGAACTTTAATTCAAATCAACCCTCCTTGAAAACCTAGTTTTCGGCCAAGCTAAAATCAATGAATCATTAAATAAAAAGCTTATGGCCAATGAAAAAACTCTTGAAAGTATAAATATAAAAATTGAAACTCTTTCTTCTACCCTTAAAAACCAACTAAGCTTTAATAAAATGATTGAAACCCAGCTTGCTCAGCTAGCTGCCGCTGTTCCTGCTTCTATGTACGGGAAGATTACGGGGCAACCCGAACCTCCCGTAAAAAATGTGAGCATGGTGACCACTGTTAACGGTCGTTAAGTACTGATTTTGACTATCCAATCCTGCATAAAAATAAGAATAAAAGCATGGGCCAACATTAGAATAAGGTCGTTATCTAACGAGTTCCACAGATGATGGTCGAAAAATGTGTGTAGGTGAATTTGGACAGAAATGGAGGGAAAACACACCATTGAATTCAAGGCAAAAAGCGTCGACCAATCAGAGTGCGCCATGCAGCATCACCTGGATCAAAGGGCCCACCAAAAGCAAGGAAACACACTCTCAATCCAAGGGAACACCTCTCCAGCCAATCAGAGATGAGCACAAGGATCCATGGGCCCCCCAACCGACCAAAACTACCTCAATTCAACCCAAGCCTCAGATATCTGTCATGAGGACCCACCTAGAAGTCACCTAGCCAAAGGGCGGTTGATTTGGAGTCGGTGGTGGTTCGGCCGAACCATTTGTTCGGCCAAACCAGCTTCAGCACCATTTGTCATCAGCATCCACGTAGCAGCTCCTCATCACTTCCCAATGTCGGTTTTGCGTGATAGCACCTGAATTGCCGTCCGAGAGCCCCCTTGTCCAAGCCTATAAATACAAGGGGACGGGGGAAGAATTAGGTCACACAACACAACTCACCTCTCTTGAGTTCCTGAGCTCTCTACACAAGCTCTAGGCTTACCACAGGAGTTAGCGCTGCCTCGGGGAAGTCGGGGAAGTGCCGGGTTTGTCGGGAGTCTCCTCCAGCTTGTACCTTGACGGATGCTTATCGATTAAATTAAGTGTTCGTGATCTTCTTTGTGCTTTACCTTCTTAGTTAAGTAGTAGTTCTAGTCTCTTATTTGTTTCCAGGATCAATAGTTCACTAGCATATTGGGTGCTCTAGTCTAAGACTCCTGATAGAGACGGATGATCTTGGCCGAGGCTAGAGTTAGTAAGAGATAGCGTAGACGTGGTGTCTAGGCTGTAGCTTACCTATTGGTTGTGATATATCCCACAGTTAGATGAGGTAGGTAGCAGGTGGTGACAGCCCTGTCTATTCAGCGTAATCCTCCACGTTCGGGTGTAGCACAGTGCCGTATATTGGAGCTCCCAGGTCTTATCCAGGTAGAAACCATTAGCCCAAAGTAAACAACGTAGGCTAGTTCTCTCTTACCTCTGATTCTGAACCTTAGAAGTCCTCTCTACCCGGTCCCTCACATCAGTGTGGTGTCCTTGGATGAACCTGAACCATAGATAATATACACACATTCCTCAGTGGATACGATACCCTAGAATATGCTGGGTGAAAGCTACAACGGTATTCCGTGCACTTGCAGATTTATTCGTGATTGTAAAAAGTACCAACAAGTTTTCTGGTGCCGTTACTGGGGAAGGTAGCTATATTATCTTCGGACTTTGTTCGCCCTTGTATCTTTTTCATTTTCTTTGATTCTATCTCTACCCCAGCAATCAATGGAGTAGCCATCCATTCAACCGCTCTCCGCTTCTAAATACAAGTTCCATGAGCCACCACAATCTTCAAAACCAATCTTTTCATTTGGCCATGAACTCTGCCCTGGCTTTATAGCCATGGTTCAAAATCGTCCCTTCTCTAGAGCAATCAATGAAGATCCCTACAATCATCTAGAGGAATTCGAGGAACTGTGTTCGTGCTTGGTAATCCCAGGCATGACATAGGAAACCTTGCGGTGCAAATTGTTTTCTTTCTCTCTAACATAGAGGGCGGAGCAATGGTACACCCGCACGATAGGGAGTATCGACGGTGATTGGGAAGAACTTTGAGTTGACTTTTGTTACTCATTCTCATAGGCTCGCTACCAATTGACATCCTCGGATTCGAGCAATTAGAGAAGGAGTCCATAGGTGCAGCATGGGCTAGATTCTTGCGCCTTTTGGCATCTAACCCAGGCTTGTCTATACCCGATGATGTATCATTGAACATCTTTTACTCGTGTTTAGATATGAAAGCTGCCCTAGACCTCGACGTCGTCGCGGGAGGTTCGTTTGCACATACAACTCCGACAGAGGCAAGAGAGATATTAGATTGTCTCTTAGAAACCTCTTTCTTCCCTACCGACCATAACAAACCCCGCCGAGAGGAACCCGTGTCGAGCAATGAGAGTCTCTCAACAACCAAATCCGAGCTTTTACCTTTCACATTCCAAGACTCGTTTGTTTAGCTCTATCCCGAACCACGAACACCGATGGAAGAAGAAATTCAACCTTCGAAGTTCTCTTCCCGATTCCAGGATGGTTCTTCAAGAAACATTCAAAATACCTCGAATCATTTTAGGCACGAGAAGCCTACGACATCATTGTATCTTTATAAGACCCCCGATAAAGTTTTCCACCATGCAAACATAGTAGATTGTTCGAAGGGGTTAAAGCATATTTCCGAAGTAATTCGGATTAGCTCAACATCCACAACCATCCCTTGTACTATGAGGGGAATGCCGTAGAAGCCCTTCATGACCCTGCTGCCGAGGCTTGTATCATATCTGAATATCTCTTGGACACTCTTGTGGGTAACAAGACTCTAATCCCGATCAACAAATACCTCAAAAGTCCCTCAGGACTCTTCTTTGAATGTCGGGGAATCGCAAGGGACATGCTGATCACCATAGACAAAATTAAGGTGCGTTTAGATTTCCATATCTATAATGTCATCGATTTTGATCTCCTCCTAGGCTACCCGCTAGAAAAATTTCTCGGCACATCTCAAGGGAGCCTAGATGAAAAGCTTAGGGAAGCTGCTTCTGCCACCGTTGTCTCTTGTTTAGAAATCCCATGGCGAAGCATCTTCCCAAGAAAAACCCGTTCGAAAGGATGATGCATGTATCTCCGTTCATATCATCCGAGCCTGTTCTCTTTGAGTTTGCAAAATCTGCCACTTCCAAAGAGTACAACTTGGAAGAAATCCTTCACCTTTGTGAAGACGAACGATCATCATCATCCCCAATTGAGTTTGAGCCTCTTCCCGCTGGCCTGGAATATGTTATTCTCGACCATGATCGAGATCCAACCATGATCTTTCACAATGAATGTCTTGATATGGTGAATCCATGGGCCATGGAATTTCATGAGGCGCCGACTCTGGAGTCGGAAGGAAAGGATTCCACAGATGAGCATGGTAGCTTCATTCTTGAAATATCACAAAAACCATGCTCATTCAATGCATCTCAAGAGTCAGGCACGCTTTGTGCCCCGAGCATGCACGAGCATTGCAACCACCTTAAAGTTCTCTCTAGCAAAATCTATAGAAGGTTGGTTGTAGATGCATATGTTTATCGTAAGCATTGCATATTTCGTGGATGCACTGTGGCACTAACCTTGATGCTAAAACTTCAATGACACATCGACAATTGATGGTGAGAGTGGAACACACCACTAATGATAGCTGTAAGAGGATGTTCCCATGGTCGAGCTTGTGACCATAAACAAAGCACAGCCGGGAGATAGCCCAGATTATCATTTCCCTTTTAATAAAAGCAAGATCATGTCTCTAGGATAAAATTCTCCTTCGGGTATTTTTGGTCACCTACCATGTCAGGTGTGTTGACACTCCTTACGGACTAATTTCAACCATCAATTTGATCAGCGAATTGGGAGAACTAGCAATCCTCACCTGCATATTTATCTTAGAATAATGCCATTTCCACATGTCCCTTATAAATTAGTGCTATGCAGGAAATTGAGCAGAAATGGAGGGAAAACACACCCTTGAATCCAAGGCAAAAGCTATAAACCAATCAGAACGCACCTTTCAGCCTCGCATGGATTAAAGAACCCACCTGAGCAAGAAACTACCTTAGGACAGCGCCAAGCCTTGCACAGGAGTAACCAGGGCCCACCTGTCAACCACTCAGCAAAGGCTGAGGTCGGTTGGGGCCACGCTTGGTTCGGCTGAACCAGTTCAAGCTCCACTGCCTTACCTCTTCCACGTGGCGCCTCCCCATTGCACCTCAATGTCGGTTCTCTATGGCTTCAGCTCTTTGCACGGCAGAAAGACCCCATGGGCACACCTATAAATATGAGGGGAGGGGCTCCAAATGAAGACACACCTTAAGTTGCTCTCTCTCAAGTTCCTCCCTTGCTTAGTCCTTGTAATAGTAGAGTTTAGGTGAAGTAGCTCTTCTTCGGGTTCCCGAGGTTGCCTAGGAGTGTTCTGTATGGGTTTTGCTCTTCCTCTCCTTTGTAATACTTGGAATTCCTTAATAAAGTTATCTTCTAGATTTACATATTTGCATCGGTTATATTCTGCGGTGTCAGACATGTATGCTATGATTAGTTTATACTTGTACCTTATACCTTGCATGATTAGACGAGTAAATCTAGTGCCACAACAACAGTTCTGGTATTCGCATGTTTGCTCTAGTATGATGTCTGTCCATCCTGAGGGCGGGGGCTCCACGCGGCATACTAGAGTATCGCTCTTTAACGTAGACATGGTGTCTGGGTTAATTAGTGTTGCTAGATGCGGCTCTATCCCATGGTTAGTTGAGGTAGGTGGCAGGTGGTGATAGCCCTGTCCGTCCATCATAATCCTCCCCGTTCAGGTAGTTGCGGTAGGAGGTCCATAAAGTAGCCGAGTGGACTGGTGGCTCCTCTGCCATTCTTGTGCAGTTCTCCCGGTAGTGACTTGGAACCTAGAGATGAGGATAATCATGTGTATGTGTATGAGTGTATAGTATAAGCTGTATGTTTAGATAGAAGTACATAAGAACCAAGATAGCTTTCTTCTTCCTTTCTCCCTGCCTAATGTCTTTGCTTGAGTTTGAGCTTGAGTAACTTGTGTGTCACACTACCTATTTATCCATATATTATCTTACCCCTGTTTATGCAATTGAATATCCAAGGAAGAATTTATCATCAACTTACCTATTCCATAATCGCCGCCTTCCCTGCGGAAATATAAATACGACACCCGAGATTAGTCACGGGTAAAATGCTACAACGGCATTCCGTGCGCTTGCGGATTTATCTGTGACGTAACAAATACCACACGGCGTTTGCGGCATCATTGCTAGGGAATGATGATCCTAGTGATGACGCTATCAAACGCCAACAAGCTATTTTAGCGCCGTTGCCGGGGAAGGCACTGGTTAAACGAATAGATAAAGTTGTTGATCAAATTCTTAATTGGTGTTCATTGCTTAAACAAGCTAACTTGGCTTTGTTTTCTCCTTTCTGTGAAGACAGGGTAGTGTATGTCTAGTTTCGATCTGCCACATAATTTCACTTAGGATCCGGAGTCGCTTTTGAGAAGAGTTCGACCTCGTGTCGTACCTCCTCAAATATCACTCTCGACAGCTGAAACAGTCATTATTGCTCCATAAACTTCCAACGCTGTGGCCCAGTAAACACTTCGGGATTTCTCTATGCCCTCTGCCGAAAATGTCCCAGTCAGGCCAACGGTTAATACTGGAGCTTAAAATTTTGAGATCAAGACGGGTCTCATTATGATGGTGCAGGCCAGCCCATTCTGTGGCAAGGCCAACGAGGATGCCAACGCACATCTACAACAATTCCTAGAACTCTGCAGTACTTTATTATCAAGGGAGTCACTCAAGATGCAATCCGGGTCTAACTGTTTCTATTTTCTCTTCTGGGGAAGGCAAAGCAGTGGTTCTACACTAACTGGAGTGCAGTAGACACTTGGGATAATTGTACCAAGGCATTCCTCGCCAAATTCTTTCCCATTGGCAAAACCAATGCTCTTCGAGGAAGAATTTCTAGATTTCAGCAGGTGTCAAATGAGTTGATAACTGAAGCACGGGAACGGCTTCAAGGGTACATCCTGGCGTGTCCTCACCATGGTATAACTGAAGCATGGCAACAATTAGCTCATTCTTCAAAATTTCTAGAACGGGCTAACTCCAATAGCTCACGACCACATCGACGCTGCTACAGGTGGTGCTTTCTTCTCGCTAACCATTGACAGGGCCAAACCTTTGATCGAGAAGATGGTGTCCAACCAAGGTTGGAATGATGAACATATCCAACCATGCCAGCGGGGCATGCACACCGTCAAGGAGACAGACTTGCTAGCCGCTAAGCTAGACCTCCTCCTTAAGAAGATAGAAGAACGTCCCCAAGGTAAGGCTCCAACACAAGCACTTCAAGCCTTAGACGCTCGCATGACATGCGAGGTCTACGGGAATATCGGACATTCGGTGAACAACTGCCCCGAAACCCATGAAGACGTCATTTATATGAACAATGACAACGGGTTTCATCCACAAGGAGGTCAGGGGTGGAATCAGTCGCGCCCCTACTACCAAGGAGGTAACGGTAATTCAAGTTCGTTTAATCCTAACCAACCTTCCTTGAGGGATCTTGTCCTAGGCCAAGAAAAAATCAATGAATCACTACAAAAGAAGCTTGCTGCCAACGACAAATCCTTGGAGACCATTCAAGCAAAGATGGATGGCATCTCCTCTGCAATCAAGAACCAGCTGAGCTTCAACAAAATGCTTGAAACTCAATTAGCTCAGCTGGCTGCTGCTGTTCTATTTGCTGAGATAAGGAAGATCCTAGGACAACCCGAATCTTCCATGGAGAACATCAACGCGGTAACAACGAGAGGAGGTAAAACCACTCGTGACCCCCCTTATCCTGACCATGCCAGCAGGGAGAAGGACAACAAGACGACAGAAGAGCCGCCCAGCAGCGATGACACCAACAAGGTGAATGGAGGGAAAACGGCTCCTCATGAATTCTATGACACTCAATTGTTGTCGTTCCCTACCAAAATCAAGAGGCTGGCACCAGGGGAGCAATTCAACCGCTTTGTGGATATAATTCAGCGCATCAACATCAGTGTACCCTTGCTGGAAGCGATGCAAGTACCAACGTATGCTCGCTATCTCAAGGACATACTCACCAACAAGCAGCCGTTACCCACTACTGAGCTAATCAAGCTCACTGAGGCGTGTAGTGCAGCTATACTCCAACAGCTTCCTAAGGAGAAGAAGGATCTAGGATGTTCCACTACTAGTTTTTCAATTGGGACATAGAACTACGATAAGGCTCTATGTGACTTGGGCACCAGTGTTAGTGTCATGCCCAAGGCAGTATTTGATCATCTAAACTACTCAAGTTTGACTCCAACACCAATGTAGTTGCAACTGGCTGACTCCTCTGTACGGTACCCAGAAGGCATCCCAGAGGATATTCCAGTGAGGGTGCGGGATCGCTTGATCCCCGTCGACTTTGTGGTGCTGGACATGGATGATCACAAGGAAACAACCCTTATCCTTGGCCGACCATTCCTCAGCACAGCAGATGCTCATATCGATGTTGGGGCTGGAGAAATCCGACTCCACATCAATGGCAAGGAGGAAAAGTTTGCCTTCCATCCAAGGAGGGAACAATGCACAATGATCCGGATCAAATATGAGCCAAATCCTCAGAAAACCATTGGAGTCGAAGTAACACCTCTTAAAGAGGATAATGTCATGACCTTCATGAGGAAATTCATGAGAGGTGAATGAAGGAGAACAAAGAGAAAGGGGCCAAAGATTAACAATCCTGTTCCAAAGAACATGGATCCATCTCCGACACCACCTACAACATCAAAGAAGAAGAAGGTCTGGCGAAAGAAGAAGATGTCGACCTCCTCTCCAGGTATGGATGAATGGACCTCAAGTTAAAAAGGTATGGAGAGGGTCCTGCTCATCGAACCTTAAATCAAGAGCTAGCTTGGGGGAGGTTCTCCATCAAGTCAACTGTATCTTTACCACTTTCAATAAAAATATAAAACCCATAAAAACAACAAAAGTATTTTTCTGCTTAATTTTCCCTTCCATATGCGTGGTAATGAATGCTCTAGCTTTCCTAAGTTGAAAGGATGATTAATTGCTATACTCTTGCTTGTTTGGTTTGCCTAGTCCTAAGCATAGTTTTTCCTGAGTTGGAGTCTGTTGGCTGTTTAAACCTTTTGCCATGAACCTGAAAATCTCGTGGGTTGCACATGCTTCATCCAAGTCTTGGTCGTTGTGAGTATAGATATGGAAGATAGAGCTTTATGATCTCCTCTTGAGTAAGATATGATATCTGGAGTCTTTGTTTTCAAAATAAAAGGGAAAGATAAGTTCCTCAATGATGCTACAAGTCCTACCAGAGCCATATGCAATAGACTTTAAAAAACCCCCCACACAAATGCTACTTGCTATTTCATTGAGCTTTGCCAAATTGTTGTGACCCTAGCGAGATGCTTTTCATATCCTCTTGATCAAGATCATGCACACTTCACATCCATTGCGAAATTCCTACACCGGGAATTAGCATGACCATCCATCCACCAAATAAATACTCCAAGTGTTACATGATCTCTCTACAAGTATCCCTGAAAAAAAAGAAGATATGGTTACCCCAAAGAAAAAGAAAGGCATGCAAAGAAGCATGACCCAAAAAAAAGAGAGAAGAATAAAGGGGATAGTTATGTCCAAAAAAATATAAAGGAGAGAGGGGTCACACAACAGAGGAGTAATCATACCCTTATCCATCCACACACGTGCAAATCTTGGTCTTGGTTTATGACTTGTTTCTCTATGGATCCACTCTTTGTCTTGGCAATATATGAAATGCAGGTATGTTTCATCCATTCCATACCTTGAGCCCTACAGAAAGCTCTAGATATGAGGAGGCAAAGATTTCCCTGGTAAGGATTCATACACCTTGAGTGATCCAAGAGATTCATTCGAGGAACTTGGTCTTGTTTTGTAAAATTCAAAAGAAAACCTCCAGATGGATTGTTGAACAAAGAAGGGGTACGTCTTGCTCTATCAACTGTTCTAACTCTCAACAGCTCAAGACAAGGAGGAGCCAATAAGCCCCAGAGATGATTAAGGAAACAAGGGCAGGGTACTCATTCCAACCATACTCACCCTCAAGGAGATCATCTTGGCCTCAAGATATGGCACAATGACAAGTAATCGGTAACAACAATTTTCTGATCAACAACCTTAAGTCCTACTTTGCTTGGGATGAGCAAAGGACAACTTGGGGGATCTTGGTGATGCTCGTTACGGACCAGTTTCGACCGTCAATTTGATCAGAAAATTGGGAGAACTAGCATTTCTCACCCGTATATTTATCTTAGAATAATGCCATTTCCACATGTCCCTTGGAATTTAGTGCTATGCAGGAAATTGAGCGGAAATGGAAGGAAAACACACCCTTGAATCCAAGGCAAAAGCTATCGACCAATCAGAATGCACCGTTCAACCTGACATGGATCAAAGGGCCCACCAGAGCAAGGAACCGTCTTAGGACAGCGCGAAGCTTTGCATAGGAGTGACCAGGGCCCACCTGTTAACAACTCAGCAAAGGCTGAAGTCGGTTGGGGCTAAGCCTGGTTCGGCCGAACCAGCTCAAGCTCCACCGCTTTACCTCTTCCACGTGGCGCCTCCCCATTGCACTTCAATGTCGGTTCTCCATGGCTTCAGCTATTTGCACGGCAGGAAGACCCCATGGGCAAAACTATAAATATGAGGGGAGGGGCTCCAAATGAAAACACACCTCAAGTTTCTCTCTCTCAAGTTCCTCTCTTGCTTAGTCGTTAGGATAGTGGATTTTAGATGAAGTAGCTCTTCTTCAGGTTCTTGAGGTTGCATAGGAGTGTTCTGTATGAGTTTTGCTCTTCCTCTCCTTTGTAATACTTGGAATTCCTTAATAAAGTTATCTTCTAGATTTACATATTCACATCGTTTATATTCTGCGGTGTCAGACATGTATGCTATGATTAGTTTATACTTGTACCTTATGCCTTGCATGATTAGACGAGTAAATCTAGTGCCACAACAACGGTTCTCGTATTCGCATGTTTGCTCTAGTATGATGTCTGTCCATCCTGAGGGTGGGGACTCCACGCGGCATACTAGAGTATCGCTCTTTAACATAGACATGGTGTCTGGGTTAATTAGTGTTGCCGGATGCGGCTCTATGCCATGGTTAGTTGAGGTAGGCGGCAGGTGGAGATAGCCCTGTTCGTCCATCATAATCCTCTCCGTTCGGGTAGTTGCGGTAGGAGGTCCATAAAGTAGCCGAGTGGACTGGTGGCTCCTCTGACAGTCTTGTACGGTTCTCCCGGTAGTGCCTGGGAGCCTAGAGTTGAGGATAATCATGTGTATGTGTATGAGTGTATAGTATGAGTTGTATGTTTAGATAGAAGTACATAAGTCCCAATGTAGCTTTCTTCTTCCTTTCTCCCTGCCTAATGTCTTTGCTTGAGCTTGAGCTTGAGTAACTTGTGTGTCGCACTACCTCTTTATCCATATATTATCTTACCCCTGATTATGCAATTGAATATCCAAGGAAGAATTTATCATCAACTTACCTATTCCATAACCGCCGCCTTCCCAGCGGAAATATGAATACGACACCCGAGATTACTCACGAGTAAAATGCTACAATGATATTCCCTGCGCTTGTGGATTTATCTGTGATGTAAGAAATACCACACGATGTTTGCATCATCATTGCTAGGGAATGATGATCCTAGTGATGACGCTATCAAATGCCAACAAGGTGGAGATTAAAAAGAATGAAGGACAGGTGATACCAAAGAACATGAGAGCTACACCGACTACGACACCATGATAATTCTTGGGGAGGGAACAATTATGAAGGGGAGCTTGAACTCCATACACTTGAGTTGTGTTGCTCAGCAATGCAAACTCCAAGTGTGGGGGAGGTATGTGAGTACCCCAATTAAGTTCTTTTCGTACCATATCTCATCTTGGTTTGGAGATGGTGTTAGTTCTTGCATCTCGCCAACAAAAAAAAGAAAAAAAAGAAAAAAAAAAGAGGAGCTACCACGGCGGCAATTCGAAATTCTCCATCAACAGAATGCCATGGTAGTCCCCTCGGGTATGTCCTGCTTTTGACTTTAAACAAAGCCCTTCCAGCAGGTAGCCCGAGGTTCACCACTCTTATACTCATGCTTATCTCTGATTGAATAAAGCTTGATCATGTTTTCATGCTTCCTTTATCTGTGCTCGTTTGCTCTGGTTTGAATTTATGTTGCGGCTTACTTTCATAGGCCTTGTAAATTAAGCGTGGTGCTTAGGTTAAAAAGACTTCTCCAATTAAAACTAGACATGGTGTCGAGTTTGATTGATGAACCTTAGAGTAAATGCTTGTATAGATCTTGGTTGTATACATGGACTAACCCCTGCAGCAAAATCTTCAAAACCAAACGGGTGAGTCATTGAGCTGAGTTCAAATGGAAAGGTAAGCCAAGGCATTGGATTCATGTTGCGCAACATAAAAAGGAGGTACATACCACTCTTCAAGGGTCCGTCATAAGTATATCCTCTTTCTCTTATGTTGATGCAATTTTAATTCAGCCCTATTTGAGTAAGTCTCATGGTGAAAATAAAATAAAAAAATTAAAAAAAATATTTGAGTTCGAATAAAGTAAGGCTCCCTGGTTCTTAAAACAGTCAGAGGCATCCTTTTCCTTCCACCTTTTTATTTTTGAATAAAGCACCAGGTACAAGAACAAGCGTGGGGGAGATCTCTCGGAGTTTTAACGCACATACGCTAGAGATCACCCACCACACGTGCACAACAGCAAATGAACCAACGCGCAAAAGGCCAAGACGAATAGGTGCTAGTGTTGGTTGGCGGAAACCCAGGTTTGGCCAAACCAGCACTAGCCCCGCTCGTCCTCCATCGCAACAGTTTGTGCACTTTACCCATTAGTCTCCCTGATCCATAAGATTAAATGGAAACCTTTGTTATCAATCACTAAAATTAAACTCAATGGTGTTGTCTGAACACATACTTCAAGCTTAATCTACTTGCATATATTTTATTCTTTGCTAAGCTTGAACTTGTGGATCATATCTTAGGGAACCCGTAATTGCTAAGTTGTTGAAAGGTGAGATATGGTTTGATGAAAAGAATCCTCACTTTATCTGCTTATGAGTCTAGGAAATTTTTTATTTAAAAAAGAAAACCCTCCATAGCCTTACAACTCCCCGTGTTTGTCCTACCAAAGCCATATGTCAATCTTCATGAAAGAATCTTTATACATTTGTGCTTTGTTGTCGCATTGAGCTTCATCAAATTTTGTGACCCTAGTGGGATACTTTTTATACTTGCTTGATCAAGATCACGTACACTCCATAGGCTAAACTTCCACACTGGAAGTTAGCCATTCCATTCCATCCATCCACAAAATAAAACTCCATGTGTACTGATCTATCTCTCCAATATTCCCAATATTCCTGCAAAAGAGACATAGGCTATATGAAAAAAATATATGAAAAAATATACATGCTCAAAAGCATGGTAAAAAAGAAGAAGAGAAAGAAATAAATAGGAGTCGTCAGGGCTTTGTAAAATATATATACAATCAATCAACAATACAATCTACTTTTTCATAGCACTTTACTTTCAAGTCGGCGACTTCGCCAATACTTTTTCTTCTTTCACGAGTTCGTGCGGATTGGCAGGGCTGCATCGACTCGATCTCCGGCCAATTGGTAGGTTCCGCTTATCGAATAATATCTGAGCTTTAACCTCGGGCGCATCGCTGTGGTTTTGTTTGGATTTATTCACCAGTTATCGATATTTACTAGAATCATAGGTTTTACCTGTTGTTCTAGTATTATCACCAGTTATCCAGCTTGAGATTGGAACTATCGGCTTTATCATCGCTCTTCCTTGTTCATCTTCATATAGCCGATTAGATCTATTTTCAAGTGTTGCATCTGTAATAATTGTTTAAGTTGCTCCAACAGTTTTCTTTTGCAATTATTACGTGATTATCGGCTGATCCATAGCCGGTCATCTTCATAGCAAATCGGCCGATTCGCCGATACGCTCTTCGGGACAGATCGAAACCCCAGCCGATCGGAACGCCCGGAATTTAATACTTTTATTTCCTTATCAATCAACAGGTCAGATTGACCGGCACGCCGTGCGAACCGCACCAGGGCAATAACCCAAACAGGAGCTAAGCAGATTCTCCCGGGTCGTGTGTCCGACGCTGAAGGTCATCGGCCGATTCCTGGCTGATTTTTAGCGCCAACAGCTTGTAATCAGGGAATCACACAATCAATACAACAAACCCTTTTCTTACTTGTCGGCGACTTCGCCAAACCCTAGTTTCATAGCTTTTGCTTTTCGACGAGTTCATCCGGTTTGTAGGGCTGCATCGCTTCTGTTGGCGGTCGATTTTCATGATTTTTACCGCCAACATTTCCTTAGATTTTATACTTTTATGGCCAAAATCATGCTTAAATTATTTATCCTAATGACTTCCACTAGTTTTGGTGATTATTTTATTTCAGAAGCTCACTACATAAATTTCAGCCAAATTTGGAGAAAACCTATGTCGACCGGCCTCCCTCAGGCACTTGCACACGTTGATCAACACATCGGTGAATCAGAGGGCTGAGAGAAGCCAGAGATAGGCCGACCGGTCTCATCCAAGCCGGTCGGCCTCTAACTTCCATGCCTCAAAGTGACGCAACTATTACCGACCTCCTGGAGTGAACAGAAGTGTCCACAAGAAAGGCGGTGACACGTGGGAGCAGCCCTAGGCCGATCGTCCTATGCGAGGCCGGCCGGCCTAGCCCTGCAATGCCACGTGTCCATCTTTGCGTACAAGCTACGTTAACCGTCATACCTGCTTACAAGACAAGCTAAGCATCAAGTACCGACCTAGAGAAGCTATAAATAGCTGCCCAAACCTCCATTCACAGCACACCATCCTTGGAGAGAAGTTGAGTTCTTGGTTTAGTCACTCTACCTTAGTGTAGAATAGGGAGAGAGTGAGGTGAGAGCTTGGGTGAGAGCAAAGCTAGGAGAGGAGTCGGGTTCCCTCGGTCCTACTCTGACTCTGTTGCCACCTCGGAGGAATAAAGCTTATTCAAGTAAGTTCCTCGTTTATCTTTAGTATCTCGCTAGTTCTTCTCTTATTTTCAATAATTTGTTTATTTACTTTCGTTGATCTGCGGGATCCCTTGTCTGCGAGGTTAGCAAGTTCTATCCATATCGGCTTTCTTCTAGCCTTAACGTGAGGTGGAAGTCAGTGACTCGATAGTTTAGGCGTGCTGCTTAGACTTGGTTAGTTACCTCGGGTTGTGTTCCACCCCACGGAACAATGTGGTAGGCGGCAGGTAGTGACAGCCCTATCCGTCCCTCGTAGTCCACCACGTTCGGGTGTTTTCATAGCAGTAGTAGCAGGTTGCCGTTGAACTCCCCTCTCACCCCTTTCTGAAGTCCTTCCTCTTCTAGCCGCCAAAGCAGATCAAGCTAGTAGAAAGCAAGTTATCTAGGTAACGACTTGGCTAACTGAAGTTAAGCCCTCTACCGTCTACCTCTTCTCCCTTGGTGGGTCCGGTTGAATAGTTCTAGGTCTGGTCACGCTTATTGTTCCTTGGATTCGATATCCCAGGTAAACTCCCTAGTGAAAGCTACATCGGTATCCGTGCGCTTGCTGATTAGTTCGTATAGGCTATGGAGAGCCAACAAGCTTTTTGTTGCTGTTGCCGAGGAACGGTAGCAACACTAGTTTTAGAGCTGTTTCAGTCGTACACTTTCCACAACCTTTCCACACACCACATGGAGATTACTCCTAGTTATCCGGCAGTTCCATCTCACGAGTATTTGGAACCGCCACCATCTTGCCACACCATATTATCTGTTGGTTATGAGATCTATCCCAGTCTCATAGCCATGGTTCGTGCACAGTCCTTTTCTGGTAGGAAGGACAAATGTCTCTATGCTCACCTGCAGGAATTCAAGGAGAATTGCTCTCTTCTCACCATACCTGGTATGAATCAAAACACCCTACGGTGGAAGCTATTCCCGTTCTCTGTGACGGGGAAGCGAAAGTTTGGTACAACCGGAAGGCAGGGAGAGTCGGAGGAGATTGGATACAGCTCAAGGATGAGTTCTGCTTATTCTTCTTCCCTGTTACCAAAGTGATGCCGCTTCGCATTCAACTGCTGACATTCAAGCAAGGTGAAGAGTCACTTGGAGAAGTGTGGGCAAGATTAATGCAGATGGCAACTTCTGGACCACCTCATAGTATTCCGGAAGAGATCCTAATGCATCACTCCGTTGGTGGCTTGAAGGCGGAGAGCACAAATTTCATGAGTGTCGCCTCTGAGGGATCCGTCATGTACAAGATAGTGGCTGAAGTACGGACTATTCTGGAGAAAGTCCTTGACAACACTCAGTACACGGGAGTCTTCGACGATCCACCCGAGCTAGTTGATCAACCCAAGGAGAATCAGCAAGTTCACATCATATCAACTGCATCCTCTGCACCTCCACCATACATAGAGGAGATCACCGAACCAAGCAAGTCCATAAATCATGAGCAACTCATTGAAGATATGCCAATGTTCATCCCTGATCTCTTCATAGAAGAAGAGTATATAAAACTCGGCAGCACATCAAACTTGCCGAAGGAGCATAAGTGCATATGCTCAAGATCTGAGGCGTTCATTCCAGATGCTACACTGCAGATTGAGGGTCTTACTATGATTATGAGCAAGGAATGGACAGAAGAAGTGGAATCAAGCAGTAGTATCATACAGATCTACCGCAATTTCAGAATACTCGTCTGCACTATTAGGGACGCTGCACCGCAAGAAGTCTTTTACAACCCGAAAGTTGGGGCGAATGTGATGTCCAAGACTTTGGCAGATCACATTGCACCAGAAGAACCCCTAACCTTCTCTCGTAAAGGAATCCTCCATGTTATGCCTTTGAATATGGGACATAACAAGGCATTCTTGGATTTTCATATCTTCGATATCCCTGAAGGTGAAGAGTTCATCTTGATTGGGCAGCCGATAGAGCCACTTGTCAACCCAAATAGAGACCAAGCAAGCCTCAAGGTTAAGGTTGGCAAAAATAGAATCCCGGTCAGCCTAGTTCATTCATGCAACACCATTGCAGAAGCTAGACCAGAGCAAGACCCAGTGGAGGAAGTGATGAGTATCATTCAAGAGGGAATAACTCAGCCTGATATTGAAGAAGACGTCATCCACTTCACCCAGGAAATAGATCTGGATGGCCAGAGTAAGCTCAACGAAGAAGAGAAATCGCAACCTCCTCTTCCTGAGTTGAAGTTGCCGCCTCCTGGTCTGAAGTATGCTTTCCTCCACAACAACAGAAGCACGCTAGTCGTCATCAGCGATAAGCTGACAGAGAGTGAGACTTGGAGGCTTGTTGCAGTCTTGGAGAAGTACCGATCCGTCATTCGGTATTCTCTGCAAGACTTGAAGGGGATCAGCCCCAACCTATGCACCCATCAAATTCTAATGGAACCGGACCATAAGCCATCAAGAGAGCATCAGCGATGGTTTGGTGATGCAATGAGGGAGGTAGTAAAGAAAGAGGTTCTGAAGCTACTGCACACGGGCATCATCTACGTCGTGCAAGACAATGAGTGGGTCAGCCCAGTTCAAGTAGTTCCAAAGAAGGGAGGCATGAAGGGAAGCATGATAATAGTCCAAAATGAGAGAAATGAGCTCATACCTCAGAGGACCTGGATGGAGGATGTGTATCGATTACCGGATGCTCAACACGGCTACCCAAAAAGATAACTTCCCTCTCCCCTTCATTTATGAGATGCTTGAACGGTTGGCAAAGCATTCATTCTTCTACTACCTTGATGGATACTCTGGTTATCATCAAATTCCTATCCATCCGGATGATCAGAGTAAGACTACCTTCACCTATCCCTACGGCACGTTCGCCTACAGGCGAATGTCATTTGGTCTTTGCAATGCACCTGCTTCATTTCAAAGGTGTATGATGGCGATCTTCTCCAACCTGATCGAGAATATCATGGAAGTATTCATGGATGATTTCTCAGTCTATGGCAAGAGCTTTGACGAGTGCCTTGAGAATTTGGACAAAGTTGTCAAGAGATGCCAAGAAACACACTTAGTCCTTAATTGAGAGAAGTGTCACTTCATGGTCAGAGAAGGGATTATCCTTGGACATAAAGTGTCAGAAAAAGGGATAGAAGTGGATCAGGCAAAAGTTGAGGTCAGCGAGCAGTTGCCACCCCGACGAACGTCAAGGGAGTTCAGAGTTTTCTGGGGCACGCAGGCTTTTATCAAAGGTTCATCAAGGACTTCTCCCATATAGCCAAGCCTTTGACAAGTCTTCTTGCCAAAGAGACCCCATTCAACTTCGATGAGGATTGCCTCATAGCCTTCTACACCCTTAAGAAGGCACTAATGTTCGCACCCGTCATACAACCACCAGATTGGAATCTTCCATTGGAGATCATGTGCGATGCAAGTGACTACGCCGTCGGCGTAGTGCTAGGTCAATGCAGGACAAGTAGCATTATGCCATATCTTATGCAAGCAAGACATTAACTGGACCCCAGTTGAACTATATAACAACGGAGAAGGAACTTCTAGCAATGGTATTCGCCATTGACAAGTTCAGATCCTACTTGGTTGGTGCCAAAGTGATAGTATTGTGGCAGAACCACCTGAATTAATCCGGCTCAAGTGTATTAACCATCACCATTAAGGCAATCTCAGTTAACCTTACACTTCAAACGGAGTAATCCACTGGTCTGTCGGGTATAACCTCCCGATACAACCACGGTAGAGCGGATCGAGTGCCATACATACAAATGCTCATGCGAAGATGAGCCCAGAGAATACCACATTCCAGCAAATATTACCACATTAGCATAAGTAAATATTACAGACCAAGTTTCGGGTTTAGAAACCAAGTACTTCAATGATCATAAATAAGTTCTTCAGAGTTTAAGTTGCAGCGGAAAATAAAACAACGGAAGCTACTTCGACGGTAAGGATGTCTCGATGAAGCCCGTACGAGACATCACTCGGCATTATCTCCGTTGGACGGGGGCGTATCCCATTCCACCGACCAACCAGGGGGAAGAGTGCAGGGCCAAGTCAAGCTAGCAATCATATCTTCGAAGGTCTCACCTGAAAACGAGACACAAGCAAGGCTGAGTATACTAATACTCAGCAAGACTTACCCGTGTAGTGGAATCTACACCACCGACTCTAGACATGCAAGGCTTTTTGGCTCAGGGGTTTGTTTTGCCGAAAAGTATCTATAAGTGGGTCCTTACTTTCGACTTTTAGCTCAAGATTCTAGTTTCATTAACCATTCTAGATAAGCAGCTATCCAATAGCATTCATGGTGAAACATTAATTTTCATCCAACAGGTTCATTCATCATCATTGTTCCTCTTCTTACTCTGTGGGTAAAAGTGGTTAAGCAGTCTCAATAGCCGTGAGAAACGGACGATTCGAATCGAATTTCTTAACCTTGCAAGGGAAACCTAAACACACGTCACGTGGTTACTCACAGATTCACACGTGCAACTTTTCCCCTTTCTTTCCGGGTTGTGGATCGAGGCTACCCTCCGAGAGTACACGAGTCCCACGCCACGGTTCGCCGCCGGGTCGTGACCACTCGTGCACTCGCCATATAGTGGGACCGAAGTTCAAAGGGTAGGTTGCTGTCCACTTGCCGGGCCAATCAGGTACTTAAGCTTACCGATTCCCATAATCTCGGCATGTGTTTAGTACGTTCAAAGACTTAATCATCACTACCACACACTGCGGCCTTAGCATTTTTTACTAGACAGACGGGCCTCAATCGTAACCATCGTTCCATAGCCCGTCCGTGTCCTTATGATTGCAGCGTGTAGTAAACATTCAACTCCTATTTTCTCGCGAGTGACAGGAAATCACTCGGCTTTTACCGGAGTCCTATTAGCACAGCATTCTATCGAACCTTACGTCTAATTTTCAAGCATGGGTTCCTAACATCATGCAACAAAGTTTTCATTCAACTCCTATAAACTTAATGCACAAGCAAAAGAGTAGTGAGTTGCATAATTTAGGAAAAGAAATGGGTTATGCTCCGGGGCTTGCCTTCTTGTGAACAGTTAGCTTGGGGCTCTTCCGAACTTGGGTTCGGGTCTTCGGCAACTTCAGTTAGATTCACTTGAGCTTCACGCTGCTCACTCTCGGACGCGGGCACCAACTCGTACGTCCCGTCGGAGAGAGTCGTCGATCCTATATGAATGCATGAGCGTAAGTTGTGGTGATAGTTAACTGACATTATTTCCTTCACGATAAAGTTGCAGTTCATAGGGCATAAGTTTTGCTGTGAAGTTATTTACTTTAACATTTCCTGGGCAATCGTTAATAGAGTTTATCTTAATCTATTTAACTTCATTAAAGAAGAAGGGGTTGTGTTATATTGAAAACTTAGTTTCTTTTTAAACACAAACATGAGTTGAACACAATTACTAATCTAGTTAGCTTCTGGTAATAAAATTTTTATTCAAAGTACATTATGCAGAGATAAGATCACTGTAAAAATTTCAGACATTTTTGTGTAGCATGCTAAATATGAAAAATGTAATACACAGCCACTACTAGAATCTAGTTATTTTTATACAGAACAAACTATGCAAGTATTGATGCTAACAATTTTACAGGGTGTTTCTATAACCATATTTGTGTTACTATAAATTTTTCGGATTTTATTGTACATGATATAGAGCATAATAAATGGGACAAGCTACACTCATGTTATTAAAGATTATTTTCTACAGGATGTTATACAGGGTTTCTATGTATGAAACGTTTTGTACAGCTTGAGCTACTCTAATGTGTTTCATAGTAAAAAGATGAACATTTTCTAAGCGCTTTACTAATTATTTTGAATTAGTGAAATTTTCCTACCACAAATTCATATGAACAGGTTACATATAGTAAAAATGTTTCTAAATTTTTCTATGGCCTCTAGGTATTACTACAACAACACAGAAAAAGTTTCGTGACATTAAACATCACAGAACAGCAGGAAAAATCAGTTCTAACACTTTATGGCATAAAACAAGGTTGGACAAAAGGTGTATCTAGATATGGCTTTTGGTCCTGATCTTTTTACACAGCCCTAAACATCAAGCAACTAACTCACTGTCCAAATTTTAGGGTCAGCAATGATCTACAACAGTGGGTACAAAAGAAGTCCATTAAACCTTCCATTTAATCTAGAGCAAAATATATTGAGAATCTGAGAAACTGATTGTAACACAAGTTGTAGAGTTTCTTCTAAGGATTCCAGAACAGTTGATTTTGCATTTTTCTGAATTTTCTACGATTTTATACGAATTTTACAAGTTCACTGATTTGGTTAAAACTTTCTTTACAGAGGGGTCCTTGAAAACTAGCAGAAAACCCCCTAGGAAGATTTGGGCGATTGCAATGTGGTCCCTGGTCGGGATTCACGCCGGGGATCATCCTGTCCGGCCGAATTCCGGCGAGCTCGGTCGCCGGCGGCGAGGGCAAGGTGGGGGAGGGGCAAGAGGAGGTTGGGGGCTACCTTTGGGTGGTCACGGTTGGGGCGGAGGCGGTCTGAGCAGGGCTGCCCACGGCTACCAGGGGGGCGGCGGCGGGTGGAGCTCTGCTCCGGCGAGCTCCGGCGAGCTGGGCGGCGGGGCTTGGGCTGGGAAGCTTCGCGCGGAGGTAGGAGAGCGATTTTGGGGCCTAGCTCGGGTCGAGGAGGGGCGGAGGAGGGGGTTCCACGGCGGCGGCGTGGGGCGGAGCTCGGCTCTGCTCTGCTCTGTTCTGGCGGGGAAGAAGGAGGAACAGGGAGAGGAGGGAGGGGCGCTGTGCCGGGCTTTATAGCCGGTGGAGCTCATGGGGGCGTGCTTGGCACGGCCGGAACGCTGGGTGGAGGGGGCGGCGAGGCTGGGCGCCATTGGGTGCGGCCGGCGGTGACCAGCGGCCAGAGGCGCGCCATGCGCGTGGCGTGCGTGCGCTGGGCGTGCACCGGGGCGCGACGTCGCGTGCGGACGACGCGGCGGGCGATTGGCGAGCTGGGGCGGCACGACGGGGGCACGCCGTTGGGTGGCGGGGCGGCGGCCAGCGATTGGGCGGCGGGCGGTGCTGCAGGACGCTGGGGTCTGGCGCGCGAAGCAACAGACCCGGATTGGGCAGAGGCATGGCGTGGGGGGAGGGAGAAGAAGGCGCGGCCGCGGTTGGGCGAGCGGGGGCGGTGCAGCAGGGCGCCGGGGTTGGCTTGGCGCCTGTTGCCGCACAGGCGTCGATGGCCAGGTGGCCGGCGGCGGTCGGGCGAGGGAGCGGTGCAGCAGAGGAGGGGCAAGGGCCTAAATGCGAAAATTCGAAAATTTCCAGGGGGCTGGTTGCAAACAGGACGTTTTCTCCACTTTCTAAATTGAATTTCAAAATCTTTTGAACATGAAAGTTGTTCAGAATAAAAAGTTCTACAAGTTTCGTTTCAGGCCAAAGTTCATTTGAGCTTTAGTTCCAAAGTTATTTTAAAAACTTAAAGAAACTCTATTCGGAGGGCGCGTCATTTTATTTCAAAATTTCATTTTCTTCCCTAGGCTTCAACTAAACTTTTATTGGTCATGCTAATACTGGTGTGCTCATTTAATTTCATAGCCATATTTGCTTTGATGTGAAAGTTATCCAATTTGCTTCATTAAAGTACATGCATTTATGCACATACAAACTTTTAAAGGTAAAAGCAAAACCAAACTTAATCCATTCCTTTTATTTTCTTGGTTAGCGATGCATTTTATTATGCCAGTAAGACTTGTTTAACAACTAAAACACCTGAGGTGTTACAAGTATATACGGATCATGTTGCACTGACGTACCTCTTGACCAAGAAGGATGCCAAGCCACGACTCATTCGTTGGATTCTTGTCTTACAAGAATTTGATTTGGAAATCAGAGACAAGAAAGGAGCAGATAATTGTGTGGCTGATCATCTCTCAAGGATGCAAGTCAAAGGATCGGATCTACCAATTGATAACTACTTAAGAGATGATACTCTTCTTAAAGTCACTACATCCAGTCCATGGTATGCCAACTTAGTTAACTTCATGGTGATTGGGTATATACCTCCAGGAGAAGATACAAAAAGTTGATTCACCCCAGTAGATATCACCTATGGGATGACCCCTATCTATTCAAGGTCCTCGCTGATGGTTTACTCCACCGCTGCATCCTGCTATGTGAGACCCGCAAGATTCTAGAGCGTTGTCACTCCTCGCCATATGGAGGGCACTATGGAGCATTCTGGACCCATTATAAAGTTTGGCAGAGTGGATTCTTCTAGCCAAACATGTATGGTGACGCCAAGGAGTTTGTGCGGCGATGCCCAAGATGTCAGAAACACGGGAACATCAATTCCCGAGATGCTATGCCACTGAAGAGCAACCTTCAGGTGGAGATCTTCGACGTATGGGGAATCGACTTCATGGGTCCTTTCCCTATGTCAGAGAGTGTGAATACATCTTGGTGGTAGTGGACTACGTGTCCAAATGGGTTGAAGCACTTCCCTGCATTGCGACCGACTCAAGGAACTCAAAGAAATTGTTTCAGGAAATCATATTTCCTCGCTTCGGAGTTCCTTGAGGCATGATCAGTGATGGAGGCTCACACTTCATTGATAGAACATTCAGGAAGTGTCTCAGCGAGTTGGGAGTAGATCACCGGGTTGCAACTCCGTACCATCCTAGACGAGTGGTCAAGCAGAAACATCCAACAAACAAATCTAGAACATTCTGCAGAAGATAGTTAATGCCATGGGGAAGGGAAAGAAGAGCAAGTTACCCGAGGCACTCTGGGCATATCAAACAACATTCAAGAACCCGATAGGAATGACACTGTACCAACTAGTTTATGGCAGAACTTGCCATTTGCCAGTTGAATTTGAGTTCAAATCCCAATGGGCGATCAAGAGGTGGATATGGATCACCAATCAGCTAGAGTCAAGAGACAAATCCAACTAGCTGAATTGAATGAATGGAGGGAGAAGGCCTACCACAACTCCAAGCTCTATAAGGAGCGAACGAAGCGACGGCACGATAAGCGAATCAAGATCAAGCACTTCAAAGTGGGAGATAAGGTACTACTCTTTAACTCTCGCATTCATTTGTTTGGTCATGGTAAGCTTAGAAGTAAGTGGGAAGGGTCTTACTTAGTAATTAATACCGCCAATCACGGTGATATAACCCTTCAGGACGATGACGGGAATCTGTTGGCGCTAAAAATCGGCCAGGAATCGGCCGATGACCTACAGCGTCGGACACACGACCCGGGAGAATCTCCTTAGCTCCTGTTTGGGTTATTGCCCTGGTGCGGTTCACGCGGCGTGCCAGTCAATCTGACCTGTTGATTGACAAGGAAATAAGAGTATTAAATTCCGGGCGTCCTGATCGGCTGAGGTTCCGATCTGTCCCGAAAAGCGTATCGGCGAATCGGCCAATTTGCTATGAAGATGATCGGCTATGGATCAGTCGATAATCACGTAATAATTGCAAACAAAACTGCTGGAGCAACTTAAACAATTATTACAGATGCAACACTTGAAATAGATCTAATCGGCTGTATGACAATGAACGAAGAAGAGCGATGACGAAGCCAATAGTTTCAATCTCAAGCTGGATAGCTGGTGATAATACTAGAATAACAGGTAAAACCTATAATTCTAATAAATATCGATAACTGATGAATAAATCCAAATGAAACCACGGTGATGCGCCCGAAGTTAAAGCTCAGATGTTATTCGATAAGCGGAACCTACCAATTGGCCGGAGATCGAGTTGATGCAGCCCTACCAATCCGTATGAACTCGTGAAAGAAGAAAAAAGTATTGGCAAAGTCGCCGACTTGAAAGTAAAGTGCGATGAAAAAGTAGATTGTTTTGTTGATTGATTGATTGCTTCAAAGCCCTGAGGACTCCTATTTATACCCTAGGACCAGGACTCCTGATCGATTACGATTTGTTACAAACTTGATTTAAACAGAAAACTACTATATCTATAATATATTCATAAAGGAAATGGGCTCCCACAGAATCCTCTGCCGCCATCTCCTAATCCAATCAGGATTCTTCCATTGCTTCTCAACCGAGTCGGCATCGTTCCGTTGACCAACATCAGGCCACTTTTGACCGGGATCCTCTGTCGTGATTCCAATTGTTTCACCCCCCCTATCTATTGGTGCAAGTTGCATCGCCAATCGGTCGATTCCCAACTGTAGCCTCAATCGGCCGATTCCTCGCTGTAGCCTTTACATCTACCGCATCGGCCAATCTCTTCCTCTCCTGACGCCGATTCAACACGTGTCAAAATCTAGCGTCAACACATACCCCCCAGTTTTGGAGTAAAACATAATTTTTACTTCAAAACTCTTTTCTTTAATCTTTCCTCCGAAACGAGCGTAGTAAAAATCTCCTTCCGTTTCGCGGTCTTCTACATGATGATTGCAATCTTCTCGAACCGGGCGCTTGAGACAACTGTTCCCCTGGAATTCGTGTAGACGGCGCGGCAAAAATCCCGCCTTTACCCTTTCTCTCTCGGATTGTCCTTAAGTATCGGCGTTCTCCACCACTCTTTCTCCACGAGCCTAGTAATTTCCTCCCAACGAACCACTGTTCATCTTCTTCCTGCGCCCTCTCGGTCTCCAGCCGCATCCTCCGACGATTATTCTCTTGCTTGCAATCTGCTCCATCCTTCCAATGTTGGTGCCATCGGCAACTTCACCAACCACGGAGGTTCGGCCAGCAACTTCCTCGGCGACGGCGGTCCCATCGGCGGCTCCGTTGGTGACTCCATCGGCGACGATGAGTTTCATCCCGGAGGTAATCATCCGAAACTTTCCTCTTTTACTTTTTACTGCTCAAATACTTTCTAGATCCATTCTCAGTTTTCTCCTTTTTCCCTCTTTTTTAGGCATTTAGGCACCAGATTACTATTCCCCTTTCCGAAACCTCCGGTCTTATCTGCTTAGGTCCCATGGGGAATCCGGATCCAACCGACTTGATCAACCTAGAAACCCACAGAATTCCTTTCAAGCAATCACCCATGGATTTGGGTCAGTGGGCAAGTGCCTTTAGATCTTGGCCGAATGAAACCCCTGGCTGGAAAGAATGGTACTACAGATTGGCCAAGTCTAAGAGAGTTCAGTGGGATGAGTTAAAAATCGGCCAGTGCATCGATCTCTCTCTGTCCCAAATGGAGAAAAATGAACCCTTAGTAATAGCGGCCTCTTATTTCTGGTCCGACACGCTCAACGCGTTTCTCTTTGGGCACGGACCTATGACTCCAACCCTAGCCGATGTTCTAATGTTGACTGGCCTTGATATCTCCTCCCCTGATACACCCTTTGATTATCTGATCAAACCAACCCATCGGCTAGAGACAAAAGGAATCGGCGGGTGGAGGGGTATATCAGCAAAAATATGAGGACCGGGACGATTTCAGAGAGAGAACATACAGCGTTCTTGATGATGTGGCTAGAGAAACACTTCTTCTATGGTAGAGCAGTTGGTCCTTCATCCAATACACAAGCTCTGGCAGGAGCTCTGTCACTAGGATCGGCCATCCCCCTTGGGAAGCATCTTTTAGGATCGGCCTACCATATGATGCACCAAATCGACGTCTGTTGGCGCTAAAAATCGGCCAGGAATCGGCCGATGGTCTTTAGCATCGGACATACGACCCGGGAGAATCTGCTTAGCTCCTGTTCGGGTTATTGCCCTGGTGCGGTTCGCGTGGCGTGCCAGTCAATCTGACCTGTTGATTAACAAGGAAAAATAAGAGTATTAAATTCCGGGCGTCCCGATCAGCTGGGGTTCCGATCTGTCCTTGAGAGCGCGTCGGCGAATCAGCCGATTTTCTATGAAGATGACCGGCTATGGATCAGCCGATAATCACGTAATAATTGCAAAGAAAATTGCTGGAGCAACTTAAACAATTATTACAGATGCAACACTTGAAATAGATCTAATCGACTATGTGACGATGGACGAGGAAGAGCAATGATAGAGCCGATAGTTCCAATTTCAAGCTGGATAACTGGTGATAATACTAGAACAATAGGTAAAACCTATAATTCTAGTAAATATCGATAACTAGTGAATAAATCCAAACGAAACCACAGCGATGCGCCCGAGGTTAAAGCTCAGATGTTATTCGATAAGCGAAACCTACCAATTGGTCGGAGATCAAGTTGATGCAGCCCTGCCAATCCGTACGAACTCGTGAAAGAAGAAAAAGTATTGGCGAAGTCGCCGACTTGAAAGTAAAGTACTAGGAAAAAGTTGATGTGTTTTGTTGATTGATTGTTGATCTTTCACAAAGCCCTGACGACTCCTATTTATACCCTACAACCAGGACTCCTAGTCGATTACGACTTGTTATAATCTTATTTTAAACAGAAAAACTGCTATATCTATAATATTCTTATAATGGAAATGGACTCCCGCAGAATCTTCTGCCGCCATCTCCTAATCCAATCAGGACTCTTTTCTTTTGCCTCTTGACCGAATCAGCATTACTCCGTTGACCAACATTAGGCCACTTTTAACCGGGATCCTCTGTTGCGGTCCCAATCTGTTGGCGCAAGTTGCATGGCCAATCGGCCGATTCCCAACTGTAACCTCAATCGGCCGATTCTTTACTGTAGCTTTTAGATCTGCCGCATCGGCCAATCTCTTCTCCTGACGCCGATCCAACACGTGTCAAAATCCGGCGTCAACACATGCCCCCCAGTTTCGGAGTAAAACATAATTTTTACTTCGAAACTCTTTTCTTTAATCTTTTTCTCCGGAACGGGCGCAGTAAAAATCTCCTTCCATTTTGCGGTCTTCTGCATAATGATTGCAATTTCCTCGGACCGGGCGCTCAAGACAACTGTTCCCTTGGAATTCTTGTAGACGGCGCGGCAAAAATCCCGCCTTTGCCATTTCTCTCTCGGATTATCCTTAAGTACTGGCATTCTCCGCCTACTTTTCTCCACGAGCCTAGTATTTTCCTCCAGCGAACCACTATTCATCTTCTTCCCAAGCCCTTGATCTCCAACCGCTCCTTCCGACGATCTCGCCTGCGACCTGCTCCACCCTTCTAATGGCGGCATCAGCAACTTCTCCAACCACGGAGGTTCCGCCGGCAACCCCTTCAGCATCGGCCGCTGCATCGGCAGCTCCACTAGCGGCTCCATAGGCGACGATGAGCTTCATCCCGGAGGTAATTATCCGAAATTTTCGCCTTTTACTCTTTTACTGCTCAAGCATTTTCTAGGCCCATTCTCAGTTTTTCCCTTTTTCCATCTTTTTAGGCATTTAGGCATCAGATTACTATTCCTCTCTCCGAATACTCCGAACTCATCTGCTTAGGCCCCATGGGGAATCCAGATCCAACCGACTTGATCAACCTAGAGACTCATAGAATTCCTTCAAGCAATCGCCCATGGATTTAGGTCAATGGGCAGGTGCCTTTAGATCCTGGCCGAATGAGACACCTGGCTGGAGAGAATGGTACCACAGAGTAGCCAAGTCTAGGAGAGTTCAGTGGGATGAACTGAAAATCGGCCAATGCATTGATCTCTCTCTATCCCAGATGGAGAAAAATGAGCCCTTAGTAATAGCGGCTTCTTACTTCTGGTCCGCCGCACTCAACGCGTTCCTTTTTGGACATGGACCCATGACTCCAACCTTGGCCGATGTCCTGTTGTTGACCGGCCTTGATATCTCCTCTTCTGACACCCCCTTTGATTATCTGATCAAGCCATCTCATCGGCTAGAAACCAAAGGAATCGGCGGATGGAAGGGGTATATTAGCAAGAACATGAGGACTGGGACAGTTTCAGAGAGAGAACATACGGCATTTCTGATGATGTGGCTAGAGAAACATTTTTTCTGTAGCAGAGCAGTCGGTCCTTCATCTAATACCCAAGCCCTGGCAGAAGCTCTGTCACTAGGATCGGCCGTCCCCCTTGGGAAGCATCTGTTGGGATCGGCCTATCACATGATGCACCAAATCGGCACCAGACTGTCAAAAGGGGAGCCGATCGGCAATCCTGGTGGTCCCTGGTGGTTTATCACACTCTGGCTCAATCTATATATGAGCAAGGTCTCCCAGCAACAAATAGAGACCAAGACTTTTCCCAACATTGAGTCAGAGGAAAACCCCACCATCAGATGACGCTGTACATCTTTCGGAGAAGCGGCATCGGCCTTCCCTGGCGGTCAATTCACTGCCACTCGAACAGTTGAATACTTCAGATGCTTCTACAACGGCTTCAGTGAAGAGACTGTCAGTTGGTATCCATATCAGACAGTAGGGCCGATTTTCGAGCTTCCTGTCTACTACGACTCGTCCACTCACACTTTTGATAGTGAACTTATGGATACCCTGATCAAGCTAGGGATTTTACCGGCCAATTTCTTCTCTGGAAAGGATTCTCCCACATATGAGTTCTATAATTCATCGGACGCAGCAAGGCAACTGGGCTTTGGTCAACTGCCGATTCAGGTTTACTTTGCCGGGAAAGCAAAATTTTGAGATGAACTGACCAAAAGCCTCGACTACAATCGGCTGTGCAACATAGTGCCAGACTCTAGCACTATCAACCTAAACAACTTGACGGTGGCCCCTTTTGCCGTTCAACAATTCAAACTGTGGTGGGCAGAATGGAAGCAACACCTCTTTTGTTTATCTCCATCAACATACTGCAACAGTTTGGATCCAGAGAACATTGACTCGAGTGCAGCGGTATGATCTTTCTTCTAACCGATTTCAATATTGTCTCTTTCCATGCTACAATCTTACCGTTAACTTGTGTTTATCTCTTCAGTCTGAAAGCCAAGTTCCTCCGATGCGGAGCCGAAGCGGCAGGCCGATAGAGAGCGATCGTCCATATACATCATATCCTCTTATCGGCTATCATGCTCCGAGCATCAAGGACATCACTAGCGGCCGATGGAAACAAGCGTCGAGAAAGCTAACTTTGAAGAAAACAAGCCGTCGAGTGCGAGCCCACATAGGACCAACTGACCAATCGGCGGTAGTATCGGCTGAAACTCCAACTCCCCCAGCCTTGCCGACTACCGAGATGGCCGATCCCCAAGTCACCGCAGAAGTCGGAGCGGCTGCGGCATCACTGCTAGTAGAAGCTGTTCAGGTAATCTCGCACACTTCACATATCTTTAAGTGCTCTACCAATATTAACTTTTTCCTTCTACCAGGCTGCACAGCCCGCTCCAGTGCAATCTCCACAGCAATCGGCCACATCCCAAGCGGAAGCCAAAGCACCAGCGACCCTCCTCATTGAGGTAGATAATCTCTTACCTCAATTTCTCGACATTCAGAAAACTAACTGACTCAGATGCAGACCGATCCGGGTGCGTCAACTATACCTCCTCAACAAACATCAGCCGAAAGACCAACAGAGGTATGGCAAACATCTCATATCATCCTATTTAATTATACATAGTATACTCACAGAATCTATTTGCCATACCTCCCCAGGAAGCTGGCCCAAGCAGAGCGTTAAAAGTGGTTGAGTCAGCTTCTTCTGATGAGCCGATCGTACCGGTTCCCGAGACGAGGGAATCACTCCCATCGGCGCAAGCAAGAGAGATCCGCTTCATGGAGGTAATAAACTTCTCACCGGAATCGGCCGATCCCCTTTTATTGCTTGCTAACTCTTGTCTTTATTCTTCCACAGGAACAAGACACTCCCAACAATAGCCTTTTCTCCTTTGCGGTCTCCTTGCCCGACGATGAAGAAGTCGCTTCACGCCAAGCTCCGTCGAGCTCGATTTCTGATGATGTCCGCGCCAAGCTCGAGAGTATGCGGATCCTCCTCCAAAATGATATCGGCCGATTAGTGGGAGATGCCTCACCGATTCGGCAGCTTCTCAATGACATCAGAGGCCGAATTCCGGAGGAAGCAACAGAAACTTTGGAACCTGCTGCATATATAGAATCGATACAGACCTCAGTGTTCAGGGCCCTGCGTCATATGGCCGATCGTGCCCAGCTAGCAAAGACCCGGGAGGAAGCCGATTCCTACAAGCACCGAGCCCAAGAGGTACACCAACGGATCAACTTCCTCGAGAGCTCTCGCCCGGATATCGTCGGCACGATAGATCGCCTCAAACGGAGGAGAGCAGAGCTAGCCAAAGAGATGGAGCAAGTAACCAAAGACATAGCTGTTGAAGAAAAGAAGCTTCAAGTAACCTGGCCTGTGAAGCGATAAAACTTCATCGCCATATGCCGGAAATTCCAGGATCGGCCGACGACGATCAAAGAGTATTAGACTCGGCTGATCAGATTAGGCAACGAGCTATCGCGACTATAGATGCCCTCCTTGGGTTGTAAAGAATCTTGTAAACATTTAATGCTCCCTTAATATTAATGCGCCGACTCGGTCTTGGACCGCTTCTTTTGACAGCTTTGCATTTATGAATGCTTTTACTCTGATAGGACGTGTCCCACTATCTCTTTGCTTCCTTTTCTCTATAAGTATGAGATCCTACACCTTTTCCAGAGGCATATGCATTATCCATCTTCTCCACCTCCAACAACTAAATCTTTATCCTCCCAAACTGGACATCAAGATGTCTTCTTCATCTTCTTCCTCCTCTATCAACCAGGTACGAACCCTCCTCTATTTCTTCCCTTGACATCCCAATCGCTCTGATGTTGGGTAGCTTTTTATCTCTCTTTAGCCAAAACGTCTCAGTCCCAGTCTGGAACGAGTGATCGAAGTTATGTATTCAGACGAACCACTGTCGCAGGCAGACGTAGATCTGATAAGAGCTCACTTTGAAGAACTTAAAGGTCATGTTCCTGCTGATGTCCAGAAGTACTGGGACCGTATAAACGCTCACTGCCCCAAGCGATTGCCAGCTGAAAAGAGTACTCCACTCCCTCATCAAGTTGAGACTGAAGCCACGATGGAGAATCTGAAGGAGGAGACCACCCGCCTTCTGATAGAACTGGGCCGGATCGAGAGAGAAATCAAGAGAAAGCGTAATCAATAGATATATTGGTATTTTTATTCTAAGGGCGACTTGTACCATGTCGGCCATGTAATCTGTTGTTTTTATCAAATAATGAATTGGTCAGACCAAACCAAAAATGTTTCCTCCTTAAGGCGATGTCATTTTTACATCGGCTATGTAGACAAAAAGCCGATAGGAGTCGGCCACGTTGTCTTGATGCATCTTACCCCGTCCTTAATTCCCAAGGCAAGACTGCCTCATGACTCATAAAATATGTTTCCCATACCTTTTCAGGAAGCTGGCCCGAGCAGGGCATTGATAGTCGTCGAGTCCTCCTCTTCTGATGAGCCGATTGCACCGGTTCCTGAGACGAGGGTGGTACTCCCGCCGGCACAAGCAAGAGAAATCCGCTTCAAAGAGGTAAGAAACTTATCACCCAAATCGGCTGATTCCCCTTTACTGTCTGCTAATCCTTGTCTTTATTCTTTCGCAGGAACAAGATACTCCTAATAACAGTCTTTTCTCTTTCGCGGTTCCCCTGTTTGACGATGAAGAGGTCGCTTCACACCAAGTTTCATCGAGCTCAATTCCTGATGACGTCCGTGCCAAGCTCGAGAGTATGCGGACCCTCCTCCAAGACAATATCGGCCGATTAGTGGAAGATGCCTCATCGATTCGGCGGCTTCTCAATGACATCAGAGGCCGAATTCCGGAGGAAGCGATAGAGACTCTACAACCTGCTGCATTCATAGAGTCGATACAGATTCCAGTGTTCAGGGCCCTGCGCCATGTCGCCGATCATGCCAAGCTAGTGAAGACCCGGGAGGAAGCCGACTCCTACAAACACCGAGCCCAAGAAGTGCATCAACGGATCAACTTCCTTGAGAACTCCCGTCCAGATATCGTCGACGCCATAGATCGCCTCAAACGGAGGAGGGTAGAGCTAGCCAAAGAGATGGAGCAGGTAACCAAGGACATAGCTGCTGAAGAAAAGAGACTTCAAGAGCTTCCATCTGTCATCGCCGGGCTGAAGCAAGAAAGACATAACCTGGCCCATCAAGCGATAAAACTTCATCGTCATATGCCAGAAATTCCCGGATAGGCCGATGACGACCAAAGAGTATTAGACTCGGCCGATCAGATTAGGCAACGAGCTATTGCGACCATAGATGCCCTCCTTGGGTGAGTTGCAAAGAATCTTGTAAACATTTAATGCTCTCTTAATGTTGACGCGCCGATTCGACCTTGGACCGCCTCCTTTGGCAGCTTTGCATTTATGAACGCTTTTACTCTGATGGGACGCATCCTACTATTTCCTTACCTCCTTCCTTCTATAAGTACGAGATCCCACATCATTTCCAGAGGCATCTGCATTAACCAACTTCTTCCCCTCCAATAACTCGATCTCTATCCTCCCAGGCTGGACATCAAGATGTCTTCTTCATCTTCCTCCTCCTCTGTCAACCAGGTACGAACCCTCTTCTATTTCCTCCCTTGACATCTCAATCGCTCTAATACTGGGTAGTTGTTTATCCCTTCCCAGCCAAAACGCCTTAGCCCCAGTCTGGAATGAGCGATTGAAATTATGCATTCAGATGAATCACTGCCGCAGACAGACATAGATCTGATAAAAGCTCACTTTGAAGAACTCAAAGGTCATGTTCCCACCGACATCCAGAAAATCTGGGACCATATCGACGCTAACTGCTCCAGGCGACCGCCAACTGAAAGGAGTCATCCACTCCCTCGCTCAGTTGCCCTTGAAGACGCCGCAGCAGGAACATCCCAACCACCTCTCAACAGGAGCCGTCCACTCCCTCATCAAGTTGAGGCTGAAACCGCCATGGAGGATCTGGAGGAGAAGAGCATCTGCCTTCTGGTAAAATTAGGCCGGATCGAGAGAGAGTTCAAGAAAAAGCGTGATCAATAGATATATTGGTACTTTTTATTCTAAGGGCAACTTGTACCATGTCGGCCATGTACTCTGTTGTTTTCACTGAATAATGAATCGGTCAGACCAAACCAAAATGTTTCCTCCTTAAGGCGATGTCATTTTTACATCGGCAATGTAGACAAAAAGCCGATAGGAGTTGGCCACGTTGTCTTGATGCATCTTACTGCAAGTTACGCACCTACCCAAATGCTTGGATAGTACCTCTTCAGATATCTTCCATTTAAGGCTCTTGTGAATTCTTCCCCTTCGATAGTTTCTAGTATATATGAATTTCCCGGAGCACATCGGCCGATTCTATACGGCCCTTCCCAAGTGGGCGACCATTTACCGAATTTGGGATCCTTAGACCCTATCGGCAACACCAACTTCCATACCAAATCTCCTTGGGAGAATTGTTTCACCTTGACCTTCTTGTCATACCACCTGGCCACCCTTTTCTTGTTTTCTTCGATGCTAATCAGGGCCCTCCACCGCTGAACCGCCGAGTCATCGAGCTCATCCTTCATGAGGAAGGAATAGTCATCGGCCGTCAACTGATCTTGAAGCGATATACGCCTTGACCCCGTCCTTAATTCCCAAGGCAAGACTGCCTCGTGACCATATACCAACTGATAAGGAGATATCTTAGTGGCCCCGTGGCAAGCCATCCTATAAGCCCATAGAGATTCAGCCAAAGACATGTGCCACTTCTTGGGTTGTTCCTCTATCTTCGTCTTGATCAACTTGATTATCCCCTTATTGGACGATTCGGCCTGGCCATTGGCTTGAGCATAGTACGGAGAAGAATTCAACAATTTAATCCCCATATCGGCGGCGAATTCTCCAAATTCTCCTGAGGTGAACATCGTTCCTTGATCAGTTTTGATAGTCTGAGGAATACCGAATCGATAAACAATGTGGTTCTTAACGAACTCGATCATATCGGCCGATGTCACGGTCCTTAACGGAACTGCCTCCACCTATTTAGTAAAATAATCAGTGGCTACCAATATAAACTTATGCCCTTTGCTCGATGGAGGGTGAATCTGCCCGGTGAGATCTATTCCCCAACCTCTGAACGACCACGGCTTGATTACCGGATTCATAGCCGAAGCTGGCGTGCGCTGCACATTGCCAAACTTCTGACAGTCTTGGCAACCTTTATAATACTTGAAACAATCTTCAAGAATCGTCGGCCAATAATACCCATTATTTCTGATCATCCATTTCATCTTGTGAGCCGATTGATGGGCTCCACATACGCCTTCATTGATTCCCCCCATCAAGACCTTTGCTTCTTCCGTTCCCAGGCATTTGAGAAGAACCCCATCAATCGTTCGGTAAAACAAATTGTCTTCAAGTAACACATATTTTGTGGCCTGGAAACGCACTCGCCGATCTACCTTCTGGGACGGATCCTTTAAGTAATCGGCAATCTCCTTTCGCCAATCATCGGCCACGAGCTCCAAAATCATAGCTCCTTGGATCGGCCGATATCCGAACGCGTTTTGGGGATGTGCTCGATTATTGCTGGAGGCCTCTTCATTGAATTCCTTTAACAGCTGGAGGCAATCTTCATAGTAAATTCTTAAGATATCATCTTTGCATTCAGACCTCCCTGTTAACTGATCTACGATGAGCATGGAATCCCCAAAAATTTTTACTGCATCAGCTTTGACTTCCCTCAATAATTGGATACCTTTTAGGACGGCTCGGTATTCCGCCTAGTTGTTGGTTGCGGATGCTTCTATCGGCAGAGAGAAATCATAGCTTGCCCCCCGAGGCGATACAAGAACGATAACGATTCCCGATCCGGCTCCACACGAAGAACCATCGAAATACAAAGTCCATGGCACCGGTTCAACGACAACAATTTCCGGTCCACAATGTTGAGCCACGAAATCGGCCATGACCTGACCCTTGACAGCCTTAGCCGATTCGTACCTTAAGTCAAACTCTGACAGAGCCAGTATCCATTTTCCAATCCTTCCTTACAAAATCGGCAGTGATAGCATATATTTCACCACATCATCTTTGCATACGACTATGCACTCTACCGATAACAAATAGTGCCTGAGCTTGGTACACGAGAAGTATAAACACAGGCACAGCCATTCCACCGGGGAATATCTTGTTTCGGCGTACAGGAGTCTTCTGCTGACATAATATACCACCCGTTCTTTCCCTTCGAACTCCTGTACCAACGCCGATCCAATAGCTTGTTCATCAGCTGATAAGTATAATTTGAACGGCTTACCGGGCTGTGGCGGGACTAACACCGGTGGCGAAATCAGATATTGCTCGATATTTTCTAACGCTTTGCGTTGTCCTTCTCCCCACACGAATTCCTGATCGGGCTTCAACTTCAACAAAGGAGTGAAAGCTTGAATACGCCCGGACACGTTGGATATGAATCTTCTAATAAAATTGACCTTGCTCATGAGGGATTGCAGCTCAGTTTTATTCTGTGGGGCTACAACTTTGTTGATGGCGTCTATGGTCTTCCGGTTAACCTCTATCCCGCGCTCATGGACCATGAATCCTAAGAATTGCCCGGCCGATACACCGAATGCACACTTGTTCGGGTTCATTTTCAACCCATGCTTCCTTGTGCACTCAAGTACTTCTTGTAAATCGGCCAGATGTTCCTGATGACCTTTCGACTTGACCACAACATCGTCGATGTAAATTTCCACCGATGCACCAATGAGCTTGTGAAATATATAATTCATGGCCCGCTAATATGTAGCACCGGCGTTCTTTAACCCAAAGGTCATTACAACCCACTCGAATAAACCGAGGTGGCCCGGACACCTGAAAGCTGTCTTCGAAATATCTTCTTTAGCCATTAATATTTGATTGTGCCCAGCATTACCATCCATGAAGCTGATGACTTTGTGTCCAGGGGCAGCATCTATCAAGACATCGGCCGTCGGCATCGGGTATCCATCCATTGGTGTAGCCTGATTTAGGTTCCTGAAATCGATGCATACGCGCAACTTTCCGTTCTTCTTATATATGGGCACAATATTAGAAATCCATTCGGCGTAACGGCACTGCCGAATAAATCCTGCTTCAATCAATCTTGTGATCTCGGCCTTTATATCAAGTAGAATTTTAGGATTGCACCGTCGCGCAGGTTGCTGATATGGCCGATATCCTGATTTTATAGGCAACCGGTGTTCAACAATGGACCAGTCTAGACCAGGCATCTCATGGTATTCCCAAGCAAAGCAATCTTTGAATTCTTTTAATAAACTTGTCAATTTACACTTGTATCCGAGATCCAAGCTAGCACTAATATACGTCGGCCTTGGCTTGCTACCATCTCCTAAATCCACCATCTCCAATGAATCGGCCGACGTGAATCCATGCCCAAGCTTCCCGTCTTCTCGGACGAACTGATCCATCTACTCTGAATCTTCAGAGCCGACTGTTTGGATCGGCTGTAGACCAAAATTAGACACTTTCAGGAAATCAGTGTCCCAAGTTCTACTAGATATACACTTGACGTGTTCACAGCTCCATTGTTGCGTGTCGGCCGCCGCAACACTGTAGGTGGAATCGGCGGTGACTATCTCTCTATTGTCACCAACCCATTGCACAAGGCATTGGTGCATTGTAGATGGGACACAGCAATTCGCGTGTATCCAATCGCGACCGAGCAACATGTTGTAGGACCCCTTACCATTAATAATAAAAAAGGTAGTGGGAAGGGTCTTACTGCCGATGGTGATGTCGACGCAGAGCGCTCCACGGGCGGGAGACACGTTGCCTTCGAAGTCCTTGAGCCTCATGTCCGTCTTGGTCAGGTCTTCATCACTTTTGCCTAACTTTCGGAACATGGCATATGGCATGATGTTGACTGCGGCGCCTCCGTCCACTAGTAGCCTGGTAACGGGTCGTCCGTTAACGTGTCCTTTGAGAAATAATGCCTTGAGATGTTGCCGTTTTTCATCCTCTGGTTTCTCAAAGTTGGCTGTCATTGGCTTCAAAACCAACTGCGCCATCTGCTCCTCAATCCTTGTCGCCTTATCTCGATCGGCAGGCGCCATGAACTCCATCGGCAATATGAACACCATGTTGACATCAGCTGCCGATTCTTGATTGTCGACTTCCTTGCTGTTGTTTTTCTTGGGGCGCCAGACCCGAGACTTGACGTTTCTCTTATCCAGCACCTGCCTCTGCTCTATCTCTTGTTGTTCCCATTGGTGCAGGCATTGGATTCTCCGTTTCTGAGATTTAGACAATCCCTCAGGGCACCACCTGGGGTTTACTAGTCTGGCCGACGGTTTGGCGTGCTCCCAGTCTGGTTCCCTTCCTAGGGGGTTTTCATCCGACACCCTGGCATCAACCATTTCTTCCAGCCGATCGTGTATGCTGGTTCTGCCCCCCAGTTGCTCCTGCTGGTTGATCCTGCCTTTCGACCGGTGATACCGGTCAACTCTGTCCCCCAGCCGATCATGCACTGAAAGGCGCCGTCCTTCTTGTTCGCGCAAATTTCTGCTGATCGGCTCTGATCCCCTGTCTCTGGAGCGCGATCTTTTGAACGGGCGATCCTTGCGACTTGATCCGCTGCACTCAGGACAGTCATCGGCTGATGGTAATCTGAGGTCATTTTCCCAGCAATGGATGAAGAACGGACATCGCCAATGATCCTCGTGTCGGCGTATCATCTCATCGTGGCATCTTGACCATTCTTGCTGCCGCCGATATTTGATTTGTAAGAATTGGGAAGTGACGGGTCTACGCGATCGCTCTGATCCTTCGCCCTCGCCTTCAGCCCGTCTTTTCCCTTTGACCTCATCCACCGTGACTTGCTTCCTGGGATCTACGGTGTCGCTCCTTCTAGCCGATTCCGACGTCAGCACCTTGGTTTGAAGTGAGTATCTTCCCGTGTCAACCATGTTGGCCGGGAAAGGATGTTGGTCAATCTTCATTGGCTTTGCCGGCTTTGCCGGGGTTTCGAACTTGAGTCTTCCCTGCTCAATGGCGGACTGTATCTGCTGACGGAAGATCTTGCACTCATTTGTGTCCTGAGATGTAGCGTTGTGCCATTTGCGATATCGGCCAACTGGGCATCGGTCAGAGCCAGGGTATAGCATTTGTTTCTGATTTCTCTAAACCTCTGTATATATCCACTTACTGGTTCGTCGCTCCTCTGCCTGAGGCTGGTCAAATCTGAGAGCTTCATCTCGTGTACTCCCGCGTAGAAGTACTTATGGAATTGCTTTTCTAAGTCGGCCCAAGTGACGATGGAATTGGGTGGCAAAGTAGTGAACCACTGAAAGGCCGACCTAGACAGAGACGATGAGAACAGGCGCACCCTCAGAGCATCTTGTGTGGCGGCTTCCCCACACTGGATGATAAATCTGTTAACGTGCTCTACGGTAGAGGTGTCGTCCAGCCCCGAAAACTTGGTGAAGTCAGGAACCTTGTACCGATGGGGAAACGGCAACAGGTCGTAGGCCGATGGGTATGGCGTCTTGTACGTATAAGTCTGTACTTTCGGCTTCAACCCGAATTGGTCCTGAATAACTTCCGCTATTCTTGCCGTCCAATCCACTTGCTGCTGATGAACAGCTGTTCGGGGTGCCGGTATATGTTGGTGGATTGGCGGTGGTACGGCCGGGTGGTGGATCGAAGCATGCGGCGGAGTCTGTTGCATTGTGGCCGTCTGAGCAGTTGACAGTTGATGGCGAAGTGAATCCGCCGCCCCATCGTACATCGTCATCGGCGTCGTGCTTCTGAGTGCTTCTACAGCGTCTGCCCCCCTGCCAATTTCTGACGTGGCTGGTTGATACTGAGAGGCCGTCGGCGGAATGGCCGAATGGAACGACGCCTGGATCGGATAGCTCCCTTGTCCGGTTGATTGATTGGGAAAAGCTGCTGTTGCTGGTGCCCCCCAAGGCGCTGGGTTTGAAGGCAGCGATTGCAGAGAAGCAATCTGGACAGGCTGAAGCGACGCTTGCGATCGGAAACATGGTGCACCGTTATACCCTGGAGGCACTGGAGGCAACGAAGTGTTGTATCCTTCGTGTTGCATCGACATCGGCTGAGGAGCCGAGTGGGACATGCCTCGTAAGCTTCTGGCTGGAGGTACAATGGGTGGGGCGTATGCTGTCCCCTGATATCCTTGAGCTGCCCCGCTGACCAGAGAACTGATGACGGCGTTATACACCGTGTTGGTCATTACTGAGGATTGGTCGATGAAAGCTTGGTAGACGGACTGTTGAATCATATCGGACATCTTGCCGGAATCCTCAGCGATGGTGATGTGGCGAGGAATAGGAGGAGGAGCTTTCTTGATTGCCTCCCCGCTTCTGGTCCCACTGAAAGATTGCAGATACATCCTTTTGTAGTCCTCTAGATGTTTTGCCAGTTCCTCTTTCTGGTCGTCCTTGAGATCTGCTTCCGTGACCTCAATGATGTTATTTTCAGAAACTTCGGTGGCCTTTGACATGTTGGATCTTGAAAGGTCGTTCCACCAGGCGTCCCAAAAGTGTGTTGGCGCTAAAAATCAGCCAGGAATTGTCCGATGACCCAGGAGAATCTGCTTAGCTCCTGTTCGGGTTATTGCCCTGGTGCGGTTCACGCGGCGTGCCAGTCAATCTGACCTGTTGATTGACAAGGAAATAAGAGTATTAAATTCCGGGTGTCCTGATCGGCTGAGGTTCCGATCTGTCCCGAAAAGCGTATCGGCGAATCGGCCAATTTGCTGTGAAGATGATCGGCTATGGATCAGCCGATAATCACGTAATAATTGCAAAGAAAACTGCTGGAGCAACTTAAACAATTATTACAGATGCAACACTTGAAATAGATCTAATCGGCTGTATGACAATGAACGAACAAGAGCGATGACGAAGCTGATAGTTTCAATCTCAAGCTGGATAACTGGTGATAATACTAGAACAACAGGTAAAACCTATAATTCTAGTAAATATCGATAACTGATGAATAAATCCAAATGAAACCACGGCAATGCGCCCGAAGTTAAAGCTCAGATGTTATTCGATAAGCGGAACCTACCAATTGGCCGGAGATTGAGTCGATGCAGCCCTGCCAATCCGTACGAACTCGTGAAAGAAGAAAAAAGTATTGGCGAAGTCACCGACTTGAAAGTAAAGTGCGATGAAAAAGTAGATTGTTTTGTTGATTGATTGATTGCTTCAAAGCCCTGACGACTCCTATTTATACCCTAGGACCAGGACTCCTGATCGATTACGATTTGTTACAAACTTGATTTAAACAGAAAGCTACTACATCTATAATATTTTCATAAAGGAAACGGGCTCCCGCAGAATCCTCTGCCGCCATCTCCTAATCCAATCAGGATTCTTTCCATTGCTTCTCGACCGAGTCGGCATCATTCCGTTGCCCAACATCAGGCCACTTTTGACCGGGATCCTCTGTCATGATTCCAATGGTTTCACCCCCCCCCCCTATCTGTTGGCGCAAGTTGCATCGCCAATCAGCCGATTCCCAATTGTACCCTCAATCGGCCGATTCCTCACTGTAGCCTTTAGATCTGCCGCATCGGCCAATCTCTTCATCTCCTGACGCCGATTCAACACGTGTCAAAATCTGGCGTCAACAGAATCTTTTCAAGGCCAATGGCTAAACATTGAAAATAATCCTCGAGCCTGAAATACCAGAACTCGAAGAAATAGACGTCTATGAGTTATTCGAGCTAGAGCCCTCATCTATGGTCATTGCCGGACCTTAAATGTGCCATATCTTAGGCTAGATTTCTTCCCATTTCCTCCTTTTCTTCCTTTTTCCCTTTCCTAGCCTATTGTGCACCCAAAAACCAGAGATAGGAGTGAGGGAGAGATTCTTCAAGAAGACCGAAGGCCGCACCTGACAAGGTGGGGTTGACCGGCCTACCCCAGGCCGGCTAGCCTGGCCTCGAGCCCGAATTCAAACGTTCGAATTTGAATCAACGTTATTCAGGATCACCTTCGCATCTCCTAGAGAATGGGAAGGAGGAGCGTCATTTTAAATCAAAAGGCTCCCCCTTCTTCTTCCTCCCAAACCCGTCAGCCTTCCTCACTTCAAAACACTCTGAGATCACCACCATGGCCTCGCAATCCACCCCCACGGCACCAAAATCGGCACCCTTGTCCACTCCTTCCCCTTTGGCACCTTACAAATAAAACCATAGCCGAGTGTCCCCCAATAGCGTCCGCATTGTCGAACCCTGAGCGATGGCCGAGGCCTTCACCTCACCGCCTGCATGCCAGAGGCACCAGCCTTAGGTCGGCCAGCCTAGGGGAGGCCGGCCAGCCTCGCCTTCGCGCGGGGTCCCCCTCTAGGAGCCCAGGAGCGGGGGCCAATGCGCGCACCAGAGCGCACACGCCGACACACCCAACCACGGGAGTTTTTTGTCCCCCAGGAAGGCAATCGGCAAGCACTTCGCGCCTTCCTCTTCGGGAGGGCGCAAGGCACGAGTTGCCGCTCTACAGATGGTGGAGCTCAAATCATCGGAGTACATACCGGCCAGCCCAAGTCTGCCACGCCACCGCGTGCATGGACAGGTGGGCATTGGGAAGGTGCTCTCGCCTCCCCTAGATCATGGGGAGAGGGAGTCCATTGACTCCACTCCGAGTTCGGTACGGCGCACCCGCTCGCCTCCACCGATCTGTGGTCCTCTAGAGATTTGGGCATACACGGACTGCAGCGAGGAGGAGGAGGAGGAGGAGGAGGAGGGCGACGAGATCAAGGAGCTGAGGGAACAACTCGCCACGCTCAAGTTGAGGCTGGACAATATGGATGACCGTGTGGCCGAGTCCGAGATCGAGCGTATGGATCTCAATGACAAGGTGGATACACTTCGTAAGGCAGTTTGCTTCAAGATCAAGCGCCTTGCAAAGGTGCGCGACCAGGAATGAGGACCTCTATAGGCCCCAGACCCGAGGCTTTAGGGGATAGGATAGGCTAGAATAGTTCTAGGTTTAGGTTCCAAATTTTGTTTCCAACTTTGTAATTCCAGCAGTACCTCATTTTGAATTCAATAAAATAAAAAGACTTTGCTTGTTTAATGCCATGTCTCTAGTTTGGTGCACACTTGTGTGCCAACCACAACCCTACTCTGATTTTTGATCAAGTGCGCAGCAAACAGAGATGAGCAGCACATCACTAAAGCCCTGGACGAAAACTGGCAAATTCTGATGCAAACCAGAGCTGGGCGGCCTGCCTTAGGCCGGCCGGCCTACACCTGCACCGAAATGCTCAAGCGCTGAGGGATACAGGGCCCTAGAACCATGCCTGCATGAGTGGAACTTGAACTTGATGTTGAGGCCACAACTGCAGGCACGCCGGCCAGCCTACAACAGGCCGGCCGGCCCCACCTGTCAGCCCCTCGCGGCCACCCAGCTGGACACGGAGGTTTGCGACCCCCTGATCCTTTCCCTTCCTGGGTTTGATTCAAATATGTACCAGAATTAATAAAACTAAAATTTCAATAAAACACCTAGAAAGAGATGAAATCTTTGCATAATTATCAAAGAGTGTTTGAGTTTTATTTCGTATGCAAAGTACTCTATGCCATTGGAACTTGATCTTTTGTTTACTGACCTTTTGTTTACTGACCTTCATGATATAATCGCTTGATCTTTTGTTTACTGACCTTCATGATATAATCACTTGTGAGGCATGATCCTTCCTATTTCGAAGTCTTGGAGAATTCTTTTTGAAAAAAAAGTGAGACAACTCTCATTCATGCTCAATTTTACCAAATCCTATCCAGAGCCATACATACACACCCTCGATATGATTTGAACCCACAGAGCTATACACCTTGAGCTTGATCAAACACCATTGCCTCTGAAGATTGGTCATTCATCATGATACTTTGGTCTTACACGAACACGTCCATCAAACAAAGTCCATGAATTGTGGTTCTCAAGCAACACTCCATCCCCTTGAGAGAAAAAGAAAGCAAGCAACTATCTTGCTCGAAAAAAAGAGAGAAAAGAAGGGAAGGATGGAAGAAGCTAGAGTTAAATACCAATCAAGGACATTCATTCTCCACACTCACTTGCAATTGACCAAAGTCCTCGGGTGGCATAACCTCTTAGAGACAACCTTTTTGATCTCGCAACATAGGTGGTAAAAGATATGCATATCTCAATCCCTACCTTAAGCCCTACATACAACCTTTTAGAAGTAGGAGAGGCTTCGTGAAAAGCCTCAGTGAGGTTCAAACATTGTGAGCAACTAAGTAGTTTTGAGAGAATGAGAGTATGCCTCTAAATTTGAAAATCTTGCAAAATCTCCAAGTACTGAGAACATGAAGAATCACGTTCCACAATGACTTGTTCTGAGGATCAATAGGCAAAGAAAAAGGTATTAGCCACCAAGAATCCAAGGTATGAGGAAAAGCTTTGAAATATATTCTCAAGCACACTTTGGTTTTCATGACCCTAGACATGCTTGATCCTCTAGATCTAATATAACCCTTTTGCTCGGAACGAGCAAAGTCTAGGTGTCGGGGCGTGTTGGCGGTCGATTTCCATGATTTTTACCACAAACATTTCCCTGGATTTCATACTTTTATGGCCAAAATCATGCTGATGAGTTTCACTAGTTTTGGTGATTATTTGATTTCAGGAGCTCACTACATAAATTTCGGCCAAATTGGGAGAAAACCTAGGCCGACAGGCCTCCCTTAGGCCGGCCGGCCTGGCGCTGAGGCGAACACACGCTAAACTTCACCTGCAAGGCCTCAAACACAATTGCAATCAATCCTGACCGACACATCATCAAGAAAAACTTCCTACGATTGAAAGGCTTGAGCCATGAAATGATGGACCCACCTGCAGTGACTACCAAGGTCTTTAGGCTCAAAACCGCCTTCCTGAGGCACTTGCAGACGTTGATCAACACATCTGTGAATCAGAGGGCTGAGAGGAGCCAGAGATAGCCGATCGGCCTCATCAAGGTTGTCCGGCCTCTAACTTCCATGCCACAAAGCGACGCAACTGTTACCGACCTCCTAGAGTGATCAGAGGCGTCCACAAAAAAGGCGGTGATATGTGGCAGCATCCCTAGGCTGGCCGGCCTAGGGGAGGCCGACCGGCCTGGCCCTGCAATGCCACGTGTCCATCTTCGCGTACAAGCTACGTTAACCGTCGTACCTGCTTATAAGACAAGCTAAGCAGCGAGTACCGACCTAGAGAAGCTATAAATAGCTGCCCAAACCTCCATTCACAACACACCATCCTTGGAAAGAAGTTGAGTTCTTGGTTTAGTCACTCTACCTTAGTGTAGAATAGGGAGAGAATGAGGTGAGAGCTCGGGTGAGAGACAAGCTAGGAGAGGAGCCGGGTTCCCTCGGTCCTACTCCGACTCTGTAGCCACCTCGGAGGAATAAAGCTTATTCAAGTAAGTTCCTCATTTATCTTCAGTGTCTCACTAGTTCTTCTCTTATTTTCTGTAATTTGTTTATTTACTTTCGTTGATCTACGGGATCCCTTGTTTGCGAGGTTAGCAAGTTCTATCCATATCGGCTTTCTTCTAGCCTTAACGTGAGGCGAAAGTCAGTGACTCGATAGTTTAGGCGTGGTGCTTAGAGTTGGTTAGTTACATCGGGTTGTGTTCCACCCCACGGAACAGTGCGCTAGGCGGTAGGTGGTGACAACCCTGTTCGTCCCTCGTAGTCCACCACGTTTGGGTATTTTCATAGCAGTAGTAGCAGGTTGCCGTTGGACTCCCCTCTCACCCCTATCTGAAGTCCTTCCTCTTCAAGCCGCCAAAGCAGATCAAGCTAGTAGATAGCAAGTTATCTGGATAACGAGTTGGCTAACTGAAGTTAAGCCCTATACCCTCTTACCTCTACTCCCCTGGTGGGTCCTATTGAATAGTTCTAGGTCTGGTCGCGCTTATCGTTCCTTGGATTCGATATCCCAGGTAAACTCCCAAGTTAAAGCTACATTGGTATCCGTGCACTTGCGGTTTAGTTCGTACGCTATGGAACTAGGTTAGTGATAAAAATAACTATGGATGCAAAACTCGCATATTTGTATCACTAACCTAGTTCCACAGTTATTTTGCCAATCTAGCCATTTCAAGGATGCAAGTCTAAAATAAGAAGAAACACGGAGAATATGCAGCAAACAATGCACAGAAGATCGTCCGCTGTATCACACTTACATGGAGGACCCACATGACCGACCAAACGAGCGCGCCAAGGCACGAATCATCGAGGATCAGAGCCTAGGCCCACCTACCAGCTAGCCAGAGGAAGGTGCACCTGGGGAGCACCACCTGGGGCTGGCCGAACCACAGGTTCGGCCGAACCCATATGGGTTCCCGTCCAGGTGCCCTTTGACGTGGAGTAGCGCCTACACTTCCTGATACCATGGCCAAGGTTTCCTTATGAAGGAATGGCGGGAACCGCCCTTTGAGACTATAAAAGGAGGCCTCCACCCCCTCATTCACACGCACCACATCTTGGAGCGTCTCTCCCTCTCTAAATTGTGACTTGTAATCCTTAGGCTAGTGGAGCTAGGCTAGAATTCTCTTAGGGAATCCAGTTGTCCTCGGGGTCGTTGAGCAATCCTCGGCCTTGGGTAATGGCTTTGTATTCGACTCGTCAGTACTCTATTCATAATGTAGAGCTTAGTCATGGTTGCTATGATATCTTGATAGTTCATGCCATGCCTTGTTGTTTCATTAGTTATGCTTTATATATGCTTAGGCCAGATGTTCTAAGTAAGGATATCGGTTTGTTGTGCCTTAGGGCTTGCCTTAGTGCTTTACTTGTCCATCCGAAGGGTGGGAGACCCGATGGCGCTAGGGTAGTGACCTCATACATGGGTGTGGTGCTCGGGTATGCGGGATCCTTCGGATATGACCATGCTCCACGGTGTTGTAGGGGTAGGCGGCAGGTGGGGACACCCATGTCCGTCCACAACGGCAGCTTTGCCGTAGTTAGCGTAGTCCCCCACGTTCGGGTATGGTGTAAAGATTCTGAAAGATGTAATGGGACCAGATGTACTCCGGTGCGGGACACTCTCTCTGATATCCCAAGCCTGTCACACCCGATTTCAGAAAGAAATCATATGCATCTCATATGTGCGCCAGGATCGAGTTCACACACACATGATAGACGTCATAAGTGAAATATATCAAAGACAGTGTTCAAAAAGTAAACAAGCTAGAATAAATAACATTATTACACTCCGAATAAAATAGACACAAAGGTCTTAAGCGTTTCACCGATATCCTAAGCGAGATCTGCAATGAAGCCTTCTTCCATAGGCAATTGACTGGTGAACGCACGCCTAGAACTCCTCAAAGTCGCTATAGTGTTCAACTTCCACGATTTCTTCTGAACAGCAGTTAGGCAGGGGTGAGTACTCTTATGGTTGGTACTCAACAAGTGGGGGAAGAATGCAAGGCCAGCAAGAGAGGCTAAAGGCTTATAGCGGTAAGCGTTTTTAGTTGGTAAATTTTATTAGCAAGCACCTATTAACTAGATGTAAGTTTATACCAGCCCACTTAAGTATAAAGGAAACAACATTATTCCAAAGCCAAAGAACCACAATTTAATTCATTCTTTCAGTTCAATTATCATGTGAGGGTCCAAGCCACTCGTAACCGTGAGCACGGCTGATATATCAGTTTTAGACACTCTGCAAAGGTTGTACAATTTCACCACAAATCGTCTTCCGGTGAGTCGCTCGGGTTTGCAAAGCCCTTAAACACTTCCGAGGTGAGTGGCGAGGGGTCCACTACGAAGCCTTTACAAAGACATATAGAAAACTAGATAGCCTGCTAGAGTTTCCGTAGAGGCGTCAACCATAACCCTTCATAATGGTCAGCACCTTAGCAAAGACTGCTACCCTAAGAGGACCGGGCTATACCCCAATCACCGACCCCCACCTTGCCCTTTCGGTAAGACTACCAGTTAACTACACGTCTAATTAATTAGCTAATGTCAGAACCACGTGACAATGTGGTTGTACGGTTTTCTTGGGTGGTTCTCCATGTTCCATTTAAACAAACTGGTCTTGCCAAATATCCAAGTATAACAACAACTAAAGCCCTGTTTAAAATTTCAAAGATTATAACATAACCATCCCAAGATAAAGCATCTAAGCATTTCTACCCAACAAAAGGATTAAACCAGGTGTTCAAAGCTTGGGTGAAAAGACTAGGTAAATCCTTAATAGGTATCCCGTCAAGTTTATGCAATTTAGACATAAAGTAAAGTGTATTATCATGCTATTATTGGGATACAATAGAACATGTAGGGGGAGAAGTCCACTTGCCTTCCTCGTCAAACTGCTGGTTCTCTTCCTCGTACTGCTGCTCTTGTCCTTCCTCGAACGTCACGTCGTCTACACGATCACACAAGCAAAAACATACACCAAATAAGAGATCGAACAACAAACAGTATAAACATTGAAAGATAAGGACATAAAGATAAAGAGCATGCTGCAAGGATCGCGTGAGTGCAAGGATTACTGAAAACGGAGTTCAAACGAAGAAGATATGGCTAAAATAAGGTTCTAGGGACTTATTTGCGAGAGATTAGAACTTCCAGGGGCTAGGTCTGAAGAAACCAGGGGCTAAACCCTCACAAAACTTAAAACACAAGGGCTAGACTAGAAAACAGAAAGATTAGGACCGCGGGTACAAAAACTAGAAAAGGTAGGGGCTGAAACAGACAAGAAAGGACTGTTTTGTAAATACTTTTGAACTGCACTGGACGGCGGGTTGGTTTCTCGGAAACAGAGGGGTCTTTTTTTAAAAGAGATGAGAGTTTATCGGTATGGGGGGGGGGGGGGGGGGGAAGACTCGGGCTGGAACTGATCCGATCTGATGTATCGAGATCGGGCGGTGGAGATGGCTCGGGTGCGGCTTGGGCGGCGCTGGGTGGCCGGCGGTGAGGCTTGCGGCGACGGGCGGTGGCGGAGTCGCCGGAGTTCACCGAATCCGGTGTTTCGGGCCTCGGTTTTCCATGGGGTTTGGCTTGGGAGCGAGAGGAGACGATGGCAAACTCGGTGGAGGGCTTAGGACAGCGGTGCAGTGGCCGGAGGGGTGCGCTTGGCAGCGAGTGGTGGCCGGGGCGCTCCGGCGAGCAATTACGCCCACAAGAGAGAGAGGGGGAGGGGGGCAGCGGGGCTGTGGTCGTAGTCGACGAAGACACGACGGGGTGGCGGATCGACGGCGCGACCGAGACCGGTGAGGACGGCGGCAGCGCAAGCGAGTGTAGAGAGAGAGAGCGGGGGCGAGGGAGCGAGAGGGGAGAGTGGAAGGGCACGCGGGGCTCTGCGGGCTTTATAGACTGAGGGAGGGAGCGGAGCGACCGAGAGCAAGGGAAAGGGCGGCGTTGGTGGCGGCCGGCCATCGTGACCTTGATTGCGGCAGCCATTAGCGGCAGAGGGGGAGGGAGGAGAGTGGGAATGGATCGGGCCGAGGCAAGCCGGTGGTGGCGGGTTGGGCCGAAAGGGGGAGATGGGCCGGGTGTGGAAAGGAGAAAAGAGAGTGGGAGAAGAAAAGGGCTTGGCTGGGCTGGAAAGAGGGGAAGAGGGAGAGAAAGAGAGAGATGGAGATGGGCTGTGGCTTTTTCTTTTTTTATATAAAAGGGTGTTACAAAACCTACCCCCTTAGAGAGAATCTCGTCCTCGAGATTCGGAAAGATTGGAAAACAACTGAGGGAATTCCGCAATCAGCTCATCTTCTCTTTCCCACGTAGCTTCATCCTCTGAATGGTGACTCCATTGTACCTTACACATTTTGGTTACTTTGCTCCGTGTGACTCTCTGGGATGTTTCCAATATTTTGATAGGACATTCTGAATAAGTCAAGTCATCCTGCACATTGAGCTCTTCCAGCGGTAATTGTTCTTCAGGACTTGATTGGTTCTCTCCATTTGACCGTCTATCTATGGATGATATGCGGAACTGAAATTGAGCTTTGTATCCATTGATTCATGTAGCTTCTGCCAAAAACTCAACCTGAATTGAGTACCACGATCAGATACTATCTTTTTCAGAACCCCATGTAGACACACGATCGGTAACATGTATAGCTCTGCTAGCTTGGCTCTGGTATAAGTTGTTTTGACTGGTATGAAATGAGCAACTTTTGTCAATCTGTCCACAATAACCCATATGGAATCGTAGCCGTCACAAGTGCGAGGTAACCCTACGATAAAATCCATATCAATCTTTTCCCATTTCCACTTGGGTACTTTCAATGGCTGGAGTAAACCTGCTGGCCTTTGGTGTTCTGCCTTTACTTTCTGGCATACGTCACACAAAGCAACGTGGGTTGCTACATGTCTTTTCAACCCATACCACCAGTACTTCTCTTTCAAATTTTGGTACATTTTAGTACTACCAGAGTGAATGGAATAGGCTGAATCATGTGCTTCCTTTAGAATGAGTTCATGAAGGTGGTCAATGTCAGGTACACAGATCCTTTTTCTAAACCAAACAGTTCCTTGTTCATCTTCAGTGAGATCTGGCGCTTTCCTTAAACCAATTAGAGTCTTGATTTCTTTGATCTTAGTATCTGTCAATTGCCGTTTTCTGATCTCTTGTTCTAGTGTAGGTTCAATTTCCATGGTCATTGCTTCAGTACGATAAATGATCCATAAATTCAGTTGTTCCATTTCAAAACACAATTCTTGGGGCATCAATCGAGCTATTGCCATATTAGCGTGACCTTTTCGACTTAGTGCATCTACTACCACATTTGCCTTGCCAAAATGATACTGAATATCTAGATCATAATCTTTGCTCAACTCTAGCCATCTGCGCTGTCTCAGGTTGAGATCCCTTTGTGAATCAAAATGTACTTCAGACTTTTGTGGTCAATGAAGACCTGACATCTATTCCCGATCATGTAGTGTCTCCAGATCTTCAATGCATGTACAACGACAGCTAATTCCAAATCATGAGTTGGATAGTTTTGCTCATGCTTCCTCAATTGTCTCGAGGCATAAGCTACCACTTTGCCTTCTTACATCAGCACACATCCAAGACCCAAAGGTGACGCATCACAATAAACGTTGAACCCTTTGTGGATATCGGGCATTATCAGCACTGGGGCTGTAGTTAGCCTTGTTTTCAGCTCTTCAAAACAGGTTTGGCATGCGGCATCCCATTTGAACTCTTTTCCTTTTTCCAATAAAGAAGTGAGGGGTTTTAGAATCTTTGAGAACCCTTCAATAAATCTGCGGTAGTAGCCTGCAAGTCCGAGGAAACTTCTGATTTCTGACACATTCTTGGGCGGATTCCAATTCAGAACATCTCGAACCTTGCTTGGGTCTACTGCAATTCCTCCGTCGGTGATAACATGTCCAAGGAAGGCAACCTCTTTCAACCAAAAATCACACTTACTCAACTTGGCGTACAGCTGATTTTCTCTAAGCTTCTGTAACACTACTCTCAGGTGCTCTTCGTGTTCTTCTTCATTTCGGGAAAATACCAAGATATCATCTATGAACACCACCACAAACTTGTCGAGGTATTCCATAAACACCTTGTTCATCAAGTACATGAAGTATGCTCGTGCATTTGTCAACAAAAACGACATTACTGTGAACTCATACAGACCGTATCTGGTTGTAAATGCGGTTTTGGGAATATCATCCAGTCGGATTCTTAACTGGTGATATCCTGATCTCAAATCAATTTTGGAGAAGACTTTTGCACCTCTCATCTGGTCAAACAGATCTTCAATTCTTGGCAGTGGATGTTTATTCTTGACTGTTATGTCATTAAGTAACCTATAATCCACGCACATTCATCTGGTGCCATCCTTCTTATCGACAAACATAACGGGCGCTCCCCAAGGTGACGAGCTAGGATGGATGAATCCCTTAGCTAACAACTCTTCTATTTGTTTCTTCAATTCATTGAGATCCTTAACATCCATTCTATAGGGTCTTTTAGAAATAGGCGCGGTGCTAGGTAAAAGATCAATACTGAACTCGATTTCACAGTCAGGTGGCATACCTGGTAAATCCTCCGGGAAGATGTCGGGGTACTCGCATAAAACCTTGATATCTTCTAAAAGTATTCCCTTCAATTGATTCACTGTTCCCACTCCTTTGGGTAAAGCAGCAGCCACAAATTCTACCTTGTCCCCTTGCGGGCTGGTTAAGAGCACGGACCTTTTGCGACATTGAATAACTCCGTCACATCCAGCTAACCAATCCTTTCCAAGGATCACATCAATGCCACTGGACTTTAGAATTATTAGATTGGCTAGGAATTCTACCCCCATGATGTTCATATTGACTCGCGGGCATAAGTGACTAGCTTTCAACTCTTTACCCGGGGAACTAACTAGAAGAATTTGCTTCATAGGGCACATAGGCAGATTATGCTTTATTACGAATTGATCGGTAATAAATGAATGTGATGCTCCAAAATCAAATAAAACGGATGCAGGTTTAGAATTGACGAGGAACGTACCAAACACAACAACTGGTGCTTCTTGGGCTGACTCAGCTGTCACGTGGTTCACCCTACCACGCATGTAGTTCTGTTGACCCTTGTTGCCTTGAGAGTTGGAATTCCCATTGCGTATTTGAGATGACTGCTGAACACACCTCTGACCAGAATTTTTCTGATTCTGCGGAGTCTGCATGTTGCGCTTTGGGCAGTTGTTGGCATAATGCCCCAATTCACCACACTTGAAACAGCCATTAGGTTGAACTGGTGCAACTGGATTCTGGTCCGAACGGGTGCACCTGTTGCGTTGCCTGAGCGGTTTTGTTGTGAGTTGGGGGCATGCTGTGTCTGCTGATTGAAACGTTGAGACTGCTACGGAGTACGTTGATTTTGCTGGTTCTATGGATACCCTCCACCTTGACCTCCAAAGCGTGACGAGTATCCCTGTGGCGTGTTGTAGCGGGGGCGGGTGTTGCTGCTAGATTGCCCTTGAGATTGGAACTTTCTCTTTTGTTTGCCAAGTTCCTTGCGCTTGCTTTCCAGACCTATGGCTTTGTCCAGCAGGGTTTGGAAGTTTGGGAATGTGTGACTCTGCAGGTGATAGTTGAGTGTCCCTATCAGACCTTCCAGGAACCGATCCTGTCTCTTCCCATCAGTGTCCTCGTCATTTGGCGCGTAACGGGACAATTGAGTGAACTTGTCCCGGTACTCGCTAATTGTCATGTTGCCTTGCTTCAGAGCCAAATACTCCTTCTGTTTGAGCTTCATCACACCAGCTGGGATGTGGTGTGAGCGGAAGTTAGTCCTAAATTCCTCCCAGGTGATGGCGTTAGCGTTGGCATGTGCGGCGGTGTAGGCATCCCACCAGTCGGTTGCCGATCCTTCCAAACGTCCTGCAGCATACAGGACCCTTTCACGGTCGCTGCACTGTATAATATCCAGCTTCTTACTGATGACTTTCAGCTAGTCATCAGCATCTAGGGGATCCACTAAGTAAGAGTAAGTTGGGGGATGGTAGCTCATGAACTCCCTATGCTTGTCTCTGGATACCTGAGCAGCATGGAGTGGTTGCTGGTTCTGTTGTACTTGCATGTTTTGGACAGTGGCGGTGAGGTTCTGCAACAGTTGCATCTGTGCTGCAAGAAACTGCTCCATTCTTGAATTGGGTGGTGGGGGTGGTGCTTGGTTCTGCCGATTAATGATTGTTAGGGAAAGGAGTATTGGATAAGAGCGATGTTGACATCAGCGGGTTTCTTTGATAGGTACATGGTAGCTATATTTACTTGAAGGTTTCAACTTTAGATATAACATACTTGGAAAATAAGGAAAAGGAGAATTCAGTTTTAATAAAAATACAACAGCAAAGCATAGCTTAGAATTAATTCAAGAGAAATATAATGCTCAAGTGGACCCTTTTTAAAAACTCGCAAGCATCTCAAAGCGAACAAGATTAATTAAGTGATATTTTCTTAACTACTAGAAAATATGCCGGTGTGTGTTGTTACGATTAAAACTCTAGATTTAGGATTCTTTTTAGTAGTAGATTGGATCCACCTACCATCTTATGTCCATTATATTCCCCCACTGGTTTCACATGTGACACCTGAAAATCAACGATTTCTGAGCATGGACGGTTTAGATCTATAACGCAATCGCGTGGCATCTTCAGCGGACTTCTAATCATCGATGGTTTTACAGGTGGACTCGTGCCCTTCCCAATTCTAATTGAGCCTACATCGTCTGGATGCTCCTAGATCGATGCATGGCTCAAACCACATGTGATAACTTAATTAATGAACTACCTCAATTATCCTAAAATGGGTTTCAAATGTGTATGTAAACTGGGCTCATCAATTTTAAAAATAATCATCAAAATGGCAATACATCATTTTCTACTTATATACTTATATATACATGCAAAACATTATATCTGAACTAGTGCTATGTTTGCTCCTTTCTCTTGCAGAGGAGACAATACTTGTAAATGTGCATATAGTCAAAATGAAACATATACATCTTGTACTACACACTTTTCCAGTTAGAGAAATTCAAACCTCGTTGGATAATTAAATTTGTAGGTGAAATAAGGTTTAATAAACTGAATTTCATCACATAGCTAGCCAACAGCAGTCATATCGAAGTTTCTCTGTCTGCAATGACCGACTCACCGACCAGAGCAGGATTAGGGCAGGATTGCAGATGAGCTCTTCCCTCCCGTCACGGCCTGATATATATCTCTCTCCCTCTCTCTCCCTCCCTCCCTCCCTCCCAAGCACAACAACAGCAGGAAGCGGCTATGCTTGCCTCATCTCGATTGCCATACTAGCATACTGCTGTAGAAACACCTCAGCCACAAAGTCCATGATGCTGGGCCGGCGTCCGTTGCTGCCCACTGAATCTATCACTGCCAGGAGGCTCGCGCGCTGCTCTCTCCTTCCACTTCGTTTTCCTATATCTAAATTGCTCCGTCATAGTTCTCAATGCAAAAGGAAAAAAAATGCTCCATCATCTTCCTTCAGCTCAGCGTGGAGGCGTGGAGCGAGCTCTGCCTCCCCACCAAATCGACAAGGCACGTTAAGCCGAATTCCTCCTATATATCTCTAGCTTATTCAACCACTTGTGTATCAATTTGAAAGCTTCATGCTTCGTGGCTGCCGTGGCACGGAGCTGTGCCACCGAGCTTCGGCGGAAGCAATGGGCGGAATGGTGACATGGAGGTGCGCCGGTGCGTGAGCCCACGGTAGCGGATCTGTCCGACCACCTCCGGGAGTACACCTGTGTCTATTGATTTTGTTTGGTGCAATTCTTTTCTGCCGAGAAATGTGCTAGAATAACGAGCGCGGAAGCAACGATTGATCCACCGAGATGATATATGCGAGATCATAGATGACACCAGAGGCAGGATATTTGACAAACTAGTATTACCGGGCATAGGGCGTATTTAGTACCGGTCGGGCTGATCGGTACCGCCTGGCCGGTACTAAATGGAGGGCTGTTTAGTACAGGTCGCAGCAACCGGTACTAAACGCCTATTGATTTTGTTTGGTGCAATTCTTTTCTGCCGAGAAATGTGTTAGAATAACAAGCGAAGCGCGGAAGCAACCATTGATCTACCGAGATGATATATGCGAGATCATAGATTAGTACCGGTCGGGCTGACCGGTACCGCCTGGCCGGTACTAAATGGAGGGCCGCTTAGTACCGGTCGCACCGGTCACAAGTCACGTGAATTTTCACGCATAAATACGCGTGCGCAGTCATGAGGATTCGAACTCACAACCTCCGGCCTCGCGCGCAGCTTCCTTACCATCCTACCTATGCATCACATGTGATTAGGTGGGAGATGCATTCCTTTTGAAGTAACCCGTGGAGGACCATTTAGTACCGGGCCAAGACACCGGCCGATACTAAATATCACCATTTAGTACTGGGTGGTGTCATTGACCGATATTAAATGACCGCGCCATTTTAGTACCGGGTCAAAACACCAGCCGGTACTAAAATGGGACATTCAGTACAGGGCGGTGTCTTGGCACGGTACTAAAATAGCTCCGGGGACTTTCAAATTTGGACCCGGCACTAAAATGGCTCTGGGACAACTTTAGTACCGAGCAAAAAGTTAACCGGTACCGAGGAAAGCTCATTTTTTTAGCAGTGCTACATCCCCGAGGTATGACTACAATCGTTCCTCCCCAATACTGCAACACACGGCGCTTCGAGATTCCGGCATTGTGCCGCCTCCTCACCATTAATTTCCGATGCGGCTAAATCTAACCAAATAACAGCATAAAAGCACATAGAGATAATTGTCGCGCGTCTGGCCGCCCTCCATGACTCAGGGCCACCGGAGCACGGCTCAATCGGGCGCCGGACAGCGGCTGGGAGGAGTAAAATGGCGCACGCGTGGTGCAGGGCGTGCAGACATCGATCGATGTACGTACATACCCGCCCTGGTCGCCTGGCATCGTCCCCTGCCACAGCCCCATTGCAGTACGTTACTATGGTCCTGCACTCCTGTTATTCCGTGCACCGAGTGACGAGCTGGCGCGCTGTACGAAGTTGCAGCGCCCGCCCATGACGCTTTTCTACGTGCGTGCGGGCTGCATGGAACTGTGAGGGTGGGTAGGCGCACGCATGGAATGGGAAGAACGAACTGTGCGATCGTAGGCGCACGCCCGATCAGATCACGCCGTTGCTACAGTGCCCGGCGCAGAGGACGCGAGCCGTGTATACCATTCGCAGAACACAGGCGTCTGCCCAGTCTTACATCGACCAAGAGCGCGCATATATATGCCGTGCCATGCAAGTGGCACATTATATCGTGTACGTATATACTATCATAAAACAGGAACCGTGTGAGTATTGTAGGCCCAAAATTGGAGCCCGGCGAGCTAGATCGAATCTTGGGCCGGAGCATGCCTAATCCAACTTTCGCGAGGATGGCATTCCGTACCGAAACAATGCATTTTGAAAATGTGTTTACATTTTATTGTTAAAAATAGTACTTATAAATTGGGTTCCCACTTGCAAAATCCACACTAGCACACACTTTTGTCACGTACACGGGGTGAAAAAAAAAATCTTCGTTCGATTGGTTGATTGGAAGAACCACGAAAATGTTATGGTCCTTTGCTCATCGACCTGGTAGAAATTTTTTTTCCAAATAGTGGCAAAAGGTTCTATAATTTTTTTATGAGAAAATTTCTTATATGCCATTGAAAATTATAATCATCCCTTATGTGCCATTCAAATTTAGACCACCCCTTCAATATTATCGGTTACAATTTTCCATCCCTTATATGCTATTGCCGTCACAGCACAGTCACGTTGCTGTTAAATGAAGGATGAAAAGATAAAATTACCACTAAATAGGATAACGAGCCAATTATTGTGGACGCAAAAACTTTTGAAAGACCTGGATGCAAAGAGAGCAGACAACGAGGAGAGCGTCGATGCAGCCATGCGGGACGGGGCGCTAGCGTGGGGCAGCGGGCGCGGGCACATGCGCGGGAGGCTCCAGCGCGGATGCCCGCGTGAGGGGCTGCGATGGCTGCGGTGCTCGCCGACGGCCGCAGGACGCCCGTGCGAGGTGCCGCGGCGGTCGCTCGACGGGGTGCGGGACGACTGCGCCAGGTGCCACGACGGACGCAGCGGTCGCTCGACGGGGTAATTACTGAAGCTTCGTCTGGCCGACGACCAACGGAGACCCGCCACGGCAGCGCTGCTCTGTCGCCGCTGAGTGCCGCCGCGCGCATCGCAGGCATCTTGAGCGGCCAGCCGCCCGTCCCGGCAAGCCGCGAGCTCGCCCCTCGTCCCCGCGCGCTATGAGCACGGCCCTGCCGCGTCGCGTTGTTCGGTCCCGCCGCCAGCATCGTCATACGGGCTGCGAGCGCCGTCCGCGTCGGTCTGCGGACACCCGCGCCGTCCCGCGTCGTCATGCGGACGCCGGCGTCCTCACGCAGCCGCGTGCGCCGTCCCGTGCCGTCAACATCATCCCGCCCAAACAGGGAAAAGGAACGGCGATGCCACCGACGGCAGCCGATTTTGGCGCCGATCACTGCTGAAAAGGATTCATAGCAACGTCCTATTTTTTCAAGTGACGGGTTAAAAGATAATCCACTTTTACAAATGGAGCGAGGGTACTGAGCGAGGGTACTGTAGCATCATGTTGGCGCTAAAATCGGCCGGATAGGAATCGGCCGATGGATCTTCAGCGTCGGACACACGACCCGGGAGAATCTGCTTAGCTCCTGTTCGGGTTATTGCCCTGGTACGGTTCGCGCGGCATGCCAGTCAATCTGACCTGTTGATTGACAAGGAAATAGAGTATTAAATTCCAGGCGCGTCGATCGGCTGGAATTCCGATCTGTCCTGAGTAGCGCGTCGGCGGCGAATCGGCCGATTTGCTGTAGAGATGATCGGCTATGGATCAGCCGATGATCGTGTAGCAATTGTAAAGAAAACTGGTAGAGCGATCTAAACAATTACTACAGAGGCAACACTTGAAATAGATCTAATCGGCTGTGAGATAATAAGTCGAAGAAAAACGATGACGAAGCCGATTACTCTGATCTCAAGCTGGATAACTGGTGATAATACTAGAACAACAGGTAAAACTTGCAATTCTAGTAAATACCGATAATCGGTGAATAAATCCAAACGAAACCACAGCGATGCGCCCGTAGTTAAAGCTCGGATATTACTCGGTAAGCGGAACCTACCAATTGGCCGGAGATCAAGTTGATGCAGCCCTGCCAATCCGTACGAACTCGTGAAAGAAGAAAAGTATTGGCGAAGTCGCCGACTTGAAAGTAAATTGCTGGAAAAAGTAGAAGTACTGTTGTTGATTGATGTGTTGATGATTTTCAAGACCCTGACGACTCCTATTTATACCCTAAAGCTAGGACTCCTGGTCGATCATGACTTGTTACAACCTTATTTAAATTACTATATCTATACGAACTTTAAAAAGGAAACGGACTCCCGCAGAGTCTTCCGCCGCCGTTCCCTAATCCAGTCAGGATTTCCTTCAATTATTCTCCGACCGACTTAGCATGCCCCCTTTGACCAATTTTTGACCAGGATCCTCTGAAATGATCCCATCCTGTCGGCGTAGGTTGTGCCACCAATCGGCCGATTTCCAACTGTCACTTCAATCGGCCGATTCCTTTCTGTAGCCTTCAGATCGGCCGCATCGGCCAATCTCCTCCTCCTGACACCGATTCAACACGCGTCAAAATCTGGCGTCAACACATGCCCCCCAGTTTCGGAGTAAAATATAACTTTTCCTTCGAAACTCTTTTCTTTAATCCTTTCTTCCGAAACGGGTGCAGTAAAAATCTCCTTCCGTTCCACGGCACAATGATTGCAATTTCCTCGAACCGGGCGCGCGAAACGACCGCTCCTCTGGAACTCGTGTAGACGGCGCGGTAAAAATACCATCTTTGCCCTCGCTTCCCTGATCTCTCTTAAGTACTGGCTTTCTCCGCCCATCCTTCCCCACGAATCTAGCATTCTCTCCGTCGCATCACTGTTCGTCTTCTTCCAAGCTCTTTCGATTTCCAAGTACCCCTTTTTCCGGCGATCTCATCCGCGGCCTGCTCCGATCCCCAATGGCGTCTCCATCGGCGACCACCCCATCTACAGAGGCTCCATCGGCTACTCCTTTGGCGGCGGCGGCCCAATCGGCGGCTTCCCCAGCGGCGTCATCGGCGACGATGGCTTCCATCCTAGAGGTAAATGCTCGAAATTTTTCCCTTTTTTGCCTTTTTACTGCCTCAGTATCTTCCGGACTCTTTCTCAGTTTCTTCCTTTTTTCCCTTTTTTAGGCACTTAGGCATCGAATCACCATTCCTCTTTCAGAATCCCCTGACCTCATCTGTCTGGGCCCTATGGGTAGCCCTGATCCAACGGATCTGATTAGTTTAGAAACACATAGGATCCCCTTTAAGCAATCATCCATGGATTTAGACCATTGGGTAGGTACTTTCAGATCCTGGCCGAATGAAACACCCGGGTGGAGAGAATGGTACCAGAGGGTAGCTGGGTCTTGGAAGGTTCAATGGGAAGAACTCAAAATCGGCCAGTGCATAGACTTATCCCTGTCTCAGATGGAAAGGAACGAACCTTTGGTTATGGCAGCCTCTTACTTCTGGTCCGATGCACTCAACGCATTCCTTTTTGGACACGGACCCATGACCCCGACCTTGGCCGATGTTCTGCTGTTGACCGGCCTCGATGTTTCCTCCGTCGATACCCCTTTCAATTATCTTTTCAAGCCATCTCATCGGCTGGAGACCAAAGGAATCGGCGGGTGGAAAGGATACATCAGTAAAAACATGAAGACAGGGACAGTCTCGCAGAGGGAGCATACTGCCTTCTTGATGATGTGGCTGGAGAAGCATTTCTTCTGTGGCAGAGCGGTCGGCCCCTCCTCCAACACTCAATCTTTGGCAGAGGCTCTTTCACAAGGATCGGCCATCCCCCTCGGTAAACATTTGCTGGGATCGGCGTACCATCTGATGCACCAAATCGGCGTCAAGTTGTCGAAGGGGGAGCCGATAGGGAACCCAGGCGGTCCTTGGTGGTTCATCACCCTCTGGCTCAACTTACACATGAGCAAGGTTTCTCAGCAGCGGATAGAGACAAAGACCTTTCCCAATGTCGAGTCAGAGGAGAACCCATCGGTCCGTCGCCGCTGCAGGTCTTTTGGAGAAGCGGTATCGGCTTTTCCCGGCTGCCAATTCACTGCCACCCGCACAGCTGAATATTTCAGATGCTTCTACAATGGCCTTAGTGAAGAGATGATCAGCTGGCACCCATATCAGGCAGTAGAGCCGATTTTCGAGTTGCCTGTATGTTTTGATTTCACCACCCATACCTTTGACAGAGAGTTGATGGACATCTTGATCAAGCCGGGGATCCTGCCGGCCAACTTCTTCTCAGGAAAGGACTCACCCACTTATGAATTTTACTGTCCATCGGCTCCGGCAAGGCAACTGGGTTTTGGCCAACTGCCGATTCGAGTCTATTTCGCCGGCCAGGCGAAATTCAGAGATGGACTAACTTCAAGTCTTGAGTACAGTCGGCTGTGCGACCTAGTACCCGACTCCAACACTATTGACTTGAATGGCTGGTCAGTTGTCTCTTTCGCCACCCAGCAGTATAAATTATGGTGGGCAGAATGAAAGCAGCATCTTTTCTGTAAATCTCCATCATTTTACTGCAACATTCTGGACCCAGAGAACATCGACCCAAATGCAGCGGTATGTCCTTTTTCCTTAGCCGATTCCAATGTTACATTACCATCTTGTTGTTAACTTATGTTTATCCCTTCAGTCTAAAAGCCATGTTCCCCCGATGCGGAGCCGAAGCAGCCGGCCGATTGATAGCCATCACCAATACACGCCGTATCCACTCATCGGCTTCCATGCTCCAACTATCAGAGATATCTCCACTGGCCGATCAAGGCGAGCACCAAAAAGGCCAACATCAAAGATAACCAGCCGTCGGGTGCGAGCTCGCATTGGATCGGCCGATCAGATGGCAATAGCATCGGCTGAAGTCTCCCGCATCGGATCGGCCAGCCAGATGGCAGTGGTATCGGCCGAGACTCCCCGCGTTGGATCGGTCGATCAAGTAGAGGTGACACCCGCCGAGACTTCGGGTCCTTTACCCTTACCGGTCGTCGAGATGGCCGATCCCCAAGTCACCGCCGAAGTCGGGGCTGCTGCGGCATCACTATTAGTAGAAGCTGTTCAGGTAACCTTATTTATCTCATATATTCTCCAAATCTTCTACTGACATCAATTCTACTCCTTTGCCAGGCTGCACAAGTTGTCCCACCACAGTCTCCGCAACTATCGGCCACATCTCAAGTGGGGACTGAGATTCCAGCAGCTCCTGTTGCCGAGGTACATGATCTCTTACCCTGAATCCTTAATATTCAGAAAACTTAACCAATTTTGATGCAGGTCGATTTGGGTACGCCGATTATAACTCCACAACAGGCATCGGCCGGGAGACCCACAGAGGTATAGCAAATTTCTATCACCATCTTATTTCAATTCCCCATAGTATTCTAACGGGAATTTATGTCTTTCTCAGGAAGCTGGCCCAAGCGGAGCACTAATAACGATCGAATCTTCTTCTTCCGACGAACCAAGTGCACCAGTCCCTGAAACAAGGGAAGCACTTCCACCGGCGCAGGCAAGAGAGATTCGTTTCAAAGAGGTAACAATCTTACCATTAGAATCGGCAGATTTCCTTTCACCGCTTGCTTACCCTTTACTTTGTTTCCCTACAGGAGCAAGATACTCCCAACAACAGCGTCTTTTCTTTTGCTGTCTCCTTGGCCGATGAAGAAGAAATCGCCTCACACGCAGTTCCATCGAGCTCCACCTCCGACGATGTCCGTTCCAAGCATGAAAGCATTCGTACTCTCCTCCAAGATGACATCGGCCGGTTGGTCGAAGATGCATCGCCGATCCGACGACTTTTCAACGAGGTCAAAGATCACATCCCGGACGAAGTGTCGGAGAATTTGGGGTATGCTGCCTATATAGAGGGCATGCAGATTCTGGTTTCCAGGGCGCTGCAACGTATGGCCGATCGTGCTCAGATGGCCAAAACTCAGGAGGAGGTCGACTCGTACAAGCATCGGACTCAGGAAGTACACCACAGAATCAACTTCCTCGAGAACTGTCGTCCGGACATCGTCGGCGCAATAGAAGAAGCTGAAGAGATAGCCAAGGAGAGCAGAACTAGCCAAGGAGATGAAACAGGTAACCAAAGAGATAGCCGCTGAAGAGAAGAAGCTCCAAGAACTCCCAACCATGATCAGCGAGCTGAAGCAAGAAAGACAACATCTGGCCCGTGAAACAATAAGGCTCCGTCGCCGCGTATCAGAAGTACCAGGATCGGCCGATAACGATCAGAGAATAGTAGACTCGGCCGATCAAATTACACGACGAGCGATTGTAGCCATAGATGCTTTCCTTGGGTTGTAAAAAAATATGTTAAACATTATTGCTCCTTCAATGTCACTGCGCCGATTTGGTTTTGAACTGCTCCTTCAGTCTGCCTTGCATTTATGTATGCATTTACTCCGATAGGGCGTGTCTCACCATCCATCTACCTCCTCTTCATTTATACGCAGACCGTTCACCATCTCTAGAGGCACACGCATCACTTATCTCTTCCCCTTCTTTTACTGTCCCAACTGAATGGCAAGATGTCTTGTTCGTCCTCCTCATCCTCTTCCTCTGTCAACCAGGTATGAACTCCCCCTCTACCTTTTTCTCTTTGGCATCTCAATCGCTTCGATACTAGGTAACTCCTTTTATTTCTGTTTAGCCAAACCGTCTCAGCCCTGATCTAGAACGAGCGATAGAAATCATGCATTCAGGAGAACCATTATCACAGGCAGACAGAAACCTGATAAGAACTCATGCTGAGGAACTCAGAGGTCATGTCCCTGCCGCTGTCCAGGAATATTCGGATCTCATAAATGCTCATCTTTTGGTCCGCAAGCGACTATCTTCCGAAAAAAGTTCTTCACTTCCTTGCAAAGCCAAAACTGAAGTCGCCATGGAAGATCTGGAAGAGGAGAAGACCCGCCTGCTGAAAGAACTCTGCAACCAAGCTGAAACTGGGGCCACTGTAGAGGACCCGAAAGAGAAAAGGCTCACCCTTATGATAAAACTGGGTCGCATCGAGAGAGAAATCCAGCGTAGGCGTAATCAGTAGACACACCAGTATTTTTATTCTAAGGGCGACTTATACCATGTCGGCCATGTAATCTGTAATTTCCATTCAATAATGAATCCCAATGTTTCTTTCACCAGATGTGTAGCCAGAAAACCGATGAGAAATCGGCCATGTTACCTTGACATACTTTACTGAAGTTATGCATCTACCCAAATGCTTGGATAGTACCTCTTCAGATATCGTCCATTTAAAGCTCTTGGGAATTCCTCCCCTTTGACTGTCTCCAGAATATATGCATTCCCAGGGGCACACCGGCCGATTCTATACGGCCCCTCCCAAGTGGGTGACCATTTATCGAATTTGGGATCTTTAGATCCTATCGGCAGCACCAACTTCCATACCAAATCTCCCTGAGAGAACTGTTTAACTTTGACCTTTTTGTCATACCATCTGGCCACCCTTTTCTTGTTTTCTTCTATGCTAATCAGGGCTCTCAACCGCAAACCCGTCGAATCGTCAAGTTCGTCTTTCATAAGAATGGAATAGTCATCGGCCGTTAGCTGATCCTGTAATGATATACGTCTTGACCCTGTCCTTACCTCCCATGGCAAGACCGCCTCATGACCATAAACCAACTGATAAGGGGATATTTTAGTGGCTCCATGACAAGTCATCCTGTATGCCCATAAAGATTCAGCCAAAGACATATGCCACTTCTTGGGTTGCTCTTCTATCTTCCTCTTGATTAGCTTGATTATCCCCTTGTTAGACGATTCTGCTTGGCCATTGGCTTGAGCATAGTATGGAGAAAAATTCAATAATTTAATCCCCATATCGGCGGCGAACTCTCCGAATTCTCCAAAAGTGAACATTGTCCCTTGATCAGTTGTGATGGTTTGAGGAACACCAAATCGATATATAATATGGCTTTTAACAAATTCAATCATATCGGCCGATGTCACGTTCCTTAAAGGAACCGCCTCCACCCATTTAGTAAAATAATCTGTAGCCACCAATATGAACTTATGCCCTTTGCTAGATGGAGGATGAATCTGTCCGATGAGATCTATTCCCCAACCTCTGAACGGCCACGGCTTAATTATTGGATTCATAGCCGATGCTGGCGCGCGCTGCACATTGCCAAACCTCTGACAGTCTTGGCATCCTTTGTAGTACCTGAAACAATCCTCGAGGATGGTCGGCCAGTAATATCCATTATTCCTGATCATCCATTTCATTTTGTGAGCCGATTGATGAGCTCCACACACACCTTCATGGATTTCCCCCATCAGAACCTTTGCCTCTTCTGTTCCCAGGCATTTGAGAAAAACTCCATCAATCGTCCGACAAAATAAATCATCCTCAAGCAACACATATTTTGTAGCCTGAAAACGTGTTCGCCGATTCACCTTTTGGGATGGATTTCTCAAGTAATCGACGATATCCTTTTGCCAGTCATCGGCCGCGAGCTCTAGCGTCATCGCTCCCTCAATCGGCCGATACCCAGAAGCATGTTGGGCCAGTCTGTTGGCTTCTTCATTATAATTTCTTGGGATATGCTCAATTATTGCAGACTTGAACTCTTTTAAAAGTTGAAGACAATCCTCATAATAAATTCTCAAGATATCATCCTTGCACTCAGATCGCTCCGTCAACTGATCTACAATGAGCATGGAATCCCCAAAGATTTCGACTGCATCAGCTCTGACTTTCCTTAATAATTGGATGCCTTTTAGAACAGCTCGATATTCCGCCTGGTTATTAGTTGCAGAGGCTTCTATCGGCAGAGAGAAATCATAAGTTGCCCCCCGAGGTGACACAAGAACAATACCGATTCCTGATCCGACCCCACACGAAGAACCATCAAAATATAGAGTCCATGGAACTGGTTCGACGGTGATAATTTCTGGTCCACAATGCTGAACTACGAAATCGGCCATCACTTGACCTTTGACGGCTTTGGCCGATTCGTACCTTAAATCGAATTCTGACAAAGCCAGGATCCATTTTCCAATCCGCCCTTTCAAAATCGGCAATGATAGCATATACTTCACCACATCATCTTTGCACACGACTGTGCATTCTGCCGACAGCAAATAGTGCCTGAGCTTAGTACATGAAAAGTACAAGCACAAGCATAGTCGCTCCACCGAGGAATATCTTGTTTCGGCGTCTAAAAGTCTTCTGCTGACGTAGTATACCACTCGTTCTTTCCCCTCAAACTCCTGTACCAACGCTGATCCAATAGCCTGTTCATCAGCCGATAAATATAACTTGAACGGCTTACCAGGCTGTGGTGGAACTAATACTGGAGGTGAAACCAGATACTGCTTGATATTCTCCAGTGCCTTGCGCTATCCTTCTCCCCATATGAATTCCTGGTCGGGCTTTAATTTCAACAGAGGGGTAAAAGCCTGAATACGTCCTGACAGATTGGATATGAATCTTCTGATGAAATTGACTTTGCCGATGAGGGACTGTAGTTCAGTTTTATTTTGTGGGGCCGCCACTTTGTTGATGGCGTCTATGGTCTTGCGGTTGACTTCTATCCCGCGTTCATGGACCATAAATCCTAAGAATTGCCCAGCCGATACACCAAATGCACACTTGTTTGGGTTCATCTTCAGCCCATGTTTCCTTGTGCACTCCAGCACTTCCTGTAAATCGGCCAGATGATCTTGGTCCCCTTTTGACTTGACCACGACGTCATCTATATAAATCTCCACCGATGAACCAATGAGCTTGTGGAAGATGTAGTTCATGGCCCGTTGATATGTAGCGCCGGCGTTCTTCAAGCCGAAAGTCATAACCACCCATTCAAATAAACCAAGGTGGCCTGGGCATCTAAAAGCCGTTTTCGAAATATCTTCCTCGGCCATTAATATCTGATTGTACCCGGCATTCCCGTCCATGAAACTTATGATTTTGTGGCCTACGGCAGCATCCACCAAGATATCGACCGTCGGCATCGGATATCCATCCATCGGTGTAGCCTGATTCAAGTTCCTGAAATCGATGCACACACGTAATTTTCCATTCTTTTTGTATACAGGCACAATGTTAGAAATCCATTCGGCGTAGCGGCACTGCCGAATAAATCCTGCCTCAATCAACTTTGTAATCTCGGCCTTTATGTCAGGTAGAATCTTGGGGTTACACCGTCGTGCAGGTTGCTGATATGGCCGATATCCTGATTTTATAGGTAACCGGTGTTCAACAATAGACCAGTCTAGTCCAGGCATCTCATGGTATTCCCAAGCAAAGCAATCCTTGAACTCTTTTAATAAACTTATCAATTTATATTTGTACTCAGAATCCAAGTTGGCACTAATGTACGTCGGCCTTGATTTACTGCTATCTCCCAAATCTACCATCTCTAATAAATCGGCCGACGTAAACCCATGCCCAAGCTTCCCATCTTCTCGGACGAGCTGATCCATTTATTCTGAATCTTCAGAGCCGACTGCTTGGATCGGCTGTAGACCAAAATCGGACACTCTCAGGAAGTCAGTGTCCCAAGTCCTGCCAGATATACACTTGACGTGCTCGCAGCTCCACTGTTGCGTATCGGCCGCTGCAACGCTGTAGGCGGAATCGGCAGCGACTATCTCTGTACTGTCGCCGACCCATTGCACAAGGCATTGATGCATTGTAGATGGGACACAACAGTTTGCGTGTATCCAGTCGCGACCAAGCAGCATATTATAAGACCCTTTGCCATTAATAACGAAGAAAGTGGTAGGGAGAGTCTTACTGCCGATGGTGAGGTCGACGCAGAGCGCTCCGCGGGCGGGCGACACGTTGACATAGCCTTTGAGAAACAGCGCTTTAAGATGCTGTCGTTTTTCCTCTTCTGGTTTCTCAAACGTAGCCGTCATCGGCTCTAATACCAGTTGTGCCATTTGCTCTTCTTCTGTTCTTTTCATTTTATCCCGATCGTTGGGCGCCATGAACTCCATCGGCAGTATGAACACCATATCAATTTTGGCTGCCAATTCTTGGTTGCTTGTTTCTTGATCATTTTTCTTTGGGCGCCAAACTCGAGATTTGACATTCCTCTTCTCTGGTACCTGTCTCTGTTCTTCTTCTTGATGTTCCCACTGGCGTAGGCGTTGGATCCTTCGCTTCTGGGATCTGGACAGGCCATCGGGACACCACCTGGGATTCACTGGTTTGGCCGATGACCTGGCGTGTTCCCAATCTGGTTCCCTTCCTAGGGGATCTTCGTCTGATACCCTATCATCGGCCATCTCTTCCAGCCGATCGTGCGCGCTGATCCTGCCCCCAGTCCATCTCGCTGGCCGATCTTGCTTTTTGACCTGCTGTACTGGTCAACTCTGCCCCCCAGCCGATCATGCACCGAAACGCGCCGTTCTTCACGCCGATTTCTGCTGATCGGCTCTGACCCTCTATCCCTAGAGTGTGGCCTCGGACGATCGTTGCAGCTCAATCCGTTACACTCCGGACAGTTATCGGCAGACGGCAACCTGATGTCGTTCTCCCAGCAGTGGATGAAGAACGGACATTGCCAATGATCTTCATGCCGGCGTATCGTCTCTTCCTAGTATCGTGCTTGCTCTTGCTGCTGCCGATATTTACTGAGTAAGAATTGGGAGGTGACGGGCTTGCGTGGTCGTTCTGGTCCTCGCCCGTTCCTTCGGATTTCTTCTGACGTGATCTGCCTCCTGAGGTCGACGGCGCCGCTTCTTCTCGCCAATTCTGACGTCAGCACCTTGGTTTGACTTGAGTCCCCTCCAGCATTAACCATGTTGGCCGGGAAGGGATGCTGATCTATCTTCATCGGCTTTGCCGATTTGGTTGGAGTTTCAAATTTAAGCCGCCCCTGCTCGATGGCCGATTGTATCTGCTGGCGGAAGACTTTGCATTCATTTGTATCATGAGAAGTAGCGTTATGCCACTTGCAGTATTTCATCTTCTTAAGCTGATCGGCCGTAGGGATGGTGTGATGTTGAGACAGCTTAATCTGCCCTTCCTGAAGCAGTAGATCAAAAATTTTATCGGCCTTTGACGTGTCGAAGCCGAATGTCTCTGGCTCCTTCTTGCCAAAGGGGCAAGATATTGGTTTTTTCCCTTTGACCCACTCTGCCAGGCCGATTTCTTCTTCCGCATCGGATTCAGATCCCTCCAAGTATGCCACCTTCTTTTGGAAGTTCCTCCGCTGTTCAAACGGTCGGACTTCTTGTCCTGACAATCGGTGGACGATTTGGCTCAGGCTTTCAAATTCTTGGGCAGCATATCTTTCTTTGATCTGTGGCAAGAGGCCTTGGAAAGCGATATCGGCCAACTGTGCATCGGTCAGAGCCAAACTGTAGCATTTGTTCCTGATTTCTCTGAATCTCTGTATATACCCCATCACTGGTTCATCGCTCCTTTGCCTGAGACTGGTCAAATCCGAGATCTTCATCTCGTGTACTCCTGCGTAGAAGTACTTGTGGAATTGTTTCTCCAGATCGGCCCAAGTAACGATAGAATTTGGCGGTAAGATTGTGAACCACTGGAAGACCGATCCGGACAGAGACGATGAAAATAAACGCACCCTCAAAGCATCTTGCGTGGCAGCTTCTCCGCACTGGATGATGAATCGGTTGATATGCTCCACAGTGGATGTATCGTCCGTCCCTGAGAACTTGGTGAAATCAGGAACTTTGTAGCGGTGTGGGAACGGCAGCGAGTCATAGGCCGATGGATACGGCGTCTTGTAAGTATAAGTTTGAACTTTCGGCTTCAAGCCAAACTGATCCTGGATCACTTCTACTATTCTTGCCGTCCAGTCCACCTGCTGCTGATGAACAGCTGTTCGCGGCGCGGGCATGTGCTGAAGGGCTGGTGCGGCCGGGTGATGAATCGGCGAATTTTGCTGAGCGGTCGATAGTTGATGGCGAAACGAGTCCGTACCCCCTTCGTACGTCACTGCTGGCGCCGTGCCTCTGAATGCTTCCACAGTGTTTGCCCCCGTGCCGATTTCTGATAAGATCGGCTGATACTGGGAAACCGTCGGCCGGGCGGCCGATTGGTATGGCACCTGGACCGAATAACTGCCATGCCCGTTCGGTGGCTTGGGAAAATACGCTGTGGCTGATGTTCCCCAAGGCGCCGAGCTTGTTGGTAGTGATTGCACAGAAGCCATCTGAACGGGTTGAAGCGGCGTCTGTGATGGGAGGCATGGTGCACCGCTGTATCTTGGAGACGCCGGGGGTGGTGGACAGTTGTACCCCTCGCGTTGCGTCAACATCGGCTGAGGAGCCGATTGGGATGTGTATGGTAGGCTTCTGGCTGGCAGAGTAGTTGGGGGGGCATATGCCGGTCCCTGATAGCCTTGGACGGCTCCGCTGGCCAGAGAGTTGACGACGGCGTTATACACCGTGTTGGTCATCACCGAGGATTGGTCGATGAACGCCTGATACACGGACTGTTGAATCATCTCTGACATTTTGCCCGAGTCCTCAGCAATGGTGATGTGGCGAGGTGCTAGAATAGGAGCCTTCTTGACTGCCTCCCCGCTTCTGGTACGACTGAACGACTGGAGGTACATCTTCTTGTAATCTTCGAGATGCTTGGCCAACTCTTCCCTCTGGTCGTCCTTGAGATCTGCTTCTGTGACCTCAATGATGTTGCTATCGGAGATTTCTGCGTTTTTCGACATATCAGGTCTTGGATTGTCCCACCAGGCGTGCCAAAAGTGTGTTGGCGCTAAAATCGGCCGGATAGGAATCGGTCGATGGATCTTCAGCGTCGGACACACGACCCGGGAGAATCTGCTTAGCTCCTGTTCGGGTTATCGCCCTGGTGCGGTTCGCGCGGTGTGCCAGTCAATCTGACCTATTGATTGACAAGGAAATAGAGTATTAAATTCCAGGTGTGTCGATCGGCTGGAATTCCGATCTATCCTGAGGAGCGCGTCGGCGGCGAATCGGCCGATTTGCTGTAGAGATGATCGGCAATGGATCAGCCGATGATCATGTAGCAATTGTAAAGAAGGTAGAGCGATCTAAACAATTACTACAGAGGCAACACTTGAAATAGATCTAATCGGCTGTGAGATAATAAGTCGAAGAAAAATGATGACGAAGCCGATTACTCTGATCTCAAGCTGGATAACTGGTGATAATACTAGAACAACAGGTAAAACTTGCAATTCTAGTAAATACCGATAACTGGTGAATAAATCCAAACGAAACCACAGCGATGCGCCCGTAGTTAAAGCTCGGATATTACTCGGTAAGCGGAACCTACCAATTGGCCGGAGATCAAGTTGATACAGCCCTGCCAATCCGTACGAACTCGTGAAAGAAGAAAAGTATTGGCGAAGTCGCCGACTTGAAAGTAAATTGCTGGAAAAAGTAGAAGTACTGTTGTTGATTGATGTGTTGATGATTTTCAAGACCCTGACGACTCCTATTTATACCCTAAAGCTAGGACTCCTGGTCGATCACGACTTGTTACAACCTTATTTAAATTACTATATCTATACGAACTTTAAAAAGGAAACGGACTCCCGCAGAGTCTTCCGCCGCCGTTCCCTAATCCAGTCAGGATTTCCTTCATATTCTCCGACCGACTTAGCATGCCCCCTTTGACCAATTTTTGACCAGGATCCTCTGAAATGATCCCATCCTGTCGGCGTAGGCTGTGCCACCAATCGGCCGATTTCCAACTGTCACTTCAATCGGCCGATTCCTTTCTGTAGCCTTCAGATCTGCCGCATCGGCCAATCTCCTCCTCCTGACACCGATTCAACACGCGTCAAAATCTGGCGTCAACACATCCGATCCATCCTTAGAAAAGCATTTTTAGGGGCAGATTACGCCATCACCCGTCCCTGGCATCATTTTCAGAGGCGGGTTATGACATTATCCGCCCCTTAAAATTGCATTTCTAGAGGCGGGTGATACCACCACTTGTCCCTAAAAATGGTGGCATTTCTAGGGCGGGTGATGGCATCACCCGTCCCTAAAAATTGCAATTTTAGGGGCGGGTAATGGCATGACCCGCCCCTTAAAATAGTTTTACGCAAAAAATCATAACTTTTTCATATGATCTTGGATGAAGTCAAATTTTATATCAAAATTATAGAGAATGACTAGATCTTAAACTTTGTAATTGATAACTTTTTCTTTTAAGGTCATTTAATTGTCCAAAAAATTATTATGAACCTACATATGGCTATGACTATATAGTACCTCATACAACTCAAGTCATACTTTGAGCTTTCAACAATCTTAACCTTTATATACACTGAAATATACTTGGCATATTTTTTTATCTATAGTTCACAATAACCATAGTGTAGAAGTTTCGCTTTTTTATTTATTTTGCTATATATAAATATTTAAATGAATTTTCAGAATAAAATTGAAAAATATTTTTAGGGGCAGTGGTGGCGTCCCTCGCCCCCTAGAAATGATTTATAGGGGCAGGTAATGGCGTCACCCGCCCCTACAAATCAATCTCAGAGTTAATATAAAAGAATAACATACCCTATAGAATCACAAGTGACTGTGTAGTGTGGTGGAGAGGAAGGTACGCGCGAGGCTTGAGGTATGCGGCTCGAACCCCGGGTGGTGCAAGTGTGTATATTTTGTCGAAAAATTGTAACTCGATAGTACAGGGGCTTGTGGTGGTATTTCGTCAAAAAAATTGTAACTCGATAGTAAAGGGGCTTGTGGTGGTGGCTGGTTGGCTGCAATTATTTTTTTCTTTTTTATTTTACTATTTTTAATTTTATTTTTATTTTTTCATGTTCTGCAAATCGATTTGTAGAGGCGGGTCAAATCGATTTCTTGGATGGGTTCACGCCGTGATCCGTCCCTAGAAATTATTTTTAGAGGCGGGCGCGTTACCCGTCCCTAAAAATCATATTTTTAGCTGCAAGAAGTAGTGGCGGGTGCCGCATCCATCGTTAAAAGTACGTTTTTATCCGCTACTCAAAACCTTTTTCTAATAGTGGACGGCACCGACGAGAATAGACTTTTTTTTCCGTGGCTTCAATGGTTCAATTTTAAAGGAGTGTCATGAAAGGAATTTTCCCTTATTGTAACCAGACAACCAATCAAACTTGCCTGCATCTGCACGTTAGAGGTTCTTCTACATACATGCAACCAAACAGCTGCTAGCGCGAGCCTGGTTGGACAAAAACAGGCAACCAAACACACTGTTCTTGCATGGATTCAGCCTGGCCCTCGGGAGCCTGGCTCCCTGGTACGAGCCAGGCTCGGCCGGGAAGGAAAGCAATCAGCCCCGCCCCTAGAGGACGCCGTTAGCGACTAATACCGCGTCGCCGAGCTGGAGGCCGCGCCGCGCCCGTACCTGCAGCACAGCCACTACGACGCTGACGCGGTCATGTTCGTCAAGGAGGGCGAGGGCGTCGTCGCGCTGCTCTACGAGGGGAGGAGGGAGCCGTTCCGCGTCAGGAAGGGCGACGTCCTCGTCATCCCGGCTGGTGCCGTTGTCTACTTACTCGGACAACACACGTACAGCTCCTGGTGGTTCCGCGTCGTTAAGCTCCTCAACCCCGTCTCCACCACGGGTCGCTTCGAGCTTTAGTTTGCATGCACCCTTCCATTCTCATGCGTTTGCATGCATGCGGAGAAGTTGCAAGTTCTTCCCTTTTTCCGAGAGCAATCCTTCCCGAGGTGAGAGCCCGTAGTCCTTCTGCGTCTATAGCGACGACGTTCTCCAGGCCGCGTTCAACATATGCATCTGCGCCTGGTCGTCACAACTTTCTTTGTTTATATTTTTCTTTTCTTTATATTAGAAGATGATGAACCGTAATGTAATCATGTCCACGTGGACTACTCCTTTCTGTTGTCGAGACTCGCCGGGAAGAGTGGGAGCAAGTGCTCGAGAAGTAGAGCAAGGGCGAGATGACAACGGCGTCCGAGGACCGGATACGGGAGCTGAGCAGGTCCTGCTCGCGGGGCGGCCACGGCCACGGAGGCGGCGAGTCCATGTGGGACATCAAGCCGTCCAGCCTCATCGGACGGAGCCCGCGCCACTCCAACAGCCACGACAGGCACTACGAGATCACCGTCGACGACTGCCCGCATCTCTGGGCATCACCCGCGTAAGCACGCATCAATCGATATAGCTTCCTTGAGGATTAGCACAAATTAAATGGATCACAATTGATATTTTCTGATGAGATTCGTTCACATGCGTGCAGGGGTATATGATGGCGCCGAGCTACAGCACCCATTTCAACAAGTTGGTCATCATCGTGGAGGGCAGCGGCTACTTCGAGATGGCGTGCCTGCACCTGTGCGGCGGCCGGTCATCATTACAGCGCCGGGGACGCGGCCACAATAGCAGTAGGGAGTATGGTAGAGAGGACGAGGAAGAGGGACGAGAGGAGCAGGAGGGTGGGCTGAAGTCGAGGAGCTACAACCTAGTGAGGTTCCGCATCAAAGAGGTCCCGCATCCCGTTGGGGCACCCGACCACGCTGGTCGCTGGCAAGGATAAGAACCTTGCCGTCCTCTGCTTCGGCGTTAACGCCAGGCACGGCGAGAAGGTGTTCCTGATGAGCAACAACAGCGCGCTGCGGCAGATGGATGAGCCGGCAAAGGCGCTGGCGTTCGAGACTGAGAGGGAGAAGGTAGACAGTATCATTGGAGCACGGACCGACGCCATCTTCCTGCGCGGGCTGAACAACAGCAGGGTCCCCTACGCGTAAGTGCAAGCGTAGAGCAGCTGCTTGTCGGCGTCCATGCTCGTGGCCACCTCTAGGTGCTGTATCATGGTGAGGGCAGGAGCAGAATAAAGTCTCAGTGTGCGGGTGTCGTCATACGGTATGTGTAGATAGGGTGTTGTGCGCATGCATGCGTGTTCATACCGGAATGTGTATGTAATCGAATATCCTACGTCTGTCTATATGTGAAATAATGTTGCTGAGATACTATGCTATTGGTTCTCGAAGAAAATCTAAAACTACTCGCAATATTGTAAAAGGACAAAAAGTCTACATAACTTACATAAGTCTAGGTCTCTCACATAAGTATTGAGGACGATAAGTCAGTCAAGTTTGTTTTCTACCTAGTGCCCAATGACATCAGCATATAAGTACATGGTAGCTACATGTACTTGAAGGGTACAACTTGAATCAAACGTGAAGGTTACAACTTTGGATTAAATGAAAGCAAACAGAGAGTTGAGTTGGAGTAAAAATGCAACAGCGAATTATAGATTAGAATTTATTCAAATGGAACAACATCGAATTGAGGCAATGTTTAGGCAAAACTGAACATCTAGACCATTAACTTATAAATGATTTTCCGAAATAAAAGCAGAAACAATATTCTTTGTTGTGATAACCATTTACTGCGATAACCAGATACAAGCGATATAGTACAAATACGACGCCCAACCAATGCGATGATCAACCAATTCATGGTACACACTATATACCACAACTATGGAGTGACACAACACATCCTGAACGGCGATGAATCTTCAAATGGTAACTGAGCTAGTTGAGCCGAGACGCTCACATGGTCGAGATTGCATAGACAGCGACAACTGCGAATGCGAGCACCAAAATCCTCCACCGGTCCCTGCACAGGTTCCCTTGGTGTAAGAAAGAAGCTGCGTGTGCGTGTGGCAGCTCAGCAAATGAGCGATGGTGGTTGTCTTACCCGTGCTTGCACCGATCGATGGTGTGGCCGGCGTCACAGGATCGGTGATCGGCGGTGGGGGCGTCGCAGAGTCAGTGATCGGTGGTGGCGGTGTCACGGGGTCAGTGATCGGCGGTGGTAGCATCACGATGTCAGTGATCGGCGGTGGCGGCGTCCCTGGAGCGTAGCCACCACCGGTAGCTACAAAACCAATGAACCTGTTAGTTATAGTTAACTTCAGAAATGCAGGAACCACAACTCAGATCAGTAGGCGTTGCCGGCAGTTCTACCCCTGCACCGACAGGAGAGATTTCGTCGACCACTTACAATTGCATAGGACCTCGGTGTTGCACACCTGGGGGAGCGTAACCGCGCGCGTCGTAATTATGGGTGTTGTTGCAGATGATCGACAAGTTGCCGCTAACCAAGGGGCAAAAGCCCTGCGGGTCGAGCTGCACGTTGTCGGTGAACTGCTGGCGGCAGCACGAGGCCCACGACGTCGACGACAAGCCGATAATGTAGTCCCTGCATGGAACCAGCAGGCTGGCCAAAGTCTCCGTGCAGTCGGACTGCGCCGCCGCCGGCGCCACCAGCGCTGCCGCCACCATGAGGCATCACGACCAACGTTCCTGCTCCTACCGCCATTATATTTTCCTCCCACCTGAGTTCGTGGATTTTGTGGTGTAACTGCTGATTGTCTTGGTTACTGATCTTTGTGTGCTTGTGTTCTTTGGATTTGTACTGATGAGGTTTTTATAGTACTCATTGGTTTGGGAGGTTGGACAGGTCAGTTACCTTTTGATTAGTTATCACTTTCTAACCTGTCAGGAAACAATCCTTTTTTCTCTCTGATTCGAGCTGAAGTGGTTACGGAATTAGCTGCGCTTGATTCGGGAGCATTTGCTGAAAAACATTGTTTGGAATTAAACCCGACGTCAGTCCTAGGTGCTGCTAACAACAAGTACTGACTACTAAGAGCCTTGTTGGCAACTCAATGTGGTTTTGTTTTTGCTAGGCAGTAACGTGTTTGATCCTGAACCCTGACCGCTGGTAGGCCCGGCCCTGGGGGAGAAGGCCCACCCCAGGTATGTCATGTACAGTAGGCCCTGACACGCATAGATAGTAGGCTGGACGAGCGATCAAAACGACCGTGTCACGCTGCGCACTCGACTCCTCGAGGCTGGAAGCCTCACCCTATGAACCCTGATCCCGGCTTCCTCAACATGATTTACGCAGCAGACCGGCAAACTGACCGCCGATTCAGGTCAAACTCACAACGAGAGACGGCAAGCACCGATCGGCGGCGCGTGTCGGCATAGGCGCCTATCTATGGCGCGACTCAAAGGCAAGAAGATCGCAGCGACGCAGCACTGGCACCGTGCTGCCGTGCCGCAGGGCCTGATGCCTATGTGTTTTGCCTATGCGCGAGCAGGAGAAACGCGAGCTGCGCGACTGTAGGAGCCAACACCACGAGGGCAGGCAGGCATGGAGGATGAAGCCAACAACCACGTAGCAGACTAGAAGTATACATGGCCAAACGGGTGGCCCAGCACGGCCTGGCACGGGCCTGCAGAGGCACGGTCCGTTTAGGCAGGTTACTAGATGGGCCGTGCCGTGCCCGCCCACGGGCTGAGCTGCCGACCCAAGCACGGCACGAAGGTGCTTTCGGCGTGCCGTGCCGGCCCCGACAGCCCGTTCGTGCCGCGGCTAGTACCGTCGGGCGCTGGCGGCCACCGGTCATGCCTCGGTGCCGTCCTCTGCCCGCGCGGCCGAGCCGTGCCGCCATCCCACGGCCCGGCAGTCCCACGCCCGCCCGGCCGCATCTCGCCGCCGTTTCGCCACCTGCGCGGCCGCGTCCCGCCGCCATCCCGCCACCCGCGTGGTCACCGCTGCTCGCCCGCCCAAGTCATCCTCACCGCCTTCCACCCGGCCGCACATCCGCTGTTAAGGATAGATCCCGAGGTACCCGCACCGAAGCTACTCGCAAGGAAAATGAAGTCGGACTCCTACTAGAATTCCTCTGTAATCCTACTAGGTCTCCTACCTTGTAACCGACTAGAAACCTCACCCTCGGAATATATAAAGAAGGATAGGGCTACCTAGATCGGCAGAGCAGCCAATAGGCAACTCAATACCAAGCGCAGAACGCGATATATAGTACCCCAAACTGGATGTAGGGCATTACGTACTCTGGTGGCCCGAACCTGTCTAAATATTGCTGTTACCTTCAAGTTCCAGATTCGCGATCCCTCACCAAATAATCTTCTACCTTAGGATATGCCTAGGTACGCTGACGGTAAAAACACTGACAGTTGGCGCCCACCGTAGGGCAGATCGTCGAATCATCAGGCGAGCTTGAAGGACCTCTTCACCAAGATTATCCACTCCACGCGGCGGATCAATTCGTCGAGTTCCAGATTGGATCTTTGACGAATGACTACATCAACTTCGACTACTCAGCTCGACTCTAGCTCGCGTCGTACTGCTGACCCGCCGATGACTGCTTCAACTACTCATCTTGACTAGAAACTAGTTGGGAGCGGGCCTCACACCGTCAATGACTAGTCGGAATCGACCGTGATTAGTCGGGCTTCATCAACCGTGGCTCCATCAACGACCGCCGCGGCTTTGTCGATAATCGCCCACGAATCAAGCTAAGTCACTTATACCTTTCTCGACTTGTTCTCTACAAGATCGGCTACTTATGTACGTCTCTGTTGACACCAGATTTTGTCAGTAAATCCGATGTAATCTTAGGTATGGAGATCGGCAGGAATCGCATGCATGCAGCTGATGATCGGCAAGTTTGGCTTGTCCAGGGAAGCTATGGATTTTAGTACTCGGAGTCAAGGAGCTTTAATGTAAATATTAGTTTTATCGGCTTGGCCAGGCAAGAAGAGAAGATCGAAGAATAAAATATGATAAGGTGATTAAAAAGCACATACAAACGTACAAGGAAAAGGTAATAAAGATACGGCAAGCATGCATGACTATTAGGAATAGGAATATTATATTTAGTTATGTACGTGGATTGGTCTTTTTACGGATGGGTTAGAGGAAGCTTTGTTAGCAAGGTCTCCGCATAAGGGAATTTAGAGTCCATGTATCTTAATATTTTTTTAGTTTAGATTTTTCTTGTTACGCAAGTTTAGTCCAGGTTATAAATATATACCCCGGCCATTGTAAAAGGGTGATCCCTTTATCAATACAACACATCTATTTTTTTCTTGGCTCAACGCCAAACCCTAGGAGTAGGAATAATGTAGTTTTCCGGTGACTTCTTCGATGAGCAGGGCTGCATCGCCTCGACCTTCGGCTCATCCGCAGGCGTCGCTATTATCAGGTGTTCGAGGCTTTAACTACCGGGCACATCGCTGTGGTTTTATCTAGATTCATCTACAAGTTATCAGGTGTTCTAGGCTTTAATTACGGGCACATGGCTGTAATTTCGTCTAGCTTGCCTGCCAGTTATATGTTCTCATCATATCTCGTAAGGCTGCATCATTTTGATCTCTTGCTAGATGTGGTAGAATCAATTTATCTCGCCTTGAATGAGATCTATCGGCTAGCTTGGCTTATACATTTGTTACATTGCTTCAATTGTCATATCATAAAGAATTCAACAGAGTGTGCTTTGTTAGCCGATAGTTTCTTATTCTTGGCCTTTACTGTGCTTTTACCGAACACTTATCTCTTTGCATCTAGATTCATCAGCTAGTGGCTTTTAAGTCTATCGCCCTGCTGCTAGCGCTGTCACGGTTAGGTCCAATCCGACTGGTGGTGACGCTAGATTGACTGTTACAAGCTTGGTGATTTTATTTATAATGATTTATTTGTTTGATGATTGCTCAATTTGTTAATTTACATACATGTTTTGAGTAATTATTTGTAGTATCGGCTATCGGTGTTCGAATCTGAATATTTTAATTCTATCATCTGGCCGACGAACCATCATATATTTTGTCCAAGAGTTATATCGGCTCGGCCTTTTGTTTTCATTAAATAGCCGGCGTTGTTATATTCCTTATCAATTGCAGGTCAAATTGACCGGCAGGCCCGTGCACACCATGCGCGCCGATTTAGATTCTGCACTGGAGCTAAATAGATCTCCTAGGTCCTCGTGTTGGTCAACGCAGGGTCCATCATCATCAGAATTTTGCGTCATATTTTGGCACGCCCAGTGGGACAATATTAAATTGAATATCGCTTTGACCCAACTAGTTATATTCAAGCGGATATGTCTGAGAAAGAAGCCACGATGCAGACTTTTGATAGCCAAAGAAGCCGATGTCCATGCTTATTATCTCCGGATAGCTAATTCTAAATATGTGTCTTGGAGGACATCGGCAATCAATTTAATTGATGGGATATTTAGCCACCAGTGCATCAGCTGTCAGCTCATCGGCGCCATCGCGTCGGGATCGGCACTGCGCACAAACGCGTGGTACAGGACAGCATCGGCAAGGCCATATCGACGCGTTGCTCGTGTCGGAGGCCAGTGCGTGCGCCTCTAATTACTCCTTGGCCGATGCATCCAGGTAGTCCATGAAGGATGCACAAGCCTGCAGCCGATAGACATTTATTGGTTACTAAACAGCCGACGAAGCTCCTCCATATTGTCTGCCTGTTTCTCCATTGTTTCACTGCAAGAGTCCGAGCAACGTTTAGCAATGATTGTTATTGAGTATTATGTGCCATGCATGCACATGGCTGGAGGCCCGGTCCTCTCACATTGTTTGTTCACTGATTGATTAAGAGAAAAATAGATGTCCGACAAATAGGAATTTGTTCTTCGGATACTCGGACATCTTGAGCATCATGGATAGTTTCATCGATCGGCTGCTCTTTTCAGAGCCAGACAATCAAGCAAGGTTTATCGAGATAGCCATGGAAGACAGAAGCTATTCAAGGAGGCATATAATATTTTTGGGTCGGCAACGGGAAAGCTACATATTCTTAATCGGCAATTCGAAAGCTGTTTAGCTTTGAGGCTCTGTCGTGGTTTAATCAGCTGCATGCGTCAGTTGTCTTGTCATTTTTCTTGCTGCCGATATTGTTCATCTGGAGACTTTTATCGGCTATGTACTTTTCTGTTACAAGTGCATGGGTAGCCGATGGAAGAAATTGAGGAAGAACCGATGGGAGTCGTTATGATTACGTGAGCGGGTTGATTGAAAAAGAATAAAAAGATATCAACTGTGCATTCGAATTTCCTTTAGATCGGCTTTGGAACCTGGATGATTTGAGTAATGTTGTCGGCTTAATGCTCTTCTGTTTCTGATATTGAGATGGCTGATGGAGCAACCTTTGGGTCAGTGACAGTGACTTCCTTTGAAGAGAGCAAGATTAAATATCGGCATTATGGGCTGTCACTCTATTATATGAGCATCGCCTCAATAGCTGATGGAATTGCCCAGAGATGAATGAGAACTGAAGCTGACGTCAAACCATCGAGCTCATCGGTAACCAAGGCCACGGTGAAGAGCACATCGCCTGCATCAGTGACTTCGAGTTTTATAAGTGCATTGGCATAATATGGATCAGTGGCTCTGACTGCACCGACCTTGATGATTGTTCGAGATGGTACGAAGAACGATCCATGTATTAGCTGGATTGTCAATGCTGATGAATTGATTATCAAACCTATCCCAGCGGAGCAAGTTATAATATTGAAAGCTGATGAGATGTTTCAATCGGCTAAGAATTAATCTGTTGAGTCTGAGAGTATCGGCTGATTGGTGCTGGCATTGTCATTAAGGGCTGATGAGGTTATTAATGGAGCCGGTTATTTCAGAAAACGTGAAAGATCAAGTGGTCGTGCTTCTATCATCGGCTGGCATAATTATTGATGGGACGGATTGATTCTTTAATGGCGGCTGAAGATCACGGCTGAGTTATATAGACATAGCTCGAGTATTGTCGTCTTGGTAGTTCATAACGTTAGATGGGATATTTTAAATGGCCGATGGACTCACTGGCCGGCATTTAAGAAGTTTCAGCCCACACAGCTGATGAAGAGGAGCTAGCAGGTACATGCATTAGCCGATGGAAGCCATATAATATTTGCATCGGCTATCAAACTCTTTTGTCAGAAATATGCAACGAGTGGAAAGTTGGTCCTATTCTTGAAGACGTGGGCTAATTCACCGGCTGACTGGAGCTAGTTTCTTCGTCAGTATGGAAAATGTTTGGAAGATTACTATGCGTCCATGGCGTACATGCATAATTGTACTATCAGCTAGTTATTTTGGACCGCGCTGTTCATGGATATGCCCATCGGTCACTAGTGATGGAGTTGAGCCGATAGTAATGTGTTGGCCACTGGTGGTGCTTATTCTTCGGAGTTGGGACTTCTGAGGCGACGAACACGTCGGTCGATTCTTCGCTCAGTATGGAGAAGCATCGGCCAAGGAGATATTGAACCAAGGGTTTGCTGCGGAGCTACATCAACGGCGTTCTCGCCACACTTGCGACTCTTCGTCGTCATCCGTCATGGTTCCCACTGGCGCTAACATCAAATGCGTGCTAGCCGAGTCGTACGCCGCCGTCGCCAATCAACTCCTCGTGCTCTTCGGCGCCAAGATAGTGCCAAGCTCTGCCACCACGACAAGCGCGCCAAGCCTCGACAACGGTTTTCTGATGACGAGGCCACCGGACGTCCAGAAGATGATTTCAAGACGATGAGGACACCGCGAGCCATGAGGTGACTCACATCGTCAAGATGATCGACGGCCAAGTCAACGTGCTGCTCCCAGCATAATGACAGCGGTGACGGCGTCGCCGGCGACATTACGGATACACCGATGCTGAGGAGAGCTGTCGATCCAGTGCCGTGATCTCGGTAGATTGTCATTTGACAACTACGAATCAACGGCACCACACCCCGGCTGCCGGTACACGGCCGGTCGAGGAGATCACGTTCCAGACTGACGACGACCCGATGCAGTTCCGCTCAAGGTGCATCGGCTCCGGTGGAGGAATTAACTTCTTCAACAAAATATAAATATCTTGACGGGGACTCCGACTTCATCATGGCCAACGGCAAGGTGTTATTAATACCGATGATACCACGAGGCTATCGGGATGGGAGAGCGGTGCCGGGATGATGAGACTAGATTGACACCACGAGGATGCCGGAGGTAACAAGATGGTGTGGCCAACGATGCAGCACAACCACGATAGTGCCATGACGTCGTGCGACCTACATGCGCCGACGGATAGAAACGCTTATATGCACAGTTAGAAGGCTAGCATACTCGTTGGTGTACAAGCAAGAACTACGTCCTCCAGCATGCAAGGCCATGCACGTACACGCATGCATGTGGATTGTACCTTAAGATGACCAAGACTAGCAAGTAAAGCTCTGAAGGACGTGGTCCTTCTGTGACTCCGCCGATCGCTTCGTCCGCATCAACCGTGGAGTAGCAGTGCCGCCAACTCATCGTGCCCTGACCGCTGCCGACATGAGACTACTAGAGGTGCCAGATATTATCGATGTCGCCACTGACGGCACGAGGATGTTAGAGAGGATGGGTATGATCGACGATGGCAGGAGTATCTCATGCCTATCACATTGGAGGCATCGGCTGATCTATCAGGAGATGTGGTATGATGAAATAAATTTTATTTCTTACTGTAAAAATATTTAGAAATTTTATCTTGCAAAAGATAGTAGCTTAGCTTCTCAATGATATGATAAATTTCTACCAAAGCCATATAATAATATATTTAAAAAGTCTTATACATATGCTGCTTGTTTCTGCATTGAGCTTTGTCAAACTGTTGTTTGTGACCTTGTGAGATTCGTTTCATACTTTTAAGATCAAGATCACGTATACTCCACTTGTTGTTCCGTTGCTAGGTATTCTAGGCTTTAACTACCAGGCGCATCGTTGTGGTTTTGTCTAGATTCACCTACTCGGCTACTCATATGCTGACTTCTACACTGAAAGTTACGAAAAAATATGCCTCCGATTCACACAAAAATACTCCATCCCTTTAACATGACTCTTCATATTCATCATGCAAAAGACTATATCCTAAAGAGAAATCAAAAGCATGGGAAGAAAGAAAAAGAAAAGAAAATGAAATATAGCTCATATCCTAAAATAAAAAGGATAGAGTCATGCAAAAAAGGAGGTCGAGTTCTATACAGAAAAAATTCCACACACACGTACATCTTGATCTGATTGTATGACATGTTTTCTCCATTGGATCCAGTCTTTAACTTTGCAATATGTGCGGAACAAGCGTGCTTCCTCTTCATTCTCTACCCTGAGCTCCTAAAAAAGCTTTATTAGAGGTAGGAAGAAAAGAGGCAACACAATGCCTTGGTAAGAAATGATACACATTGAGCGATTTGAGAGTATCATTTGATGAGCAAGGTTATGTTTTGATTTAAAAATCCTTCAAAAATCCCAAGTTATTTAAGCAGGGGAAGTAAAGTTGACTTGATTAAACTACATCGGTTTAAAGACTCTGATAAAGAAGCTTGAAGAGAAACGTCGGTTATGAAAGAGCAGTATCAGAAAAATCAAGATGTTGAGTCCATGAAGTGATCAAGTAGATTGAGGTATTGGATTTACAAAGTTTCAAAACATGAAGCCTTCGTACTTCAAAACTAGAGGATTTATGTTGACATCGAATTTTATCAATAAATCTGATGTAATCTTAAGTATGGAGATCATTGGTTACTAAGTATACATCGGCATGAATCGCATGCATGCCGATGATGATCGGCAAGTTTGGCTTGTCGAGAGAAGCGTTGGATTTTAGTATTCGGAGTCCAGGAGTTTTAATATAAATATTGGCTTTATCGGCTTGGTTAGGCAAGAAGAGAAGATTAAAGAATAAAATATGACAAGATGATTCACATGCACATGCAAGGAAACGTGAAGCTTCATGCGTGGAGGCAGGTCCACGTGCAAGGAATAGGTAATAAAGACACGGCAAGCATGCATGCTGATTAGGAATATGAATATTATATTCAGTTATGTATCACGCGTGTGGATCTGTCTTGTCGCAGCGAAGCTTTGTTAGCCACGTCTCTGCACCAGCGAAGTTAGATTTTATGTATCTTAATATTTCTTTTTAGTTTAGATTTTTCTTGTTTGACAAGTTTAGTCCAGATTATAAATATGTACCCCAGTCATTGTAAAAGGGTGATCCCTCGATCAATACAGCACGTCTATTTTTTTCTTGGCTTAACGCCAAACCCTAGGAGTAGGAATAATGTAGTTTTCCGGTGACTTCTTCGATGAGCAGGGCTGCATCGCCTCGACCTTCGGCTCATCCGCAGGCGTCGCTATTACCAGGTGTTCGAGGCTTTAACTATCGGGCACATCACTGTGGTTTCGTCTAGATTCATCTACAAGTTATCAGGTGTTCTAGGCTTTAATTACTGGCACATGGCTGTAATTTCGTCTAGCTTGCCTGCCAGTTATATGTTCTCATCATATCTCGTAAGGCTGCATCATTTTGATCTCTTGCTAGATGTGGTAGAATCAATTTATCTCGCCTTGAATGAGATCTATCGGCTAGCTTGTCTTATACATCTGTTACGTTGCTTCAACTGTCATATCATAAAGAATTCAACAGAGTGTGCTTTATTAGCAAATAGTTTCTTATTCTTGGCCCTTACTGAGCTTTTATCATCTAGATTCATCAGCTTGTGACTTTTAAGTCTATCGCCCTGCTGCTAGCGCTGTCTCGGTTAGGTCCGATCAGACTAGTGGTGACGCTAGACTGACTGTGTGGGACCGAAACGGCAACCAGAGGTGGGATGAATGGGAGCCAATAAAATTTTTCCCGAACGAAAATTTTGGCCTATGTCCCAACACGAACCCGAGAACATCTCTTCTAGTAACTTCAAGATCACATAGCTATGAGAAAGCTACCAACCCTGAAAAACTACTAGGAAGCGCAGCGGAAAGACTCTCTATCACTTAGAGCAGAAAAAGAAACAAAAACTCAGCCGAAGTCCGGATTGTCCGGGTAACTGGACGGATAGTCGGGATTCCAAAGCCCAGAGTATCCGGATGCAATCCCGGACTATCTGGATTCCAAAGCCCGGAGTATCCGGATGCAATCCCGGACTATCTGGATTCCAGAGCCCGAAGTATCCAGATGCAAGCCTGGACTATCCGGAGTTGCCTGCGCAGAAAGAGGTGAGAAAACTCAAAATCCAATCAAATCAACTCCAAACCTTCCGAAATTTTGACCAGAGCTTTGCTAGTACATGGTGAGTCTTTGCCCAAAAGATCTCTTAACAAAGAATCAAAACCTCACCACGAATTTTACAAATTCGGTCAAGAATGCTAGAGATGAAGGGTTTTGGGAAAACTCATGGTTCGAGGTGTTCGTGCAAGAATTTGATAGGAAATCACCCTAGATGTTGTTGCACATGTCCCAGCACCAAATCCCACCAAGAAACACGACTCAATTGAAGAATCAAAAATCCCACAAAAATACCTCCGAAAATGCAGAAAAAGAAAAACATGAAGGACAAGAGGATGAACACAAGGATCACTCAGATCTTGACGCCCGGAGGACAAAAGGAGGTTAGGGCCTCCATTGCCACTTAAGATTAGAGTCACTAATCTAAGGGTAATCACTCCCTAAGCATAGTTCCTCACCATTAAGCAAATCCTAGCCTTTTTTCTTTTAAAAATAAACAAATGGGATGGAAATGATTACCTCCACAACCAGCCATCTAGCTATATATAGAGGTCTGAACCAAAGACTAAACTACCCCTAAAATATTTCTAAGATAACTGCCCACGCATGGGCGAAACGGTCTAGATTTTTCTCGGAACATCGGACGGACACGCCATCTTCACGACTTCCCTTCGCCTCGAAGTAAACTCCGTGATGATGCCACATGCCCTCCATCCCGGTCGCTCGGTTGCACCGAGCCCGCCCCCGGTTTTGAGGCCCAATCCGGGAAACCAGCCTCCATGGTGGTTTTGAGGCCCAAACCACCCAAACCATCCATCTCCGCGTGGCCACTACACGACCTCCTCGATGTCGACGCGTGTCCGACCTTCCGCCGAGCCTTGACGCCTTCAAATCTTTCGCGCTCCCGCCGCCTACTTGACTTGCCATCGCCTTCCCGCTCGACTTGGCCGACGCCATCTCCATCCTCCTTCTCCATGCATTCTTGCTCTTCCATGCACCATGTGAATCGCCCATGACTCCGCGCGGTCTCTTCGGGTTCCTCGGTCCAAGTCTACTCGCGTTCACCCCGAACCTTTCACTTGACCTTCACCTCGCACCGTCGGCCGTCATGTCGCACCCAACACCTGCACTTCACAAGCCAAGTGATGCATCATACGCCACGGTTTTCAATCACTCATCATCCAAGGGTGACCACCATTGGTCCTCAGACTGTTACAAGCTTGGTGATTTTATTTATAATAATTTATTTGTTCGTTTGTTGATTTACCAGCCAATACATTTTGAGTAATTATTTCTAGTATTGGCTATTGGTCGTCGGCTCTGAATATTTCAATTCTATAATCTGGCTGACGAACCATCATATATTCTATTTGTTCAAGAGTTGTATCGGCTCAGCCTTTTGTTTTCATTAAATAGCCGATGCGACATTGTTATATTCCTTGTCAATTGCAGGTCAAATTGACTAGCACGCCCGTGCACACCACGCATGCCGATTTGGATTCTGCACTGGAGCTAAGCAGATCTCCTAAGTCCTCGTGTTGGTCCACGCAGGGTCCATCATCGTCAGAATTTTGCGTCAATAATCTCTCGACAGACATTGAAACCCTCCAGAGCTACACTTTGCCGTCTACCTTTTGCGCGACACGCATTCTCTTTATCGCAATGCCGATTACTTTATGCGTGACGCACATTCTCTTTGTCGCAATGTCGACCATTTTATGCCAACGAGCATTCTTTATGTCGCAATGCCAATTTTTTGTTTCTGCACGTTGTCTTCTGTTAATGGCCGCTAAAGTAGCCGGGTAGCGCATGCTTTAATCCGTGAGACTTCGACTTTTCTGTACGCCTATGTTCCTACACGTGCATGCGGCCAAGCTCCCTGTGCTATGGGCTACGGCTATTATTAGGGATCAGGTACTTAAATGTATTAGGCTACCTACCCGGAGAAATTATGTGACCTAGCGAGAGAAAGACATGAAAAAGTTACATGCATTTCACAATGCTGGGATTCGCTCCTGACTTGATATCATGTATATCAGTTACAACATATTTTTATATTTATCTTGCAGGGGACCAGATCTAGACCATACCATTGGGTGAGATCGAGCTTCGCCAACAACTCGCCAGGCTGCTTGGCGCGCCATCACGGCTCCCATGCTCAGGGGCTGGGCACAACAAGACAACTCGGCGTGCTTTAGGCGACTCATCCAGCTCCCTGGCTTGGGTGCTGGGCACCAATAACTACTCGACGTGGCTTCTACGGCTCGCCTAGCTCGTAAGCTCGGGGGCTGGACACCGCAAAACTACTCGGATGCTGACTCATGTGAAGATTGAAGGCGAAAAAGATTTTACAAAAATCTACGATGCATACCACGTTGTTTTGAATCTTCTTTTCCAAACCTTGGGATTTGGATTCAAGGCTCGGGGGCTGCAGGATACGTGTCAACAATGCCTTGTTTTTCAAATCGATTTGGAAGATAAGGACTGAAAGATTCAAGACTAATTTTATCCTCAGCCTAATTCTTGGATTCAACCTAAGGGGCTACTCCATATGGAGTGGGAGCTTCATCGCACCCCATATAAAAGAAGACTACTCGAGGCTTGAGCACCTCACAGCCTCAAGACAGCCAAGGAAGTACTCGGATAACACGTTCAAGATAGAGTTTTAGAAGAACTCGAAGAAACCTCTATAAGTACTCGGAGCCTGCACTACTCGGCTACGAAGAGCTCGGGGGCTTGTCAGGGATAGATCCCCAGTTACCCGCAAGGAAGCTACTCGCAAGGAAAACGAAGTCGGACTCCTACTAGGATTCCTCTAATTCTACTAGGACTCCTATCTTGTAACCGACTAGGAACCCCGCCCCCTGGGATATATAAAGAAGGGCAGGGCTACCTAGATCGGCAGAACAGCCAACAAGCAACTCAATACCCAAGTGCAGGACGCGATATACAATACCCCAAACAGGACGTAGGGCATTACGCTACTCTGGCGGCCCGAACCTATCTAAATTTGTGTCTTGTATCCTCGCTTTTACCTTCAAGGATCCCTCACCAAATAATCTTCTACCTTAGGGTATGCCTAGGTAGGCTGATGGTAAAAACACCGACATCCGCGGCTCGCCACCGTCCGCCCACCCGCGCAGTAGCATCTCAAGGGGAGAGGAAGGAAGCGGCGGCTGGTGTGGAAGAGGGGTGGGAGAGAGGGGTGGTAGATTTTGTACTTAGGGTTTGATAGGGAATAGGCTGGTAAGGAGGGATGGGCTGTATTTTTAATAGGCTTGGTTGGGTGTAGCTAAAATCGTGCCATGCCGGGCGAGCCCACGTGCCAAGGCGTCGGTCTAGGCACGGCACAAGGCCCGTGCCGGGCTGGCCCAGGCCCGATTAACCTCGTGCCATCCCGGGCCCTGCCGGGCCAAAAAGCCGTGCTGTAGGCCGGCCCATGGGCCTCGGGCCGGATGGCCAGCTATAACTAGAAGGTTGGAATTTTAATCTGCCCCAAGTATCGAACACTCACTGGCTCAATATTCATCATTGATGTTTCGTGTAATCATGATTGATTTATGCATGGTAAATTGACGATCAATACTGCCGCTTCAGTTCATTGTAGTAAATAATGAATCAACTGATGATTAGACATTGGTGAGAAATACATGATAACCGGTATGGCACCATTTGATCCGGTACCTTTATAGTTTAGCGCTAGCTTTCAATTACTAATTGTTTAGATTTTATGTTTCCGGCATAGCCATACATACCATTTAAAAAGTATGCATCCCACAACGTGAAAAGGAAGAGAAAATGAGTAAAATCCATTCGCAGCCTTATTATTTGTAGATAACATCATCTTCATCACCATTACTACTACTACTACTAGTATTAGGGTCCCAATTTTCTATTTCGCCGGAGGCCCTAAAATCTTAGGACCGGCCCTGGCCGCTGGCAGGTGACCAACAACCGTTTATAACTTTCTCTTCAGATGCAAAATTTAGCAGAGCGGCTGAGCGGGGAGGCTGGGTGTCACCAAGCCAAGGTGGCGGTGAACAGAACTGTTAACACGAAACTCGGTGCTATCATGGAAAAAAGGGAAAGTTCGATGCCAAAACATGAAAATTACCTAAAATAATCCCCTACTAGGCATATGCATAAAATATGATGATCCGGCTGGAATTGTTTCTAAGATTTCTATTCTGAATTTTTTTTAACATTGTAATATGGCAATCTGTACAAATGTGCGCTGTCAATTACTGATTTTTTCTGCTGTTGGATTTAGCTTAGCTATAGTTAGTGGAAGTGGCGCACATATTAAAGTGACGTTCTACTTGAATGTGTGTCTGTTCGCGCCACAACCTTCCTACTGGCTGCTAAGCCACAATTAGAACGCCGTCCACGTGCTCCTTCCTCACGCCCACGCTTGGACGTGCCATCATCCTTCCTCACGCCCACGCTTGGACGTGCCGTCACGCACCTGTCCCTGCAGTACCCACATCTTATGCGTGTTCTGCCGCCAGAGTACACTGTTTATATACAGCCATGTCGCTCGCAGACCCTCGTCGACCACCAACACACGAAGAAGTCGATTTGCTCGGGCGCCGCCACCGTTCACTGTTAACCACACAAGCTTCAGGTTGACTCACAAGACGATTGCTTCTGATGCAATCTTCCATAGACTCGTCCCTGTTATCCTCATGCATGTCTGTATTAAGACATGCATCATGGGCCCACCTGGTAGCCAGTTCCCACACGAATAGGAGTCCCAGCAAGCTAAGTTTGGCTGAGCAAAAGGGAAAACCAAAATTCCTTCCGAACTCCAATACATACATAACCAATCACAAGGTGTCTATTCCCATGCAAGCAACATCTATGCATGTATGCAAGTTTTTTTTCTCACCTACTCGTCAGCTCCTTCTCTAGCATGACTCTGTATGCATCTGTTGCTCCCACACACCTGGACTTGTTGCCTTCCTGTGCTGTCGATTTGCATGTCATTGGGCCACGGCAACAGCATACCTCTCGCCTGTGCGGCTCTGCCCTAGCCAAGCAGCGTAGCACCCTTGCCACCGCTTGCCTCGACCAGGTCAAAATTGAGCTACCTTCTCGCGTTCAATCTGCACAGCCACAACATTGACACACAATCTTCGAATAGATCATCTTCATCAACACGTGGAGTCCACTATGGCTTTCGCTGGTGCTATTGCTGGTCCACCTTGAGTTTGCAACAGTCACCCCTCAGTCTGATCACATGTCGGAGCCTCCATCCTCATAGATGATGTTTTCCAGCCGCACCGTTGAACGCGGCCGTCGAACAACAGCCACTAGCCTCCATCAACCGTTCTCCACGTCTGGATGCATTCCTATTGATTTCAGGTCACTGGACAGTTCAAGCTACCCACCCGAAGTGTCCAACACCATCGGTCAAGTCGTCGATCACCGCCATACTTCACCTTGCGCCCTATTCCTTCTTAGATAGCTTGTGCGACCTTAGGTGGTGTGGACATGTCCATTGCGTCTCCACGTGGATCTTCTTATTGGATTTGGCTTTGGTACCACTGGTTAAAATAATAGTGCGAAAGGGATAACCCAAGAATGCAAAATTAAGATCACAAGATCATACAAAATGAAAATGACACAGAGACATGATATTTTTAACGAGGTTTGACGATATGCCTACATCCTCAGAGTATGACTACGGGTGCCCCTACGCATAAACAACAGCTACACTAACACCGACATCCGGGCACAATCGCGGCCTTGCTGCTGCCACGCTAGCCGCCAAGTCATCTCGCGGTACAAAAGTAGTGCCCTCATATTTATGGACCTTAGGGATATAAAGTATGGCCCAAACTCTATCCCTAACGTACTAATTACAACTCAAATCCAATTATAATCAAATCGTACACATATTCAACAACTATTTAGAGATGGCGGGTCCGCTCCTGTTCGGCTATCGGTTGTCGTCGCTGGGTCGGGAGTGTGGGCAGGATAGCAGGGAGTGGAGCAGATAGGAGGAGGAAGAGGGATGAGAGGAGCAAGAGGGTGGATAGAAGTTGAGGTGCAACAAGCAGGTGAAGTCCTGCATCAAAGAGGGATCGATGATCATGATGACAATGGGGCACCCGACCATGCTGGTCGCCAGCAAGGACAAGAACCTTTCCACATCTGCTTCTGCGTCAACACCAGGTATGACGAGAAGGTGTTCCTGGCGAGCAGCAACAGCGTGCTGCGATAGATGAATGAGCCGGCCAAGGCGATGGCGTTCGGGGCTGTGAGGGGAGAAGGTGGTCCGTGTCATTGGAGCACATACCGACGCTGATTCCCTGCGCGGGCCGAGCAGCCAAAGTGTCTCAGCGTAAGTGCGAGTGGCGGCGCTCAATGGCTTCAACGCTCGTGGCCACCTCTAGGTACGTACCATGGTGAGGGTAGGAGTGGAATAAGTCGCAGCATGCAACCGAGAGTGGTGTCATGTTCGTACGTGTAGAAAGGGATAGAGGGTGTTGTGCGCGTGTATGCGTGTTTGTATGTGAATGTGTATGTAGTTGAATCTCCTACGTCTGTATGTGCAATAATGTTGCTGAGATACTACGCTATCTGTTCTGGAAGAAAATCCAAAGCTACTTGCAATATTGTAAAAGGAACAAAAAGTCTGCATAATTTAGATAATTATGTCTACGCAACTTGCAGAAGCATTGAGGACGACAAGTCAATCAAGTATGCTTCTTGCCTAGAGCCCAATGACATCAACAGGCTCGTTCGATAGGTACATGGTAGCTATATTTATTTGAAGGTTATAACTTTGCATCAAACGAACTTGGAAAATAAGCAAAAGGAGAATTCAGTTTTAGTAAAAAATGCAACAGAAAAGTATAGCTTAAAATTGATTCAAATCGAACGACGATAGGCAATGCAGAGGCAAAATGAACGTCTAGAACATTAACTTATGAGCGTTTTTTGAAATAAAAGTACAAACATCTTTTGTGATAACCTAACCAGATACAAGGGACATAGTGAAAATGTGCCGCCAGTCTTCCTGACGCCTCTCCCGCGCCATCCCTCTCCTGCCTCTAATTCACGTGCCCCGTGCCCTGCGCCGACCCGCTTCTCCCCTGCGTCGGAAGCCCCGAGCCGCTCGCCGTCCGCCTCGCCATGGGCGCCCGCGGCTACGTCAGGAGCCTTCTACGTTGTCAACCGGCGTCACGCCTCCGTTCATGCCCTCGTCCAGTTCCAGCGCCAACAATGCCGTGAAAGGATGTTAATTGGGCGCAAGAAAGCCATCGCAAGCTTGCGCTGCCGGAGGCCAAGCGAATTTAGGTGCTTGTGCAAGCGAAAGTGATGCAGACTTGCAATTCGAGATGAAAAGTCTGGTTGGTGCCCACGTACTGTAGAAGATGAGATTAAATCAGGCATTGTAGTATTTGGTAGCAATAAAAAAGAAATAAATCAGAGGCAAGTAGCCTGGGCGAAGGTAGGATAGAATTAACACTGGTGCACTCCCCATTGGATAGAAGGAAGCTAATGTAATTTATATGGTAAAATTTGATCTACTAGTAGTAATTTTTTTCCCCACCATGGTGCATGTGCACCAGGGAAGGACAACATGGCTTGGCCCCTGCCTGTTGTCGTCATAGTGTGCCGGCTCTCCTTTGATGCTTTTGCTAGACATGATCGCATTTTTTACTTGAGCACCCGATGAATACTTGAGCTAAAATGCAAGAACTTGGCTGACCACCTAGCTGCTCACTGCAATGTAGAAATCATCCAATTAGTATCAGAGTTGAGCATATATTCTTCTATTAGGCATTTCATCAAACAGATGGTATGCATTGGTGATAGGACAACAGCAGGTGATACCAGCGAAGTCACGGCCGATGGCTGGCGACGGAAGCGTGGCAGTTGCGTTCATCGCTACAGAGGGAGTGGTTGCCCTGCCGTTCTCCGCCAGTCCGCCTCTTTGCGATACCAACGGTCCACGAGTACTGGCCTGAGAAGGCGGATGGGACTGGTGGAATCAGATGAGGGGGCCATTCTTGTGGTTGGACACTCGTCGGCCGTCGACGAACAAGACGACCTCGACCCCACCACCGCCGATTTTATTGATCTCGCCAATGCGTATGGAGGGCGGAGCCGCAGAGATTGGGTACGGACGATGGATGATGGGCCCTCAGGCGTGGTGGCACGACAGCACGCGGTGCGCGGCCTACCGCCACTGAGCAATGCCTCGCCTCCACCCGGGGATGGGGAAAAGCTCGGAGCTCGTTAGCTCTGTTTAATAAAGCTTGTGCGCAAGTTAGCTTGTTAGTTTGTTAGCGTGTCTTTGCTTTCCAGAACGAGTCTTCAGCTCTGACGCGCGCTGCGTTCGTGCGGGAGCTTCGTAGTGGCGTCGTGCGCGGCGCGTTCGGGTGCGGGATGGCGCGCCTCAGTCGGATCACGCCGCGCAGATGTAGGAGATCATGTAGTCTCCGTTTCCCTTTTTATTCGTGTAATCTAAACAGAAAACGCTCCCGCTTTCGCAGCACAAGTCTGTGTGCGTTTGTGTCCTTGTGCTCGCGTGTGTTCTACAGCTCGCCAGTGCACGCCGTCGAGTACATCTCCGGCGTACCTCCAACAAGTGGTACCAGAGTTTCGTTAGCGTCCAAGGCCGCCATGTCGTCGCCGGGGGAGATTCCAGAAGAAAAGGGCGACAAGGCCGGCGGGTCTAAAACGCCGGTTGACCGATCCCGCACTCTACCACGCCGAAATCGCCGCTCATCCGCCAGCCGCTCGCGCACCTGGGACGCCAGGCCGCGCGATGTGGTGGTGGAGCGCGTCGTTGAGAAGACGGCCGCCGCGGCGACATACCCGATGCTCACCCGAACCAATTACCAGGAGTGGTCAATGGTGATGACGGTGAACCTGCAGGCGCAAGGACTTTGAGAAGCGATCGAGCTGGGCGACGTCGACAACCGTGAGAACCGTATGGCCTTCGCAGCACTCCTGTGGGCCATCCCGCAGGACATGTGGAGTACTCTGGCGCGGAAGAAGACGGCCAAAGAAGCGTGGGAGGCGGTGAAGACGATTCGAGTCGGCGTTCAGCGCGTGCGCGGCTCGAACGGGCAACAACCTCGCCGAGAGTTCGCCGACCTCCACTTCAAGGATGGTGAGTCCGTCGATGAATTTTCTCTCCGGATCACCTCACTCGCAGACAATCTTCGCACGCTCGGGGACGAGATCACCGATGCTGAGGTTGTCAAGAAGATACTGCAAGTCGTGCCAGAGAAGCTGTCGCAGGCCGCCGTCGCGATCGACATGCTCCTCGACCTCAACGCGACGTCCATCGAAGAAGTCACGGGCAGGCTGTGGGTGTTCGAACACCACGCGGCCAAGCCAAAGCCAACCACGGACTCCATGGGGCGGCTTCTGCTCTGCGAAGAAAACCGGCTCGCCAAGCACAACAATCACGGCGGGGAGTCGTCGCGCGGCCGGCGGGAGCTCTGCGCGCGGCAAGCGCCGTGGCCGAGGGCGAGACCGCTGCTCAGGCAGCGACGGGCAAGATGGCTCGTCTACACGAGGTCCTATCCGGGCCTCCGCCGGTGATCAATGCAAGAGCTGCAGGAAATACGGCCACTGGGCCAAGGACTGCCACAGCCGGCCCAAGCAACAGGCCCATGTGGCCCAGGGTGAAGCTGAGGAGGCTACTTTGCTGGTGGCCACGGCCTGCTGCGTCATCCCGGCGAATGCCTTGGAGACGCTCGAGCCGGCGGCGCCTCCTGCAACCACGCCACCGCCACGCCGAAGCCAGATCGAGCTGGTGGAGGAGAAGGTTTTCACGCAGCTCCGTGAAGAAGGCGAACATCTCGCCCCGGGAGATGGATACTCGACACCGAGGCGACGAACCACATGTCCGGATCCCGTGCAGCGTTCTCTGCGCTCGACGCCGGGATCTGCGGGACGGTGAAGTTCGGCGACGGCTCGGTGGTTCGAATCAAGGGTTGCGGCACCGTGCTCTTCGAGTGCAAGACCGGGGAACATCGCTCCCTGGAGGGCGTCTACTTCATCCCTAAGCTGACAACCAACATCATAAGCGTTGGTCAGCTGGACGAGGCCGGGCACAAGGTGCTGATCGAGGTTGGTGTGATGCGCATCCGTGACCCTCAGCGTCGTCTACTCGCCAAGATCAAGAGGTCGCACAACAGGCTCTACGTGCTCGACGTCAGCATTGCACGGCCAGTGTGCCTCGCCACGCGAGGGACGGAGGGGCCATGGAGGTGGCACCAACGCATCGGTCACCTGAACTTTCCCTCCCTCCAGAAGCTGCGTCGTCAGAATATGGTGCGTGGACTCCCATCGATCGAGCACGTCGATCAGGTATGCCAGGGGTGTCTTTCAGGGAAACAGCGATGTGCCTGTTCCCGGAGCAGAGCAAGTTCAGGGCGGAACATGTTCTTGAGCTCGTGCACGGCGATTTGTGCGGACCGATCACGCCGCCCACGCCGAGCCGGAACCGCTACTTCCTGCTTCTTGTGGACGATTACAGCCGCTACATGTGGGCGGCACTGCTAGCGGCGAAAGATGCGGCCCCAGCGGCGATCAAGCGCATCCAAGCTGCAGCTGAACTCCAGTCCGGGCGCAAACTCCAGGCGTTGCGCATGGAAGGGGGGGGGGGGTGTGAGGGAATTCACCTCTGCAGACTTCACCGAGCACTGCAACGAGCGTGGCATCAGGCGTCAGCTCACGGCACCGTACTCCCCTCAGCAAAACAGCGTCGTGGAGCGACGGAACCAAACTATCGTGGGCACCGCGCGAAGCATGCTCCTCGCCAAGGGGCTGCCGGGTACCTTTTGGGGGGAGGCTGTTCTTACGGCCGTCTACATCCTCAATCGGTCGCCCACGAAGAGCGTGCACGGCATGACGCCGTATGAAGCATGGCACGGCAAGAAACCGACGGTGGATCACCTCCGCACTTTCGCTTGCGTCGTCACGTCAAGCTCACCGTGCCGCACCAAACCAAGCTTCAGGAGCGCAGCAGGCCTATGATTTTTGTTGGGTATGAGCCCGGGATGAAGGCGTACCGCGCCTACGATCCGGCCACCAAGCGGGGGTTCATGTGACATGGGATGCCGTGTTTGAAGAGGGGGCCTCCTATAGCTGGAGCAACTCCGGCCAGCCCGAGCATGACGACCGCAAGCCGTTCGTCGTCGACAACTACACCGTGCACCGTATGACCACAACAACCCTCGACGGCGCTCCGGGCCCACAACAGCGCCTTGACGCCTCATCACCGGTACCTCTGGGAGCGGGGAACCTGTCAACCCCGGCCCAGGCGGCGTCTCCAGCGGGCGCCCACGGCGAGGTCGCGGATGGTCCGGCCACCGCGCCGCAACTCGAGCGCGTCGCCACCAAGCGCAACGTCCCTGGATCTTGACATTGATCATGACGACGCGCCGCTCCGCTTCCGCACGCTTGACAATGTACTCGGTCCGGGAAACCCTCCGGGTCTGGCTCTACGTGAACTCCACGAGGAGCTGAACGTGGTGAGCGCCGAGGAGCCGAACACGTTTCGGGAGGCGGAACGCGACGAGAGCTGGCGTGCGGCCATGGTGGAGGAGCTGCGATCGATCGAGGACAACAACACGTGGGAGTACGTGCTACTTCCAGCTGGACACCGCGCCATCGGCCTGAAGTGGGTGTTCAAGGTCAAGAAAGAGCAAGGCGCCATTGTCAAGCACAAAGCTCGTCTCGTCACGAAGGGCTACGTCCAGCAGTAAGGGGTGGACTTCGATTAAGTGTTTGCTCCAGTGGCACGGATTGAAACAGTCTGACTCCTGCTCGCCGTCGCAGCGCACTACGGGTGGCAGGTACATCACATGAATGTTAAATCTGCATTTTTGAATGGTGAACTCGCAGAGGAGGTGTATGTTCAGCAGCCGCCGGGTTTCCAGAGCAGTGAAAGGCCACAAGCTGTTCTCAAGCTGAAGAAGGCCCTGTACGGGCTACGACAAGCACCCCGCGCTTGGAACGCGAAGCTGGATTCCAGCCTTGCAAGATTGGGTTTCAACAGGAATGACAGTGAGCACACGCCGCCGGGATAGTCGTGTTTTGGTGGTGGGAGTGTATGTTGATGATCTTGTCATTGCCGGACCAAGCAAGAACGACATCGAGCAGTTCAAGCAGGAGATGAAGACGCTTTTTCGCATGAGTGATCTGGAACTTCTCTCATACTACCTGGGGATTGAAGTCAGGCAGAACCCGAGTGGCATTTATCTCGGACAGGCAGCTTATGCTAGGAAGCTGCTCGAGAAGAGTGGAATGGAGGCGTGTAATCCCTGTGCCGCCCCCATGGAAACCCGTCTGAAGCTCAGCAAGGCTAGCACATGATCTCTGGTGAACGCCACGGAGTACCGCAGCATCGTGGGAGGACTTCGCTACCTAGTTCATACACGACCAGACTTGGCAGTTGGCTTTGTCAGCTGGTTCATGGCAGAGCCAAGAGAAGATCACCTCGCCGCGGTCAAGCACATTCTTCGGTACATCGCCGGGACGATCGGGCTCGGCATCAACTACAAGGCGGGCACCTCGGGCGAGCCCATTCTGTACGCCTACAGTGACTCGGACATGGCCGGTGACGTCGATGATAGCAAGAGCACCTCGGGAGTTTTCTACTTCCTCAACGAGAGCCCAGTCACATGGTAGTCACATAAGCTCTCTCATCGTGCGAAGCCGAGTACGTCGCAGCGGCGAATGCGGCGTGCCAAGGCACTTGGTTGGCACGGCTGCTGCAGGAGATTCTCGGCGGTGAGAGCCCAGTGCCAGTTCTCAAGGTGGACGATCAGTCCGCCATCGCTCTCTCAAAAAACCCCATCTTCCACGACTGGAGCAAGGACATCGACGTGATGTACCACTACCTCCGACAGTGCATCGACGAGGGGACGATCGCCATCGGGTACACAAGCATGGAAAACCAGCTCGCGGACATCCTCACCAAGGCATTGGCGGGAGTAAGATTTCTGGAGCTTCGGAGCCGGATTGGCGTTGCCTAGAGTAGCTAAGCGCATCAAGTTTAGGGGGGATTTGTTGAATAAAGCTTGTGCGCAAGTTAGCTTGTTAGCTTGTTAGCGTGGGAGCTTCGTAGTGGCGTCATGCGCGGCGCGGTTGAGCGTGGGATGGCGCGCCTCATTTGGATCGCACCGTGCAGATGTAGGAGATCATGCAGTCTCCGTTTCCCTTTTTATTCGTGCAATCTAAACAGAAAACGCTGCCGCTTTCGCAACACAAGTCTCTGTGTGTTTGTGTCCTCGTGCTCGCGTGTGTTCTACAGTTCGCCGGTGCACGCCGTCGAGTACATCTCCGGTGTACCTCGCTCGATTCGCAGCTGGCTCAGCTCGGCTCATTACACTTTTCAACAAGCTCGAGCTGGCTCGCGAGCTTAGCGAGCCATGAAGCAGAGTAGGCTAGCAGCAGCGCCCAGCGGCCCAACAAGCAGCCAAGAGGCCCAATCAGCAGATAACTCACCAAATACTTAGGTCTAGACACCGTCTCCCCTCCTCACACGTACAGTCGAACTGATTCCTCGCTCGCTCGCACATCCCGTCTGTCTCCTTTGTCTGTCTCCCGCTCGCTCGAGCCAAGAGACAAGCGAAGGCACGGTCCCGCAGAGGTGGCAGTCTATTGTGGCACCGCCATGACTCCCATGCCTATTCTCGCTGCTTGCCTGCCTCGGTTTATCCCCTTGGTTAGTCAGCGCCGGTGCTAGCAAGAGAAGGAAGAGCACAAAAGCAGAAGGAAGAAGATAACGGAGCCGTGTGCAGTATTGCAGTAACTTTTCCTTTATCCGCTTGGTGATTCTCTGTTCTTGCCTTGCTCGTTTTTTCCAATCTTGATTTTTTTTTTGCTGCAGATTTTAGGAATCTTTTATTTGTTTGTTTCATCGTGTATTTACAGATCGATTTTCTTTCCAATATGACTGGTCTCAAAAATGGATCGATAGTTACTTAATTTTTGGACGTGCGCTTGTTTCTACTATGCTGTTTTGTGATGCGTGGGCTAGCGAGCTAAACAAGCTGGCTCGAGCTCTTAACGAGCCGAGCCAAGCTGAAGAGCCGAGCTGAAGTTTTAGCTCGTTTATGGTTAACGAGCTGAGCCGAGCTAAATCGATATAATAACGAGCCAGATCGAGCCGAGCCGAGCCAAGCTAGCTCATTCTCCAGCTCTAGATCGGGCCGTTGCTGTCGCGGCTGTCTCAACCCCCGGTGCTTGACCTTCCTATTCCCAGGCTTGGAAATTGAGCCCAACGGTGCTTGGCGGCTTGGGGAAGAGGAGCCCATGCCTGAGCACCGTCTAGTCCGGCCGCCGTCAATCCCAAGCACCCAACACCCGAGCTCATTCTTCCGACCATCCATACATCAAGATTGACCGCCCATTCATACATCAAGATTGACCGCCTATCCACGTTGCCTCGGTGAGAGGGAGTGGGACATAATAGCAAGGCTAATAATTTAGCCTGCTGCTAGCTAAATCAAGTGCCATGTCATATAGAGCTAATACTATAGCCCGTTCATATAATGGCTTGGCTACTAGATTGGCTGAGAGGACTATAATAAAAAAGCAAGTAGTTAATGTTTGCATATGCATACCATCTTTTATGGTCTATATCTTTGTGGATTCGAATAAGGAGTAAGAATAGGAAATAAGGATGGCACACGGGCACAGAGGATCGCATGGAGCAAGAAAAACCTGCCTTCATGCGCATGCACTACCGGGAGCGAGCCTTTTTTCCCGATTCTAATGTTTCAGCCGGGGGACATGCACAGCGCTCGCTAGCCCCTCTCTCTTTTTCTCACTCTGCCAGTAAGGAATCTTATGACGTGTTCTGGTATACAACCTGCTGAGCTAGCCTTATAATACTTGCTCTAACAGTGCGGGAGCAGCCGCGTCCGCCTCTTTTGCGTGGTCGATGCTGAGGAGGTGGAAGTTGCAACCACATTCCTCAACACCGAACCCATCTGGTCCTTAGGTGCGGAGAAGTCATGAGGAGCGACAGGAGCAAAGTCAAGATTGGAGGGGGCTCCCATCCATCTTGTGGAAGATAGTTAGCTGTAACTTATTTAATCCAGTAGGAGCTCAATATGTATACAACTAACAGGCCCGAAACAGCCCAAAATCTTTTGACGGCTGCCAAGTTGGACCACAACGCCAGAACTGGAGGAGCAACAGGGCACACTAAGCGAAAGACTGACATTGGTAACGGGCAAAGACGGCCATTGATAAGGGGCATAGCCAACGTTACCAATTATGGGTTCACCAATTACGTGAAAAACATAACGGGCGTCGGATAACGTCCGTTACTAAAGGTCGTTACCAATCACAACTTGCGTCTGCTCCCGCTAGGCCTACAGTCTATAATGGCAACAGTCATCACGTGACACCCGTTACCAATGATCAGTAATGCTAACAGGCGGCAATACGAGCCCGTTACTAAAGACTGTTACCAATCATCCCGTGTGGCTGCTCCCGCTGGGCCCAATGTCAATATTGGTAACGGGCTTCATCTATGCCCGTTACCATTCATGTGGCATTGGTAACGGTTTTATCTTTTACGCCCGTTACCAATGACTTATCAATGGTAACGGTTTTCATTTGTTGCCCATTACCATTTTTGTTTCAAAGGTGACGGTCTTCACTTATAGCCCGTTACCATTGATGTTCTAAAGATAATGTGTTACTTGTGTAAGCTAACGAGCTATGCATGATGCTCGTTACATATAGCTGTGCCAGCCAAATTGGGTTGGCCTGTTTTCTGGTTGCATCCTGGAACCAGCCAGGATTGGGCAGCCACGTTGAACCTGCAAGCAATATATATACTCCACAACACCAAGGCAAATTTACAATATAGGGAACTCAACATAAACATATAACCACATATCACAAGTTTATAGCGCAATCTCACATATCATCTCAAGTTCACAAAAATGTAACCTGTAAGCTAATATAAATATACACATGTACACATGTATATCAAGGTTAAATTTTCTCCACATGTCATAATCACAAGTTCTCACAGTTTCAAAGTGGATCGTGGTAGAAACAGCCGTCTGGTGGGATTACATCCTTGATGATGATATCGCATAGAATCTCTCGGATCATCTCATATGAGTCTTTGGAAATTGGGGCCTAGTGGTGCTTTATAATCCTGCATAACACCACGCTTAATAAAATGTATATTGGGAAATATTAAAAAGTTAGAACAAGTAATTAATGCATAAACACGCTGTGATGAGTACATACAATAGCTTTTTTGTAGGTTGTTCCGTCACACACTAGGCTCATCATGTTGATTGCAATGTAGAAACCACATAGCATGGTCCCTAGTGGATGTTGAGCGCACTACAATACACAAAAATGTTATGGTAGATTAAATGGCATAAATCAAGGCAATACTGCATCGATGATGGAATCCTTCATTTCCTTGCTAGAATTACCTAAAAATCGGTCTTATGCGTGAGTTTCGCTGCTGCTTTGGACTTTGGTTTCGCTCCTTTAGTCTCCATGTACTTTCCAAAGGCACTGCATGGAGCGGTAGTGATTAGCAACATTAAAGAGTTAGAAAATTTGCATATATAGAAATAAACCTACAACAAACTTACCAATTAACAACTTGTTGGACATCTGAGAACTTTCGCTTTGGCACAATTTTCGCGGAGTCTAGATAGAATATAAGATTTCACTTCATGACAATGACTACCAGCACCTAGTGGCCACCCGTGTTGTACGCTCCTACCACGAAGTCATGGTTCATAAGCTTAGCAATTTGATCTACTACAGTATTGGATTCGCATTGGATCACCATTGCCGAGAATATTTGTGGGTCCAAAAATCCAACATCTACCCCCATCTCTTTTGCCGTTTGAAATATTTTCCAACATAAAAACTCAATTTGTTAGTTTAAACATTGTGGTACTAATTAATGAAACTCTAGTGTCAAGGAACTTACAATGAGAAGCACCTCAGCAAGCTTATGTCCAATGCGTCAAGGTGGAATAGGTCATACAAGTCACTAAGTGCATACAAAATATCTACCGTAGATCCAAAGTGGTATGCCTGATATGATGCACAAATGTTGTCGACACCATTTGCACTCTCTAGCATGTAGTGATTATGCAATCCCACACATGATGGTCCAGTAGCCTTTAGATCCTCCTCTGATAGCATAGGCTCACCAAGCTTGTATTTAGTATTGGCCTGAGTCCAAATGGAGGCAACAGATGCAGTTTTTCCCTTCTGAGTCGGCGCCTCCTTCTGAGTTCTGAAATGCTTGCCTTCACATACATGATATATTGCCCGAAGGTAGTCTTTCCTTTGCCTCTTCGTCTCATACACCGGTTCATTGGAGCCTCCGGATATGGTGTTGATTACATTTACCATTGGTCCTCCGGAATTGTTCACCTTTGGAAACCCTGTAGATGATTCTGGCGCTTGGCCTGGCTCTACCTTTGGAGCTGGTGGGAGATGGTAATTTACTGGATCGTATCCTTGAGTTGATGCACTTCGGGACCACCCGTGATGGTACACCGAAGTAGTTGGGACTGACGGCACTGAAGGCGGAACTAGCAATGAAAAGTACTGAGGGACATAAGGCATGAGGTTGTAATTGAAAGTTGGGTATGTGGTGGGCCATTGAGGGTGCACCACCGAAGGCCTAGCCTTGTCCCCCCCCCCCCCCTAGTGTAATGTACTGACTTCGGGGGCTCGGACATTCGTTATTTTGCTTGGCAATAGGACATTCGTTGGTCCAGTGTCCCTTGTCCCTGCCGTGGAAAAAACACACTGGTACCTTTGGACCTCGGCCTCCTCGGCCCCCTCGGCCTCCTCTTCCACTTTGTCCTCCTCTGTTCGACGGACCGTTGAAGTCACATTGCTCTTGGCTTTCCGACACAGTGTTTACCGGTCTTTGGTTTTGCTACTTTGGTTGGTCCGCATGCCAGGGTTTCAACCGCAACCATTGGTTTGTCTTTGCCTTCTTCTCTTGGTTCAATGCTTCAAAACTCCTCCTTCTTCCACGGTCAGATTTGTAGTATTCTTGCATGATACCAAAGAGCTCCTCTACAATACGCGGTTTGCACCTGTCTAGATATTCACCGCAGGGACCCATTCGTAGTCCAGCAATTGCTGCTTTGATGACGGTCATGTCCACCACATATGGAGCCTTGGCTCGCAACTTGATAAGGCAGTGCAAATACTCCTATAAGGTCTCCTTATCTTTTCGCTTACAAATGTGAAAATCACATGATGTTAAGTCCTCCGCCTTCAGCCCTTGGAAGGTGGTCAACAGCTTGGATCGAAGCTGACTCCATGAATGAATCTTCCCCTTCGGAATACTAGAATACCACCGTTGGGCGGGGCCCTTCACTACCATGATGAAGCCTTTCGCTTTAACGGCGGAGCCCCCACCGTTAGATTCGACGGCTACTTCATACTTGAGCAAGAACTCCCTCGGGTCTTACTCGTCATCATATTGCGGCAAGATGGTCGCGTTGAAACGATGTGGCCACGGCGCTTCCTCGAGCTCAACGACCAATGGCGTCCAGGGGTCTTCGCGCTGCCTAGAATTGTGGTGACGGTCTCTTCAGTGCTTGTATTCTTCTTCGGAGTCCTCATTCGGACCATCTTCGATGTGAATGGTCCTCTCCCTTGGCCTTACTGCTTCGGACCGGACACTAGTATGATGGTGCCTTCGGGGTGGGCTTTCTGTTTCTACCGGGTATCATCCTCTGGATAACACATCTCCAGTAGTCTTCTTTTTTCTTGTATCCACTGCTCCAATAACTGACAACACAACTCATCTTCTTGCAACTGCCGGTACTGCTCCCTGACTTCGGCTTCCGCCCCTTCAGGTGCTTTACCCTGCGACCTTATCTGCATATGAGATGTTGATGGTTGTGCGCTTGAGCGACCTCGCGTGCTCTTGCGGTTGCTTCGACTAACCTTTCTTCGATTCTTTGATACGCGGCGATGTCCTCCGCTGACACCTCCCATACCTTCAAGCTGGACCTCAAATTGTCCATCATCTATCTCTTCTACTTCGCCTTCTTCTGTAGTCGTTTGGTTCTATTCTGGTACAACAGCGAGGGCTTGAGTGTTATCTGGCTGCCTCCCCGAAGTGTCGGGACCCTTCTTCCTCGGTGCCATGTGGTGTGTTGGAACGATCCACGGTGGGCACCAAAATTGTTGGTGGAGTGTACCCTCCGGAATAGAGAAGCACCACAACAGCCTCAAGAGTTCACGCTGACACAAACATTGATACACAGAACACCTTTAGAGTAGGGAATAGTATGCTCTGCGCTCGGGAATCAACCGTCCCATCAGTTATAGTTACAGGGGTATTTATAGAGAATTGTTCACCTACCCCATTCGTAATTACACCTTTTTACCCCTCAACGGCTATATTCTCCGCATATTCCAGGGGTATACAGTAATTTCCTCCTATGGCCTACTTTATAGCTCACTACGCCCTTCGGCTTGCCCACTTTGCGAGAGCCTTCGGCGCCTGACCTTCGGTCTTCGAGCTCTGCCAGACCTTCGGTCCGCTCACCTTCGGATCCCTTCGGGGTGGCCCCCTTCGGGCGAGTTGCCGAAGTCCTGCGCTCTTGGGTCGCCCGATCGTGGAACCTTCCCAACCTTCGGGCTTGCTGCCTTCGGGCATATCCGAAGTTGGCGTCCCCAACAGAAACGACTGATTGTCAAGGGCACGTGGCTGATACGAAAGGTCTAGCCTAGTGGCCCGCTACGTCGTGCAGTGTCTCGTACAGAACCGGGCAACGGACGGAGACTCCAGGCCCGACCAGCTCCGATCCCATCGGAAACGTGAGGGGGGCCGCAGTTGCGCACTTTGATGATGTACTCTAATGATGCACTGTAATAATATACTTTTATATAATTTAATTTTGTATGTGTAATTATTTATATTTATGAAACATATTTCATGTCGGTCACTATGACATTCGGTCACGCACTAGCTTGATAGATCAAGTTGGCGGGAAACAAGATTTTAAAAAATAGCAAAAACAGATTTGGAAAATTTAAATTCAAATCAACCAATTTTTGGACGGGAAACCTATTTCCAGGGACAGGCCACGCCTTCACCCGCCCCTGGAAATCCATTTTCAGAGGCGGGTGAGACCGGGGCGTGGCCCGCCCCAGAAAATGGTTTTCCAGAGGCGGTCGTGTTGCCCGCCCTTGCAAACAGCATTTGTAATTCCAACAAGTAGGAACGGATATCGCGTCCGCCTCTATCAAATATTGTTTTACCCGTCCCTACAAACATTTTCAGCATTAGTGCGTGGATTGGCTAGTGGTGCGCCCCAAGGCGGGCGAGAGCCTTGTGACTGTCCGGGCGCCATTGCATGTCATCAACGAGTACCGTGACCTAACCCCGGCCCCAGGGGTGTGAACGGGGGCAGCTAATTTACGGTCGCCCGTAAATAAGCTGCCGTGCGGTTGATTTTCCAACAGCGGCCAGCAGCTTCGGTTTCTGAAAAGATTATCAGCTTTTGTGGAAATGCTGATGATGGCGCTCCGTCCCATTTTCTTTTAGGCTTCCGCTGGCCAGCGATTGTACATGCATGGTGCATGGATTCATCTGGTCCCCACCCGAATCCCGCCAAATATATTCCGACGGTAGATCCATTTGATAAAACTATATAAGTACAAAAGATTTATATATTGCAAATTATAAACAAATTTAAATAACAAAAAAAGAGAGAAAGCAAAAGTTTGAATCAATATTTTTTGTCCAAAAAAGATTTCAAACATCAAAATTGGAAAAAGAAAAATTGGAGTAAAAATTAGGAAACAAAAATTTCAAAAACACATTTTGGACAAAAAAAATTGTAATCAAAATTTGTAGGAGAGCAAAAATTCACGGAATAAAACACACAAAACTTTGTGAAAGAAGGAACACAAAAATACCTAGGCAAAAAATTTTGGAAAAAAACATTTGTGACAAGAATTTGAAAAAGAATTCAGAAAAAAATATGAAGAGAGTTCCTAAAATAAAAAAAAGTTGGAGCAAAACTTTGTAAAGATACAAAATGCGAACAAATGTTATAGAACCAACTAAATAAAAGAAAAGAAAAAAGGGCCAGCGACGAGCTTCGCCTCGTCGGCGCACGAATCGGCCCAGGAGGAGTTCGACGGAGGGGCGCTGGAGCTAAAGCTGAGTTCCGTGCTCACCGTCGCTGTCGTCGCCTTAGCCGCGGTTACCTGCAGGCTAACGTCTCCCCTGACCCACTCCGCTGCGCCATTGTCGTGTGCGGAGTCGACGCCGCTTCCCACTGCCGTGTGACAAGTACGCTCGATTTGGAAGGAGAAAAGAGAGAGAAATAAAGGGAAACAAAATTAGAGAGAAAGAGGGAGGACAGCCCGCAGAAAATATTGGATGGTGGGGCCGCAGCACCAGACGAGCGTCTGCATCGTCGACCGGAAGGAAGGGAACCTCCGGTCGACTGTATATTCAGGATTGTGGGTGTGAACATGCATGTGTGGAAACGACGGGAGTCGACAGCGAGTCAGCGATGTGGCCGCCAAGCGACCCGCGCGCGTGCGGTCCCTCCGCTCCGTGCTCCGCTCACGATCACGACGGAGATCGGTCTGGATCGGATTGGCGCGGTTGGCAGGTACCGCGCCGCGCGTGCAGGCTTAATAACTTGTTCATTCATGGAGCCCCAGCCCTCCACGTATCGATCTACCGAGCCGTTTCTTCATGTGTCTTCTCTCGGTCCCGGGGCGCGCGCGCGAAAAGCACAAAGGAAAAAAAAAAAAGGTCCTCTCTCTCTCTCTCTCTCTCCGCGCCACGCCACACTACCCCTGCCAGCAGCAAGCTCTGCTCAGGTAAATGCCCAGTGCTTTGCTGGTGGTGACAGGCAATCGGGTCCGGCGGTCCCTACCTTACCTGGCGAGGCTGTGTTGACCGTTGAGGCGTCCCCTCGTGTCTCCTGCTGCCGCGGCGCCACCTCTGCCTACTCGATCGCTCGGTCGCTCCCTCGATCGGCCGGTGGTGGATGGTCAGGCAGGCAACCACCCCGCGCCGCGCGCGCACGGTTTGAAGCAAAGCAAGCAAGCAGCCCCGCCGCGGCACGAACCAAATCCCGACGTTGGATCAGGCTCGGGTGGGGACCGTGCCTGATCGATGCTGCTGCTGCTGCGGCTGCGGCCGGGGTTCCCGTGGACGCACGGCAACTGACGGGAGCAGCACGTAATGCAGTTTCGGGCGCTACGACGCCGGTGCTAGTGTGTCCAGGCCAAGAAATAATCACCTTTTTGGTTTTTTGGGGCAGGCGAAAACAAAAAAAAAAAGGATAGATATGGTCAAGAGTCACGGTCACGGTGCCAGAGTCCCGACACCACTGCGGTTTGGTACGGCGTCGTGCCGCCTGCCGAGGTCACTAGCTAGCCGCTCGAGGCTCGAGCCCACACAACCCGAGCGCGCTAGCTAGGCGGGGATCGCCTGCGGGCAAGGCAACGCGCCAACGCCATCGTCTGGCGCACGAGTTCGCCTGCCCGTTGCCGTGCTCCTCCGCCATTCATGGTACGTACTACGTGCCAAGTCATACGCACGCATTTAAACTAACCCTGTGCGTGCACCTGCAGCGTGTGAACACACGCACACACGGCAACCCCTTCCGCGCGCTCTCGTGTATGAGCGCAATGAACACACGTGGAAGTTGGCTGTAGTAGCCTGCTGCCCAATTGAATGCTACAGAGACATCTGAATAATGGAAATTAGAAACCCAAACACACACACAGTCACACCACAGCAGCAATCATGCAGAGGCGTTTTCTAGCGGCCCGCGCTAATATAATCCAACTGTCCCTATACTTTTTTTTAAGAAAAAACTGTCCCTATACTAACTCAGCTAGCTAGCTACTATCGAAAAAGAAAACTCAGCTAGCTAGCTAGGCATCGCCATCTGGGCTGGCCGCTCGAGTTGGAATGATTTTAATCGCATCGGTTCTTCTTTAATTTAGTTTACTAGCGAGGATTAATATTCTACACGCACTCGTAACTACTTCCAATATATGTATCTCATGACATAAGACGTATCCGACCCAACGAAGAAAAGAACATGACGTGAAGTATAAGATCATACTAGAACATCTATAATGATACGTACGTACGTTGGGTAAGTAACCATACATATAGTATGTGGATATAGTAATTTTTATATACTAGTACTATGGTATAATTATAATATATTTAAAAGATAGAGGTGCTTTTGAAATTTTTTTTTATATAAAATATCTTAGAATTAGTATATGAACATACTCAAAGTGACAAATGAGTATGCGGACATACGCACAGTGATATACTGATAGTGAGGGTAGCTACGCGAAAATATAAATAAAATTCATCCTATATATATCTCGATCCTGTGCCGATCGAGTCGTGCCAACCAAATCAAAGGCTCTGTGTACGCTAGCTCATTTTGGGGAAGAAAGTCAGCTAGCCCCGTCCCCGTCCGTACAGGATAAGCTCGAGACATTTTGTATCTTTGTCGCCAGCTGCCGTGTTGTTCCTAGTTTTATGCATATTGACTTCAAAATTTTGTAATATAATTTTGGTAAGTGGAATAATAACCGTGAAGGATTTAAAGAAGGCCTATGCCCATTCTGTCCATAACAAGGGATCTAGTCAAAATTATAAGAAGTCAAGTTTGTAATGGATCGTATTCCACCAGAATCTTAGTGCTAGACTATAAATAGCAAACCTTAGGATTTTATAAAGAAGAATCATCAATTTAACACAACACCTTTCTCGGCACTTCGCCAAAACCTTAAAAGTAGGAGTAGAGTACTTTCTCGCCGAATTCTTCAACAAGTAGGGCTGCATCGGATCGATCTCCGACTTGTTGGTAAGTTCGCGTTTATCAGATTCTATAGGCTTTAGCTACCGGCGTATCGCTGTAGTTTCGTCTAGACTAATCTACCAAGTTATCGATCTCTATCAAGTCTTGTAAGGCTGCATCGTTTGATCTCTTACTAGTTATTAATAAGTTATTAATAGATTTCACAATTTATCCAGTGATAATCATCAGATTATCGGCTTTATCTAACCCTCTTCTGCAGAATCCCTATAGCCGATCTCTTCGTTAATTATTGCTACCACCACTAAGTCATCTACAATCGTGAACTTCATTGCGACGGTTAGATCAGCTGATTCGTTTGCACAACATTGTCATCTCAGACTGTCTCGGTCAGATCTTATCATTGAGTGATGATGCTGGATCAAGTCTTACCAGTCCGATGTGCCCATCGGTCAATGATGGCATGATTGGGGTAGCTTAGTGGTTTCCATCGGCCTCATGGCCGATCGTGGGCTTAACGCTAAGAATAAATTCTAATATAATTTAGTACATTGGTTATTTATGCTCGATTTATCGCCCTGCTGTTAGCGTTATCTCGGTTAGATCCGATCCTACTAATGGTGACGGTGGATTTAGTCTAATTAAACATGTGCATTTAATTATAAGATTTTTATTTCTTAATTGCTTCATCGTGGGATCGGCTTTACAGACGATGCATGGATTCATACGATGTATGGATTCATGTTCCCGGTCGATGCGCTTCTTGAAACTGTTCGGAACTCCAACATATACATTTCTTGTTATTTTACATGTTATTTTACTAAATTTCTTTTCCCTTGTCAACTGTAGGTCAAATTGACTGACACGCCCTGAATCCGATTTGCAGGACCTGCACTGGAGATAAGCAGAGCTCCCAGATCTTAGCGTGTCCTGCTCTGCAAGATTCACGGTCCAATTTTTACGGCAACAATACGGTACTTTTTTCTGCAGGAATAAATCTATATGCCCAAATGCAGAAGTTATTTAAAGAGTTCGGTCTACATTGAACTCCTACCACAGTAGCCATCAAGCTCTAGACATATTTTTGTCATAGAGCAATAAAAAAAAATGATGCGCAGCTTCACTTTTAGGCCGGCACATTTTCCATCCCCTGTCAGTTTCTCTTGAACTGGTTGTCCTTTGTTAAAATAGCATTTTGTTGGAATACCTATTTTTTTTATTATAATAGCAAGAATGGATTAAATGGTACAGTTAGGCATCTTTAGAGCAAAGCACCTAATGCGGTTGCATCCCACCGATTGTGGGCAGTGGCATATGGCCATCAGTGCCGGCACGCCTTCATGACCAGGGAAAACGGAGAGCGAAACAAAAGGGGGCTCCAAACGTAATATCCAAGTGACAACTCAAACGCTACTATACCGCCATAATTTTGTCTCATGTAGCCTTTCCTTCAGCATCCATCATGCCTTTCGGTTCAATCAAAAGAGAGAAAAGAACAGTGTGCATGCAAAGAGGCCACCGAGACAGTTCACACAGCCATTTGAATATCGAGAATTATTTTTTCAATTTGACCTCTCTTTTCTTATTAAGAATGTTTGGGATTTCCTAATTCCCATAAGGACATACTTACTAGTAGTAGCTAAGCACACTCAGTAGTTAACCCACCCACTATTGGGATCAGTAACCTGTATATTCCAGCCAGGAAAGGTTAAAAAAAAACCATTGGCAGTGAGAGAATCTAGAACCGCCTTTTCTGGTTTCCGAAACCTCGCACGTGAACCTATTCTAGTCTCTACTCTCTAGCTTCCTCCCTCCTCATCGAAGGATGCAGTTACCTAGGCCCACCTGCCATTGTTTGTCTCCTAACGATCTGCATTAATGAACCGTTGGAGTATACCCTCAAAAAACAGCTTCGCACAGCGTCGCCATCACTCTCCGCTTTACCTAAACTTGCCGTGAAATCCACCCATGACCAAGAGCTGAGCAGCTCGGAACGCCAGGGCCAGGCCGAGGCGCGGCGTGGCGAGCGTGCGTTGCAAGCGAGCGAGCATTGGCGTGGCCGTTCATCCGTGTCGGACGGAGCGCCGCCGCCTCCTGCAACAAAAAGGTCAACATCTTTGTACCGTCCCCATGGAGTGATGCGGTGCTGCCGGTAAACAAGAGCGTGGGCTGGGTGATTAGAAAAAAGGGGGCGCCTTTTGCCCATCTCTAAACAGGAGGGAGGGAGGGGACGGTGAGCTTGCCTGGACTCGGTCTGCGGGCTGCGCGGTCTCCCACCATTATCCCTCGCCTCTCGCCGGTCTCCGCCCTTTCTACCTCGGCTGCCCCGTTGCGTGCGGTGCTGTTCTTGGGCGACGAGGGCGCCATGCCTAGCTGAGTGGGTGTGAGCTGGAGGAGGAGGAGGAGGGGAGAATGCTCCCCGGCCACTACTGCTAGCCTCCGCCGCCGTCAGCTCAGGGGGAGGAGGTCGCCGGAGGGGGAGGGGGAGGGGGAGGGGAAGAATCCCAGTTCCTTCAAGTTCTTGGTTGGATGCAGGTACGTGCTGCTGAGCTGCCCGCCTACCTACTTGCTTATTCAGATGCAATTCGTTTTGATTTCAGTGGGCTAGCAGGTTCTCATGAAATTTAGCTGAGTTTTGGGGGTGTGATTTCCAAACGTAGCAGTTCTTATCGCTGTTTTTTCCGCTCCTACTGTGCTTTCGAGGGGAGGAAAGTGCCGTTGCCGTGTGAGCTTGGTCCACGAAGTGAGCAGCTCTGTTTGCAATCCAGAAAAATTAGGACGGCCTCGACGGGTTTGGAAGGTGTTGGGGGCAGAAGAACATGTCAAAAATTGCAATCCAAGACTGTATAGAGCTGTTTTTGTCGTCTTCTCCCCCAATCTTTTTGTTTTTGGTGTTCCTTTCGGGACCATGAGAACTGAAAACTTTGGTTTACCTCCCATCTCCCATTCTAGTAGCAGCTAATGTAGTCTGCCATAGTTTTTGCAGTGAACACTATTAGGCTGGTTGTTGAAGGCAACCAATCTGTATCAGCTGGGAATTTGGGGGAAAGTGGCCAGCCCTGTATTACACTATTCCCCAATTGTTTAGAATCAATCCCTATCATCTTAAGATTGCGGAATTGTACTTTTGTAGCGAACAAAGTTGGTAGGTTTCTTCTTTACGACTTTCTAGTCTGAACTCTGAACTATCCTTTCCCATACCAAAACTAAAGTTAATCTTTGCTTGGATGCGTCTACTTAGGTGACTCACACTTACTTTCCCCTTGTTCAGCGAAGCGAAGCGCAGGCCAGGAAGGCATCCCTCGCCGAGTCCGTGCTAGCTGCTATCTCCGAGCTCATGTCGTCGGCAGCAGCCATCGATGTCGAGCCGGAGAACTTCATGGATGTCGGCAGCCACCTCCACCATGCGACCCCTGGCACAATGGAGCTGCAGAAAGCGCAGAATTCGCCAACCAACACACTGCACGTTATGGAGTATCTAGCTGCTAATGTCGACCTTGCCAAGGACCTCGTCGCTAAGTGCAGCGCCGTTGCGCAGAAGCTCATGGACGACGACCTCCTGGGCATAACCGAGGACCTGGACAATGTCATAAAGAATATAAGCAATGAGCTCAACAAGATACCAGTATCAACGTTTGCTAGCAGCAGGTTTGCAGAGCCAGCAGTCAGTGGACACCTTCAGGTTGTCAGGAACCGGCATGATCTGTATGATCAGCATTCCTGTGATGGCTACTCAGAGGGTGATATGTCTATGGTTGTGGCCATTGAGAGGCCTAGGAGAAGAACATTGCACAATAGTGACATGCCGAGGCTGGTTGACTTCTTGCAGGGAATGTACCAGGAGTCACATGAGTTTGGTGGTCAGTCCTTCAATTCCCTCCCTGAAGTTGCGGAATATGTGGAGCCGTTGTATGATTCTTTCTTCTGTCCGCTGACGAACAAGGTCATGGTAGATCCAGTGACAACGGAGAGTGGTGTTACTTATGACAGGAGAGCCATTGAGGATTACTTTGAGAAGTTTACAGACAGCTCTGAACCTGTGATATGTCCTGTTACAAAGATGGCGATGCAGAGCAAAACACTAAGGAACAATATTCCACTGAAGAGCACAATCGCAGAATGGATTACAAGGAATGAAGCGACACGTGTCAGAATCACACGCACTGCACTTTCTATGGCAACCACAGAGGCGATGGTGCTTGAGGCCATACATGAACTGAAGGTGCTGGCCAGGCTGAGGAGAAAGAACAGGGATCATATGCACAAGATTGGCATCACCAAGTTTCTAGCACGTCTTCTGGACCACAAGGATGCGCTTATTCGCTGTGACTCCCTGGACCTCCTCTGCCTGTTGGTTGAGGATGATGCAGGAAAGGTATGTCTGATATATTTCAACCTTTGTCATCTTTGATCTTTTACCCAATCCTTGCAGATTGTTGTGCTATCAGTGTACCAAAACTAATGCTGAAGCCAGAAGTTCAGCTTCAACTCCTCATCATCTTGCATTTGACTCAAATTTGTTTTAATGGCATACAGGAAATCATAGCAAAAACCAGAGCCGTTTCAAGGACTATAAAGCTGCTTTCTAGTAGTAGTACTGATGAAAGGCATTCAGCTATCTGTTTCTTAGTAGAGCTATCAAAATCAGAGCTACTGTTGGAGAACATTGGATCAACTGCTGGAAGTATACTGATTCTCACCACAATGAAATTCAACGGCTCCGATGATCCCATTGCTGCCGAGAAGGCTGGAGAGGTCCTAAAGAACCTGGAGAAATGCCCAAAGAATATCAAGTACATGGCTGAAAGTGGCTACTTGGATCCTTTGCAAAGGCACCTAGTTGAAGGTAAGATTTTGCCTGTCTAGAGGAAAATTTAACTTTCTCGTGTGTGTTAAGCGAACATATACTACTAATTCATGAAACGTAGAGTGGAAAATGCCACTTTCAGCCTGTCAAAACCATAAATGAATAGTTCAAAACTTTCAGTGCATAAATTTGTTTTAATTTGTATCATACTTCTGGAAACATACCAGTTGAATAATGTGGGAGTTTTCCCTCTGAATGTTTGAAGTTTGAACTGAAGTGACAGCAAAATAGTAGAGATTATTTTGATATGCTGCAAAACGAAGACATATTTCTTTTGGTGAGTGTTAACACTTCTGTTTTCCTTCAAATTTTATACATTCAATTCAACCTGTTATGTGATAAAGCGCCCTTGGAACGCGATTATCATAGGAAAATTATGGAAATACTGTCTAATTGAAATCACACCTTGACACTACCATGAGCTGACATGAACGTACTAAACAGGGTCAGAAGATGTGCAGATGGAAATGGTGAGCTACCTCGGGGAGCTAATTCAGAAGCAGGAGATGACTATCAACATTGCTGGGAGCGCGTCAGAGATCCTTATCAAGATGGTGCACAGTGGCAATACCGCGATTCGCAAGGCAGCGCTCGATGTCCTGGTCCAGATCTCCTCCCACCACCCCAATGGCAAGACACTCGTGGATGCTGGTGCTGTCCCGGTCATGGTTGAGCAGCTCTTCATCCGAAAGATTGATGATGAACCCATGGGCTCTAAGACGGAGGCTGCCGCCGTGCTAGCCAACATTGTTGAGTCAGGCTTGGATCCTGAGGCCATCGTCGTCAACAAGGAAGGCCACGTCATCACGTCCAAGTACTCCGTGTACAACTTTGCTCACATGCTCAAGTGCTCCATGCCTGACACCCTCAACCTCAGCCTTGTGCGCGTGCTGCTCGCCCTCACCACACTCCCCAAGCCTCTCACCACTGTGGTCTCAGTCATGAAGGAGCAGGACAGCAGCCAGACTGTGATTGAGCTCATGGGCTCGCTCTCGGAGTTGCTTGGCATCGCTGCAACGAGGTTGCTCATTGCATTGTCCCCGCAGATGGGGCATACCATTGCCGAGAAGCTCTGCAAGGCCCCAGGGCAGCCAGGTAAGCTTGTCAAGAGCATTGGCCTTAACGGCAGGATCACCGAGCGGCACGCCATGTCGGCAACGCTCCTGGCAAAGCTACCGTACCAGCACATTGCTCTGAATCTGGCGTTGCTCAACCGTGGCGCCGTGACGACCATGCTGGCCAAGATAGACGAGATGCAGCGCGGTGAGACGAGGGCAAGCCGCTATGCGAAGGCGTACATGGAGGGCCTCGTAGGGGTGCTTGTTCGGCTAACAACGACACTGTATGACCCGGACGTGCTCCTGGCGGCCATGGATCACAACCTCACGTCGGTGCTCACTGACCTCCTTGTGCGGTCGGTGGGCAGCGACGAGGTGCAGCGGCTCGCCGCGGTTGGCCTCGAGAACCTCAGCAGCCAGTCACCTAACCTCTCTCAGCTCCCGACTGAGGAGCGACGCCCGAAGAAGAAGAACATCTTGCGGCGCCTGCGCGAGGCTCACGCCGGGCGGGTGCACGACAACCGGAGGCCGCCGGCACACATCCGGGTCTGCCCGGTGCACCGCGGCGTGTGCTCTCCGTCCACCACTTTCTGCCTGGTGGAAGCGGGCGCGGTGGAGGGCCTCCTGTGCGTCCTGGAGAGCAACGACAACGCGCGCGTGGTGGAGGCCGCCCTCGGCGCGCTCTGCACGCTCATGGACGACGCGGTGGACGTGACGAGCGGCGTGGCCGTGCTCGCGGAGCACGACGCGGCGCGGCACGTGCTGCGGGCGCTGCGGCAGCACCGCGAGGATGGGTGGGGCGGGAGCGACGGCGGGGGCGGGACGGTGGCGCGGAGGTGCTTCTGGGCGGTGGAGAGGTTCCTGGCGCACGGCGGCGAGCGGTGCGTGAGGGAGGTGACCAGCGACCGGGCGCTGCCGAGCCTGCTGGTGAGCGCCTTCCACAAGGGCGACGCCGCTACCAAGCAGGTGGCCGAGGGCGTGCTCCGGTGCCTCCACCGCATGCCGGACTACTCCGCCAGCTACGAATCCGTCGAACTGTAAACCAACACTTTGATGCGCGCACTTGTGCATCTCTTCTTCTAGCCTTCTTTTCTTCGAGCTTTTCTTCTTGCCTTTTTTTCTTGGCTTGTGTGTAACATGGGTTGATGCATTGTTTGGTGTAGCTAAAGGAAAATAGAAAAAGGTAAAAAACTGGAGATGCGATGTTAATGTAATGTAAGTATAACTACAGGTTATAGCAGGGGAAGATAGTCTTTTGGTTATTGTCTGTATGCTTATTCACCAGAGGAAGTGTGTTCAGTAGATTTGGGTCAATGGTGTTACAATTTACAAACCTCTCTGGCTAATTGGTGTTCTGATGCTGCTAATTGGAGCTTTTGCTTCCAAAAGAGTGGAATCCTGCTCTTATGTTGCATGTACTGTGGATTGAGAGATGAGAAGCCATTATGCTGGCACTTTTGTTTGGGCCTTGATAGTGGTCGGGGCCCAAAACAAATGGCTCCAAAATGAGCATACTTCCCAAGGTAGCGATTTTCTTCTTCTTTTCTTTTGTTAGACAACAGGAGAAAATAGCAAGAGAATGAAATTTGATAACTTCTCCATCTAGCTAAGGAGGAAGGTGATGTTTGGTTGAGATCTAACCCAACCTTTTAGTTTATACTCTCAAAAATCATATATTTAGAAATAGAGGTAGTATATTCTATCATTGATTCGTTTAATAAAGAAATGTAAAGACTAAACAAATTTCAACTAAGCTGCGAACCTCAAATTAGGTGCTTCTCTGGTGCAAAGATCATGAGAGGATTACCCTTCCATTTTCAGAAATCCTGGCGGCATGAACGACCGTAAACACCTGGATGTTTAGCAGCGCGGCGCGCGGGAGCAGAGGACCGAAGCTCTGGACGGCAAGCAACCGGCAGAGTAGGATGATGCAGAGGAGGAAAGAGGACACGAGAGCGACGGCGGAGCCCCCCGCGAGGCCGACACCTGAAAGCTGGGCGCGGCCGACGACGTCACGCGGTGAATGCCCCAGGTCCAATCACGGCGACCGCCGGAATAATTGAGCGGAGCCAGCGACGCCCTCGCGCACTACCACCGCCGCGACCGAAGGCCTGCCCCTGCGCGTCCTCCTTTTTCGCTCGTGCGAGACGGACGATTCGCTCCCGCCGCCGCTCCGGGCCCCAAGACTACGCAACGTGGTACGGCGATTCATCAGGCAGGGGGTTGCGACGGCGACGGCGAGGAGATGGGGCGTGGCGTGACGGTCGACCACTACCCGCCTCGTCGTTCTTAGCTAGCTTTGGGGCCTTTCGCCATCACCAGGAGATGAGCGAGGCAGCGCGTCGCCACTAGGCACTAGCTCCGCTGATGATGATGGTGTTTCTGGTCTTTTTCGAGAGAAAAAAAAGATGATGATGTTTGATGGTGTTTTTTGTTTTGTGTTGTTTATAAACGTGAGACACAAAAACGAGAGGATCTTTGTTACCAAAAGGCAGCGTTGGTTGTGCTGGGTACGTAAGACTAAAATAGTTGGGAATCGCCGTGCCACGGGAACGGACAAAAGAAAATGCAACGGGATGTTAAAAACAAAAAGAAAAAAGGAAATTGGACAAAAAAAAGGAGAAAGCTCTCGAATATTTATATCAGAGCCAGGTTTCGATCCTGGGACCTGTGGGTTATGGGCCCACCACGCTTCCGCTGCGCCACTCTGATGGTTGTGACCGTTTAGAATTCTTTATATTTAAACTTGCATCACGGATCCGTCTGCCCACAAAATATTCTGAAAAGGACATGACGATCGGAGGCGTTCGATTTTGTCAGCTTCTGACGACAAGCAGATCGATATCTGGACGTGCTCATGGTGCCGGGCCGTGTCCGGGGCGCGATTAGATGCGGTGAAGAGATCACTGGCCACTACGCTGTCTGCCACCATTGCGACGAGGGTCTTCCCAAGCTGCATTATTTTGTTGAGGTTTGTGGTAATGACCAGCTAGCACGAGTGAAATTCGCAACGATCGAGTGTGCAAACTAAACTAAATAACCACTCGAAGCCTGAAACAAACAGATATTCCCTTAATCCAAACAAGTACGTACTCCATCAGACCCATCAGCGATCATATGCATGTGCCTAGCATGGCTAAAAAATGAGCTTTAATCCATTTGATTACCGGTTAACTTTTAATCCGGTACTAAAGTTGCTCCGGAGTCATTTTAGTACCGGATCCAAATGTAAAAGTTTCAGAGGTATTCTAGTACCGGATCAAGACACCGGCCGGTACTAAATGTCGCATTTTAATGTCGCATTTTAGTACCGACTGGTGTTTTGGTCTGGTATAAAATGGCGCGGCCATGACACCATTCGGTACTAAAATACGACATTTAGTACTGATTGGTGTCTTGGCCCGGTACTAAATGGTACTTCACGGGTTACCTCAAAAGGAATGCATCTCTCACCTAGTCACATGTGATGCATAGGTGGTGGGTTCGAATCCTCGCGATTAGGTTCTCACCCGGTACTTCCCCGTACTAACCGAAGGTTCCCGCCCAGTACTTTCACGTAATAACCTTCCCCGTAATAACCGAAGGTTCCCGCCCAGCACTAGTGCTAGGATTTGTAGCAGTGTAGCCTGCTCACATCACCAGACGCGCGCGGTTGTGGATGAGGAACACGATTCCCATCTGCAGAGGTGCATATTCTCCTTATCCAAAGGGGAAATAAAAAAGAAAAGAAAGGAAAAACAATCGAGAGCTCGTGGCCGTGAACCACCAACTGGCTTTTCACCTGCACCTTTTCGCAAATTAAAGATGCCCCCGTTGCGTGAGCTCACCGGGAAAGCGAGGGCGTCAGATCGATCATTCAGACCGAGACCGGGGAACGGAACGGAATGCCATTCGGAGCGGAGCACCTCCGTCCTCGACCGACGTAGCCTAACCTACCTGCCTGCCTAGGAGCTAGCTAGCTAGTGCTCCATCTCACCGAACGGCGTCGTCGTCGTCTCTATCCGCTACTAGCTTGCTCGTCCCCCTCCTCAATTATGTGCCCTCCGATCACCTACAAGTAGAAATACCTTCAGGGAACGCAAGGCTTCGATCGTTGATCTGCACACAGAAACGACTGCCCAGTCGTCAAGGCCGTACACCGTAGCCTCGCCGCCGCCGGCCGCAGGTGGGCAGAAACCACCTCCCGTCTGAATGGCCAGAGCACCAACTCCGGCCCGCCGGCCAGCTTGCTGATATTACTTGCAGGATGGCCTGCTCGATTGCGCCAGGAGGGCGATGCGAGACGCGGAGGAGCCGACACGATAACCAGGACGCGACGTGGCGATAAGCATCCATCAACCAGTGGTGCGTGTGTGGAGTATGGACAGGTCCCTCTGCTGCTAAGAGCCTCTCCAACAGCCTCTGTAAAAGAAGTTGGATAGATAAAAATAGCTAAATTAGGGTAAAAACCAAATCCAACAGCCTTTCTATTTTCCAATCCTCGCTATCTCGCTAGCCATCCACGACGCCCCGCTAGCAATCTTTGCCGAGCCCCGTCGCCTCGCCATCTCCTCCTCCCGCGCGGTCCGCGCGCTCCCGCGCCCTCCCCCTCCTTTCCCGCGCGTCGAGATCCACCAGCAGCCATGGCATGCCCCTCTCCTTTCCCTCACCGGCGGCAGCGCAGCAGCCTCCCTGCCTCTTCCCTTTCTTCCCCACCGAACAGCCCCAGGTAGCCTCCTCTCTCTCCCATGGAGCACCTCCACCAGCAGCAGCTCTCCCCTCCATACCCTCCTCGCGCTGCGTCCACGGCCAGCCGCGGGCGTGGCCAGCGGCCGGGCCGGCTAGGCCTAGGGCGGCGACGCGCAGCCAGTCGTGACCAAGCGGCTAGCGCGGGGCGGCTCCAGACGCGGCACGGCCGCTGTGCCCAGCACCCGTGTGCGGCAAATCCAGGCGGATCCCGCCGGGGGCGGACGGCGGCGGTGCGCCTCGCCATGTGAGCCACCAGCCACGGGGCCAGCCAGGCGCGGCCAGCCACCGGCGACCCAGCCACCCCAACGCGTCCCTGCTGGCGAGGGGAGTAGAGAGGGGGAGGGGCGCCAGTTGGTGGTGGTGGAGGTAGAGAGGGGCGCCGGTCATGGAAGGGGAGGTAGAGGATGAGCTGCTGCTTCTGCCGCGCATGGAGGGGGAGCTCGCGTGGATGAAGAGTGAGATTTGGCTGCTGGAGTGTCCTCAAATATAGAGAGAGAATCTTGGCTAAATGGATAGCTAATTGAAAATATGAAGAGTGAGATTTGGTTAGGCTTTTGGAGTGTCCCCAAATATAGAGAGAGAATATTAGGCTGGACATTCGGTGATTTGGGAAAATGGGATAAGGTAATTTGGGTAATTAAAAATTCAGGTAATGAGAACCTCTACCAAAAATCTACGAATACCTGAAAATTCAGATACTTGAAAATTCAGGTTCAGATTACGCCGTTTAGCTAATGTATGATTGCAATCTTCGTAGAGCACCAGTGACCTGATGTTTACCATACGCCGATGCCCTCTAGGCGCAGGCCAGTGACGCTTAGGGGTGGAGCCTAGTGTAGGCCATCCTGGGCTCCGGCCCCCTCTTGATCTGAAGTGATCTGAAGAGTTCTTCAATCAGCCTGGTAGCCTATGACTAAAAGCTTGCTTGAGGAAGTCGAAGTAGAGATAAAACAGTAATTGAAGATCATTCCCCCCTAGCTTGTTTTAGCACACGCTCCGCCACTTGTGGCGGCTATGGTTCCAGGCTTGGCAGGGAGCGACTGGCCGGCTAAGAGCACATGCCAAGGGGCGTGGGGCGCTGTGGGCTGCCAGCTGCCGCGAACAACGCCCCACGCTGGTGAAGGGCAAGGCCGCGAGGGGCATTGCCGGCATGCTGTGCGGTCGGTAGGGTGAGGATGATGAGGGGTGAGGGGCGTTGCGTGGCGGCCGGCTGTGGATGGCGGTGCACTGACATTTGCGTGCTTTAGCTTGGCCAACAAACGAGTGTGTAGACAGGGTGGGGAGTAATCTAGGTGGGTGGGGTTGGCCGCTAGGGTCAGGGGTGGCTGCTGTTTGTGTGGGTTTTAGGATTTTCAAATTACAACTAGGAAGAATGGGATGGACTTGGACCTTGGTTAATACTTTGAAAATATTGGGTATTTTGATATTTTCGGGAATCGAAGTGTATACATAAATTTCCCGAGCTAAATTCGGATTTCTCAAGCGATTGGTATATCAAAAGCAGATTTAGATATATCGGAGTATTTTAGGAGCGGGGTTTGGGTATTTTAAGTTCGGGTTTAGGGTTGGGAAATTCTGCCCACGCCTACTTGCTGTTGGCTGTTGCTGTCGGCCGTCGCGCAAAGCCGATCGCCTGATCGATCGTATGCTTTCAGGTTGGGATTGCATGCGCCTGTGCGCTAGGAGCCTGTACGGCCCCCGCTATGCTTTTCGGGCTACAAATCCACCTCGTTGCTCCCTTGCTTCCGTTCAGAAATCTCTCTCTCTCTCTCTCTCTCTCTCTCTCTCTCTCTCTCTCTCTCCAAGAGATCAGACAGCACAGCATGACCCTGGTGAGGTTGCAAGCGTTGTCCTCCCGTACCTGCCAAATGCAGCCGCCGCGGCTTTCGGCTTCGGGCCTCATTACCACCCGCCTGCAGGCGACCACTTCCTGTTCCCGGGCATCAGCACCGACCTGCTCACGCTGCCGTACGCTGCCACCGCCGCGCACTGCCAGCAGAACCCCGCCGGCTACCAGCCGTTCCTCGACCACGCGCCGGGCCCCCATGACGAGGCTGCCGGCGGCGTCGAGCGGCGGCGGCAGCTCGCGGAGGAGAGGCGGCGGTGGCGGACGGCGTCCAACCGGGAGTCGGCGCGGCGGTCGCGCGTGCGCAAGCAGAGGCAACTCAGCCAGCTCTGGGCGCAGGCCGCCCACCTCCGCGGCGACAACCGCGACCTGCTCGACCGCCTCAACCGCGCCATCAGGGATTGCGACCGCGTGCGGCGCGACAACGCGAGGCTGGGCCGCGAGCGGGCAGGCCTGCAGAGGAGGCTCCACGAGCTCGCCGGCGGCGGCGACGAGGACGGAAGCTCCAGGATAGCTGCAACAGCCACCTAGATGAAAGAGAGCAAAAATGAACGATGCCAACTCCAAGTTGTTTGTTCGTGAAATGAAAATCTTCTAGTGGTATGCTTATAAGTGGACAGATCATATGCACACAAAAGTTAATGTTTGATCTAGCATTCTATAGCTGATATTGAAAAAGGTGCTAGTGACATATTAAGGGTTAATTAGAGATAAATCTGTCAAAGTATTCTGTGAAAATAATGAGCTGGTGACGACATTATTAGTCCTGATAGTCTGCACTCTGCAATACTCCCTCTGTACCCCCCCCCCCCCCCCCCCCCCCACCCCCAAAAAAAGTCCATTCTAGGAAGTTTATTACAATTAACATGAAGATAAAATAACCTTGCTTGCCCCAATTTATTAGCCATATTTGATACAAATTGATTGTTGTATGCACGTGCATTTACTAAATGGGGCAAAACGATTTAATTTTTGATAAATTTTGAATTATAGAATGACTTGTTTTTCAAGATGGAGAGAGTACATTGCGCGCTGGGTAAAGATTGGTATGCTCTGTTTAATATGGAAGGGAACTTCGTACTCGACTTGCAACTAGTTGTAGTGGTAGTGGATAACAACTCCCACGCTAGAAACAAGATAGCAACGATTAGCGGCTTAGCGCCATGAAATTGAAAATCGCGGTAATTTGCAGTGATTATTTGGTTACCAAAAAAAAAATCTCACTACCTAAACCAACATAGACATACATACCCAAACCTACCTAAATATATGGTTTGGCAAAGTGTACCTATGAATCAACTACCAAACATCCACTATGCTCACTGTGTAATATCTTTGCAAATTATCTCAAACATCATGGACTATTGGACTGCACAAATTGAAGGTCCAGCTGAACTAACGAATTTCTCGGAGTATTGACAAAAGGAAAAGTTGCAAAAAAAAAACAAGGGAACAATTTTAAGCACCATATCCAGTCGCGAGTTCAATTTATGAGTAAGCATAAATATACTTATTCCTTTCACATTCAAAGTACGTGCCTAAATGCCAATATTTGGAGGCCTCAGTATGAGAGAAGACAAAAAGGAAAAACGATGAAAGTATTGCTAAATTTATCGTATTGACTATTCGACAAAATTGCATGGACGATTACTAGTGAAAACAAAATAAGATGAGGAAAATAACACTCAATTTATCTGGTTGAGAATTTGACAATACTTGCAAACGTCGGTGTGAAAGAAAACAAAAGGGACAGGAGTCGAAAATAATACACAATTTGTTTGGTTATTTTTAGACCAAACAACCACTTGACCCTGCTTTATTATAAAGCATAGAAGTGATGTTTTGCTGGGATTACCAGGTTTTACATGCCATGAGTTTCAAAGGAAAAGTCGAGTATCTAGATTTGTTCTACCGAAACAAAGACTAGTCAAAAGAGCACTCTAAAACTCCCTCTAAAAGAAGATAACTAGGACTTAAAAACAAAATTTTTGTCACCCCTCTTGCTCCAATTGCTGCTTGTAGCAATGCAAGTCGGTGTCAATTGCTGCACCGCCGCATCCACCTGCAACCGAGATCTTCTTCCTTGCACAAAATCCCCCCTCTCTGCGTAAAAGAAACCAAACGATACACACCAACCTGAGGTGAAGGGATGAAGGAACAACAGTATATTGAAAACAAAGTCATTCCTAATGAGCCAAATGATACACAATTTGTTTGGCTATTGTTCTTAGCATCACACCATATCTGCAAAAGAAACAAACAACTATATATTGCAGTACACCTTGAAAGTGCATTTGGCCCTCTAAGTGGGTTTTGGTGTTTATGACATGCATAATTAGAGAGCTAATGTGATTATCAAGTGTTGAACAGGTTAAAATTCAATGAAATGAAATATATGCGTGAGAAGACGCCAATTTACTTGATGGACGGTGATGGAGCTCAAAAGAAGATCTTTATTTATTTTATATTTTTAATTTAAGTATAGGAAACACCATACTATTAAGAGGGATGCGAAGAGATGACTTGAAGATGTCAAAGTGCTTAATTGAGATGCTAACCTCCTATGAGAGACACAAATCATGCACTTGCATATTTGTGTTCTTTCTATAGTTGTCGGAAGTTCCGATAGGGTGTCGAAAGTTCCGACACCTGTCAGAAGTAACTGGGTTCTTCCGACAGGGGGTCCTCAGCCAGGCTGATTTAATTGTGTCGCAAGTTCCGACCTGTGTCGGAAGTTCCGACAATCACTTAACCAGTACACTAACGGCTAGTTTTTGGGGCTCGGATATTTATACCCCCTCAGCCCCTCTTCCATTTGTTGCTGACTCTTCACGAACACAGCACCACCACAAGCTTCAAATCCTTCTCCCCACTCCCTCCAAGAGCTAATCCTTGAGTTGATTCAAGTTAGGGCTTGGGTGAGAGAAAGATTGAGGTGTGAGGCTTGAGTACTTGAGTGAGAAGGCAGCCACGTTCATCTCAAGAGCGCTTGAAGCATCTCCATCCATCGATTCGCATTTGTTACTCCTTAAACTTGCTTCTAGACGGTTAGACGTTGCCCGGTTGAGCGTCCTCTCATGTGTGTGCATCCCGGAAAGTTTGTATTATCCATCCTTTGTGGATTTCATAGTAAGTGACTCAATCCTCCTTTGTGATTGATTGAGTGAGGTAAAGGGTTAGTGGAAGACCCGGCTCTTTGTGTGCTCCTCAACGGAGACGTAGCTTCCTTAGTGGGAGTGAACTTCGGGAACAAATCTCTTGTGTCTTGCGCCTATTGCATTTATTTAGTTCTCATTGACCTAGAATTTGTTTTGTGCCGATCTACGTACTTAAGTTGTCGTGCTTGCAAAGATCACTTGCAAAAGTCTCCTAGTATCATTGCTCTATTTTTGATGCAGCTAGGTTCTGCAGTTCAAGTTTAATTTTGAATTTCGTATAAGAACTTTCCTTTTGTCGGAAGTTTCGGTCCAGTGTTGGAAGTTCCGACCCATCGGAACTTCCTACAGGTTTAACCACTACGAAGATTTTTTAGGAATTTTCAGGTACGCCTATTCACCCCCTCTAGGCATCACCAAATCCTTTCAATCGGTATCAGAGTCTAATCTCTTGATTAAGGCTTAATGACTAAGAGATAACAAGATATCTCAAGTTGGGGATGGCACCGCCGACGTTATCGAAGCTGCCGCCGCTCAAGCCACGGCCGATCTAGGCCTTGGGGGAAGCACCGTGAACCCCTTTAGCCAAACAAGTCGTCCACCCTCCATCTATGGATCAATATCAAGTGAAGATTCAAATTAAAGTGATGAAGGTGAGGGTGAAGACTTGGAAGCAAGAAGAAGGAGAAAAGAGAAGATGAAGGCCGAGATTTAGAAGAAGACCAAGAAATTGATGAAGAAGCGGATCAAGAAAGAAAGCGAGAAGCATCCTTTCTTGGGGTTACATCAAGTTTCTCTTAATTATGTTTCATCTCAATACCCTTCTTCACAATTTCAGTCCGTCCACTTGGAAAAACCTCCTTTCTTTGATGGGACGGATTATCCCAGGTGGTCGTATGACATGAAAATGCATCTCTACGGGCTTCAGCCCTCTATTTGGAAAGTTGTGGTTGTAGGTGTGACTCCACCTACGAATGGTGTACCCACGGCCGAATAAGCTCAAGACTACTTCCGAAATCCGCAAGCCGTAAGGGTCATCACAAGCTCTCTTTGTGCCCAAAAATTCAACAAAATCCGCAATGTTGAAGTGGACAAGAAAAATTGGGACACATTGAGAGAGGCTCATGAGGGGACCGATGAAATTAGAGAAGGCAAGATGGATTTGTTGCAAGGAGAGTTGGAGAACTTTGTCATGCATGATGAAGAAATCATGAGACAAATGTATGATAGACTAATGGTCCTTGTGTCGGACATTAGATCTCTTGGAAGCACAGAGTGGGATGATCACAAAGTGACAAAGAAGTTGCTTAGGACTTTCACACCAAGGAACCCAACCCTTGCAACAATGATTAGAAGAAATCCAAAATTCAAGACGAAGACACCCAATCAACTTCTTGGTAAAATTCTCCATCAAGAGTCGGTTGAGAGAGATGTAGCCAAGTCACTTAGTCACAAGATCAACAAGAATGTCGCACTCAATGCTAGCTCAAGTGACAAGGTTGAGTCAAGTCCCAAGGCCCACAAGTCAAACAAGGAAGATTCAAGTGATGAAGGTTCCGCCGATGAAGAAATGGCCTTGGTCTTGAGAAACTTCAAGAAGTTCATGGAGAAGAAGTATTACAAGAAAGGTGGTGACTACAAGAAAAAGCCATCACAAAGAAGGTGCTATGAGTGCAAATAAGTGGGCCATTACATTGCCGATTGCCCACAATTGAAGAACAAAAAAAAGGAGGAGAAGAGGTACAAGGAGAAGAGCAAGGACTAGAAGAAATATCAAGGTCATGCTCATGTTGGTCAAGAGTGGAAGTCTAGTCATGAAGACTGTAGGTGTTTTACCGCCACACCCATCGAGGGAGACCCCCGAGGTGGTGAGTTTGTAGGTAGGGTGTCGCCGAGATCAGGAATTCGAAGATGCAAAGGAACACAAGGTTTAGACAGGTTCGGGCCGCCGAGAGCGTAATACCCTACGTCTTGTGTGGTTTGTATTGCCTTTGATGGTGATTGTCCCCGAGGGGGTCCCTGTCCGCCCTTATATAGTCTGGGGGGACAGGTTTACATGGAAGTTCTAGTCGAGTACAAGGCCAGGAGTCCTACCCTAGTACTTCTCGTGTAGTTTTCTACCGTGTCCGACTAGTTTCACTACTATACGAGTAGTCCTACTGCACTACGAGTAGTTACAATAGATGTAGAGCGTGGGCCATGTCCCATCCCGTATCCTAAGAGAAGTATGCCATGTGTACAGTCCCGTGTGCTCGGGTCTGACAAGCCCCCGAGCTCTTCGTAGCCGAGTACTCCCTTGGCTGCGTCGAGGCTGTGAGGTGCTCATGCCCCGAGTAGTTGTCCAGTCTTCTTTATATGGGGTGCGATTAAACTCGCACTCCATATGGAGTAGCCCTCGAGCCTTAGGTTGACTCGTAGAATCAAGCTGAGGGTCAATTTAATCTTGAGTCTTATGTCTTTATCCTCCAGCAGATTTGAAAAATAAGTTGCTGATGACAGGTGCCCCGCAGCCCCCCCGAGCCTTGAATCCAAATCCCCAAGTTTTGGAATCTAGGATCCAAAGAATCGTGGCATGCGATATGTGACGGTAAAGATTTGGTGGTGAACAAGGGCAAATTGGTGTAGTATATTTGAAAACCTCTTTTTTCGGGATGAATTCCCTGAAAAAAATGGTTAAACAAATAACATCCCAAAAAACACCAAAAAATACCTCTCAAATCAATTTTTGTGCCCTGAGCCAATGACTAAATAAATCCTCTGGGTAATAATGTGAACAAACCCCTAATTTTGGAATAAAATCCCTGAAATAATGGTTAACAAACATCTACCCAAGATAGATCTTAAAAAGCCTCTTGGATCGGGTATTGGCGAGGAATTTTACAGCGTCCAACATGTAAGCATGAGAGATGTCCTTTGAGGCACGCTGAGTGCCTTGTCCCATCAAGCCCCCGAGCCAGGAGCCAGATGATAAGCATAAAGTAGTCATTGCAGAACGGTGGCGCTAGCCCCCGAGCCCAGGCATTGGGCAAGTAGTGGAAGGAGTCTAACATTTGTAGAACTAGTTGTAAACTAGTAAACTTCTTGTCATGGGAGCGAGGCCCCTTCAATAACATAGTGTACAAGTCGAAAACTAGTAATATGTTACTGGAAATAAGGGTGCGAGGCCCCTTCAGCATACTTGCTCGTAGTACCAGTTGTAAACTAGTAAAATAGAGTTGTACTGGAAGTATGAGCACAAGGCTCCTTCAGTAACCCAAGAGACGAGTCGAAAACTAGTAATGAGGTACTAGAAATATGGGAGCGAGGCCCCTTCAGCAAACCTACGCGTAATACCAGTTGTGAACTGGTAAAACGGAGTTGTACTGGAAGTATCCATCTCCAGGCATCAATAGAAGCTGTCCCCAGTTGATCAAGTATGAAAACGACGTAGATGCTCAATATTCCAAGAATTTGGTACCTCCTGGCCATCACAGTACTGTAAGCGATAAGATCCAGGGCCTGTAACCTTGTGCACAATAAAAGGTCCTTCCCATCGTGAGTTAAGCTTGTGTAGTCCGGTATCATCCTGGATTCATCGAAGAACCATATCTCCAACGTTGAAAGAGTGTCATTGAACGTTCCTGTTGTGGTAACGACGAACTCCTTGTAAGTAGCGAGCTGACTGGAACAATATGTTGCATCGGATTTTCTCTACTGAGTCAAGCTCGAGATGTCTTGTAGTGTCAGCCTCGCCTTCTTCAAACATCTCCAGTCGTGGAGACTTCCACATCACGTCAGCTGGTAATATAACTTCAGACTCGTATACGAGAAAGAAAGGTGACTGTCCTGTGGCTTTGCTTGGTTGTGTGCGAAGCCCCCAAACTACTGATGAGATCTCATCGATCCACTTGCCGCCCTTTTTGCTCTTCTCGTCATAGAGTCTGTTCTTCAAACCATCAAGAATCAAGCTGTTTGTGCGCTTAACCTGGCCATTGGCCCGCGGGTGAGCCACTGAAACATATTTGACTTCAATGGAACTGCATTCACAGAAATCCCAGAACTGATGCGAGTGGAAATTGGATCCCAAATCTGTAATGATGGTGTTGGGGAAGCCAAAGCGGTGTAATATGTCGCAGATGAAAGTAACCACTTGATCTGCAGTGAGTGTTGCGATTGGCTTGTACTCGATCCACTTCGTAAACTTGTCGATGGCCACCAACACGTGTGTGAAACCTCCTGGTGCAGTTGTTAAGGGCTCTATCATGTCCAGGCCCCAGCATGCAGACGACCATGAGGGTGGTATAGTGATGAGGTTATGAGTCGGAACATGGGGCTGTTTGCCAAAGAATTGGCAGTTGGTACACTGACGAATGAGTGCTTTGGCATCTGCCGAGGCAGTCGGCCAGTAGAAACCAGATTGAAACACCTTGCCGACTAGTGTATGAGAGGCGGCGTGGTTCCCGCACACGCCTTCATGAATCTCTTGGAGTATCTCTTTGCCCTCCTCCGTGAGTATGCCTGACGCTGATCCACGCTTATACAGGTTACCCCTGACTAGAATAAACCCTTTGCTGCGCCTTAGGATGCGAGTAGCTTCAGCGCTTTTTGGGTCGACGCCGCGGGGTAGTTTGTGCTCCTGGATGTAGTCGATGAAGGCCACCCTCCAGTCGACCTTGATCATCAAGACCTCTCGGTCGGGTTCCTTGGTACCATGACCGATTGAACTTGAGTTTGGTGCCCTGATGGAAGGGTGATGCAACTCGTGAACAAAAACTCCCGGTGGGAGGTTAGCTCGATCAGAACCCAGTTTGGAGAGCACATCTACGCCCACATTGTTGTCGCGAATCACATGGTGAATTTCCAACCCCGAGAACTTGTTCTGGAGCTTGCGTATTTCCGTAACGTAGACGTCCATGGTGTCCTTGTTGATCTCCCACTCCTTGTTGACTTGTTGAACCACCAGTAAGGAATCACCGTAGACGAGTAGTCGCTTGATGCCCAGGGAGACAGCTAGACGTAGCCCGTGCAATAATGCTTCGTACTCGGCTTCGTTAGTAGAGACCTCGAATAGTATTTAAAACACATATTTGAGCTGTTCTCCTCTCGTGCTGATGAAAAGTACTCCCGCACCACCGCCACCGAGCTTGAGTGAGACGTCAAAGTACATGACACAATGCTCTGGCTGGTTGGTTGGGGCTTCCACTTGGTTTTCTTGACACTCCGCCATGAAATCGACTAGTGCCTGCGACTTGATGGCTATCCGGGGCTTGAAGTCGAGTGTGAGGGCTCCCAACTCCATGGCCCACTTGGAGATGCGCCCGGTGGTGTCCCGATTGTGGAGGATATCCGCCAGTGGGAAGTCGGAGACCACTAGGATATTGTATGCGTTGAAATAGTGGCGAAGCTTCCTGGAAGTGATGAGTATACCGTAAAGTATTTTCTGAATCGTTGGATAACGAACCTTAGATTCTGAGAGGTCTTCGCTGATGAAGTAGACTGGTCACTGCACCCCGAAGGCGTGGCCTTCCTCCTGGTGTTCCATCACAATTGCTGTACTGACGAGTGAGTAGTCGCGGCGATGTAGAGTAGCAGATTCTCGCCTGGTTGGGGAGCCGTCAAGATGGGTGGCGACTGCAGATGGTGCTTGAGATCTTGCAGCACTTGGTTTGCCTCCTTGGTCCACTGAAACTTGTCGTGGAGCTTGAACAATTTGAAGAAGGGTAGTCCCCTTTCTTCAAGTCAGGAGATGAATCGATTCAAAGCTGCCATGCAGCCTGTGAGCTTCTGGACGTCCTTGATCGTCTTTGGAGTGTCCATGGCTGTGATGGCATTGATCTTCTTTGGGTTTGCTTCAATTCCTCAGTTACTAACAATGAACCCGAGTAGTTTTCCTTGTGGCACGCCAAAGACGCACTTCATCGGGTTAAGCTTCCATCGAAACCGTCGCAAGCTGTTGAATGTCTCCTCGATATCAGTGATGAACTCGTCATGGGATCTGGTCTTGATAACCACATCATCCACGTAAGCTTCAATGTTGTGGTGTAGCTGGTCCGCAAGGCACAGTTGGATGGCCCGTTGGTAGGTAGCTCTTGTGTTCTTCAACCCAAATGACATTGTAGTGTAAGCGTATGCTCCAAAGGGGGTGATGAATTCTGTTTTGATCTGATCTTCCTCCTTGAGAGCCATCTGATGGTAGCCTAAGTAGCAGTCGAGAAAGGGGAGCAAGACGCAGCCAGCCGTAGAGTCGATGACTTGGTTGATGTGTGGGAGCGCGAAGGGGTCCTTCGGGCAGTGTTTATTGAGATCAGTATAATCCACACACATCTTCCATTCATTATTATTCTTTTCCAAGACTAGTACAGGGTTAGCTAACCACTCGGGGTGGTACACTTCTTTAATAAAACCAGCCGCGAGTAGTTTTGCTAGCTCTTTCTTGATGGCCTCCCTCTTGTCGGGGGCGAAGCGTCGTAGTCGTTGCTTCTTTGGAGTGGCTTTTGGGTCGACTTTTAGGTAATGCTCAATCAACTCCTTGGGCACCCCTGGCATATCCGCTGGTTTCCAAGCGAATATGTCCCGGTTAGCCGTAAGGAAGCTGATGAGCGCGCTTTCCTATTTGTCGCCTAAGCCGCCCCCGATCAAAGCAGTCTTGGACGGGTCACCCTCTTGCAGCTGGATGGCCTTGATGCTGACGTCGCTGGGTTTGGGTTTATCCCTTGACTTGCTGGGCCGTTGGTTGGAGATCTCCATCTCTGAATTGGTCAGCTTCAGCGCAGCCGCGAGTACTTCTGCAGATGGCTCTGGCACGTGTGATGTCGTGGCGTACTCGATCGCTTCCTGGTCGCAGTCGTACAACTTCTTCAGGTCGCCACGGAGTGTGAGTGCGCCTGTCTTGCCTGGCATTTTGATTAGCAGGTAGATGTAGTGGGGCACGACCATGAATTTCGCTAGTGTCGGTTTGCCAAGGATGGCATGGTATGACGAGGCAAAATCCGCCACCTCGAACTTGATGTACTCGGTGCGGTAGTTGTCTTTCATCCCAAAGGTGACTGGTAGGACCACTGACCCGAGTGGTGTAGCCGCGTTACCCGGGACAATGCCGTAGAAAGGAGCTTTGCTAGGGGTGAGCATCTTGGAGATGTCCAGTCCCATCTTCTTCAGAGTACTCGCGAAAAGCAGGTTGAAGCCGCTCCCGCCGTCGATGAGTACTCGGGTTAGCTGTGAGCCCGCCACGACAGGGTCTAGGATGAGCGGGAATTTTCCCGGCTCGGAGAAGCTGGTCCATTGATCGTCCCTGGAAAAGGAGATCGGGACCTCGGTGTATCTCAGAGGCCTTGTCGTGGCCGGCTCCATAGAGAGTATTTCTCGCAGGGTTAACCTCTGCGCGCGCTTGGAGGGGAACCCACCATCTCCGTCGAAGATGACGTTGACGACGTTCTTCGGATCCTGGAAGTCCTGAGCCCCCGACTTGTCACCTCCCCCGTCGTCCTCCTGATCCTTTTTCTTTCCTCCCTTAGGGAGGGGTGGTGCATTGAGTGACTTGCGGATGGTGACGCACTCGAAGAGTGTGTGTCGCGACTCTGGGTGTATCGGGCATTGTTTGTGCATGACTTGCTCATATTGTGTTTGGTTGTTCCCCAACTTCTTGCCACGTGAATTGCGCTCAACGGCCGCGACTTCGTGGTCTGGCTTGCGCTTTCGGGTATTTCCCGAGTGGTTCCGCTAGCTCTTGTCGAAGTGGTCGTTGCCGTTGCTTTGCTTGTCGTGGTTGCTCTTGGGGAAGCGGTTGTTCTCCTCGTCCTCTTGGTCAGCCCACCGTGCCATCATGTTGCGCAGCTCTACAGTAGTAGTCAGGCTGCTGCACCCGAAGTCGTGGTACGTGTGCTTCGAGAAGAGCCCATTCTGGAAGCAACGGATGACGTCCTCATCGGTGATGTTGGCGATGGTGGCGCGCGTCTCGAAGAAACGCGGGGTGTAGGACCTCAGGGTCTTGTTCATCTCTTGCTTCACCTAGGATAGATCATGGCGAGTGCCCGCCCTGATCATGGATCCTTGGAAGTTATCGATGAAGGCTCGCTTGAGGTCCTCCCACGAGGCGATGGAGTTTGGCTTGAGGCTTTCAAGCCACGTGAGGGGTGCGGACTCTAGAGCCACCGGGAAGTAGAGAGCTTTGGTGGAGTTGGATCCCCCTGAAACTTCAATAGCAACGGAGTAGCATCGAATCGACTAGCGCGGGTCTTGCTTACCGTCGTACTTGGGGATTCCAACTGGTTTGAAGTCCTTTGGATAAGACTTGTCGGTGATGCTGGTGGTGAAGGCGGGGAAGCGGTCGCTATAGTCGTCGTCGTGGCGCCTGCCGGTACGGTCCATTCTCCCTACTTCAGTAACAAGCCGTGCGTCGCGGCCTTCATTGATCTTCTGCCCGAGGTCGATCGTGGGGGCGTCGTGAAGGCTGGCTTTGAGTGGATCTTGGCCTTGATGCCTTGCACCACGCTGGTTGCGAGTGGATTGTTGTACCTCTTTTTCATTGTTGCCACGCGCGGACAGGTGGCCCTTGTTGCGATGGCGGTTGTCGTTCCTCCGGCTTCGAAGGCCTCCTCCATGGGTGCGACTGACTGGCGAGGTTTCGCCATGGCGCTCAGACCTCAAGGGCGGAATCCGAGTGGAAGACACTGAATGTTGCCCATCGAGTTGCACGAGCGCGTGCTAGGTCAGATACTGCAGCCTTTGAATCTGAGGATTGAGTGGGAGTTGTTGAGCTAGGAGTGCTGCTTCTGTGATGGCGCCAATCGGCGTACGGTACTCGCGATCCGCGACTGCTGCAAAGGCATTGTTTAGATCCCTTGGTTCGCGGGCTTGATTCTGCGCGTTGCGCCTGCGTTGGGCGCGCTTGGCATTCTTGACCCGCGGGATCCTTCGGTGCTCCTCGTCTTCATCCTGGGGAGCATCAGCTATGGGCTCATCGACTGAGACATCCGCAAGTTTCTCGTTGTCGTACTGTGGGTTCAGCTCGTCATTCTCCGTATTGCCAAGGGAGGCCATGCAGACTTGACGATCCGGCGAGTGGTTAGCTGTAAGGCTGTACTCGAGTAGCTCTATGCTAGTTTCTCCTTCTTCCGCGATGGGAGAGAGAGGTCTACCCTCCTAGAAGGGCAGTTCCTGCACGAAGGCCACAAGGCGGGACTCGTAATTGAGTAGTTCGGAGGGCTCAAAGTCCTTCTAGTACACCAGACGTCCTTGCGGCGTAGATGTTATGGTTAAACCCAGATGGCTGCCCGAAAATGATTCGGTGTGGCCGTCGAGTTGCGAGTGGTTTTTCAGGGCGGGGGCCGCCTGATGAGTGGTGGCTCCCTCGTCTCTGTGTCCTTCTCGATACTGGCTTGAAGGTGTAGTACTACGCGGGGAGTACTCTTCGATGGAGTCCGAGAAGATGTTGAAAACGGGGGCCGCCCGACAAGCGGTGGCTTCCACGTCCTTGATCCAGAGCAGCAGATCCAAATCCTCCTCCAAGTTGGAGAGGGATTTAGATCGTGTGGTTTTTTTAGATCGGTTTGAATCCGACCCGACTAGATCTGGTGCATCACGAGTGGAAGTCGCGTTGAAAACGGACATCTTTTCGATCTGCTGGGCCAGATCAGGAAGCAACAGATCGTCGAGGTTGTCGACGAACTCATCGAGATCGTTGCTTGGAGTTGATGAAGAGGCCTCTAGCTCCTTGGAGTTGGCTAGGTGGCTGTTAAAGCCACCCAAACCATTGGCGACGCAGATCCAAGAGCCGAAGATGAACGTTGTGCCCTCGTCGAGCACAACGTTGGTGAAGTTGAAAGATGCCGTCGAATTTTCCGGTGGATGCTCGATGAACACCCCTACCTAGCGCGCCAGCTATCGGTGTTTTACTGCCACGCCCACCGAGGGATACCCCCGAGGTGGTGAGTTTGTAGGTAGTGTGTCGCCGAGATCAGGAATTCAAAGGTGCAAAGGAACACAAGGTTTAGACAGGTTCGGGCCGCCGAGAGCGTAATACCCTACGTCATGTGTGGTTTGTATTGCCTTTGATGGTGATTGTCCCCGAGGGGGTCCCTGTCCGCCCTTATATTGTCTGGGGTGACAGGTTTACATGGAAGTCCTAGTCGGGTACAAGCCCAGGAGTCCTACCCGAGTACTTCTCGGGTAGTTTCCTACCGTGTCCGACTAGTTTCACTACTGTACGAGTAGTCCTATTGCACTACGAGTAGTTACAACAGATGTAGGGCGTGGGCCATGTCCCATCCCGTATCCTAAGAGAAGTATGCCACGTGTACAGTCCTGTGTACCCGGGTCTGACAAAGACTCCGATCATGAAGGTATGGCAAGTCTAGCCACACCCAAGTCTTCAAGGAAGCTGTTCAACAACATCTCCGATGATGAAGATGATGCTCCTTTTTATCTCATGGCAAAAAGGACTAAGGTACAAGAATCATCCATCTCTTTCTTCCATCTTTCCACCACATCTCGTAGTACACAAAATGATTTTGATGATGAGAAAGAACAATATAGAGCTTATATGATAAAATAATTTGGAAAGAAAGGTTTTAAAGAAATTAAAAAGCTTATGGAGAAATTGGAGAAAAATAAAGAGTGTCTCGATAGTCAAGAAGACTTGCTCATCTTTGAGAAGGAGAGAAACCTTATCTTTGAGAAAGCACTTGCCGAATAAAAGGTGAAGGTTGAAAAATAGGGTATTGACTTGTCTCTAGCTAATGATTCAAATAAGAGGATGTCAATGAGAACTCTTTGATAAACTAATCTCTAGCTTCCCTAAAGGCCACTCATAGTGAATTTGTTGACGCCAGATTTTGACACGTGTTGAATCGGCGTCAGGAAAGGAAGAGACTGGTCGATGCGGGCTACAGTTGGGAATCGGCCGATTGAGGCTATAGTTAGGGATCGGCCGATTGGCGATGCAGCTTGCGCCAACAGATAGAGGATGGAGCCAATGGAATCACAACAGAGGATCCCAGTCAAAGAGGACCTGATGTTGGTCAAAGAACGACGCCGACTCGGTTGTGAAGCAATGGAAAGAGTCTGGATTGGACTAGGAGATGGCGGCAGAAGATTCTGCGGGATCCCGTTTCCTTTAGGAAAGTATTATAGATATATTAGTTTTTATTTAAATCAAGTTTGTAACGGGTCGTAATAGATCAGGAATCTTAGTCCTAGGGTATAAATAGGAGCAGTCAGGGTTTTGTAGAATATCAACACATCAATCAATACAAACAATCTACTTTTTCATCGTACTTTACTTTCAAGTCGGCGACTTCGCCAATACTTCTTTTTCTTTCACGAGTTCGTACGGATTGGCAGGGCTGCATCGACACGATCTCCGGCCAATTGGTAGGTTCCGTTTTTCGAATTACATCTAAGCTTTAACTTCGGGCGCATCGCCGTCGTTTCGTTTAGATTTATTCACTAGTTATCAATATTTACTAGAATTATAGATTTTACCTATTGTTCTAGTTTTATCACCAGTTATCCAGCTTGAGATCGAACTGTTGGCTTCATCATTATTTCTCCTTATTTACCATTGTATAGCCGATTAGATCTATTTCAAGTGTTGCCTCTGTTACAATTGTTTAAGTTACTCCAGTAGTTTCTTGGCAATCGTTACGTGATTATCGGTTGGTCCATAGCCGGTCATCATCATAGCAAATCGGCCGATTCGCTGATACGCTTTTCGAGACAGATCGGAAATTTAGCCGATCGGAACCCCGGAATTTTATACGTTTATTTCCTTGTCAATAAACAGGTCAGATTGACTGGCACGCCGCGAGAACCGCACCAGGGCAATCACCCGAATAGGAGTTAAGCAGATTCTCCCGGGTCGTGTGTCTGACGCTGAAGGTCATCGGCCGATTCCTGGCCGATTTTCGGCGCCAACACACTTTGGGCACGCCCGGTGGGACGCTCTCAATATCAAACATGTCAAAGACCACGGAAATATCTGAGAACAACATCATTGAGGTTACAGAGGCAGATCTCAAGGACGACTAGAAAGAAGAGCTGGCAAGACACCTTGAATACTACAAGAGGGTATATCTGCAATGTTTCAGTCGCACCAGAAGCGGGGAGACTGTCAAGAAAGCTCCTCTTCCAGTTCCCCACCACATCACCATCGCTGAGGATTCGGACAAGATGTCCGATATGATTCAACAGTCCATCTATCAGGCTTTCATCGACCAATCCTCAGTAATGACCAACACGGTGTACAACGTCGTCATCAGTTCTCTGGTCAACGGAGTAGCTCAGGGATATCAGGGGCTAGCATACGCCCCACCTATTGTAGCTCCAGCTAGAAGCTTACCAGGCACGTCTCACTCGGCTCCTCAGCCGATATCGATGCAACACGAAGGATACAACACTTCGTCGCCTTCAATGCCTTCAGGATATAACGGTGCACCATGCTTTCGATCACAAGCGCCGCTTCAACCTATCCAGATTGCTTCCGTGCAATCACTACCCACAAATTCAGTACCTTGGGGGGCACCAGCAACGACAGCTTTTCCAGATCAATCAACCGGTCATTTGAGCTCTCCGATCCAGGCACCGTTTCATTCGGCTGTCCGGCCGACGGTCCCTCAGTATCAACCGGCCACGTCAGAAATCGGCAGGGGGGCAAATGCCGCAGAAACACTCAGAAGCGCGACGCCGATGATGCTGTACGATGGGGCGGTAGATTCGCTTCGCCACCAGCTGTCAGCTGCTCAGCCGGCCACGATGCAGTAGAATCCGCCACACACTTTGATACATCACTCGACCGTACTGCCGCCGATCCACCAACATGTGCCGGTGCCTCGGCCAGTTGTTCATCAGCAGCAAGTGGATTGGACAGCAAGAATAGCGGAGGTAATTCAAGACCAATTCGGGATAAAGCCGAAAGTACAAACTTATACGTACAAAACGCCATACCCACCTGCCTACGATCTATTACCGTTTCCCCATCGGTACAAAGTTCCTGACTTCACCAAATTTTTGGGGCTGGATGACATCTCAACCGTGGAGCACATAAATAGATTCATCATCCAGTGCGGGGAGGCCGCCACACAAGATGCTCTGCGGGTTCGTCTGTTCTCGTCATCTCTATCTGGGTCGGCCTTCCAGTGGTTCACTACCCTACCACCCAACTCCATCGTTACTTGGGCCGATCTGGAAAAACAATTCCATAAGTACTTCTACGCGGGAGTCCACGAGATGAAGCTTTCAGATTTGACCAGCCTCAGGCAAAGGAGCGAGGAACCAGTAACTAGCTACATACAAAGGTTCAGAGAGGTCAGATACAAATGCTATACCCTAGCCCTGACCGACGCTCAGTTGGCCGACATCGCCTTCCAAGGCCTCCTGCCACATATCAAGGAGAGGTACGCCTCACAAGAGTTTGAAAGTTTAAGTCAGATCGTTCACCGATTGGCCGGTCAAGAAGTACGTCCGTTTGATCAGCGAAGGAATTTCCAGAAAAAGGTGGCATATTTGGAAGGGTCTGAATCTGAGGAAGAAGAAGAAATCGGCCTAGCAGAATGGGTCAAAGGGAAGAAGCCGATATCGTGCCCTTTCGGGAAGAAAGAACCAGAGGCCTTCGGCTTTGATACGTCGAAGGCGGATAAAATCTTTGACTTACTTCTCCAAGAGGGGCAGATCAAGCTCTCACCTCACCACACCATTCCGTCGGCCGATCAGCTCAAAAGGATGAAATATATCAAGTGGCACAACGCCACGTCTCACGACACAAATGAGTGCAAAATCTTCCGTCAGCAGATACAGTCGGCCATTGAGCAAGGCAGATTTAAATTTGAAGTCCCGGCGAAGCCAGCAAAGCCGATGAAAATTGATCAGCATCCTTTCCCTACTAACATGGTTGACATGGGAAAAAACTCGCTTCAAACCAAGGTGCTAACGTCGGAATCGGCTAAAAGAAGCGGCGCCGTGGACCCCAGAAAGCAGGTTACGGTGGACGATGTCAAAGGAAAAAGATGGGTTGAAGATGAGGGCGAAGGATCAGAACGATCGCGTAGACCCGTCACTTCCCAATTCTTACTCAGCAAATATCAGCGGCAGCAGGAAAGATCGAGACACCGCGAAGAGATGATACGCCGACACGAAGATCATTGGCGATGCCCGTTCTTCATCCATTGCTGGGAAAATGACCTCAGATTGCCATCAGTTGATAATTGCCCTGAGTGCAGCGGATCAAATCGCAACGATCGCCGGCTCAAAAGATCACGCTCCAGAGACAGAGGATCAGAGCCGATCAGCAGAAACTGGCGTGAACAAGAGGGTCGGCGCCTTTCAGTGCATGATCGGCTGGGGGGCAGAGTTGACCGGTATGACCGGTCGAAGGGCAGGATCAGCTAGCAGAAGCGACTGTGGGGGCAGAACCAGCGTACACGATCGGCTAGAAGAAATGGCCGATGCTAGGGTGTCAGATGAGAACCCCCTAGGAAGAGAACCAGACTGGGAGCACGCCAGACCACCGGCCAAACCAGTGAACCCCAGGTGGTGCCCTGATGGACTGTCGAAATCTCAAAAATGAAGGATCCAACGTCTGTGCCAATGGGAACAGCAATAGGAAGAATAGAGGCGGGTGGTGGATAAGAAAAGCGACAGGTCTCGGGTCTGGCGCCCCAAAAGAAACAACAACGAGGAGGGCGACAATCAAGAATCCGCAGCTGATGTCAACATGGTGTTCGTCTTGCCGATGGAGTTCATGGCACCCGTCGATCGAGACAGAGTGACAAGGAAGGAGGGGCAGATACCGCATTTGGTTTTGGAACCGATGACAGCCACTTTTGAGAAACCGGAAGATGAAAAACGGCAACATCTCATGGCTCTATTTCTCAAAGGACACGTTAACGGATGACCTGTTACCAGGCTACTAGTGGACGGAGGCGCTGCAGTCAATATTATGCCATATGCCATGTTCCGGAAGTTGGGCAAAAGCGATGAAGATCTGACCAAGACAGACATGATGCTCAAAGACTTTGAAGGCAACGCGTTTCCTGCCCGTGGAGCGCTCTGCATCGACCTCACCATCGGCAGTAAGACCCTTCCCACTACCTTCTTTATTATTAATGGCAAGGGGTCCTACAACATGTTGCTCGGTCATGATTGGATACACACGAATTGCTGCGTCCCGTCTACAATGCACCAATGCCTCGCACAGTGGGTCGGCGACAGCACCGAGATAGTCACCGCTGATTCCACCTACAGTGTTGCGGCGGCTGATACGCAACAGTGGAGCTGCGAGCACGTCAAGTGTTTATCTGGTAGAACTTGGGACACTGATTTCCTGAAAGTGTCCGATTTTGGCCTACAACCGATCCAAGCAGTCGGCTCTGAAGATTCAGATTAGATGGATCAGTTCGTCCGAGAAGACGGGAAGCTTGGGCATGGATTCACGTCGGCCGATTCATTGGAGATGGTGGATTTAGGAGATGGTAGCAAGCCAAGGCCGACGTATATTAGTGCTAGCTTGGATCCCGACTACAAATGTAGATTGATAAGTTTATTAAATGAATTCAAAGATTGCTTTGCTTGGGAATACCATGAGATGCCTGGCCTAGACCGGTCCATTATCGAACACCGGTTGCCTATAAAACCAGGATATCGGCCATATCAGCAGCCTGCACGACGATGCAACCCTAAAATTCTACCTGATATAAAGGCCGAGATCACAAGATTGATTGAAGCAAGATTTATTCGGCAGTGCCGTTACGCCGAATGGATTTCAAATATTGTACCCGTATACAAGAAAAATGGAAAGTTGCGCGTATGCATCGACTTTAGGAACCTAAATCAGCCTACACCAATGGACGGGTATCCAATGCCGACAGCCGACATTTTGATAGATGCTGCCGCAAGACATAAAGTCATCAGTTTCATGGACGGTAATGCTGGGTACAATCAAATATTAATGGCCGAAGAAGATATTTCGAAAACGGCTTTTAGGTGTCCGGGCCACCTCGATTTATTCGAATGGATGGTAATGACCTTTGGATTAAAGAACGCCGGCGCTACATACCAACGGGCTATGAATTATATCTTTCACAAACTTATTGGTGTATCGGTGGAAATCTACATCGACGATGTTGTAGTCAAGTCAAAAGGTCATCAAGAACATCTAGCCAATTTACAAGAGGTGTTTGAGTGCACGAGGAAGCATGGGTTAAAAATGAACCCGAACAAGTGTGCATTCGGTGTGTCGGCCGGGCAATTCTTAGGATTCATGGTCCATGAACGCGGGATAGAAGTCAACCGGAAGACCATAGCTGCCATCAATAAGGTTGTGGCCCCGCAGAATAAAACCGAGCTGCAGTTCCTAATCGGCAAGGTCAACTTTATCAGAAGATTCATATCCAACTTGTCTGGGCGTATTCAGGCTTTCACTCCTTTGTTGAAATTGAAGCTCGATCAGGAATTCGTATGGGGAGATGAACAACGCAAAGCGTTAGAAGATATCAAGCAATATCTAATTTCACCACCTATGTTAGTCCCGCCACAGGCTGATAAGCCGTTCAAACTATACTTATCGGCCCACGAGCGGGCTATCAGGTCAGCGGTGGCATAGGAGTTCGAAGGAAAAAGAACGGGTGGTATATTATGTCAGCAGAAGACTCCTGAACGCCGAAACGAGATATTCCCCGGTAGAACGGCTGTGCCTGTGTCTATATTTCTCGTGTACCAAGCTCAGGCACTATTTGTTATCGGCAGAGTGCATAGTCGTATGCAAGGATGATGTGGTAAAATATATGCTATCACTGCCAATTTTGAAAGGACGGATTGGAAAATGGATCCTGGCTCTGTCAGAGTTTGACCTAAGGTACAAATCGGCTAAGGCTGTCAAGGGTCAAGTCATGGCCGATTTCGTGGCTCAGCATTGTGAACCAAAAATTGCTGTTGTTGAATCAGTTGCATGGACTCTATACTTCGATGGTTCCTCGTGTGGAGCCGGATCGGGAATCGGCATCGTTCTTGTATCGCCTCGGGGGGCAAGCTATGATTTCTCTCTGCCGATAGAGGCATCCGCGACCAACAACCAGGCGGAATATCAAGCCGTCCTAAAAGGTATCCAATTGTTAAGGGAAGTCAAAGCTGATGTGGTAGAAATTTTTGGAGATTCCATGCTCATTGTAGATCAATTAACGGGGAGTTCTGAATGCAAAGATGATATCTTAAGGATTTACTACGAGGATTGCCTCCAGCTGTTAAAGGAATTCAAGTCTGCGGTTATTGAGCACATTCCCAGAAATTATAATGATGAGACCAATAGACTTTCCCAACACGCGTCCGGGTACCGGCCGATTCAAGGGGCCATGATTCTGGAACTTGTGGCCGACGATTGGTGAAAGGAGATTGCCGATTACTTGAAAGATCCATCCCAGAAAGTGGATCGGCGAGTGCATTTTCAGGCCATGAAATACGTATTGCTCGAAGATGATTTATTTTACCGGACGATTGATGGGGTTCTTCTCAAATGCCTGGGAACGGTAGAAGCAAAGGTCCTGATGGGAGAAATCCACGAAGGCGAATGCGGAGCTCATCAATGGGCTCACAAGATGAAGTGGATGATCAGAAATAATGGGTATTATTGGCCGACGATTCTCGAGAATTGTTTTAAATATTATAAAGGTTGTCAAGACTGTCAGAAGTTTGGCAATGTGCAGCGCGCGCCAGCCTCGGCTATGAATCCGATAATCAAACCATGGCCGTTTAGAGGTTGGGGAATAGATCTCATCGGACAGATTTACCCTCCATCAAGCAAAGGGCACAAGTTTATATTAGTAGCCACTGATTATTTCACCAAATGGGTGGAGGCAGTTCCGTTGAAGACCGTGACATCGGCCGATATGATCGATTTCGTGAAAAACCACATTGTTTATCGGTTCGGCATCCCTCAAACTATCACAACTGATCAGGGAACGATGTTCACCTCAGGGGAGTTCGAGGAATTCGCCGCTGATATGGGGATTAAATTGTTGAATTCTTCTCCGTACTATGCTCAAGCCAACGGCCAGGCCGAATCATCCAATAAAGGGATAATCAAGTTGATCAAGAGGAAGATAGAGGAACAACCCAAGAAGTGGGACATGTCTTTAACTGAATCTCTATGGGCTTATAGGATGGCTTGCCACGGGGCCACTAAGATATCTCCTTATCAGTTGGTATATGGTCACAAGGCAGTATTGCCTTGGGAGTTAAGGACGGGGTCAAGGCGCACATCGCTTCAAGATCAGTTGACGGCCAATGACTATTCTCTCCTCATGAAGGGAGAGCTCGACGATTTGGCGAGTCAGCGGTTGAGGGCCCTGATTAGCATCGAAGAAAACAAGAAAAGGGTGGCCAGGTGGTACGACAAGAAGGTCAAAGTTAAACAATTCTCCCAAGGAGATTTGGTATGGAAGTTGGTGCTGCCGATGGGGTCTAAGGATCCCAAATTCGGTAATGGTCGCCCACTTGGGAGGGGCCGTATAAAATCGGCCGATGTTCTCCAGGAAATGCATATATACTAGAAACTATCGAAGGGGAAGAATTCACAAGAGCCTTAAACGGGAGATATCTGAAGAGGTACTATCCAAGTATATGGGTGGGTGCATAACTTACGATATAGTGCATCAAGACAACATGGTCAACTCCTATTGGCTCCCATCTATATAGCCGATGTGAAGAAGATATCGCCTTAGGATGAAACATTTGATTTAGTCTGACCGATTTATTATTCGGTAAGAACAGCAGGGTACATGGCCGACACGGTACAAGTCGCCCTTAGAACAAAAGTACCAACATATTTATTGATCACGCTTTTTCTTAATCTCTCTCTCGATCCAGCCTAATTTTATCAAGAGGCGGATGCTCTTTTTCTCCAGATCCTCCATGGCGGCTTCAAACCTCGATTTGACGAGGGAGTGGATGGCTCCTGTCGAGAGGTGTTTGGGATGTCCCCGCCGCAGCATCTTCAAGGGCGACTAGGCGAGGAAGTGGATGACTCCTTTCAGTTGGCGGCCGCCTGGAGCAATTGGCGTCTATATGGTCCCAGGTCTTCTGGACGTCAGCGGGGACATGATCTCTGAGTTCTTCGCGATGAGCCCTGATCAGATCTCTATCCGCCTGCGACAGTGGTCCGTCTGAATGCATGACTTCAATCGCTCGTTCCAGACTGGGGCTAAGATGTTTGGGCTAAAAGGGGAGCAAACAACCACCTCAGATTGATTGAAATTTCAAGAAAGGGAACAAAGGAAGATTTCGTACATGGTTGACGGAGGAAGAAGAAGACGAAGAAGACATCTTAGCGTCTAGTCTGGGAGGATGGAAATCAAGTCGTTAGAGGAGAAGAAGACGGGCAATACAGACGCCTTTGGAAACGATACGGGATCTCATACTTATAGAAGGAAGAGGGTGAAGGGATGGTAGGATGCGTCCCATCGGAATAAAAGGGTAAACAAATGAAAAACTGCCAAAAAGGATGGTCCAAGTTTGAATCTGCGCGTCAACGGCAAGAAGACATTAAATGTTGCCAAAAAGGATGGTCTAAGTTTGAATCTGCGCGTCAGCGGCAGGAAGACATTAAATGTTTATAGGATTTTTACAGTTCACCCAAGGAAGGCATCAATAGCCGCAATCGCTCGTTGCCTAACTTGATCGGCCGAGTCTACAATTCTTTGGTCATCATCGGCCGATCCGGGGATTTCTGGCATATGACGATGGATTTTTATTGCTTCGTGGGCCAGGTTCTGCATCTCCTGCTTTAGCTCGGCGATGACAGATGGGAGGTCTTGAAGTCTTTTCTCTTCAGCAGCTATGGCCTTGGTCACCTGCTCCATCTCCTTGGCTAGCTCTGCCCTTCGCCGTTTAAGGCGGTCTATGGCGCCGACGATATCTGGACGAGAGTTCTCAAGGAAGCCGATTTGCCGATGCACCTCTTGAGCTCCATGTTTGTAGGAGTCTTCCTCCTCGCGGGCTTTCGCTAGTTTGGCGCGATCGGCCATATGGCGCAAGGCCCTTAACACTAAAGTCTGCATTGACTCTATATATGCAGCAGGATCCAGAGCCTCTGTCACCTCTTCTGGAATTCGGCCTCTGATTTCACTAAGGAGTTGCCGAATCGGCGAGGCATCTCCCACTAATCGGCCAATGTCGTCTTGCAGGAGGGTCCGTATGCTCTCGAGCTTGGCCTGGACGTTATCAGGGATTGAGCTTGTTGTGACTTGGCGTGAAGCAATCTCTTCATCGTCAGAAAGGGCAACCACGAAAGAAAAAAGACTATTGTTGGGAGTATCCTGCTCTTGCGAGAGAATAAAAGAGATAAAAATAAGAATTAGCCGACGATAAGGGGAAATCGGCTGATTTGGGTGGCAAGTTCCTTACCTCTTTGAAACGGATTTGTCATGCCTGCGTCGGCGGAAGTGCCACCCTCATCTCAGGAACTGGCGCAATTCGCTCATCAGAAGAAGAGGATTCGACGACTATCAGTGCTCCGCTCGGGCCAGCCTCCTAGAAAGGTATGGAAACAGATTTTATAAGCATAATGCAAGTGATTAAGTCTGACGATATATAATGACTGCCGTACCTCTGTGAGTCGTCCGGCCGATGGTTGTTGGAATGGTACAGTCGATGCACCCAGAGTAGCCTGCATCAAAAATCGGTTAGTTTTTGGTTAAGTATCAAAAAATTGAGTTAAGAGACTCTCTACCTCGGTGGGAGGAATTGCTGGCGTTCCGGTTTCCGCCTGGGATGTAGCCGATTGCTGCGGAGATTGCATTGGGGCGATTTGCGCAGCCTGATAGAAAGAAAAAGTTAATATCGACAGAATACTTAGAAGGATGTGTGGTATGCAAAATTACCTGAACAGCTTCTACTATCAATGATGCAGCAGCCGCTCCAGCTTCTGTAGCAGCCTGGGGATCGATTTCCTCAATAATCGGCAGAGTTGGCGCAACTAAAGGTTCAGCCGATGCCGCCGCCGACTGATCAGCCGAATCTATACGGGCACGCACTCAGCGGCTCGTCTTCTTTAAAGAGGGTTTCTTCGGCGTTTGTTTCAATCGGCCGGTGGTATTGTCGATGGTTGGGGCATGGTAGCCGATGAGTGGGAATGGTGTGTATGGGCGGCTATTCTCTATCGGCCTACCACTTCGGCTCCGCGTTGGAGGAAGTCGACTTTCGGACTGAAAATGGAAATAAGAGTTAGCGGCAAATTTGTAGCATAAAAAGGAATAGCATCGAAATCAGCCGAGAAAAGGGCAGTACCGCTCCGTTTGGGTCGATGTTGGCAGGATCCAGATCATTGCAATATGTTGAAGGAGATGCACAAAAGAGATGCTGCTTCCATTCTGCCCACCATAACTTGAATTGTTGGACAGCAAAAGGAGCCACTATCCAATTGCTTAGATCAATGGTACTGGAGTCCGGCACAAAATTGCACAGCCGATTGTAGTCAAGGCCCTTAGTGAGCTCATCTGGGAATTTTGCGCGGCCGGGAAAATAAACTTGAATCGGCACCTGACCAAGGCCGAACTACCGTGCTACAACTGATGGGTTGTAAAATTCATAAGTTGGGGAGTCACTCCCAGAGAAGAAGTTCGCCGGCAAGATCCCTGGTTTGATCAAGGCGTCCATGAGATCATTATCAAAGGAGTTGGACGTCGAGTCATAGCAGAAGGGAAGCTCAAAAGGTGGCTCTGTTCTCTGGTATGGGTACCAACTGGTGGTTACTTCACTGAAGCCGTTGTAAAAGCATCTGAAATACTCGGCTGTCTGGCGGCAGTGAACTGGCAACCAGGGAAAGCTGATGCCGCTTCGCCGAAAGAGGTGCACCGTCGTCGTACTGTGGGGTTTTCCTCTGACTCGATGTTGGGGAATGTCTTGGTCTCTATCTGCTGCTAGGAGATTTTGCTCATGTACAAGTTGAGCCAGAGTGTGATAAACCACCAGGGGCCACCAGGGTTACCAATCGGCTCTCCCTTTGGCAGTTTGACGCTGATCTGGTGCATCATGTAGTAGGCCGATCCTAGCAGATGGTTCCCAAGAGGGATGGCGGATCCTCTTGACAAGGCTTCGGCCAGAGCTTCGGCCTGCTTAATCAAAGGGTTTATCAGGGGAGGAAATGTCAAGGCCGGTCAGCATCAGGACATCGGCCAGAGTTGGAGTCATGGGTCCGTGCCCAATGAGAAACGCGTTGAGCGCGTCGGACCAGAAATAGGAGGCCGCCATTACCAGGGGTTCATTTTTCTCCATCTGGGACAAAGAGAGATTGATGCACTGGCTGATTTTTAATTCATCCCATTGAACTCTCTTAGAGTTGGCCATTCTCTGGTACCACTCTTTCTGGCCGAGGGTTTCATTCAGCCAAGATCTAAAAGCGCCTATCCACTGACCCAAATTCCATAGGTGATTGCTTGAAGGGGATTCTATGGGTTTCTAAGTTGATCAAGTCAATCGGGTCTGGATTCCCCATAGGACCTAAGCAGAAGAGACAAGGAGCTTCGGAAAGGGGACTAGTGATTTGGTGTCTAAATACCTAGAAAAGGTAAAAAGGGGGAAGAACTAAGAATAGACCTAAAAGGTGTCTGGGCAGTAAAAAGTAAAAGAGGAAAGTTTCGGATGTTTACCTCCGAAATGAAACTCATCGTCGCCGATGGAGTCGCTGATGGGACCGCCGTCGCCGATGGAGTTGTTGGCGGAACCTCCGTGGTTGGTGGAGTTGCTGACGGCGCCGCCATTGGAGGGATGAAGCAGATTGTAGACGAGAGAAAGATCGCCGGAGAATACGGTTGGAAACCGAGAGGGCGCTGGGAGAAGATGGAAAGTGATTCGCTGGGGAGGAGATTACTAAGCTCGTGGAGAAGAAGCGGCGGAGAACGCCGGTACTTAAAGACAGTTCGAGAGAGAAAGGGTAAAGGCGGGATTTTTGCCGTGCCGACTACATGAATTCCAGGGGAACAGTTGTCTCAGGCGCCTGGTTTGAAAAGATTGCAATCATCATGTAGAAGACCACGAAACGGAAGGAGATTTTTGCTGCGTTTGTTTTGGAGGAGAGATTAAAAAAGAATTTCGAAGTAAAAGTCATGTTTTACTCCGAAACTGGGGGGCATGTGTTGACGCCAGATTTTGACACGTGTTGAATCGGCGTCAGGAAAGGAAGAGACTGGCCGATGCGGGCTACAGTTGGGAATCGGCCGATTGAGGCTACAGTTAGGGATCGGCCGATTGGCGATGCAACTTGCGCCAACAGATAGGGGATGGAGCCAATGGAATCCCAACAGAGGATCCCAGTCAAAGATGACCTGATATTGGTGAAAGAACGACGCCGACTCGGTCGTGAAGCAATGGAAAGAGTCCGGATTGGACTAGGAGATGGCGGCAGAAGATTCTGCGGGAGCCCGTTTCCTTTAGGAAAGTATTAGAGATATAGTAGTTTTTATTTAAATCAAGTTTGTAACGGGTCGTAATGGATCAGGAATCTTAGTCCTAGGGTATAAATAGGAGCAGTCAGGGTTTTGTAGAATATCAACACATCAATCAATACAAACAATCTACTTTTTCATCGTACTTTACTTTCAAGTCGGCGACTTCGCCAATACTTCTTTTTCTTTCACGAGTTCGTACGAATTGGCAAGGCTGCATCGACATGATCTCCGGCCAATTGGTAGGTTCCGTTTATCGAATAACATCTAAGCTTTAACTTCGGGCGCATCGCTGTCATTTCGTTTAGATTTATTCACTAGTTATCGATATTTACTAGAATTATAGGGTTTACCTATTGTTCTAGTTCGTTTTTTATGTATCGGAAGGGAAAGAAGGACCCTCCATTGGCAAGCACTTAAGGACAATGGCAAGCGAAAGAACTACTCGATTTGATCTATTGCTATATTGCGCACACAACCTTTCCTTGCAGAGTCAAAAAATGTAAAAAAATCAAAAAAGGGATACTCTCAGGAGATCAGGACAGGGCCAATCATGAGCTCTCCAGGAAAGCATTTTCTTTTTCTCTTTGGATAAAAATACTTTCTTGTTTCAGCTTCAGGATCGCAGGCTTGCCTGATCGAAGTTAAAGACACGACTAGGACTTCTTCTTCTCGGATTCAACATTGCACCCCAATATTTCCATCTATTCCTGCTACCCCGTTGTTTCTAAAATCAGCTAACAACTGTCCTTAGAGAGATTCCCCAAGGAAAGCCTTTGGAGCTTTATAAAAGAATAGTGAAAAGGTTGTGTGCCGCGGCGGCGTGGCGAGGGCGACAGAGAGATTCCCCAAGGAAAGCCTTTGGAGCTTTATAAAAGAATAGTGAAAAGGTTGTGTGCCGCGGCGGCGTGGCGAGGGCGACGGAATGGATGCCAGATCGGTACCGCCGTACCGGCTTCCGCGGAGAGCACCGCGGGGGACGAAGGGAGATGTTACTGCAGCGCCGGCGGCGGTGGCTTGCATTTGTGAGCCTCGCCGTTCCCGCCGGCCGCCGCCCTTTCGCTTCGCCGTCGCCTAATCGACGAGGTACGCACGACAACGCCGCCGCCTGTGCAGGACCCCCTGCATTGCGTGTTTCGTGTTAGGCTGGAGAGTTCATCTAACAAAAATATAGAGCTACCCAGCTAAGTTTCCCCCTAGATTATGTAATGGAAATCTTATTCTTTGTATGTAATGTATATAATAATATCTGACAATGGAAATAACTGTGTAGGATATTTGGATGACAGAGAATTTGGGTCGGGTTTAGTTTGGGAAATTATCAATAGCTCTGGCACGGTTCCCCGCGTCCAACAGAGAATTTTGGGTGTTCTTTTTTCTTTAAAAAGTTGGACTGGGTCCAGGCCTTTTTTTTGGGAATATTGATTTGTGTACCATAGAACAAGAAAAATATATCCCCAATTCATTCCTCCGTGATGTATTTGGTCAATGCCAGTCAGATTATGAAATCGTATCTCTTGTGCACTTTATATTGCCACAGTAGTCCTGGACATGTCCTTCACATTTTATGTTGCCATTTTCTTTGATTAATATTTCCAAAACGTTTACATATGAATTGTCTCTGATCCTGGCGCAATCTCAGAGACCAATGCCCTGGATATCTGAATGCATGGTGTTTTAGCTGATTTGTTAGTGGCCTAGCTTAGCGGTCCTAAACATTTAAGTTTAACCAAGGATGTGATAAGCTGTATAGGTGATCAAATACCCTAGGATGCCTCAGATATTTGGTGAGGGTTCCATCCGTACTAGTTGTGAAATAAAGGCACTAAGATTCACGCACTAGTTGCTAGCGAAAGGAAAGAGGAATGCACTGAGAATGAGAAAGTGCTTTATGATATATTCTTGTTTCATTTTGGAAACAGTGTGAGGATGCTTTTGTATTGTTTTGTAGGCTAGGTACTTTTAACTCAACGTCACTGTTGCACATCAGATAGTGTTAGTAGCACCTACAACTTCTACTTGAGTTGAGTTAATTATCACTGAAATCTAGTGGTATGTTGAAGACTTAGGCCATGCTCGAATGATATGATGCTCACAGCTGAAACACACAGTGGTTTCCTTTTGTTCATTCATAATGAACTTTTTGAAGCTGTGAGAACCTATCACCTCTGCTGTAGAGAAATTTCAGTTGGATTCAACAATCATGAGTCATCAAGCAAACATTAATTTCATTGAACATGCACTCATTAGGGGTACATAATTGAAACATCCATGCAACAGTATTTCGAACCACCAAGTGACATTTTTCTGTTCCGTAGCTTTACAATTATGTGTTGCTCCTAATCTGTGGCACCACATTGTTATCTGCATGCAATTCCCAGTTCCATCTTATTATGCCGCTCTCTAATCACTTAAAGATGTTAATGTGGAAGCAAGTATTAACAGCATATACCTGCTAGCTGCCTACTGAAATTACAAACCAAAACTTAAAAACCAAGGTACTTTATCAATATGTTTCAGCAACACATTATTATTCATAGCATCTTTTTCCTAGAACTACCTGCACCAGGCCAGTCTGGTCAATACATATGCCTATGAGATAATATTTCACCAAGTTCATTCAGAACCATGGGACAGTACCGTAGCTACCATCAGACAGAGCTGCAGTTGAGAACATCTGGTCCACTTCGATCTCCATATCAGATCTTTTGGCGAAGCGACCCTTGATACTTGGCCGTGCTTCTGCATATGTCTTGTTGCATAACGTATGGTCTTCTCAAACTTCCTATTCTTCTTATTCTCCTTGTACCTTAGGACCCTGGCCTCTCTGTCCATTGGGCTGAAGTGAAGTGGCATCTGAAGTGAAGGACCTGAGAAGAGACTGATGGCTCCAGCAGGTGTCAGGATGCTGGAGTTTGCCATGTCTGTGACCATGTTGTCTGGTACTATACCCACCTCCATTGATGAGAAAGATATCTGAGATGGAATCGGCAAATGGTCACTGAAATATGCGAATCATAAGGGGATTGCAGGTGTCATAGACCCTGCAATGATGTATAGATGGGTTTAATTTAAGGGGTTAATCCTACACATGGAAAAAATGCGATCTTATTTACTGTTGCAAAATAAGAGACAAAATGTAGTGTAACTTTGTTAGCGATGAAATTGGACTACTTAACTGTTATCAAAATGGATAGTTGGGTCCCTCCCATTTCTTTGGTGTATTGATTGATTTTCATCAAAAGTGTGGAAACATAGCTTTCTGATTATTTGTATATGAAATGAAGTCTCCATCGGTGACTAATGTGTAGAATCCGCTTAGAGATAACATGAGTGGTCTATGTTTCAAAGTGCAGGAACCTATCAATAAGTATTCCTAGGGCTTTTCTTATGATTAACTTTTAGAGCAGTGGAGTTGTAGTATACGGTAAGCACATTTTTGCTACTTCCCTTATCATCAGCATAAGAATTGTCTGCCTACAATTAGAAAAAAGTAGAAAAGGAAACGAAGTGGAAGAAAGTGAGAAATACCATCAGAGAACTAAAACTCCTTTCACCAAGAAACCTACCTTTTGTTGAGACCAATTGATATTACCCTTTTTTTCTAGATAAATGCTTTTATTTGGATATGGTCTTAAATGGAAAGTAACATGCTAACCCAAATTTATAGGATCCATCCTAGAAAAAACACATGACATGTGACAGCATAGTAATAGATGAACTCACGCTGTTGCTGATGGAATCGGTGTAAGCACTGACCCCAGCAGTCATGGAGGCAGCCTGCTCTACAACTCCATAGCCACTCTGCTGCTGCTCTTTTGCCATCGCAACTTGTGAAGGTACCACACACTCTCCAGCCTCCTTATCTCCAAATTCTTTTTGCATCAGCTCCTGCTGCTGCTGCTGCCGTTCTTGCATTCCGTACTGCTCTGTATTGTTGATGTGGTTGTCGCAGTATGAATTGTACCCAACAAGATCAAAGTATTCTTCCACTTCTGCAAAGTACATGTTGTTGCTACTGATGTTGTTGTTGCTGGTGCTGATGTTGTTGTTGTTGTCAGAATCCTTGGTGAGCAGCAGCCAAGAGTCCACCTCCTCTTCCTTGTCACCGATGGCCCCGGTGGTGGCTGCTGCCTCGGCAAGCACAGAAGCAGCCGGAATGGCTGCAGGGGGGAGTGGAACCACGGCCACGCGCTGGTGCCTCCCGGCGAGCGGGTTTGCAGAGTGCACCTTTGCGTCGCAGGCGGCGCAAAGCGCTGCCGCGTCGGCACGGCACACCAGCACGGCGGTGGCACGCTCGCATGCCTCGCAGACACGCACACGCTCATGGCGCGAGGCCACGCGGTTCGCGGAGTGCACCCTCGTGTCGCAGCGTCGGCTCGGCAGTACACCACGCTCGGCGCCGCGCGGCACCCGTCGCACGGCCTGGGCCATGGGCAACTCCCTTCTTCGCCTCCAACCTCCTTCTCGAGAACGTTGCCGCCAAAATTATAATTCATGAACGGAGAGATCTTGGCACTTGCACCACATAGACAATCTAAGAGCCTCAGAGCAAGCTTGTGGTAGGATAATCTAGATAGTATACTGCTACCTTATACGTGGCTGTATATTTGTTCTCCCGTTCCTCTGCCTTTCATGGCTCCTATGCCTTCTTGCATTGACTGTGAGTATGTTGGGGGAGTCACCATTGTCACAGGTTCAGTGTAGAGTACTAATAGCAGGGTGTGAGGAGAATCCTGGGAGTGACACCTGGCTTCATTCTCGGGGCCGAACATCGCTGTGTGCCTATCTTGTGGTTGGCTTTGTATGTTGCTGCCTCACTGTTTTGTCCCAACGCCAATCCTCAGACATCGAGTTGTTTTCGGATATAGATTTGATGCTCCTGAGCAAGCCTTGGGAATTAGACAGAGTATACTTCCAGGTAAATCCTCTTGAGCAGTTTGTCACGACTTTTAAGCGAAAACTGTCTGCATATTCGCAAGCATGAGGCTTGTTATCGCCTCTTATGATGCAGCCCTGATCTGTCCCTTCGTGTTGCACTTTCTCATCTGTATCGTAGGTGAGCTGGACAGTTGCGGAGGCAAATCCCAGGAGCTGGTCTACTCCATGGATCAAGGGAGTTATCTGGTATGTCCTGTGATTGGTACTAACGCCTGCAGCTTACATTCCTTGGTCTGGGCTTAATCTAAAGGTAGAAAATTGGAAGCCACTGTGGTATAAAGGATGCGAAGGGAGGGCGTGGGAAGATGCTGCCCTTCTCTTTATCAAAAGAGAAAGGGAGGGCGGGTTCTTTTGGATTCAAAAGCGTGCGGTTTTGTGCCAGTCGTTGCCACTCCCCCTTAGCCGCTACGCCTTTGGAACCTCTAATGTGAGGTAGCAAGTGGAGATACACAGGAAAAGCCCCAAAATGCCCTGCCAGGTCACTAGATAGTTTCCTTGCCGCCCTTCTGATCTGCAAATATCTAACGTGATGTGTAGTGGGGAAGTCAAGTTGCTGGGGACGACGTTGCTTATTTCAGCTGCCAGGATATTTGTCTGTCGCCTGATTATGGATATGTTTTTTCTCCTGGATCACTCGATGAATCCAGGACTCTTCTTTTTTTGCTCGGGGAGCTATCCTGTGTCTTGCCTTGAAGTTTCGTGAGTTGTGTTCCTCTTTTTCTTTTTTCTAGACCAAGTTATGTGTTAGTATGGATTAACCCTGTTTACAAGTTCACACATGTGTCCATGATTTTCTTAGAAAAAAAGAAGCCCCCTCTAAGTTCTGAAGATGACTTAATGATTTTATATTGATTTGAACCAATATTGCTATTTTTTTAGTTTTTTCCCTTGATGTGTAAATTTATTGTAGGTTAACTCATGATGGTATATGAAATTGCTTTGTTTGCATTTATTCCTTTGGCTGACAAGTATTCAAATGTCTAACCAAATCTTTGCACAGAATTTTCATCCTAGTGACTATTCTTACGCAACAGCACGCAAAACTATACCACTCAACCTTTTTTTTTTTGAAAGGCATGCATCTTATATTGAGAATCAATATTCTTCCATACTGGCGCTAGTTCTATTTGTGCAGCCAAAAAGCACAATTTTTCCTCCTGTCAAAACCATCTTTATTCCATTGCATGAGTGCTGATAAGCACAGCAGTTCCGTAGAGGTTGTGACTGGTTAGCTGCCGGGAGTAGGCAACTGCAGAGCGGGTCCCTCAACTCAGGAATTCTGGCAGATGGTGACTGATAAAGTAAATTCATGGGGTAAAGAGTTCTGAGATGCTATTTTGGCTTTCGTACTCGGCATATTCACCTTTCCAGAATTATTGATTTCTGGCTATTCTAAAGGGAGACATGTCCTTGTTTCTGCAGTCTGATGCATACATGGAGTTTAACACAACAGTCTAGCTCAACTACTCGTTCTCAATCATAGGAAGCTGATCTAACACGGGAACATGAGGTCTTCCAGAGACACAAGCCAAGGCACGTGAGCAGCAATCTCTCTGGAATACATGCAACACCTGCTGTTCTGGATTTATTTATTTTTTTTAGCAACAGTCAACACCTGGAAAGATCCAAATGTTTTCCAAGCAACAGGCATGCATGCAAGAGGAACAGTTTGATGCATCTGAGTCTGAGATGCACCTAAAGATTTTTCCAAGATTGGTGAACCCATAGCCACCAAACACTAGTGCAGGGTTTGACCCGTTTGTTTTGCCCTAACACAGATCCTTTCTGCTTGCTTACTCCACCAACTACATCAGAGTTGGTTCATCTCCCTCTTGACCCGTTTCTCAGCGGACCACGTAGCGTTGTCTAACTTTGTTATAAAGCCCATGCAGGCCCAGAAACTTATCACAGAAACATCTGAATTGTTATTCACCAGCTGCAGAGGAACAGGCAGAGCTTGGCCAGAATTCAGGATGGCCGCAGGCGTGCTGTGCTTCAGGGCGTTTGCCCTCTCCATGGCTTGCCTTCTCCTTGCCGTGCCCCTGCTAGTGGCTCAGGACCCTTCGAAGCTGAGCCTGGAGTACTACTCCAAGGCATGCCCAAATGTGGAGCACGTTGTCCGCACGGAGATGGAGTGCGCGGTGCGTGCCGACACCCGCAACGCCGCCCTGATGCTTCGCCTACATTTCCATGACTGCTTCGTTCAGGTTAGCACTCTCTGTTCAGACACTGATCAACCTTTTTGTTCACCATGCACGCCAGGAGCTGGAGTAGGTATCAACCAATGCAGCACTCTGACAAAGGTGCCTTGCTGAACATCTAAATTCTGAACGGTTATTGCAGGGATGTGATGGATCAGTGCTGCTTGATGACACGGCGACCATGATCGGGGAGAAGCAGGCGGACCAGAACGTCAACTCGCTGAAAGGGTTCGAGCTGGTCGACAAGATCAAAGAGAAGCTGGAAGCTGAGTGCCCTGGAACAGTTTCTTGCGCAGACTTGCTCGCCATTGCAGCCAGAGACGCAGTTGTGCTGGTAACCAAACTACATCTATGTTCCGTTTCTCTGTGACGTGCATTTCTGAAATGTCTAGTACGCGAAGTTAGCCTCATGCCATGCATTCTTTATTTTTGCTCGAAACAGTTTCAGATTTGGATAAACTCTGAAGTTTCATATAGGCTCGTCATTCGAGCAACAAGAACTTTTAAATAAGAACCAATACACATAACGTATCCATGTTACATAGCTGAAAACATTGTGTTGCAGGTAGGTGGGCCTTATTGGGATGTCCCGGTAGGAAGATTGGACTCCAAGAAGGCAAGCCTGGACCTAGCAAACAGTGACATCCCTACAGCTCAGCAGGGCCTTCTCACCCTCATTGCCAAGTTCTGGCAGAAAGGCCTTGATGCCACTGACATGGTGGCCCTCGTTGGTATGTTCCTGTTTTCTAGATATTGCTGTTTAAAATCATAATCGCTACTTCAATTAAGATCAACAAACCCTGTTGATGAGGTGCCTCGACAAACGAAAAGTACGGGAACCAATTCAGAAATGATAAAGCCATAAACATTAGTTATATAGCAGCAAATACAATAATTATAAATTGTATTTTCATGTTTTTCAGATTATATTTAACTGACTATTTCCATACCGTGTTAGGCTCCCACACAATTGGATTCGCCAGGTGCGAGAATTTCCGGGACAGGATCTACGGCGACTTTGAGATGACATCCAAGTACAATCCATCATCAGAGACATACCTCAGCAAGCTGAAAGAGGTCTGCCCCCGGGACAGCGGCGATGACAACATCAGCGCCATGGACAGCCACACCTCCGCAATCTTCGACAATGCCTACTACGAGACGCTCATCAAGGGCGAGGGCCTCCTCAACTCCGACCAGGAGATGTGGTCCAGCATCGCCGGGTACTCGACAGCCGATACTGTGAACAAGTATTGGGCCGACCCCGCCGCGTTCTTCAAGCAGTTCTCCGACTCCATGGTGAAGATGGGCAATATTACCAACCCCGCTGGTGGTGAGGTCCGGAAGAACTGCAGATTTGTCAACACATAGGCTGGTGAAAACTGGAAGAAACTCGGTGCCCGTACTGTTCTTTTGATGGTTGGTGGTTGTTTGGAAAATAAGGACGCTCTGCTGAGGCTATGATATTATAGCATATACATTGTTGCCACTCTGTCAAACATGTTTTGCTGTTTGAACTATGAAGATAAACATCTTGGTCTTGTATTTCTGGGTTCTTCATAACTTTTTTGCGTGCAAATCACCAGCGGTTTCTGATAAAGAATTTACAACCTTTTGTATTATGAAAAGTACAGCTGAAGAGCCAAGAAAAATCCTTAAAAAGAGTTTGGAGACAAGATTTTCGATATTCAGTCTTATTGTCTCAACTACTAAACCAGTCTATCGACAGCAGTACACGGTTTTGTGGTGTTCTTTTGTACAATTTATGCAAGATATCCTTATTGTCTTATTGGCGCTCGAGAGGAAAAAGGTTTACGCAAGATACTTCTATAGTTAAGTGTGGTCTGGTGTCCACGCAAGGTTCTCAGTTCTCATGCTGCACAGCAATTGCTTCTGCTGCTGCTAAAAATAACCAGACCGGAATAATTTGAATATTTACCGTGATTTTCCACATCTTGGTCTTTTATTTCTGGGTTCTTCATATCCTTTTTGCATGCACATCGACAGTGGGTTCTGATAAGGTATTACCACCTTTTCCATTCTAAGCCAAGCAAAATCCTTAAAAAGAGTTTTGAGACGAGATTTTCCACGTTCAGTCTTATTAACCCGACTCCTAAACCAATGCATACCGATAGAAGGTTTTGTGCGAGAGGAAAAAGGTTTATGCAAGATACATCTCTAGTTAATCCACACGAGATTCTCAGTTCTCACGCTGTACACAATTGCATCTGCTGCTGGAAAAAGAAACCAGAGAGGAATAAATTGAATATATATTTACTACGACAAGAATCGTATGCTCCCTATCGTGTCAAATCTTTGTCCAAAGAGAGCAAAGGGAAGAATCCAATTTCGAGCCTCGCGCTCGATATTTGTCTTTTAAATTTTCAGTTCAACATCGTTCTTGGTTGCTGAAGATAAATTTCACACAACCTATTGCAATCAAGATTCTGATCAAAATAAAAAAAATGCACCACTGTAGTATCATCTGAAGCTCCTGAAACTGAAACCTTACGCAACTCATCAATGAAAAAAAATGCAGCCGCAGGCAGGGGCACTGCCTTTTCATTAGGTGAAGAGATGAGCTTACAAAATACTAGCCTGGACACAAGACACCAAGGCTGGCCAAGTAATTATCCAACTAGGTTACAATCGTTTTGTTGTTCTTGGATGAGAGAATCAATTCTTTCGTGACCTTTGCTTTCATCTAGCTTCGTCACACCCGGTTTTAAGGACAAAACCGAATGCATAACTATATGTATGTCAGGATCAAGTTACATACATATAGTAACTTTATCAGTGAATAATCAGTAATAATATCACCAAAAGAGAAATAAACGATTAAAAGATTATCAGACTTATACAGCTTATGCTGGAAACGAAGACTCCAAACTTCACAGGCAATCGACCGGGAATGCGTAGGCCTAGAACTCAGCATCATCTTCAAAAGACTTCACGGCAACTTTCTCTTCTGAGCAGCAATTATAACAAGCGTGAGTACACTTATGGTTGGTACTCAGCAAGTGTTGGAAATTATATGACATGAAGGCCAAAATCAAGGAAAGGCTGACTGGCTTACTGCGATAAGCAAATTTTAGTTGGTCAAATTTTATTAGCACTTGATTACTAAGGTATAAGTTCATACCAATCCACATTAAAAGAAAGAGAATAGATATAGCATAAGCATATCCAAAACCATAAACATGGTTCACGATTTAATTCATCTTCAAGTTCATTAATCATGTGAGGGTTCAAGCCACTCGTAACCGTGAGCACGGCTGATATATCAGTTTTCACTCTGCAGAAGTTATACACTTTACCCACAATTCGTGTCTCTCAACATGCCCGAGGTAGCTAGCCTCTTAAACACTTTCAAGGTGAGTGGCAAGGGATTCACTACGAGGCCTTTACAAAGATTCCCTAACTTATGACAATCCGCTAAGGTTTCAGGTCGCAGTGGTCGTAACCCTCCCTAATGAGGAAGATGCCTTAACCAGGATCATATCTAAGCCTCAGGAGGACCGGGCTATACCCCATCAACGCACTCTCCTCTTGCCCATTCGGTAAGACTGTCACAAGCTAGAGTTTCTAATTAATTAGCCAAGACCAGAGCCATATAGTATTGTGGTTGCACTATTTTCCTGGATGGTTCCCATATTTCGATTAAACATATGATCTTGTATTAACAACAAAGAGCATGAATATGGATAAAACAGGTATATCATCATCATTGTTGTCATCATGGTTATAAATTATTTTCAAACCAGAACCGTTTATAGCAACTAAGCAGAAGCTACCCAACAAGAAGATAAAACCCAGGTTAGCAAGGAATGATTATAAAGACTAGGCATATCCTTAATTAGGATCCATCAAAATTAGGACACATGCTGCATAAAGAAAAGTTGTATTTATTGTGATTATTAGGACAAAAGAATGATCAAGGAAACACTTGCCTTTCTTCTAGAGAATAGCTGTCAGTGTCTTCAACTCTTGTTCTTGAAACTCTTAATCTTCAAAGCTCTTGGATTGCTCTCCTTCTAACGTCACACAAGCATCGGGCCCAAGCATACAAGCAAACAAACAAACAAAAATAACTAAGAATAGATACACCAAATAAAAAGAAAGCTTAAAAAGAGCATACTAAAGGATAGAGCTCGTTGCTACGGTCACGAGAGCGCAAGAAACGTGGAAAACGGAGCTACGGTCGAAAAGAAACGGCTATAGAAAGATTTATGTTATAAAAGAGAACAACGGAACTATAAGGTTCACTTATTTCAATGTAGAAAACAAATATAAAGGATATTTGAAAGAAAATATCATTAATTATAATTAACTCATATTATATTTGTATTAATAAAAATGAAGTAGAACTTAGTCCAATTTTATTTATAATTATCTATCTATAAATTATCCTAGTTAAATAATTAATTAGAAAGAAGACTTGTGAGAACATCTAAGCGTATACTTTATGATTCAAGTTGAACTAAATAAATTAAATTATAAACACATTTGAGTTGATATTAATCAAGTTAACATTAATTATGAAAACCGGAGTATAGACTTAATTGGATTTTATTTAGAAAAACTAGATGAGAGAACATTAATCAAATTAAATTTATATTTAATTTGAAAATAGAAACTACGATACAACAATGCTACTAAATGATATTTTATGCTAAAAAAAGACTAACGTAATAAGAACGGATCGAAACATATCTAAAACGTGGAAAATGCTGAAGAAATAAGGTTGCAGGAACTTAGTCGTGATTAACTATGTACGCGAAAGACTAGCTGCTGATTTTTACAACACTCAGAAAACTGAGCTCGCAAATGCAGCAAAGGTTAGGGTTAGATCTGTAAAACATCAAGGGTGGGGCTGGACTGAAAAGATCTAATCTACTAGGGGGCTTTCTGCAGATTTTGGAAGACACAAGAAAACAGTAGAAATTTACATGTTTCTCGAGGGACTAATCTGCAAAACCTCGGGCTCCTCCGTGGCTGCCGTACAGGAGCTTGTTGCTGACCAAAATTGCAGCGATTTAGGGCACGAGAGAGAGCGGGGAGCAGGGGAAAAGAAAGAGGAGATCGAGGGCGTTCCGTTTTGTGTCTTACGGAAGGCGGGGATGCACCGTGGCGACGGGATTTCGCCGGTGAAGTTGCGGCGGCGGTGTGTTTCCTTCACGAGCAGAACTGGGCGGCGGCGCTGGTTGAGGTGCGGCAGCAGCAGCAGGGGGGCGAGGCGAGCAGGGCTGGCGTGCAGCGCAGTGGAGGCCTGGGCGCACGGTAGGGAGGATGCGGGGCAGGTGCGGCTTGGCGCCGTGGAACTGCGCGGCGGCGGTCTGCTCGGCCCCTGGTGGCGCTGTGCAGGGCAGAGGTGCGAGGGGGTGAGCGGAGGGGGCACGCGAGGAGGCGGCTGCGCAGGGAACGCGCCGGGGTGGGGGCGCCTGCAGCAAGGGCGAGGGGAGGAATTGCCGTGCGTTTTATAGGGCTAGGGCTGCCGCTGGGCTGGCATGCTGCGTTCGTGCAGGGGGGTGCCGACGCAGCAGAACGGGGGAGGGCAGCGCTGCATCCTGGCGGCGTTGGGCGAGCAGGAGGGGGGAAGGGATCAGGGATCGCGGGAAGTCTCGGGCTCGCGATTTATAGGAGTGATGTGCGCCAGGAGTCGTGCAAAGCACGCCAAAACGGTGGCGCTACTGCAGCAGGACTAGGGTAGCGATGCAGGCTTTGCAGACTGCTAAGGCCGATCTGGGCTGGGAGCTGTTGGCGGTTGGGTCAGGCCGAGAGAGGTTCGTGTGGGCCGAACTGGCTTCGGTCATGGGCCGAACAGCAAAAACGGGTCAACAGTAAAAGAACGGAGGCGCGGGCTGGCGAGGAGGATAAGCCAAACGAGTGGTACTGGGACAATCAGCAGAGTAGACCGAAAAGAGAAAAGGGAGAGAAGGGTCGAGCGGGCTGCACCTTTTATTGAACGCGGACGGTCGGGTTTGCGTGATGCGCAAACCGAGGATAGCAATGCCGGCTATCCAGACTCGAACAGGCACATGACAAGCAGCTAGTTCAGCCTCCAGGTGGTGTACGGGACTACGATGAAGTTGGGCGTGCGTGGCCAGACCGGACTCGATCAACGAGTTCTAGCACGCACATACAAGAAAGCGGGGATTGGCACGGTATGACCGCCATGTGCAAGAAGAGAGAGAAAGAGGAGGATGGTGGTGGCCCAACTAGGTCGGATCAGATTTGGGTCGAGGTAGATTTAGCTCATTAGCAAAGATGGTCCGTTTGAGAGCACGGAAGAGAAAAAGAGAGAGAGGTCTGCAACTAAGATGCTAGGTGCCGGAGCTGACGTGGACGATAACGGAGTATTACTGGAAAATGCCAAAATCAAAGTACAACTTCGTTTCGAGCGAGATTTGATCGGGGAGAAAGATTAGAGAATTAGGAGCTTGATGGAGCATCTTATGGTCTCGGATAGAATAGAGGAAACATGTGACAGATACTGAAGAAACGAATTGGTCCGACTACGACGAGATATTAGGAACTATACAGAGAAAGAAAGAAAGGGCAAACGGAAAGGCTTCTAGATAACTCCAGCTTGGCAAAGAAAGATGATCGACGGCGAGTGGCGGTCAGTAGCTTCGTTGAGCTATTAAGCTTCGGAAAGGAAAGGCAAAAGGCAAAAACAAGGGTGTTCGCTTGGTACCTCAAGGAGAACCTTTTGATTTACCTTTTGTCGACAAAACACGACAGATGACGAGATTACGGCGGTGGCCGAGCTCAACAGCACGGTTCTACGATCTTGAGGCGAATTGGACCAAAAATGGATTAAGTCCAGCTCGAGATGAAAAGAAAACGAATTCATTTTCCAGAATATATTTTCAAGCTTAAAATCAATCTAGAAAAGTCCAGATAAATCTTTTAAACCATGAAAAATATATCCAGAAGAATCCTAACAATTCTGAGGAAAACTCGGGAGGTAATTTGGGACACAAGGAATCCAAATAAAATACTTGGAATTTGAGAAATAGATTTTTAGAACTTTCCAATAAATGGATTTAGCTCTACGGAAAAAGAGAATAATTGTCAGAAAAATCTGAAAAATTCTCAAAAAAACCATAAAGATGGATGAACACATTCTAAAAGATACTCACATCCTAAAATTAAATATTTTAGGGTGTGACACTTCTTCTCAATACATTCCGTTCCCCACTATACTGCAAGAAAACCAACAAAAGAATAACCTTGAATCCTAAACCTCCTGGTGAGTTATTCGAAAATGAAATCTGATAAGTGACATACATATAGGGAAGGACAGGAAGACCATGCAAGAGATTGTGGAACTGAGTGCAACAATAAACTTATGACTTCACCCGCAAAAAAAAACTTATGACTTGTAGTTTTAGCAGTCGGTAGATTAGCCTGTGAGATCGTCAGGTTGTTGGACATAGGCACCGGTGCAGTCCTGGAACAGTCTTACCCCGAATTCGCACCGCAGATGAGAGGATTCCCGACTATGCTGCAAGAAAACCATGAGCAGAGAAAAACCTTAAATCTAAAACTTTCTACTAGTACCAATTTGCCATGCTTCCAAGCTGAAAATCACAAAGACAAAATTACAGCCTTACTAGAGTGTTCCGGCAAACAGTCTCGGTATCTGAACCACTCAAGTTGTTATATGATTTCTCTGGGAGACGAGTGCACAGTGAGTACACATTGAACAAAACTACAGCTACCCAGACTCAATCACTCACAAATACTGGACGCTTTCAAGGTGGGCCACAGAGGAGGGGATTTCACCATACAAGTGGTTGCCGGAGAGATTGAGTTTCTGGAGCTTTGCAAGGTTGCCAATCTCTGATGAGATTGGTCCATTTATATTGTTGTTCTGTAGGAGACTGCAACAGGGAAGGAAAACAAAGGATCAACTTCTGGTCAAAAAGGAATACCGAAAGCAGAACTGCCAATGACAAGGTTATCACCCATGAGAAGAATTTACACTCACAGGGTCTGAAGATTGGTGAGGTTGCCTATGCTTGGGGAGAGCATGCCAGAGAGGCTCTTGTTTGGGGCCTCCCTGCCAAGCAATCAAACAACCATAGAACACCAGTAAGAACACAAGGTGAAAAGCTATACGGTTGGTGGTACAGATGATGGGGACGGAGGTGGATTGCTTACAGTAGTGACGAATTTGTCTGCTGAGCAGGTGACGGTAGTCCAGCTGCAGGGATCGACAGAGTCCTTGTCCCAGTTATTGAGGACGCCATGGCGGTCCTTGAGCAGGCTCTTGATCGTCAGCAGAGTTGTACTGCTCCACCGCACAACATTATACCTCAGAAATCAGCAACCACCAATACAAGAAACAACGAAAACAGCCACCATCAAAGAAAAACGAAGCTTTTTTTTTAAAAAAAATCATCCAAGAACGAACCGTCAAAAGCACAGATTTGAGGTAAAGAAAACAGAGAAAGAAACTAGCAGACAGAAAAAGATGAGGAAAGAGAGAAAGGAAGGAACCTTCATAGCTGACGCTCGACGGGGAGGAGATGAGCAGCAGCAAGAGCAGCAGAGGGGATGGGGAAGAAGTTGGAGACGCCTCCGTTTCCGAAGGGAGGCGGAGCCAAGAGAATGGAGGGCGAGGAAGGGCGCGAGAAGGTGTGTGCCAGCTAGTTCGTAGAACGCGTAGCGTGACGCTAGGAAAAGCATATGGGCCATGGCTTATTGAAGATTCTCTTAATACCAATATAAAATGCTTTTCATGTCTGAGAGCTCATCTCAAGGTGTGTCATCGGGGTCGTAAACTCATAAAATACAAATTTTAGTTCCCTAAACTCACTCGGATGTCATCCGTGTTTGGAAATTCTCAAAACATATTTTCAAATCACGAACTCATTACATGTGTAGTCCAAGAGATGAAGAGGATGAGGACTTCTTCCGGTTCTCGTACTAGATCTCGCGCCCCTTCTCGCCCCTTCCCATGCTATCTTCTCCTTCCGCTCCAACCTATGCTATCGTTGTACCCCCCAGTCATGCGTTACCACTTAACACAACAAGCCAAACCTGATGTCTGTGAGACTTGCACATGTGCTTATGGTACTAACTGGACCTAGGCCCTAGCTGCCATCTACCTCTTGCACCACATTGTTTGTCTCCTAAAACCATCGTCGTCCTACCTGCATATATAACTGTTCATGGCCGCCTGCCATCTGAAAAAAAACACAGACCCAGCCCAACATGATCAATATGTGGGCTAGGCGCAGGCCAAAATTTGTGACCCGCCACAAAATTTTGATCGGGCATGTACCAATTTTTTACCTGAAATCTGACCCAAACCGATATGTTGACGTCAAAATTTTGCAGAAGTATTTATGGAAAGGAAAGAAGCCGACGGGGGTACCGAAATAGAGCCGTTTGAACACTCCGGTCAAAGATGATGCGGTATTGGTCAAAGGCGATGCAAATTCGGCAGAGGGTGATCGCTGGAAGGAGTTTGAATCGGACTGAGAGGTGACGTTAGCAGAAGATTCCGCGGGAGTCCATTTCCTTTTAGGAAGCTCTTATAGATATAGTAGGTTTTTCTTTTAAAAGTTAAGTTTGTAACAGATCGTGATCGATCAAGAGTCTAAGTTTTAGGTTATAAATAGGGGCAAATAAGACTTGTATGGATGGTCGTCAATCAATACAACTTCTCTCAGCACTTTGCCAAAACCCTAGGAGTAAGAGCAGAGTACTTTTCTCGGTGAATTCTTCAGCAAGTAGAGCTGCATCGGATCGATCTCCGGCTTGTTGGTAAGTTCGTGTTTATCAGATTCTCTAGGCTTTAGCTACCGACGCATCGTTGTAGCTTTATCTAGTTTAATCTACCAAGTTATCGATATCTATCAAGTTCTTGCGAGGCTGCATCGCTCGATCTCTTGCCAGTTCTTAATAGATTTTACAATTTACCTAGTGACAATCATCGAGTTATCGGCTTTATCTAACCTTTTCATGCAGTAATTCCATAGCTGATTTCTTCCCTGATTCTCATTACAACTATCAAATTATCTGCAATTTTGGATTTCGTTGTGGGTAGTCCGATCGGCTAATTCATTTGCCCTATTGTTGTTATCTCAAGCTGTCTCGGTAGATCCAATCCTTGAGCAATGATGTTAGGTCAAGTCTTATCAGCTGGATCTGTTTATCAGACAACGATAGCATGATTGCGTTGGTTCGATAGTGATGAGGACATCACCATGTTGGACATGCACGAGCCGGCCTCATCACCAAGCTACAAGTCGTCTCCAACTTGGACTGCGAGTTGTGGGTGTCCCCCTCTGGTCGCCCCAACCCTAGGACGTCCCTCTTTGCATAAGAACTCAGTAGCCGCTGCCGTTTAGGGTTGGGTTTTGTTTAGTTCTAGTTTTCTGCAAAGAAACTAAGATTGATCATTGTAACTATGGCGACAAGTCCTTTTATTGTGATCCAGGGCCCCTGTTCTTGTTCTCCTCGACTGTGGCGATTAGTCCTTTCGAACCGAGTGCTTGAACCCCTCTTGTGATTTGCTTCAACTATATTTGCAATTGTCAGATTGCGTGTTTATACCTTCTTGCTTGTGTTCTTCGATTCGCTTGCAGGAAAAGCCTTCTCGGCGAGGTCAATCAAGTTGTGCTTGGTTGATAACCAACAGAGTAGTGGTGTAGCGGTTGCAGGGTTCGAATCTTGCTAATTTGATGCCGGATCGTCAACGTCGAGTCCTCCACCAATCGAACTTGTCCTACCTCTCGGAAGATCGGGCCTTGTCCTCATCAAGTGGTATCAGATATTCAGGTTTCCCGTGAGGTATTACCCTTCGTTTCCCCCCTTAGATTCGTTTTGTGTCATATACCTACAGTCCACAAAAACCCTACGAAAAAAGTTCCGCTGTCCTAGAACCTTTTTGGCCTTTGCAATTTCATTTCAGATTCGCTTTGTTGATTTTGTATGCGTGGTCGAGTCTTGTTGCTGGTTTAGTGTGTTCGTCGTCGTAGTTCAACCGCCCGTTGCTGTGTGTTTGTTTCCACCGCTATCCCATCGACCTTTACCCAAACAACAAGTCGATCCACACCATTACTCAACGTGCCCTCGCTAGCCGCCTTGCGTGAACTCTCACCGTGCAAGCCCTAGATAGGTTGCAAGCCGCCTTGTGTTCATCGCCTTGCACTGCAGCCTTCTTGATTCATCTTGCATATCCTTTTGCTACATATACCAGGGATACTTTGCCCTAGCTGAGAAGCTTTGCTCAGTCGTGATCTTTGTTGGGGTTCAGGGAAGCTTTGCTCTAACCGCCGCCGCTGTCCTATCTGCCGAGTTGTGCTCTCTCAAAACACTGACTTGAGATACCTTTAGTAAAATAGGCATAACTTTTCGCTCGGTACTCCGTTTGAGCTCAATTTTTTACACCAGATTCATGACTCAAAGTTGGATATACCCGTAAGTTTGGCATTCTCAAAAAAAATCAAAGAAAATCGGGAAGATTAAGTTTATGGCCTCCGAAGCTGTTTCAGAGTTTTCAGAGAACGTGCCTGAATTTCGCTAGACCACATTCGACCTCTATTTCAGGTGAATTTTTTTGTGGTTCCATCTTTTGTGCTCCCTTTCCAGAGAAAAATATCTGCACAAAATAAAAAAAATTGTTTGCCTACTAGTTTTGGAGGACAAATCAAAAAAAAATAAAAAAAAGTGCTTTTGGGTGCTCTCTGCTTGTTTTGTGAGTTTATCTACCGTCCTTTGTTCCAACTTGTTGTGCTATGCCTAGGACACGTCTTAGCCAGCAATTGTGACTTGTACTTTGGATACATATTGTGACTGTCCCAAAGCTCCACATATACTTCTGTCAGCACAGGTTTTTGTCCTTGCAACTGTTACACCCAGCTTGACAACAGATTGTACCGCCCTGTTGGCTTTGGTAAGAACACTTGCAAGACGGTGGTAAGCTGCTTGAGATACTGCATTCCACTTTCACCACCATCCAATCCAGTAGTTGTTAGTTGATAGGGATAATATTTTGGTGTTGTCTTTTACTGTCTTCTAACCATGTCAGGATCCGGGAATGATGTTGAGTCCCCCACAGACTTCGATGATCGTGTGTCCAAGGCCAAGCTTCAGAAGTTTGCTGATGACCAGCGCACATTTTTGACTGAGAAGTTTGATGAGATGATGCACCACATTAACAACCTGGTCAGTTGAACATGTTGAACAACGACCTCCACCAGCACATGAGGATGATGACCGCGACGCAGACTGTTTGCATCGTAATCGATATGGTATGGGAGGTAATCATAATCGTGGTAACAATGATCCTTTTGCTAAAGCTAAATTTACCATGATTCCTTTTGCTGGTACTGCTGATCCTGAGGAATATTTAAATTGGGAACTTGTTGTTGAATAAAAATTTAATTCTCATTTAGTCCCTGCTGAGCATAGAATCAGACTTGCTTCTAGTGACTTTACTAGCTTTGCTCTATTTTGGTGGAACGATCTTTGCACCAATGGTAATGCTGCTGGCGTACCTCAGACTTGGAATGTTTTAAAATAGCGCATGAAATCTCGTTTTGTTCCTCCTTATTACCAACATGATTTACGTTTGAAATTGCAAACTTTAAAACAAGGTGATAAAGGAGTAGAGGAATATTATCAGGAATTGCTTATTGGTCTAGCACGTTGTGGTATACATGAGGATGATGAGGAAAGTAGTGCTAGATTCTTTGGTGGTTTAAACCGTGATATACAGAATATTCTTGATTACAAAGAATGGAATAGGTTTTCCCAATTGTATCATCTTGCTTTTAAGGCAGAACGGGAAGTACAGGGACGCCGCCAAGAACAACAATCTTTCAGGTCCAACACTGGGAGATCTTTTTAGCAGCGTTCCAATGTTGAGAAGCCCAAGGCTCCTGTTGCTAAACTACCAGCAACACCCGTGCATACACCTACACCTGCGCCTGCTTCCGAGGTGAGCAAATTGTCTAATGTGCAGTCTCAGGCGCTAAAGAAAAATGTAGCTCAAGGTTCTTCATCGAGCAATATTGTGTGCCACCGCTGCAAGGGCATGGGACACATCATGAAGGATTGCCCAAGTCGCCGTGCTTTCATCGTTGCCCCTGATGGGAACGGTTATGTAAGTGTTAGTGATGTTGAGGATGATTTGGCTCTTGCTGTTAACATTGTTGCAGATTCGGAGGACGACGAGAGTGAGGCAATTGATTCCTTGGCTGCGTCAGCGGGTTTTCCTAGCCTTCTTGTGCAGCGTGTGCTAAGTTCTAAGGCGGAACATGCGAACGAGGAGAAGATCCAACGCAAAAATTTGTTCCACATGTTTCTCATCGTTAAGGGTTGCCATGTTCTCACCATAATTGATAGTGGGAGTTGCAGCAACTTGGTGAGTACAGATTTGGTCAAGAAGCTTGGCTTGGCCACTCGTTCCCTTCCTCACCCCTACCACATAGAATGGTTGAACAATAGTGGTAAGGCTAAGATAACTAAATCAGCACGTATACAATTTTCTATTGGCTCATATCATGATTATGCTGATTTTGATGTAGTTCCTATGCAAGCATCCTCTCTTTTGTTAGGCCGACCATGGGAATTTGATAATGATTCTTCACACCATGGTAGAACTAATACATATAGTTTCATGCATAAGGACAAGAAGATTACTTTGCTTCCTTTATCGCCGACTGATATTAGGAAACATAATAAAGAGCTTGCTGAAAATGCTAAGAATAACCCTTGGAATTAAATTGAAAGGAGGTGCTTTTATTGCTACTACATCTGTTGTTGCTGAGTTATGTGATAATCCTGATGCTCCTTGCTATACTATGCTTTGTCGAGATATGTGTGTTATTTCCAATGATCCGATGTCTCGTACTTTGCATTCTGCTGTCCCTAACCTTTTGCAGGAGTTTGATGATGGGATGGAGTCGAGGACGACTCCAATTTAAGAAGGGGAGGATGATGAGAACATCACCATGCTGGACATGCACGAGCCGGCCTCATCACCAAGCTACAAGTCATCACCAACTTGGACTGCGAGTTCGGTTCGGATTCAGCCGACCACCCTGCACCAAAACGGCGATCTCTCCCTCATACAGCGTCCAAATAAGCTGTTCTTGGATGCGTTGGAAACCTGACGACGAGATGCTTCTTTTGGTTCTAGTTCTAGCTCCAGAAGCCTCGTGGATAATTCTGTGTGACCATGATAAGGTGATGCATCACGAGTTTTGGGCCTTTTCAGGCCTTGTATCGTGTCGGGCCTTAAGCCCAAGTTGTGGGGCCCCCCCTGGTCGCCCCAACCCTAGGACGTCCCTCTTTGCATAAGAACTCAGTAGCCGCTGCCATTTAGGGTTGGGTTTTATTTAGTTCTAGTTTTCTGTCAAGAAACTAATATTGATCATTGTAACTGTGGCGACAAGTCCTTTCATTGTGATCCAGGCCCCCTGTTCTTGTTCTCCTCGACCGTGGCGATTAGTCCTTTCGAACCGAGTGCTTGAACCCCTCTTGTGATTTGCTTCAACTATATCTGCAATTGTCAGATTGCGTGTTTATACCTTCTTGCTTGTGTCCTTCGATTCGTTTGCAGGAAAAGCCTTGTCGGCGAGATCAATCAAGTTGTGCTTGGTTGATAACCAACGGAGTAGTGGTGTAGCGGTTGCAGGGTTCGAATCTTGCTGATTTGAAGCCGGATCGTCAACGTCGAGTCCTCCACCAATCGAACTTGTCCTACCTCTCGGAAGATCGGGCCTTGTCCTCATCAGATAGCATCAATCTTCTCTCCTGGCCGATTTTGGACTTAATGATAAGCGTAAATTCTGATATAGTTAGATTCATCGTTTAATTATGCTCGATTTTTCGCCCTGCTGTTAGCGTTGTCTCGATTAAGTCCGATCCGGCTAATGGTGACATTAAATTTAGTTTAATTAAACACGTGGATTTAATTATGAGGTTTTTATTCTTAATCATGCTTCGTCATGAAATCGGCTTCGTAGATGATGTATTGATATATGTATGAGGCATCCCGGCCGATGCGCTCCTTGGAACTCTTCGGAATCCCAGCCGATGTGTTCCCTGTAGTTTTACTGATTAAATTTCTTTTCTCTTGTAAATTGCAAGTCAAATTGATTGGCACACCTTGAACCTAATTTGCAGGACTTGCACTGGAGATAAGCAGAGCTCCCAAGCCTTAGCGTGTCATGCTCCGCAAGACTCACCATCCGATTTTTTTGGCAACATGCTTTTTGGCACGCCCAGTGGGACATGACAACAAACTTCTTCACCATGCCTGAAGAAAACGATCCCGGGAACGTCATCGAGGTCACCATGGAGGATCTCAGTGATGAGCAGAAGAAGCTGATCGAGGCTAATAGAGACGCATACACTAAGCTATGCTTGGAATCCTCTAACAAGATCAGAGGCAAGGTGATTCAATAGAGTCAATGGCCGACACCATCCATTACACTGACTACCACAGATGGATCGGCTGAAGCATCCGACGCGTGAAGCTTTCAAGAGACCATTGATACGGGCGTTCATCACACGTTGATCAATTAGTCTGGTGTTTAGATCAACTTGCTGACCAATCTGATCAGACAAGTAGCCGGTGGAACCCAGAGCAGCAGTGCGGTCCAGCATACTTCCCAGTGGGTCCATCGGCATCCGATAACAAAGGGAAAGGTGTACACGAGGAGGAACAAGTGCTGCCGAAGAAGCCACCTCTCATACCCTCAGCGCAGCAACATGCCACTGGACCGCCATTTTCTATTCCACATCCGCTAAGCGGTTTCCCGCACAGGCCTCCTCCTCAACCCTCTGACAGGTATCAACAAGCGTCTTTCATGCAAGGGGGCACCAGCAACAAATGCCGATATCGCCAAATGAAGGGTATCGGCTCCAGGGGGCATCTGGCCCAAGGCAACACTATGTCCTAGACGTTCCAGATGCCTACCTCCAGACTGCTGGACAACAGTTTGAGGCAGGAAATAATGGGCCGCCTCGAAGTTTTTTATGGCTTCAGATTACAGAGGCTACCAGGGGCGCAGCAGCAGTAGCAGCGAACGGCTCAAGCATCGATCCAGATCCCAACACCAAGGGCTCAACATCTAAATCCGCAGAACGAAGGCTGGACCAGTAGGATAGCCGATGTGATCCAAAATCACTACGGGCTGAAGCCTAAAGACCAGACGTACATGTATCGGAAGTGATTTGCCAGACTTCTCTAAATTCTCCGGCCAGGACATTGTGTCAACCATTGAGCATATTAGCCGATTCCTTGCAAAATGCGAGGAAGCCATCGCAGAAGATGCCCTAAGGGTTCGGCTATTTCCACTTTCTTTGTCTGGTTCGGCCTTCACTTGGTTCGCGTCTTTGCCTACTAATTCCATTCGCAGCTGGGTCGATTTGGAGTAACAATTTCACAAGTACTTCTTCGTCGGCCTTCATGAGATGCGCCTGGCAGATTTGTTCGATGTCAGACACAGGAAAGATGAATCGGTCCCCGAATATATTCAGTTATTACGCGACGCAAGGAGCTGATGCTTCGGCTTGAACTTGACTGATGGGCAGCTGGCAGAATTAGCCTTTCAAGGGTTGTTGCCACCTATCAAGGAAAGATATTCTGCCTAAGAGTTTGAAAGCCTCGGGCACATCATCCAGAGGGTATTGGCCCATGAAAGTTGTTATCAAGATTCTAGGTGTTGACGCAAAAAATCGGCTATCGGCTTTTTGTGTGGCCGCACGAGAGGACCTGGGAGATTTGCTTTACTCCGGCGCAGGCTCCAAAATAGCTTCGCGTAGGTGCTAGGTGTGCCAGTCAATTTGACCTGCAATTGACAAGGAATAAGACAGTCAAATACTAGAATGTATCGGCTGGTGTTCCAAATCGTTCCTCAGAGAGTATTAGCCAAAACGTCCGATACAAACCAACAAGCAATCGGCTAGAATCAGCCGATTTCAGAAAGCAAGCAGTATTAATGTTACTTAATAATGCTTGTGAGCAACACTTAGATCTAGATCCAATCGGCTAAACTTAATCTAGTAGATTGAAATAGTAAAAACTGCAGTAAAAGCTGATAGATAACTTGGATCTAAGCTGGATAACCGTGATAAAAGCTAAGCCAAGCGAGATTAAACAAGTCAATCTAACAAAGACTAGCAAATATCGATAACTGTTGAGTAAACAGATCCAGAAAGAAGCGACGCGCTGTCAATCAAAGATCTAGTTTGCTCGGTAAACACCAAACTTACCAGCAAGCCGGAAGAACTCGTTGAAGGAAAAGAGAAAAAGCTATGAAGTTAGGGTTTGGCGAAGGGTTTTGTTGTTGTATTGATGATGATTGTTTACAAACCCGTAGCCCAATATTTATAGGCTAACTAATAAATCCTAGTCGATCACGACACAATATGACTTGACTAAAAAGAAAACAGGCTTTCTATAACTAATCAACTAATACACGACTCGTTCTCCATGTGATAATTTGTTGATGTAAACCATCAGCGCCAACTCCGCTCCATTGGCTGTGATGTCATATCAGCCAGTCGGCCAACTTTGCTTCAACATCAGCTAGCTTCCATCGGTTACCTCCTGCACCCTAGCATCGACCAGACACGTGTCTAAAAATGGTGTCAACACATTGCCCCCAATTTTGGAATAAAATAATTTGTTCCGATTTTCTCTATCCAGTTATGATTGCTTTTCTGCCCCCACGCGTGCGTGCACAATGTTCAAACTTCCGATCGTGCTCCGTGTGAGCGGCGCTTTTCATGTCATCTTTGCCCCTGACTCTTCCACTTCCTGACCAATCGCAGCAGCGTGACGCTTCGAATTCCAAATAGTAATCTGTACCCCTTCTTGTATCTATAAATAAGGTTCATGGGTAAGGTGAAAATCACCAAACCGCATCAGCCGCCGTGTCATCTTGCCCAACTCTTCCAAACCAATCTTAGATTAGGATCATGGCCAGCAACAAGCTCCTGGCAGAAGGTCCTTCAGGAGACGAACAACGCCTTCGTGCTCGTCTCCACCGCCAAGGGTAGGAAGATCCTAGTCTTCTCCCATCTTTGCGTTTGTGCCGCTGATCTCTTTAATCGTGCAGGTCCATCTCCATGGCTAGCGAGGCTCCCAGTGCCATTTGCGGTGCGCCACCAGCAGCTCCGATGAGTTCTTCCACTGGCTCCACCGATTCTTACGACGGGGATGACGCTTGACGCTTCCTTCGTCAGCGAAATGAGGCCCGCAACCTTTACACCAAGGCGACTCGCGAGGCCGGACGCCTGGAGTCCTGCCTAGAAGCTACCCAGGTGGCATTGTCAGCTGCTGAGGGTGAAACCTCTGCTGCTCGTGCGACGCTGGCTTCCACCGATGCTAGGGTCGCAGGTAAGGCTCCTCCGATTGGAATCTCTTCTTTTTTGGCAGCTCCTATTATCTTGATTTCTTTCCCCTTTTTATTTGGAAGCTCTGGAGGCCCAATTCCAAATCCTGCACCAAGCAGCGAACCACGCCACCACCACGGTGAATGCCAGGGGCGCTACGCTCGCCGACCGCCTCCAGGACATCCCAACCGTGCCAGGTAGATCGCCGGCCACAGAGCTCGTCATGGGGCCGCCACTTCTCTTGCCACGGTGCAGATTCAACATGGGCACGAGCTCTAGAATTTGCAGCCCATCTTCCCTGAGGGAGAAGACCGAGTAGACATTGAAGAGCTCATTGACGAGCTTGATGAAGCCGCCGGGGCCATCAGTGCTGAAGTCGACGTCGAGGGCGTAGTTAATAGGATCTTCCTTGATGAATAAGTTGTAACCGATGAATGCACAATTTTTTTGCTCTACGTTTGTCTTTCAAAGCTTTTATGCACTTATGTTCCTTTCTCTGTGATTAAATCAACTCTTCAGGATAACCATCTTGATATCGTAATTTTTTGCGCTAAGGACGACACATCTCATGCCGGCCATGCCAGATCATGCTTAGGCACCATCGGCTTAATCGAGTGCATTTGCCTTGTGTACTACCTCACTCTCGTTCCTTGTACTATACTGAAGACGATAATTCTTTCATTGGCTATAATCCCGAACCAATCCCTTTTGTAAACAATCAGTTCATGCACCCACCCATATGCTCGGATAGTACCTCTTTAGATATTTCCCATTCAGAGCCCGGGCAAACCTTTCTCCTTCGAGCATTTCCAAAATGTAAGCATTGGCAGGAACACACTGATTTATCCGATAAGGCCCTTCCCTTGTTGGAGACCATTTGCCATATTTCTGATCTTTAGACCCTATCGGCAGAATCAATTTCCAGACCAAATCCCCTTGGAAAATTCTTTAATTTTAACTTTCTTGTCGTACCATCTGGCCACTCTTGCTTTGTTTGCCTCAACGTTTACCAAAGCTCTTAGCCGATGACAAGCCAAGTCTTCTAACCCATCTTTCATCAAGCTTGTAAACTCATCGGTTGTTAGTTCATTTTGTAGAGAAACACGTCTCGAACTAGTTTTTAGTTCCCAAGGAAGAACAGCCTCATGCCCATATACCAATTGGTAAGGAGACACCTTTGTAGCCCCGTGACAAGCCATCCGATATGCCTATAATGCTTCATTCAGAGTAGTATGCCATCGCCTCGGTTGCTCATCGATTTTCCTCGTAATCAGTTTGCTAATTCCTTTATTAGATACCTCTGCTTGCCCATTGGCTTGAGCATAATAGGGAGATGAATTCAACAGTTTAATTCCCATACTGGCAGCAAACTTCTCGAATTCCACTGAAGTGAACATAGTACCCAGATCGGTCGTAATGGTCTAAGGAATACCAAACCGATAGATTATATGCTCTTTCACAAAATCATTCATATTTTTAGACGTCATGGTCTTCAAGGGAATTGCTTCAACCACTTGGTGAAATAATCAGTTGCCACCAATATAAACTTATGACTCCTACTGGATGATGGATAAACCTGGCCAATCAGATCAATGCCCCATCCTCTGAAAGGCCACGACTTTATGATAGGATTCATAGCCTATGCAGGGGCTCTCTGAACATTACAAAACTTCTGAAAATCGTGGAACCCTTTGTAGTATTTGAAGCAATCATCCAAGATTGTCGGCCAAAAATATCTGTTTCTCCTTATCATCCATTTCATCTTGAGGCCGATTGATGTTCTCCACATACGCCCTCATGAATTTCTCCCATTAAACTTTTGGACTCCTTAACACCAAGGCATTTTAGCAAAACAACATCAATCGTCTGATAATATAAATCATCTTCGGGCAAAACAAACTTAGCAACCCGGAAATTCAGCTGCCTGGAGACTTTCTGAGATGGATCTTTCAAATATTCGATGATCTCTTTTCTCCAGTCATTGGTCAATAACTCCACAGCCGTGATATCACATATCGGCCGATAACAAGAAGCGCTCTACACCAACCTTTTGGCCTCTTCGTTATGCGTCTTCGGGATGTGTTCGATAGATACCATCTTAAATTCTCTCAACAATTCAATACTTTCTTCATGATAAATCCATAAAATATCATCATTGCAATCATATTTCCCAATCAGCTGATTAACCACAAGCATAGAATCCCCAAAAATTTCAACGGCATCGGCTTTAATTTCTCTTAGCAAGTTATCCCTTTGAGCACAGCCTCATATTCTGTGTGATTATTGGTTGATGTATCAGGAATCGGCAGAGAAAATTCAAAACTTGCCCCCCGAGGAGATATAAGAACTATGCCGATGCCACAACCTTTTCCACAAGATGACCCGTCGAAAAATAACATCCACGGAGTAGGCTCCATGGCAGTAATCTCAGGGCCACAATGTTGAGTAACAAAATCGGCCATAACCTGTCCTTTAACCGCCTTAGCCAATTCAGAAATCAAACTCTAATAGAGCCAAGATCCACTTCCCAATCCTCCCATTTAAAATCAGCAATGATAGCATGTATTTGACGACATCGTCCTTACACACTACGACGCACTCAGTCGATAATAAATAATGTCTGAGCTTAGTGCATGAAAAGTATAAGCACAAACACAATCTTTCAATTGGAGAATACCTGGTCTCTACATCCAAGAGCCTTCGGCTGACATAATAAATGATGTGTTCCTTCCCTTCAAACTCTTGAATAACGGCCGATCCAATAGCACATTCAACAGCCGATAACAACTTGAACGGCTTGTGCTTCTAGGGTGGAACCAACACTGGTGGGGTCACCAAGTACTGCTTTATATCATCAAGAGCCTTCTGTTGCTCTCTTCCCCAGACGAACTCTTGATCGGCCTTCAGCTTCAAAAATGGGTTGAACAGTTGTATCCTCCCGGACAAATTTGATATGAACCTTCGGATAAAACTAATCTTGCCGATTAATGATTGAAGCTGCTTCTTGTTTTCTGGAGCAACTACCTTATTAATAGCACCAATAATTTTTTGCACAATTTTGATTCCTCTCTCATGAACCATAAAGCCCAAGAATTGACCACCCGATACGCTGAAAGCACACTTGTTCGGATTCATCTCTAATCCATGCTTTCTGGTGCACTCTAGAGTCTTGCGTAGATCGGCTAAATGTTCTCGGAACCCTTTTGACTTGACCACAACATCATCGATACAGATTTCCACTGTTTTACCAATGAGATCATGGAATATATAATTCATAGCCCTCTTATACGTAGCCCTAGCATTTTTCAAGCCAAAGGTCATGACAACCCACTCGTACAACCCAACATGTCCAAGGCATCTAAATGTAGTCTTCGGAATATCTTCTTCTGCCATGAAAATCTAATTGTACCCCACATTTCCATCCATAAAGCTGATGACTTTATGTCGCGAAGCAGTATCCACTAATACATCGGCCACTGGCATCGGTAACCATCCATCAGCGTGGCTTTATTAAGACTTCAGATTCCTGAAATCAATGCACACCCATAACTTGCCATTGTTTTTATATACGGGCAGCACATTGGAGATCCATTCAGCATACCGACATTGTCGAATAAACTTAGCTTCGAGTAACCTAGTGATCTCAGCCTTTATGTCAAACAATATCTCTGGTTTACAATCGCCTGGCACCTTGTTGGTATGGCCGATACCCTGGCTTAATTGGCAACCAATGTTCAACAATCGATCGGTCTAATCCTAGCATCTCATAATATTCCCAAGCAAAACAATTCTTGAATTCCTTCAATAAGTTAATCAACTCTTGCTTACACTCAGAATCTAACTTGGCACTAATAAACATCGGCCTAGGCCTATCGCCATCACCAATATCAATTTGTTCCAACTCATCGGCCGACGTGAACCCATGCCCAAGCTTGCCTTCATCTTCTAATAAGAAATCATCCATTAGGATGATTCTTCAGAGCCGACCGCTTGGATCGGCTTTAGATCAAAATCGAACATCTTCAGGAAATCACCTCCCCAAACTTTGCCCGAGATGCACTCCACTCCATTGTATCCCCAGACTTGAGGATCGGCCGTTGCCACGCTGAGCGATGAGTCTGCATGTACCACCTCGACAGCATCTTCCACCCATTGGACGAGACATTGATGCATAGTGGACGGAATATAGCAATTGGCGTGGATCCAATCTCGTCCAAGGAGCAGATTGTACGAGCCTTTTCCATTAATGATGAAGAAAGTAGTGAGGAGAGTCTTAGTTCCAATCATCAGCTCAACGTTGATTGCCCCCCAGGCTGGTGAAGTCTTGCCTTCAAAATCCTTGAGCATCATGTTGGTCTTGATCAGATCCCGTTCGCCTTTTTCGAGCTTCTGGTACGTGGCGTACAGCATCACGTTAACGGTAGCGCCACCGTCAACCAGCATCTTGGTCACCGGCCTCAAGTGACGACGCTCCTTATCCTCTAGATTGTCAAATGCAGCTTGCATCAGATCCAGAGTAAGTTGGGCCATCGCCAGCTCTTCTTCATCATCGGACAGAGCTTGAACTCCATCGGCAAGACAAAGACCATGTTAATTGATGCCGACGGTTCAGACTCATCGGCTTTTCTTTTGACACGCTACACCTGGGAATTCACATGCCTCTTCCCCCATGCGTGCTCCTCCTCTTGCTCCCTATGGCGCAGCTTTTGGATTCTCCTCTTCTGAGACTTGGTCAACCCTCCAGGGCACCATTGGGGGTAAGTCTCAGAGTCATAGTGATAATTGCGTCGATGCTTGATCTCTCGATCAGAGGTTCTTCATCCAGAACACGATCGTATCTCTCGATCAGAGGTTCTTCATCCAGAACACGATCGTTGGCTTCATCTTCCAACCGATCCTGGGCTTTAACCCTACCCCCCAGCTGATCATGCACGGGGACACGTCTTTCTTCGTGTTCACCTCTGCTTATCAGCCTACGGCCTCTGTCATCATAACACTATCTCTTGTAAGTACAGTAGTCCTCATGCGGGCTGTTGCATTCAGGGTAGTTGTCAGCCGACGGGAGCCTTAACCCTTCGTTCCAGCAGAAAACGAAGAAGGGGCACCGCCAGGGGTCTTCGTCACATTGACCTCACTCTTCCGGGAAGCACCGTTCTCTATCTTGTCTACGCCGATACTTGTTTATCAACATATTGGACGTGACGGTTCTGCAAGGTCCTCTAGGACTTTGGCCTTGCTCGTGTCGGCTCCGGTCCATCAACTAATCAGCCGATACTTGCACCTTAGGATCCATAGCTCCTGATCGCCTAGCCTTCTAAGAGGTCAGCATCTTAGCCTTTCCTTTGTTGTCCGGATCACCGACCTCTACCATGTTAGTGGGAAAAGGATGTCCATCAATTTTTGTCGGCTTTGTAGGATTTTCAAAATTAATCCTCCCTTGCTCAATAGCCGATTGAATCTGCTGACGGAACACCTTGCACTCATTAGTGTTGTGGGACATAGCATTATGCCACTTGCAGTACTTGCAATTCTTTAGTTCTTCGGCCGTCGGGATGGTGTGATTGAGAGACAATTTGATTTGCCCCTCCTGTAATAGCAGATCAAAGATCTTGTCGGCCTTGTTGATGCCAGACCCATGCTTCTCAGCGGCAAGCTATAGCATCGGCTTCTGATGTCTCTGAATCTTTGGACGAAATCAGGGACTGGCTCATCGTTCCTCTGCCTTAAGGCCGTCAAATATGTGAGCTTCATCTCTTGAACCCAGGCGAAGAAGTATTTGTGGAACTGCTATTCCAGATTAGCCCACATGATGATGGAGTTAGCTGGCAGTGAAGAAAACCACGTAAAGGCTGATCCAGACAAAGAGAGCGGGAACAGACGAATCTTCAGAGCATCGTTGCCAGATGCCTCTCCACAGTGGACCAGACATTTACTGATGTGTTCAATCATTGTCACATTGTCCTATATAGAGAACTTGGAGAAGTCTGACACTCGGTACCGGTGAGGCATAGCAATCAGATCATAAGCCTTAGGGTAGGGCCACCGGTATATGTACGTTGGCTCCTTAGGCTTCAAGCCGAATTGATTTCTCATCACATCAGCTATTTTTCTGGCCCAATCAATGTTCTGGAGGCCATTGTTTTTGTTGCTGGATCACTGGTTGCAGCTGCTATATTGGATGTTGAATTTGTTGAAGCAGTTGCGGTTGGACGGGAACTTGTTGTTGGTAGCCTCCTTGCTGATCCATATTATTCGCCATCGGCTGAGAATCTGAAGGACCTTGCTTATAACCACTCGCATGTGGTTGGTAGAGAACCATCGGCTGAGAGGCCCATGCTGGCGAGTGGGGCCTACCAGTCTACAGTGGGGAAATCGGCAGCTGGTTGGAAGGTGCTTGTGGTTGCGTATCTTGGGTTGAGCCATCTGCACTTGGAAACTATTGGGCCTGAACCTGTGCCTGTCGGGACCATGTACCCAGGAGGCATCCCTAGAGATGGGTCAGAGATGAAACCAGCAGGAACGTTGAAAGATCCACCACGCGCCAATGCTGCCATCATCGGCGAAGAAGGAGTAAATACCGGTGCCATCTGGACTAGAGATGCCATCGGCTCATACGTCTGCCTCTGGAACATGCACGGTGGCATTGGGCAGCTTTCGGCGGTCGGCATCACCGTGCTGAGCGGTGGCGGTTGGGTGCCAAAGCCTGCCATAGCGGCGCTCCCCGCTCTCGATGTTGTTGCGGCCGATGACTCTGACTGAGAGTAACACGGCCCTTTGTGACCCATCTGCAAGCCGTTGGCCATAGTTTCCCTGATAGCATTCTGAATCGAATTCATCAGGACGTTCGTCCGGTTCATCATTACATGATGCATAGCTTGATTGAACATCTCTTGAAACTTGACTGCATCTTTAGTGATCGTGATTTCACGCGGCTTCAGGAAGGCATTCTTCTGTACAGCCTCTCCTCTCTTGGCGACACTGAAAGTTCCAAGGCAGGCCTTCTTGTAGTCTTCCAATGCCTTCTCCAGTAGCTGCTTCTGGGTGACGTTGAGATCTTCCTCAGTGACCTTGTGGATATTGGCACCGCCCACCTCCTCTGGTATCGGGATGGACATGGTGAAGTCGTTCTCTAGTCCCACTGGGCGTGCCAAAAACATGTTGACAAAAAAAACCAGCTATCAGCTTTTTGCGTGGCCGCACGCGAGGACCTGGGATATTTGCTTTACTCCGGCGCATGCTCCAAAATAGCTTCGCGTAGGTGCTAGGCGTGCCAGTCAATTTGACCTGCAATTGACAAGGAATAAGACAGTCAAATACTGGAACGTATCGGCTGGTGTTCCAAATTGTTCCACAAGCAAACGGCTAGAATCAGCCGATTTCAGAAAGCAAGCAGTATTAATGTTACTTAATAATGCTTGTGAGCAACACTTAGATCTAGATCCAATCGGCTAAACTTAATCTAGTAGATTGAAATAGTAAAAACTGCAGTAAAAGTCGATAGATAACTTGGATCTAAGCTGGATAACCATGATAAAAGCTAAGCTAAGCGAGATCAAACATGTCAATCTAACAAAGACTAGCAAATATTGATAACTGGTGAGTAAATAGATTGAGAAAGAAGCGATGCACCGTCAATCAAAGATCTAGTTTGCTCGGTAAACACGGAACTTACCAGCAAGCCGGAGATCAAAGCGATGCAGCCCTGTGAGCTGGAAGAACTCGTTGAAGGAAAAGAGAAAAAGCTACGAAGCTAGGGTTTGGCGAAGTCGCCGATACAAATACGAAAAGGGTATTGTTGTTGTATTGATGATGATTCTGTACAAACCCGCATGCCAATATTTATAGGCTAACTAACAAATCCTAGTCGATCACGACACAATATGACTTGACAAAAAAGAAAATAGACTTTCCATAACAAATCAACTAATACATGACTTGGACTCCACGTGATAATTTGCTGATGTAAACCGTCAGCGCCAACTTTGCTCCATTGGCTACGACGTCATATCGGCCAATCGTCCAAATTTGCTTCAACATCGGCCAGCTTCCATCGCCTACCTTCTTCACCCTAGCATCGGCCAGACACGTGTCCAAAAACGGTGTCAACACCAGGGGTGGCCAGTACCAGAAGAAGGTTGCTCTTGTGGGCTCTCGGACTCTGAGGTAGAGAATGAAGTTGGTTTGGCCGAATGGACGAGGAACAAAAAGCTAGTATCATGTCCGTGGGTCAAGGCCAACACAAAAAAGTACAGCTTTGATGTGAATAAGGCTGATCAGATATTTAGCTTTCTGCTAAAGGAAAAACAAATTCAACTTTCCATGAACCACAATATCCCATCGGTTGAAGAATTAAAGAACAAGAAGTACTGCAAGTGGCATAATTCCAATTCTCATAGTACTAATGAGTGCAAGGTTTTTCGTCAAAAGATCCATTCGGCATCAAGCAAGTAAGAATTTAGATAGAAGATAGCAAGAAGCCGATGAAGATCGATCAACATCCGTTCCCTGCAGCAAACGTCAACATGGTGGAGCACGAGGAAGGAAAAACCAAGGTGTTGCCGTCATAGAGGGCTAGAGAATCTGGGTTAGTTGATCCCAATGTCCAGATATCGGCTGATGAAATCAAGAACGACAATTATCGTGCTTACCGTAACAGCCGATATGGGATGGAATGGGCCTCTGGCGGTGCATGGCACCGGAGAGTGACATCACAAATACTACTGAATAAATACAGAAATCAACAGAAGAGGGACCAAAGGCACCGGGAGGCAGAGCGGCGTGATCATGAGTCACACTGGCGTTGTCCTTTCTTCGCCTACTTTTGGAATGAAGGGCTGAGATTACCTTCAGTTCAAGATTGCCTAGGATGCAGCGAATGTCAGGAAGACCCTCATGGCTACAAAAGGCAACATCGCTCCATCCACGACCGGATTGAGTACCAATCTCGGAAAGGAGAAAAGCCGATGCACGACAGGCGGTCGGAAGAATATGATTGTCGTGATCACCCACAAAAAAGGGTCTCGGTGCACGAGAGGTTAAGTTTCCCGCAAGAACAATCGGCTAGTCAGAGCTGAGTTGAAGAATCGGATGAACTCTCGTATCATTGCGAGTTTATTCTAGAATCTAAGTCGCAATGGTGTCCTGGAGGTTTGACCAGGTCTTAGAAGAGGTGCAACGTCTCAAGCAGAATGAGCAGCTTGAGCAAGAGGCTGAGGCCGCCAAAATCTAACGCCCAAAGAACAAGGCTGATGAGCCCGAAACATCAGCCGATATAAATATGACCTTCTTCCTGCTTGCAGATTATCAAAATCAGTCTGATGAGAAGGACGAGGAAGAAGTTGCTGCACACTTGGTTCTGCATCCTCAGCAAGCCCGGTTCGACAAGCCAGGAGGAGAGAAGCATCGGCATCTTAAAGCTCTATACTTGAAGGGTTTCGTTGATGGGAAGCCGATCACCAAGATGCTGGTTGATAGCAGAACTGCCGTAAATCTAATGATGTACACGACTTATCGGAAGCTTGGCAAAGGACCAGAAGATTTGATCAAGACCGATATGAATCTCAAGGACTTCGCAGGAAATGGCTCCTAGGATAGAGGAGTTTTGAACGTGCAGTTGACTATCGACAGTAAGACGTTACCTACCACATTTTTCGTTATCAACGGAAAAGGATCATACAGCTTGCTTCTGGGACGTGATTGGATCCACACCTGTTGCGTTCTATCCATGATGCACCAATGCCTTATCCAGTGGCAAGGGGACGACATTGAGGTAGTTTCTTCCGACACCATCGTCAGTATAGCATCGCCCGATGCACCATCATGGAAGTTCGAAGGTGTGAAGTGTTTATCAGGAAAATTCTGAGAAGGTGAGTTTCTGCAAATGTCCGATCAAGGACTAAAGCCGATCAAAGCAGTCGGCTCGGAAATCTTGTTTTAAATGGACGACGAGTTCGATGAAGAAGGCAAACTGGGGTGCAGATTCGAATCGGCTGATGAGCTGAGGAAACACGCATCGGCCTAAGACCTAACGTTGGATGGGGGGGCGGGGGCTATCAGGGATAGATCCCCAGGTACCTGCAAGGAAAACAAAGTCGGGCTCCTACTAGAATTCCTCTCTAATCCTACTAGGACTGTACCCTGTAATCCTATTAGGACTCATACCTTGTAACCGACTAGTAACCCGCCCTCTAGGATATAAAAAGGAGGGCGGGGGGTACCTAAATCGGTAGAGCAGCCGACAGGCACCTCAACACCCAAGTGCAGGGTGTAATATACAATACCTCAAACAGGACATAGGGTATTACGCTACTCTAGCGGCTCGAACCTATCTAAATCTGTGTCTTGTGTCCTCGCTTTTACCTTCGAGTTCCAGATTCGGCGATCCCTCACCAAATAATCTCCTGCCCTAGGGTATCCCAAGGTAGGTTGGTGGTAAAACCACCGACAGTTGGCACCCACTGTGGGGCAGATCATCAAGATCATCAGGCGAGCCTAAAGGACCTCTTCATCAAGATTATCCACTCCACGCAGCAGATCAATTCGTCAAGTTCAAGATCAGATCTTTGAGTGAACGGCTACATCAACCTCGACTACTCAGCTCAACTCCACCTCGCGCCACACCGCTGACACGCTGGTGACTACTTCAACTATTCGTCTCAACTAGAAACTAGTCGAGGACGGGCCTCACACCGTCTACAACTAGTTGGTGACAAAGTCCGACTAGTTGGCTTCACAAACAGCCGTCACGGCTTCGTCGACAATCGTCCACGAATCAAGCTAAGTCACTTATACCTTTTCTGACTTGTTCTTCACAGGATCGTATTACTATTTTGGGTACGCCTCTCGATGAAAATTACCCTCGGGGGCTACACCATGATTGACTACTTCTAGGGTTTGCTGACTAACAACCCACACGCTTGGTACATCGAGTCCGTAGGGCACTGCCCACATGCTTGGTACACCGAGTTGTGTCGGGCTCACAGCGGCTACACCCTACGAACATGCGTGCTGCAACACGCGCTATCGCCGACTACTTTATCTCAACAAGCATTCTCTTTGTCGCAATGCCGACTTCTTATTTCTGCATGTTGTCTTCTCGTAACGGTCGCTAATCTACTCGGGTAGCACATGCCTTAATCCGTGAAACATCAGCTCTTCTGTCACGCCTAACGCCTCTTCGTGTACACGGGACAAAGATCTCGTACATGCTATGAGCAACGTCTAAAAAAGGACCAGGTGCTTAAATGTAACAGGTGGACTACTCGGAAGATTTACATGGCCTAAACAAGAGCGTGACACAACAAGTTTACTGAATAAATTTTGGTATCTTCGCATTATGCTACATAATGTATACACGGTCTTTTTCAGATCGAGCTTCAGCAACAACTCTCCACTTCGCTCGGCACATCTCCAATGGCTCCGCTAGCTCCCAGGCTCGGGGTCTGGGCACCAATAACTACTCGATGTGGCTTCTACGGCTTGCCTAGCTCGTAAGCTCCGGGGCTGGACGCCATAAAACTACTTGGATGCTGACTCATGTAAAGACTGAAGGCGAAAAAGGTAACCCTAGGTTACTGCGTGGTTAAAAAACCAGCGGCGGCCTAAGGGTCCTTTTGGATAAGATCTGTTTTGAAAGGTATTTTAACCATCAATTCAAATTCTATGAAATTCTACAACGCTTGCCATGTTCTTTTGGATCCCATTTTTCCAAATTTGGGATTTGGATTCATGGATCAGGGGCTGCAGGCGACTTCTTTTTCAAATCTATTTGGAAGATAAAGGAAAGAAGATTCAAGTCTAATTGTACCCTCAGTCTAATTCTTCGATTCAACCTAAGGCTCAGGGGCTACTCCATATGGAGTGCGATTTTCATCGCACCCCATACAAAAGATAACTTTTTGACGACTTGAAAACTACTCGGGCTAGAGCACCTCGCAGCCTCAAAGCAGCCAGGAAAGTACTCGGGAAGACACATTTTAGGCAAAGTTCAGAAGACCTTGAGGATGACTCCAAAAGTACTCGGAAGCCCACACTACTTGGCTGCGAAGAGCTCAGGGGCTTGTTAGGATAGATCCCCAAGTACCTGCAAGGAAGCTACCCGCAAGGAAAATGAAGTCAGACTCCTACTAGGATTCCTCTGTAATCCTACTAGGACTCTACCCTATAATCATACTAGGACTCCTACCTTGTAACCGACTAGTTGAAAGTGCATCTAGGCCCCTAGTGGGTTTTGGTGAATTGAATGACACCATGATTAAAGAACTAACCATCTTGTTGAGCATATGAGCAGGAATTGATTGTCATATCCATGGAATATTTGTGATGAAAGATATTGAAAGTAAAGATAAAAGGCTCATATGACAAGACTTATGACTAGGCTATGATTAAAGTGATGATATTGTCAAGCAATGAGTATTATATAGATTGAGTCACATGTTTGGTGACAACTATTTATTCTCATATCCAAATGAAGCTTGTTGACAAGGTCATAGTGCTAGAAGGAAATATCTTGTGAAGAAATGGACAATCTATCAATAGATGATATAAGTTGCAAAGAATTGTGAAGAAATGGACAATCTACTAATAGACGATATAAGTTGCAAAGAATTGTGAAGAATGGATTTCATTGATGATTTAATTATGATACAAACCTATATAGAACTCTATATGATGCAAGGATGAAGAGTTGGAA